>OY787671.1:23493567-24926067 GCA_963678985.1 Spisula subtruncata | reverse complement strand
TTTCTGTCTTGTCGCCATTTAAATAGCCAATCGCGTTACTTAGATGGCGATAAGGGTGTCTAGCAGATGCTGATGCTGCAAAAAAAAGTTTTCGCGCCGAAATTGAGTTACGTGGTTTTGTTTCGGCACCGTCGATATTCTCCTTTCTGACAGTGTTTTACAAATATACAGTTTGAAACCAAACACCTATGAAATAATACTCACAGTAGTTAGTGACCTCGACTTGTTGTTTATATTGATAAAGTCACAACCAACGGCATTATGACTAATCTGGATAACCTTTCTACAATAGTCTATTTTACTACCGAGGTATGAATAATGCGCTGCTCTTAGTAAGCCTTAGCAATTATATAATAATATCGGTCTGTTAACAACATTGCACAGTATTTTAAAGTCAATTCTATAGTTTTATAAGGTCACAGAACGGTTCATGAAATTAACAGCAAAATATATCTAATACAAAGCCCAATATACAATACACCGTGATAGCTAATTACAATTAAATATATTTCATTTACATCTATCACAGAAAAAATGTCATTTATATAGCATGGCCACATTGACACGAGCTTGACCTATTGATCACCATAATTTAACAGTCGACATATTGCCAACGTTTACAACACCGATTGTATGTTTTCATAATCGGGGAGTATCACGAAGACGCTCGAGATGTAATACAAATACATATCTTAAACGCCGATATTGCACAATTTGCTTGCGGAAATTGATATATTCAAAGCAAGAACCTTGTAATATATTCTTGCATAAAGATCAGGCTCAGGTCAAAATAACCAAGCTATACTACATATACGCATGTTCGTTAAATATGCTAGAATGCATGCTGTTGGCAGACTATCGGTGTAAACTTGCCAGTCGGGCAGTCGGGCAGCCTAGCAGCCATGTAGCCAGGATCTTCACTTAATGATATTTCAGGCATACATGGCCAATAACAGCCACAAGACAAGCAATGAAACACGAGTAAAATACCTGCCTTTCTAAACATGATGGAAGCATTATACATCGTATGCGAGGTGTGTTTTATTTTTATTTTACCTGTAATAATGGACAAAGTAATTTGTTAACTAGATACTTCCTTCAACTTCAAGGAACAGTTGACATTATCGCCACTTGTACAAATAAAAACGCACTCGTACAAATGCCGTTCGTCTAAGATTTCGTCTAAGATTAAGTCAAGATTTTCTCACAAAACACATAAATTCAATACAAAATCGAAACTACAAACAAAGTCGGGATAGAACGACAAGTTATTAACAAAGCATAACGGACATTTTCTACCGAAAATAATAGTTTAGACAGATTTCCCGTGATGCCTAGCGTTCAGACTTTAAACCAAATTTCTGAATTTCTGAGTTTATTGCTCTAGTTGTTTAATCAAAACCAATTATTGACTTATACGAAGAAAGAATGGCTTTTTTATGTAACTTTCCAGAGAGCAAGCTGTGCGAATTAACCCATTAAACAATATCTGTCGCGTGACACAAGTTTATGAAGACGGAATTGAATAGTAAATTGAAATTCTGTTAAAGTCTGATATTTTAGGATTTGAAACGAGAAACATTTGTACTTAAGCTACCATGGCATCTAAAAGCAGAACTCAGTTCAACGTCTGTTTCGTTTTTCGTATTTTTAGAGTTTAAACAAAAATAGTCCAGGAATTAGTTGTAAAAAATGTTCCACAAGCGTGTAATTATTTTAATGATAACATTTTAGCAAAATTTCCTTTCAGACGTTTAACGATATGGATATCAGACAGGGAAGGTGGTACTCGAATTAACCAGTCAAGCACAGAAAACAGTAGCAACACAACTACACGGATCAACTCCAACACAAAACCAAACGAAATAATCAAAAGAGCAGGATGACCTAGTTTTACCAGGAAATAAAAATATAAAACGATAAGCCCAAGTGACCGAAATATACACAGCAAAGACACGACCTAGTTCGTTCAACAAATTCACGCTGCAAAAAAGCAGGATGAAACCGTGAAACAATGGTCAAACATCTCATCAGATACGGGACAAATCGTCTTTTAAAATACCCGTTTAGTGCCCAAATAAGTTTCTGTAATCTAAGTCACAACTGCTACATGCTACATTAGTTGAACCAATTGACGTCAGCTTTAAAGTTTTTTGGAATCACGGGTTATGAGACAATACAAACAAACCTTTTTATACATGTGAACTATTTCCATTTAGTTTTGTGTATTCGTTTATCATATGCAAAAATAATTTAATGCTATGTGGTCATCAAATGTAACTATCTATTTCGTATTGATACATTACATTAAAACATTACTTTACGTATTGTGTTTTAGTAGCTTGAATGTCTTCAAATACCGTACATACTCGCCTTTGACGCGACCCGACTTATAAATACGAGGGTTGTGTTAAAATTTTAGTTCGTCGTTCCATTACCCGGTTTGTCTTATAATCCAGGTCGTCGCATGTACACTTTGTCCTACATTGTAGATATTACCGTGTAGCATTGACAGAATGAACTACAACAGACATTCTTGTAAATTGAGTACATAATAATACCCATTTTACCTTATCTCCGTATGGTTAGATGTTAAGATAACAGTTCTCTTTGAATCTCACACAGAACAGTCAGTTTGTTGTGGTTTGATTGGTAACATTAAAGTTTTTTCGGTAGAATGTTTCGAAACTTTACCTTTTCTGTCAAGAATAGTAGGATAAATATTACTGTACAGATATTGACAAACACACACATACACATACACGTTCGGTTCGCAACATCCATACGATTCGACATGCCACGCGTTACCAAAAGACGTGCACGTTAATCAATCCGAAAGGACCGATGAATATGATATTTTGTCACTTTCTATTTCGTTTTTAATAATGAAACAACTCATATAAAAGCGTACTAATGGTAACTAGGATGACAACTACACTTTGCTTGATGTATTTATTGCCTCTCATCGTCAGTACATTAATTAAATTGTTTGAAGATATTTTTTTTCATCTTAATGAACAGATATCGTTCTTATGGAGAAATCTCTAATAATTTCTTAGTGAATCTGAGAGCCTAAATAATTAAAAACTCTCCAAAGACAATGGTTCATTTATAACATTTATTAATATTCCATTGATACACACTTTCACACAAACAATACATGAGTGTGTTAATATAGTATATGATACCCGGCTGACGTCATACGAAAAGTACAAAATGAGTTTAATGCACCGTCACTGCAATCAGTTTAATTGATCTGTGATTTAAATTGGTGCACATTTCAGTTTTTGTAAAAATGAATATATCGGCATCAGCAACATATGAGCATTTCGTTATTTGCATCTCGTGTGGTCTATGCTTGGCTGGTTAGGTTGAGTGCTACCTTCCCTGTCGGATTTTCTCATACCATCTTTGGTCGTAGTTTATGCTAATTTATTCAAGGTCGATTACAAGTTTTTCAAATTACATTAATCACATTCGACACCTCATTCCTGGTGTTATCCATCGTCTCGAGGTTTTTAATGAATAGAAGCCAGTTTCTTTACATGTATATGCTGAGCGTCTAGCAATGGAATTTCTGGTACCATTATTATTTTGTCTTTGGTATTACTCGGGCTGGGATCAAATCCGGGACCTACCGTACTCGAAGCGACGCTCAACCACTATGCTATCGAGGAGGCGGTTTTTGGTCTTAGCAACACAGGAGTTTTTAATTCTTGCAATACATTAGCATTTCGGTCTTTGCAACTTGCGAATAGTCTGGTATTTGTAACAAATGAGCATTTCTGTCTTTGCAACTTGCGAATAGTCTGGTATTTGTAACAAATGAGCATTTCTGTCTTTGCAAAGCATGATTACATTTGTCTTTGCAACAAATGAATATCGAACATACATCTTTTCAATTTTAACAATACGTGTTCATTACGGATTCTGCAATACATTCATGAGCATTTAGGTCTTTGCAATAAATTTACACTTCCGTCCAAGCAAAAAATGAACAATAAATGATCATTTCTGTCTTTGCAACAAATGAACATTTTGGTCTCAGCAACACCTGGGCTTTCTGGCTTAGGAATACATTATTTAAGCATTTCGTTCTTCGAAACAAATTAGCATTTCGGTCTACGCAATCAATGAGCACAATTATTTGTCTCAGTCATTGAAGAAATTTAAACAGATCTGTACCACATGCGGCTTTCTCATCAAGCAGTCTAATAGTCAATGGTAAGATAAAAATTAAGACGATATTTCTGGCAACTTCATACATTTCAATTCAAAAACCAACATATCTGATCGATAAAGAAGTAATGTCTACAGATGATACGGTTATGCAAATCCTTCTCAGTATGCTCTTGACGTTGCGAGAATTAGAGAAAAACTGAGTAAAAAATAGTCTGTACTTTGATTGATTTTAGCAACTTTGAAATTTGAAAGCCATTGTTTCTGAGAACGTATTAATCGACCGGTTGCTGGTCTTTGATTTATCTGTTGAAATTCATTTTTTTGCCCTAATCATTTTAATCAGGAAGCGTATTCATCCACTTTCGTATAATCTTTAGGCCTTGTTCAATTTACTTCAGACTGGGACCGTATCTTTGCCGACAGTTTCATTCTGTTAACGATATACTAAATGGATTTAGGTTGAATCGTTACCTCATCAGCGTCTATATCACATGATTCACAACGGTAATCTGTCATAGCTTGATCCTACATGAAATAACTAATGTCTCGAATCAAAGCATCTCATACTTCGGTCCATACGAATCACTGAATAACCATATTACGATAATACCCGTAAGTAACTTCGAGGAAAAGTTAGTTGTGACTTGCCTGAGTAGTGCAGCAGAAAGCTGAGGCTCGACAAAAGAGCACGGGACTTTCTTCCAGTCGATCCTGGCCCAAGTCTTATGATGTAAGTTTTTTTTCTATCGGAAACTAGCTACGAGGGTCATTCAATATATTCGTAGACAATCGTTCTCAGTTTATTATAGTTGTGGTTAAATAATATTTTCTTATATCAATATAAATATGTATCAATTACCTACCGTAGATGCAATTTAAATTTAGAATGGGAGTAGGTTGGAAGTTATTGTAGTACTGTGTAATTTTTTACCAAAATCTGATGAATACATTTTCTGAAATGTTAGAAAAACACGATTTTTTTATATCGCAAACTAGCTTTACACTATCAGGAAAATTGACGAGGGCTTAATTTTCGCCGTTTTCAATAAACATGCAAAGATGTTTGCTTCATCAAAATCGGACGAAAACACAGAATTGAGTTTTTCTTGCTTTCTTTCTGAGCTTTCGTGCGTTCGTTGGTTATATGTCTGCTTTTGTTGGTTCCTGTTCCTAGTTTTCAATTCCAACAGGAATTACACGAACATGCTGTTTTTATCTGAATTTTGGATCCAACCCCGACAAATATGTAAACTTTAACCTAGAATATTAGATATATGTAACCAATCAAAAGTTTTCATATCTCATCATTCGTTATTTTCTCTGGAGAAAACAAAGTTTTATAGAAATTTAAACCGTAAATTTCAAAACTAGATCTCTACTAAAGTGTTTCATTTTTTAAAACCAACGGCAATATAAGAAAACATTTCGTACAGTGTCTAAATATAACATTACAAAATCTCTTGATTAGTTAATACTGTACTTCATTCACCGGGTACTCGTTTTATCTTTACCAACTTTTAAATCAATGGCGGAACTTATTGTCTAAATGTTTTGTGGTTTAAGAGACAAAAACACCACCAAGCTTCGAATAAATGAGTTTGTAAATACCCGATAATACCTTGTACTTGCTACATGCGCTGTCTTCCCTATACAGCTCTAATTTGATTTATTTTACATCAAAGCATTAACGTCTAGAATATTCACAAACCATAGTAAATTACAGTGAGTCATTATTTCTCGGTCCATCTAGATCAACATCAGATGGATCTTAAGATTGAGGGTCAATATAACAAACATGTTATGATATGTAATTCACGCTGGTATACTTACAATCAATCTTTTTAAAACAGTATTGATATATTACAGAGTACAACGTTAGCGTGTTTTTTCTATTCGAACAAAACGACTTTCAGTCTCTAGCACAATGCTATTGTGCTTCGTAGCAGACAAGTTATGCATGTATTGATGAGACCAAATATTAAAAACAGTGTAAACCCGAGGCTAATAAATCAAGCATTATGTCAGCAGAATACGGACAATGTCTTTATTATAGACTACAATTCATACCCAGTATACTCTTTATATATTCAATGGACATAACTCGCTGTGTGATAACACTTATCTAGAGAGCTACTAGTATTATAATAATGTCTTAGTACGGTCTCTGAGATTGCTCGGGTTATCGATCTCACTATTCCCTTGTTAGCTTGTCCATAACGATCCATCATGGGTAAATAACATATAATTTTCTAACAGAAATTAATTGTATCAAATTTTTATCCCAAAATGATTGTTGAAATAATGAGGAACGTATGGACAAAACTCAATGATTGTACTAGAATCTACTATCGGAACAAATTCATTTGTGCGACACGTGTCGAATTTGTTGCTCGTCAATTATTGACTGGTTGAAAAAAGTATCACTGACTGATTGAATACTATGTCCCAAGGTTTTAAACACGGGCGACCCGCATCACGACAGTCTAAGCGAAATCCATTCATCCGCGAACAAAATAATTTGTCGTCAAAACATCACCCAGTTGCGTTCAGTGCATTGCTTTAAGAAGCTCAATACACGTTTTTGAATTGAACATGGTACGTCTTCGATATAGTTATTAACCAAATTGGGAACTACCATTTAAGTATCAGGGTTGGTTTTGAAAAAGATATAAGAATATTGTCAGTTCTTTTTTGACGAGTGGACCTTCTGGAATGAAGCAAACAGTATATTTACAGCATATTATTTAACATATAACGTACGACAGTATAGTCAGACTTGGTACCTCTAAGCAAAACACCAAACATCAGAAATTTGAAGAAAGTTTCTATCCATATCACATAATTCAGTGAATCGTTTGACACACTTTTCCAACAGTTTAGTATCGTCCAACAATCTCAGCCAATATTTGGATTATTATCAAGAACGAGAAGAAAAACGCGTAATAAAGACGGATATTTCTTAGAACATTATCTTCCTAAACCACGCCATGCTCACACAGCCATGTTTTTTCATTTTACAAGATTGTATACGGTAATTTAATTTTGTCAGTTTGGTCTGTTTTGTGACTTAATCGTTAGTAAGCCAATAAATGAATCAGTTGGTCTAGCTGAGGAAATTATGGTTATTGCAGAAACGATTTTATTCAACCTAGATAGATTTTTATCTAAATGTACAAAACCGCGCATTGCATGAACCGAAAAATTGAAAATTACAAACTTGCTCTATTTTTTCATTTTTTATCTCGAAACAGACACGTGTTTTAAAATGCAACATGTATTTGTAAATGGAAATGCATGTAGACAAAAAGGTAAGTAGTCTATCTGTCTTGAGGTCAACATAATCCTCGACGCGAATATGAGAACATGAGTGCTAAAAGGTCTAAATTATTGAACTGGCTGTGGCGGTGGACTGACGAAGTAGTGAACTGTTTTCTTTCTTATCATTCATGTAGTACTGATCCTTGAGATTGTATCTGTGGTCGGTTGGTTTTTGTTGTTATCATTGTGGTTGCTGTATGACTTTCGTGCAGATGTTTCTATTTAGTGTGTTTCTATGATTTGTTTGCTCTGCTAGATTCTCTATTTCTGTTGAATGCTACTCTGTTCGAACCATTCTTGTACTACTTATTTGAAGACTTTTTATTACTATGGATTTTGAAAACAACGTTTGCTTTTGTCCTCATTGGCATATCGTTGTATTCTGCTCTATTAATTAACAAGCACTAACCAAAATGATACGCATACTACATAAATTTTCCTTTATGTTTCAGTATATATCGTAGATGGCCCTGTTTCAGTGACGGACATGTTTCGGTGACCTGTTTTTCCTTGTGTCATACTCTATTATTAAGAGTTCTATGATGCCAAAATTGAATGCATATTCAACCCTAACCTTATAGCTGTCCATGCTGTTATCAAAAAGACAAAATTTGGTTCTAAGACCTTAGTGACCCTTTGTTTTTTATATCCTATGATATTTTTAACAAAATTCTTATGACTTTTTATAGGGTTTCTTAAAAGTACCCTAAAATGACCCCAAATGTAATTATTAAAATGTTCTTGGAGACATTTATTTTCTGTTATCTGCTGATCAAAGTTACATATTCTAAACAAGTTCTGTACACGTTTTAATGTACATAATTACTCCAAAGGTTAGTAACCGCCTTATGGTGTGCTTGGTATCATTTAGGGTCATTCATGAAATATTGGCGTAATATGGCGATTATGAAAACATAGTGCAAATTAAAATATAACCTTGTCATATATACTTTTTAAAACTACAGAATGTTAGCTTTAATATGGTACCAATGTTATGGTTTTGCAACCAGAAATAAAAAAGTTATAAAAGAGACTATGTTTTCACCTATTTTTGCACTAAAATCTAGAGGGACGCCATTTTTAATACGGTCCATCTTCATCAACTGATTCAGACACAGCCAAAAAATATTAATTTATATTTTAAATTCATTTATTTCCTAGTTAATAGTTTCAACTTTATTTGGGTATCAAATTTTGTTTCTGAAATTTTGATTAATAGACTGTATTTTGGATAATGCTAAGGATCACTGAAACTGGTCCAATTCATTTTCTGTAACATAATTCAATGGAGAGCATTAAATGATAGATTCCAGTGATTATTTCAAATAATCTGAAGGAATTTTAGTTCAGATCTAAGCACAATAACGTAAAGTTAAAGTAAGGATCAAGCATAAATTGAGTTTCAATATATTCCAACAATAAGAAGGGTTTAGATGTTAGGGTCACTGAAACTGGTCCATCTACGATAGATCTACCCTCTTTTCGGATAAATTATAGTTGTCATGTTTAGATTAATTCCAAATTGATTTTATTACAAACTTGTTGTAACTATTGTTGCCATTAAAATTCGGGTCATATTAATCTTTGTCTTTCAAATAAAGAGCAACCTGTACATAAACATGTACGGATACGCCACGCACATTTACTTGTACACGCTCGGTTCACAACCTCCGTAATAATGAACATGACACACGTTACCAAAAGACGTTCTCTCAGGATGACGTACATGCTTAATCAAACTTAAACGACGAGTGAAATTGCTGTTTTTGTCAACTCTCATTCCGTCTTTTATCATGAAAAAGTTCCTTTAAAAGCGTTCTTATGATAGCAACGAGAGAATATAGAAATGACAGCTTCACTTTGCTTGATTTATTTATTGCAACTGATCGTCAGTGTATTAATTACATTGTTCTAAGATATCATATTTCCATCTTAATGACCAGATATCGTTCTTATGGATAAATCTCAAATAATTATTGAATCTGAGAGCCTATATAGTTTAACAACTCTCTAAAGACGATGGTTAATTTGTAACATTTATCAATACTATATTGATAGACATGTTGACGCATACATTTCGTGTACGTGTAAATACAAGTTATAGTACGCTGGTGACGTCATAAGAGTAGTGCGAACTCAGTTCAATATACCGTCAATGCAATTGCTTTTATTGCACCGTCATTCAAATTGGTGCAATCCGGATTATCACCTCGCATCGCGTAAACTTAAATTAGAAAGGATACATTATTTTTAAATGAGATCATTTGTGTCACTGTAAAATATGTTTGAATGTACATATGCACTTCCACTTTTATGTCCTTGTACCAAATTAATATTTCGGCATAATCAACCTATGGGCAATTAGTCTTCTGTCTTTTCGGTCACAGAAAAATCCGTCCTAGCAATTCATTGGCATGTCGGTCTATGCAACTTGCGAATGGTGTGGTCTTTGTAACGAATGTTCATTTCTGTCTATACGACAAATGAGCATTTCTGTCTTTGCAAAACATGATCACATTAGCCATTGGAACAAATAAAACTAACTCGGCCTTAGCAACACATATCTTGTCTATCTTAGCAATAAGTGAACATTTCGGATTTTGCAATACAGTATTCACGCGCAATTCGGTCTTTGCAAGAAATTTTAAAACATTTCGGTCCAAGCATACAATTAACAATAAATGATCATTTCTGTCTTTGCAACAAATGAACATTTTGGCCTAAGCAACACCTGGGCTATCTGTCTTAGAAAACATTAAGTATTTCGGTCAACGCAATTAATGAGCATCAAATTTATGTCTCCGTCATTGAAGAGGTTTAAACGGATCTGTAGTATATCCGGCTTTTTAATCAAATATTATAACATGCAATGTAATTATAAAAAAATAAGGCGAAATTTCTGGCAACTTCAATAAATTTTAATTCAAAAACCAACATATCTGATCGATGTAGAAGTAATGTCTGCAGACGATACGGTTATTCAAATGCTTCCCAGTATGCTCTTGACGTTGCGAGAACGAGAGGGGAACTGAGTAAAATATAGTTTCCAATGCTTTGATTGATTTTAGAAACTTTGAAATTTGAAAGCCGTTGTTTCTGAGAACGTGTTAATCCACCGGTCGGTGGTCTTTGATTCATTGTTTGAATATCAAATTCTTTTTCGCGAATCGTTTAATTTACGAAGCGTTTTCAACTGCTTTCGTTCAATCTCCAAGTCTTGTTTAATTTACTTCAGACTGGGACCGTATCTTCGACGACAGTTCCATTCTGCAAATGATATACTGTATAGAGTGAGGGTAGATTAAATCTTTACCTCAGCAAGATGGAGTAGTTCAGCCCGCCTTAAACGCATAATTCACAACGGTAATCTGTCATCGCCTGATCCGACATGAAATAACTATTGTTTCGAATCATCGCGTAGCATACTCTTGCCCACACGAATAACAGAATATCCATATTGCCGGAATATTCGTATTTAACATCGAGGAAAATCTGTTCCTCGTAAAGTAGAGTAGTGGTTAGTTGTAGCTTACCAGAAGAGCGCATGACCGTCTTCTAGTCAATCTTGACTCTAGCCATGGGGGTCGAATTTACTCACAAATCAGAAATTTTCATGAGGGATATTTTCAATATATTTGCATCGATTATTTGAATCTTATTGAGTTGTTTGTGCGTTCTTTATATTCCTGTCGTGTCTAGCTTTTTCTGTTTGGCGCTTCCCCTAGTTTCGAATCACAACAAATCGCTGGCTTAGAATTAGAAGGTCGTAACTTATACTTACGACCTTATAAGACTAATGCATATTTGAAATATACATCATAAGGGAAATCTGATGAGCGTTTTTACATGAAATTCGGAAATTGTCATGTTTCCCGCACCCATTCTCAATAACAGCCGCATGACAAGCAATGAAACACGAGTCGAATACCTGCCTTTCTGAAAGGGGTCATCATACATCGTACGTGAGGTGATGTTTATGCCTTGTGTTGTTTAAACTAATATATTTAAGGTCGATTGTGAAATAAACTTTTCAAACTTATTTCAATCACTTCCGACACCTAATTCCTGATGTTATCCAACACCACGAGGGTGTGAGAGAAAAGAAGCCAGTTCCCCTTATATGCAGAGCGTAAAGCAAGAACTTTCTGATACCCTTTTTATTTCGTCTTTGGTATGACACGTTTTGGAGTCGAACCCGGGACCTTCCGCACTCTAAGTGAACGTTCAACCACAAGGCTATTTTTATTTTTCCGTGTGGTGTAACCTCTGTTTAAAAGACAAAATAATTTGTGAAATTACTTCAAATTAGTAATCCTACATCTTCTAAAAACATGTACATAAAATGTATCTTCTTTGATTCTTATCAATGAAGAAACAGTTGACATTATTGCCAACCTGGTGACCATACATTAATTTGCGATTACCGGGTTTGAACCTTTGTCATGTCATACTCATAATGGTGTACATTCCCCCATTTGATCACTAAAGACAAGACGTACACATGTAATATCATTGACCATTACCCGCAGTCTTAAGGATATGGCATATACTGTTACAACCTCTTCAAACAACATGAGAAATGTCCAGCATTTGACAGATACACGCATTCTGTCTGTGCATGTATGTTCGGGTACACATATTTGAGTTATATAAATGCCAACATGTATTTAGTCCACACTAATATAAACGCACACATACAAATCCTGTTCGTCTAAGATCAAGTCGAGATTTTCTCACAAAAAAAACATAAATTCAATACAAAATCGAAACTACAAACGAAGTCGGGATAAAAACGACAAGTTATTAACAAAGCATAACGGACATTTTCTACCAAAAATAATAATTTAGACAGATTTCCCGTGATGCCTAGCGTTCAGACTTTAAACCAAATTTCTGAATTTCTGAGTTTATTGCTCTGGTTGTTTAATCAAAACCAATTATTGACTTATACGAAGAAAGAATGGCTTTTTAATGTAACTTTCAAGAGAGCAAGTTGTGCGAATTAACCCATTTAACAATATCTGTCGCGTGACACAAGTTTATGAAGACGGAATTGAATAGTAAATTGAAATTCTGTTAAAGTCTGGTATTTTAAGCATTTGGAACGAGAAACGTTGGTATTTTTGTTAACATGTCATCTAAAAGCAGAACAATTGTAAAACAAGCGTCTGTTTCGATTTTTTTACATTGCACACAAACAAAAATCGTCCAGGCATTTATTTGTAGAAATTGTTGTGTTCGCAATCCTAGAAATATTTTGTTCTGCATACGTTCCAGTGGTATACTGCGTAACTTACTAGATCAATTTCACGTCTTTTGTTGCGTTTTTACTAGTTTTTACAATCATGCGCATATCGTACATACGCGTCATTAACTTGATCTATCTTATTATGAAAACCATTCTGAAATCCCAAAGGTAATGCTACGGTCACAATGTTCGTACATTGTCCGTACGGATTAACAAACTCGTACGAATCTGAAATATTTTAATCCTAAAGGTATTTGTACGTTCTTAGCATCTGGTCACAGCTCGTACGGGTATCGTACGAGTTGTACAGAATGTATACTTTTCACCAGATCACCTAGTCCTCTACAAAATGTAAAAATGCGTACGATGCTCGTACGAGTCTTGATATCCGTACGGGCTCCGTGCGGGCTCCGTACGGACGTCGTGCGAGTTCAGAAAAATCCACTCGTACGGAGCTCGTACGGAGATCGTAGGGCAAATGTGACTAGGGTATTACCGCTCCGTTGTATAAGGGTCGGGGTGGTACAAGAACGGGTATAATCGAAGTATGCTTTTTAAATAAAGTTTGAATTATGGCATAATTAATTTATTTGTAATGCAACTATTGCTGAAAGTGTCAATGGCGGATATTGCAAACAGTGGAGTCTTCCTACAATCGGTATTATTCGTTAGATCGAAGTTACGAGGAGGTTGGACACGAACCCCTTACGATACGTTTTCTTTCTTCTCATTTCGCAACAAAAAATATTACGAATCCATGATTTTGCAGTTTCACGAAATAATTTTAATCACGTATCCTCTTTAGGAATATTATCTACTTTGTTCGAACTGTTCATATTTGTAATTTATTATGATTATTGCCATACATCTTAAGGAGGCATTCCCTATAACTTTGATCGTTTTAATCGATTCAGGAATAGTATCCGTTAAATGAGAATCACTTTTGCTTAAATTCCTCAAATCTTCAACAAAAAGCTCCCACCAATGACCGAGAAAAAAATGACAATATATTTTCGTAACGAGTCAAAATAGTCACGAGTTGTTTCCCTTTATCCATATAGTAATAAATCGCTGGAAGCGATACATTATTATTGGTGATATGAATGTATTTTTGACATAATAGAGACATATTTGCGCACAGTTTCTTCTGACAAATTATCTGCTTTGTACGTTTAGCTCATTAAATGTGATAGTAGAGAAAATATGCTAGTTATTGGGAATTCCTCTTTAATTCCAAAGAATTTTGTATTTCAAACACACAAAAACAGAATATCATAACTGCATAGTCTGACACGAACTTAGAAAATATCTTGGACGAGAAAATGAATGTTATGTCTGACGGCGATAAATGTGTTTTTGTCGTTTGTCGTCCGACACATGAACAAAACTGCAGAGACATAGATAGGATACACTATGTACGAATGCCTGTTTACGATCTCATTTAAATCATTCTCATATTAGCTCCACTTCTTTACACTCTTATAGGATCTGATGACACTCCGTATGGGGTCATGTCAATGTGAACTTTACATCATTCAATCAAATCGCATATTTCACAAATCTGAAAGTGCAGGTAATCTCTACTGTATATTACATATTACAGTGGTTTATACATTGAAATTTAAGCGTATACTGACTTAAGTACACTCTCTATACAAACAGGTAAATAGCCACAATACAACATTTGAACGTGACCTCTAATGCAGTGTTGTCAGATTTCACTTACAGTGTAAAGGAATGGAGCAAACGTTAGGATCTGAAGTTAATGAAATTGGCTTGTTTTTGACTGTGTATATATTTTAAATTTTGTTTTATTCAGTTGCTTTATTGCTTACACAATGATGGAAACATGCTCCTACAACTGGAAATTAGTGCAACGACTTCTGTCCTCATATATGGCTAACAAATATAGTTTACATACATTGTCAATTATATTAAGTTACTGAAATATTTTAAATCTTGTTTGTGTGAAACCTACTCCTTTGTTGGGGTCATGATGATGAACTAGTATCAAAAGTATGAAAGCAATAGCTCAATGGAATTTGAAGATATAATATATTTTGTTTAATTTGTTGTTTTTGATGCCCCACCTATCTACCCTCTGACACTAAACGAAGAAACGATTTGGTATGTCCTAACGTTCTAACACTCAGCCATTCCACCTTCATTATCGCCATGATCAAACGTTGCTTAATCATGATACATTATCAAGAACAACATAAACTCATATAATACGCTAGCAAACTTTACGATAAAGACAACAATGATATTAGCGTCCTACGTAGCAACAACAGTGCGTATAATATACTCCTTACCACAATACGGCCTCAGGGAAAAACGCCGTAATTGATTTAAATTATCCCAACCAAAAAACGACAAGAATGTGAAGAGGAACTAGCTTTTCATCGCGAAGATAGAGTTCTACAACACGGCACCTAAATAACCTTCAGACGCGTTTTACACGATCGCGGTTTTAATTATAATTAATACTTCTGGGCTAAGATTTTTGAAAAAAAAACAAAGGTGCATTTTAAAAGAAACACGATGTTTATAATATGCTTCATAGACGGATAAAATTTGCTTGTGCAAACTTTTTATTTTTGCTTTACGTATTATGTCAGGCCAGTGTCCTTATTCACCAACATTGTAAGACTGAAATGCAGACATAGACTTACAATTGACAATATTTATAATCACTGTCATTTCTTTTAATTAGATTTAACCATGTGAAATTGTATTTGGATTATTTATTGTTACCTACTGAACATGCATCATATTTATATCAAAATCAATACATTTTTAACAACATGAGAGTAAATAGAACATTAATTTGGACAATGTAAAGTCTGGGGTTTAGACTTACACTTTTGTGAATAAGGCCCCTGTGGTTTTAATGTTATACTAGAAGGAATCATGATATCAACAATTAAAAAAATGCTAACAAATGTTTGATGTTAAGTACCTTTGAAGATATTGCGGCAACAGGGCCTTATTCACCAACGTTGTAAGTCTAAAACTCAGACTTAGACTTAAAATAGTCATTATTGATAATCACTGTCATTTCTTTGAAATTAGGTTTAACCATGCGAAACTTTATCGGACTATTGGATGCTACCCACTGAACATGTATACCAATTTATATCAAACTCGGTACATGAATAACAAAGTGAGAGCGAATGGAACATTTGACATTGTTAAGTCTAAGTCTATGTTTAAGACTTACATCGTTGGTGAATAAGGCCCCTGAAAGCCGAGAACCAACCAACGAACTGATATGGTGGTATGGTCAAACCACCTACTGGTAATGTTAAAGTAAGAAGGACATTATTTCGATGGCTTAGAATTAGAAGGTCGTAACTACCAAATCGATATTTTGAGAAAACATGGAAAAACTGTCTGACATTTACTCTTTACTTATGGTAAAACAAACCTTTACAACTACATTTTGGTCAACATGACAAGTTCAGATTTTTATGAAAATGGGTTCATAAGAAGCGCATTGTGTTGTTTATTCTAAATATGTATGAATCTTAAAAGGTCGAAAGTTGCACTTACGACCTTCTAATTCTAAGCCATCGATATATTTGATGTCTTTGACTTTATGCACATAACTTTGATGTTATGATGTTTATATACATATGCTCTCCACAGTCGGAGACAGCAAAATACATATCTATCTCGAATCTAGCTGCAATAATGTAATATATATTTATTTTTTTAAATACAATGACGAAATTGAATTTGAACAATATCTACATTTTGAATGTATGACGTCACAGTGGAGATGGCAATATTACACAGATATAAGAATACATGCATTTATATGGATTAAAAGATACAATTTACACCAAAACTCCAATTTGCATTTTTAAAACATTCAATATTGCGACTTATTGCGGACAATTCATGCTTAGAAATGTTTGGACATGAAGTTGGGACGAAAATGATAATACAATTAAAAACAAGCATACCTTCTTAGTCAATTTATCCTCGCTCTTTTCTCTTTGTCTTTAAGTATACTTCCATTCGATTTTAAGTCCCTTTTAGATTATCAAGTTACAAGCTACAACTCTATTTCCTATATATGTAACAACAACACCAGTCGTTTCTTATTTCGTCCGTTTGGCGTCAACTCCAAGTACTGCCTAACTTCCTTCATGGCCTTCGAACTCCCTTCACTAAATTTGAGCATAAAACAACAGCACGCTTTAAATTTATTGCCAATACCGAACATTCGCTGATTCCTGAAACTTCATTAAGCAGAAAAAAAACTGTTAATTAATCTGCTTCTTCAACAGCAAACGACAATTTCGCTGTACGCCCAAACTTTCCGCCGACCATGACGCTGCGCGCTCCTATCCACTCGATTGTACTTTGAGCGCACTAAGAACATATTCCAGTCGAGTGGCGGATATCGAACGGTGAATCAAGCGTATCTTGATTGCCCATATCCAGGGCTATGATTATCCTAATGAAAATACGATGATTTATCATAGAGAGGAAATGCGGTTGGGCATGCATAAATGGCGTCTCTTTCGGGGCTGAAATCACCGTCATTATTGCGGAAGAAATATTTAAATACCATCTTTTACGACAAACGCGTTCCGTGCTCACGAATTGCAAGACGCTTATTATATTCGATAATCGTGTCAGAATAAAACAGCACTTTTGCTCATTTTAAAATATTTCCACTACTATCAGCAAATTATTCTCCAGCCTTGTGCTGATGTCGGTGTTTCTTTGAAGCCGCATTGTGACAATAAGTCTTCATTAACGAATGCTTAATGATCAATGGACTCTAATTATCGAGCATTAGAAGCAATATAAAAGACATATGTACTATGTACATACGAGGGGTCTTCAGAGAGTTTCTGGACCAGTGCCATAATAAATGTATTTTCTGTGATTGCTTCGATATTTTGAGACAATAAGAGAAAAACTGTCTGAAAACTACTCTTTACGTATAGAAAAAAAGTTTTTGGACTTCAGTTTGCTCAAGACAGGTTCCGATTATCATGAAAAGGTACATTGAAAACTATAACGTCAATCTGGAAACTTTCCGAACATCACATGTACACGCAACCTCGGGATTGATCAACATCGTGTTGCATAGGACAAAAACCTATACATTGTATACGAGGGGTGTTCGAAAAGTAATGCAAATTGCCCTCTAACTTTTTATTGACTGAACCGATTTCAATGAAACTTACTGACAATCTTCATCGAAATTTCCGCTTAAAGATGTACACAAATTTCATTATTAAATTCAAGATTGAAATCATGTTTCCGTGTCTGCAATAGGTACTACTTTCATGCACTGAATTACGGTTGACCACATAGACTTCCTGGAAACTTACATTCGCTATACAGAATGCGATCTAAGACCAAGAACTTAAAAATAGTCGCATGGGACTAGATCTATAGAATATACTTGTTTATCATGCATATTTATCTGATTTTCGTTCAAAACCTACTCTTAAGTAGATTCCTGGAGCAAGGAGTTATTTTCATGTGAAAGGGACATAATGCTCAGTTTCAGTAACAAATCGACGCTATATGAAATTTTTCTAAAGATTTTCCTGCAGAAACTATCTGTATAACTAATAGCTACAAATTTAGGCATTGATTTGGGCATTTGAACAGTAGGCCCTTGGTCGGTGGACAAAACTCAAATGCACCACCATCGTCACTGACTGCGTGTAATTTACAAATACGAGCTTCTTAGAATTTCAGGAATCGAATACATATACTTCTGGTTCAGACTTCGTAAATGATAGTGAGTCAGTGTTTCGCCATCTGTTACGCTTCGTGAAAACATAGTTTGTATGTATTAGGGGTATAAATAAAATATATGTTGGCATTTAAAATAAGATGATATTTTCGACACCACGCAGTGAGCATGGTACCCATGGGGTACAAATGTTGTTAATTTCTAGAACTTTCTTCAAAATGATGTGAAAGTGGGATAACACCGAGCATGTGCGATCAGCTAACTGCCCTACTACCAATATTGCAGCTTTGAGACAAATATCTAACTTTTTATCAACATTTTGTTTGCTTGTTGTTGTTGTCGACTGATCATTTTTGTTGTTGTCTTTCAGCAGCTATTGGTCTGTTTTGGAACATGTTGAATAAATAAAACATTTCTAAAAGACATCCTACGATGTCTGTTAATCTTAAAAAGTTCCTAGTGTATCAATTTGTCACTTTATCTAAGTTAATTCCTTCCTGTGATAAAGGGCATATTTTCAGTCAGTTTTGCCATACGTTTTTCCAACGCTTTTTAGCTTAGTGTACATTAGTAGGTGCATTTTAAACTTACATTATGACACAACCGATGAATCGAAGTAAACCAAATGTTATCCAATTATAAACGATAGTCACATAGTTCAATAGCCAAATTTAAGGCCTCAAAATCCCGAAACTACAAAGGTATGCAAACATTTGCATTACTTTTCGAACACCCCACGTATTACAATGCATGGATTTCTAGTTTGATCTTTGTACACTCGGAGATTCAATTCGAAGGACACTAGTAACATCAATCTGGCATTCCGACCAAGCGGACAAGGCTTGAGTTTCTAGCAATCAAATAAGGCGTATTTCTAAATATGACCTGTCTACAAATGACCTCTGACTATGAGGTAGGGGCCAGTTATGTAATGCAAACGCATTATGTATGGACATTGATCCGTGAGTTTGTGTTATAACTATACAACAAATAATACAATACAATACAATTTTTATTTTAAGTCGGATTTCATTTACAACAACAAAAAAACATTAGCTATGTATAGCTATTGTCCGACATTTATGACAAACATAGACATATCTGTAAAATAATTATTTCAGCATACATATGAGCCGTTCTCCAGGAAAAAGCCCTGGTTTTCCTGGAGAACGGCTCATATATTAAATATTGTAATATATTACTTTAGCATGTATAACATATTTTAATTATATATAATTAAATATGTATTTAAAATAGGATATCATACATGTAAGCAAGTTGCAAGGCAGTTACAATATTACAAGTACAAGAACACAGAGAAAGCATAAAAGTAAATAAACATGAATAAACAAGTACATAAATTAATTACTAAACATATAAAATAGACCATTAAATCACAGTTAAAAAATGCATATGGCCGTTCTGAATAGAATTATAGGAGACATTATGTACCAATATTAAATGTGGTGAACTCAACGTTCATTTAATAAGGGTGGTAACTCATGTTTAGACGATGACGATAGGTCGTTACGTTATTCGCACTTGCTAAGTCAAACATGCTCAATTGAGACGCCATTTTTATTTGTGGACATTCGGCCGCCTTTTCTAAGTGTTTTGGTGTTTGGACAAGTACCGTAGTGTATGTATTTAATGTATTTTATTTCTTTGTATAACATTCTACCTATAGAATGCAGTGTTACATTGTGAGAGTCTCTTTGTTCGAAGTTGAGAGTGCTTGCCTTTTCGGATAGGTGAATTTTCGGATAATAATTAAATTGTTCTATTCTGTTTGTTATGTCTTTTTATTGCAAGATTGATGTAATTTCCTGTTTAATTAAGATAATATGTGTATAATGTTTCGGTTGTCTTTACCATGTTTTATTTCATAGGCTGTAATGAATGATGTTGGTCAATATTTGTACTGAGCATGTTTTTTCTTTATTTGCAGTCTTTACCACCATTATATTCGCAACATTGCATAGTCAATAAATGTGGAACTGGTTATCTGTCTTTTGTATCTTGGTAACAGAACATTAAACACATATCAATGAATTACAATAAATTTACACAAAGATATACATTGCACACGCAATAAATGTAAAACTGAAACATCCTTGTTAATCAATGAATTAAAATATGCAATAAAATTAATTTTAGCTTAAAACACTGAGAAAAGAAAAAAATCACTATAGCGCATAATTAAAAAATGAGTGAAAAAGATCATAAACCCGGTGATCAGATCATCGCGAGCTGGATTTAAAAAAATGTTTCAGACGATATAAAAGTACCATACAGAACAATAAATTAATGAGCATTATTTACAAGAAATAAAACATTTTGCAAGTTAAAGACATGCAAAAATATATTATGCAAGAACATATATTGAGGACTGGGAATGACACTGGTGACTAATAAATATAATATATGATAACATAAGGGTATGATAAACATAAAGAACAGATAAACATACAACATAAGTAAAAGAAACATTAAGAAAAACAAAGCAAACATGCAGAAGCATAACGTAACAGTAAATTGATTTACCTGGTCGTAGAACAGTAAGAACAGCAACAGCTCTCCCCGCTCCATGTACATACCAGGCTCCGGAAGTTGTTGTAGTTGGTCTGGTCTCTAAAATTTTGAGGTAGGTCATTCAAGAGCTTGGCTGCACTGTAGCGGAAAGAACTGGTGACATATCTTGATGTCCTTGCCTTTGGAATCGTTGCAATATTAGAATATCTGAAGGAATAAGAACAATCTTTAATGTTAATAAAACCTTGTAAATAGGCTGGTGTATTTTTATTTAATATCTTGAATGATTCTAGAGCTATAGATCTCAGACGTCTCAATTTTAATGAAGGTAATTTAGTCTTTTGTAGCAATTCACAGTAAGAAGACACATGATCGTTGTAAACAGAACGAAGTGCGCGTTCTTGTATTTTTTTCTTTTTTTGGTATTTACTTCACCACAAAAATGCCAAGTCAAAGGGCAGTAATTAAAATTTGACATAATAAATGAGGAGTATATGTTCAAATTGTCTGTATTAAAATTTCTGAAGCTTCTATAACTGCAAATCTCTTTTTCCGCAAAGGTACATCCTGTGTTAATTGAACTTCAACAATATTGGGAACATAACTCAAACCACAGTTCAAATTACTAGTGTTATATACATTAGAAGTATTGGTAGTTAAAATCAGATCTAAAAGTGATGGTTTTCCATTTTTGGTAAAACAGGTTGTTGTTTTTTAATAATATTTATAAGATCAAAAATATCAAAAATATCACAGATATCAGAGATGGGTTGGCACTTTCCATCATCTAACATATCAAAATTTAAATCCCCAATTAACATTACATTATCAAACCTAGTTGTGATTTTATCATAACAAGGGTAATATCACAATTGTTTTAAAACATGGTATTAGACATTAAAGGTGGTTTTTATACGCCACTAAAGAGCTAAGAAGCAACATTTAAATGTGATGTTATTAATGTTTTCTGTGCTAGCTTTGTTAATTAGTTTTGCCTTCCCTGTCCGATTACTCATATGGTTTTTTTTTATATTCCACTCGTCAATACATTACCTTTTGTAAATATGATACTCCATTTGTACTTCGTCAGCAATTCAGTTCGGGTTTTTAGGCTGGCGATAGTTCCTCCTCGTAAATCGGTTTTGGAAGATAAGAACATTAATCTATCCTTGCTTCATTTAATCTGTTCGATTGTAATATATTAGTTTCTTTTTGTAATGGAAAGAAATTGTAAGAAATTTAAAGAAAATGTGTTTAAAGGCGTTGATAATTATTACTACGCGTTACGAACGCGATTGTAGCGCGTGCATCAATGATTTTATTATGTTAAATTATTTAGTTCAATGTTCTCTAACGAGATCGTGGCCGAGTCGTTAAGCAACTCGCATAGTAATTTTCTGACGCTAATGTCCAGCGATCGAATCACGGCGGCTTCAAACTGTTTATATTTTTTTAATTTTTCGTCCAGCACTTACCTCTCTTTCGACTTAGAAAACCACTTGATGTTATATTACTCGAAAAGCTATTTCAGTTCAGTTCGCCAGCCTGTCAGTACTTCAGTTCTTTGATTATTAAAAAGATATCAGAAAATCGGACAAGGGAGGCAGCACGCAACTTAAACATCTGGGCAAAGAAACAGTAACAACACAACTACACAGAGAAATGCTCACACACAACCCAAAAGTAATTATCAAAAGCACATGTCGGTATATTTACACAATTTTAACGTTAAGTACAGTCAATATGTCACTATTAAAGATAGAACAGATAAAACTAAAGACAATTATAACAGATAGGACATTAAGTGTAGCATTTAACAGAAATTGTCGAGCACGAAAGACAAAAACAGAACAGTTTAGCACTTCGGCAATGTGTTACTCGTTTTACATTTGAGAGTTTTATTGTCTCTACGTAATGAACTCAAAATGTTGTTTGATTCACACTATTGCTGTGTAAAGACCATGTCACACAGTGGCGAGTTCGGGCTGCGAGTTCTGTATGAGTTGTGGCGAGTAATAACTCGCGTTAATGTGCGCGAGTTGGTCCAGGACGGTCTTCAAGGTGACATTTGTTCGAGTTCTCTTCGACATTTAGACGTCATGAGTACGATAATAGCACGAGTTTAACCGAGATATATATGATATGTGCACGACATCTGTTCGACAATCCGAGACATGTTCTTGAGAACTGTACGAGTATTGACGAGTATGTCCTGTGTCGGGGTGATGACGGTTTAAAATTCTCGCCACACTGGCGAGTACTGACGACAGTGGAAGACATCTCTGTGACAATGAACGACATACGTACGATATTTGCGCGACACTGGGCGAGTTGTAGCACGAACACGCCACTGTGAGACAGGGTCTTAAAGTAAAGAAATTACATTCGTCTAGAGAGAAGGTTGAACATCAACGAAACACTTGCTGTGATATTGTAAAATATTTCTGTGGTCAACATACGAGCAACTAACCCCTGGTTCTGTAGAGTCGTTTTCGAAGTCACAATGTACTCGACTTTGAGCAGGAAGTTTTAATTTTCCTACGAAATCTGCAATGACATCAACGTATACTTCAATTGCCTTGAAGACTAGGCTTACCCAACTGTGTTGCCTCTTTAAATAAAGTCGTTATTATTATTATTATTATTATTATTATTATTATTATTTGTAATACTATATTATTGACTGCTTTGACCTGAAAAATAGACCAATGCATATGTAACATTATGCATAGAGACATTCATATTATATAATAATTATGTAAGTAACTTTCATGCGCTGATTGTATAACTATCACATTATGCAACAAACACTCGCGTGTATCAACAAAGTAAGAGTAATATGTTGAATCCAATGCAGAATGGTACGAGTCATATTATGAGTCTACGATTAATTATATCACTTGTCTCCGTGATTGAACGTTTTTGAATTACTCAGTGCAGAAAAGGAACATTCATGTTTAGGTATTTCTACGCAAGCAGAGATATGACACAATTTTATAATGTGTTTACAACGAACTGGTCAACATGTCGCCAATCCTGAATTTCAATGAACTGTAAGGAACATATCTTGGGAAGGAAGTCGTAAGGGATGTTTACAACTCGACCTCTAAGTAAGACGAAAGTACACACTGTTCCGTAGATGCATGGCGTCTTCCATCTGTCTTTGCAGAATCTAGTTAATGACCTCTTCCATTACGTTATAGTCAAAATCACCTTCCAGTGAATATTTCGTTGTATTTAATGTCACAATTAACGCTAAATATGCGGTATTTATCGGTCTTTACCAAAATCATTAATTTCGGGAATGTATGTACCCATGTTACAAGTGCAACTTGGAAAGATATTATCATTCTGAATATTAATATTGCTGCAGAATTGCACATTTTTGTTGGTTTTCCAAATATGCAAAACCTGTATAGTCGATATTAACATCAGAATTATCGGGAAAATAAAACGGGTTGTAGCAGTAAAAACAAGAGAATGGTTTATTTTTTTTTGTATCTCATGATAACGAAAAGAGAACTCACAATCGAATTCAGTTCAAACGTGCAAGTTTGTTTCAAATAGCAAAACAACTGGCATAGCAAGTTTTGTATTCCTAAAATTAATCTTGTGAAAATCGTTCGACCCACTTTCGCATTAAATTGATTTGAATTTTATTTCAAAGAAAATAAATGACTATTTAAATACACAAATTGGAGACAATAAGACAGGTCATTAAGAGGAATCGTTTAGAAGACTTCATTGATAACACGGAATCGCTCTAACATTCACTGAAATCATTTAATTGTGAGTTTTTCCTACTATTTACGATAAGAGAGTGCTCTATCATGAAATAAATTTACATCTGTAGTAAGGCAGAGATACTGAATCTATTTACTTGTGTAATCTAATGAGTAGGTTACACAACAATATTCTGACAAAGTGACATTTTGAGTTCAATACGTACAGACAAAAACAAACATGTATCTAGAACGTTCAAGCACATGCTTCCGAATTTCTTAACTGTTAGTTTTCGAGTCATCTTTGTGGTCCCTTGTATTTTTTAACTGACAAAAAGCATCATACTAAACCGTCACACTAACATAGAACACAGAAAATCCATCATTCAAGTCGTCGTGTAACTAGGTTTGTAAAACTAAGCTAGCTACCGACTTACTAGCAGCATTAGGATCGAAAGTCCATATTTGGTCAACACTTGCGTCATAGTAGTAAACCGGCTTGTGTAAGAAAGTCCATGATACATTGTATACCGGAAGCAAATGCCGCTCTTAATTCAAAAGTCGATTGATACATTATTAACACAAGTGTCCTACAAATCTTCACACATTTATCCTAATAATGTTCAATACGATCTATTTTGTCTAGCGTGTTGTTTCTTTAACAGCCAACCTAGTGTACCAATTATGTTTTGGGGATTTTCCTGATTGTGCCAAAATTGAAGGAATTATGGTCATAGAGTAGCAATTTTCAGGAAAATATTCGCAATTACATCGACTAGATCAGAGGGGATAGCGTGTTGAGACTTCGCTACCATGAAAATAGAGTTAGTATTATTTTATGTGGAAAACGACACAATATTCGTTGTCCGTATTTATTTAACAACTTTGCACAAACTTTGTCTGGCAACTATTATACATTGACCGTTTTAAATCTCTGTAAATATCGTACCGTTGTAAATCAGTACAAATTGATACTAATCTTAAGATTTTACCGGGGAATGCAACAAACAAGCGTACAAGATCACTAACATAATTATGAATTTCACACTGGTTAACTGCATTCAGTATGTCTATTGAGACTTTGAGACTACTCGGTCACCTAGTACTTACTTACACTGTACTGATATGCTGAGCGCTAAGTAAGAGACACATTCATGTACCATTCGAAACCGAAACAATTTCACAGCGGACAACAAATACATCGAGGCGGATAGTAAGGGGACGACCATTTAATGTTCAGGGGGGACTGGGTCAACATACGAGAAACAAATGTGGTATTCCTGTTTTCCGGTTTGTAGAGTCGTTTACGAAAACGGTGTACGAACACGGTTTACGAAAAGGGTATGCGCACTTCGATTGAATTCAATCTCAGTTCAGACCATTCCTGTGTAAAGCAAAGAAATAACAATCGTCAATTAAGAAAGTCAAACGTTAACAAAGCATATGCTGTGATATAATAAGAGATTTCTGTGGTCAACATACAAGCAACTAACGTGGTCTATACCTTTTCCGGTTTAGTTTCCGAAAAGGGTATGCAAACATTGAATTCAAAAGCAACAAGGCACATAAAACAGCCGAATAATATATTATCGGACTGTACTTGTGTTGGCAGGAGTTCGCTTACTTAAGAGGTACTAAAAATGGGGCAACATTATTTTCACAATCCTCATTCATTGGTGCCTAGTCCAGTTCACAGACAGTCCTAGGATCGTGCCTAGGTAGCGAAAGTGGCTTACTCATAGGAAGCGATGGATGCAATCGGGAATGACGTCATGATGTGTCGTGTGTGAATAAACAGTCGAGTCGAATAACATGTTTAACATTTTTCTTACACAACTAACCGTACAGTCAGTATTCATCAATGGAATGTTCGTTTGTTTCAGTCACGAGACACTACCATGTAAGTTTATCACTAAACACGTTCCATTAAATGCTCGTACATAACCTTAATGATCCAATTTCATGGTGTAGACAAGAATCAATTCCTAACACAAGATCGGAGACATCGCAACTATCAGGATGAGAGAGAAATTGCTGACTTTGAGAAACCATATATACGCTTAATCGAACTTCTATAACAATAATTCTTTCAATTACGAGCTGATTATCTGACAATATCTCGCCGTTCTGGTACCAAACTACACCATTTATTTACAATAAACTAATTGAGGTCTAGACAACAGTATGAAGCTGATATAAACCAGAGGGACTATGTTATAACTTATAACACATATACAGAACACATCTCTCCATACTGCTATTTATCAAACATATACGGAAATTCGTAAAAGACATCTTCCTGTTTAAACCTTCGGTCATTTTTACTTTTTGTTTTTTATACGAGGGGTGTTCGAAAAGAAATGCAATTAGCCCCCTAACTGTTTACTGATAGAACAGATTTCGATGAACCTCGCAGAAAATCTTCATTGAAATCTCCGCTACAAGATACACATTGTTTTTAATATTAGATCTGAGACAAAAGTAATGTTTCAGCGTCCGCAAAAGGTACTAAATCAATGCTCATATATTTCCTGGAAACGTACCTTCGCTATACAGAATGCGATTCAAGTCTAGGAACTTAAAACTAGTGGCATGGAACTGAATCTAAAAATGAACTTGTTCACCAAGCATAGTTATCCGCTGTCTCTCTCAAAAACTTCCGTACAGTAGATGCCTAGTGAAAAGAAGTACGTTCATGCCAAAGGGACATAATGCATAATTCATTTACAAATCGACGCTATATGAAAGATTTCTTAAGTTTTCCTGCACAAACTATCTGTAGAACTTACTAGTTACAAATTTACTTATTGGTTCGGGTATTTGAAAAGTAGAATGAACAAAATTCAATATGCATCAGCTTCGTTATTGACTGGACGTGATTCACAAATACGGCATCTTAGAATTTCAGGAATCAAATACATACTAGTTCTGCTTCAGTCATCGTTAATAATAGTGAGGATGTGTTTCACCATATGTTACACTACGGAAAACATTTTAAAGCATTAAGGGTATAGATTAAACATTTGTTTGCATTTAAAATATGTTGACGTTTTAGCCACCACGTAATGAGCATGGTATCCATGGCGGAAAATGGTGATAACTTCTAAAATTTCTTCGAAACGATGTGAAAATGGGGTTTCATCTAACTTTTACGATCAGCTATCTGTCCGACGGTCAATATTGCAGCTGTGACACCAATATTCTGCTTTTTATCAACATTCTGTTTGCTTGTTGTTGTTTATGTTTTCGACTGAGTACTTTTGTTGTTGTCTTTCAGCTGCTCTTGGTCTGCTTTGAAGCATGTAAAACACTTAAAACATCGCTAAAAGACAACCTACGATGTCTGTAAATCGTAAAAAGTTCTGGTTACATGGGGGTAATAGCATTAATACCAAAGTCGGATAAAGATATCACAGTATTATGATTATTATCAAATTGGCGCCAAATTACATTACTAAATTTTGATTATAAAATCGTAACTAAAACTATAGCAAACAGAATAGAAATGTCAAAGGTTCTATCATATATATCAAACCCGCAAACAGGTTTCATTAAAGCAAGATTTGTAGGAGAAAATGTAAGGTTGATCTTCGAAACTCTAGATTACTTACACGAAAATGATAAACCAGGATTACTCTTCTTCTCAGACTTATGATACCCTTAAACATGATTTCATATTCAAATGCCGAGTCATTTCTATTTTGGAAACGACCTCATTCGTTGGGTTAATAAGCTGTTCTATGATAATATAAGTAGCATAATAATTAACAATGGCTTTATGTCTGAAAGTTTAGCAATACAGAATGGAGTTAGACAAGGATGTCCATTATCTTCTTCGTTTATTATAATATGCTTGGAAGTTTTATCGCATAGCATAGCGTGTGATAATACAATAAAAGGTATTACAATACATGACAACGAAGTAAAACAAACGCTATTCGCGGATGACGCAACATATTTTAACGACGGTTCAAAAGATTCTTTTGAACGGCTCGTATTCGTTATTAGTCAGTTTGGAATCATATCTGGCCTAAACCTGAATAACAACAAATCAGTCATTTTGAGGACAGGCTCCTTAAAAACGTCAAACATTGAATACTGCAAAAATAAGAAGTTTAAATGGAATTCGGAATCAGAAAAAAACATAGGGATTAATTTCTACAATGACTTAATGTCTTAATTTTCAAAATAATTTTAATCTTGGTGATTTTAATAATTTCTTAAAACTATGGCAACAAAGAAAACTTACTTTAATGGGAAAAGTCGCCGTTATAAAAACTCTCGCCTTACCAAAGCTAGTTTACCCCTTTGTGTTCTACCTTCACCCGCTGATAACATATTAGATTTAATTACTAAAAACATATTTTCATTCTTATGGGATGGGAAACCAGAAAAAAATTAAATGATTATAGTTAGTAAAAGATTATGACGCAGGAGGTTTGAAACTTACAGACATTCGAAAATTTCTATTTTCAATAAAATCCTCATGGGTCAAAGGTAATTTAGATGACGACGAAAATAAAGGACAATGGAACATATCTATAAATCGATACTCAATCCATATAGAGGTAATTTGATATTTGAAAGGGAACTTTCACGAATTGAAACACGTAAACTAGTTGCAACTTCTTGGAAGATATTTTAATCAGTTGGCATATGGTTAAACACAGTTTTGATAAAGATAACCCAAACCGCATACTATGGAATAATAGGCATATCCAAGTAAACAAAACACCAATATTTTGGAACGCCTGGCATGACAAGGGAATAAAATACCTCGAACAATTATACGACTTTTGCATAAATCAGTTTTATACATTTCTACAGTTCACATTTACCTACAATATTCCAGCAACTGAATTCTTATATCCGTATATCGGACGGGTTTTTTTTTAAAAGTTTCAAAAACTGAAAAACAATTATGCTTTCATATCCATTAGATCATTTTTCGCTTTAGTTTTAACAGAAACTCTCTCTGTGTGATTTAATTGGACATGCTAACTGTCCATTTTCATACGAATGTGTTCTAGAACACACTATGAAATTATAAGAATCGTCTATTTTTCGTCGATTGAATCAAAGTACACGGAACCCATCCAAAGTTTTTATTTGCAATTAAGGTAGTCTAGTATCATACTTAAAACGATGCATGTAATTATTTTGACATTAAATGACTGTCAGATTATAGCTCTGAACACTTTAAAATACCATCAGCTTATTACAAACAAACCATCAACAAACACAAAATAATAGATATGGACACATTAACACCCATTATACCAACATCACTTCTGGAAATCACATCAAGAATAAAGAAACCATGTAAATAATACTATAAGTTACAAATAGCATATATTAGTGATCCAATCGTAAAATCTGAAATTAAATGGACAAATGAACTAAACAACAACGATATAATATGGAACCAGGTTTACAGTAACAAATTTGTGTGATTTCCAATAAAAGTATATAAAACGTGTATTTGCTACAAACATACTCCTACATTAAAATGTCGTATAGTAGAATCAAGTATGTGTTATTTCTGTAATAGTTATGAGGAAAGTATGGAACACTTGCTTTGGTCATGTTTTAACGCACTTGATATGGGGTTAACTCGATATTTAAGGGGAAATACTATCGATATTACGTTTGACTATTCCATAGTAAGTTTTGGAATTACAGTTAAATGAACACATAATAATTTGATCAATTACATTATTGTATTAATGAAATATTTTATTTTGTATACGAAACAAACAATAGGGATATAATATGTTGAACACTTCTTAAACTTATTGACAACCAGGATAACTATTGAGAGAGAAATGTCAAAATGAATATTTTTCTGAATATATTAGAGTGTTGAACTATTGAGACCAGGGTTAATTGTTTGATTTTTGTGCGGTTTCCTTTTTATACATTTTTCTGTTAAATTATAACCATAACTGTAGAGTGGAGATAATGAGTATTGAGAGATTACATAAATATTTTGAGAGTTTTGTAAACAAAAATTATATATATATGATAATTTATTTTGTTAGATGTATGTATATAATTTCTTTGTACGAATGTTTTGTTTATATTGAATAAAAAAATGTCCATTTATCTAATAAGTTAAGTCCTTTCTTTGATATCAGGCATAATTTCACTCAGTTTTGCAGTACGTTTTTCAAACGCTTTTTAGCTTAGTATATATACATGTAAGTAGGTACAGTTCAAACTAAAATTATGACGAAACCAATAAATAGAAGTACACCAAAATTTATCCAAGCAAAGAGGTAGTACAGTGGGTACACATGCCAAATTTGACGCTTGACAACCCCGACACTTCAAAGATATGTACAGAATTACATTACTTTTCGAGCATCCCTCGTAAAACACTGTAGAGATACACTGTGGGCAAATGTTCTATTCGATGAAATGTTTTTATGAATGGATTGCGCTGAAAGTTTGCATGAATGCCTAACTCGATGAGCCCAACATAAAAAAATATAAAAAACCCCGATGCTGATCGAAGACCAGAAGCTGCACTATAGGGCCTACAGATACGTAGATGAGCGGCAAATGTGGAGTTGCTAGGAGGAATTGTTTTAGGTCGAAAAATGCTACATAGTGACTGTCCATGCTTTATTTCCCCTACAACATCACGAGTTAAACACACATAAACACATATAAAATAATACAACACATCAATAACAAGACTTTAACCTGAACAGGTGAAATTATTCAGAGGACTTTAAACGGGAAAGTTCGAAATTTGTCATAAGTCATTAGACAGAAAGTTTGACGAAAGTAACAAACACTACGTTCTTTGGTCTGAACTGTTGAAATTTGTCATGATTATATATTACTGAATCAGTGACCTATGAAACAGATCAATGCAAATCAAAGATGACAATCAGAAAGGAGAGTGAATGCTACCGTATATTAACGTGACTTCCATGCGCCGATTGCCTTACCATTGAATTGCATTTCATTTATTTCAACAAACTACCACATTTCCCTTTATACAATTGCGTGCTTTATAATTTGAATGAAATGATGTTTTGTACAAGAAATGTCGGGTTTCTACGCTAATGATAGAAAATCTAGTGTGAAATGTTCCATTTCATTAAATAATTTCACTTGGTTTCCATGATTGTACTTTTTGCAAATAACTCAGTGCAGTACACTTCATGTTTAGGTATATTTTGCAAATAACTCAGTGCAGTACACTTCATGTTTAGGTATATTTTGCAAATAACTCAATGCAGTACACTTCATGTTTAGGTATATTTTGCAAATAACTCAGTGCAGTTCACTTCATGTTTAGGTATATTTTGCAAATAACTCAGTGCAGTTCACTTCATGTTTAGGTATATTTTGCAAATAACTCAGTGCAGTACACTTCATGTTTAGGTATATTTAGCGGAATAATAGATTTGTAACTTGTTTATTTTGTCATGTGTCACGAACCATTTACTAACATGATTGTACCTGCATAGTCAACGGTCCTATATTTGCACACATTTAAAACGAGCACATGCATTGGATAGTTGCCAGACGAAGTGTGTGCAAAGACGCTTAACGAATACGGACAATGAATATTGTGTCGTTCGTTTTCCACATAAACTAATATTGACTATATTTTCATGGTAGCGAAGTCTCAACACGCTATCCCCTCTGATCTAGTCGATGTAATTGCGAATATTATCCTGAAAATTGCTACTCTTTGACCATAATTCCTTCAATTTTGGCACTAAGTAGAATCAAGAAAATCCCAAAAAGATAATCTAGTTACATATAGCTGTCAAAGATGCAATAGAAAAACAACACCAAAAATAGACCGTATTGAATATTGTTAGGATAAATGTGTGAAGATAAATTGCATTTTGGTATTACAAATGTAATGCATGAATCGATTTTCATAACAAATATCAAACATGCGTATGCGTTTGATGCAAGTAAGTAGACATTTGATTATAAACTAATTGATACAACGATACATGTGTTCTATGTAAGAGCGGCATGTCTCAGCCCTATGTTTCTAATCCCAAACACCCAGCGAGAATCGAAGCAGGGAACATTTGAGCGCATTATTCACTCGACTGCCATGCCACCACAGAACATGATTTCAAAATGACCAAGCTTACCGTGCAAAAATCCAACCAGAACTCTTCAAGACTAATAGTCCACACGACCATCGTGCCAAGATGTTACCTATTGTAAAACGTATACTACAGTTGTACATTGCAAGTAATTCGGTCAGAGTATTTATTGAATATGAGCTGCGATCTGAGAAAAGGGCCTTTAATGAAAAATCTGGAATATTGTCATAACTCAAAGAATTTCCAATCTACGTGTATGAAATTCTTAAATTGAATTTGAAGGAGAAAACATATTATATTATGTACTGATAATATTTACGCTTGAATATTATTTTATTCTGACAATTATAGTGGTTGTCATGGCAACATAGATGTAAAATATAATACAAAGGGCCGTGGATTCAAATATAAGCCTCTGTCTTGCTTGCAACTTTTAGTGGTGTGTTTGTGTTAAACTTCATGTTGTTCATTGTCTGGTTTTCTCAAATAGTTTTTTACTTATATAAACCAAATTCGGCATACGAGGATATATGATGCCAAATTTATTCCGAAATTATTTATATTTATTTCATAACATCCTTAATTGCAGCACAGTAACAAACAAATATTATGTTAGGATTTACATCAAAATTTTGACTGTTAAATACTACATTTCTACGAAATGAAGATATTTGATGTTTTGATATCTTATTTCAAAATGTACAACAAGAGACTGCTTACCTATTACATTGCTATTAATCACCCATAATAATTTATGGTTTTGTGGTCTGTCGATTCCAAAAATCCTCATTTTTTTGTTAATATCTGACTAAGACTTATTGTCTTGATTGTCTGACACTATATATAGTTCGGATGCTGTAAATGCCAATCAGTATGCACATATTACAGGCTTTATATCGAAATTAAATTATTAACACCATCGTAGTTTGAAGATTTCAATAAACAGGTTTTTAATTTTCATTGTTCGTGTTTTATCCCAAACTATAGTATTTCACACAAGTTACTCACTTGATACAGAAATGTTTTGATGTATTAAGCAAACTGTTACCACCAACCTAACACAGTAAGTTATTATTAAATGCCATTGATTAATAATGATGTGCTCTTCTGATTCAAAATAACTTAACTTATGTTTAAATTTTGTAATGTTTTGCCCCAAAAATATCACAAAATGAACAACTTTTTATAATAGAGTATTACTGTTTATGCGGAATTACCATACGTGCCTATTCGTATTGTTTAATTATCAAATAGCACAGTTTGTGGTGTTATGGTTAAAGCGATTCCAGAAATCATCAATTAAGTTTATATTTTGTAACATTTTACACCAAAACATGGTATTTTCAACAAAAGCTTTAAGTTATCAATTTCTTATTACTATACGTAGGGCGTTCCAAAAGTTCCAGGAAAAGTGCTCTATTGTATTTATCTTATGGTCAATATACTTCAAACTTTGCATTTACATAGAACAATTCATGATATATTGTGTGCTATGAATTGAACGCATGAGAGTGTGCCGTACAAAATGACACGACTGTTATAGTAACGTCAGTTATGGCTACCCGGGGCAATGTTACATTTGACCGTACGTTATTAACATGTTCTGACTAAAGCTAACTCAGTCAGTCAAAGGACACACAAAATACACCTACTACAATAACAACAATGCTTTATATTCTAAAAGAATGCCTCGCTTGAAGGTCTGCACATCCAGGGTCCGTTTGCATAGTATTCGAAATTGTCACAAAATCAAGCAGACACGTCCAACGTAACGTCTAGCGTCTGATTCACAACAGGCCGTACCTTTCTATTATCATCTGCAGCAGTATCATTCAATGACAAACAACGTTTTTAACAGGCAGTGTTTATAAATTATATTGGTATAAGTCTTAATTTTCCTACCAAAAGACAAAAACTGGTCAAATTTTAATGATTAACTGACATTTGACGGGTGATTCTAATACGGCGACAAATAAGACTGAACACAACAGTGGATCTATTTAAACTATGGTATACATTGACCAAAGTGATGTTATACCACCCTTCGCAAATGTTCCATGCAGTAATTTTAGGTCATTGTTAATTGGTAGCTGTTTGGTTGGGAGCAATGCGTAGGTTAGTCTGGCGATTTCTACGACGTGACGTCAAAATTGTCCCGGGTAGCCATAACTGACGTTACTATGGCAGCAGTGCCATTTTGTACAACACACCCTCATGTGTTTGATTCATGGTATAATATGTATCATGAATTGTTCTATTTAAATGCAAAGTTTGAAGTAATTTTAACATACCATAAACATTTTAGAGCACTTTTCCTGGAACTTTTGAAACGCCCCTCGTATATTAAATACTACAAGTTACTACAAACTAATTGCAGTTATTTTGGGAAAAAATATTATTATGAATAATATTGTGATCAATTGATTCCAAAAATCCTCACTTTTGTTAATATTTTGGACTGTTTTATCCCAAAAGTAGCTCAAGACGTGTATCACTTTGAAACTAGATTATAAATATCTTAAGCGGAAAAAAATCATGTGCCTATCTTAGTGATCTATTACTCCATAATGTGATTAATGGCATTATAGTAAACCGATTCCAAAAATCACCATTTTAGTGTATGATTTGTACGATTTTACCCCAAAATATCATATATTGATCCCAATGGATAATGTATTATTTGATACATTAAACTTTTACTTACTACATACTAATTGCAGTTGTTTTAGATATAATACGATTATAAATGTCAATGTGGTCAATCGATTCTAAAAAATCTCACTTTTGTTTAATTTTGCAATGTTTTTGCCAAAAAAATGTCTGAAAATGGACAACATTTAAGGATATCCGGGTCTAATAAAGCCTCTCCTTTTGAAGAGTTCTCAATTTCAGTAATTTTATGACAAAATTGACTGATTTCCTGTAGGTCGTGGGTTCAACTCCCACTAGAGCCAAACATTTTTTTTTCTTTTTTATTTAATTTTTAGTTATAAGACAATGTTTTGGCTTCGTAACATCACTTTATAGTGTAATTTGGAGAAAAGTATTTTTTTTCTATTTTTTTCTTTAATTTTTTAGGAATTAATATGTGGTAAACAGACGAAAATCGGGTTACTAAGGATTTCTGAAATGTATATTTTCAAAACCACTCGGTTAAACCTTTTAAAATTGTGTTAAAACATTACACACACATTGAAGTTATTTTTGAAAAAAAATCAATGGTGCCAATTGTTTAGATCATATTTTATTTCCATTTATCTATAGGGTACTTATTGGCAATATGCAAAAAATGCCTTAATTTCGAGGAGGGTGGGGTTACATTTTTATTTTTATCTACTTCATTATTAGACCAAACATCATTTTTAAACTTTTGATTGAAGAAATAATCATTATCATTAGATTTAAATACACTTTTGTTTTTATTGTGTTATCTGTTGGGGATTTATTTTATTTATCATGCGGTTGCCTCCATTTGTTTGTGCAGTACGTTCTTAGGCTGGGTGAAGGGAAAATAAAATAGCAATTACTCTCTTAAATGACAATACATGTGTTTTAAAATTCACATGCAGTTGTCTTAATGGGTATACAATAGAATAAAAATATTTAAAATGCATTCCTCAAAATTAAAAAAAAAGTTTTTACACCCGGACATCGTTAAGACATCAGACTAGCAATATCTTATGCAGACAGACAACATGTGTCCATCATACTGATTTATAATCAAATAACATAATAAAATAAATACATGACATTACAATAAACCGAATCCAAAAATAACCATTTGTGTTTTTATTTTAAAGATTTTACCCCAAAATATCGTATCATGATCAATAACTGATAATTTCATATCCTATGCAACACTTAAAGATACTACACTCATATTGCAGTGGTTTTCAATAAAATACAACTATAAATGACCATGTGGTCTGTCGATTAAAAAAATCCTTACTTTTATTTGTAATTTGTCATGTTTTAACCCAAAAAATATAGGCCACATGTGTTAGTATAGAACTCCATATTAAATATGTTACAAGGCAACAATTATGTGGCAGAATACAATATAAAACATTTTTGTGCATTTTTGCCTCGTTCTTACTCATTAGACTACATCAGTAAATAGATACAGTATCTCTGCCTTACTACAGATGTAAATTGATTCCATGATAGAGCACTCTCTTATCGTAAATAGTAGGACAAACTCACAATTGAATGACTTCAGTGAATGTTAGATCTGTTCCGTGTAACATGTACCAATAAAGTATTCTAAACGATTCCTCTAAATAATAAATGCTTGTCTTATTTTGTCCATTTTTTGTATTAAATATACCGTTATTCTCATTGAAATAAATTACAAATCAATGAAACACGAAAGTGGATCGAACAAATAATTTTAGGAATACAAATCTTGCTATGCCAATTGTTCCTTTTTCAAGCAAACTTGCACGTTTGCACTGAATTCGATTGTACGTTCTCTATTCGTTATTATGAGATAAACCAACACGTCTCATTCTTCTGATATTATTCGCGTACGTTTTCTCTGCTAAAACCGTTTTATTTTCCCGTTCATGTTGTGTGCACCCCTCGCACAATATGATATCGAATGTGCAAGTTTTGCATGATTGACCCACAAGCATGTACACTTGTAAGCAAAATGCACTTGCATAATGGGAACACAAATGTCGACAACGTTTACCAAGACTTGTCTGTTAAAGTTGTAAAGACTGCTCAACGTACATGTATCTATTTTTGATATGCAGCATTAGTTTTGTTGTAAATATTATGCTATTGATAGTCGAATTGGGTCTAATGCTGAAATGTTAAATTTAATGAACAACATACACTGAAACATTCAACGGTGGCGAAATGTTTGACCTTACTATTGTGGTTCTGAAAATAAGCAACACCATAGTCTAATTCAATGAAAAACGCATTACAAAACATATTTTACGACGACATGTATATAATATTTGCACAATGTAACTGATTATTCTATATCATTTCATGTTCAATAAAAGAGGACACGAACTTGACATTGACATACCAAAGGTGATATTTGCAATAACCGGAAATATTGAACGGAAGGGGATATTTACCACAATGACACATGTAATGGACGGAACCTTACTGCAAAGAAATATTTATTGTAAGAGGACATTTACTGATAGGGCGGCCCCGGTTCAAATCAGGGCGTATGTGTCCAAATTCCAACCATATTTCAACAGACACCTGGTTGACTGAAAGTTGAACTTGTCTTTCGCTTGGCACCGCTAACAAAGATATACTATCATAATTAAATGTGACATTTACTAACATCACCATATTCGATGGTACATTCAATAAAACGCCACAATCAATGGATGAGGACAAATAGACAATGATAAATTCAAAGAATGACAATATTTTTCTACGAAGTCGTCGAAGTGACCTAACTGTCTGTATTGTGGTCAAACGTGCCGACCTAGATGTAAAGTTCTATAACCACCTTGTTCCCTAGAAGTGTTTCTTTTAGTTCAATAACAGTCAAGAGTTTCGATTTTTCAATGATTCGTGACAAACAGATGACTAGTTCCATGTCTATGATTCCACTGAATATACCTAAACATGAATATTACTGCACTGAGTCATATATAAAAATACAATCACAAAACAACAACTGATAATTTTTCTTGAAATGAAACATTTCACATTAATTTTCTAGCATTAACGTAGAATCTTAAAATGTCTTGTACCATTCTGTATCGGGCTAAAATCATACCGGTAACGCTTACCTTGTTAATACACAGGACTTTATGTTGGATAACGTGATAGTTTGTTGAAATAATTGCAATGGTAACGCAATCAGCGTATGAAAGTCACGAAAATATACGGTAGCAATGACTTTAAATTGTATTGATCTAATTAATAGGTCACTGCCCTCAATAGAACGATATTAGTTTCATACAATATAGGTCGATTGCAATGTTGAAGTCATAGGAATCTTAAAACCTTCTGTTCAAAGTCGAGTACATAGTGGCCATAGTAAAACTTTCATTTTGAAGTCTAGTGACGACACTAACAGTTGTATCTGACGCTGTTCTAGAAATGCCATTTTCCATCAATGCTTTTATTAAGTAAAATTAGGGATTAGTACACCTTACTTGTATTGCGTTTATCAACAGTATTGTATGTGTAATCAAGTGTATTGAACTCTTCATGCATTGAAGGAAATAAAAGTATAGGCAGTCAGCACGTGACCATTTCCACCTTAAGCGACATCTACGGTTACCGCTTGTCGACCTAGTGGTTATGCTGTATTAATAACAAACAATATATGAACGAAGGGTATTAATAAAAATGAATTTCAGCGTAACTCCAAGTGTTTTGTTAAAGCATATCAAAGTGAACATGACTAATGTGTTCAGTATAGATACGTATATTATGATCCGTCTATTGTTTCCTCATTTCTTATTTTAAGTTATAATAATATGGAGTGATGTATTATATCTTTCTGTTATTACATGGTCCCGCTACAACGCAAGCACTGTATTTAATCATCGACATACTGTTGTCTAGACCTCAATTAGTTTATTGTAAATACATAGTGTAGTTTGGTATTATAACGGCTAGAAGTTGTCAGAAAAGCAGCTCGTAATTGAAAAAAATATTGTTATAGAAGTTCGATTGAGCGTATATATGGTTTCGTAAAGTCATCAATTTCTCTCTCATTTGCATTGTTTAATATCTCCGATCTTGTGTAAGGAATTGATTCTAGTCTACATCACCACAAATTTGATCATTAAGGTTGCGTACGAGCATTTAATGGAACACGTTCAGTGATAAATTTGCACGGCTGTGAGAACTGAAAGAAAAGAACATTTCATTGATGAATACTGTTTGTACGGTTAGTTGTTTCAGTAAAATGTGAAACACTTCTTCAGCTAGATTGTTAATTAACACCAATGAGTAATTCCCGATTATTTCCCTGTCTAAATTAAATTGCATCACTAACTTGACTGTCTGGAATCTCCCTGGATGGATGTGTACATGAGTTTGTTGCGTTCCCTTAAGAACCAAACTCCTTTTTATTTATAATAATCCAAAGCGTTGTCTTCTTGACCGCTGTGTCAACACGTAACGTTTTGGATACGAACCCTACCATTGTACAATGTAAACAATTGGGCTGTGTCACTATCAAGTGCGGATATACTTACAAGCACTCTAAAAAGATAAGTTACTCAGAAAAATGTTACTATCGAAGTTAAATAGATCCCGTTAAAATATAATATCGAATCGAACGGGGATTGCAGCATTTTTAAAACAAATACAATTGAGCACAAAGATGGAACAAAACTATTAGTTAAGAAATTCGGAAATGCGTTGTTGAATGTTCTAGATACATGTATGTGTTTGTCTATACGTTTTGAACTCAAAGTGTCGCTTTTCAGACTGTTGTTGTGTAACCTACTCATTAGACTACACCAGTAAATAGATACAGTATCCCTGCCTTACTACAGATGTAAATTGATTACATGATAGAGCACTCTCTTATCGTAAATAGTAGGAAAAACTCACAATTGAATGATTTCAGTGAATGTTAGAGCGGTTCCGTGTTATCAATGAAGTCTTCTAAACAATTCATCTAAATTACTTGTCTTATTTTCTCTAGTTTGTGTATTTAAAATGTAATTTATTTTCTTTGAAATAAATTTCAAATCAATTTGATGCGAAAGTAGGTCGAACAATTTTCGCAAGAATAATATTAGGAATGCAAAACTTTAATTCTGATGTTCATATCGAATACGCAAGTTTTGCATATTTGGGAAACCAAGAAAAATGTGCAATTCTGCAGCAATGTTAATATTCAGAATAATAACATCTTTCCAAGTTGCACTTGTAATATGGGTACACATATTTCTTTGGTAACGACCGTTAAATGCCGCATATTTAGCGATAATTGTGACATTAAATACAACGACATGTTCACTGGAAGATGATACTTACTATACAGTTATGGAAGAGGTCATTAACTAGATTCTACAAAGACATGTAGAAGATGCATCTACGGAATAGTGTGTACTATCGTCAAACTTAGAGGTCGAGTTATATAGTTCTATGACGAATTCGTTTCCAAGATGTGTTCCGTATACTTCATTGAATTTCAAGATTGGCAACATGTTGAGTAGTTCGGTGTAAACGCATTATAATAATTCACATATATCATATTTCTGCTTGCGTAGAAAATACCTAAACATGAGTGTTCCTTTACTGCACTGAGTAATTGGAAAAAATTCACTCACAGAAACAAGTGATATAATTACTCATAATATGACTCGTACCAATCTGAACTCTTAATCTAACTCTTACTTTGTTTTTGCACGCGATTATTTGTTGGATTATATTAGTCCCGTATGTCGTAACGTTTTATCTTAAATATTTTTTTCAAGCTCAAGACTTATATATTTGGATAGAAGAGAGTCTGGGGATTTCATAAAACCATTTCTTGATTGTTGGCAACTTCGCGTTTTTTAATATTTACTGTTGTTTCTGGTGTTTTTGTCAAAAATCGCGACCCAACGTTATTGATATATCGTCATTTTTGGAATGGATAATCATTAGAAATCAAACATATACCTATGTACTTTTATAGTCAGTTACTTAAACTGCACGAAAAAGTTAAAGAAGTATCTGTGATGTTTTTCTATTGTTCAATACAAGCCTGTATTTTACGTTACCAGCCATTTTCTACGCATTTGACCATCAATCAGTTAGTGCTAACACAACATGCATTATGAATTCCGATCAATTTTCATATATTTTGATAAATAACTATATTTTAAACATATAAAACGTTTTTTGGGTGGATATATACATGTAAATGGTATTGATAGGGTACTTTAATACTGCATACATAATGCTAAAATTGGTTATAAACGGACAAAACACACACATCAACTATACATGTATACTGTCTGAAAAGATTTGCAAGACACCTGTACTCTTTTATTTAGTTGCTATATGTTTTGTGTAAAAACGTTTGTCTTTTGCAGTAAAATTCATTCCGTATGTCTTCATTATGTTGTAATTTACGTTACATAAGCGTATCCATAGATGCAACTTTATTGTGTTGCCTGCTCATTTTAATATAGTTTAAACACATTTATTTAAAAAGGGATATGTGCTTGATATTTCAACAAACTACAATTCATATTTATTCAATTTTCTAAAGTTACATTCTTGAAGAGCATATAAGAAACACCATTTATAATAAGAAAACGTCACACATTCTCACAATTTGAGTCGAAATGGTATAATCGAAAAAGAGCTGAGATTCAGATTCATCATGAACGTCCATAAGGCACGAAAGTCGATCCCCTATGTGAACATGTTTCAATTATTGGCAAATCATAAAGCCTACCATTTTATGCCGTTTTAACCTCTGTTTTCACCAGTGTAATTTACGTTACGATAGTATGTGTATCATACTTCTTAACATAAAGGACACAAGAAAGAAGTTCAATTATTGGGGTTTTTACATAAAAAACCACATATTTTCTCAAATTAACTTTGCAAAAAGATGAACTTGTCAATATGATAGTACTCATGATACCAGTATGTATATTATTACATGCACGTTTGTTTACCCTCTATTTTACATACATGTATCTCATAAAATTATTATATGTGAATTTGAAGTACAAAAGTACAAATATGACTATTCAATGTTATATTCACTAATCTGACCTGGAACCAAATGCACTACTTGATAATATAGAAAAGTATGTAAACATAACCTGGCTAAAAATGAATATGTCAGTACATGATTTGTGCTGAAGTTTTCATCACGTAAACTACAAAATAAACTAATATATATGTATCGATACAATAGTGACAATGCTCCAAGTTGTGTTAATGAGCAAGGCTTACCTGAACCAACTTTTGGGTAAAAACGAACTAAATAAATACAATCAACGTATATATTGTTTCTAGCGACATATTTAGGAGTAGTATGAAATGTGGTCATGTGGAATACTTAATTAAATTTACTATATGGAAAAACTTGCATAATCACTAAACTGGTACCAAACAGGCACAGATTAAATATCTATGAAATGTCTAAACACGATTTCTCTTTAATACATCTTTGACAGCGGTGGATAGTTGGATACATGCTTCGGTATCAAGATGTTTCACATGATATACTCCACCAAAGTGTATATTGGTACCTGCTACGACAGTGTATGTTCCTGGCCGTCGCATATCGGAATTAGCTTCATTACACATAGGAGACAAAAGTCTCCACAAGGAGACGCGAATGCAGCCGTTCTGTAACATGTAAAGTCTATTTTACGTGACACTGTTTTGTGGATGTGATAGCTATGTCCACATAATACTTCAATTAACTAAACTAGGTCGTTTACAAATATTTCCTAATGATAATTGCACATATTGTACAACAAAACATGCACAAGTCATTAATAATTTCGTCTATTTCATGTTTGAACTATACCGAGTAATTTATGTTGTATTCTTATGTGGCGCCCACAAATCGCTTATCTATTACGGAATATATAAACGTTAATAAATAGAGTATGAACCATACTAGTATTACGGAATGATTATTGTTTATTCCCGATTTCATTAATGACATCATCTGAAATATACTGTATGAAAAATTACATCTTCTGATAGCGACAATAGATAAAAAAAACATGCTACAAAGACTACAAAACGTTTTACGTGACTCTCTCTCTCTATATATACAGTTAAATGTCTTTTTTTTTTTTGTTAAAATAGGGTTGACAACGATATAAAAAGAAATACATCTAATGCTGTGCCATTTTGACGGATTTGGATTCTACAATTAATACGTAAACGAAAATACTGCATAATAGGCATGAGGTTGAAATTTTATGGTACATATACCATGCATATTTTATTATTTGCTCGTCAACAGGCATAATCAATCGTTGACATATGGAGCATACTTTATTTTTATTCTTGACAGAAATTGGTAAATTGCCAATCATTGGGATAATTATTATGTGGCATACTTTATATTTATTCCTGAAAGACATTGTTTTTAAGCAATTATTATTCGATTTTTATGCAGATAATGGATGTCTACGGCTTTGTCAGTAAGATCTCATTTGTCACGTAAAATACAATTTATTGTCACGTAAATTTTAAGTAAAATACTTAATTGTATTTGGATTTCTTTATTGACCTATTTTTGCTTTTTTTTATTGGGGATTTACATCACAATTTTAGAATATAATACGTTTCAATAACTAGTATGTGTATATTTGACATGTTAAACAATCAATATTAAAACATTTGATGTTGTGAGAGTAAAAACGTATAAACTTATCGGTCCGTGCAGTTACATAAACTGTAACAAATAACTGCATTTAGCGATTTTGGTGAGAGGTAATGCTATCTATATCATTTTTTATATATACTTCTTGATGACCTTTCATTACTTGGAAAATTAGTGTATGTCATGACAGCAATTCCGTGCATAATGACCGTATAATTTTCGTAACGTAGAATACAAAATCATTCCAGAGTTGTTTGCAGCAATATAACAATTATTTATTTTCATGTGTGCAATGGTTATTGTCGTACTTGCTCATTTAATTGTTATTATACAATATTACCTTTCATTTGATATAAGAAGAAACAAAAACTTCACACGTTTAAAGACCCAATATGTATTTTGAAACAGATGCATGCTTTCAAAACTTTCATATGACTGAACAGGACTCACGTCGAAGCAGCAAAGAAAAAAATGACATGTTACTGGAGAGATTTCAGAAATAATACAATATTATGAAGCACAGGAGTTTTGCTTGTTTGATAAAGATTGAACATTTGTTAATAGTTGTTAAAACGTTTAAGGGCTTGTATTTTACGTTACCGTAAAACATATTCTATTTTAAAGCTCTAGACAATGCTTACCATTTTAAGCAGTATGACGAGGGTTATTTTCAGCAGTTCAACTGTTGCCATTTTAATAACCTCTGGACATTATGCTACGTAAGGAAACGTTCGTTCGAGTCTCCCTGGTGACACTTATATCTCTCCTGGGGATGAGGCACTGAATATCGATCTACGGCGCCCAAAAATACGTATACTTACCTAGCAAGTACCTTTTTTTACATTGGTAAAGTAGAGCATGCGGGACCCCTGGATCCCAAAGCGCGCACCCTACATCTACACCGCCGCTCTCAAAGACGTCTTATAGGGAAATCGTGGTTAGACATTCCATATACATTTAATTTGTTTCGTTTTGTTTTAGTCTTGTGTATTATTCTAGTTTGTTGCTATTGTAGTGTTATTCCTGACCCCATTTCATAATACTCGAAAACATACCACAAAAGCAATGTATGCATTTATTTGATATTTGGCACACTTTACCATTTTATTTTACTTTTATTATGAGACCGGAATTGTCTCTTAAGCACAACTTGTTTCATTGTATTCATTATCGATAGATAAGTTTATTTTGTATATTACGTGACGAAAACTTCGGTAAAATCGTGTACCGGCATTTTATATTTAGCTGGTTTTGTTTTAAAAATCTGCCATATTATCAAGTAGTGCCATTTGTGCTGACTTTGATTGGTGAATAAAACATTGAATATCCGCACGCTTTTGCACTACTAATTCAAATATAATGTAAGTTATATGTATGTCAAATAGAGTGTTAACAAAAGTGCATTTAATGATATACATACCGGTTTCATAAGTATGTTGACAATTTAATATTTTCACAGAGTTGGTTTAAGAAGATATGCAGTATTTTTAATAAAAAGAAGTATTGAACTTCTTCCTTATGTCCTTTATGTTAATTAATAAATCTGGTACATATACTTTCGTAACGTAAATTACTCTGGTGAAAATAGTGATTAAAAACGGCATATAAAATGCGTAGGATTTATGATGTGCCAACAATTGAAACATGTTCACATAGGGGATCGACTTTCACGCCCTACGAAAATATGGACGTTTATAAAGAATTTAAATATCAACTTTTTTCTATTCTTCCATATTGACTCAAATTTCGGGAATGTGTGATATTCTCTTATTATAGGTGGCGGTTCTGAGACAATCTACAAGAATTAAATTTAGAAAAGTGAGTACATATCGATTGTAGTTTGTTGAACTATCACACACATATCTCTTTTGAAATAAAAGTGTGAACAATCAAATGATCATGCAACACAATACAGTTGTCATGTATGGATACGCTTGTGTAACGTAAATTACAACATAATGAAGACATACGGAATGAATTTTACTGCAAAAGACAAACGTTTTTACACAAAACAAATAGCAACTATATAAAAGAGTACAGATGTCTTGCAAATCTTTTCAGACAGTATACATGTATAGTTGACGACTGTGTTTTGTCCGTTTATAACCAATTTTAGCATTATGTGTAAGTATTAAAGTACCCTATCAATACCAATTACATGAATATATCGACCCAAAAAACGTTTTGTATGTTTAAAATATAATTATTTATCAAAATATATGAAAATTGATCGGAATTCATAATGTATGTTTTGTTAGCACTAACTGATTGATGGTCAAATGCGTAGAAAATGGCTGGTAACGTAAAATACAGGCTTGTATTGAACAATAGAAAAAAATCACAGATACCTCTTTAACTTTTTCGTGCAGTTTAAGTAACTGACTATAAAAGTACATAGGTATATGTTTGATTTCTAATGATTATCCATTCCAAAAATGACGATATATCAATAACGTTGGGTCGCGATTTTTGACAAAAACACCAGAAACAACAGTAAATATTAAAAAAACGCGAAGTTGCCAACAATCAAGAAATGGTTTTATGAAATCCCCAGACTCTCTTCTATCCAAATATATAAGTCTTGAGCTTGAAAAAAATATTTAAGATAAAACGTTACGGCATCTCGGTCCATATGGTACGAGTAATGTTTACGGAAAACAAGTAACATGATTTAATGAAATGAAACATTTCGCACTAGAGTTCTGTCATTAGCGTAGAATCATACCATGTCTTGTACAAATCAGTATTAGATTCCAATTATAACGCATACTTTGTTGATGCACACGATTGTTTATCGGATATATGGTGGTAGTTTGTTGAAATAAAAAAAATGGTTTGTCAGTCGGCGCATGAAAGTGACGTAAATATACTTAACTTTCTGATTGTAATCATATTTGATAGGTAACTGCACTCAGTGATATGGTATTACAACATATAGGTCGATGTTAATGCAGAAGTGAAAGGAAGTTACAAGCTTTCTATGACACATTCTTGTGACTAATGTCAAAGTTTTGTGTTTTATGTCCTGTGACTATAGCGAACTATTCCGTTCAATGTTACTAATGTAAACTTTCCGTTCAATGTCGTAAGACTAATGTCAAACTTTCGGTTAAAACTCCAGTGACGAATGTAAAACTGTCCGTTTAAAGTCTTTTGACTAATGTCGAACTTTTCGTTGAATAATGTCAACTTTTAGGTGCAAAACCGTGACTAATATTAACTAATATTGAGTAGCCCCTTATGATGCAGATTTCAAATATGTATCAGGCTTAAAAGGTGGTAAGTAGTAGTTACGATAGTCTCATTCTAAGCTAGCGATGTATTGAATGAAAAAAACAGGCCGTCCGTACGTAGTATTTTTTACCCAAACCACACCTCCAACATAAGCTGAACTTAACACTTGTCTACTTATCTGTTTTGCAATAGCGATAATGTTTCAGTTAATAAACTCAAACAAACAAAAAGATATATGCATATTGTTATCATAAATATTTTGATTTGAGTGGAAATCTTAAGATTTCCGTAAGTTTTTCATGAAACATTATCCCAGTAGATATGCCTGAATGTGTTATACTGAGAAACATCTACAATGTATGTTTTATAAGCACGTAATATTATGGGAATGCGTGTTCTGTCTAAGTGTTATAACATGGTCCCGCTACAACACAAGCACTGTTCTATATCAGCTTCATACTGTTGTCTAGACGTCAATTAGTTTATTGTAAATAAATGGTGTAGTTTTGGTGTTAGAACGGGGAGATATTATCAGAAAACCAGCCCGTAATTGAAAGAATTATTGTTATAGAAGTTCGATTAAGCGTATATATGGTTTCGCAAAGTCAGCAATTTCTCTCTTATCCTGATAGTTGCAATGTCTCCGATCTTGTGTAAGGCATTGATTCTAGTCGACATGACATAAATAGATCATTAAGGTTATGTACGAGCATTTAATGGAACGGGTTTAGTGATTAACTCACTGGGTTGTGTTAACTGAACTAAACGAGCATTTCGATGATTAGTTGTTATAATAAAATGTTAAACATGTTCTTCAACCGGACAGTTCCTTCACACACGACCTGTCGTGGCCTCATTCTCGATGATGGTATACATCGCTTCCTGTGAGTAAGCCACTTTACATACATAGGCACGATTCTAAGACTGTCTGTGAACTGGACTAAGCACCGATGAATGAGGATTGTGAAAATAATGTTGCACCATTTTTAGTTTGTCTTTAGTTCGCGAACCCTTACACATATATCCATAGTCAATCTTAGATTATTGAAAACATGTTATATGCCTAGATGTTTAATGCAATTAACGAGTGGGAAATCCATAATAAGGTTAGTTACCTTACACGCTTGTGTGTTGTATTCCACTTCAGGATGGTTACAAGGTGTATTGATATACGGGACACAGAGTCAAACATGATTGCACGGTCCGATACTTGCACATATTTAAAACGTTCAGTTATTATATAGTTACCACACTAAGTATGTGTAAAGACAATAAACCACTACGTACAACGAATATTGTGTCGTTTTCCACATCAAATAATATTAACTCTTTTCATGGCAGCGAAGTATCAACACGCTATCCCCTATGATCAAGTCGATGTAATTGCGAATATCATCCTGAAAATTGCTACTCTATGACCATAACTCCTTCAATTTTGGCACTTAATAGAATCAGGAAAATCCCCAAAACATAATTGGTATACTAGGTTGGCGGTCAGAGAAACAACCCGCCAGACAAAAAAGACAGTATTGAACATTATTAGGATAACTGTGTGACGAGTTGTAGGACCCTTGTGTTAATAATGCATTAATCGACTTTTGAATTAAAAATCACATTTGTTTCCTGTTTATCATGGACTTTCTAAAACCACCCGGTTTACTGTTGTTACGCAATTGTTGACCAAATATCAAACCTAGCTACACGACGACTTGAATGATGGAATTTCTGTGTTCTATGTTTGAACGACGGTTTAATACGAGGCTTCTAATCAGTTCAATTCTACTGTAGTTAAATCATTTGGAAAAGGGTTTCAGAAATGACCAGGATCCCCGACTGTGAATAGAACAAAACTCCGCTGTGAAATTGTTTCGGGTTCGAATGGTACATGGGTGTGTCTCTTACTTAGCGCTCAGCATACCAGTACAGTGTAAGTAAGCTCTATGTGACTGGGTTGTCTCAAAGTCTCAATAGACATACTGAATGCAGTTAACCAGTGTAAAATACATAATTAGGTTAGTGATCTTGTACGCTTGTTTGTTGCATTCCCCGGGAAAATTTTAAGGATAGTATCAATTAGTATCGATTCACAACGGTACGATATTTACAGACATTTAAAACGGTCAATGTATTATAGTTGCCAGACAAAGTTTGTGCAAAGTTGTTAAACAAATACGGACAACGAATATTTTGTCGTTTTCCACATCAAATAATACTAACTTTATTTTCATAGTAGCGAAGTCTCAACACGCTATCCCCTCTGATCTAGTCGATGTAATTGCGAATATTATCCTGAAAATTGCTACTCTATGACCATAATTTCTTCAATTTTGGCACTTAGTAGAATCAAGAAAATCCCCAAAACACAATCGGTACACTAGGTTGGCTGTCATACGCAGAAACATGGAATGTATTAAACATAGTCAGGATAACTGTGTGAAGATTTATGGCACTTTTGCGTTAATGCATTAATCGATTTTTGCATCAAACATACCCGCAAAATTTGATCATTCTTATGCGTGTGCAGGAAAGTGGCCAAGTTGATTATAAACTGGTTTACACGACGACGATTTGAATGTTCTACATGTGTGTTAGAGCTGCTGTCTTAGTATGATCACGTCCAAGCGAGTATCGAACTTGGGACCATTTCATCATCAATAATTTGATTCAAACGACAATCGTGCAACCACGTAACTGATTGGAAAAATGTTTCAGAAATAATCAATCTTCCCGGTTGAGCATCCAGTCACTACGTCACTATTAAAGCTGGAATAGATAAAACTAAAGATAAGTAAAACAAATAGGACATTAAATGTAGTATTTAACAGAATTCACAGAGCACGAAAGGCACAAAGAACAGTTTAGCACTTCGGAAATGTGTTACTCGTTCTACATGTGTGAGTTTTATTGTCTCTACGTAATGAACTCATAATTTTGGTTGTTTCAGCCTATTGTTGTGTAACCTACTCATTAGACTACACCAGTAAATAGATACAGTATCTGTGTCTTACTACATATGTAAATTGATTTCATGATATAACACTATCTTATCTAAAATAGTAGGAAACACCTACAATTGAATGATTCCAGTGAATGTTAGAGCGGTTTAATTTTGTCAACGAAGTCTTCTAAACGATTCATCTGCGTTACTTGTCTTATTTTCTCATCTTTTGCATTTAAAATGTCATTTGTTCTCTTTGACAAGAAATATCACAATTTACATCAATTGAATGCGAAAGTTGGTCGAACATTTTACACAAGATTAATTTTAGGAATACAAACTTGCTATGCCAGTTGTATTTCTATTTCAAACAAACTTGCACATTTGAACTGAATTCGATTGTACGTTTTCTATTAGATAGTTTGAGATGCAAGAAAAATCAAACCTCTCAATGTTCAGCTATTATTCTCAGTGTTTTTTCAGTTTCTGGCCGTTTTATTTTCCCGTTAATTCTGGTGCACCCCTTGCACAAAAATATTGAATATGCAAGATTTCGCCTGATTGTATTACCAACAAAAATGTTCAATTTGTGCAGCAAATGTTAGGGTTCAGAATACAAATCTACCTATGATTTTCGGCATAAGCCTTGGTTTAAATATTTTGCTCTTGGTAGCACAAGTTGGTCTCATGTAGAAATGTAAAATAATAAACTTCAGCTGCCGAAAGTTGTTAAAACTTGCTATAGTAGTACCGATCTACTTCAGCGACATATTCATGGGTAGACGACACCTTTGTACCTAATCTCGATGTTGTATGAATGTGTGTATTTGATATAACTTATGGTCCGAGTTATAAATATGAACAATTCCATTCCCGGGAAGCGTGTTCGTTAGTTTTATTTAAGTCAAGTGTTCCGTTTTTAATGGTTCGTGGCAAACACAAATCTATTTTTCAGCTAAATATACCTAAACATTAATTGCACTGCACTGGGTCATATGAAAAGGACCGTTACGAAAAACAAGAGATATTATTTAATGATCACACTAGATTTCTATCATTAGCGAAGAATCCTGACATGTCTTGCACAAATCTGCATTTGATTCAAATTATAACGCCTACTTTGTTGATGCACGCGATTGTATGTTAGGAAATGTGGTAGTTTGTTGAAATAAATGCAATGGTTAGACAATCGGTGCATGGAAGTCACGTTAATATACAGTAGCAACCATTTTACTTTCTGATTGTAATCTTTGATTTGCATTGATCTGTTTTATAGGTCACTGTATTCAGTGATATGTAATCACAAAATAAAAGCCAATGCAAAAGTCATAAAAAATGTGGGGAGCGTTGGCCTAGAGGTAGGGTGTGCGCTTCGGGGTCGGAAGGTCCCGGGTTCAACCCCCGTCTGGACCACCGGTTAATTCCTCTGATAAAAAATAACCCACATGATCCACTCAACCAAGGTGTAAGTTGGTAGTTATGAGGACAGTGTCTATTCCTGGGTGTAATAGATCGATGTTGGCTTCCACACCCCATGAGAGAAATATAGTCTTCCCAGGGAGACACGAACGTAGGTTTCCATAAGTAGCCCAATCACCAGATGAAATTAAATGTCAAAGGGTACTTATGCAGCTTAACAGCTGAAAAGAGCCCTAGAAAATTGGTAACTTAACCTAACTGTCCATAGTCATGTTACTGATGTCTAACGTTCCATTCAGAGTTTGTGATCAGTCAACTTTTCAAGTACTGTGACTTATGTCAATTTACCGTTGACACTCTTGTTATTTACGTCAAACTTTCTGTTTAATGACATATGACAAATTTCAACCGTTCAGGTCACAGTATTGATATTTTCATCAAACTTTATCAAAGTCTTCCGAATAATTTCAACTGTTCAGGTCAAAGTCTTTCTGTTGATGTGTTGCATTATTTTATATGTGATTATGTGCATTTAACTCGTGATGTTGTGGGGAAAATAAAGCATGGGCTTTCAGTATGTAGCATTTGTCGACCTAAAGCACTCCTCCTAGCATCATCTACGTTTACCGCTTATCTACGTTCTACAATAGTATTAATATTTCACTCAATGAACTGCAACAAACAACACGATATATATCTGAGGTCCAGTATAAAAATGTATGAGGAAGTGTAAGTACCTTTATAGTTCTTTATAAATGCAATATCAAAGTGAAAATGACCGAAGGTTTTAACAGGAAGATGTGTAGCAAGAATTACCGGCTATGTTTTATAAATTATAGTATGGAGAAATATGTTCTGTGTATGTATTATGACATGGTCCCTCTGGTTTATATCAGCTACATATTGTTGTCTAGACCTCAATTGGTAAATTGTAAATAAATGGTGTAATTTGGTATTAGAACGGCGAGATATTGTCAGAAAATCAGCTCGTAATTGAAAGAATTATTGTTATAGAATGTCGATTAAGCGTATATATGGTTTCAAGTCAGCAATTTCTCTCACATTCTGAAAGTTGCAATGTCTCCGATCTTTTGTAAGGAATTGATTCTAGTCTACATCACGTAATTGAATCATTAAGGTTATGTTCGAGCATTTAATGGAACATGTTCAGTGCTAAACGCAGATGGTTTTGTGAACTGAAATAAACGTACATTCATTGATGAATACTAAATGTAAGGTTAGTTGTTTTTAGTAAAATGTTAAACAAGTTCTCACACACGATACACCACGGCCTCATTCCCAATGGTATACAATGCTTTCCGCCAGTAAGTTACTTTCCCAAACTAGATACGATTCGAGTGTTGCAATATATTGCTTCTCCTTGAGCAAAAGCATCTCCAGAGAGGCCTTTCCAAGAGAAAATATCTTCAGAGTGTTTCACTCAGTAGCAACAATTTCTCCAGAATGTTTTAACCTTTATCCAGAGTGATCCACAAGAGCAAAATCTACTTAGATTGGTCCACCATCGAGAAAAATATCATCAGTCTTTCAGCCAGTAACAAAAAATCACCAAAATATTTTAACCTTTATCCAGTGGTTCACACTTGAGCGAATCTCTCCAGAGTGGTCAACCATCGAGAAAAATATCGTCCGTGTTTCAGTCAGTAACAAAAACTCACCAAAATGTTTTAACCTTTATCCAGTGGTTCACACTTGAGCAAATCTCTCCAGAGTGGTCAACCATCGAGAAAAATATCATCAGTGTTTCAGTCAGTAACAAAAACTCACCAAAATGTTTTAACCTTTATCCAGTGGTTCACACTTGAGCAAATCTTTGTAGAGTGGTCAGCCATCGAGAAAAATATTTTCAGTGTTTCACCCAGTAACAAAAACTCACCAAAATGTTGTAACCTTTATCCAGTGGTTCACACTTGAGCATAATCTCTCCAGAGTGGTCAGCCATCGAGAAAAATATCTTCAGTATTTCACCCAGTAAGACAAACTCACAAGAATGTTTTAATCTTTATCCAGAGTGATCCACCCATCCGCAAAATCGCTCCGGAGTGGTCCACCCTAGAACAACATCTCTCTAGAGTAATCCACCCTTGAGCAAAATCTCTCTATCTAGAGTGTTCCACCCTTGAGCAAAATCTCTCTATCTAGAATGTTCCACCCTTGAGCAAAATCTCTCTATCTAGAGTGTTCCACCCTTGAGCAAAATCTCTCTAGAGTGTTCTATACTTGAGTAAAATATCTCTACAGTGATCCACCCTTGAGCACAATCTCTCTGGAGTGATCCACCCTTGAGCAAAATCTCTCTATCTAGAATGTTCCACCCTTGAGCAAAATCTCTCTATCTAGAGTGTTCCACCCTTGAGCAAAATCTCTCTAGAGTGTTCTATACTTGAGTAAAATATCTCTACAGTGATCCACCCTTGAGCAAAATCTCTCTAGAGTGTTCTATACTTGAGTAAAATCTTCTCTAGAGTGATCCACCCTTGAGCACAATCTCTCTGGAGTGATCCACCCTTGAGCAAAATATCTCTGGAGTGATCCACACTTGAGCAAAATATCTCTGGAGTGATCCACCCTTGAGCAAAATATCTCTGGAGTGATCCACCCTTGAGCAAAATATCTCTGGAGTGATCCACCCTTGAGCACAATCTCTCTGGAGTGATCCACCCTTGAGCAAAATATCTCTGGAGTGATCCACCCTTGAGCAAAATTTCTCTGGAGTGATCCACCCTTGAGCAAAATCTCTCTATCTAGAATGTTCCACCCTTGAGCAAAATCTCTCTATCTAGAGTGTTCCACCCTTGAGCAAAATCTCTCTAGAGTGTTCTATACTTGAGTAAAATATCTCTACTGTGATCCACCCTTGAGCAAAATTTCTCTGGAGTGATCCACCCTTGAGCAAAATCTCTCTGGAGTGATCCACCCTTGAGCAAAATATCTCTGGAGTGATCCACCCTTGAGCAAAATCTTCTCTAGAGTGATCCACCCTTGAGCAAAATATCTCTGGAGTGATCCACCCTTGAGCAAAATCTTCTCTAGAGTGATCCACCCTTGAGCAAAATATCTCTGGAGTGATCCACCCTTGAGCAAAATTTCTCTGGAGTGATCCACCCTTGAGCAAAATCTCTCTAGAGTGATCCACCCTTGAGCAAAATCTCTCCAGAGTGTTCTACACTTAAGCAAAATCTCTCTGGAGTGATCCACCCTTGAGCAAAATCTCTCTATCTAGAATGTTCCACCCTTGAGCAAAATCTCTCTATCTAGAATGTTCCACCCTTGAGCAAAATCTCTCTAGAGTGTTCTATACTTGAGTAAAATATCTCTACAGTGATCCACCCTTGAGCAAAATCTCTCTAGAGTGTTCTACACTTGAGTAAAATATCTCTGGAGTGATCCACCCTTGAGCACAATCTCTCTGGAGTGATCCACCCTTGAGCAAAATATCTCTGGAGTGATCCACCCTTGAGCAAAATATCTCTGGAGTGATCCACCCTTGAGCAAAATATCTCTGGAGTGATCCACCCTTGAGCAAAATATCTCTACAGTGATCCACCCTTGAGCAAAATATCTCTGGAGTGATCCACCCTTGAGCAAAATATCTCTGGAGTGATCCACCCTTGAGCAAAATATCTCTGGAGTGATCCACCCTTGAGCAAAATCTTCTCTAGAGTGATCCACCCTTGAGCAAAATCTCTCTAGAGTGATCCACCCTTGAGCAAAATCTCTCTAGAGTGATCCACCCTTGAGCAAAATATCTCTGGAGTGATCCACCCTTGAGCAAAATATCTCTGGAGTGATCCACCCTTGAGCAAAATCTTCTCTAGAGTGATCCACCCTTGAGCAAAATCTCTCTAGAGTGATCCACCCTTGAGCAAAATCTCTCTAGAGTGATCCACCCTTGAGCAAAATATCTCTGGAGTGATCCACCCTTGAGCAAAATATCTCTGGAGTGATTCACCCTTGAGCAAAATCTTCTCTGGAGTGATCCACCCTTGAGCAAAATCTCTCTAGAGTGATCCACCCTTGAGCAAAATCTCTCTAGAGTGTTCTACACTTGAGCAAAATATCTCTGGAGTGATCCACCCTTGAGCAAAATCTTCTCTAGAGTGATCCACCCTTGAGCAAAATATCTCTGGAGTGATCCACCCTTGAGCAAAATATCTCTGGAGTGATTCACCCTTGAGCAAAATCTTCTCTGGAGTGATCCACCCTTGAGCAAAATCTCTCTAGAGTGATCCACCCTTGAGCAAAATCTCTCTAGAGTGTTCTACACTTGAGTAAAATCTCTCTAGAGTGATCCAACCTTGAGCAAAATCTCTCTAGAGTGTTCTACACTTGAGTAAAATATCTCTGGCGTGATCAATCTTTGAGCAAAATCTCTCTGGAAGGGTCCATCATTGAGCAACATATCTCTGGAATGGTCAACTTTTGAGCAAAAGCTCTCTATAATGTTTCAACCTTTATTAAATTCTCTACAGAGTGGTCCACTCTTGAGCAATCTCTGTAGAATGTTTCTCTGGGGAATGGTTTTCTATTGGCCATAAACATCACCAGAGTGATCATGCCTTGGATAAACTATTTTTCTGAATGGTCTACCATGAGCAAATACCTCTTCCGATGGGTCTCCCCTCACCAGAGTGGCCCTCTCTAGAATGGTACTCTATTGAGTCGTATTATTTTATGAAGCTTAAACGTTTCGAACATTGGAAATAGATAGTGGAAAAGACTGGAGCAAAAACAAAGCACTACTAATTTTAGCTACATAAAATTTCAATTGTCCAATTAAAATCGAATCAAAATATAACAATTGGAGGTTTGCATGCATAATTTAAGTGAATTAAAAAATTATATTGTTATATTACCAATTACTATCTTGTTATAAATTCAATCAAATTGTCATATAATTGTACAAAGCAATTTTCTGCATGCAAGAATTAAGATGTGTTGAACAAATTATGAAGTTTTTGTCGAATCCAAATTCACTTTATTGTTGTGCTTGTTTCGAATGAAAATTTTAAAATTTTACTTTTGATCTGCCGGTTGTTTAGTAGGGATGTTTTCAGAATCGTTATGTGTGCCAATTTGTTGGAACTTCCAAGGGAAATTACTCTTTGTATGGCGATATTAATATATAAGCAGGGATTACCCGCCCTCGTATACAATCTAAAGCTCGCAAGATATTCCACCGTACGAAACTAAATTCCGATTGAAAAGTCAAATATGATGACCAAAAACTCGATCATATGATACTTGAACACTTTACATTGTGATGAACAAACCTATCAACAAAATGTAGATATTTAATTGTATACTTATTACTTACAGTATCAGTTTTTATACATGACTGTATAGTGCATTTGTATTATGATTACATGGGCCCAGGATAACGTGATGTTTATAAACATTGACTGAATTGATCTACTGTTATAACTCTAACGCGATATTCTGCAATGTCAATATAAACAGAAATTACTGACCATTACATCGATTTAGACAGAGAGCGGAAGTGTATTTTACCTGCTCACTTCTATTCACCAAGTAAATTAAAATAACGGTAAAGCTTGGCCACATTGAGATGAGCCTGACCTATTGATTAGCATAATTTAACAGTCGATATATTGTCTACGTTTACGACACCGAGTGTATGTTTTCATAATCGGTGGGTTTCACGAAGACGCTCAAGATGTAATACAAACACAAATCTGAAATACCGATATTGCACGATTTGCTTGCGGAAATTGATATACATTTGAAATCAAAGCAAAACTCTTGTAATATATTCTTGCAAAAGGTCAGGCTCAGGTCACAATAGCCAAGCTATACACATTGAAAAAGATAATCCCTCTTCCAATATCCTTATATGTTGTTGTACCTGATCTGCCTGTTTACTTTAAGTGGCACAGGTCCCAAAACCGCGTTAGAGTTATACAAAAGTGTTTGCTTAAATAAACACATACGAACGATTGTATACTAAAATAACATTGACCATTTTTACCCTCTTTCTCGTTATCCTGTGTGCACTATACTATCCGACCAACGATTTTGACAGTGACGTCATTCTGTAATCAATCTATAAATGAGCAGGGTATATCCCCAAAAAAATGAGAATCATACTATATAGACGTATGCCCTTACCAAGTCATACATTTCAAGTAATGCATGGTTCTGTGGATGTGTTTGCTGACTCTCACTCTCACGCGATTTAAGTTCAAAGCTTGTGATGGCCTATAAACTATAACATTTTTTTCTAGTTTAAGAAATATACTGATAATCAACATTTTTGCAGACGATATATAAAGTAAACATTTAATTGTAAACACAACATGGCATCACTGCCAGGTATCCCTAGTCGGACGATTTTTTTTGTACGAGCGTCTTCAACATGGGGGCAATGGGTTGACAACGGGGTGCAAAAATGTTTGATAACTAAGATGAAATGTGTGTGCATAAAATAGCTTGGTAATGGTATATGTATTTTTTTGCCCAAGACAACATACACGATAATTTAAACATACAATCCGATCAGGGATACCTGGCAAAAATGTGAATTATCAGTATATGTCTTTTTTACCTTTAATCTGCATGAAATCGTGGGCGAGAGGATAACGGTGCAGTATTAGTAATTAAAACATATCGAGTTCGACCCCGTCAGCAGAACTATGTACGCTTTTTTTTCGGAACAAATCGCATACAAAGTATATGTAAAGAATTCTGCTTGAGTAAAAATACACCCGTGTCATTTCACTCACATTCAAACGGCTTATTTAATATTTAAGAGCAAGTTTTAAATTATTGTAGCGAGTCTTTGAAAATTCAGAGAAACCAATAGCTAAACGTGTTTTCGATTAATTACACGAATTCCACGGGTTTAAATTTAATAATAATTAGGCAAAAACTTTATTTTCAAGATAAATATCTTATCAAATCATCCAATGGTGTATAAATACGTTTCTCGGTATATATTACAAGAAGAAAAAATGTGATAGTTTAAAGGTTATCACCAACTTTAAACTTAGATCGCCTGAGTGAGAGTCAACAAACACATCCAGACAACCAAGTATTGCTTGAAAAATATGACCTGGTTAGGATATTTTCCTACAAGGTATGATCCTCAATCTTTTTGGGGATATACCCTGCTTATTTATAGATTGTTTACAAAATGACGTCACTGTCAAAAATCGTTGGTCGGATAGTATAGTCCGGTTAGGGTAAGATGACAGTGACACAGAGGTAGAATCCCCTATAACGGTGTTAAACCAATTATAAAGGCTTATACAAACAGGTTTGTGTTATTTTAAATGCTAAACTAAACTCTACCTGTTCAGTTCTGACATAGGTTGTAATATTTTGGTTACACATAAACGGCTACGCCATTGGAAAAATATCCTATAATTGGACTGTTAGTACATACAGGTAGGTGGGTCATGGGGAAAATTCAAAACAGTGGATCAATTTGGTGCATTCTGGATGTTCTGAGATAACTTACTTGGTATTAAATATGACATGTTATTAGATAACCAAGCGAATAGTCCTTATTTTGTAGATCTAATTTTGGCACACCTACCCGCATTTTAAAAGTTAATCTTAATAGGGGAGGGGTAGTAAGGGATAATTAACATGTACAAGGAACATAAGAGGCTGGTGCAAACAATTGCTTACCCCGCCGATGCCTTTTTCACAGGTGCGCGATAAAATGTATTCAGAGATTAGAGTTAATCTGCGAGCGAAGCGATCACGAAATAATCAATTTTTATATGTTTTCATCAAGAATTATAGGCAAACTACATATTACGAGACTATTCTAGGCCGAAAATTATGTATTTTATCAGAACTATGGGGGTTGCAAACAATATGTTCCCCTGTCCTGACATTGGGGATGCTTGCCCCCCCCCCCTGGCACCGGCTCCTACGCCTATGGATAAGCCTTCTGTGACATATTGAGTGGGTTCCTTTTATACGTATATACATTGTACTTGCAAACATTTTATACAACTTTTATTTTTGTATCTTATTTCATGGGCATTCACATTACATGTCTGGCTACGCCCTTGTGTAATCTTACATTTCTCATATCAATCAATGTAGGTCAGCCAATGGCGGAAGGCGGAAGTGAGTTTAATAAGTCTGCCAAAGAATCGGACTTTGTGTACGATTTCCCATGTGAAAAGGATGGGAGAAATGTGGAAGCTGTTAAACACTGTGTTGATTGCGGCGAAAATCTGTGTGGGACATGTTTGACACATCACAACAGGTTTGCCATGACGCGAGGACATAGAGTACTTGATCAAGTTAAGACAAGCCAGGTACAGACGAAACCGCTTCCAAGCCAGCGATGTAGCAAACATGGTGGAAAGATCATCGACGTATTCTGTCCCAAACATGATACTGTTGGTTGTTCTACATGTATATCTGTTGATCACAGGTAATTATTATAGTTAATTTTCTACTTTCGCTTTCGATTTCTAGTCTAATATGCATTATACACCAGACAATTGAAACCTCCCCCAACCCGAGGAAGAAAGCATATTCTACTTTGTGGAACATCTCTTATTGTTTCGTTTAAGGGCACAGAATATAAATTTTATTGAGATTATGCATGTTTATTTCAAAAGAATTTTATTCTTTAGTTTGAAATTTATTGGATACAGTAAGCATAAATGATATAATTATAGTGTAGATCTACTATATTTACCCTTGACGTTAAGAATATGAATATTGATATAAACTGAATTTATTGACGCATGACAGCCTTTTCAATACAAATATTGCACGTTCACAAACACAAAATCTATCAAATGGTAATTGCTAAAATCGAACAAACTTTTACTATTTACTATTTTTCTACTTTCGGTTTACAAGGTCATTGAAGTTTTGCATACTACAAGTTCATAAGTATGTTTCATTAGTATTTCTTTGTAAGAGTTTGTTCCTAATACTGTTAACTAAATCCCCAACAACAGTCTTTGACTCTTTATGTCATGTTGACTTTGTTTGTGAACGAGCAAGGTTTGCAATGAAATTGATGTCGTGCTTCAATAAATCACACAGTGTGGATTGAGACTTAAATACATTTACAATGAGTCTATGATTACATGTAAATTATTGTGACGTATTGTAAGTAAACCAATACGACCATGGGTTGAGTAGTTTATTATCTGAACAAGCGTCATTTAATGATATTTTTCAGTTCGTGCAAAGGTAAAAAGTTCATACCTGATATAGCTGTGGGAATCAAGACAAGCAAAGAGCTTAAACAGCTAGAAGCTGACATGAAAACATGCAGGTCAAAATTGAATGCACTAAAGAACCTGACCGGAGGCAATCTTCAACGTCTTAAACAAGATAAAGATGATTTGAAGAAACAAATTCAAACCATTCGAAAGAAGATCAATGAACAACTGGACAACATGGAGAAAGAATTGTTGAATGAAGCCGACAAGAAATTTAAAGAGAAGATTGATGCAATACACACAAGTCTAGCAGAGGTAGATGATATGTTAGCAAGGGTTAAACACGCCATGGACCAGGTGAAGAGCGATGCAAATGATGCTGATATATTTGTGTCATGTAAGATTGCAAAACAGGACATGTTGAAGGAAATTTATACGTTGCATGCCAAACTTGAAGAACGACTCCCTGAACGTAGTTTTGAACTACACACAGACGATGCTACTAAACTCCTAATGGAAGGAAAGAGACTATTTGCGTCAATAAATGAGAAGTACACCATAAGGGGGTCAAACTTCAAGGAAGACATAAACATCCGCACCAACGACGACCGTGAGATATGTACGATACATGCAATATGTGTTCTACCTGATGAATGTCTTGTTATTTCTGATTTCTCGAACAAGAAACTGAAGAAGTTAGACACAGTTACCTGCGATGTGTCTACTATCATAGACTTACCTGATAACCCTAATGGTATATGTCTTGTTGGCAACTCACGTCTTGCTGTGTCCCTAGTATATCAGAAGAAGATCCAGTTTGTTTCGCTCTCTAGCAAGGTTACATTGGACAACAGTTTTTCTGTCGGGGATCGATGTCGGGGTTTGGCTCATTGTGATGGTTTGCTGTATGTTTGCTGCGGTGGAATCCCTGGGCGCAATGAAGGATTCGGTCATGTAGAAGTTTACAGCTGCACTGGAACACTACTGCGATGTTTGTATGAAGACTGCAATATACCCGAATTCATACATGTCACCAATGACGGCAACACTACCACAATATATATTGCTGACTTCCGTGAAGGTCTCCAGGTACGAAGTACAGATGGCGCCGTCAAATATCGATATTCAACTGTTCTTGGTACTGACTTACCATTCTGTCTGATAGGGCCCGACCAGGTGTGCGTGGGAGAATTGTCAACTGGAAATATTTATTTACAAACCAATAAAGATAAACGCCTCCTAGTTGGTGGAAATGAAGTGGATGGCCAGCCTCTTGGTTTGTGTTTTGTCAAAAGATCATCAAGATTGCTAGTTGCACTGGAGAACTGTGACGTCATCAAATCATTTACCTTAAATGTTAAATAGGCCATATGTGTACTCATTTGTACTCGTTTGCTTTCCTGAAACATTGGGTAGATTTCAACAATTATTTACGATACATAATAGCTGTAAGCCTAGTTGTAAGCATATTGTTAGCAACTGTATGTCTGATTACTTTGCCCTTGTGGGAAACATACGTTTTGTGTTACGTGAGAACGACATAACAAAAGTGTATTCGAGTAACAAAGGCATGATACATATATTACAATACATGTGTTGTGAAATAATGTGAACATATCGATATATATGTATATGCTCAGTTGTGTGAAAGGCAGTATATACATCATGTAGATATCACAAGTACAGTACTATACAGACTTATAGGAACAGGCATACGAATAAAATCCACAAGGCCAAGTTAAGACTTTTCAAACCTTGCCCTTTCTACACTTGCGATTTATTTGCTTTTATGTATTACAATATATATTCAGTAAATGTATAATTAGTCATATTAAAGTGTAACTCATTAATTGATAGTGTTTTATTTAATTTTTTAATATGGCATTAAAAGTTTAATAGGCTATGTCAAATCTTAGTCTAATTAAGTTGAATGTTGCATTTCCTGTCCGATCTCCTCATATCTATGTGCGACAAATACAGATATGAACGAGATAATGTCGTGACAGTATGTTACATATCATGTTACACGAACAAACACTCAAAGGTTTAAGTGGCAAACGATATGATAACGTCTGTCAATTCAATATGAGGAGTAAATATAGTCCACTTAGGATATTATGAGAGTTTAAAGTGTATAGAGCTATATCTGACGATTTTTTTTTTAATTCACAAACTGAAAAACAATTATGCTTTCATATCCATTAGATCATTTTTCGCTTCAGATTTAACAGAGACTCTCTGTGTGATTTATTGGACATGCGAATTGTCTGTTTTCATACGAAAGTGTTCTAGAACACACCATGAAATTATAAGAATCGTCTATTTTTCGACGATTAAATCAAACTACAGGGAACCCATTCAAAGTTATAATTTGCAATTAAGGTAGTCTAGTATCATACTAAAAACGATGCAAGTAAATATTTTGACTTTAAATGACTGTTAAAATATAGCTATATACACTTAAAGTGTACCCAAAACATTACATCCATTTTAACAGCAATAAAGGCGTATCCTGAAATCTATAATTTCAATATGATCATATGATAAACTGAAATAATACTGTATACGAGAATTGGCTTTATCTGTTCATGCCACAGGTGGCAGTATCACTGTTTGGAAAATATTTTTTTTTACGAAAACAAACAAATCCGCACTGAGCTAAGTATACTATCAAGGTACGTATAAAGCCTACTATATGTCTATGTCCAAAGATTGTGGAACATGGCACCTCGTTGTATTAGCATAAAATACGGGCGTCGAAGGAAAATCGCTATGAAAATCGGGAAACTGAATGTATAAGACTCGTTAAATAAAGACGTTACCTACCAACCGACCCACCGTCCGTCCGTCTGTCGGTTTCGATCCGACCCGAACTATGGCCTTTTAACAAGATGTTGCATGTACAGTAGGTCACCCTTAAATAATTAATTCTCGATTATCACTTCACACTATGAATATATTTGTGGTATACAATGTCATGTTGACCTGGAGACACGACGTTGGCCTACTAACCTATACTGTTCCAAACTGACCAGAAATACTGTAATCAAGGACTAGATTGTGTGTTTATATGTATGAAACATAATGGTATTGACGACATAAAACTATAATAAAATTATTTTATATAACATAATTCTTGCGCCCTATCGAACTACAAATTACATTCTCATTGATATTTTAAGGGCCCAGCAAGGGTTGAAGTACTTTTGTGATCACAGATTACGCTAAAATTCCTCCCTCACAAAATTCAACATCTTAATTTAGCATTAGGTGGTATCATGGCACTTACAGCTCTGACATATACAATTCTTACGTACTTTGTCCGTCTCATATACCAATTAAACACACAAATCAATTACATATATGACTGATATACTAATTAACACATAACACTTGACCCCGTGAGTTTATAGTATAGGGCAGTTATGAAATTGACCGTTATTGTAAACGAATTGACACAGACATGTTTCCATGGTGGCATCGTATGTCTAAGGTGTTGAAATGACACATGCGTTGGTGTTAAGGCATTAAAACAGTTAGCTGTATGTGTTAGCGGTGTCCCCTAGTTAACTATAATATTTAAAAGCCAACATTTTTCGTCCATTGCAACCCACTTAAATCTAATCACATGCGTTACACCATCACTTAGGCAGTTTGTATAAGTTTGTTTAATCAAAGAAGACAAACTATCCCTGTGCTTATTTAAAACACGCTTTGAAAATAAACCAAATCAGAGAGATTAGCATCTTTCAATTTTCTGCATGATAATTATATTAAGAACATTGTTTGCCCAGTTTTGTATTGCAACACCAATTTCTAGACAATTGTGTTAACGTTAGACCTCATCCCGCTTATGCAGCAATAATGCGCAAACCAAAATAATCGAGCCAAACTGAAGTCTTAAAATCTCATTTTTTGTCAATTTCATAAAGACCTGGTAATCTTTAAACTCTTTTTTTCTTTTGTTGTTTCTTTCGTCAGTGGCTGTTTCTCTTCTTGAATGCTGCATTCCCTGTCTGATATATAAGTTGGAAAACTTGTTTCCCAATCGACCTTGAATAAATTAGTATAAACTAAAAGGTATGTTTGTGTTTGCATTCGACAGTCGTAACTGCCTTGGGCTGTTATTCGATTGTGATTTTTGCCAGAGTCGCCAGTGACCTCTGACTGTTATGGAACATGATGAATAACATTTGAATTATAGTAAAACACAAGAAGTCAAGTACATATGGACGGAAACAAAGGTACTATGTCCTTTTGGAACAAAAAAAACCCACACAAACAAATATTTTGCCCGATTTCTGTAAAATCGTTAATTATTAATTGACAATTACTGCATGTTTAGTGACAATAATTTATATTGTCCAGTTATACTCACAGGGTGTTAATTTAATTATTGTTTTATTAACATAGGTGATGTTTGTGTTAAATGTATTTTATTAAGTTAACATCAGTGATACCTTTGCTACCTATATAAGAGCTAGACCCCGCAACTGTTCGCCAGACAAAGAAAACTGTTTGCATTTGAATATCGACGGATATTTTTTGAAGCTTCATACCGCCGACAGGTAAATAACTTTTTGTATCACTTCTCTATTGTATTAATTTGGTAGTCTGATGTTCCCTAAATATACCGCTGAGCTATTGTATCCTACATTTAAAAATAACAAACAAATGTCATATTTACAAAGCAACTGTAGGAAACATTTTTTGTAGAAATATTTTTCTACATCTTTAAATTTTCTTCAGTCTTTGTCTAAGACGAATGACATTATTGTTATGTCTAAATAATTCTAAATAATTATGTAAACGTTACAATATTTACTGGAAAAACTGGTTATGCTTAAATTTGTGAGAAATATGCGCTAAACGTACTCATATTTTTAACAACGTCAAAACACATGTAGGATTTTCTCTTATGTGTTCTATAACTTGAACAGCGCCCACGAAGCATAATCAGGGGAAACTTATTGTTTTACTGTCGTTACTATATTGAGCCAAGAAACTAAGAAAAACCCATGTTTTATGTCTTATCATTGTTGCTCTTTACATAATGCTTCTAAACAATGTCATACGGGCACTGTTTTATCAAAGGACTTACGAACATTTTAAACTTACGCTCAAATTTAAATTCCTTATAATGCGTTAACATCTGCAAATGAGGGAAATATGTTGTTTAAAATAATAAACTGAATTAATAAACTGATGATTTTACCTATCGCTTTTCCAGAATTTGAAGCAGTTACATAATTATTAAGGATTCAAATTTGAACGTAAGTTTACGATTACCGTAAATGCTTTGATAAAACAGTGCCAAGATACCTTATAAAGACTGACCCTGAACTTTTTAACCACATTAAACAGACAAAGAAACGTATCGGTTTATTAATTAGTGGTTTATAAATAAGCCGAACGAAAATGAAGAATGCAACATGTTTTCTTAAACTCGTTGGTGTTATACAAATCACTGACAGAGGAATTTTCATTTGTAATACTAGTATACCAGTTCTTAAAATAGCTTGTGGAACCGTTGTTTGTTGAACGTTTTTATATAGATTTCCATAAGAATGCAATATCGAATTTACAGTCGTTAAATTCGACCATTTTAGATTTATTTTAAGAAACATGAACATGAAAGAAGTTGTATTTTATAGTGTGTGGTTTTATTTTATGTTTCAGCATCTGCAAGCATGTTTATCCAACCATTGTTAATCCTCTCTGTACTGACAGTAGGAGCCCTGGCACAGTTCAACCCAACATGTAATATATCTATCTATTTATACATGTATATCTCAATAAAAGAAAATTTCGATTTTTGTAATTACGAGGGTGTTCGAAAGTTTTCTTTATTTATTTTTATCTTTAAAGCGTATAGAGCTATATTGGAAGATATTTTTTTAAAAAGTTTCAAAAACTGAAAAAACAATTATGCTTTCATACCCATTATATCATTTTTCGCTTCAGCTTTAACAGAAACTATCTCTGTGATTTATTGGACATGCAAACTGTCCATTTCCATAAAAAAGTGTTCTAGAACACCCTATGAAACTATAAGAATCGGCTATTTTTCGACTATTGAATCAAAGTACACTGAACCCATCCAAAGTTTTAATTTGCGATTAAGGTAGTCTAGTATCTCTACTAAAAAACGATGCAAATAATTATTTTGACATTGAATGATTGTTAGAATATAGCTCTATACACTTTTATGTTAATTCTTTATTTTTGATACTTTTCTATAATGTTTGTTGCATTTGACACTGCTGACACACCTATTGTTATTCAATGACTTTGGAAGGGTTGAATAGTCTGTATGTTCTTATACCATTGCCTCCGTTACATCTGTCAGATCATTGTAAATAGGCACCTGTCTGATTTGTCAACATCTTTAAAGTTTCACGTTTATTAAGGACATGTGTGGGGCATTGTATCGTATGCATGGGGTATGTGGTGAGGTTTTTTTTGCTTTTTGTATTCGGCTGTTTAAGTTGAGCGGTACATTCTCGTTCGATTTTTATCATCTTTTTGCAATCAATCATAAGATATGTGACAAATGTATTGTATGATAATGTATCAACAGTGAGTGTGGATAGCTGTACGAAGAGTCTACTAGAGATCACACTAACAGACGCTGCTGACAATGGTATAGTTTATATACAAGGACAAGATACGGCTTGTAGACAATTCACAACATCTGGTACTTCAGCACATACTATAGACTTCAATTCTTGTAATATACAATGGGTAAGTGATGTTTCAAGTTTTCTTATATTCGTAGTAAATTATCGATAGGAATATAATTAGCCGATTTTGTTAATCAAAAGTGTAACATACTGTATTGGAAATATATTGGTTATGTTAATCAAAGCACGTATGTACATATAACTTATTCGAAAATGAATTGTTGATTTTAAGTAAAACAAAATGATTATGTTTTGTATGGATAAGCTTTGCCATTGTTTTGAAAAATAAACCGGAGAAACACAACCACATATGGTATCTTTCTTTCACAGGAAGAAGAGTTTAAGATTGTTGTACAAAAGAACCAGTATTATCAAACAGGAGCAGATAAACAAATACCCATCATGTGTATAGCCGACCTGGGAGACTTGACTGTTGACAGCAGCCTCATTGCCGCGTAGGTTTTTCTTTTACTTCTCTTCTAAATTTCGTCTCATTGACATAGGCGGATCCAAGGGGGGGGCGGTCCCGGCGTACGCCCCCCCCCCCCTAAAATCGCCAAAGTAACGATTTTTATGACTGGAATAGTCTATTATATGTAATTTGCCTTTAATTCTTTGTGAAAAAGTATTAAAATGTGAAAATTTCTATGAAAGAAGGGGCGCATCCACAAAAATGAGGCTACAAGTACGCCTATATACTGGATCATTCTACAATTAATGAAACACTACATAGACTTTAAAGACTTAAATTAGTCTGGTGTTGAAATAAAGCATGCCCTGTTTACTAGTCAATAAGGTTTCTTAGACCACCAGAATGCACCAGATTGATCCCTCGTTTTGAAAATTTTCCCGCCAGAGCTTGCCTCCCCGGACCCCCTACTAGGAATCAGTACAGATAACATAAGTGAACATTTTTATATTACTTTTTTACTGAAAAAAAAGTTTGCTCGCTTCGCTCGCAAAGTAACTTCAATCTACGAAAATGTGTCAACACACGTTCTTTGCGAAAACGTACACCCTCCATAAGTATTCTTATATTTATAAAAACGCTTACCTCCTATAATTAGATATAAAGCCCTTAAAGGTTAACATAAACGTCTTCACATTAAGGATAGATCTCAAAATCGGGCACTTGTGCAAACACTTCATTACGATTGATCTACGAACTGTCTTGTATTTAATTATTAAACGTGTCCTGATTCACACCAAATAAGGTATCTCAGAACGCCCAGAATGCATCAGATTGATCCATTGTTTAGAAAAAAATACCCGGGGGAGCAAGCCCCCGGTCAACCCCCCCCCCCCCCCCCTACTTCAAATGCTCAACTTCCAGTTACCGCGTAATAACAAAATTGCCAGAGAATCATAAACTCAGGTGTTATATATGAGTTATATAACCAAATATGCTTCCATGAATGAAGTGTTGTAATGTTAAAGACGCTCCTACGCCCATGCAGGACTATGCCCTGGACCCAAGCAAATTTCTTACGCCCCCCCCCCCCAACCGGAAATCCTGGATCCGCCCATGATTGAGCACTTAATTTATTCACTGTGATTTTCCCTTGCTTTGCGCTCTTGGAGTTATCGCACTTGCTACTGTAAGTATTTCTATTATAAATCGCGTCTCACCCAGCATCACCGTTATATACACTATGGTTTTCCCTTTGCTGTTGCGCCCTTGGAGTTATCTCAATTGCTTCTGCGCTCTTTTAGTGATATAAATATACCTTGCTACTGCGCTCTCGGAGCAATATCCCTTGATGCTTGGTTACGTTTTTATTTGTCAATTAACGGAATACAGGGGGTGATCTTGTTCAGCCAAATTATTTTTAAAACCATATTTCGATTCCAATGTTTGTCTTTAAGTTGTTTCAAATGATTTTGTGTTGTTTTCATTTTAGAGAAACACCACAAAAAGATCTATAACACAAAGCATGCATGGGCTTACAGATTCCAAACCAATTAAATTCAGGACTTTAAATAATTAGCCAAATCTTTGTTAATAGATTAACCTTCTACACCGGAAGCCTGTATTTTATTCTTCCCGATGAAATAAACTATCGAAATTTCCAAACTATTTCGTTTGTCATCATTTTATGTCTTTCATTTCTCTGTACACTTACTTGTATTTTGTACACTTTTATGACAAGTTTAACACACAACTCTAGCCAAACCTCTACGCAGTTATCTCTCTTGTCAATGCGCGTTGGAGTTTGTCTTTCTTTGGTCACTGGCTGAAAATAGACCACTTGTATTAAGTTGTTTTAGAGTTTCTAGCACAAGACAATTCTAGTATTTGTAACGTTACATCAAAAGCGATGCTGTGATGGTAACAATTATATGTTTGTATAACCCACATTGGTAAAGTTACATTGCATATGTAACGTATATAACAAAGCAATATTTTTGTATGTTGCACCATTTAATTCACTACATATTGTTAAATTCCAACATATTTCTGGCAGAGCAATCACACAATACCTATTAAATACACTTTACCTTCGACAAAAACACTTCAACAAAGTATAAGGTGGAACGATTTCTGCTCTGGTGTTATGTCAACTTTAGAACTTAAATATCGTCCCTGTTACTATTTATAGAAACAAGGACGATGATGCAGGACAAAACAAGACCGTCAAACCGACGGCTACAATGTCCCTCTACTCCGGCGGTAACTCGGTAGATGGCGCCACCGTCAAACTGACAGACGAGATCACCATGGTGATGCAGCTGGACACCGAATATATCCGTAAGTATCGTCGCCTTAATGGGCCTAGCTTCGAAATAAAACTTGAAAACTTTATTAATAACAACTACCATCATGCCCAGTAATTAGGAGTAATATTGTGAAGGGGTGTAAGGTTTTAGTATAGCTGAACAGAAGTATTTCGAAAGTTCCATGATTATCATTAATTCATAATTAAATCTCTTCCCCAATAAGGACTCGTTCGTTCTTGCTAACGTCAATGGAAAAAAACATGTATCAAAAACGGAATAAATCTGAAACACGTGGCAAATTATACCACTTATTCTCCCGTTTGCGAGACTCAAACAGTACATTTTTTGTAACTATAAATTCACCATTTGTAGAATATAATATTTAGATATCAGCATTTTCATATAGTTTAATGTAGCTTTATAAGGAAATATGAAATAAACGAAGTGTGTATACATGTATATTAATTTATAGAAGTTAGGCTAAATATTCACCATTCATTTTCAGAGGACTTTGATATCAAGGCCCGATCATGTATTGCTGACACCATCGACATCATCACAGATTAGTAAGTGAGTGTTTCCTTGTATATTTGGATACTTGTGTCCGTGTTTAATGTCGACGGTGCCGAACCAAAACCCCGTAACTCAATTTTGGCGCGAAAACTTTCTTTGCAGCATCCGCTTCTACTAGACGTCCCACGCATTTCTGTCTTGTCGCCATCTAAGTAACGCAATTGGCTATTTAAATGGCGCCAAGACAGAAATACGCGGGACGTCTAGCAGATGCGGATGCTGCAAAAACAGTTTTCATGGCAAAATTGAGTTACGGGGTTTTGGTTCGGCACCGTCGATGTGCTGTATAGATTGCTGTTGAATCGATTTCAAGCAAAAACTTATCACGTTAAAATATTGTCAATTGCTCGGGTAAGGTAGCGCTCATTCTTGGCGTGAGCGTCGAACATATCTCGTTAAAATCGGTCAAAGAATACGATACTTACGGCTGGTTTTAACTTTGTGTTGACATATCTGTACTTGCAGAATTGACCAAAAGTTCATGTGGTGTATACCCCATCCTGTATTAGAAGACATACCATCTAATGACCTTTTTGTCAAAACAAACTACCTTCCCAACAAAACCTTCCCAACAAAGAAACACGTGATCTTTCACGTGTTCTATCAGTACGAAGTCAATATAATACTATGAATTATTAATCAATAAATCATATTTATGAGTGTTGTTCTTATATAGATCTAATTACATGTGTTCGGAATTAATGAAATTATTAATTAGTGTGAGTGAAAGAGATTAATTAGAATAATGTAATTATGTAGATAGAAAACACATTGTCGTTAGAACAGTTTTATCATTAATTTATTAAATAGCCTAAACAAATGTGTATTATAATACTTCGTGTATATTGGTTACATGGTATGCAGTATGGAGCTTCCATGAGGGGATGTTGTTCTTGATCAGAGTTAGATAAATGTTTGTTTATTGCAGTTGTCCAGCTGATGTCGATTTGTTCCCTGTGATCTCACGTACAACACAAGGTGTACTACAGGCTCAGTTTGGTGCATTCAGGACCACCAGTCTATCAGGTGCACCCGTCTCTATGGCATTTACCTGTACATTACAAGTCTGTCTCGGTACATGTAGTGCGGTATGTAGAACTTTAAGCCATAATACTTCTCATGCTCTAATCCATATTAAGGACATCATTATGCCCAACTATCTGTACCATCTATAATACATGAACAAAAATCTTATTTTAACTAGTTGTGCAAAAAGTCAACTTTCCATTTTCAATATAGTATTAAACGTAACACTTAGAATGACAGGTGCTGTGGTATATATATGGTGACTAGCCCTCTTGATTAATCCGGAGTATCACTCTTCCTTCGAATCTGAAGGGGAAGCCGTATGAACACACACTTGCGGATGGCCCATTGGATGGCAAAGAAACTAACGTTGTACCATGCAATTAAATGTATCCAAAAAGATGCTAAAAACTTTAACTTATAAAAATGTTTAGTAAGATTGACATTCATACAATTATATGTTGTTGAATACGGAATAGTGCAAGTTGTTTGGGATAAATAACAAGCACTGTTACGCAAGTTTATCATAGCCTCGAAGAATCAAAGTGACCTTTACAAAGCAAGAAATAAAAACTGGGAGCAAGAAAATATTTCGGAGTGTCTAGTATTTCGGATTAAAGATGTTTCGGTTTTGGGAGGTTCTACTGTAATTAAAATACGATTAATTTATCTTGATTTCCATTCGCAGACGACATGTCTAGATGGAAGCAGCAGCTACGGGCGAAAGAAGAGAAGTTTAACCAAACGACAGGCACCCGCAGCAGGCGACCAGGAGGTAGAAGAAATCACCTTGGGAACGTCACTTAGAATCGCCACCGAGGAAATTGTCATCGAAGGTAACTAGCTTTACTGATTTTGAGTTTCTGTTGAAAAATACTATAAGTTACATGCGCTTATTTTTTCCGAATGTATTCACGGGTAACTGTATCATTGAATAAGACTAAAAACGAAAAATTTATATTTTTTTCGTTTTGTTTTCGTTATCAATGATTCAGTTACCTGTGGTTGTATTTGCTTGGAAGTTCGTGTGCTTTGTTATTGTTGAAATTCCACAGTTTCTAGGACGGCAAGAATGCCTTGAATCTTAATGAGACCAAAGTAAATAATTTAACAAATTAACTCGTTAATTTAAGCCTAAGTCCCACTGAACCATTTTAGCATCGGGAACAGAGATTTCACACATTTTCTAATATAACTATAGTTATACCATTATCATTTTGCAGGTCCCGGAGACACTGATGAGCTCTGTATGAACCAGGGTCTGTTTATCGTGTTAGTCCTCATGCTTACCGGTGGTCTTGTAGCCGCATCAGTGGCTGCCGTCATGATGTACCGCAAACTCCAGGAGAAGGCTGGAATTCTTAGCAAATTGAATGGATCTATGTCGATGCCAGTAGCGTAAAGATGAATGAAAATGTAACTTGTGGATGTCCGATTGTTAGTAGATTACTTATTTTTAAAAGTCATTTGATCAACTTGGTCGTTGATTCCACGTTCTTTTGAACAACATATTTATGATTAGCTATTAAAGTAATCATGGTATTCATACCACAGGTAACTGTATCGTTGAAAAAGAAAACAAAAACGAAAAGAAAACTTTTTTGAAAATTTATATTTTTCAAAAAAAGTTTTCGTTTTTTTTTCGTTTTCAACGATACAGTTACCTGTGATTCATACGACACATTTAACAACGTTTAGATTGAAAACTGCAAACCTTTAGGATGCAATGAAAAATATATATAACAATAAAATTAAGCGAAATAATCGGCTTACTAATCACATCTTTGATGATGTACCATCAAGCTGCCACCTGAATTATAAAGACCTGAGTTGCCTACACACACTGTGTGTTCAAAAGGCATTGCCTGTCCCCGGACCTATGACTTGATTGTATATTAAGATCTAATTATTATTAACCAATTGCAATTAGTTGTATTAGTTTATTTTATTTCATACACAAATAATTTCAAAAATTCATTACAAGGCAATATTTGTATTTATTTATAGTATCGTACAGTCGTTTTGAGTTATTTTATGATCAAACTGTTTTGTTGAATACAAATATTTATCTATTTTTGGTTTCAAGTAATGCAAATAAAGAGCACTGCAACCCATGCTTGTTTTTGTTTTGTAATGACAGGGGACATCAATAACCTAAATCAGGCATATTAACAGTCGTATAGCTTGGCTATTTGACACGAGCCTGACCTTTTGATTTGCATAATTTAACAGTCGATATATTTTATTACCTTCGATACAACACCGATTGTATGTTTTCATAATCGGGGAGTATCACGAAGACGCTCGAGATGTAATAGAAACACAAATTTGAAATACCGAAATCGCACGATTTGCTTGTGAAAATTGATATATTCAAAGCAAGAACCTTGTAAAATATTCGTGCATAAAGGTTAGGCTCATGTCAAATTGGCAAAGCTATACAAAAATGTCATGTATCTATAATCACTGTCGGTGCTTTGTTTTGGTACGAGTGTGCGATCATCGGATATGGCGATCGTCCGGACTATTATCACCGCAAGACAACGCAACTTCACAAACCCAATTCTCAGATTTTGTTGCGTATTTCTTGCGATTTGCCAAGGTATCGTTTGTTAAAGTCTAATGACGCATGGGACTACTTAAAAGAAAATTAGACAGTGCTCAGCCTTGCAATGTCTATCTGAATATCGTCTGCGGCCTGTCTGAAATTTTAATTTCATTTCATGAGAACATTTTGAAATATTTATATCGTACAATCAAATACGTTTCACTCTCTCAACTGGCTCAGAGACAAGATTTTATTTCTACATTGTGATAGCAAACTTACCACTTACGTATCAATGCAAAGAAAAACACTATAGGAACAACACCAAGACACAAAAATATATGTACGAGTATTTACACACAATAAACATTTATTGCTAACGAATGACAAGGGAAATAAATCAATAACAAAATTAATCTCATTAAAATCCTACCCATATTACGCTCCACTACATTACACTGCTATAGGATCTGACGACACTCCTTATGGGGTCAAGTCGAAATCCAATCAAATCGCTTCTTTCACAAATCTGAAAGTGTGGCGCAATTTTGCGGAACTACATGACTTCACTGCGTACCAGAGAGGTCATTTGAACGTGACTGTAGTCAGACCTCTAGTGTTCAGCGTAAAGGATTTGGAGCAAATGTTAGGATCTGATTTTAATGTTGTTACAAAATGTTTCTTCATGTTTGTTGGATTTGATCTAATATGGTAATTTTCTTATTTTGTAGCGTTTGGGGTAATTTCTTTTATATTTTCATTCGGGCCTAATTAAAATCAAATGTATACACGTTCAAGACAATATTGATTTTTTATCACAACACGTACAATCAAAATAAACAGCTAACCTCTGTTGTTAATCAAGCTACAGACAACGTATACTATAAATGATAACAAATATAACCTGACACATATAATTGTTATTGTCGATTCAAAGATGTCTGTCAAAACCGCCAGAATGTTTCATTTCTGAATAGCTAAGTGCAGTAAATATAACCACTACGCTATAGGACCATTATAGTTTAAAACAAATTAGTGTATTTATTATGGTAGAATTTAATCCAGAGAAACCTGTTATAATCGATCGTGTTGAATGTTTGTTTACGCGGTTGTGACAGAGATTTTTGAATCAACTTTACCTTGCTATAATAAGCTATACATGGATAGTCTAAAATCAAAATGCATGATATGTAAATGTACGAACAAGGGTACCATTGTAATGTCCAGCTTGGTTCCATTGAAGAACTCATAATCAACTTACAGAATCAAACAAGCACAAAACAAATACTGCATTTGTATGTATTTAAACAGTTCCAACAGTGGTCGCTATTTTCTTCATGAGATTGGCCGTGGTTGGAAATGTTTGAACATTTGGCCTAACATGCAGAACCGTACTACACGAAGACATCTTCTCCTCACTCTAAGACACATATCGATACTTTCTATATATACCATACAGGTTAACATTAAGACTTGCATAAAAATCCTAGAATACCTGGTATGAAATGTACAACTAGTGTTCATAAGAATAATGAATGATCCAGTATATACAATGCATGTTTTTAACATGTTTTGATCTGTATAATTTCGACAATGAACATAAATTCATTGTCACTGACAGGGCCGTAGTCGTAGTTGAGCATTTGGCCAAAATAAACATGTTTAGACAAAAAAGTTTTTAAAAACATAAAATCATTATAGAATCTATCCTATATAATATTAGCCCCTGTGTTGTTTTGTCTCTGTGTGCCACAGTTCCGTGAGCTGCTCAACATTGTTTAAGATCTTGGATTGCCGCAATAATCAGTGCTCTATCATTAGGATTAGTGATCCCCATGTTATTCAAGTCATTCATTCTCATTTCTTGTAACACCATCAGGTTTTCCCAACCATTCATTTCAAACGCATCCTTGTAACAGGAAAGTCCCAAAACATTCAACCAATCAGCAACCGTGTTTATTTCAATCTCCTGATATTCTGGTTCCGTATCCGGTTCCGCATACGTCACTTCCGCTTCCTGTGAAAATATGTAAATAAATGAAACTTTGAAATGCTATCAGTGCCATGTTATCAAGGTTGACGAAAGTATAAGATACATGTTTACTTGATGCAATAAAAACATATTGATTTCGAGTAATACTCAGCATCTGCAAAGTGTTTATCAATGTAACATAGAATGATCGAAGAACATTATGTACCAATACGTTATTGACTGGATTCAAAACTTGTCAGTTATTATGTTTTCAACAGTTGTACGCATAACATTATTATCGAATAATTGTCGCATTTAATAGTATGCAGACGTATGTCACAAATACAAAATGTACATTTGCATATACGAGACTTTTAAAGAGGCATTCCCTATAACTAGCATATTTTTCTCTATTATCACATTAAATGAAGAAAACATGCAAAGCACTATCAATTATCATAATTTGTCAGAAGAAAGTGTGCGCAACTATGTCTCTATAATGTCAAAAATACATTCAAATCGCCAATAATAATGTATCTCTTCGAGCCATTTATTACTATACGGTCAAAGGGAAACAACTCGTGACTATTTTGACTTGTTACGGAAATATATTTTCATTTTTTCTCGGTAATTGGTGGGAGCTTTTTGTTGAAGATTTGTGGTGTTTAAGCAATTATAGAGATTTTCATTTAATGCATAATATTCATGCATCGATTAAAACTATCTAAGTTACAGGGAAGGCCTCTTTCTCTTTAACACCAATGTAAAAGTGAGTTTGAACAATGTAACCTACCTCTCCAAGACTTTCACCGACTGGGTATTGAAAGGAATAACTTCTTTCTAACACGCGGTAATCTGACAGGGACTCAGGAACGCTTTCACTCTGTAACAGACCATATTTATGTAGAAAGTGAAATTAATTTGATGAAAACATTCAACGTTTTGATAAAAGTCACGACCATTTGAAATTTCTAAATAGAGCTGAATACAATCAGTACATTTTGTCAACTTGACGAAGATTTCATGTATTGACTAAATTATAAGTCCCGGGTCATTAAAAAACCGAGGCGAAACGGAGGCTATCAGTGACTTGGACGAATCATTAATATACAACGAGTCGAAACCATATGCATATGTACATACACGTAGACCGGTTTAACCCTTTTGCATACACATTCATTGTTTTATTTCTTTTAAGTCATAGAATGTTGAAAAAGGTGTACGTATATAGCTTTAACATAAATTTTAATACACAATATCATTACCCTGTGTGGTGGTGTTGGCGGTGGTGTGCCGAACATAAACGCTGATTCTGACGTCTTCCTGCTTGGACTGAGTGCATCATACTTCGCAGATAGCTCAGGCTGTGGAGACAAATATACCAACACAAATTATTCAGACAGAAGGGGGGCAAATTATTCAGACAGAAGGGGGGCAAATTATTCAGACAGAAGGGGGGCTTACAATTTTCACGAAGTAATAAAATTATTGTACAGTTGCAATGCACAGGGATAAGGCTCATGGAGGCGAAAAATATGTTCTATATTTAATTATTTATATCATTTATTAAAACCTTTTAATAATGGTATATAGACCATATTTTTCGACTCAATGAGCCTAAATTTTGTTTCTAGTTAGCATGCAAATTAATGAAAGGACGTGTGTACTGACAGCTAGATCAGTAACATTATTTCTGGAATAACCGAATATATGGTATTAAAGTGTATTGAGCTATATCTGACGAAAAGTTTTTTAAAAAATCAAAAACTGAAAATCAATTATGCTTTCATATCCATTATATATATCATTTTTCGCTTCAGCGATTTATTGGACATGCGAATTGTCCGTTTTGATACGAAAGTATTCTAGACATCCTATGAAATTATAAGAATCGTCTATATTTTCGACGATTGAATCAAAGTACACGGAACCCATCCAAATGTTTAATTTGCAATTCTAGTATCATACTAAAAACAATGCAAGTAACTATTTTGACATTAAATGGCTGTTAGAATATAGCTCTATACACTTTAATATGTATAATATAGTGTCGTTTGTTAAAGCTACATTGAAGACTTGCATATACTGATGTAGACAGAAGTTAGTCAAGGTTTCTTTGAGAGAAGGTTCATTACATTTCACATTGACGTTTGTACAGAAGAGATGTCATTGTATACATGTGCGGGGTAGTTATATGCAAATGTGCCACCAGCCAGCTATTGATGAATGACAGGCTGTTATTGCTCATTCAGCCAATACACTGTTAGTGGGCACTTTGATATGAACAGTTATGTTCATAATCTTCCGTTTATATAAAAGAACATTTGGTTATGTATGGAATCCAGAACTAGAACAAGGTAAGCTTAACTTGAGATCTGGTTGCATTAAAACAAAACATGTATGCCTAATAGCAGAAATGACACTGGATTAAGAGTTGTTTGTTAGATCAAAGCATTGGTAAACTAGAAAACATCATAACGATTTATACTTTAGTCTATAAAACTAAAATCCAGTAGGTCTCGAAAACAAATGAGACCAAGAACCGACCACGGTATTACGAAATCAGCGGTAAATTGGACTTCGTTAAAACGAATTTGTAGGAATATGATACAAAAATAAAGCGTCTACAATCGGAGAGCATAAGGCGAGTATATCAGGGTAATGGAAAATTGCTACACTTAGCACATGAACTTGATTATGCACACATGTGTAAAACTTTCAATGTTTCACGACCAACATTAAATGCACTTGACATTGGTTGAACAATTCTCAATTTACATCTTGTTCCACGTCAAAAGCTTCCAAATACTTTACGCTGTAAGCCAAGACCTAAAGTTAACTGTATACGAAGGAGACAAGTCACGTGGATTGCACCAGGATGTCTCGAGAACCCTTGTAAACCACCTGCTTTACTAGGATGGGAAGTAGGCGTAAGTAGGCAACTATCCGATAGTTTGATTAAATAGCGTAGAAGATTTAATTTGACTAACAAATTGCGACAACCATTTCATCATTTTATCAATAATAATCAAATTTAGAACGTATTATCATTATCATTATGTAAAATACGAATGTGTCCTACACGGAACAGACTGAAGTACACTTTGGTGTACACTTGGGGTTTAACTTGTAGCGCACAACATGTTAATTAACCAATGAAGAAAGTATAAAACTTACCACTCGACCTAGAACATAAGGATAATCGTCTGATTTTATCATATTGTTGTCATAAAGATGGACCTGCATTGAAAGGTGTACTGATTAAAATTTCTGGCATCAAAAACTTCTAAACTTCAAAAAGTTTTATTAAGACGATCACCTCTTCCCATTGCAACATGTGTCAGAAAATGGTCTCCCTATCCGTAGGCACTAGATGCGTTAAATTATATTATATCATCGCCAATGAGTGTGCTCTTTATCATATGACTAAATCTAGTTTCTAGAATCGAGGTTTTAAATTGAATGTTTTAAGTGAATGTATATTAGTGTAAAGCGCAATAGAATATGATTCTATATTTTTTGCGCTATACAAATGACATGTATTTGTATTATTTATTTGTATGTTGTTTGTACGCCAGTCATTTTGAATACCAGTCCAGCTTACACGTCATAAATTGAGATAGCAGTCCATTTGATATTTGGCACATTATAATTCAGTGTGTGGCAATTAGCATAGCAGTCCTTTTGATAGGAGGAAAAGCATAGTTCATTTTGTGGCAAATTAGCATTGCAGTCCTTTTGATGGGTGGCAAAGCATAGATCATTCTGTGGCAAATTAGCATAGCAGTTCTTTTGAAAGGTGGAAAAGGATAGTTCAGTTTGTGGCAAATTAGCATAGCAGTCCTTTTGATGGGTGGCAAAGCATAGATCATTCTGTGGCAAATTAGCATAGCAGTTCTTTTGATAGGTGGAAAAACATAGTTCATTCTGTGGCAAATTAGCATAGCAGTTCTTTTGATAGGTGGAAAAGCATAGTTCTTTCTGTTGTAAATTAGCATTGCAGTCCTTTTGATAGGTGGGAAAGCATAGATCATTCTGTGGCAAATTAGCATTGCAGTCCTTTTGATAGGTGGGAAAGCATAGTTCTTTCTGTTGTAAATTAGCATGGCAGTCCTTTTGATAGGTGAAAAGCGTACTTCATTCTGTGGCAAATTAGCATAGCAGTCCTTTTGATACGTGGAAAAGCATAGTTCGTTCTGTGGTAAATTAGCATAGCAGTCCTTTTGATAGGTGGAAAAGCATAAATCATTTTGTGGCTTATAAGCATAGCAGTCCTTTTGATAGGTGAAAAAGCATAGTTCATTTTGTGGCTTATAAGCATAGCAGTCCTTTTGATAGGTGAAAAAGCATAGTTCATTTTGTGGCTTATAAGCATAGCAGTCCTTTTGATAGGTGGAAAAGCATAGTTCATTTTGTGGCTAATTAGCATAGCAGTCCTTTTGATAGGTGGAAAAGCATAGTTCATTTTGTGGCAAATTGGTATAACATCCCTTTTGAAAAGAGACATATCTGAGTTCAATGTTTGACAAATTAGTATAATAGCAGTCTATTTTTATATGTGACAAATTAGTATTAGTAAAGCAGTCCATTTTATATGTTGCAAATTAGTATTATAGTAGTCCACTTATATAATTGACAAATCAGTATATCATTCCATGTTATATGTTGCAAATTAGTTTAGGCGTCAACTTATATAGATGGCAAATTAGTACATCAGTCCATTTTATATGTGGCAAATTTCTACAGCAGTCAATTTTATTTGTTGCAGCAAAATCGATATATTCACATGTCTGTGGTTATTCAGTAAAACAGTCCATCTTGTCTGGATAAGTTTGGTCAATTAGTACAGCAGTCTATAATGAAAAGTGGCACATACATGTATGCATAGTCCCTTTTTTGCAATAAAAATTGAACTTAATAAATTAACTTTATTGGTTTGTTTGTTTGTTTGTTTTGTTTATTTTCTCTGTTTCTTAATGCATTAGCTACATTCAGTGGCCCATTCTTCTAACTAGGATTTCCTGGACTTGTTCCTTACCAGTACTAACTTAGCTAAAGCAACTTCTCCACATGTGGTAGAAAAACACAAGTCAATGGCCTATTCAGTGTCTCAAACTGGACTTTAACAATGAAAATCCTAGAAATTGAAGATTGACTTTAAGTGTATAGAGCTATATTCTAACAGTCATTCAATGTCAAAATAATTACTTGCATCTTTTTTAGTATGATACTAGACTACTTTAATTACAAATTAAAACTTTGGATGGGTTCCGTGTACTTTGGTTCAATCGTCGAAAAATAGATGATTCTTATAGTTTCATAGAATGTTCTAGAACACTTTCTTATGAAAATGGGCAGTTCACATGTCCAATAAATCACAGAGAGAGTTTCTGTTAAAACTGAAGCAAAAAATGATCTAATGGATATGAAAGCATAATTGTTTTTCAGTTTTTGAAACTTTTTTAAAATATATCATCCGATATAGCTCTATACACTTTAAAATAACAAATATGGCAAGAAAACTGTACAAAATTCATATCAAAATAGTTTATTCAGTTCAGAAAATAAAAGAGCTAAACATACAACAGGTATGACATAAATAGTAAATTGAGTGAAAATGGTTCAATGGTAGCAAAATTTATACAAAAACATATAAAATCAATCATTCATTAACAATAATTCTTAATATTTTCAGCAAAAATCATTTGTAGAAAGTATCAAACATTGTCATGGCAAGTTTCAACAGCTTACTGTTAGTTCGGTGAACAATTTTTTACACATTTTTTTACAAATGCTTAACATAAAAGCAACCATAGAATATGTTATAGTTGTTAAATGGTTTAAACCAGAGTTGCCGTAAATACTTGCTTATAAGACATCATGACTCATATAGGGTCAATGTAAATACATTTTTGTGGCCCATTCTCAGGATGCGACTTACAGGTAGGTAAATACGGTAAAATGTAAATTAATACCAGTATTATACTAAAGGGAGAAATGTGCTTAAAAATAATACTGTGCATTACTTTGTTAGTGAAAAAGTTTGTGCAATCTTTGTCTTCATTAGTAATAATTGCTTTGTAAGGCCCATTAGACTTAACTAAATTGTAAAAATTATAACCCAAAAATAAACCAGCAAAATATTTGTTTGAAGTATCTATTTTTCAACTTAACAAAATGTTTTCCGTGATGTGTTTAACACAGGTAATTGCATTGATAAAAATGAAAAAAAAATGTGTTTTTTTGTAAATTTATATTTTTCTTGAAAAATTTTTTTTTATTTTTGTTTTTAACGATACAGTTACATGTGGTGTTCAATAGGCAATGTATAATCTAAATATAAGTTTGAGCAGTGAATAAATTGACCTGTTTTAAATAAATATAAACGTACTATGCTGTATCTTCAACTATGCTGTGCTTTTGGATAATAAATATCAATGTTTGGCTTGTTTTATATAGTTGAGACAGGCAATTTATTTATTTGTACAAAGAAAACTTCTTAAATAGTATGGCACAAACCAAAGCCACGCAGCTACTGCAGCAGCGCCTAGCCACACACGCAAGAGTCCGACATAGTACAAGCCATTCACATCCCTAAATATGGATGCTTCAAGCGAGCCTTATATGCTCACTCCGCAATGAATGGATGTCACACTGTGGACTTTGAACTTTGTGAATATTTAGCCGTAAAGGGAGGTAATTATAAGTGATAACTACATAAGTCCTACATGTGGCAACCACAGATTTCGGCAGCCCTATGTCAAACCGAAATATGAATATATCGGTCAAGGTCAAACCCAATCATGACTTTACATATCAAGGTCAAATCGAAACATGAATTTACAGGGCAAGGTGAAAACCAAGACAAGAAATAGGAAAACAGTCAAAACAAATGGTTCCTTTCAACCTGTGGTATCTTGTTTTACAAAAAGTATACAACAATATTTTAGTGCATACTGCAAAAACACAACTAAAACGTAAGGGCAACAAACACAATGGTGTCAGAAAAGTTAAACTAAAACAAGAGAAGTTTGTAAAACACATATGCCCCCATGGCAGTCCAATTGTCGAAAATTGTAAATGTCACAATGACTTTGACCTTTGACCTCAAAACCCATAGAGGTCATCTACTGTAGCTGATCAATCTCCATGTAAAGTTTGAAGGTACTAGGGCAAAGTGTTCTTGGGTTATTGAACGGAAACCATTTGGTCTACCGACAGAAAAACCAACAGACATGAGCAAAGCAATACATCCTCTCATCAAAGATGGTGGGGGGGGCATAACAAGAATAAGAGAAGACAATAAATTACAGAAAAAGTGAGCATCATTCAGGTAATGAAGTAAATACAACTAGACTTAGTACAGAAATGTGAGCAAAGCAAAGCTTAACTGTGCTTCCAATGTGTCATGCCAATCTCGAGCTGTGTCAAGTCCAACAAAATGGAGAAATATAGCAAGAGCTAAGTCCACCAAAATAATGAAATATAGCAAGAGCTAAGTCCAACAAAATAGTGAAATATAGCAAGAGCTAAGTCCAACAAAATAGTGAAATATAGCAAGAGCTAAGTCCAACAAAATAGTGAAATATAGCAAGAGCTAAGTCCAACAAAATAGTGAAATATAGCAAGAGCTAAGTCCAACAAAATAGTGAAATATAGCAAGAGCTAAGTCTTCAAAGTTAGCTTTTCAAACTGACAATATAGAGCATATCTATGGCTTAGAATAAGAAGGTCTTAACTACAAAATCGATATATTGAGAAAACAAGAGAAAACTGTCTATAATTTACTCTTTACCTTTGGAAAAAAAAAAAACTTTTACAACTTCATTTTAGTCAAGTTCAGATTTTTATGAAAATGGGCTCATAAGAAGTGCCTTGTGATGCTTATTCTAAATATGTATAAATCTTAAAGGTCGTAAGTGGCACTTACGACCTTCTAATTCTAAGCCATCGATATGCATGCACATACTTCTTTGAGTGTGTCAAATAAAGCCCATATGAGTTGTATATGAGCTCATTAATATATTCATGGAAATCATGTTAAGCTCAAAAGAGCTCAAAAAGTGAGCTATGCAAAGCTCATTATATGTATACCGTAAGCTGAAAGTGTCTGCAAAACCAATCAACACAATTAGAGCTAAAAAACAAGTCATAATGGTATATTTATATGTTACGCTCAGAAAATAAAGCTTAAAGAGTGAGCTTTGTGCAACTAGGGAACCCAATTTGCAACTACTTGTACTAAGATTAAGAAACACACACAACACTTTTCGTTGAGACAGATGGGTGCATTATGAGCATTAATCCAGTACTTACTGAAGTATGTTTTACCTGGAAATTTCAACCATTCCAAACATATCAGACATGAAACATTACAAATATGTACAAAACATTAAATTTTACAATAACAAATATTGAAGGACTTAAGGAATTTCTACATTGTATTTGCAATAAACAAAGCTAGCACATGGTAAATTTATACCAGTGTAGTGGGGGAAAAAGGGGCCGGCCTATTCTTTCCCCCGAAAAATTGGGCCGGCTAAGTTTTTCCCTGTGGAAAAATTGGACCCAGACCTTCCCCTAATCTATATTTCACCCTAATGATAAAAATCTCATTATCACTTTTTCCAGTACTTTGATACATAACCACTCAATGGTAGTATTGATAGTACATAGAGTTAAGGCAACTTTATATTCATACATGTCTATCATTTTGAAATATTGACCAATATCACAGCAAAACCTATGGCAAGCCAAAACTGTATAAAATCTACATCACAAGAATTATATGGCAAGCCTGAGCTTATACACACCATGTGGATTGTGACACAGAAATCTGCATCATTGAGTTCAACAGTCTTGTCCCAGATTGAAATACAACAAATAGTAAGTACCTATACATAGGAAACTTCGCCACATAGGCAACTTCTCCACATATGATTCTTATATAAAAGGTTCCGCATATGTTTCTCATATGAAAGTTTTCATATGATTCTCATATTGCCCATGTTTCCTATCATTCTCATATGAAAGGTTTCGTATGAGAATCATATGTGGCTAAATTGCCTGCGTACATTGCATACATTTCCCCAAGTTCCCAATTTATACCACAGTGATTGGACAACTTAATGACTATACTAATATCATAACTAAAAGCGATACCAATATTAGATTACAAGCTAGCGATTGGTCAATTGAAAGGTTGTACACAGTACCAACCAATCAGAGATAACAAAATCAGAATGCAAGCTAGCGATTGGTCAATTCAAAACTGCACAAAATACCAACTGATCCGAGATAACAAAATCAGAATCTAAGCTAGCAATTGGTCAATTCATAACTGCACAAAATACCAACTGATCCGAGATAACAAAATCAGAATGCAAGCTAGCGATTGGTCAATTCATAACTGCACAAAATACCAACCAATCCGAGATAACAAAATAAGAATGCAAGCTAGCCATTGGTCAATTCAAAACTCCAATCAGAGCTGACAAAGTCAGAATGCATCATAAACATGCATCCGTTTCCAAAATCTCAATAAGAACAAGTACAATACATACATCTTCTTCAGAGCATTATATACCCTTTCGGAACTACAAATATTGGCTGTTGTTTAGAGGTTGTGGTTGTAAAGAAGTTAAATTTATAGTAAATATTGGCTTAAGGAATACTTCAATGAGTTTTTATGGAGAGGTTATTACTCTATAGAGGAGTGTCTATGACAGGTTGTACCGTTCATTTACAGTATTTGACAATTGGACTAACGCAAAGCATTTAAGTGTTCAATACATCAGACAAGTTTAGATAGACAAGTACTGTAAGCCAAGAAATTATTTTGTGCCATTTAATTAAGTTTGGGTGAGGCAGAAATTCTCGGATTTGTAGCCGCAAATGGTTCAAAATATTAAAATGGTCATCACGGGAGACTTAAAAGGTGAACACTTGCAGTCACAAATAAGCTGATGATATGCAGAAGGCAAAAGTTAGTACTAGCGAAAGTAAATTGGTGTACAGTATAAGATAACAAGTTATGAATATGAGACAATATATCCCTATGAGGAATCACAGTAAGAGGTAAAACATGGCAACAAAGATAGTGTCAATGTATCGATATATAGAGATAGCTATTATATAATTCAATATTAGAATGGTCATTGCGTGGAATCCAAATAAGCATTATTTAAAAGGAACTGTTTACAGTAAATTCAATACACTCTGCACAAAGTACATGTGTTATGAGGAATTAGATCAATTCAAATAGGTCTCATTCCTGTAAATAAAAATTAATACTGAAAACTCATAAAAACAAAAAAGTTATTAGATAGATCTGCTACGAATAAAACTTTTAAATAAGTAGGTCAACAAACGTTAAAATATCTCCATAAAAATGTAGAAGTAAAAATCACAAAAGGCTAGCACATATTTCTTCTTAGAAAGGTCAGAAAAAAGGAAAAATCTTTTTTCCATGTTATTATACAGTGACCTCTAGAAGGGAAGACATTAAAGTGACTAAAAATTTCAATTTGTAACAATACAGATGTTAAAAGGAAGCTGCTTTAAGCACATATACAGGGTGTGAAAAAAGTTAGTTCTGTAGGTAAAAATAATGTAAAATTTTCAAGTTAAGTTCTAGCAGTTTCTACCATCATTGTTCTAATCTGTATGGTAGTGAATGTAGCTTTTAGCATAAGAAGTTAAAACTGTACACTGTATACATAACTCATTTGAGAAGAGTAGGGATTCGGGAGTAACTGTTCGAAAGATAAGTGTCTCAAACGTCAGAATTGACTGGCCCCTTTCAGTAGGGGGGACACTATAATAAACAAACTTTACCTTCTTCAGCTCAGAGATCAAATTAAGTATGAATTGAAAATTGTGAGAACTAACCTTTCTAACACCCTTTACATAAAAGAATTGTAACATATTGGTGTAAAGCGTTAACAAAGGACAAACAAATATCCAAATATGGATACCTCGAAGCATAATAAACAAAGGTACAGTATGACAAGGACTAACATAAACAATTAAGCCATTTTACAAACAATAAAGCCAAGTTGTATACAAGATTTGTAGAATTGTGTACAAAGGATTAAAAATTAACTAAACAATGTGTACAAATAAATAAATAAAAATGAACTTAACAAATTATACTTAATAATATGGTCACATGGCACCAACGTATACATGTACCCCAAAAGGCCGGGGTAGAAGGGATTTCATGAGCCTCCTACACTAAATGAATACTGTATAAGGGTCATGGATACCTATAACCCCTTTGTTTTACCCATGCTTATTTAGCTTTTAAAATAAACAAGGGGATGCAACTCTGGCAAACATTGGTACAAATGTTACCAATATAATATGACATGGGGCTTAATCAAAACAAAACTTAACAAAATAAACTTAAACAGTAAAGTAAGCAATTCACATTCTAAACAAAGTTTTAGAAATAGTGAATACAATGGCATAAGAATACATTCTTGTAGACAAAAGTTTGACAAAGGAATTCAGGAAAACATAATATTTTTTGAAATTGCGAAGAGCTGAATTTTACTGACTTATAATCAAACAATTCGGACACACAGAATTATGCAGCTGTAAATTGCACTTGGCTTGCGTGTTTGTGAAATGTTGGTTCTAAATTCTGGTTAAATATATGTATGCATAGTACATTTAAAAACGCACATGTTTATGTTCTTGAAAATATGTGTAAACAGAACTTTACTACAGTAGCAGAAGGTTCAGTCAGACAAAACTGTGTTTTGAAACAGATTTCATTCATATGAAATTCAAAGATACATTTTTAATTTGGCAGAAACAAAATGTGGCATGCATGTTGCACAAAACCTGATAAATAAATCTCATCGGATTACAAATTTTGATGAATTACATTAAAAAAATCACTGAATTTAGTGGGCATTAAATTTAGTGGTTTTTATATTTTCTAAAAATGTGATTGATAAAGTGGGGTCGCAAATTCTTGGATTGCTTAACACTGAAGGATAAATCCTTGTACTGTACCCAGTAATTGGGAGGTCAACTAATTAAGGGGATTAGATTCAATAGTCAAGTTCAACGATGCAAACAACAAAAATTAAACCCCCTAAAAAAATGCATTTCGAGGGCTCAGTGCAAAACCATGGTATGTGCCTCTTTAAAATGATGTAGTTTAGTTACCATAGTTTTGCACCAAGCCCTTGAAATATCACACAAATTAAATTTGTTATGTGCGTATTTTAATGTACGGAGTACGGTTTACGGTAAATGTTATATATAGGTAAGGTGAATAATGTCACACTTTATTGAGTTCCCTCACACTCAGTAAAATCTTCTGTTGATGCTCCGTAATCTCGATACCCATTTTACTCAGATCAGTAGATGTTAGTTTATTAAAATAGATGAGGTCGTCCCATCCGTTAGAAACAAAGTTTTGTTCATAAAATGACAAGTTGAGCTGTGCTAACCACTCCTCCACGCTCCCTGGTCTTCTAAGGTCGTCATAGCTTGGCTCCTAACCAAGATAACAATGTATACATGTATTACTGTTATTGTGTTAATGTCAAGAAAGAGAGACATCACATTGCTGGCTTAGAACGAGAAAGTTGAATGTAAAAAAAGTCCGTAAATTGCTATTTACTTATGATAAAAGCTGCTTCAACTTCAGTTTAGTCAATGTGACACATTCCGATTTTCATGAAAATAGACTCATAAGAAGCGCTTTGTGGTGTAGTTTTCAAATATATATGAGTACTTACAAGTTTCTCATTCTAAGCCAGCGATAAATTGAGAATATTAGCTTTTTGAAATAGATGAATAATTTAATTAAGCAAGATGAATGATTTGTTCTTTGATAAGTAGCAAGAGAGCCAATTTGGCCCAATAGCACTCGATCACCTGAGGATTTGCAGTTAAGGAAAGATCAGTTATTTGTTATGATATGACTTTTAAAATATTTGACCCAAAATGATACAGTTAATTGGGGGTGATTGAACAAGTTTAACATGGTTCTTTCTTTTATTTGGCATGGTCACCTATTTCATGAAATCACATTAATCACATTGTGACCTTGACCTAGATTTTTTAGTGAAACATGTGGTGAATTTCATAATAAATGTGACCTGTATAGAGTTAGCAAAGTTTATCTTCAATGTGATCTCATTTTTACCAAAGATGGCTCAGCTGTAAATTAGACCTAGAGATATTATAGTGACACAGACATAGTGTGGCCAGTGATGTTGTGCGCCTAACATAGTATGATCATAATAGCTCTTCATGAGCACTTCCTGTTCAGGTGAGCTCTAAATTAAAATACTTTGATTTTGGACAGATTGAGAAATTTTAAAATAAAAAATTACCATGTAATGGTAATGCCAAAAATAAATAGGAAGATCTGCTTGAAGAATAGTACTGTCACTACTGTACAAATATATAGCACAGACTGGTTATCAAAGCAAGCTTATTACATCATGCAATATGGAAATAAAACCAGTCTATTGATCTATTTATAGACCAGACTGGTTTCACTTTCCAATCTATGGTTGGTTTACAATACTTACAGATACTGAGGGACGTTGTTTAGGGGGTACAGGTGGGGCTCTATCTGCTACTTGTCTAGCTGATGGCAGCCTTTGTGATCCATGTAGTAACCCTGTCTGACCCATATAGGGTCTGCGTGGGGCAGGTACGGGTGGACTTGCTGCGCTGCCTGGTAATGGCTGTGGGCCACGACCATCTACTTTAGATGACCTAGCAAACTGAAAGTAAATTATTAAATATACTAAAGGATAATATAAATAAAGATAACAGTATTATACGATAAAAAATGTTACGTTATTGTTTCGAATTACTCTACGTCAGATAATATGGTTCTCCCTGGGTAGCAACTGACAAAAACGGACAAGAACCGAACAGACACGTCAAAGGTTATATTTAATATACTAGAAACATTTCAAGCATATTTAGGTTAGAATAACAATTATTTGCACATACTTTGTAACAAAAAACAACACTTTAATACTCGCAAACATGAATATTATTTGACATTGAATTCGTAAATAGCCTGCTTTCCTGTGATTTCGTGAACATAAGACTTGTTTTTGGAGAATGCTCAATTGTTTGTTGATTTATAAACATTTTTCTACGATGAAACTAATGCCTGAACCAAAGACCTAAATTTAGGTCTTTGCCTGAACCCATCTCTACAAGTTAAATACAACACATGATGAGAAATCATCGTATTTTCCAAGTAGCAGCCAACTTACAGAGTGGACTCCAACTCTTCAATAAAAAGACAAGTTTCCTAAAGATTTGTGAATTTTGATTGACTGGTCAGTAAAAATCATTCTGGAACTCTGTTTTTATTGGTTCACAGCGGAATTCCATTGGGGGTTCTTCTAGCATGTGTATTCACAAAATGGTGGCTGTGTGATGATTCTGACGCACATAAATGATGAAATTATAGACATGGGGTCATCTGCTTCTCTGTCTAACAGAATTTTAGGGGTATTTTATAATTTTTCGATTAAAATTTGTTTTAAAGAGACGTATGCTCAAAATGTGTAGGGAAAATCATTTTTTTAACTACTTCAATCATTTGTTAATAATTTTGGACCTGCATGTTTAGCAGAAATGTATAAAACAGGGTTCACGAAACCATAGGAATTCACGAAATTATAGGAAAGAAGGATATGTAAAATATGTCTAGCTTATAAGGAAATGTTTGTTTTTACGCAGCAATTGTTACCTCCTTAGTAGTTATGTCACCAGCTGTACTCTGTGTCATTCTGAGGGGAGTTTTGGTACTATTGGCATTGGGCTGTTTCACAACAAATGATCCAGCTTTGTTACCATGGCTGATCATAGGACGAGCATCTACCTTCGGTGACCCGGACACAAACATCTCCGGATCCTGGTACTCTGTATCAAACGCAATCAAACCTAAAAGTGTATGACAATTATGACAATTATGATAATTATGATAATTACTATTGCTATCATTATGCTATCAGATCTAAAGATAATAAAACAAAATATTGATTATTATGATCATGACTATAACAAGTTCAATTTGAGGATTTTCTTCTTAAAGTGTATAGAGCTATATTCTAACAGTCATTTAGTTTCAAAATAATTAATTGCATCGTTTTTAGTATGATACTAGACTACCTTAACTGCAAATTAAAACTTTGGATGGGTTCCGTGAACTTTGATTCAATCGTCGAAAAAATAGACGATTCTTATAGTTTCATAGGGTGTTCTAGAACACTTTCGTATAAAAACAGACAGTTTGCATGTCCAATAAATCACAGAGAGTTTCTGTTAAAACTGAAGCGAAAAATTATCTAATGGTTATGAAAGCATAATTGCTTTTTCAGTTTTTGAAACTTTTAAAAAAATATCTTCTGATATAGCTCTATACACTTTAATAATTGCCTGAAAATTGGAGGAAAACTGTATTATTTTATGTGAGTATAACAGTACTTACTGTATGGTGCCCTTCGACTGGAATGTCTGGACCCCTTTGTCACCAGGTGCATCTTACCCCTATAATTATATATAAAATACAATAAAATCTTTAACCATACATGCCAGATCTCCTGCATCGTGCGTGAGTCTCCTGCATTTGAGACTCAACTCCTGCATGATTTTCAGCAAATTGATCTAATCTCCTGCATTTCTTGGAATACTGGAACCTTGACATTTTTTGGTTTGCATGATGAAAATGATAACAAATTTTAATTTAAATAGCTTTATGAAACATGCATGGTAATGCCCTACAAGTAAAATAAGTGAAAACTGCATATTAACTTCATTTATTTAAGTTTAAAGTTTGAGCAAGAAAAATCTCCTGCATTTCCATCCCCAATCTCCTGCATAGGCTTCAGGAAAATATGGCGTGTATGCTTTAACATCCACTGGAGTATGTGGTGTAATTCTAGTCTGGAGTTAGTTGAAAATATTCAACTCACTGCTACCTAGATATAAGATTTCAGTCAAGAATTTAATAAAAAGCTAATTTGAAGTTGCTTGAAAATGACCAAGTAATCATAAAGGACAGATTTCATTGACATGGTCATTCTGCGCCAGGCAGTAACCAGGAAATGGTTTACAACCTATTTGGTTCTGGTTTTAGGTGAGCTGGTTAACACGAGACTATCTAGTTATTAGAGAGTGGCAAACAGTTTGCCAATTGACTAGCTTTTTTTCACTTCAATCGCTTACCACGTGATCTGAGCAGTAAAACTCTCATGCTGCTAGGGTGTGCCACTAGCGGCGCATAAAGTTTGTCGAATGTTATGACAATGATTACTAGATATACTGTATATCCACTTACTTAAGTCTGCCGGTCTCTTCTCCGTGATGTAGTAAAATATATTCAAACTCTTTTGGTTGACTGTTGAACATCCCTTTCAATGATAGCACACACTCACCTATGCAATACATCACATAATATTAAAGTCAATCATACACTAGTTGGGTTACCACTTTTTATTCCTAGGTCCCACTGAGCATTTTCAAATTTGGCAATTTATTTCCGATTTTATAAATGGGCATTGGAAGGCATCGGGTCATCATGGTCTAGGGAAGCTTTAGGGATGTCATTAGAAAATTTGTGAAATTCTTGTTCCCGATGCCTCCAAAAGCTAATTTATTTAAATCGGGAGTACATCGTTATGGCAAAAATTGTTCAGTGGGACCTAGGCTTTGCCAATTAAACAACAGAACTGCACCAATACATTACTTCTTTTACGGATTAAGTTGATATTTTTTTTAAACTGGAGTTTTTCCCTTTGTTACACATAAGCATTTGTTGTTGTCAATCTGTTATTTATTGTTTATTGTCTTTCAAATGCAAGTCTCTGGTACCTCAGTTATGACCATCAAAGTGCCATAACTCCAGGGGCCTTATTCACCAACGTTGCAAGTCTAAAATTCAGACTTATTTCTACTAATAATTGAGAATTCAACAGCAACATGTATTTTGTAAATATTGTATTTACGTTTCGGCCGAGGCCTTCTTCAGAATATAAATCAATTTTTTTCTTCTTTATTTCTACTGAAATATAGCAGGCATACATATGTGCATCCACCCGGATTTGAACTCGGTGGTCGCCAGAATAGATGGAAAGCGCACTAACCACTGAGGTACGGAGACACATACATGTGTACAGGATGCTACTTCCATCAATGTTGTGGGGCATAAATATTACTTGTATAAAAATCAAACACTGTAAAATCATTTAATTTTGTTGGGACAAAATTTTGTGGTTTTTGGTAAAAAAGACAATTTCGTTGGGACTTGAATTCGTGGATTTTGCATTTCAGACAATAAATCAAGGGTCGAAATTGATGTTCGTTGGGATTAAAGTTTGTGGTTGAGGTGAACCATGAAATCTACGAAATTTAATCCCCCACGAAAAGTAATGATTTTACAGTAGAATGGCCACACACTATGCTACTGTCTCAGTTGAACACAAAAAATAACAGTATTACCATAGGATTCATTATCACCATCTTTGGCTATCACAGCTATAAGTATATGTTGTTCTTCCAGAAAATCCTGGTCTCCAAATAACGGCTTCATCTGGTTAAATACAAAAAGTAAACATTTGTAAATACATTGTTTATAATTTCAGTGTTTCTCACTTAACATGGAGAGCGGTGGCCTAGAGGTATGGCGCACCTCCATGCTCCCCCCCACCAAGGTGTAAATTGGTACCTATGAGGGCAGTGTATATTCGTGGGTGCCGCAGATCGATGCTGGCTGTCACACCCGCAGGAGAGAAATAGTGAATGTAGGTTTCCGTAGGTAGCCCACTAACCAGGGGAAGTTTAACTGTCAAAGGGTGCTTGAGCGGCTTAACAGCTGAAAAGAGCCCTAGTAAAATTTGTAACTTTTTTTCAACATAATTAATTTCATTAACAGTCTTTTGGATGAGACCGTAGCATACCACCCAAAAATCTAAAAACTAAAATGACTAACCTCGTCTCCCTAAGGCAAGGATAAGTGAAAGCAAATAAACCAAACATATAATATCAATACAAAATATAAAACGCACCTCTGGTAGATTACAGGCATGCCAGATTGGTACGGTATAAAACCCAGTCCTATTGTCCTGGAATGATGTGTTGGACTGGCTTTTATACACATCTGAAAATACATATCAAATACATGTACATGACACTTATAAGAAAAACATACCAGGCATGTACTCGCATTTACGTTTATTTATTACTTATGGAATTACATTTAAACAAATAAAATTGTAGACATTTAATAAGTTCAAAATGAATAATTAATTAGAAATGTGTCTATGTGACACAAGAGCCCCCATTGAGGGCATATAGTAAAAGTAACAAAGGGCCATAACTTTTGATAAAAATTCACACAGCAAAACTTCGATCCTTTACGGTCATCTTATACATTTGGGTTGTCCATCTGTGAAGAAATTCCAGCCAACGATTAGTGAGGAGTTCAACACATAAGATTTGCATTACGTACAGATGGACGGACAGATGGACAGCACCATTACTATATGTCCGCCAATTTATAAATAAGTGTGGGGGGGCACAACAATAAGGCAATGGACAGACTGGTTATCAATATTAACCTCCAGCATCAGTAGATACCAGGGCATAACAAACTGATAGCATGGTTCGATTATCCAGGAATGGTATATTTACAAGGAAGATGTAAAAGCTTACCTTGTAAACATATGGAATGAAACACTAACTGGAAATACTGCTTACAACAGGTCTTCACCTACAAATATTAGAACATGGGTGATTACCTTCATGTAGTATGCTGAAAGTGTTAAGATATTGAATTATTTAAATCATTATCGGGCAAAGTCAGGGTTCAAAAACATTTCCGACAAAGTCAGGGTTCAAAATCTTTTCTCGACAGCCATACTTTAACAAATTCTAATTCAAACCAAGAGTAGGGTTACCAATACAGCTCACTAAACACTGGAAAAATACTGTGACGAGATGATTCTAAAGGTTGCGCTAGTACCAAACATGTCGTCGCTTACCTGAGCTTCAATGGAATGGAAGATGATTTTGACAGGTGCCATCTCAGCGAGGGATCCTCGAGTCTGATGAGCAAACTCTGATGAGATTCCAATATTAAATGATGAAAATACTGGACGATGGTCACTGCTGAGTATAGCCTCTGAACTTCCTGTAATATATACCAAACTTGAGCTGGTATCCAGGAAAACTTGCAATTTTGACAGAAAATATGATTTTAAGTTTAAAAGGTAATCATAATTAAAACAAAACGCAAAACGATTTGTCTATACACCTTAATTTTTAAAGAAGTTGCAGTCACAGTTTTTATAAGAGACCCTGTTCAGAGATTGTTTGAGCCATGTCGCAAAATATACTCCAACATCACTATGGAATTTAAAATTCATGGATTTATAAAGTTAAGACCAACAATTTATAAAGTTAAATCTTACATCAATTAAAAAAAATATATATCTTTAATGGTCCTTCAATACTTTAAATTAATTATCTGGTTTTGCCTGTCAGCAATCTTCAGTTACATTCGGCCAACCATTCACCTAACCTGGCCCCCGATCTCCCGAAGCATCTCAAGCAGAAATCTCATCTCAAATTGAGATTTTGCCCAAATCAGAGTCTGAATTTCTAATAAATTTGAAGTAAGAAGTCATTAAAAATAACAAGAATAAACAAATGATAGCATTTGCCGTTTTTTAATGCTAATTTTGAGTCAATCCTCCCTTGGAAATTAAAATGACACATGGCAATATTTGAGATGAGATTCATCTAAAAAATTGAGATGTTTCGGGAGATCGGGGCCTGTTACCCATTCCATCCAGTCATGTATTAAAGATAGATGTGTGATATATAGTATACCTACCGTAAGCAACATTTTCAATGAACACTCCAGGATATGACTTCCATAGAACTCTATCACACCATGATGGTGCATTAATCCTCTCCTATATAATATACAAACATATATCACTGAAAAATCATTAATATTAATAAAATCCTTGAAATTAAATCCCAATAAAATGGGGGTTTTTTTGCAAAAGAGACAAAACTTTGTCCCATGAAATTAAAAGATTTTATAGTATACTATAATCAAAAGAATTACTAACCATTTCATGTCAGACAAATTATATTTCATTTGTTTCATGTATCATGAGTTCTTTCCCTTAGGTAACATAGGCAATATTGTGGTATAGCTTGGCTATTTTGACCTCAGCCTGACCTTTATGCAAGAATATATTACACGGTTCTTGCTTTGAATATATCAATTTCCGCAAGCAAATCGTGCAATATCGGTATTTCAAATTTGTGTTTTAATTACATCTCGAGCGTCTTCGTGTTACTCCCCGATTATGAAAACATACACTCAGTATTGTAAACGTAGGCAATATATGGACTGCTTAATTATGCTAATCAAAAGGTCAGGCTCGTGTCAATGTGGGCAAGCTATACTGGTACTCTTCCTCTATATTGCCCCAACCATATATCAGACTGGTGGACATAACTCATGGTAAGTGATTCATATTTTGGCTAAGAATGCAAGTAAAGATAGTTTTTGGCCAAAACTGACGCCACTGTCTTATGTCATACATAATTGCCACAAAAAATAATAACTGTCATGGATAGTATTCATTCTCAGGTTGAGCATCATGGATGTGAACAGGAATGAAATACAGAAATGTATTACAAAAAATCACTAGAAATCACAAACTTACCCCGGTTCTTTTGACTTTCTTCCAAGCATATCTATAACCTGGAATGTTCCTCTCCAGTCTATATGTGGGGAGAAATGTAATCTCCGCTTCATCTATAATTATACGGGGAACATAGGGGTTATAACGGTATAAGATCTATATTGCATACTGAATAAAGGATTTTTTTTCAAATTATGACATGCCGTTCTCCCATAAAATGAAGATAACCTCAACAAAATCAGTTTTCCTAATTGTGCAGTCACAATTCAATACACTGTTTTGAGTTGTATTTTTGTATACCAGGAAGTTTGGTATACAAAGTTAAAGTAACTGTTGTTACTCACCAAATCCACAGAATGCAGCTTTCTGTCTCTGTAGTTTTTTTAACTGATCCCGTTCCATTAGGTAGGGTATATCTTTCTCCTGTACCTTCGTTAGTAATACCTGATGAACAATAATGTCAGCATGGTTTAATGTACGATACTCAGCTGACAACAAACATGCAGTAACAATCTCTCCAGAGCAGAGCTCTGTAGTGCAACAAACTCTTAACAACACGTTTCCTTAAAGTGTATAGAGCTATATCGGAAGATATTTTTCAAAAAGTTTCAAAAACTGAAAAACAATTATGATTTCATATCCATTAGATCATTTTTCGCTTCAGTTTTAACAGAAACTCTCTCTGTGAATTATTTGACATGCGAACTGTCCATTTTCATACGAAAGTGTTCTAGAACACCCTATGAAACTATAAGAATCGTCTATTTTCCGAGGATTGAATAAAAGTACACGGAACCCATCCAAAGTTTAATTTGCAATTTAGGTAGTCTAGTATCATACTAAAAATGATGCAAGTAATTATTTTCACATTGAATGACTGTTAGAATATAGCTCTATACACTTTTAAGCAAATATTTACTACAAATTTATTTATCAGTACAGGAACAACTTGTAAACAATAGTTGCAGCTTTTAAAGTGTGTTGCTCTTAAGAGGTCGTATTGAACATGATTTTGTAAGTATCTGGACATCGGACCAGTTGTTTAGGAAAACAAGTGCAGACACATTTTGGAGCAGAAGACAGACAGACTCCTACACAAAATCAATATTTCTCCCCCAATATATCGATGGCTTAGGACCAGAAGGTCGTAACTACCTCTTACGACCTTAAAAGACTCATACATATTTGAAATCTGCTTCACAAGGCGCTTCTTATGAGTATATTTTCATGAAAATCTAAAATTGTCATGTTGACCAAAATGAAGTACGTGTTTTCCCATAGGTAAAGAGTAAATTTCAGACAGTTTTGTCTTGTTTTCTCAATATATCGATTTGGTAGATACGACCTTCTTGTTCTAAGCCATCGATATTTGGGAGAGGTTAAAATGTTAAGATATAATGGTTCAGTGGTTAATTATGTGTTGACATCAGTTTGAATCCTGGCCGAGAAAGTGATACCTTTCCATGAAACTTTGGCATCTTGGTCAATTTTCCTCAAAATCAATAGGGGGCTTCAACTTCACAATCTATTCGAAAGTGCTATTTATCGGTTACCATTTTTTTCAATTTAAAGTCACTGGTACCTTGACTTGAAATTAGTGACCTCAAACTCAATAAAGCTTTGGCCAAATCTCTCTAGAGTTATTGATCGGAAACCCTTTCTATGGTAAAGGTCAAACTTGAATTTCTGAAACCCATGATTTCAGTCAAAGACCTAAATTACACAGATTGGACACTCCACTGAAAATTTAGAGAAAACGCAAAATAACAGGCAGCAGATTCAGTTATTGTGCATAAAACTTTTTTTAGTCATCCAATTTTAATGGACAATGCATCATGTTGAAGAGCTAAGATTCTTTTTCTACAGGAAGTAACTCAGTTTTGTTTACCTATTATAAAATACAAAAAAATAGGATTTGAATGAGGCAAATCAGGTATTTTCTGATAAACTTGGAATTTACATTAATTTAATAAAAATGAGAGTAGGTCTGGCTCTTCGGGGTCGATTGTTTTATTCCCTTAGCTATTTCAATAAATGAGGTATCATTTGAAAGGTGAATAATAAATCTATTGCATAGACTTATTAGTTTTTTCGTAAGTATATTAGAACTGGAGATATAAGGTATTAAAAACGGACGAGATTTCGCGAGATTTCAGAGACCTGCCACGAGATATCGTGAGAGTTGGTACATGTTTCCAATCTGTGTAATCTAGGTCTTTGTTTCACTGCTTCAATTATCTGTACAAAGAAATATAGTCGTACCTGTATATCTTCTTCTACTCTATAGTTGAGATCACCCAGCCAGAAGACATGACTGAACTGACTGGTAAGATCAAATAGATTAAGATGCTTCTGTCCCAAGTTGATGGTCAAGTGCTTCAATATATCACGGTAATTCTGATTTCTCCTGTGAGCAAAAGTAATGGATGAGATACAAAAATGTACATACAAAACAAATCAAAAAGATTTTTAACACAAAAATAGAGGCTCCTGCATAAGAGCTCATTACATACGAGTTTTATTAAACAAGTGGACAAAATAATATGAAACAAGGCTATGCCGAGTGTCATATTGCTTTTGTCAACAAGTTTAATAAAACTTGTATGCAGTGAGCATGAATAAGAATATAAGATTCTATTTATCATGTTACCTCAGTGAATGCTCAATGTCTTTGAAAATGATGATTATAATGTCGCTTTTGGGTTTGAAAATTTTTTTAGCGGTACTTGGAGTGTGATGCACAGATTTTGTGGATTGACCTAGGCATAGATTGGCTATTGCCGCATCAAGCTAATTTGCATATTTATGTATCAGTCTAGGAGTGATGAACAATATTTTCAGCATGGTTTACGGCACTCCCAGACTGCAGGTTAATTATGTGATAAACATATCGATGGCTTAGAATTAGAAGGTCGTAACTACCAAATTGATATTTTGAGAAAACAAAAGAACTGTCTGACATTTACTCTTTACTTATGGTAAAACAAACTTTTACAACTTCATTTTGTTCAACATGACAAGTTCAGATTTTTATGAAAATGGGCTCATAAGAAGCGCCTTGTGATGCTCATTCTAAATATGTATGAATCTTAAAAGGTCGTAAGTGGCACTTACGACCTTCTAGTTCTAATGCCTACCATGAAGGAGTCCCAACATGATTCTGGCATACATCTTTCAAACCTAAAATTCGGTTTGGCATGCATAGTTGTTACAAATCATAATGTGACTTCACCATAAAGCATAACAAAGGCTAGAGTATTTACGGAAGTTGGCAAACAACATTTTGATGCATCCGAAGAGACTCAATTTATCAATTACTTAATTTCCTTGTTTCAATTTATACACAATTATCAAAGAATATTCAGTAAAATTATAAATCAGAATATAAAATGCTTTAACCAGGGAAAAATAAGTCAGCATATTTAACAGCAGAAAGTTTACAGAAGTACCCTCCCTTTATTTTGTTTGGTAGGTTTTGATTTAATGCCACTTAAATAGTTTGACCTCTTCCAATACTTTAGGCCAGTTTCAGTCTCAAATTTCAATGATTCCAGTGTCAATTTTCTATGGGTTCAATCAATTTCAGAGTCGTATTAATTTCAGTGGTACAGTAAAGATTCAGTGTCAAATATCAGCCATTGTAGCCAGTTTCAGTGAGAATTTTCAATGGTTTCAGTTTGGGGAGGGGGTAGCAGATAAAGGGAGTGAAACACATCAGACAATCAAAATAAAGGGAGAGAATCACATCAGACAATCAAACTAAAGGGAAAGAACTCATGTAATCTGCTGTAATTTCTACGTACCTGTTACAGCGTTCATCACCAGATGTTAGATGAGCGTTGATGAAACAGAACGAGGTTCCATTGAAATAAAATGATATAGCTACAGCACCTTTGTTACCTAGCAACAGAAAATATTACACAACATGTAGAGTATTGCGGAATCATGATTAAAAAGAGAATTTCTGTACTAACTCAATTGCAAATCTTATGCAAATGGCAGAAGTCCCTAGCTATCATGCTATTGCTAAATTCGTAAGCTCTAGCAATAACGTTTGCAAAAATACTCAAAGTGTAAACTCATAATTTTGCCTGTCTGTTGTCTGGGCATGTCAAAGCGGACACATAATCTGAACTAAAATTCCCAGGAAATCCGTGTTTTGAAGGAATGATAACTAAGATCATTGTTACAAGAAGAGTTTGTTTCGTGCCCTAATTCACGGTATAAAAATTATATAATACATTTTACAATCAAATTTCATTTTCTCATTTTCTCATTTTGTGGGCATTGTGCTGTGTACTTGTGTTATGCTATGTTTTTATGTTTTCTGTGTTCAGCTGTATAGTGCTGCCTTACCTGTCTGATTGTTTCATGTCTTTTTTCAAAATTATTTCTCTACATTTCAAAGTGCCCAGGGCCAGTATTTATAAAGCATATATAAAGTGAAAACTTAGAATTTTCTTAAAATCTCAAATTTTCCTTAAGTGTATCAGTTAAACAGGAACACTAATATTTACAATTAATAACATTGTTTAGAAGCATTATGTAAACAGCAACAATAATCATACAGAAATTATTGGCTCAATATTTTAACTTAAGTCAAAATATTTAAGTTTTCACTTAAGATGCTTTATAAATACCAGCCCAGACATGAACCTACCTAAAGCATTTGCAATTCCTGTCCTCACAGAGGATCTCTGAATTCTACTGATGAAATGTTTATATTCGGGTTTGATGAGGATGGCCAATCTTATATCCCATAATGTACATACTTCTACCAGCTCCATATCAACCAAAACACATGCTGAAATATCACAATACAATATAATAAACATGTGTGTAATCAAAGACAACATTTGAAATGGAACTTTTTGTTTTGATTCTTAAAATTATTTGATAAAAGTCCCCACTAAAAGCAAGACTTTTTTAGCTCACCTGTCACATAGTGACAAGGTGGGCTTTTGTAATCACTCGTCATCTGTCTGTCCGTCAACAATTTGTTTGTGTTCACTCTAGAGGCAACAGTTTTGATCCAATCATCATGAAACTTGGTCAGAATGTTGTTCTCCATGAAATCTAGACCAAGTTCGAAACTGGGTCATGTTGGGTTAAAATCTAGGTCACTAGGTCAACTCTTAGAAAAAGTGTGTGTTCACTCCAGAGGTTGCCATTTTGATAAAATCTTCATGAAACTTGGTCAGAATGTTTTTCGCCATTAAATCTAGGCAAAGTTTGAAATTGGGTCATTTGAAGTCAAAAACTAGGTCACATGGTCAAATCTTAGAAAAACCTTGTGCTCACTCAAGAGACCCCTGTTTTAATCCAATCTTCATGAAATATGGTCAGAATGTAAGTTGTACTGATACCTAGACCAATACGCAACAGGTGAGCGACCTAGGGCCCTTTGGGCCCTCTTGTTTAGTTACAGGTACTGTTGTATAGGTCAGTTTTCCCCCATTCGAGACCTTAACCAGGCCAAGGATGGTTAGGTTAAAATTAAAAATAAAACTTGGGAAAGACGGGTTTGTTACATAAACTACCAGCATATGCAACAAGAATCATTTTGTTTATATATTAGCTTAACCAATGCCATTTGACTGCAACTTTCTATGTTGTAAATCATATCATATAAATTTGAAATGATATGTGTTCATTCCTATTTACTTATCCAAATTACCTTTGAGTCCAGCCTTTAATGTGTTGACCCAATCTTTCTCTGTCATAGAAGATTCCTGTGTGCCGATGACATACAGATCGTGGGGTATAACACCGAGTACACGATCTCGACATTTACCACTTCCCGTACACTTCAACCATGTACTTAAACTCTGGTTCAATGCTGCATCACCTGTAAATCATAGGATTCAGAATATAACCAGTAGATTTACATCAAAATCTAATATAGGATCTCCAGAGTGGCCCTGGGGTGGTATTCACAAAGCAAGTGAAAACCTAGAACTTTCTAAAAATCTCAAATTTTCCTTAAGTGTATCAGCTTACGAGGAAAATCAAGATTAACAATTATTTACAATTGTTTAGAACCATTATGTAAAGAGCTACAGTAACCACATAGAAAATATTATCATTTCTTCTTTTCTTGGGAAATGTGAATGGAATATCTCTGTAACTTTCATATGACACCCACTTTTTTCATGTTTAAAAGACTTCAGTTTAAAGCTGTTGTATTTCTCTTGTTTCTATTGACATTTGTAACATTATGCTGTAACTTAAACTTTTAACATTTCATGTTGTACACATTTATTGTCTAAAGTTGATGTCATTTAACTCTAAACTGGATATTAAGTTCTCAGTCAGTGTCTGCTTAGCGAGATATTTAGTCTGCTAAATCACACGCAAGTATTGCTTTCTGCAGTATTTGTGCATTTAATCATAACGGTTACCATGGAAATATAATTTACATTTTATATAAATCATAAGGGAAATTACACACAATATTTTTACTATCAGCAGACTAAATATTAAAGTGGGTGTCATATGAAAGTTACAGAGATATTCCATACCATGTTCAAGAAAATATTTCGCAAGAACTTAACAAGGTAGCAACACAGGTAACTGTATCGTTGAAAACGAAAAAAAAAACGAAAAATTTTTTTTTATATATTAAATATAAATTTTCAAAAAAAAATTTTTCATTTTCAACGATACAGTTACTTGCGGGTAGCAAGACATACTAATCAATCTGCCATATTCAAGACTGTCGTACAAACACTCAGCAACAGAAACACTTGTGCACTTAGACCACAGTTTTTTAAATTTTATTTTTAGGTTTATATTGTAATCCACATTTATTGTAAAAAAATTCCCTAAAGTTAACATGAATTAATTATTTTCACCTCTGCAAAGCAATAATGTCTTTACAACATCCAATCTTTAATAATTGGTGTTTCCCAACATGTATTGCCCTAGAGAAAATTTTTGCTTTTAGCAGTTGAAATGGAAAAATAACAAAACTGCCCTTTAGTGAGTGACCTTAAGGGCTTTCTCTTGTTATAGTTCCGTTCTCTTCTTCCAACAGCAAATTTTTTTTTTAAAAATCATGCAAAAAAGGTATGAGAAAATCAAACAGGGAAGGCAGCACTCAACCCAACCAGCCGAGCACAGAAATCAGAAACAACATGACACAACTACCCCGAGCAATGCCCGCACAAACCCATGCCAAATGACCAAAAACCTAAAAATTAATAAAACAAATTTTTGGCCTAAGTCACTAATTAATGGCTTACCCATATTCCATGTGCCAACAAACATAGAAATCTGATCAATGTCTGTCTCTGTAGAATGCATGTTTTTCATTTGTCGAATTTGAAGACAGAAATTTTCTCGTGCATGTGCGTCGGCAAAAATGTATGTCTGTTTTTTCTTCCCGTCCAGAACAACATCTAAGATACATTTGTCCTTGGTGCATTTGATTAAATGTTGTACTGAAATAAATCAAAGTACTGAAAGTACTGACAGGCTGGCGAACTGCTAAGGAACAATACCTTTTCAAGTAATATAACATCAAGTGGTTTTCTAAGTCGAAAGAGAGGTAAGTGCTGGACTTAACAAAAAATAAAAAAATAAAAATTTAAAAATATAAAAATTTGGAGCCGCCGTGATTCGATCGCTGGACCTTAGCATCAGAAAATTACTAAGCGAGTTGCTCAACCACTCGACCACGATCTCGTTGAAGAAAGTTGACCTAAATAATTTAACATAATAAAATCATTGATGCGCCACGCTATACTGTTGCGTTCGTAACGGGTAGTAATAATTATCAACGCCTTAAACACCTTTCCTTTTAATTTCATACAATTTCCTTCCATTTCAAGAAGAAACTAATATATTACAATCGAACAGAATAAATGAAACAAGGAAAGTTGAATGTTCTTATCTTGCAAAACTGATTAATGAGGAGGAACTATTTGCATTGAGTGTATAGATTCTGTGTTGTCAGTTTCGGGAGTAAATTCATCTTAGTGGATTTCATTTTTTAGGATTGTAATAGTCTGGCGCGAAATCGCCAGCCTAAAAAGTGTAAACAATATAGGATTTTGTAGAACCACCAACCAACAAGCATATGTGTTCATCTTGTTTATTAAAACCTACATTTCAGCTATGACACATAGCCTTAATCAGGGTATATTACAATGTATGAAATGAAAAATGTATCAAAAATAACAAAGGGCAATAACTCTAAAAAAATAAAATATAAAGTTGCAGTTCTTGTGCAATGCAATTCTTATCTAAACAGTATGTTTCACTTATCTATGAAGTTTCACAATGATTTGTAAAAATATTAAGAAAGGAAGGAATAAATAACAGAAGGATGAACTGGGAATGACCGAACAATTAAATCATTTAATTTCAATGGGACAAAAGTTTGTGCTTTTGGTAACAAACAAACATTTTGTGGGGACATAACTTCAAGGATTTCCGATTCAGGAAAAAAGGGCAAGGTCACAATTCACTCCTACACCAAATAGAAAAAATTGATGTTTTATTACTTTTTGATATATTATGCAGTTAGGCTACCTAAAATCTTGTCTTACACCTGACCGAACCTAATTAAAGCAAGTATTACAAATCTTTCTACAAATAACTCCAGGTATTGTTGATTAATGACTGACCTACTTAATGCTGACAAAATACAAGATACCTAATGTGTAGATTCCTAGATTTCAAGATAAATCAATAATGATCACTCGAGATGTTCTCTAATAGAATTATATTTACATTAAAGCTTAATTGAATTGTAATCATTTTCTCATTAAGCCTTCAAATTGTTTGTTTCAAGTAACATGATTGTCTTTAAAAAATAATAAAGGTAGTAGAAAAGAATTTTTATCTGAACAAAATGTTTGAAAACTTATTATATTAGGGAAAAAATGATATTTTTTTCAAAGGTTATCATAAAAGGATTGCTACAAAATTTAAAGGATTGTGACAAATTTTAAGGCGTTGTCCAAAATTTAAAGGGGATGCAAAGGGGTTGTAACTCAAAATTCTTAAGGTAGATCTAACTCTGGATACAGGAATCATATTTACTTCTTTAGAATCGTTCAAGCATATATGTTTTGACATGTCTTGCTTGATAAGCAAATCAGGCAATGTGTTTATCACTTATTTTTATCATAAAGGACTGCTGCAAGTCTTTAAGGTATTTGGGTATTATCACATCATAGAATCGCTCAACAATGACATCAAAAAGACAGAAAATCTGTCAAAATCTGTCAATCACTTACTTTTATCATGTGATATGGTTTTCTGTCCCAATGATTCCTTGCCTGTTTGTTTGAGTACACCATATCTACCATTTTGTAAATCTACAGTCAATGTCAGTTTGTTTGACATTCCATGTTTCTTTATCTTTTTTACCTGAAAACAGAATATCCAAACTTATTACAAAAACATCAACTACCGTATACATTCAGTATAGGGCCTTCATCTGACAAAAATTTCAGCTACCCTTTACCCCACATGTGCTTGGCATGTGTATATGACCCCATGGCCCCTCTACAACCCCCCCCCCCCAAATCAAATCTAGGTATAATAGAAATTTGATTTTTTTGAGGGGGGGGTTGAAGAGGGGCCTTGGGGGTCATATACATGCCAAGCACCTGTGTTTTACCCTAATCAAACACAGTCCTTGCAAAAATAAGGCGACCTTGATTATAGGACTTCTAACACATCTGCCATTTGGCCACCATCTTGAGCTTGCTTAGATAAAACTATTGAACTCTAAGTTGTGCAGTCGAATCCCGGGCTGGCCAACTAAAATGACTAATAGTCTTTCGGATGAGAGTTTAGACCGAGATCCCATGTACGGATGCTATACACCTGACATGTAAAAGAACCAGGTGTCTCTGAAACGAGTACACCTCCTGAAACCTAAAATGACTAAACTATTATGTAAAATATCCGGTGGCGAGGGTAAATAAAAGCAATAAACCAAGCCTCACCCCTATTGCAAGGGTCAGCCAATTCTACTACGAGACACCAATGTTATCTTGTGTGTGAATAGTACCTACTGAAACCCTTATCATATCGCTGGGCTCTTAAGTGGCAGAGATGCACCAATGGTAACCATTCATGATGAACAACAGAAATGCTTTTTGAACAGGGTGCTTTTTTTAATAGGGTGCTTTTTTAATAGGGTGTTTTTTTATAGGGTGCTTTTTTAATAGGGTGCTTTTTTAATAGATATTGTGCTTTTTTAATAGGGTGCTTTTTTAATAGGGTACTTTTTGCACTCTGTTGTAGGTTAGGATAATCAAAAAATCTACAAGACTTTGATGCTAAAAATAGATAAATTTGGTCATTCACTGGGATGACTTTGCGCTTTATCGCCTTGCAGTACTGGTAGTGACATAGGCTTTGCGACTGGAAATATAGTTGTCTGACCGCAGGAACTAACCCTTGTTCTTTCAGCACTATCAGTACTTTGATTTTATTTTCGTAAGGAACCTACCTCAAATTTGCTCTGTGGAATGTAAGGTCTATATGTTGATGCTAGGAAAGGTCCACTAGTTATACCATTCTCACAATACACACCATCTGTTGTATCCAAATACTCATAGTCGGATGGTAGAGTAGCTAGTTGTATTGTCTCTTGAGCCTGCAAATGAACAATGTTTCAGTTTATTTGGGTTTAATCCCATTTCTCAGGTGTTTAGGGTCATTTTTCAGAGATTTAACGCCATTTCTCAGGAGTTTAACACCATTTCTAATGGGTTTAACACTGAATCTCAGAGATTCAACGCCATTTCTCAGGAGTTTAGCACCATTTCTAATGGGTTTAACACTGTATCTCAGAGATTCAACGCCATTTCTCAGGAGTTTAGCACCATTTCTAATGGGTTTAACACTGTATCTCAGAGATTCAACGCCATTTCTCAGGAGTTTAGCACCATTTCTAATGGGTTTAACACTGTATCTCAGAGATTCAACGCCATTTCTCAAGAGTTTAATGATGTTTCTCAACTGCTTAAAGCCAGTTCTAAAGGATTTAAGGCCATTGGTCAAGGATTTAATGCCACTTCTAAAGGTTTTAGCGACATTCCTCTGAGGTTTAACTCCATTTCTCCAAATTTCTTGATGGACGGATGGAGGGCAAACCTATAGTCCCTTCCATTTAAGAACTGTTTGGGGCTTAACAAGTGCACTAGCCACGGAACTAGTCACATATTAGTACATACAACAATAATTATGTATATTACTGTAAATTCATTAATTTTTGTGAGGGATTAAAGTTCGTGGATTTCGTGGTTCACTTTAACTACAAACTTTAATCCTAACAAACATTGATTTTGACCCTTGTTTTGTTACCTGAAATGCAACATGCACGAATTCAAGTGCCAACGAAATTGTCTTTTTTACCAAAACCACAAAATTTTGTCCCAACGAAATTAAATGATTTTACAGTATAAGATCTTTATTGATAATCATTTCCCTTTGTCTGTGTATTTACCGGACAGTTCATGAAGATCAGACTTACACTCCTAGCTGTTAGAATTGTCTTCTGTCTCAGGTATATGATATTCCTGCCTTCCTTTAGGGGTGAATCATTTATAACTTGGTATCATATTCCGTATTGTATGTTATATTATATTAAATGCTACTTTTCCTAACGCTTTGAAAATGGATATTTTGTACATGTCTTGAAACATGGTTCACATATTTCTGATATTCATGTTTCCATGGTAACGGTTTAATTTACCTTGGTTTGAACAGTGAGCACTTCTGTTCTAACCCTCGTCAACTGTTCCAGTAAGTTAGGTAATCCTGGACCCGCCACCTGAAATATATGATATTGATTTATTTAAACCTTTACTCCATAGATAACTTATTCAGTGTGTAGAATCATGTGATCAAATTATTTGAAATGAATAACGTTCGCACTCAAAACATTTGCGATTTCGTCTGCTAACGTTGAGTTTTTTCTTAATTATAGCGATTGTGCACTTTATATGAATATATAATACAGCCTAAAGAATATCTCATTTATGTAGGAACAATAGACAATTACCAATTTTGCTCTATCTTTAGCTGTTGTTAACTGATGCTCCAACAAATTATTACACTCGGTTGAAAAACGGCATTTGGTCGAGCATCAATTAAAGACAGCCAAAGATAGAGCAAAATCGGTACTTGCTGGGTATTGTTACATATACGGGATGTACCTTAGGCTATATAATATAACCATATTAAATGCACTCCTTCCCTGCGTTCAAGGTAGAATCACGTTATGTAACATTCATAACGCTTTTGTAACATTACGAAAACATTTCATAATGACCATGATTCTACCTTGAACGCAGGCCTGGTAATCAAACAAGAAATGGGCACAGTCCATAACTCACTTCCCACTAGAAACTAACAGAGCAATGTTCATCAAGCACTGTCAACTACTCATTGTAATATACTCACTAACCACATTTACAACTAACCAGTCACTAAATCTGACACTGAACAATGCCAATTTTGATTAATTTCGATTTTTCAGTACAGTAGAAAAAATCAAGTGCAGCAGTCTCAACAAAACTGGTTCATTTTTTCAAAATATAACAATAATGAAAGCCATTTATTAGTCCAATAATTCAGTTGATTGATATCAACTTACCTGATAAGAACCATGTCCACCTAAGAATTTCTTCATTTTTTCCAATATTTAGCTTTTAACCTTCTTACTTTCAATTGTAAATTAAAAAACTCTGATATTCCCAAAACAAATAAAATCAGAAAGCACACATTGACACAAAATGTTCCTTACAATACATGTATGAGTATATTATATGATCTTGAAATTTAGTAAATAAATCTGTTTGCCCGGAGACTTAAAATTGATTGTTTACAACAGAAAACAAACAACTGATAAATAAACTTGTACAAAAAACATCCAACTTGATATAGCAATATCTAGCATTATAAAAATCTAGCAAAACCTAAATTCCAGCAAAATTTAGTTTCACTGGAGGCAGTAACATTTCCTTATCTTAGATTACAAACGCCAGGAATTAATATTAAGCACCAGTCTGCCACTAAACAATATATCAAGTACTACCTCACAGAGATCACTTATAAGGTAAATGTCACCACTACATTAATCTATAAACAGATACACGATACAGATCACTGCTATAGCAACCAGAGTGCTTTACTATAAATATCTAGTCTGTCATAATATCAATGGCTTAGTACCAGAAGGTCGTAACTACCTCTTACGACCTTATAAGACTCATACATATTTGAAATCTGCTTCACAAGGCGCTTCTTATGAGCATATTTTCATGAAAATCTGAAATCGTCATGTTGACCAAAATGAAGCTTTAAAAACGTGTTTTCCCATAGGTAAAGAGTAAATTACAGACAGTTTTCTCTTGTTTTCTCAATATATCGATTTGGTAGTTACGACCTTCTTGCTCTAAGCCAGCGATATGTGCTTGTCATTATGTCTCGTTTTTCACTTTGTAACAAGTTACCAACATCTATGTAGGTTTATTGACATTTCTCAATATTTTTCAGTAACAACGGTACACAGTCGCTGATTAACCAAACCAGATTTTCCTGGACTATATCCTGACAAGTACAAACTTACACTTTACACAGATTCAATGAACCATCCAGCAACTTTTCCATATATGGAGTAAAATCAACATTGTTGTCAAATTTTCAACTGTACATGTTTCATTTATAATTCTTTTACTTGAAAGAACCCTAACCTTAAAATTTCTAAGAGTAACAAGGGTAGAGAACTCATAAACATTTTCTTCCAAAAATCGAGTTCAACACCCTAGCTTATCTTTGAGTACAACTTCTAATAGTAACAAGGGCAGATAACTCATAAAGATTTTTTTCCAAAATTTGAGCTCAAAATACACAACAGGAGTGTCTTACCTTATGTTTGGTGCCGTGTGTACCAACTTGTCGTCCACCACTGACCTTCAGAAAGTCATGCAGTATGTACATCTTCTGCATAAATCCATCAAGCTCTCTAAAAAACAAGAAGAGGTGTTTGTAAAACACATATGCCCCAATTGCAGCCAAAATAGTAGAAAATGGTAAAAGTCACAGTTACCTTGACCTTTGACCTACTGACCTACTGACCTCACAATCATTTTGGGTCATCTACTGTTGCTGTCCAACATCCATGTAAAAGTTGAAGATCCTAGGTCAAGCATTCTTGAGTTACTGAACTGAAACCATTTGGTATACTGACAGACAGACCACCTGACATGAGCAAAGCAATATATCCCTTCATCAAAAAAGTTATAAAAACATTATATGTTTCTATGCAATTTTGTATGCCACAAAGGGCAGTAACTCCAGCAGAAAGTATTCTAATTCCTGACAATATATGTGCAACTTGGCTTGATACAAAGTATTAATGTGAAGTTTCATTCAAATCAGACCGTCTGCAATGGTTATGGAGGTGATGCATCCACAAACTCTGTGACATTTGTCTATCTTGACAGAAGTCCAGCACAACATCACATCAATATATCTTCTCCACCATACATGTATAATTATGTTAGAGTCACATATAATTAGAAATGTTTTTGACACAAAAATGTAAGTCTCTCACAAAGGGCCATTACTTTGGAAAAACTTATCCCCACTATACAAGAGAAAAATATATAAAAGCTGACATACCTTCTCAAACCAGTAGATGCAATGTTTAACAGGTTAGTAAATTCATGTAACTCCGAGTCACCAACGTTCATCGACACAGAATCCTTCTTGTATCCATGTTCAACATAATCCTTGAGAACTTTCGTGAACTCAGAATCACAACTGTAATACAAAACATACGTATATTCCAGGAAAATAGAACATCAATTATTGACGGATCACATGGCTACAGCAGCCTAGTACGACATTATTGATAACCGATTTATAATTTAACTATTAATTGACCTGTTCAAATGATTCCTGTTTGGAAAATTATTTATTACTATTGAACCAATTTATAATTCAACTAATAATAGAACTGTTCAAATGATCCCCGTTTTGAAAATTATTTATTAGTATTGAACCAATTTATAATTCAACTATTAATTGAACTGTTGAAATGATGTCACGTTTTGAAAATTATTTATTAGTATCGACTTTTATGTTTTTTTATCACCAGTAAAACCGCTGAAGAGCAACACCCTTGGGACCCAGCCAATTTTTGCCATTGTTTTGAGGTTGTAATGTTCTTTATGAGAATAAACTTATAGTAAATATTGACTTAGGGAAATTTTGAAGAAAACTGTTATTTAGGAAAAATCATCAACTTCTGTACAGAGGATTATGTTATAGGCTATTAATAATTATACAGGATTCAAAGTTGTGTTTCTTATAAATTTGGTATGGTTCTATGAACAGGAAAGAAAACATAATTAATGACTTTATACAGGCCTGAAATGAAATCATCTGCACATTCCAAAATTAACCTACCCAAAACGTAGCAGACGATAAAAAATTCATAAGAATCAGACAATGCATTCAATCAAAGCTAAAACAAACTTGCAGAGCAGACGTAAATAACCAAATGTTCCTCTAATAGAAGAGCACTTCCTGTCTAATTGAAGAGCACTTCCTGTCTACAGCAGTGCTCATTAATCTAAATGTTTAGATGCACAAATTTGTCAATTACAGTAACATTGATTTATTTATTTGGTTTTCATCAAGCATACAATAAGCTATGGGACATTAGGAAAAAATATGCAAATTTGTATTTGCATAACAGATTAGTCAAATCTATAAATAATCTATAATGCAATACATATCCCACTAATGGAAGGATATGGAGTACATACTTATGTACATTATAACTGCTTCAAGAATATTACACAGTATTGAACTAGAAGGGGGAGGACAAAAGCTCCTATAAATATAAGCCCATAAGCACATTTTTCTACACAAGGACAAGAGACCATACACATTTTTTTTACATTGGGACATAAGTCCCTACAGATATTTTACACTAGGACAAAAGGTCCTGCACATGTTTTGTTTGTACTGTTCTACATTTTCTATTATTACAAGCTTAATTAAGAAATAATAATAGATTTTATAGTAGAAACAGTTGAATTTTATCTACTGTTAATTTGTAAAAAGATAAGCATTATAACAAAATAGCTTTCAGTAAACACTTATGCCCCATTGGAAGCCTTGTCCATATAAACTAGCTAAGGCAATTAACTTGCTAAACATTTTGTACCTGCTTTACAGCCAAAAGGATGAACAAATGAACAAATGAATGGACAAACTGACGGACAGAACAATCACTATAAGCCTCCGAATCAGTAGATATCAGGGCATAAAAATAGCTTATGTTCAAAGAGGTTTTGTCTTACACTGTAAACCTACACCATACCCTTTGAGATCAAGTTTTGCATAATTTTTCTGTAGATCCACTTGTTCAGCATCAGACTGACCGTTACTTCTTCTTTCAGTAGGCGTGGCAGGCGGACTGATCATTGGGGGCGGAGTTTCAAAATCATGATCATCATCGTCATCATCATCTTCTTCATCTTCTAAAAATAGAAACAAACTAAATACAGATCTATCAGTATAGCGTGGCTATTTTGACCTGATCCTGACCTTTATGCAAGAATATATTACATGGTTCTTGCTTTGAATATATCAATTTCCGCAAGCAAATCGTGCGATATCGGTATTTCAAATTTGTGTTTGTATTACATCTCGAGTGTCTTCGTGATACTCCCCGATTATGAAAACATATAATCGGTGTTGTTAAAGTAGGCAATATATCGACTGTTAAATTATGCTAATCAAAAGGTCAGGCCTGTGTCAAATTGGCCAAGCTATACAATACATTTTCATTTTTAGGGTAACAATATACATTGTGTAGATTAGTATTTTCCTCAGTCCAGAAGTATGTGAATTATAAATTTCTGACATTTATGTTTTTAGCATGCAGACGTAAGTATACTATACCTTTTCTTACTTTGTAGCAGCCTTCGAATGTTACAATTTTTGTTAGAGGTACAGTCTGTTCAATTTTAAATGATAACGGCAATAAACATAAGCTCATCCGTTAGGTAAATTTTGTTTATCTAGGTTAAATTGAGTGTAACTGAGTTAACTTTAGTCGCCACTATTCTTTCGAATGGGATAGTTCCCACATTAGTATTACTTGAATGAACATAAATGTTTGATTTTCCAATATTTTTATGTAGGACTTTCGAAATAAGTTATACTCATATTAATAAGTAAATCTTTCATATTTGACCAGTGATAACGGAGAGCAAATGTGAACCACACTGCACATTACCACTCCAGTCAGACATATGGATGGCTTAGAACCAGAAGGTCGTAACTACCTCTTACGACCTTATAAGACTCATACATATTTGAAATCGGCTTCAACAGGTGCTTCTTATGAGCATATTTTCATGAAAATCGGAAATTGTTATGTTGACCAAAATGAAGTTTTAAAAACGTGTTTTCCCATAGGTAAAGAGTAAATTACAGCAGTTTTCTCTTGTTTTCTCAATATATTGATTTTGTAGTTACGACCTTCTTGTTCTAAGCCAGCAATGTATAGTACTAAAACAAGACTTTCCTCCCACTCTATGTGGCCTCTATACAGTAGACATGTAATATCTTGTCCAAATTAGTGGCCAAACATGTGTATTGGAGTGACATGTTTTGGAAAAGTCTGCAAGTTTAATTAATTAGTTGACCAGTGATTGTCAATAACACTTTATGTATGGAACATTGCCAATATTGACCACAGTCAAACCCACTGACTGACTTCACATAAACCAGACGGACATGTTTTGGAACATATTTGAAAATGTAGAACATTCAGACTCTCCAAAGTAAGATATACTGAGTGAAACATACAATCCTGTGCATGCAGTCATAGTCGTTTCTGAAAAGAACAAATAATTTGATGCTGGCATTAGGGTTTGTAGCTTGCAGGATGCGGCTGATGTCTATGCACGAAGGTCACTGCCAGTTGTTGGACCAATTAAAAAACAAAGGTAAATGTACACCCCCCTATCTTTGTGGATGGAAAAAAAATAAGATCTAAGCTAGTACCTGAGATCTCGAAGTCGTCGGACGATCTCTCTGGTGGTACGGGATGTATGAGAGCACTGGTAAGACCATTCTGATCTTTCTTCTTGATATATTCTGCTACAAGTTCCGTCAGATCACGGTAACCTCGTTGTATTGTACCTGTCTCAGACTGAAATATACAATACAATAAAAATCATCTTTATTTTGAGTAGGTTTTACAACAAATAAACATTAGCTATGTATAGCTATTGTCCAAATATAGCAAGATATTCCTCAATGCATTCTGTAACAACCATCAGCACTGAATAATCTCAAAAAGTCTGGACAATAGATCTAAGGTTCTTTTACAATGGTAACTGATTGGATTCAAATGTGTCTCAACATTTCTGTCTCCAAAAGTGGAGAGTTCGACATTAATTTTGTGTTTCCAAAACAGGAGAGCTCAACATTTGTGTTTTCCCTTAAAATTTGTGTACTGAAAAGGAGAGCTGATTATCTGGGTCATCAATAGAGGAGAGCTTAATATTTGTATGTCCCAAAGAGGAGAGCTTAATATTTGTGTCTCTGAAACAGGAGAGTTCAATAACTGTGTCTCCAAAAGAGGAGAGCTAAACATTTGTATCTCCAGAAGAGGAGAGTTTAGCATTAGTGACCTCTGACAAAGGAGAGCTCACAAAGAGAAAAACATTCACTGTACTGTATCATTACTCAGAAACGTTTTAGTAACAAGGCTAACTGGTGATTGAGCCAATACCAATAAAAAATACATAAAAATTCAACACTTGAATAAATAAGACGTATTACAATAATAAATACATCATCCTTGAAGTTATCTAAAAGCAGACGCTAATAAAGAATAATATATGTACTTGAAGTTTTAATTGAACAACATAAATGATCTGGAAAAACAATTATACATGATAACTAGGGGCATCTGTTAAATGTTTAATTATCTATGTCTGTGCCAAGTTTGAAATAAATCCATACACCTGTGGGAACCAGGGAGTCGGGGTACCAGTGCCTGTCAAACACATTATGCCAAGTTTGAAATAAATCCATACACCTGTGGGAACCAGGGAGTCGGGGTACCAGTGCCTGTCAAACACATTATGTAATGATTTATTTTGATTGAATATCTTATGTAAACCACAGGTACCAGAAATGGGCGGGAGAGATTTCGGAGAGTTAGGTAATGTATCGTTTCTCAATTAGTGCTACCAATTAATGCCATAATGTAGGTTTTATGAGGGAAATGTATATCTTAGGAAAGAGATAAAAGCAGAGTTAAAGATATTTTTCAAGAGTGATTCAGATGATCAGTTTAACAAATCCTATTTCAACAAGGGGCCTGGCAGCAATTACTTGAGAACTTGCCGTTTAGGCAAAACCCATGTGACCCATGACCTAGCCTTTGCAGAGTCAAGCACTACTCAACCATTCCTTTCGTTGATTCAGTATGGTGACTTTTTTATAAACCCTAGAATATCCAGCTGGGAATATGGCCAAGGAGCTCAAAATTGAAGAAAACAATTACCTGTACATGTAGCTTGCCATCAGGACCGGGTATTACACGGTATTGGTGAACTTTACTTTGATGTCTGAAATGATACATGAAAATATGTAAAACCTTATTAATTAAATGTCAGAAAGAGCAAGTACAATATGTGTTTTTGGCTAAGACAGTCATAGTGTGTTGCCATCCAATTTTAGCCCTGCCTAACTGTAAGGCGTGAGTGGCTTTAGGAAAAGAGACAGAAAGTTTGTGTGATTCAAGTGCACTGCCCTTAGCTCCCTCCGAATGGACTCCCTGATTCATTAAAGTACCTGGGGTGGTATTTACAAAGAAACTTAAGTGAAAACTTAGAATTTTCCCAAAATCTTATGATTTCCTTAAGTGTATCAGCTAAACAAGAAAATCAAGATGATCTACTTTTTACATTTCTTTGAAGCATTTTGTTAAACGCTACAAAAATCATCAATAAAAATTGAGTTATTTTTAGTTTCTTGCAAAATATCGACAATTCATATTTCTAACTTAAGTGAAAATATTTAAGTTTTCACTTAAGATGCTTTGTGAATACCACCCCTGGTTTCTAAATGCACCGAAATGATCAAAGATACACAGGGTGACACTTACAAATGTTTTCATCCAAAAAATATTTTGCACAGATTTTAGATTTACGAGGTAAAAATGCTACAATATTTTTGTTTGTTTCGATTTTTAACTGGTAAAACAGGAAGTACAGACACAAACAGACAAGTACCAAGGTCAGGGAGGAAAGGCAATAGACCTACTCCGGATCTCCACTAATCTGTAGGTACAAATAGAGTTTTACCGTTATAATCATTGAGCCTATTGAATATTCATATATGGACAATAGAGTTGGTGTCAGCTGTTTTTGCATATGAATGCAAAACTAGTATAACTAGGCCAGATTTGTTTGTACCTACATGTAAATTAAGGGGAAAACCACCTTGCACAGAGTTCCGGATATCAACTATTAGAATATACCGTAAAATACTTCATAATTATAGTTTTGTGGTCTTTATTTTGCCAATGTTGGTAAAGATTTTATTTTGCAAATTGATAAATTTGCAGTCGATTATTCCTCAAGTTATGAGTATTTTTTAATTCATGTAATGAAAGGCAATTTACACAGACTCTTGTGGATTCTTGAATTTTCTAGAGACTTAATACTCGAATATCAGCCAGAATAAATCATCACAAATAATACCTGGCATACAGTAAAGCAATATATAGCAATGTAAGTTGTTATATCATAAACACAAGTAGGTGGTAGTTCAGCCTCCATTTATATCACTTCACTTACAATGTCAATTATATGCTGCTTATTGTGATACTGACTCAATGAGTTCATTTCCTGAATAATAATACTGCAACATATACTAATATGCCGAGCATAGCCTTTATTTGCAAGTCGGCTTTCTGCTGAAATATGGCAGTCATATATGTGTCTCCATTTGGATTTGAACCAGGTCGCTAGATTACATGCAAAGTGCACTAACCACTATGATCGACTATTTGTACTCCGTAGCTCAATGGTTAGTGTGCTTGCTGTTCATCCTGGCAACCCGGTTCCAAATCCGAGTGAAGGCACTCATATAATTATATGCCTGCCATATTTCAGCAGAAAGCTGACTGGCAAAAAAAGGCTATGCTAGGCAATTAAAGAAAAGTTGAATTTATGTAGTTGGTCTCCCAATAAGTCATACAATGATTAGGTTTATAGGCTGCTAGCCTTGTAAACAACATGGCTCATAAACTTCACCAGACGGGACTTTTAATGAAAGCCAATTAAGACGACTCATACTGAAACCACTTGTATATGATGCATATAATCACTTAAGTTGTGCATGAAATGTGCATTTGTTGAAATAATAGGAAAATAATTGCCCACGTACATTGTACCACTGGCTGTTTCTGTTTCTCTGAAGTGCTCGGAAAGTAACAATTAAAGGCCCTGTCACACAGCGGTTCTATCTAACGAAGCCAGCCAAGTAATTTTGTGACGTCTTAAGAATTCTGACCGAACAAAACTCATCATAACAGACACAAATGCTCACAGAAACATCCATATAAAGCATTAACCAGTTGCACCAAGGATGGGTGGTGGATAGCCTGGGAAACAGCCATGTTTTTACATTCCAGCTTCCCCACTGCTGGGGGAAATGTTGGGGATTTCTTCTTCAAACCAATACCCCAGGGACAATTTTTACTTGTCAGGGGCTAGGGAAATACCAGAGATTGTAACCATCAGCTTTCCCCGCAAGGTGGGGGAATGGCAGGGGGTTTGACAACCCTAAAGTAAGAATCCCCGCCCATCCCCTGTCACATAATTATCTTACAGCATAAGGCAATTCGTGTTTGCATGATTCACATTGAGTGATCAAAAGGGACCAAACAGAAATGCAGCTGCATTAAATCACAGGGTTATTAGTTACATTAGTTGCTAAGTAACTGATTCCAAAGCAATTAAAACATTCAATTAAGATTTATCAAGATTTCTAAATGCATATGTGAATTAAGCAAAACCAATTCTATATGTCATTATAAATTATACACGTCATATGTCACCAGTATTTGACAAACGTACATCAGTAAAAACTTAAATACTTGAGGTAAAGAACCACTAAATGCCTCCGCGGACCAAGTGGTGATACACTCAAGTAGTCCTTAAAAAAACTTTGGTTTGCCTGTAAATGGAGATATTTCTTGACAAATGTGGAGTTGAATGTTGAAATTGAGTTTAAATGGTTCGTAAATATGCATGTGTTGTAGTAAAACTGTAATATTTGTATTATTCCACTATTTTGTTCTTGATACCAAAGTGAAAGTAGACTAGGGTAAAACCCAGAACTCATAAATCCGGACATGCGTAAAAACAGATAGACCGTGTTTGAAGGACAAAAACTTTCTTACAAGATACATGACCCCCCCTTTTTTATTGCATTATTTTGAAGCTTAAATGCCCCTCTTTACAATGATATATGTGGTCCAGGTGGCCATAGACTAAAAAAAGTTGAAAATTGGGGCCTACTATGGCCAATTTACATTGAGCTATAGAGCAAATCTATTTGGTGGTTTCTAACCTTGAGGAGTTGTCTATCATCTATTATCACTTGAAGTAGTCTTCTGAGTTGCATGTAACATTCCACTGATATGATATGACATAATTAATCATTTAGTGAACACTTCAAAACATTTCTTAAAAGGAACCCAATAGAATGCAGGGGGTCAGGTAAAGTAGATTTTTTACAGTCTGTTCCATTTGTATTCTTTATTATGTTTTGGAGGGGACATGCATACAGCAATAAAGTCCCTAATAAACAAGACTGCGTTCAATAAACGCTTATGCCCCCGTGGAAGCCATGTGCATAAAAAGCTAAGTCAATCAGGGGCCATTATTCAGTTAAAATGTTTGATAGTGTTACATGGCTTTGAACTATAAGGGGCTTATGATGGTAAACGAGTAATGCCACATTTGAAAGCAGTGCCTTGATCGACTTCATGTGTGATCTGGTGATACAGATGTTATGGTTCTTTGTCACTGCACTTCTCCAAGTTGCCATCTATTCATATACCAAGTTTCAAGTCAATATCTTAAACACTTTTGAAGATACACTCCTGTCAAAATTTGATTCTGAAAATACTAAAGGGGAGATAATTCAAAATTTAAGACAGACAGAGTTATGGTTCTTGGTCATTGCACTTCTCCAAGTTGCCATCTATTTATATTCCAAGTTTCAAGTCAATATGTTAAATAGTTTTGAAGATATACTCAGAGCAAAATTTGACTATAAAAAAACACTAAAGGGGAGATAATTCAAAATTTAAGACAGACAGAGTTATGGTTCTTGGTCATTGCACTCATCAAGTTGCCATCTATTTATATTCCAAGTTTCAAGTCAATATGTTAAATAGTTTTGAAGATATACTCAGAGTAAAATTTGACTATAAAAAAACACTAAAGGGGAGATAATTCAAAATTTAAGACACACAGAGTTATGGTTCTTTGTCAATGCACTTCTCCAAGTTGCCATCTATTTATATTTCAAGTTTCAAGTCAATACGTTAAATAGTTTTGAAGATAGCTCCAGACAAAATTTTATTGTAAAAATACTAAAGTGGAGATAAGTCTAAGTCCAAAATTAGGTCAAGGTGAATGTCAAAATGGAGTCAGGTGATACAGGCGTGTGGAGAGTGGTCATATACAACATCCATGCAAGTATGAAAGCTTTGTAGCAAGCCATTTTAATGCTAGAAGAAACGGTCAATTTGGGTTAACCAAGAATTTTACCTTTCAATAAGTCTAAGTCCAAAATTAGGTCAAGGTGAAGGTCAAAATGGAGTCAGGTGATACAGGCGCGTGGAGAGTGGTCATATACAACATCCATGCAAGTTTGAAAACTTTGTAGCAAGCCATTTTAATGCTAGAAGAAACGGTCAATTTGGGTTAACCTGGCCGGACGGACGAACGGACGGACGGACGGACGGACAGACGGACGGACGTACTCATGAGACGGTATTTGTGGGGTTTTCTTTTGTTCTTTCTTTTGTTTGGTTGCAACCCACAAGTAGCATTTTGCACCCCACAAGTGACGGAATGAATGGAATCTTAAAATAGCCTATTGTTCCACACCCCACAACTACCGGTGCATTCGTTCGGACGGACGGACGGACGGACAGGTGAATTACTATATGCCTCCCGATCTATCGATTCGGGGGCATAAAAACCTATGGCCTACAGAAATTAACTCAATAAAGTCAAAGGTGCCATTGAAATACGTTTATAAATGTGTTAGCAACTTCGATACCACTTCAGATAACATGTAAATCTATCAGACAAAAAACTTGATGACCATTGAGTAGGTATGCTACATTGAGTTTAATCATGTTTTAAACATACTGGTTTTATTTCATGTTTTATGATTATTTATTTTGCTAATATAATGTGATCCTTTGAAGTCCTTTTATATTTCTGAGAACTTTGAGCTAAGCTGAAAACCTCATGTGTTTATATAATCTCATAACTGTGATTGAAAAATATCAGACCATATAGTCTACAGGGCACTGTTTTATCAAAGCATTTACGCAAATGTTAAACTTACATCCAATTTAATGTTTTATAATACTTTTACAACTATAAAGAGTGATAAATGGAGCTGCAAAACTAATAAAGATTCAGATAATGAACTCCTACAGACAGTATTATGTCCCCAATTTGCAGTTGTTAAAGAAACATACAGAATTTAAATTTGAACGTAAGTTTAGGATTTCCGTAAGTCTGTTGATAAAACAGTGCTGAGAGTCTCTGCTTATTGCAATAAATAGAACATGTAACACCAGTTACTTCCCTTGAATTTACCACTGAAGTTACTTGCTGTTAATTTAGTTTACTTCCTAATTCAAATATAAATGCGGTCAATTATTTTGCATTTATCACAGCGGGTAACCCAACCCAGCAACTAAAGGTCTGCATTCGATTGAGAGAATCATACCACCCTATTTTTTCTATTTTGCAATGACGGTCAGGCAACAAGAACTACTCCTCGGAACCACTTAACTTTATGTTAATGTATTCGAAAGGTGACCACCCACCTTACAAACTATAACACATCCTACATTACTTGTGCGCTTTTTTTCACTATTATTGGCAAAATGAGTTTCGGGCAAAATCATCAATCTGTAAGAATATTTTTTCATAATATGAAGACTTACCTTGAAATTTTGAATGCTTAATTTCTATAAAATCCATGAAATACATCTCTTACTAAAATTTGTAAAAATAAAGATTACAAAAATATAAAATAATTTCCAGTGACAATTTATTATATTATGCCAAGCGATGTTTGTAAAACAAGTATGCCCCTATAGCAAAAAAGGTAAAGGTCACAGTGACCTTGCCCTTTGACCTACTGGTTTCAAAACCTATAGGGGGTCATCTACAGTAACTGTTGCTGGTGAACCTCCATGTAAAGTTTGAAGATCCTAGGGCAAAGGGTTCTTGAGTTATTGAACGTAAACCATTTGGTCTACCAACTGATCACCGACTGACAGACCAACAAACATGAGTAAACTAAAGTAATATACCTCCTCATCAAAGATGGGCGGATGAATATAAGTGCTCAGTTGTGAGCTAATGAAAAAAGTTCAAACACAAAGATGTCTCAGCCAAGATGATACCTTATAATGTATAAACCAGCTTGCAAGGCTTGGGGAGAAACTTCACCAGAAGTCTAATAACCTTCGTGGTATCATTGATTCATTATAGTTAATAAATTATAATTTTTTGTATTTATAAACCATCTTTGCTGGCACCCAGCCTCCAGTGTGATGTTGAACAAATCCCTTTTCGATCAATCAAAACTTTCCTCTGATGTAAATCATAGTTATCTCTCCGTCAGAGAAACATAAATCATCCTCTGTGCATTGAACTTCAAGGCCAAAGTTTTTAATATTCAGGTGTCTGTTGCTTATGCAAAGCACTACGCAGCGCTCTCCATGGGAGGGAATCCATGTCTGCTATATTTATTTTAACGTGAAGTAACTGAAGGAAGGCGCTTGGAAGCGTTTTGCTTAGGCAACGGACGCCAGGTTTACAGTATTTTTTAAGCAAGAGTGTGCCATAAACCTAAAAGTATATAAACTGTGTCCTAAAGGCTCTTTTGTAAAGTCATGGATATGCTACCATTTTTTCCTACAATGGGGACAGGAAGAATTTCCTGATTGTCAAGTTCATCCTTTTTAAAGAGGCATTCCCTATAACTAGCATATTTTTCTCTACTATCACATTAAATGAGCTAAATGTACATTTGCACTATCAAATATCATATTTTGTCAGAAGAAAGTGTGTGCAAATATGTCTCTATAATGTCAAAAATATATTAAAATCACCAGTAATAATTAATCGCTTCCAGTGATTTATGATTAAGTGGTCAAAGGGAAACAACTCATGACTATTTCTGCACTTTAACTTGAAATATGTTTTTATTCTTTTCTCGGTAATTAGTGGGAGCTTTTCGTTGAAAATTTGAGGAGTTTAAGCAATAAAGATTTTCATTTAATGTATAATATTCCTGAATTGATTTAATCAAAGTTATAGGGAACGCCTCTTTAACTGATTTACTTTCGTTTGGTATCTGCAAAGGTTTTATCTCAGAATGAGCTACTTTCACTGAAGTTGTTTGAGCTTATTCACAAACATTGACTTTCACTGAAGATGTTTGAGCTTATTCACAAACATTTGACTTTCCCTGAATAATCTAGTTTGCAAAAATGAATCAATCATGAAAATCAAAAATCATATTTTGTCAGAAGAAAGTGTGTGCAAATATGTCTCTATAATGTCAAAAATATATTAAAATCACCAGTAATAATTAATCGCTTCCAGTGATTTATGATTAAGTGGTCAAAGGGAAACAACTCATGACTATTTCTGAACTTTAACTTGAAATATGTTTTTATTCTTTTCTCGGTAATTAGTGGGAGCTTTTTGTTGAAAATTTGAGGAGTTTAAGCAATAAAGATTTTCATTTAATGTATAATATTCCTGAATTGATTTAATCAAAGTTATATTCACAAACATTGACCTTCCCTGCATAATCTAGTTTGCAAAAATGAATCAATCATGAAAATAAAAAATTTTACAATAATTTTATAAAGGCAGGGTCGCACGGAAAGTAGCATAATATTGAACATGGAAAATATGACAATCCAGGAATTCAATCACTCTGGCCTCACAATTCCCAACTTGCCAGCAACGATTCTGCAAAACATACTTTCCTCATTTAACCTTAGAATGCTCATGGGTTTTTTTTCAAACTAATGCACTTCGTGCAAATTTCTGCATCAGCAAAAAAAACGCACATAGAAAACAGTTGCTGCATAAACATCTCTCAACAGCGATGCTTCGTAAACAATACTGACGAGAAATCCTGTCAATATTTTGAGAAACATGACTCATTTAATAATATTTAATTAATCTTGTAATTTTTTGTCCAATGCTTCATGAAATTTGATGCACAATTTCTCGCTATTTTCTCGCCACTTTCATTTTTATGGCTCTAATTTTTTTGAAATTGAGTTTTTTTGCAAAAGAAAAACATTTGTCAAGAATGAGCTTTTACAAAAACTTGCTTTTAAACACATTTATTATATCTGCATTCTAATCTCAAGGAGAATAAAACCCAACAAAATCACACTAAGAAACAAGTTTTAAAACATACTGATTCAGAAGTTGTTTTTGTGTAACAATGTAATTTTTAACTTCCAGTTACAAGAATTAAGGTATAGTAAGAGATAACTAATGTTAAGGCATTTAACTTTGTAATTCTTTATAAACAGTATATTGTCAATAAAACAATCAAACATCCAAGCAAGCAACAAGATATTTGGTTTACCGAGGACCTAACGAGGACCTAACGAGGACCTAACGACCAAGGCAATATACCCTCAGCAAAGATGGGGGGGCATAATAATGAATGGACACTAATTTATATGAGACGATCAGTGTGAGTATTCTCATCTAAGTATTGACTCAACCGATTGTAACCTGCGAGTGAAACACCACAATGATAGTTAGATAACAGATTGAATCGAGCTTTGGCAAAAAAAGTAAAATCATGATGGGTATGATAGTAATCTTGTCATTAACGCTAGGTGTTATCAGATAGAATAAAGATAGATGTATGTTAATGTTCACATAGTTATCTTACACCTTACAAGATTCCGACAATTCCAACGCAATACCGACACCTCATCAGAGCAGTACAGTGATGTACCGTGATGTACCGAATGGACTTGCTCATCAGATAGATAACATAACATATCTTAGGCAACAAATTGTAAACCATCCAGACAATTATTCAAGTAGATCTAGTAAAATTCGATCTTTGTTTAAAGGTTTGACTGACTGCCATTGGCGGCAGATTTTGGGTTTGAGGAGTCGCAGCCATTTGTCACTTACACTGTGCTCATTTCTTTTTTATTTTGGTGATTGTCCTTACCAATTGTGACGGCCTTAATGTAATATTGTTCTCTTATCTTCGAGATGTGGTGAAATTTAATGATGTTGTTTTAGATTTAAAATTCAAATATATAAAATACCAATGATACATACAGCAGACAGAGGACGTAGGCTCCGGGGAGAGATTCGCTGTCTCGTACCAGGAAGCTCCCATCATCCTTCGCTTTTGTCAGAAATACTTCAGCTTGAAATCGTGATATTCCTTTATGAAAGAATGTTCCGGACATTCTCGTATGGACCTGACGTAGTCGAGGTGGTTTAGGGTACCTGAAATATACAGAAAGTAACAGAATATAGTAGTCATAAATAATCAATTAAAAGCTATTGTTGTGCTTAAAGTGTATAGAGTTATATTCTAACAGTCATTCAATGTCAAAATAATTACTTGCATTGTTTTTAGTATGATACTAGACTACCTTAATTGCAAGTTAAAACTTTGGATGAGTTCCGTGTACTTTGATTCCATCGTCGAAATAGACAATTCTTATAATTGCATAGGGTGTTCTAGAACACTTACATATGAAAATGGACAGTTCGCATGTCCAGGGAATAAGTCACAGAGAGAGAGTTTCTGTTAAAACTGGAGCGAAAAATGATCTAATGGATACGAAAGCATAATTGTTTTTCAGTTTTTGAGACTTTTTTAAAAATTATCGTCCGATATAGCTCTATACACCTTAATACACTGGATAATAGAAGCCCGGCAATTTGGGTTTTAATTCCCGGTCAGAGCAGGTTATGATACTTACATTCATAAATATATTTATGGTCACCCTCACAGGACCGGCAACTGTATAATTGATATTGTAAATAACAAAAAAATGAATTTTACAAAAAAAAATAAAAAAAATCGTTTAAGTCTTTGTCAATGATACAGTTACCTGTGGTCACGTTAGACAGGCATCTCATATGAGCACAAGAGTAATATACGACGTAATAAAATGTTGATTTTGCTCCACATGTGGAGAAGTTGTTGATTGTCTGTGGCTCATGGAAGAGAAATTAATTACTATACTGGTTAGAATACTCCCCGAGGATGAAAATATAATTTTAGAACATGACAATTAAATTAATGGCAGCCATTAAAAATTGCAAAAATTATGATTCAATTTTCAATTAAACTGGCATCAAAAACAAGAATTGCAGGGTATAATTATATATGCTTGAAACAAACATTTTTCTGTCTTTAATGTTAAAGCAATTAACAAGATACATTGCCAATATCTGTCTTATAGCTTAAAATACTCACAACAAACATACAGTATCAGACTGAAATAAATCACGTGCAGTAGACTCCACCCACTTTGCTTGTCAAAACATTATCAGACAAGATTTTACTTTGATCTTAAAAGTTTCTTTACCTTTTATCTCTTGATTGAAATTTGAGTTTTTGATCTATTACTACTGAAAAATCATTTAATTTCGATGGAACAAAATTTCGTGGTTTTGGAAAAATTATTTTATAGTATAAGACTTAGTAGAAATCAGGATAGTAAATGAAATAGTAAATCAAAGAACGCAGGGCAATTCCCTGAAATGAAAATCATGAAAAAAATTCAAGATTTTTTCAATTGCTTCAGACATTTTCAAAGCATCAAAGAGCATTTCCTTCTTTTTCTACATCTGATTTTGACTAACCTCGAGTATAAGATGCTCCCAAAAGTGCTTTGATATCTTATTACCCGTTCCCTTTACAATACATTCAAGATAATGAAATGTAGATAAGACCAGTAACAAATTAGCATCAATACCTATGAGAGTAGCCTTGAAACCTGGAGTACTCTGGTATTCAAATCATTTCAAATGATTAATTTGAAAAAAAAAATTCTTATAAAATTCTTGAAGTGAAGATCTTGCATAAGAAAATTGGAAAACCTGAACACTTGGTAATAATAATGCAGTATGTATCATGAGTTCCCCCTGCGAAAATGAGTTTCTGTTACAATGTAATAGAAAACCAGCCCCATGCAGTGCCATCTTCTATTTAGAGCATGGCTTCTAAATAATATGCTGCATCAGCTTTACTATTAATATCTCCGACAAGATGAATAAAGGAGTAGCAGCTAGAATGGCTCACCACCTGTTTTTTCTATTTTAAAGAGGTATTCCCTATAACTTTGAACGTTTAATCGATTCAGGAATATTATATATTCAATGAGAATCATTATTGCTTAAACTCCTCAAATTTTCAACAAAAAGCTCCTACTTATTACTGAGAAAAGAATGAAAACATATTGCCGTAATGAGTAAAAATAGTCACAAGTTGTTTCCATTTGACCACATAATAATAAATGACTGGAAGCGATAAACTATTGTTGGTGATTTAAATATATTTCTAACATTATAGATATATTTTTGCGCACACATTCTTCTGATAAATTATGATAATTGATTGTGCTTTGTACATTTTGCTCATTTAATGTGATAGTAGAGAAAACTATGCTAGTAATAGGGAATGTCTCTTTAACATATTTTCAAATTCTTCATGGATACAACAGTATACACAACATCACACAACATGCTGACAATGTGTAAGCACCAAACCAGAATCTGCATTCCTATCAAGTATAAAATCATATCTTTTCACAAGATCAAAGTTTCACAAATTAATTATTATTCTATAAAGTAGAGAAGCACTATTTGATTATTTGAATATTTGCAGGGGGAAAACAGTATAATATGTTCTAATATGTGATTTTTTAACAGAAAAATTTGACAAAGAAATTGAATTTGGGTAATTAATAATTCGGTTAAGACTGTGATTTTACAGTAGATCTGTACAGAAAACAACACTTTCCCAGAAAAAGTTGAATCAAAGATTGTATCAATAGATTGAAATGTTTGATATCATCACAATGAAGCTTATATATCTCTGAAGGAAGAAGTCAGTCTCCACTTTAGTCATTTGCACAAATCATTCCAATTTGTAAGCATCTTATATCATATGAGAAGATAGGAAATTTTAAAGCACCTTTAGAACATACAAAACAACAATTGTCTGATATCTTTACCTGAGGCTCCAAAAAATGCCTCCCTTGAGACTGAAACACATGTTCCGAAGGTATAGCCCTAAGACCACTGGGAAGTTAAAATGTCAGAGGGTGACAAAATGGCTGAAATACTACAAGCTGTCCTTGAAAACTTGGCATCAACCTTTGACAAATTGCAAGACCATGAAACCAGTTACTATACCGACATTGACCTTGGCCTTTGATCTACTGACACAAAATTCATAACTCATGAAGCTTAGCTCAGAACATTGCCCTTAAGGATCCTCATATGTTAGATGATGGTTGGTCTGAGTCACAGCAGAATACAGCAATCAATTTTGAGGTCAGCAGGTGGTTTCTTTGTCAGTAGCCTGTTAATTACCTTAAACATGAATGAACACTTCTGGTTTCTAGGTCAGAAGGTCACAGGTCACTGTGACCTTCAACATGAATGAATACTTCTGGTTTCTAGGTCGGTAGGTCAATGGTCACTGTGACCTTCAACATGAATGAATACTTCTGGTTTCTAGGTCGGTAGGTCAAAGGTCACTGTGACCTTCAACATGAATGAACACATCTGGTTTCTGATCAACCAATTATCTTCAAACTAGGGTGTATATTGGTTTTGGGGTCAGTAGGTCAGCAGCAGTGACCTTTAAAATTACTGATTACTTAAGGCTGCCATGGGTAAAAGCTGTCTTACATACATCTCTTTTAATAACTAATTTCTTCTACCGACTAACCAAATCCTCTTCGGTGTGGTTTGCTCTAATGATGCTTTACCAAAAATATGCCAATTTAATTTCTTCAGGTTGGTTTTAATACAAATCTTCAGGCATTTCAATTAAATATTTTGGCAAAGTTGTGCAAGATATTCAAATCAATTTAAACTACTAGCTGCTAGATTTATTTCTGATTGAGCATATTTTAAAACAGATATTCAGCTAGAACTGCATTGCTGGAACTAAATCTGTTAAAAATGCCCCGCAGATTTAAATATATTCTAGAGGAATTCAGACACAATTAATTTGTAAATGTATTATAGATTTCAAAACCTGAAGCATGTTCATGTACGTTGTATATTGATTCTATTCAATTAACATCTGAATGCACCTAATAACACTCGCATTTATTATAAGTAAAGTTTTAGTTTATTATAGTGTCAACCCCATAATTGTAAGGGCCAGGCAATTTGACTTATGAGACATTTAATTATCCTTCTTGTCCTGAATGCCTGATCTGGCAACCATTCTTTGGAACTAGCAGGGGACTCACCAACTGGCCGCATCAGTTCTAACCCCAGCTTCCACCAAGATTTTAACCTTCTACCTCTCGCTCCCACGGGAGACGCCCTGACCACTCGGCCACGGTCGCATTATTTATTATAAATAAGCAGTTTTAACTGTCTACCTACAAATAAAATTCTGTGGCCTTAAATTTTCATTTAAAGTTACACATCAATCAAACCTCTGTTTTATCTGGACAGATAACATCTCTTTACTTTTTTATTTAAAACCCAAGAAGTCAATATAAAGCAAATTTGAAGATAACAAAAATATAAACAAGTAATCACCTATAATTTAAGGATTATACTTCTAAGAAATATCTTATCAAAAGTTAGAAGCTATCGTATGTTCTCTTTATCTCTTTATGATATGTGATACTATGACATTGGTGTTATCATTTAGAGGCCACAGGTTTTTTATTTTAGGTTATGACCAAAAGGGAACTAAGTCCCTACTCTATTGTTGCCGCAGTTCAACTTAGCTGTGGTAAAAAAAAAATTGAAGCATAATATACATTTTTTGTATACCTAAAAATATAAATTGACAAAATTGAATGTTATAAATAAATAAATGTGGTTTTTTTTTATAATTATCATTTAACAATGACATTGTAACCACTAAACATTATTTAATTAGAGCCGGGGGGGGGGGGAAAGTGTTACCACCCAAGGAAGAAGCTATGATTTATAACAAGAGCTGTCACTAGACAGCGCGCTCGACTATTCCCAGCCATTTGTCAGAAAAAATATAAGTTCAAAACAGGCCATTTAAAATTTGTATTATATTGAAACGTGAGTTACGTGAGTTACGCTACTTAGTTGACTACATGGCAATGAAAGCTAATGTACAATGGTTGTTGAGGCATGGCAATTATCTCAACACTGGACTATTAACAAATATTTGTCAGTGAAATTGATTTTAAGACTTCAAGCGGCACTGTACTCTATTCAAGAAATGTGTATGTTTAAAGGGAATTGTATACATCCACTGACATAACAAAGTTTCTACAAAATAATCATATGAGTAAGATATGATTTGTTAAAGGAGTCAATTTTTAAACAAAGGTGACAAATTAAAATAATAATGTAGAGGATACAGTCATGTAATAAATCAGTGATGAGTTTAAAGTAGTTTAGTAATTATTTTTAGTATTGAATACAATACCATGCCAAACAACACAAGTTTGATATCCTCGCTGGATAGTCAAAACCTCGTATCTCAGGTTTGTATGAGCGGGGAAACAGGAGACCGTTTTGCTCCTTATGTCAAAATATCGTAGCTCTGCACCAATCATTTTCTTAGATATACGTCATATGACACATTCAAAACCTCGCACCCATTTATTTTTGGTAACAAAATGTGAGATCTCAGCCAGATATGACTATTTGGCATTAATTTGTCAAATTCATCTACAGTTTCGGGTGAGATACAACCTTTTGACACATAGATACAACCTTTAGACACAGAAAAAAGGCAAACACCTATCACTGTCTAAAATTTTTACTACCTAGCAACAATATTCTACTTATCACATAAACATCATATAAACAAAGAACATCACATGTCATTTGCAAAGTATGTAAGCACACTGTGCAATATGATTTTTTTATTGCATAGTAGGAAAGTGTACAGATTTGTGATAAATGTAGGTATTAACAAGTTTTAGATTCAGCCAGAGAACTAAACTGGGAGGATAAATACAATACAAGTTAGCAATAGTGAGCAATACATGTAATACAATATTCTAGTGGTTAACCTAAATATCTATCTTAAGAATTCAAGCCTCAACAAAACAATGTGATATTTTCAGTTTACCATATTAGACAAATAATGTGTGTATTATACGACATTATTAAACTGGCAATCATTTATATGTGAGAATTTGTTACTTTGTACTTGTTTAAAGGGGAAGTTAAACTTTTCAATGCAATATCATTGATAGTAGGTGAGATATGGTTTGAATGTAACTTGCATGCAAAACTTTAACCAAGGAAAGTCTAAGTTAAAAGGGGCATAACTTGAATTAAACTAAAAATGGAGTTATTACAATTGACCAGTACCATTGACTAATGATGATAAACAAGTGTTATAAGTTTCAATGCAATATCATAAATAGTAACTAAGATATGGCGTGAATAGAACTTGCATGTAAAACTTGAACCAATAAACTCCTATGTTAAAAAGGGGCATAACTGAAATAAAAAAATAATAGAGTTATTGCCCTTGACTGATACCATTGACTGATGATGGTAAACAAGTGTTGTAAGTTTCAATGCAGTATCATGGATAGTAGCTGAGATATGGTCTGAATGAAACTTGCATGCAAAACTTTAACCAAGAAAATTCTATGTTAAAAAGGGGCATAACTCAAATAATAATCATAATAGAGCTATTACCCATGACCGGTACCATTGCCTTATGATGGTTAGTAAGTGTTGTTAGTTTCAATGCCATAGCACAGATACTATTTGAGATATGGCCTTATTAGTAACTTGCATGCAAAACTTTAACCAAATTTTCTAAGTAAAAAAGGGCCATAATTTGCATTAAATTCATGCAAGAGTTATCTAACATGGTTGATTACATGACAGGGAAAGCCAGTGCAAAGTTTCAATCCAATATATGCACTGGTTATTGAAATATAACCAAGGTTAAAGTTTTGCATGCAAAACTTTAACCATATGCAACGCCGACGCCGATGCCGACGCCGACGCCGACGCTGACGAACAAGTGACTGTAATAGCTCTCATATTCTTCGAATAGTCGAGCTAAAAAATTATTAGTTTGGCCTTTGATTTAAGTAGAACCAGTTGGTGGTCAAATATTACAACATTTCATTTCATTCATATCTATGTATTTAATACTACAGAACCACCACAATAATTAGGCCTGGTGAGAACAAGAACATTGACCTTCAAGTGTTCAAGGATTTTGTTTTTATGAAAGCTGTAAATACTAATATAAAATTTACACAAAACAAGAAAGCGCTCACCTTGTGACCAGTCAAAGGTGCATGTTGAAAATAGCACCAACTTAATAAATATGCCATCTAAATCCCACATATCTTATCCCACCATGCATAAAGAAGGAATATTCTGTACAAAGTTCAATTGACCTTTAATCTCCATATGTCACCTTGACCTTTGTGAAAGGAACCTGGGTTTACTAATGACACTCTGAATAATATAGATTAAAATCCATGCCAATTTAAAGCATGATTAGTCAATGCATGACTCAGAAATGGTCTGGACAAACTTCAACTAGACCTTCGACCTCCATCTGTGACCTTGACCTTTGAGATAGGAACATGGGATTGTATGCAGGACACTCTGTCTCAAAAAGTTAACATTCATGTCAAATATAAGAAAGATTGGCCAATGCATGACAAAGTTATGAATCGGACAAGCTCTTTTTGACCTCAAACTGTGACATTGACCTTTGAGATAGGAATCTTGGGGTTGAGTATGACACTCTACCTCATTGGTGATAAACATTCATGCCAAGTATATGAAAGATAGGTCAATGCATGACAAATTTATGGTCAGGACAAGCTACAATTTGACCTTTGACCACAAACTGTAACCAGCTTGAGATAGGAACCTTGAGGTTGAACATGGCACTCCATCTCATGGGGGTTAACATTCATGCCAAATATAAGCAAGGTTAGTCAAAGCATAATAAAGTTGTGGCCCGGACAAAATCGGCTGGCCGATTGCACAGACGCACATGCAAGCAAATACACCAAAATTGACGACTAAGTCTCGCTCACAGCAATCAGGCTCCACAGCAATGAAGTCTCTATTACAAATACAAGTATTTTGCCTGAGTAGATCTCGACATAGTGACCTAGTTTTTTTAACCCAAATAACCAAATCACAAACTTGACCTATACTTTGATGAGATGATCACTATGAATAAGTTTCATGTAGGTTAACTAGATCAAACTTGTGATTTCTTATAGTTTCTGCACAAACATTAAAAAAATGTGTTTGGGCCACAGACAAAGTATAATAAATTTAGGTCAGTGGAACAGCAAGAGGTGAGCTAAAAAGGAACAATCACTAATTGGAATAATATGGTAGAGGGAATTATTTACAGGAACAATCTGGCAGTAATTAACATCTGACTAATTGGATAAAATTCCTAAAATCGTAATCTGGAATAAAATGTTCTTAAATCCAAGAATAAAACATTCTAATAATGTTTATACAATATAATTATCTTGATAATCTAAGAGTGTAAAAAATTGAAGCTATAAACAATATCAATGTTTGTCTGCCAATATGTTTATAAATACAGATAATAACGGATAAGATAGTAATTAAGAACTTGGTATAGCTTTGCCAATTTGACACGAGCCTGACCTTTTCATTAGCATAATTTAACAGTTGATATATTGCCTACGTTTATAAAACCGATTGTATGTTTTCATGATCGGGGAGTATCACGAAGACGCTCAAGATGGGTATAGTTCGATTTCGAGCATTGAGACGTGACTGCACTTTTAAAGTTTAATCCATTCGCCGATAAACTGTAAATTTATAGATTACACCTAGTAGTAAGTAGCATATCTTTAAATAATGACTATTGAATAAATCACGGGTTACCCGCCCGAATAGACTCGTCTGAAAGTTCATGGCTCAGGGTTCAAAATTGAACTTTAACACAAACACAAATTTGAAATACCGATATCGCACGATTAGCTTGCGGAAGTTGATATATTCAAAGCAAGAACCTTGTAATATATTCTTGCATAAAGGTCAGGCTCAGGTCAATATAGCCAAGCTATAATTAAGAACTTGGTATAAAATCTCCATACAATTTTGCTAAGGTTTTCCTTACTATAGCTGATAGTTTTTTGGATAATTTTTTGGACATTGAGCTTTAAGATGGATTAAGAAGGCTATAAAATGTCCATACAATTTTCAGAGATTTATCTTACTGTAGAGAATATTTTTTTTAAACTGAGCTTTGACTTTCAGTTGGATTTTTTTCCTTGATGAGAAACAGAAATCTATCTTATTCCAAGCAATATATATAGGTGCAAAACTAGATATGCTGACTTCAATATGCCATACCGCTGGCTTAGAATGAGAGGGTCGTAACTACAAAATCGATATTTTGAGAAAACAAGAAAAAACTGTCTGAAATTTAATCTTTACGTATGGTAAAACAAGTTTTTACAATTTCATTTTGGTCAACATGACAAGTTTGGATTTTCATAAAAATAGGCTCATAAGAAGCGCTTTATGATGCAGATTCCAAATATGTACGAGTCTTATAAGGTCATAATTACTTAGTAGTAGTTACGTCCTTCTCATTCTAAGACATTTATACAATGAAGTTTCATAACTGTATACCTGTCATGCATTTCAAGTTAGCAAATTGCCACAACATTTGGGACATAAATGGACAAATCTATTCACCCACTGCTACAAACATTGGGGTATCAAAAAGGGCAGTAACTCCTTATTCTTATAACTTGTTTAGGCCTTACAATCATGTAGCCAATTAATCATTCCAGATTTTAAAATTAAGGGCCATTGACACCTAAATGTTGACATCAGATCTCAAGATCAAGCAAACTAAGTAGCACATACTTTAGGAAGAAAAGTGTTCTCTTTGATAGCATGTACTGAATCTCACATCCACAGAAAATGAAATTGGGCTCTTTTATAATATTAAACGAAATTTCCACCAGAAACTTAGAATTACTGAGCAAGTTACAGGTGTGATGTTTTGACCCACGAAATGAAAATAACATCAAACATATAACATGAAATATTGGTGGATTACTCATCATACTAGCTCATTAACAAATCATAAACATCCCCTAAATCTTAATTTAGAAATATACCATATGTCTATCCAAACATAAACAAACAAGGAAAATATTGATTTAATGTACATATATTTATATATCAAATTACATCTAAGATACAAATCAACAACCCTCAACACAATACAACAAAATTTTCTTCCCTTTGGTGCAATAAGGTTGTATCTCTCTATATAGTATAAAGTAAGATACAGCCTTGGTGCGCCAAATTGAGGAAATATATGTGTTATTGTTGTCTCATATACTGTATTACCTCCTATTAGCGCTCCCCCTCTAATTAACGCCCCCCCCCCCCCCCCCAATAATTGGTCCTACAGTAATCCAATAAAGTATCCACACAAATCCAGAATAATAGTCAGTCATGATACGATAATCCATTAAAACGAACAATTAATTACCGCTGAGTAATTATTTACCGGTATTTATAGCGTAGTCTACATGTTTTATTAGCAAGTTTTGCGTACGATAAAAACAAAGTCCAGTATTTTTTATGACGGGGAAGTAATTCGTACTGGTTAAGGTAACGGCTAAGTGCCGTACTATACGGTACCGTTCCGTGGGGGGGGCGATTATACTAGGTCCAACAGTGTATGTTTTTTTCAGAAAATGCATCGCCCCCAGGGGCGATAATACGAGGTTATACGGTATTCTGCTATACGTATGAGATTATCTATTGTATGATAATTTATTGTCTTGTAAAACAATAAGAAAACCTTAAATTTTATTTTATCTGATCTATCTTCAGTCATTTAAAGGTTGCAGCCGTTTCTGGATTGATATTTTGAGCATACATTTCTTTTGTTCGAGGATACACATTATAACACGAAGGCAAGCTTTTGCAGTAGATTTAAACCAGTGACCACTTAGATTCAACTAAACCTGATCGAGAATCATGCTGCTTGGCCTAGATTTGATAAAGACATATTTTCTGACTAAGTTTCATTAAGATTGACTTTGAATTAAGACCTAAGAAGTGATTGCAGATGGACGGATGATGGACACACGAAGAATAATTACATAAGTTTAGTTATAATGTGACAAGGATGACAAAGTTAAAAACACTTTACAAACAGTGCGATTTTCAGAAATGAAATTTACGAAACATATAGCAACTTTAATACTTATAGTCATAATAGTTATTATTATTATGCTACAATATGGGTAAACAAATACTTTAATTAACCCTTGCACTGCATGAATGCAAAATGTGGCAATTACCATACAGTAAAAATGCAAAATGTCATACAGTAAAAGTGCAAAGAGTTGTACAGTAAAAAACACTTACGTTTTAACTCTAAGCAATATATATGTATTCTCTAGACGGAATTATAAGAATCAATTATCTCTGTCGGCCAACTTGCAACTACTCTCAAATGTCTGAGCTATTTAGTTGTTATTAGACAGTATAATAACTTCCACATGGGCAAGGAAGCATTGCACACAGCCACTAACAGCTGTGTCATATCTTTGTGCTGAGTCATCAATTTCTTGGAATATTAATTCTATTGATACAGACATGCTAAAACTCAAATATAGTATTGGAAAACTACAGACATAATATTTGTCATTTGTCTCCTCAATTTTGGCAGACAATGGAATTTAACAGCAGGAGTCTAAGACCAAGGGTTTATAGGAGTCTTAGGCCAAGGATTCTAAAGAGACTGCATCTTTGCAACTATAATGAAAGTGGGATTTGAACCTTTTGCGCTTTACAGTGCATGGCATTACATTAAGTACCAACTCTTTAGGCAACCTGGCTATTATAGCAAAATCTCTCCTGCAAAAGCTATGAATAATGCACAATTAAAGACAAAAATGTGTTACCCTTTATAAAATCACATAAATTATCAACTATGAATCCTATCGTTAAAATAATGATAATAACACTGAATGAATCCAAAACATATCATTCATTGTTCTTTATAGGAATAATGTGATACATACTTAAATTTTTTGTTCAGTAATCATACAAAACTAACTTCTATATAGCATGGCTATTTTGACCTGAGCCTGACCTTTATGCTTGAATATATTACAAGGTTCTTGCTTTGAGTATGTCAATTTCCGCAAGCAAATCATGCGATATCGTTTTTTTTAAAATTTGTTTTCTATTACATCTCGAGCGACTTCATGATACTCCCTGATTATGAAAACATACAATCAGTGTTATAAACGTAGGCAATATAATAACTGTTAAATTTTGCTAATCAAAAGGTCAGGCTCATGTCAAATTGGCCAAGCTATACCTAAAACACTTCTTTCATTCTCTCATTGATGAGCTTCTTTGTTTCATTGAACTCATCATTTGCATAATTTTCATTAAGTTTAGACTACGAAATAACAATACGCATACATGTCAATGGCTTAGAACAAGAAGGTCGTAACTACCAAATCGATATATATTGAGAAAACAAGAGAAAACTGTCTGTAATTTACTCTTTATCTATGGGAAAACACTTTTTAAAACTTCATTTTGGTCAACATGACAATTTCAGATTTTTATGAAAATGGGCTAATAAGAAGCGCCTTGTGATGCTTATTCTAAATATGTTTGAATCTTAAAAGGTTGTAAGTGGCACTTACGACCTTCTAATTCTATGCAATCGATGTATATATTACATGAATCATATCACGATCTGCTATTCATCGATCCTACGAAGTACAACATACACGCGCATCAATATATTCATATTGTGTGTATACAGTTCAACCTCTCCAGAGTGGTCCTCTGCATAGAGCAACAACCTCTCTATAGCAACACATTAAAATATCCCTAAGGTTAAACCTCTCCAAAGTGGCCCTCTGCATAGAGCAACAACATCTCTATAACAATTCCTTTAAATATTCCTAAGGTTTAACCTCTCCATAGTGGCCCTTTGCACAGAGCAACAACCTCTCTATAACAATACCTTTCAATATCCCTAAAATTTAACCTCTCCAGAGTGACCCTCTGCATGCATAGAGCAATAACCTCCCTATAACAATACCTTTAAATATCCCTAGGGTTTAACCTCTCCAGAGTGGCCCTCTCCATAGAGCAATAACCTCTCTATAACAATACCTTTAAAATATCCCTAAGGTTTAACCTCTCCAAAGTGGCCCTCTGCTTAGAGCAATAACCTCTCTATAACAATACATTTAGATATCCCTAAGGTTTAACCTCTCCAAAGTGGCCCTCTGCATAGAGCAATAACCTCTCTATAACAATACCTTTAGATATCCCTAAGGTTTAACCTCTCCAAAGTGGCCCTCTGCATGCATAGAGCAATATCCTCTCTATAACAATACCTATAGATATCCCTAAGGTTTAACCTCTTCAAAGTGGCCCTCTGCATGCATAGAGCAATATCCTCTCTATAACAATACCTTTAGATATCCCTAAGGTTTAACCTCTCCAAAGTGGCCCTTTGCATAGAGCAATAACCTCTCTATTACAATACCTTTAGATATCCCTAAGGTTTAACCTCTCCAAAGTGGCCCTCTGCATAGAGAAACAACCTCTCTATAACAATACCTTTAGATATCCCTAAGGTTTAACCTCTCCAAAGTGGCCCTTTGCATAGAGCAATAACCTCTCTATAACAATACCTTTAGATATCCCTAAGGTTTAACCTCTCCATAGTTGCCCTCTGCATGCATAGAGCAAAATCCTCTCTATAACAATACCTTTAGATATCCCTAAGGTTTAACCTCTCCATAGTGGCCCTCTGCATAGAGCAATAACCTCTCTATAACAATACCTTTAGCTATCCCTAAGGTTTAACCTCTCCATAGTGGCCCTCTGCATAGAGCAATAACCTCTCTATAACAATACCTTTAAATATCCCTAAGGTTTAACCTCTGCAGAGCGACCCTCTGCGTAGATCAATAACCTCTCTATAACAACACCTTTAAATATCCCTAGGGTTTAACCTCTCCATAGTGGCCCTCTGCATAAAGCAATAACCTCTCTATAACAATACCTTTAAATATCCCTAAGGTTTAACCTCTCCAAAGTGAACCTCTGCATAGAGCAATAACTTCTCTATAAAAATACCTTTAAATACCCCTAAGGTTTAACCTCTCCAGAGTGGCCCTCTGCATAGAGCAATAACCTCTCTATAAAAATACCTTTAAAATATCCCTCAGGTTAAACCTCTCCAGAGTGGCCCTCTGCATACATAGAGCAATAACCTCCCTATAACAATACCTTTAAAATATCCCTAAGGTTTAACCATGTGCTGTGTACATCTGACTAAATCATCATTAAGACTTGCAAAAAAAGAGATGTTTGTAAAACATGTATTCCCCAATGCATCAACAAAATAGTGGAAAATGGTAAAGGTCCCAGTGACTTTGACATTTTACCTACTCAGACCACAGGTAACTGTATCATTGAAAAAGAATAAAATATATTTTTTTGGGTTTTTTTTTCGTTTTCAACGATACAGTTACCTGCGACTCAGACTTCAAATATGATAGGGGACATTTTATTCTACTGTTGTTGGCCAACATCCACATTAAGTTTGATGATCCTAGGGCAAAGTGTCAGAATGGAAACATTTGTCAAATTGACCAACCACCTGAACAAAAAGTTTTTTTTGCTAGCAATATGTCGTACAAATTGATTTATATAGCAACACAAAAAAAATGATTCAATGATTATCAGTTTATAAGCTATATAACCATATGGCATGCAAGGAAACTAATAACATTTGCAGCATATAAACATAATCGCTGTAAATTATGATGTATTGGGAGACTACTGTATACAATTCAACTTGAATATGACTTATTGTAAGCAAAGGGATATGTGATTTCTAGGTCACTGTATGACTTATTGGAAGACTATACAATTCACCTTGTATGACTTATTGCAAGCAAAAGCATCTGTAATTTCCAGCCACTGTCTGACTTATTGGGAGAATATACAAATCCATTTGTATCACTTAATGTGATTACAGCTGTGCTCTTGCAATAAATTAAATATTCATAAAAATCACTGTATATAATATACTAACCTTTTCGTTTCCCAAGGCCAGCGAGGAAGCTGATCAACCATCCCACAGAATAACATATTTTAAATTTTCAAATTAATTTCAAAATCTTTTAATACTTCATCCCTTCAAACTCCAAACTCTTAACAGTGCAGCCACTTCCAGAAATTTTCCGAACAATTTCTCACTTCACATATTGTATGTAAATTTTCACACACAACTAAAACAGATATTCCTGTGCATGTTATGTTTAAATTTCTGTTTCAATAATTAAATCAGCCACAACAAACATTCAACATTTTATGCACATCACATTGTACACAACAAAGTTAATGAGAATCTCTTTCGTTGGTATGACTTTATATCCAAAGGATAGAACCACATACATATAATATGCAAAAAAAACCACTTAATACTTTTCAATTGACTCAGTCTGTCATCCAGAAGTACACTGGTCTACAGGTATACTATAATTCAAAATAAAGCATTTTAAATTCCCATCATCAATTAATTCAGTCTTCAGTATCAAATAATAATCCTTTCTTTTCCACACTTCTAGTATTACTGAATGTATAATTTAAATTAAAGCGTTTCAAGTTCCTTGATCATCAATTCAATCTGTCTTTATTATCTATCCTTTCTTTTCAACCGAAGATCTATTAAGTATTCAAAAATAAACATTTAAAAAAAAATCATCAATAAATCAGTCTTTAAAAACCTGTCAGTAATTGTATCGCTTAATCACTTGATGCATTGAACATATCTGACAAAATCTGAATAACGTAATTATTTATGTAGGTGGATTTCGATGTAATTAAGTAGAGCATAAAATTTTTAAGTGAACTTGAATTTCATGGTTTTTATGGATTATTATTGTATTCAATAATAAAATGAGTCACAACTAATAAAATTTATTAGTTATATATCATAATATGAATTCCAATAGTCAATAATAATAATTCTTTCCGATTGTTCATTCTTCTTTAGAAATACACCAAACGAAAATCATCTTCGGAACTTAATTGGATACAGATATAATTATACATATCCGGGTAATCAACTTTTCTCTGTGCCAAAAGAATTAGACTTATATTGATTTAGCAAGCATTTAAAATTCTTTAAAATTATCATGAAATATTTCTGGATAATCTACATGTGCAATAACACGTTTCAACTTAGTTGCAACTTAAATATGTTTACCGCATTGGCTTAGAATTCTGTGTTCAAGATATTAAAAAAGTAAACTTTTATTTTTCAAAATCATCACAGCAAAGTATATCACCATTGCAAGGTTTTTTTTACAAATATGCATACTTATTACAAGCATTCACTAGTCTTCAAAATTATTCCACCAAACTTGAGCTCACAGAACTATTAATATGTGTAAGGTAATTTTAAAATTTGCTAGCAGAATCCATAATTTAAATACAGTATTCACAAAATAAATTCCCTCTCAGTCACTCTATATTCCATTGCAAGCAAGATAAGTTGTATTCAATTAAAAAATAGAAATTCTCTCAAACATTCTAAAATCCTCAAACAAGCCCTACGGTTAAATGTATTATCACCTAAATCAACATAGGCAGCTTATCATCAAAGTGTCTGGAGGCACCCACCTTTCTACCAGTAATAATAGAAAGTGCCAATAATTTAATTTAAACATAAATTTTCCCCTATCACCACAGGCTATTGACCAGGTAGAGGTTTAATTCCTATATTAGTTTCTACCACATATGATGAGTCCCTGTGAACAAATTACCACATGTCTCTGGTAGTATAGCTTGGCCACATTGACATGAGCCTGACCTTTTGATTAGCATAATTTAACAGTCAATATAATAACAACGTTTACCACACCAAATGTATGTTTTCATAATCGGAGAGTATCACGAAAACGCTCGAGATGTAATACAAACATAAGTTTAAATTACCGATATCGCACGATTTGCTTGTGGAAATTGATATATTCAAATAAAGAACCCTCTAATATATTCTTGCAAAAAGGTCAGGTTCAGGTCAAAATAGACAAGCTAGTTTTTCAGTGATAGATGAAACACATTTCATTTTCACATCTAAATTGCTCCCCTTGTACTGATGGTGGAGTGTAGAACTAAATATACATTTACAGACTGATACATTTGTGTATCTGAGCACATTTTTACATAAAGAAAATTGTAGGGCTAAGAAATTGAATAACTGTTTTCCAAAAAACCAGTCTGTGTTTGTACAGTAAACGCTTAATAATTGCCCATGTGGTAGACTTGTCTATAACTAGCAAAGTCAATCAACTTGAAAGTTTTTTTACGGACGAACAACGAACAATCGAACGGATAGTCAAACTAACTAACAAATGAACGGACGGACGGACAGACGGACAGTTGATCCCAGGACATAAAAATTCCTGTACCAATTAAACCAATATAATTACTAATTAAAGTAGAATATAATGTCAATAACTATTGATCAACTGCATACATGTTTTCATTGGACGATTACTTGTGAAACATGTTTTCATTGGACAATTACTTGTGAAACATGTTTTCATTGGACAAATACTTGTGAAACATGTTTTCATTGGACAATTACTTGTGAAACATGTTTTCTTTTGAGGATTACTTGTAAAACATGTTTTCATTAGTCAATTACTTGTAAAACATGTTTTCATTAGTCAATTACTTGTAAAACATGTTTTCATTGGACAATAGTTGACACCCAGAAGCTGAGTCATCTGATAATCATCTGCTGAGGTAGGGGTACTCTTTAATAACATTTATTTGTGGATGGCCTTTAACATTTATCACAAAGTTGCTAACATTTTATTTTCACAGGCTTTTTAAGACAGCAAAGTAAAATATGAAAGTAAGCCAGGACATTCACATATAAATGACCTTTAGAAGTACTGTGTTAAAGCAACTATTCCATGCTAATGAACTACATTACATACAACTTCTTTTGCAGCTGTACCAGTCACACTAAGGTTGATAAATATGTTATAATTAAGTGTTTTTCATGGGGGAATTTATTCATGCTTGTAATTGGACTAAGCTTCGCTAACACCACAGTTTAAGTCTTAAAGTAACTGGGCGACAACATAATGTACAGTGCCTGCATGAATTTTTTTTTACAAAACTAGAAAGGTTCTTGACACGGAACTTATGTCTCCAGCACAATAGGCCATAACTCCCGCAAAATCCTTGACCTAACATAAATCTGACAATTTGTACCATTGGTATTCATAATAAGTTTCAATGAAATCCAACCAATGGTTAATTATAGTAAGGATAAGTGTAGACAAACATCCATCCTTCATTCTTAAAGAACCACTTGAGACCACCAGACAGGTTTGATACAAATAGAACATTATATTGTTATTCTGGAGGGCAATATATCACAGGTCAGTTACATTACTGGACCTCTCAGACCACCCATTAAGGTAAATCTGACCATCAATTAATGAATACTCTTATACTAACAATTGCAAATTTTAACCAACTTGAAGACTGTCAGATTTAATAAAGTATAATTACATTAATATTCTGATGTTAATAAAGTGATTGCCGTAGAAACAACCCTGCAGGCATTTTTTTGTATTTACGTACAATTTTGATTCCCATCAACTTGATAAATGTTATTTTTTACAAACAGGGTAAATTCATTATCAAATAATGCAAATTTCATTTAATCTCTCAGCCAATCAAAACTGATTACACATCTAATTAAATTACAATGTCTCAGCCAATCAAAACTGAGTATACATCTAAATCACAATCATTTAGCCCTCAGCCAATCAAAATAGACAATACATATCAATCAATATCTTTACTCAGCCAATCAAAACTGAGTATACGAGGGTTGTACCAGAATTACGTAGACTTTTGTCATACATTCCATACCATTCATCGTACAAACAAATAATTTTGTCTGAAGTGCAAATAATATTTACTGCGTAAGTAGGCGAAATTTCAAAGCCGTATCTTATTTGGATCGAATCCTGCAGCTTCCGGGAATATATAGGGGTACGGTATGCCGGGCACGTCAACAGAACGTCACGACGTCGGTGCAACTTTCAGGACAGGTGAAGCTCCTAACTGTGTACATTGTAGCTGTAAAGATGGACAAAACCGTTCACAATACTTACAAATGGTTATTTACAACCTTATATGTGATAAAAATTCCATTTGAATGAATTTATTACCAGTAACGTCGCATATAACCCTTATAATAGAACGTCGATCCAGGTCGGTGTAGTCCTAGAAAACGCTCGGTGACGTCGCATTCGCTGTTGGTTTTCGCCGTTAGCCCATGTCGTTTTATTCGGTCTCGACCGCGAATGATGCGCTTGTGTTGTTTGGAAATCAGGTACTCGATACAAGAGATTAGCAGGTACCCAAATTCAAAGTGATTGTTCTATCGGCTCACACAAAATTTCATGTTGATGCAATTTCTAGCGTATTTCGCTAACGTCATATTTTCACAGGTGACGTGCAGCAGCTGTTGCTGCTCTTGCACCATAAATCAACAACGGTCACCCTAATCAAGTCGAAATTTACGGCGTACGTTCCAAGGATATTGCGTGTGTATGTAACGAAGTCGCGTTAAAATTGGACTTGTTATCCGTGAGGTATAAGCAGTTGAATAATGTCAAAAATTGTTTAAAAATTAGCTGCCCCGCCTATCCAACTATTGGTTACTATGGCGACAGATTAAATGACTTTCTACCATTCTGTTAGAAAATATTTTTACCAATTCTCTTGAAAAAGGTTTGAAATTTACCTACGGCAAATTTGGTGATAATACATACCCAAATAAAAAAGTTATGACAAAAGTCTACGTAATTCTGGTACACCCCTCGTACATCTAAATCACAATCATTTATCCCTCAGCCAATCAAAATAGACAATACATATCAATCATTATCTTGACTCAGCCAATCAAAACTGAGTATAAATCTAATAAATATTAACCTCATGTTACTTCCTTTAGGAGTAAGGAAGTGATAAACAAATAAACAATCTTTTTTTAAAATTAATCAGTAAATAGAAGATAACATATTAATTATCAATCTAAATTTCCGTGTAATGAGATGATAACACTACAAGTACATTGCATGGTCATGTGAAGGTTGTCATAAATTGATAACAATGTTGAATTAAAAACTCATAAAGTTTGAATTAAGCTGGATTTTTTACAAACACTGCAATCTGGGTTTGATTCCTCGTTGCTGCTAATCATAAACATGTCCTTGTCATCAACGCTTGACAACAATGTTGATTTCCCTCAATATGCGTAGAAGTGGCTGGTTCCTTATAGAAATGATATTGCCAGCTAGTGTCAGTATACTAAAACAAGTAGGGTAAATTTGCCATATTATATAACTTAAACATTAATTGTTGAGAAAAAGCATTAAACAGATGTAGTGCTTGCATCATATACATGTAGAATCAATATTTGTCTAGTACAACTCATCTACATCACTGTTACAAATTCAATAATGTTTCTCTGAAATACTGATCCAACTATCTGATCAATCTAATTTTGTATAACAAATCTCAGAAAGGTGCAAAAAATTATGGCGTGTCAGACGTTGCAAAATTCAATAACTGTCTATGTTTGTGGTATATTCGTATATATATGTTATATAAACTCATATATACATTGTAAAATGTTATATATATATGGTATTTTATCATATATATGTTCCATAAAGTTATATATATTTGGCAAAAACCATATGTATGTGGTATATTTCTATATATATGTTGTATAAAGTTATTTATATTGTAAATTAGCGTATGTATATTCTATAAAGGCGTATTTATTGTAAAAGTTTTCATATATATATTTTTATTCATATATATATATAAAAATTGTTCATATATATAATTTTTTTGGTCGTATATATATGTTCTATAATTGCATATATAATTTTTTTTGATCGTATATATATGTTCTATAATTGCATCTTGGGAAGTGTTTACATAATGATTTGAAACGAAGGATTTCATTGGACAGCGGTAGCGGGAAGCGGGAGTTAAGGGTCTGTGGCGAATCGGTCGGTCCTCCACCCGACCCGTCTTGAAACACGGACCAAGGAGTCCAACATGTGCGCGAGTCATGGGGTCTTACGAAACCCAAAGGCGCAATGAAAGTGAAGGCAGTCTCCGATTGCCCAGGCAGGATCCCGTCGTCCTCGTGGCGGCGGGCGCACTGCCGGCCCGTCTTAGCCGCATCGTCGGCGAGGCGGAGCAAGAGCGCACACGTTGGGACCCGAAAGATGGTGAACTATGTCTGAGCAGGACGAAGTCAGAGGAAACTCTGATGGAGGTCCGCAGCGATTCTGACGTGCAAATCGATCGTCAAACTTGGATATAGGGGCGAAAGACTAATCGAACCATCTAGTAGCTGGTTCCCTCCGAAGTTTCCCTCAGGATAGCTGGCACTGATTCGCTGCAGTTTTATCCGGTAAAGCGAATGATTAGAGGCCTTGGGGACTAAATGACCTCAACCTATTCTCAAACTTTAAATGGGTAAGAAGCGCGACTCGCTCAATTGGAGCCGCGCGTCGAATGCCTAGTGCCAAGTGGGCCACTTTTGGTAAGCAGAACTGGCGCTGTGGGATGAACCAAACGCCCGGTTAAGGCGCCCGATGTTGACGCTTATCAGATACCATAAAACAGCAGGACGGTGGCAATGGAAGTCGGAATCCGCTAAGGAGTGTGTAACAACTCACCTGCCGAATCAACTAGCCCTGAAAATGGATGGCGCTGAAGCGTCGAGCCTATACCGGGCTTTCTATATGAATTAATATTGAACATATATACGCAAAAATATCATATATAATATATTCTATTAGGCAATATGTATAACTTTTTTGAAAATATATATACAAAAATACCATATATATATGTTTTTATAAATACATATATGACTTTATAGAACATACATATGGAAAATACCATACAAATATGATATTTTACAATACATATATGACTTTATACAACATATTGTTGTAAAGTTAGATCTTTACTCCTGCATGTTACATAATATTACAATGATTACATAATTAATTCATAATATGCCTTCATTTAACTTTCTAAAAGTTTTATATACTGTATTTATTATGTTAGGAATTTAGCCAGTCTATTTTTAGTCATTGTGGGTATATTTAGCTAGTCTACATGTATATTAGATAAGAACATACATTTAAACCACTCTGTATATTACATTGTGTATTGCTTATATTGCTTTATCTACATGCATTTTAACACCATCTTGTGTATTAATTTGTATTAATACTTTATTGAATATATGTGTTACATTTCATATGACTCATAATGACTTTTAATTATTGTAACCATTGTTCAAATATCTATAGATTCTAGAAAGTTCTAAGATGTTGCATAAGTTTAACCACCATGCTGTGCATCTTCCATTGTACTTATCAGCCACCAGCTGCATGATCTGTGTATTGCTAGAGATGAAAGGACTCTGTTATGTAATACTGTCTGGGGCTTACGTAAACAAGGAATTTGAATTGCCTAGACAGTTATGTTAGATACCTTTTGATTGGTTATTATTATTGTAACTGACCAATCAGAAATAGTTTAACATACTAATTATGTCTATATAAATGACTTTTTTGGCATTTTTTATCATTCTGATTCTTATTATTGAAATAGGAGGATCTTAAATCCTCGCTCCAAGATAATTAATTAATTAATAATTAATTAATAATTTAGGTACTTTAGGCATTTATCTTGGAGCTTTTAAGTAAATTGTTGAAATTATTTAAGTAATATTTTTGCATTTAATTAGGTTATTTTATTTAGTAAATTATTCCTATTATTTTAAATACTTGCATTTAATTACATTTATGGTAATTAGTAATATTTTTGTAGTAGCCATTTTAGAGTTTTTAGGCTTGCTTTGCTTTTAAATACTTGTTAAGTTCAGAATCATTAAATAGAATATTTGGGCTTGATTTTAGGCAAATGGACGCATTTGTTTATTTGACAGTTTTAATATTGTATTTAATCTGTTAATTTTCATCTTAACTTAAGGTTATTTTGTATACATTTTATACTGGTATTTTGATCATAAGTTTAGTGTATTATAGCTTAAGGTTATTTTGACTAGTTTATTATACTTGTATTTTGAGTATATTGTTTCAAACATTGTTCTACTATAACATCACATTTTTGTCATGGCTAGTTTAGTAATAATAATTTCATTGATTGCATCTTCTAACTTTTAATTCATGACATTGTTTGTTTTCATTAAGATGTTTGCTTAGTTCATTAAAATTAGTTTAGTTGATAAATTTAAATCATTTTTGTTATATTTTCTCTGTTTTATTAAACAGAGTGGTGTCATCCTGACGTGTCAGTAAATCTGACTGTACTTTGAGTTTCTCATATAGAAACTAGTATTTGCTTTGCACACGAGTTCCTACTTAGCCAACTATAGAACGTTGCGCAAGGCGCAGAGCCGAGGCATGGGCACGGCGCTAGCGCGCATTTTCGATTCCACAACAATATATATGATAAAATACCATATACATATGATATGTTACAATACATATATGAGTTTATAGAACATATATATGCAAATATACCACATAAATATATAGTTATTGAATTTTGCAACGTCTGACACGCCATAAAAAATGCTCACAGAAAATATTCCATGTTGCATTATCTTGCATTATCTTGCTACAAATTAAGTCAGTATCAGAATTTATCATGGTCCTGTTCCAAGAGGTGAAAGTATGCACTTTAAATCTTTAAATACTCCGGCATTCAGGCATTCAGTACATTTAGGTACAGAGGAAGTTCTTTAAGTGTATAGAGCTATATCAGACGATTTTAAAAAAAAAATCAAAAACAGAAAAATTATTATGCTTTCGTATCCATTAGATCATTTTTCGACGATTGAATCAAAGTACACGGAACCCATCCGAAGTTTAATTTACAATTAAGGTAGTCTAGTATCATACTAAAAACGATGCAAGTTATTATTTTGACACTGAATGACTTTTGAAATATAGCTCTTTACACTTTAAGAACAGCTCTCTCTTAAGCAACAACCTACGAAGAACGGCATGGTTACCTTTAAACAAACACCTCTCCAGAGTAGCCATACGCTACTATCACAGCTCTCTCTAATGCAATAATTTCTCCAGAGCACCCTCTCTTAGTCTTATACATTTACAGTCTCACCAGATCAGTCATCTAATTGACAACATATAACCTCTACAGAGCAGCCCTCTTTTATGTAACAACCTCTACAAAGTAGCACTTTGTCAGCAAAAACCTCAGCAGAGCAGACAACTCTTAGGCGGCATTAACCTCTCCTGAAAAGCCAAATCTTAATAAGAATCTACCTCTCCGGAGCAAATAACTTTCCCTAAAAAATCAACTTCTCCTGGTAAAGCAACCCTTTCTTAAGCAACAGCATGCATCCTAACAATATTATCAATTCTACTATTTAGCATCTGCAACCTAACTCTGTTGAAAAGAACTTGATTACACTTAAATTATGCCTCTTAGTTGGATAATAAGTTCACGATCCTTCACAAATTTATCTGTCCTCTCTAGAGAGGTTGTATAGCACATTTACACCAAAGATTAACTAAAAAATATTTAAAACTTAAAACCTTACAAACCATTAGTATAGTAAATAAATGCTAAATACATTTGATATTTTTTGTAGAAATTATGATATTTTTCAGTGTTTTTTAATAATCGTTTACATTTTAAAAGAAAATCCATTATACATGTATATAATTCTATGTTGAAACTTAAATATTTTTTAGTGTTTTCAATTTTTATTTTTGAAAGAACAATTTCCACTCCTTGAATCACAGTAGTAAGTAACATAAACTAGTAGTCGTATTATACCAGCGATTCATCACAAATAAATCTGATTATTAACTATCTTATTTACAATCCAAACAACAATTTAAAATTCCTATGAAACACACTTTATACCAAATTCCCCAACACTAATATATTTCACTTGACTACCACTCAACAAATGCTTAAGGTTTTTAATTGATTTATCCCACAGTAGGAAGTCTCAGAATAGAATAGAATGGTACAATATCTATAGCAAAACAGCCTCACAAATAACAGCATTTTAAATACATCAACAAAAAAAGTAAAAAAATCTGGCTCAAATGCTTCTAACATTGTATTCATACAAAGTAATTTTTTGCAAATTTTTTCAGATGATTTTTTAAAAGCTTGGCCGCTTGCATAGATCTTGAGCTTTTAAAATTTATTTAGAGCTTTTTTTATAAGCCAAGGAATCATGCAGTAGATTTATCAGAATTATGAAGTATTCATAAAACTTTTATGTGCAATGTATTTATGCCACTAATGCTGTGTGGCACTGCTTTTTAGCAGCAAGTAACATCATATATTTACTAAATTGTTGTCTCGATCTTTAGCGCAAACAACGTTGTATCTCTCTATTATACTGTAAAACCATTAATTTTTGTGGGGGATTAAATTTCGTGGATTTCATGGTTCACATTCAACTACGAAATCAAATCCAACAATATTTTGACCCTTAGATTTATTACCTGAAATTCAAAATACACAAATTCACTTCCCATCGAAAAAGTCATTTTAACCAAAACCTCGAAATTTTGTCCCATTGAAATCAAATGATTTTACAGTATATAGTACTTTTATATATACGTGGGGTGTTCCACAATTAATAGGACTTTTTTCATAGCAGCACGGCAAATCAGAAATTAAGAAAACTAATAGTATATAATTAAATTTTGATCTTTCACTGACAAATATGCCAAATATCAAAGTAATTGGATGAACAATAAGAAATTTATTAAACATTAAATATGCTATGTATCAAGGAGGCGGTCGCACCGTGACGTTATTATGACGTCGCATTTCAAGCACAGTATTTTGATATAAAGAAACCTTTAAGATTTTTGTTTATAGCCATCCTCACTTTCTAAACAGATCTAATAACACTGTTCCGAGTGTTTAGGTGTGTTTCCGTAACCCTGTTCACAAAAATGTCTTGCAATGATGTTAGAAATTGCTTAAACCTTGGAGCGTCTATCAGGGTACAAACAGTGTTTATTAACGTCAACTTTATTTTCTATTACCTCGCCTGTGCTTACTTGTAAGTTTATAAATCCGCGATCTGTAAACAGTTTGAGCCAACAGAATACAAGTGACTGCTTAATGCCACTACATTATATGAATTTCATCATTTCATTGGTGAGCACTGTTGGTTCTCCCAATGTATACCATTATTTGACAATCGTGCGATTTCTGATTATTTGCGTTGACGTCATTTTCACCCATGACGCGCTTGCATACATACCCTAGATTACTGACTTGTGATAACAAACACGGACCGATTTCTTCGAAAGTTTGCATGTACATGTCATAGTCATCAACGTAATTTCATACAATTAGGCGTTAATATTTATCAAGAGGTTATTGAGATATTCACATTTTTAATAAGGATGATAATGACAAATAATAGTGTGACCCGCCTTGGTGTTACTTGGTTTCTATGACAACGCTTTGTATGAGCATCATCAACAACAAAGAAATTTTGGTACTACCAGTATGTAGAGCATACATTGCTAAGCATATGAGACAAATTTCATTAAAATGTAAATGTTGAGTAAGAAGTTATGAGAAAAGTCCTATTATTTCTGGAACACCCCTCGTACAACATTGTTGCACCAAATGAACCAAATGTATAATCAGCTGCTGAGTCAATCTACCAAGTACCTGTCAAAAGCTACAAGGCAATCCACGTATAATTCCAGGTAATAAAGTATAAGCATATTAGGGGGCTAGATTCCTATCATATGCCAGAGCATGAAATTCACATTTCTAAATATTGCCACGGGGCCTAAAATTCTACATTTGTGCCAGTACAAATGTCTGTGGGAGCTCTCAAAAGGTTTGGTAATAGTATAAATTTCTGAATCACATTAATTAATAAATTCGTAATGAATTTGTTAATTAATTAAGCAACCACCTGTCTCTGTATACAAATACGAGTCAATTAAGTAATTTGCACCCAGTAATACAAAATCCTTAAATTTGTTATTTTAAAAAAAACTACACTCAATGTATGCCGTGGTAGTGTATTATAAACAGCCAACTGCTTTAAACAATCACATCTGATGTGTGTCCCTTTTGTGGCTTCTTATTAAAGCCTGCATGGTTATACAATATAAGCCACTGCATGTTGGTCCAGTATGCTGGATTTTAACCCGACTATCAGGGTTTGATTCACATACATACATACAAGCTGAGCTGCTGTCAATTAAAGAACAGCCCTCCGTGGAGCAGAGCAACCCGTCGAGGAGCAGAGCAACCCTCCGTGGAGCAGCGCAACCCTCCGTGGAGCAGAGCAACCCTCCGTGGAGCAGAACAACCCTCCGTGGAGCAGAGCAACCCTCCATGGAGCAGAGCAACCCTCCGTGGAGCAGAGCAACCCTCCATGGAGCAGAACAAATCTCTGTGGAGCAGAGCAACCCTCCATCGAGCAGAGCAACCCTCAGTGGAGCAGAGCAACCCTCCATCGAGCAGAGCAACCCTCAGTGGAGCAGAGCAACCCTTCATGGAGCAGAGCAACCCTCTGTGGAGCAACAACCCTCCGTGGAGCAACAACCTCTCAATAACAACACCATCAATATTTCCCTAAGCTGATATAAAAATACTCTAAATTCTACTTCTTTAGAGCGACAACCTGTAAATCTATCAAACAACCAATATTTGCAGTTCTAAGAGGTTGTGCCCTAGTCTGGCCACCCCAGTAGATTGAGGAATATATTGACGGTTCCGAACAAAATCCCCGTAACTCAATTTTGGCGCGAAAACTTTATTTGCAGCATCCGCATCGACTAGACGTCCCGCGCATTTCTGTCTTGTCGCCATCTAAGTAACGCGATTGGTATTTAAATGGCGACAAGACAGAAATGCACGGGACGTCTAGTAGATGCGGATGCTGCAAAAAAAGTTTTCGTGCCAAAATTGAGTTATGGGTTTTTGGTTCGGCACCTTCGATATAGTCCTTATAAACATAGGGTATGTTAGGCAGACTAGGTTGTACCATAAAGTGAGGCAATGTTTAAATGATGCAATTCAAATCAAGATATTTTACCTGCAATTTATTGTGGTATCCATTACTGGTCACTGATATCTCTTGTCTCCTCATTTATCCAAATGATTTAAACACATAATGACCACCAACTAAATCTCAAATCATAGTCAAACACAGAGAGACCATCCCTTAAATCCTGGTGGCTTAATTATTAATGCACAAATTCGTTCTCTGAAAAATCCCCCCAATGTTGATAAAATTTTGACACCACATTAATACTATTTCCTGGTTTTATCAAGCACACACTTCAATCTCGCATAATTTAACCACATGACCCTGTTATAACAATAAGATAAAATATTATCATACCCTTCAATATGTCACAATTTCAATTCAGTCGGTTTTTAAAATATTTCAACACCATTTGATTCAATATTATTATTACAGATCTTAAATAAAGAGAATAGAATAAAGTTTATTTTCCAAATTCTGGACACTCTGGGATATACAATTTTGATAGTTACATAAATGCAATCCCAAGTTTCAATAAACACAAAAAAGAACATGCAAACATATTAATTTTACTGATAAAAAGAAGAAGATCTTATTAATAAATATATAGCTGAAATGTCATGGTTTATATAGCTTGACCACATTGACACGAGCCTGACCTATTGATTACGTTAATTTAACAGTCGATTTATCATCTACGTTTATAACACCGACTGTATGTTTTCATAATCGGGGAGTATCACGAAGAAGCTCGAGATGTAATACAAACACAAATATGAAATACCGATAGTGCACGATTTGCTTGCGGAAATTGATATATTCAAAGCAATAACCTTGTAATATATTCTTGCATAAAGGTCAGGCTCAGGTCAAAATAGCCAAGCTATACCACAATGCATGTTACAATATATTGGACTGGTTAAGATGAAGGTCACCAAAACAACAAAAACACCAACATTTTATTACACCAAATAATTAAACATCTGGATGCTGACAAATATTGGGATATTTTTGGATGTGTTAATGGGTACCAAGACACTAACATATTAAAATGATACGTTCCCCCCCCCCCCTCATGTGTTCATCAGTCCTATTATAAATTAACTTATGAAACATCATCAGTTTCTGCAACAGCTAGAGGATACAGAAAAACTGTACAAAAGTACCCACAAAAATGATAAAACAACATTTTACAAGTAGCAATTGGTGACAATATCAATAGATACACATACTCTGGGTTGTAAGAGCCATGAATGTTCACAAGGTGTATAAAGCACCAAATTTGGCACAGTTGTAGTATAAGTCAGTCTGATTAAAAAAATCCAAAGAGACACTCGATCGAGGCCCTGTCTCCTGCTGAAATGAGGCCCCAAAGGGGTACCTCAGAGTGTACATACTCCCTGGTAGAAATATATTTTTTTTTCATCTGATTGCGAAGCAAAACATATGAAACCTTGGTAAATATTATGATTAATGGTGACATTTGAAATATATTGCATTTTGGTATACTTAAACACAAAAATGAGGCCCTGCTAGTGGTTAAAACAAAAAAAGAGGCCCGAATTCGGGAAAATAAAAAACTAAATAATATACTCAGGGTTGTAAGAGCCATGAATGTTCACATGATGTATAAAGCACCAAATTTGGCACAGTTGCTCTATAAGTCAGTCTGATGAAAAAAAAATCCAAGGAGACAACCATGAGAGGCCCTGTCTCCTGCCCAAATGAGGCTCCAAAAGTGTATGAGAATCTCCACCTACCCGCCAGTATAAATACACGATTATTTTCCTGATTGTGAAGCAAAACACATTGAGTCATAATATATAAAGTGATTTATGTGAGTGCTTAAAATCTGCAGCTTTTTGTAATAATAAAACTTGGAATAGAGGCCCCATTGGTGGTTTTAACACAAAATGAGGCCCGAATTCATGAAAAATAAAATAAGAGCATATGGATGTTCACATTATGTATATAAATTACCAAACGTAGCATAGTTGCACATCAAGTCGACCACCTAGATAAAAACCAATAAAACATGTATGTGAGGCCCCGTGTTTTGTACAAATGAGGCCCCAAATGTGTACTTGATTTCACAAATTCATCTGTATATAATGTACACATTATTATTTTCTCAATTGTTACGCAAATAATCTATAACAGTTTTGAACATTATGTTGAATTGGTTATCATAATTTACAATCTTAATTAATAATAAAATATGACAGTGAGGCCCCGCTAGTGGTGTTAACCACCTACTAGACTCACCATCACACTACACAGTTGTATATTATATAGAAATGCAACAACTGTTGATAATTAACGATAATATTGAGTTACATAGTCATTGGTAAGTACAGTGTATAAACAATCTGCATTATATACTTAACTATTTCATATAATACAAACGAGGCCATAATAGGGTAAATTTCTATCAGCAAATCACAGAATGAAGTAATTATCTTTCAAAAATCGAACGGTTAATTGGTATTATTTTCTCTCCATTTAAGCAAGCTCATATACACAGTGCATTTGATTGTAGGCATATCAGCTGTGCTATGACTTATAACTGTACAATGTTAATTTGAGGCCCTGTCGTGGTTTAAAGAATGTGTATTTGAATTGATAAACATAACTTGAGGTCATTATAAGTTAAATTTAAATGTGAAAACGGTGCCAATTACTATATTTTGAATGTTTTCTTACCGAGTACAAATGTTTTCATGACCTAATACATTACAATGATTTCTTAACATATTTTTTTATAAATTAATCCGCATCAACACCTTCAGAACATTAATTTTAGATACATATACTGTGGAAATCGACTTTTTTAAAGAATTTATTGAGGCCCGTAATAAGGGATTCATTTCTTTCTTTTTTATGCATGTACATGTACTTATTCTGTATTAGCTCGGTTTTGGCCCGACTGCAAAAACATGCAGTTATCAAACTGTGGTCGATGGGGGGAACGGTGGTAAAGAGGTAGGACGCGCGCTTCAGAATGTGAGGTCTTGGGTTCAATCCTCATCTGGACCACTGGTTAATTTCTATGAGCAAGAAATATCCACATGCTATACTCAACCAATGTGTAAATTGGTACCTGTGAGGGTTGGTTTATTCCTGGACACCGCAGATAGATGTTGGCTACCACACCCACAGGACGGGTTTCATAAGGTAATTCAATGACCAGGGAAAGCTTAAAAATGTCAAAGGGTGGTTAAACAGCTGAACTATGTGTTGTTATAGCATCAAACCAAGCCATTCTTATAGACTGATGTACACAATTAATCCGATACATTATTTCAGGTTGGTCTTTGTTTTGATTTCAACTACTGTTAAGATGTTGTTTTCATTTAAGCTGACGGCGACCTTAGTCATGTGAGGTACTAAATACTGCCGAGTAAGGTCATTTAATGTACTTAGATACAGTTAACACCACAAAGTACAATCATACCAAGACCTGTTGTGTGCACAGGTGGCAGTATCAGTGTTTATAAAGAAAAAGAACAAATCCGTCACTGAGCTAATACACTACATGGACCGTATATATATCGATTGTCTATCTAACTCCCTGTACACTATGAAGGTATAAAGCGTAGTATATGTCTATGTCCAAAGATTGTGGAACATTGCATCTTACAATAGGCTTGGTTCCCAACAATTATTACGATACTGTGAGCGCAGCGGGTAACCAGTGCATAAGTAAAATGACATTGAGCGAAGTTAAATAACGAAAGTAACGCTGTTTTGCTGTTTCGCAGTTATAAGATACAATTGAACGAGATTTTCGGTAAGAATTAATATCTTATAGTTTATTTGAATGACTTGTATTGCAATTTTTCTTCAACGCCCGTATTTTATGTTGAAACAACGAGATGAAATGTTCCACAATCTTTGGCATATAGACATATAGTACGCTTTATACCTTGATAATGTTAGTATATTAGTTCAGTGCGTACATTTTTATATATTTTTTTATTATTTTATTCAATCGTTTGCGGACCAAACACTGATACTGCCACCTGTGGTTGTGTGCCCATTACGTCAATTCCAGATCTTAAAAGTAACTCACGACAGGCCGTTCAGATCTGATGTGGTAAACTGAAGTCCTATGAAGTCATTTAATTTTTCAAGCTAAAGCTTTGCCTGTCCTAATAAAATACTTACATTCACCAATTACACTGGTACATGTACGTGTACTCAAAACCATATGGGTTTTTCATGGCATAATACATGTCCTATTGGTAACTAACTTCTATCTCGAGAGCAAAGCAGACAATAGAAGCTACTAGTATAGTTGGTCCTTTGAAGTAATCACCAACCTCTTATTCGACCATTTCTAATGGATACCAGTGTGTAAATTGATACCTGTGAGAGCAGTGGGCCTCAATGATGGACACACACTAATCAGTAGAGAATTAGTCTCAACACGGAGACTCGAACGCATGTTTCCTTAGGCTAATGATCAGGGAAAGTTAAAATGGCCGTTAAAATGTTGTCCTATGGCTGAATTGCTGAAAGCGACCATTGAAAACTGATATCTTAATGTTTAACTGTACTAGGCACACCCATGCCTCTTGAGGTACCTCAAATGTTTGGCACATTTATTTCATACCTTGGCTCTGGGGGTAACCTTTCACTCATCGACACATATATTTCAGGTTCCATTGGGTATCTAAAACTAATGATCACATATTTTCTTGTCTACGCTAGGAACCTAACATTAATTGTCACAGTAAGGCCATACCAAACAATTTCTTCGTTTAGCGTCCGAGGACGGTTAGGTTTGAGCATCTTGGGCAGAAAAATAACCAACAAACATTGTAACCTTTTTTATCTTCAAAATCCATTGAGATATGGCTTTCATATTTATCATATCAAGATGTCACCCTACCCCTAAACAGCAGTAGGTTTCACACAAACAATTTTTAGTTTGAACGATATATTTGTTAGCCATATAATAATGAGCAAATAAGTGGTTATGTCTTTTTACGAGTGTTTTGTTCTTGTCTCAGGATAGCTAGATAGGTTTTCGAACTTAGGACGGACGCTAAACGAAGAAACAATTTGGTATGTCCTAACTCTGAATTCAATGGGGGACAAGCTTTATTAGCCACCCATTCAATTTGTCACATCTACATCTGGGTCAATGGGGTTGGTAAACCTGCCCTGTTAAATCAGTCCTAGCTCTAAGAGTAAAAGTTAGGGCCTCATGTAAAGATATTCTGGGTTCTTGTAATGACAAATAATTCATTAGTAGGTACACTGCCAATGTAAAACTTCATGGCATTTTGTGGTACCGGGATACATGGCACTACTTCAGTAATTCATGGCCATAAGATGCATGTTACCTCGTAAATACTTAACCATGTACTGCGAAGCCATGGTTCCATGGAGTATCTGTAAAGAAGGGTCATTCTTGGCCCTAAAAATACAACCATTCCTTGTGGGGAATCGACCTCTAGTAAACAACTTCATCGACATATACTTTCAAACACAAAAACAATTATTAGGAAGAGCAATGCTAGTGCTAAATGCTGTTTTAAAGTATGCGCGATACAAACATCTATATTACAAAACATAACTACACAACCAGGCAAATATTGAACTAATATAATTGATATACATTCACATTCACTATACAACACAATATTATGTTTTATCTCATCAATTTGTGCAATGAATATTCGGTGTTAACATGTATGCGACATGCTAAAATCGATTATATGAATATTGTAAGCAATTTTTTAATTACTTTGCTGAATATATGCTATTTACCCGCTGATGGGCTTAAGTGAAGTTTAAACCACATATGGGGCCTCATATCCACAGTTACTATTTACAATACGGTATAGCTTATATACCAACATTCAACACAGTTATATGAATTATATTTCTGTTACAGATACTTTGATTAAATCTATAAGTAAATATAAATATTTTATTATCGTTTCTCTACATATGAATTCAATCCATTTTTTTTTCAAAATAGATTTAACCCTTTATATGGCCTCAATTCACTAAAAGTAATCAAATATTATTTATTTACTGTATATTTATATTACTTTATTATTATTTACGATTGGTATAAAATAATATTATGTCTTGTATTTGAGTATTGAATCAATGTACTGATTTAATTTCTAGTGTGTCTTATATAAAGTATTGTGTTTAGTTTGTACTCCTAATGGGGCCTCATTTTCACATTGGAACTATTATTGAAGTATCAATATGGTAAATTTTCATATACAACAAAATATCATTCACTTTTACAAATCATTTGTTGTACATTTTAAAGACATTTATATGTCTTACAGATTGCATCGTGAACATATTAAATTCATCTACGTTTTCATGATTGAAAAATGTCCTTTTAAGGGCCTCAATCAATAAATAAGTTGTATTTTAAATGAATTAAATTATATCATAAGCATCACTGGGTCAACTGGTCTGCATTCTATTGTTGTATTGTTCAACTATTCATAATACTAAAACTAAGTATACAAACATGTTTTTAATTTTATGAAATTTTCAAAAATGCCCCTTTCGGGCCTCATATTTGTAATAAAACATGTATGATAGTGGAATTCATAATACAATTTATCATATATGTACTTGATTTAGACATTCCAATTGTAATTTTGGTGATTTTTATATATTGTTTTAAAAATTCAGCGTTTTCATATTTTCAGTGTGCAGATCAATTTAATTTGATGGACCCTTTTTGGGGCCTCATATATGCGAATTAAGGGGCTGAACAGCTTGTCTCTTTCACTTTTCTGGAAGCCAATATATTGATTGTTATTTTGTGAAAGTTTGGTGCTTTATACACCTTGTGAACAAAATGACCATTTTTTGGTTCTTACAACCCTGAGTAACATAACTGCATAAGGGTTGTTCAAATAACCATATGTCGGGCGTCATATGAGAGTATTTTCTTTTTCTTATAATTTTGTGATCCGTTCCTCATGACTTCATTATCAGTGTATAAAATCTGAAATTTTTTTTTTATCACATTAATGTAGTGATAATTGTCCAATTGATTCTCCTACGATGACTTCACAAATCTGCAAAAATGTCTGTTACTGAAATTCAGGAAAATAAAGATTGCACAAATATAAAATGGATTATAGTGAAGTGAAGTTCCGCTAATAAGACCAGTAAACAAGAGGGTCCAAAGGGCCCTGGGTCGCTCACCTGTTTGGCCTAGTGACCTAGATTTTGGCCCAAATGACACCGTATCTAACTTGACCTAGATTTTATAGAGATAAACATTGTGACCAAGTTTCATAAAGATAGAGTCAAAATTGTGACCTCTAGTGTGTTCACAAGATTTTTCAATGATTTGGCCTCGTGACCTAGTTTTTGACCCCATATGACCCAATATCGAACTTGACCTAAATTTTATAATGATGATCATTGTGATCTAGTTTCATAAAGATAAGGTCAAAATTGTGACCTCTAGTGTGTTCACAAGCTTTTTCAATGATTTGGCCTTCAAAGGCTTGTGACCTAGTTTTTGACCCCGGATGACCCAATATCGAACTTGACGTAGATTTTATAGAGATGATCATTGTGATCGATTTTCATAAAGATTAGTCTCAAATTGTGACCTCTAGTGTGTTCACAAGCTTTTTCAATGATTTGGCCTTGTGACCTAGTTTTTGACCCCAGATGACCCAATATCGAACTTGACCTAGATTTTATAGAGATGATCATTGTGATCAATTTTCATAAAGATTAGTCACAAATTGTGACCTCTAATGTGTTCACAAGGTTTTTCAATGATTTGGCCTCTTGACCTAGTTTTTGACCCCAGATGACCCAATATCGAACTCGACCTAGATTTTACAGAGATGATCATTGTGATCAAGTTTCATAAAGATTAGGCTCAAATTGTGACCTCTAATGTGTTCACAAGGTTTTCCTTTGATTTGACCTAGTGACCTAGTTTTTGACCCCAGATGACCCAATATCGAACTTGACCTAGATTTTATGGAGATGATCATTGTGATCAAGTTTCATAATGATCAGGCTAAATTTGTGACCTCTAGTGAGTTCACAAGGTTTTCCTTTGATTTGGCCTAGTGACCTAGTTTTTGACCCCGGATGACCCAATATCAAATTTGACCTAGATTTTATAGAGATGATCATTGTGATCAATTTTCATAAAGATTAGGCTCAAATTGTGACCTCTAATGTGTTCACAAGGTTTTCCTTTGATTTGACCTAGTGACCTAGTTTTTGACCCCAGATGACCCAATATCGAACTTGACCTAGATTTTATAGAGATGATCATTGTGATCAATTTTCATAAAGATTAGGCTCAAATTGTGACCTCTAATGTGTTCACAAGGTTTTCCTTTGATTTGACCTAGTGACCTAGTTTTTGACCCCAGATGACCCAATATCGAACTTGACCTAGATTTTATAGAGATGACCATTGTGATCAAGTTTCATAAAGATTAGGCTCAAATTGTGACCTCTAATGTGTTCACAAGGTTTTCCTTTGATTTGACCTAGTGACCTAGTTTTTGACCCCAGATGACCCAATATCGAACTAGACCTAGATTTTATAGAGATGATCATTGTGATCAATTTTCATAAAGATTAGGCTCAAATTGTGACCTCTAATGTGTTCACAAGGTTTTCCTTTGATTTGACCTAGTGACCTAGTTTTTGACCCCAGATGACCCAATATCGAACTTGACCTAGATTTTACAGAGATGATCATTGTGATCAAGTTTCATAAAGATTAGGCTCAAATTGTGACCTCTAATGTGTTCACAAGGTTTTCCTTTGATTTGACCTAGTGACCTAGTTTTTGACCCCAGATGACCCAATATCGAACTTGACCTAGATTTTATGGAGATGATCATTGTGATCAAGTTTCATAAAGATCAGGCTAAATTTGTGACCTCTAGTGAGTTCACAAGGTTTTCCTTTGATTTGGCCTAGTGACCTAGTTTTTGACCCCAGATGACCCAATATAAAACTTGACCTAGATTTTAAAGAGATGATCATTGTGATCAATTTTCATAAAGATTAGGCTCAAATTGTGACCTCTAATGTGTTCACAAGGTTTTCCTTTGATTTGACCTAGTGACCTAGTTTTTGACCCCAGATGACCCAATATCGAACTTGACCTAGATTTTACAGAGATGATCATTGTGATCAAGTTTCATAAAGATTAGGCTCAAATTGTGACCTCTAATGTGTTCACAAGGTTTTCCTTTGATTTTACCTAGTGACCTAGTTTTTGACCCCAGATGACCCAATATCGAACTTGACCTAGATTTTATGGAGATGATCATTGTGATCAAGTTTCATAATGATCAGGCTAAATTTGTGACCTCTAGTGTGTTCACAAGCAATTGTGAACGGACGACGGACGGACGACGGACGGACGGACGGACGACGGACGAAGAGCGATCACAAAAGCTCACCTTGTCGCTTTGTGACAGGTGAGCTAAAAATGTGGTCTTAATAGCGAATCGGTCTTATTAGCGAACCTTTTTTGTTCTAAATAAAAAATTTAATACTTTGGGACCTTAAACTGGCAAAAATCTGCATGATTGCAAAATAATCAAAGTGGTCTTATAAGCGGAACTTTACTGTACTTCACTGAGGAAGGAAAAAATCCATTAGAATAATATCCTGATGTTATCAGTGAGAGATATATATAACTAGTCAGGAAAATAAATGATGCATGTGATTTATATCTTTGAATCTTTGAATCTTTGAATCTTTGAATCCTTGAATTATGACAGTAAGATCAAACCATTGTATTCAATACAGATATCATAACATAAATTATAATAATTTAAGTCTTATGGCCAGGATCGAGTTAACTTAGTCAAAACAAATCAAAATTAAAATCATAGTATATGATATGGGACACTGGTGGTCAAGTGGATAATGCTTTCTTCTTAGAGGATCAGCTCTTCACCTTTCCAGTGATTTTCACCCATCTAAAGATGCACTGGGAGGCGACCCAGAGGTGAACAGTCTTGCAGATTGTATCGGTGCAGTACAGCTGGGCATGTCAAAGAAACAAAGAGTCTTATTTGAAAGCATCAGGATTTCTTGTATCACACAGAGGCTTTTACAGGGTGTTGCTCTACAGAGGCTTTTACAGGGTGTTGCTCTACAGAGGTTTTTACAGGGTGCTGCTCTACAGAGGCTTTTACAGGGTGCTGCTCTACAGAGGCTTTTACAGGGTGCTGCTCTACAGAGGCTTTACAGGGTGTTGCTCTACAGAGGCTTTTACAGGGTGTTGCTCTACAGAGGCTTTTACAGGGTGTTGCTCTACAGAGGCTTTACAGGGTGTTGCTCTACAGAGGCTTTTACAGGGTGCTGCTCTACAGAGGCTTTACAGGGTGTTGCTCTACAGAGGCTTTTACAGGGTGTTGCTCTACAGAGGCTTTACAGGGTGCTGCTCTACAGAGGCTTTACAGGGTGCTGCTCTACAGAGGCTTTACAGGGTGCTGCTCTACAGAGGCTTTACAGGGTGTTGCTCTACAAAGGCTTTACAGGGTGTTGCTCTACAAAGGCTTTACAGGGTGTTGCTCTACAGAGGCTTTTACAGGGTGTTGCTCTACAGAGGCTTTACAGAACACTTCTGTTATCAGGAAAACTAAGAAATCAGTGCAATATTTGTATATCTTTAAGCTACGAGTCAGTGTCATTGTATAGTTATATCGACATATAGCTTGGCTATTTTGACCAAAGCCTGACCTTTATGCATTCAATCGGTGGTTGTATCTTAGGTAATAAATCGACTGTTAAATTATGCAAATCAAAAGGTCAGGCTCGTGTCAATGTGGCCAAGCTATACCTACATGTGATAGCATTTATACATCCTGTTAGATAAGTGAGAAAAGTTTACTGATTACATATTGGGGAGTGTAGGACACTCAATCAGAGGAAGTGTGATAACTTAACTGACTTTAAACGGAAACAACCACCTACCCTTAATATGCATCCATGCAGTTTAGTCAGTTTGGGACTTAAACTGTGACCTGTATCACAAAATTATTAGGGGCAAAAACAGAAGCCTGTGAAATTTCTCTGGTTTAGGCTGGGGGGCAATAAGTGAGGAGTTTACCTTCTTCATGGCCCCGGGGCAGGGATTTTACCCAGGGTTTGAAGAAGTAAAAGTCAAAATCCCCACCATTCCCTGGGTTTGAGGTGCCAGGGTTTCAATTGACAGATGCAATTAACTTATTCAAGTCGAAATGAGTGACCCACTTGAACATGTGCACCATGGTTTACTAATATACTAGCTGTGTTTATATTAGTTTAAAGTTAAAGAAAAACTTTTAAATACTTACAGAACTTTAAAATCCTACAAAGTCTCACAGTACTATAACAATTCCATTGTCACAAGTATGTACATAAAACAATATATCTACTTCATCTATAATGCATTGTACATGACATAACACTGACTTTACTCAAATTTAATACAAAATCCACACAAACAACAAATATTTTTCATAAAGCAATAAACACAAAATATCCTTGGATTGGCTATATCTTTAGTACTGACTAATATTACTGTAACAGTCAATTTCAGATTTATTTAAGTCAGTACTTTTAACTACATAAATTACCACACACAGAGGAAGAAATTTTCCAAAATAATAAATTCATTGATTAAAAAATATCAAATTTGTGACCAGTCACACCTTTGTGATGTTGATTATAAAATGTCTGAGGATTTTATTTTATAGCAGAATTAATAAATCATCCATGATATCAATGTGAATTTTAATCTGCCACAAAAATTAACAATTTACAGTATTGGACGTGACACGCCCCTTTGTAACACGCCCCCCCCCCTTGCTGTATACAGTATTTACCATAAAAGATGAACGTCAACTTTAATGTCAACCACAAACTTCACAGCTTAACCTTTTAACAATGTTGTTGAATTTATTCAAGTTTATTCAATCTTGGGTCAGCTGTATAAACTAAGGAGTTCCAAATTGAATGTAATAAAGACACAATTCATACAATAAATGAAACCAATAAAGTCCCCATTCATACAAAAAGAAAAACCACTTAATGACAAAATGATAAGGTCAGCTAGTGAAATTTCATTGACATTAAAGTCATATATTTGCACAATACATATAACTATCCTACTTCCTAACACACTGCCATAGTTGTTCATTTGAAAAGGTACATTCCGGAATGAACAATATGGCGGGGTTTCCGGGTTTCCGCAAATTTGCATGCGGTACAAATAATGTTGACCTTAATCCTTTGCTAATGCTATTGTTATTCAAATAAGCATCGCTCATTTCAATGGCTCATACATGAATATTTATCAAACAAAAACATAACAGTAAAATTAGTGTGGACAAAACAGATCGCATCGAATTCCGTAGTTTATCTATTGACAAGAGATATTGAATAATCAACGCAAATTTGTGTGCAGTGTTTCATATTAATCCATAAATAACAATAATTTAACCCCAGCATTTATATGAATTAACAATTAGTGATGGTAAGGTCATACCATTACACCACATGGTGGGTGACACAAATTTTGGCTAAGAACTACGCTCAGACCATAAGAACTATCCACGCAACTAAACAGTTTTCTACAACAGATTTTGCCCGAAACCAACTCAACTCAACTGCCTGTATTCTGCATTAATGCGGAAAATAACACCTCATTTGCATATTTCCTTTTTTTTTCAATGTGAAGTCAGCCAGTCCATAAATCGCATATTGCCCAAGGGCAGAGCACTCTCCTGAATTTATCTCTAAATAATCAGATTCAGTATAATATAACAAATAAAAGATGGCCATTCAGTAATTATGGAAGTTTATAGACTTGGCAGTCCGTAAACTTCAATATTGACCTAAAAACCAAGTTTTATTTGTTAAATATATATACTTAAAGCAATAAATATGCACACATGTATTTAATCATACAAAAAATAAACTTACTGTTATCTTGTTCACATTTTAACATTCACATATTTTTCAATTTAAGATTATTTAACACAACAATATCCAGTGCATATAATTTACAATGTTTAAACGGTATAAATTGTATTTGTTTGCACTAAATCCAGGCATTTTGAAAGAAATCGTGACAAAAATTGAATAGATTTAAACAGGGAAATCACCCAAAGCATTTAATAACCTTTTCAAAGTATAAAAATACTTAACTCCAAATAAAACGAGAATAAGATTATGCAACTTGTCGGTCATAACCATCGTTGACTGTATAAATTTAATACACCAATATTTACTGAACACTTAAATTGTATAGTTTCAAAAATCACCTAAAAGTTATTTATGCACTTATGATTTTTTAAAAATCTTTATTAGTCCTTAGTCTTTCAATTCGAAGTTAAAAACAACCATCAGAATTTTTTACCAATTTTAGTCAGACACTCTCGTTTCCATAAGTGGACAAATAGACAATTAGTATAAACATTTGGATATCAATCATAAAAGACTCAATCAAGGCAGGAACAATGTAATTATAATCGGGACTGGAATGTCCATCTTTATCTGTAACTATCCTGTCGGCCAATCACAGCTGCCTGATTAAATCGGTAGATCTCTTGAAAAATCCTGTGAAAGCGTTGTCACAAAAATGATTATATAATTAGTTTAAATAACAGTATCGAGGTTTTTTTTAGCTCAAATGAAAGTTTAATATTACGTTTTTCTTTTTTGTTTACTAGAAAGTCGGAATTAACATTTTAAAACTAATTATCTTAAGTTGAAAGAGGTGTGATCAACACGCTAATCGCTGTCTTTGTCTCGCGGTCCACGAAACTGACCTTATTGCGACTTAAGGATCTCGAAATGAGTAAAAGCAAATGATCTAAAACGTACATTTACCATACAACAATACATCCCTGCTAAGAATAGGCATGATTTTATGCCTAGATATCAATTCATTTAAAAACTATTTGATTTCAAAATATGCCAATTTGCCATATTTTCAAAAACAAATTTATTACTTCTCTATAAATATAGTTATGTTGTAGCTTTAGGATCTCAAAATTTTTAAAAGCAAATGATATAAAACTTATGTTTACTAAACAATAGTACATTCCTGCTAGGAATAGGCTTTGTTTTATGCATATTTATCAATTCGTTTCTTAATTATTTGATTTCAAAATACGCCTTATAATACCATATTTTCAAAAAATTCTGGACGACTTCTCTATAACTATAGTAATATTATATCTTAAGGATATCCTATTTACAATAGGAAATGATCTAAACAGAACGTTTTCCATACGGTAATACACCCCTGCGAGGAATAGGCATAATTTTATGCACGATTATTTTTTAAATTCCATCGCATTAGTTAAAATTATAGTAAGTTTCCAGCTTCATGATTTCAAAATGAACGATAGAAAATTGTCGAATACTAGTTTGTACCGTTACATAAAACTATAGCATGCGCGTGAAACGCACACTTTTATTCATATTTTTTAAAATTATTTTAATAAGTAAAAAACTGACATTTTCCATTTTTCTTAGGTGCTTTTTTATCTTATTTTTTTAGCAACTTCGGTTATGTTTGTCCACTATAAACACTTAAAATATAATTTACATATTGATGAAACAATACATTCGGATTAATTCATCTACGGTGAATGTCTATTTTTACATAATTAACAGGAAACTCCCCGCTGAGAAGACAATATGAGATTTCTATCTAGATAATGTACCGATCAGAAGTTCAATATAAATATACAGCCCTCCCGTCGTGTAATCTACATGTGTTTTGTGATAGTTATATAATAAAATCATTGCAGTTGTTACACTCAGATTACAGGAATTTAATTAATACAAGATATTAGATAACCATGGTGACAGACAGGTTGTATATACAGACTAGAGTCATAAAGATCGTTGTCAATTTGACACCCGTTTGTTGATTACTTGAGATTCCTTCGAGGCAGTTGAAATTATACATAATCATAAATATCATAAGATATAAATCACGGAATAAATAACTCAATTTGTTACCGTATAACTGACCGTTGTAACTGCTGAAAATGTCGATTCCGGATTAAGTCCGGACCGTACAGAAATAAAAATGATACCGGACCGTATAAGCGGCCACTATACACCCCGCTTATCAGCTTATATTCACCGACAGGATAGATATTGATAACGCTCTATAATGTAGTCGACTTTCATGTCCCGGATTTAGATAGTTCCTGATCAAGGCAAAAAATTACTCTGCATCGAGGCAATTGATTCGTAACTCATTGACAGCATTAAAACAGTTTTACTCTAAAAGAACACCACAAGTTGGTGTTAAACAAAATTTGAATTGCACGAGATCCAATAAAGCATAATTTTAAAAGAAACTGGCAATAAATGACTCAGTATGGTGGCAATTTAAAGCCAGTAAGCATTCTAACCCTTAAACTACATTGGTGTTTCTGGCAACATTTGAATTGCAAGCTTCTACACAACTCAGATCCCAATCAAGCACCTGTCTGACCAAGATCATTATCTGCCTGGCATACCAACAGGTACCACAGGTAGATGTTCAAGCTCCGGAGTGATACAGATCTTCCAGCAGGTAGATGTTCAAGCATCTAAGTGATACAGATCAAGCAGATCATGTGATAAGATCAGCCACGTCTGCTGCATCAAGGAACGTATCAAGGAACCAGCCGACAGAACACTGCAGGAGCCAGATATACCAAAAAACTCCCAAATTACTCAGCCTGTTTAATTATCTTTAATGGCGTCCAGGATTATAACAGATATATTAAGTACCTTATGATGCACCATGGGTGAGATTTAGACAAAATGTTGGACTCTAGGGTGGGGTATTGGATCCATAGAAAGAAAGAAATTGTCTAATTCCCCAGGATGTGCCAACCCCCTTTCCCCCTGGAGAAAAATATTTATAAGTACAAGACAGCCCGATATTACTGTTACCATGACCGTTGACCTCAAACTCAATAAAAGTCAACTACTTATAGTGACCAACCTGATCATACTATTTTAGTTTATCAATACTGGATCAATTGTTCTTGCTGAGTTATAGAATGGCACTTGTTTGGTCTTATTTACTCATGTGAAAGTGAAGGTCACAGTGACCAGAATGACCTTGACCTAAAAATTAATAGGGGTCATCTCACCAACTTCCATATCCATGGATAATAAGGCCTTCTTAATCATTGAACAGAAATTATTTGGACTACAGACTGACTAACTGACATCATGTCAGACAGATATATATCCCCACCTACTTCAATGATGGGAGCTTATTATTCTGATACATGTTATTGCCATGTGGGGGGTAACAAAATATCTCAAAAACATTTTACCTGGAACAGTCATGTGTTTTCAATATACAAAATTTACACCCATTGTCAGCTTTATAAAATGGACTCTGAGCAGCAAAATATGCTAAGTCTGATAGCTCCTTAATCATTGTCAGCCAAGTTGATACACTGCTTTGTCTCAACTTGTTAACAAGACTTTGTATCTAGCATTGTTAATTGAGGGATCAGGGCAAAACTATGGTATATGACTCTATTAATTGATGTAGTTACTATAGTTTTGCACTGATCCCTCGAAATTAATGATAATAAACAATTATTAATAGTTTGAATTTTGATACTATTCAGCTTCCACTTTCTTTCTTTGATTGACACATAAACAATATACATGTAGGTTTAAATAATGCATATTGTTTCAAAACATTAAAGCATTCATATCAAAGATTATAAAAAAGGTAATGAGTGCAAATCAAACCAAATAACTTCCTTGGAAAATTATTGATAACTAATAAATTTAAAAAGATCAATTGAAATAGCTTCAACTCTGATATTTAATAACACCAGAAATACTTTCTTAGGTATGTAATTGGCTATAGCTTATTAGAAATCAGACACTGTTCACTACATCAGTTTCAACTGAGAATTTAATGGTGCTGCAATAACAAAGGGGAATAACTGTATCACTTACTGGTACTTTACATATAGATTTAGTGCCCTTATGTGACAATTACATCATACCTTCTATTCTTTAACAACATTATTCTAGTAAAGTAGTGGTGGGTGACCTGCAAAAACCTACTACTAGCTAAGGTATCTAAGTTTTCATTTTTTTAACATAATTTTTTCTTCAAGAATGTGCAACAAAGTATCTCTTCCCGATAAATGCCAAATACTGGACTGGTATAAAATATAAGTACAACTGCTAAAAATTCTAATGAGGAGAACAAAAATATTATGTCTTACACTGAAAAATAATGTTTTTCGCTCTCCAGAAAAATGTGTATTATTATTAATGAGGTTTGCCATTTGTGCAGGTCACCCGTGGTAACAGCAATGCATAATTATTTGTCAAGTTATATTATTTGAACCTGATGACTAAACCTATATTACAACGATGAATGGTGAATGGTATGAGAGTGGATTTTGTTGTTGAAAGAGTGAGCATTGTGGTGAATATGTACGGAGAATTTGGTCTGATCCTTGACATTCTATAGGCATAATTTAACATACCTGGTAGTGTTTGACAGACTGCATTAAATTGTATCTACAACCCAGTTGAATGTTTTTTTAAGATGGAAGTACAAAAGTCTGTTTAAAGTTAAATGAGAATGGTTATAAATATAAGCTCAACCGTCAGGTAAACTACCGATATGTTTATCTAGGTTTAACTGGGTCTAACTTAGGTTTAAAGAGACATTCCCTATTACTAGCATATTTTTCTCTCTACTATCACATTAAATTAGCAAAATGTACAAAGAACTATCAATTATCATAATTTAGCAGAAGAATGTATGCGCAAAAAATATCTCTATAATGTAAGAAATATATTTAAATCACCAATAATAGTTTATCGCTTCCAGTGATTTATTATTATGTGGTCAAAGGGAAACAACTTGTGACTATTTTTGCTCGTTACGGAAATATGTTTTCATTTTTTCTCAATAATTAGTAGGAGCTTTTTGTTGAAAATTTGAGTAGTTTAAGCAATAATGATTTTATTTAATATAAAATATTCCTGAATCGATTTAAACGATCAAAGTTATAGGGAATGCCTCTTTAACAGGTTTAACCTGCTATTTCTTCAAAAAAGACAGTTCCCTCATTACTATTACTTATATAAATTGAATTTACAGAACCACAAAGAAGCTCAAAGTGTTATAGTTATTATAATACAAGCACAAATCTAAAGGACTGTTTTTGCAAGATTTGCTTGCAGAAATTGATATATTCAAAATTCAACGCAAGCACCTCGTATTGGAGTCGTAATGTATTCCTGCATTAAGGTCAGGATCAAGGCTAATTCTCAACACTCCACCTATAACAAACACGTCAGTGTTAATGTACATGTTTCTAAAAGTGTACATAAATTAAGTACTAAGACTATAAAGTTAATTACTCAGCTAATTGACAAATCATGTATAACACTAACAACAGGAAATATAATATCACCCCTACGTACATTGTCTTCAATGTCATTTTATAATGACATCTAAAACACCCCTTCAATACTGAATGGAACTGTCTTAAATACAGAAAGGACATTGTCCATTGCAAAAATATAGGGGGATATAGAAAATCTTAACTAAACTGAATATTTCTGCTTCATTAAAAAACACCCCTTAAATACTGAATGGGGCTGTCTTAAATATAGGAAGGACATGTCCATTGCGAAAGTATAATGAAAACTTACCTAAATTTATTTCTGTTTCATTTTCTCATCTGCCATGTAACTGAAATAAAAGTACAGAATAATAAAGTCAAACAGAAATTTGATAGATAAGATAACATTTTTTGAAATGGCATATTTGTATTACAGAAAAATATCAAATTCTATACAGAAATTTAAGAACTCTGTGGGATATCCCACTCAGCTTGCTTGTATCACGCATTCTGTCTCTTCCGCCCCAAAGGTCATTAGCCAACAGCAGGGAAAATCAGATGTACATGCATTTATAACTATCCCAATCAATGCCAATAAACAACCATGCAAACACAAGTAAACACAATTAAACAATGAATAATAAAAATTAAAAAATAAATTAACATATTTAACCTCAGGTTATTAAACCACTTATACCTACTAGACACATAAAATCCAGTAAATTAGTCAACAGTCAACCACTAGATTAAACTCATAGCAAAAAGATGAATAGATATTAAATTTTATAGATTCAATTTCATCTCAAGTGGTTTTAACTTAAACATACAATATAAAAGTCAACAGGAATATTTAACTGTTTCAAAAAGGGGAATTTCTACACATATCATGTAGGCCTAAGCTATTTGAATGGAAATCTAGAATTACGTGAAATTGTATCATATTTCACTCATTACATGTATGTGAGTGTTATAGATAGTCATATAGTTACTGGTAAGACATGGTATGCATTGTGACAAAAATAAATCTCGTTTGTTACACCCGGTAAACTCACAGCCCTGATCGAGTTTCTTAAAGCTATAATATATTGTATTACAATGATTTATTCATATGCAATGTACATTTTTCAGACTACTGTTTACTGCAAATACAGCTCATTCAGGACTTCCCTAAAAAGGTTGAAGTACATTTCAAGTACATTTCCCCCATTTCAAGGACTAAGAAATTGGGGTATCATCCTGGCAAAAACATGCAATATTTATGTGTCTAGAAATCAAATGAATTAATATTAATAGAAGCATAAAAAATCAGACGATCAATGTCACTATGGTAATTATAACTCTTATGCACCAGTCAGTTGCATCCACGACCCCACTCTCAGAGATGGGTGGTGGATAACTGGGGAAATGGCCGTGTTTCTACCTTCCAGCTTCCCTCGCACTGCCAGGAAAATGTTGGGAATATTTTCTCTGAATCAATACTCCCGGGACAATTATGTAATTGTCAGGGGCCAGGAAAATACCCATTTTACCATCAGCCATCCCCCGCAGGGCTGTGGAAGGGAGGGCTTTTGGCAAACCCAAAAGTAAAAATCCCAGGGGATAGGGGGCTATGGATGCAATTGACTGGTGCATTCTAAGTTATGAAAAAGATTATTTGATGCAGTTATGTGTTGATTTTTGTCAGCCTTCTATCTTTTTTGTCACCTTTTACAAAATTAATGTTTGTGGTACAGACATGTACAAATCTGGTAACATATCTCAATGGGTAAACATAGGCGGATCCAAGGGGGGGGGGGGGGGGGGGGGGGGGGGGGGCGGACCCGGCGTCCCCCCCCCCCTAAAATCGCCGAAGTAACAATTTTTATTTGACTGAAATAGTCTAGTTTTATGTAATATGCCTTTAATTCTTTGTGAAAAAGTATTAAATGTGAAAATTTCGTGCTCACTACGCTCGCAAAATAAGCTTTAATCTATGAACGAAGGGGTGCATCCACAAAAAATGATGCTATAAGTACGCCTATATACTGGATCACTCTGCAATGAATGAAACACTGTAGACTTTCAAGACTTAAATTAGTCTGGTTTTGTAATAAAGCATGCCCTATTTACTAGCCAATAAGATATCTCAGACCACCAGAATGCACCATATTGATCCCTCGTTTTGAAAAATATTCCCGTCAGAGCATGCCTACCCGGACCCCCTACTTTTGCAATTAGATTCTAAATATCATTAATTTTGTAAAGCGAGTTCTTGTAAAACTATGATTAAGTGCAGATAACATACATGAACATTTTTATAATACTTTTTTTACTGAAATTTTTTTTTGCATGGCCCTGAAAGGAAGTAGAAATTTTACCCAGGGTTGGAAAGGCATAAGTAAAAATCCCTGCTCTTCCTCACAGGTTTTTGACCCGACGAAAGGTTTTTCACACTGTACTAATTGATACAGAGTGAAACAAGACTGCGTTCAATAAACGCTTACGCCCCTGTGGAAGCGATTCAAATAAGTCTAAGTCCAAAATTAGGTCAAGGTGAAGGTCAAAATGGAGTCAGGTGATACAGGAGTGTGGAGAGTGGTCATATACATCATCCATGCAAGTATGAAAGCTTTGTAGCAAGCCATATTATTGCTAGAAGAAACAGTCAATTTGGGTTAACCAAGAATTTGGCCTTTCAATAAGTCTAAGTCCAAAATTAGGTCAAGGTGAAGGTCAAAATGGAGTTAGGTGATACAGGCATGTGGAGAGTGGTCATATACAACAAATGCAAGTTTGAAACCTTTATAGCAAGCTGTATTAATGCTAGAAGAAACGGTCAATTTGACTGGACGGACGAACGGACGGACAGGTGAATCACTATATGCCTCCCGATCTATCGATACGGGGGCATAAAAAATTTAGTCAGTCGAACACCTGTGCTCTTCCTCAGGGTAGGGGATGGGGCAGGGTTTCAATTGACTGGTGCATTACTAAACATACTAATATCATGGTGTTTCAAAGTCTTCGGAAATGGTCGACACTAAATGACCAAGGGAAATAAACAGCTTCTCTTTATTTGAGTGAAATTCCCCAACCTAGACCCAAACATTTTGTCGAATTCCCCATTGTGAGATATCAAATGGACATTCATCTTCATTTCATTATGGTCATAGAGCTGCTTTATACTGAGATCTAAAATCCAGTCTAAGTTTATTTCTTAGGACCCAGAATCATTTAGCCTGTCAAATTCCTATCTGTTACCAATCGTCTTCTATCTACAGTAGGACTGGGACGATTTCAAAAATTTTAAACCGGTTAATTGTCAGTATAAAAACCGAATCGAACCACTTAATCGGACACAATATTGAAGATGGTGATTCCTTTCTGGCAACCATATCAAAGTTCTATCAACAGCTTTCAACTTTCTTATAAGACTTATCCGATGTAAAAAGTATCATTTTTAAATTATTATGTTAAATACGACCAGAAGCAGATATATGTAAAAAAATCAGTATCATTTTTAGGTTATCCCTGCGCATCCAGCCATTGTACCTGGTTGTGTGTTGATATACACATTCCAGTATGAAGTTCAAAAGTACAATTTCTACATGCAGCAATACACATTTCAGCGATTTTTTTTTGCTATTTTGGGAAAGGGTCCGGTCCAATTGGGAAAAATCGCGTCGTTTTTGACTAAATTGGGAATTTATAACAAACAAGCTGTTATACTTTACGACATGCGGCACGCTTGATTAAAAATATTGCGTTCTAGAATAATCGAGTAACACCAACACACGTGGTATGCCTGTTCGGTTAAAATAATGATAAACGAACGAGTGTCATAAATCAAGCGTAGATTCAATCGGAATACCTGGTACAGGTAAGTATCGTGTGAAAACGGGTCCGAAAACAACAAATAAATTGAATACGATGTTCATTTGTATATATTTATAATATCATGATCAGACAACTGTCTATTTTCAAATTGGGATTTTTTTCATTGAAAATTGGGAAAAATGGTCGTTATTTTCGATTGGGAACGGGTCCGTTTACCGGTACCAATCAAAGAAGGAAAAAAATCGCTGCATTTTATTAACATTCTAAGATGTGATTGTTTTAGAATGATTAGCGGTTTTGCAAAATTGAAACTGGTTACACCGGTCTTGCAATATAACCATGTTCGATTAACCGAGTAATCGTCCCGGTCCTAATCTAAAGGTCCACCTGACTCTCCCTTGGGCAAAATATGATAGGTGCATAACCAATGCAAGCTTACATTTTAATAAAATATCAATTAAAAATCAATTACCACCATCACTAAAAAGAATAAACCAATGTTAATCCTGCTACAGTACTGCATATATATAATAAAAATATAAGTTAATTTTGTTGTAATATTCAAATAAACGAGAATATTATAAGCACTTTTTTTTAATGATTATCAAAGTGCTAGACAATAACCATGAGTTAGAGTGTTGCATTCAGCTCTTTGATTTCTATTGGAAATCAGAAATTCTGAAAACAAAAACATTTCAAACTGCAGCGCAGTAAATTCGTATAAATATATTTTTCAACGTCTCGGTTATCTAAACAAATGAAATAAACCATTGTGAAAACCTGACAAAATATGTGTCCAGATAAAATAGCAAAACAAAATATTTACCATTGTTTCTACTTTTGTTGACAATCAGGAAGTTGTCTACTTTCGTTTCAATTTCAGCCTCGGTTTCGTATTAATTGTTATATCGATTTTAATCGATTGTACATTAATTTGCATGTAATAAATAATTTATGTTACAAATAAACTATCACTGTTTTATTTTTCTTATTTTATATATATAAAAAAAATAGAAAAATACTGTCAATTAGGTAATTCGAATCTGTGGCTTCTGTCATCCTCCAATTGCAAAATGGATTCTTTTCAGGGGATGGAATGGAAGAAAATTATTTCCCAGCGTCTGAAGACACGAAACAAGCGAGAATATGGTGATTTCGTGGACCTAATAGATACTCGTGAGTATATTAAGGGTGCTGTCATATGTGCATTTTGCATCCTTGTCGACTGATCAACAGAATCATCCGGCTGGTCACTGCAAATAATTTTGGAAATTGAAGATTCCCAAAACAAATAATTTAATTTCCTTTTGTGGAACATTTTTATTCTGTTTATATCCTGCCTGTTACACATATTTGAACATATATTATATAGGTGGACTCCGGTTTGATCCTCGGCTGGGTCACTTTTTTAAATTTCTTTTCAGTCTTTCCAACCAAACTTTTGTGCAGTAGATAACTGATTGATAAGGCATATTTTAAGAACTCATGCACCAGTCAGTCGCATCCACAGCTCTCCCGCACCCGGGAATGGGTGGTGGGCAGCCGGGAAATAGCTGCGTTTTTACCTTCCAGGTTCCCGCACTGCCAGGGAAATGCTAGCTGTAAATATTTTCTCCGAACCAATACCTTAGGGTCACTATTTAGTTGTCAGGGGGCAGAGGAAATACCTCAGATTTTGCCATCAGCTGTCCCATCGGACAGCGGGGGGTTTTACACCTCAAAAGTAAAAATCCCAGCCCATCCCCGGGGGTGGGGGCCGTGGATGCAACTGACTGGTGCATAAGAGAGTCTATATGGGAATAGTCAAACAATCTCGACTTAGAGTTCCCACTTCTAAGTCAAGACCACTTATGCGCTTTACCGATCAGTTTTTGAGTTTCATGAATTCTGTCTTTTGCGCCAAATTAGAGCCATTTTCAGCATTGAACATGAAAAATATAATAAAAATAAACGAATGGTACAGAATACCTGTTAATATTGGTCCTTATAATCAATAAATCGATAAATAAATCAGCACGTGTAATTTCCGAAAATCCAAATGTAAACATAACTGTGAGTATCCGGTACGCGTATACCGCCCGTACAGCCCGTACAGATGAGCGCAACACGTGTGTGATTCATATGCTAACGTTGTGCGAATCGCTAAGCGAGCAGTAAAATTCATTTAACTTATCGTATTCTGTTCATAAGTCATTAACTATCAGTTTACAAGAAAAATCAGCTCGATTTGTCAACAAGTCTTCGTTAATTTTTCGTTTTTAGTTTCGCCCGAGCGAGCTCAGTGTAATTGGCTTCACGCGTACCAGTGTACATCACTGTGAAAACCAAATAGTGCCGAAGATCTCCCAGCATCCTCCATTGTTCTAGAAACTCATTCCATCGAGTATTCTGATTGGTCGATAGGGGAATGCGATCTGCATATCAACAACAAATAGCTGTGTAGTGGAATTTAAAAGTGCGACCTCGTCGTGTTAAAATTGTCGGACAAACGAACCGCTGAGTGTTTTATGGATGTTTTTGGTGCAGATAACGAGAAAAAGGGTTGATCTTCGTGGACATGCTATATATTTCATGGTATTTACAACTTTTCATTCACCTTTTCAAGTGCCGATAAAAATTTGATCGGCGCTACTTCCACAAATATGACACTTTAGTCCACATCTGCGATGGGGATAAAGGTCAGAAATTAAAAAATCTCCTAGCAGATTGCCCCACATCTAATATGGGAAGAGCTAGGGGTATCACACCCGGATTCTGGTGTGGTACATAAGTTTCTGTCTCTTCCCTTGAATTCGGAGGTCATTGGCCAGTTAATTCACCTGGGGGAAAACAAATGCCTATGCACTCACAAATTCACAACTGCCTGTTAATATTGAACACACACTCATTGGAGGATTCAAGTAATTTTAAAATCAACAGAAAATATAATTTGAGCTTCAGGAATAATCATTTCACAATTAAAATAGGAAATTGGTTCAATTTCATGCGTCAAATCAGGCCTCATTGATGAGGGCACACAGAGAGCCAAGGATTCAATCTGATTATAATGTTAATCAATCTGCCTTTTTGACTCTGAAGAACATCTGTAAAATGTTGTTAGTTCAACCGATATATTTATTTCATATTCCTTATTTCAGAAAATAAGCTATACTGTATTAAAGCAAAAAACATAATTATACTAAATTCTGATTTCTTATTTCAGAAAATAAGCTGTTTGAGCAAGTTGCTTCATTGAAAGCCAGAAATGTTCAACTGACGTATGAGACAGAGAAATTGAAGTCTGAAAACTTGAGTTTACAAGTACGAGCTGAGCACGGAGGTGATGGAGGGGGAGGTAGTAGTGATGAAAGTGTCAAACAACTAGAACGTAAAGTATACAGACTACAAGAGGAACTTACAGAGTTACATAAACATAGAGGAGAAGTATGCTTGCTTAGTACTGTCAAGTAAAAAATTTTGTTCATTCATATTGTGTCTGCCTATTTAATTTTCAATTAGTATATATACCAGGGGTCATACAATTCCTTAATAAGCTTTTCTGTGCAAAGTAAAAAATTATTTGATGAAAAATTTTAAAAAATTGACAAAGTTGTGCTCATTTGAATAAAACAACATTGTTTGAACCATAGATAAGGTGTATGGATAGGCACCTGAAACAGACTTCCAGTCGCTTTCAGGATTGGACTGAAACCCCTGATGTATGAGCTTTAAAATGATGTGATTTCACTTGCATGGTTTGTACCAAACCTAGAAGACCGTGCATATTGTTAAAAATATAGGTCGGATGATCCTCGCATTATTGGCCTTCAAAAATTGCCCAAGCTGATATTTGCTATAAATTCAACCTAGGGCAACAGCCCCTGTGCAATGGCCAATATTTGCGCCCATCAAGGTGTGTTCACCTGTAGCTTTACAGTGATTGTATTCAGGGCTTTTTTTTCACTATATAACAGAGGCCAAAATAAGGCTACTTCACAATTTGGAGGAGGGTGCTTCACAATTTCAAAATGCCACTTTCACAAACCACATAAATGCCACTTTCACAAATGAAACCATTTGCCCAGGCCCAAAATTTTCTACAATATGAAATTGACAAAACCTGAGTAGCTTAAACATTCAATAAAAAAATATATCAAGACTTTATTGATTTTCTGTACAAAATAAAGGGAAATATTAGTTGTAAATTGCTTTTCACAAAATTATTAAAGTTTATATCGCGCTTTCTCTTTCACAATTCAAAAGCAAAACAACGGTTGAATTTCACAATTTTGAGAAAAATCGCGCTTTATGTTTCACAAATTTAACAGGCCAGGGCGTCTTCACAATTTAGGCAAAAAAAGCCCTTGTATTGTAGTTATTTGGGTTCTAGTGTTATGTGTACCACTACATATTTTCAGAATGCACAACATATCATAGATCTTACTGCTGCTATGAAAGAAAAAGAGAAAGAACTTCAGAATAAACATGCCACGTAAGTCTACATGTTTATCATGTACAGACATTTCTCCCAACCCAACATTTTTAGAGAACATGCCAAGTGAGTTGACATTTTCATATAACATCCAAACAATTCTGGCCCGTACCCTCAGTGAAAATAGGGTTGAACACTCCAGAAAAACAGGTACAACATACCGACTATCTTATATGACTAAGAACTGTTTTATTAATTTTGTGCCTGGATGGATACCACAAAGTTTTGTCTAGGGCAGTTCTCTTCTACCATTGCTTGGTTTGAATTCAATAAAATGTAACATGAATATTGGGAACCAAGCCTAATTGTTCATATTGTGAGGATTTTATAGGATGATGAGTAATGGCCCTTGTGGGACTCGGAGGCATAAGTTTTTGTGTCAAAATTACGTGTAGTTTAATATTGCTAACTAATTCTTGTAGATTGATGGATGCTCTTGCACTAGAAAACAGTCTGAAAGCAGAAATCAAACATCTGGAGTCCACTGTATTTGAACTAGAAGCTACTAATCAGGTACCTTTCTTTTGAGAGTCATGTTTCATGGATTGTGCCCTGTAGGGGCCTCATTCTGGGAGTCATCATGTTTCATGGATTGTGCCCTTTAAGGCCTCATTCATACTTAAAAAAGTAACCCTGAATTTCAGACTAAAACTGAAATATGCTGTAGGGTGCGACATAATTCTACAAGACTTAAATAACGAAGGCTTGGACCAAACTTTACAAGACCTTAGTAAAGCTCTCTATGATCATTGAGCTGTATTCCTGTAGAGTAAAAGTAGTACAAACACCTACTCCAATACAACATATGATTCTTTTTAACCAGGACCAGAAATTACAACCAATACTTTCACTCTGCACTCAGCACTTAAATATTGAAAATCCTTCTTTTGAGGTTCAAAGCGACATTTTTTGAGAACGAGAAGTTGAAGTTTTGCTGAATAGGTGCTAAATATTATAATTCGCTTGTTTCCAATTGAAATTTAGTGTATATGTAAGCCATAAGTATAATTCATCAGCCTGAGTGCACTCAGATTCAATAATTACGTTTTTACCTTATAAATAGTACAAAACAGCAAAAATATGCATCAAATGTTATTTTTAACATTCAAATAACAATTCTATACATTTCCCCACCTAGAATAGCAATCTAGAACATATAATAGCTCATTAATATGATAAATTCAATATTTAAGTGCTGAGTGCAGAGTGTAAGTACATGTATTGGTAACGTTGTAATTTCGGGTCCAGAACTTAAAATTCTCACATCATATCAATATAAGAAGACAACTTATTCAACTCATTAATTAAACTTCATTAGATTATGAATACTGTACACAACACATATATTGATGGCTTAGAACCAGAAGGTCATAACTACTACTTACGACCGTATAAGACTCATACATATTTGAAATCTGCTTCACAAGGCGCTTTTTATGAGCCTATTTTCATGAAAATCTGAAATTGTTATGTTGACCAAAATGAAGTTTTAAAAGCGTGTTAAGAGTAAATTACAGACAGTTTTCTCTTGTTTTCTCAATATGTTTCTCAATATATCGATTTGGTAGTTACGACCTTCTGGTTCTAAGCCAGCGATATATGTTTGGCATCAAAACATGAAGAAAAAGCCTTTCTTATACAAGTTAATTATATGAATGACAAATTGTTTAGTTGTGTATGCGATATTATTTCAGACATTAAAAGATGAGCATCAAGCATTACAGATGGCATTCACAGCTTTAGAAGAGAAGTATCGTAAGGTACAGGAAGATAACAGTGAACTGATGGCAAGATGGCTAGAACAGAAGATGAAGGAAGCTGATAAAATGAACCTAGAAAATGACCGATTTTTTAAGTATGAATAGGGCTTAATTATGATTTATTTTTCAGGACAGTATGGTAATTATTTGATAACTGCAAAAAAGTGATAGATTCATCGCAATTGTTATGCTTCAGTATCTACTGTATAAGTCAACGTTTTCAGTAATTTCCAGATTTTGAGTGTCCAATAATGGTCGATTTTAAATTGACCAATTTTCAGGATTTTAGGATTGCAAACATTCTAACTTTCATACTTGATTTTATATTTTCAGACACAAACAAGAGTTACTGAAGAGAGATTTAGCAGAAGCAGCCAAAGAACATAAAGATATATCTTCACAAGAGTAGGTTATATTTTATGCTTGATGTCAATATATTCATTAAGTCTACATGGCTTGTTACCATTTTGAGCGTGAGAGGTCTCCTGTGCAATCCCAGACCTTGGGATTAATATGGTACTGGTATAGTTACTTCCTTGATGCTTGGCGAAGTTGGTTCCGGATAAGTTTTGCCACATGTCAAAAAAATGTGACTGTAAAACCAATATGACTGAAACACTGTTGCCCATCAGTTCTCTTTTTACTCGATACGTAAGTTATGACTTGCTGTACCCTTACCATATTATCGGCTTTTGAGGACGAGAGTCAATGACAAAGGCAATACAAGCATGTGACTTGTTGGCTGCATGTTTGGAAGCATATGCTTGAAGATAATAACAAAAGAGGCAGTGTAGACAGCACTTTACGGAAATTGCAGAGCATGGTAGGGTATGATTTACAAAATGCTTGCATGCATGAAAATGGCCCCAGGCAAAATGTAGGCGCAAATAAATATACACATATTCAAAAGACATGCTTATTTTGGTAATTTCTCAAATGTTCATAGAGACTGGTACCTCTGTATGCAGCTGTGTAGCTACATGCCTGTCAACACTGTTGATTCTTAGATAATACATCTATCTTTTCATACTGCCAAACACCTGTTCTGAGTATCATTGGCTGGCGCAATGTTGACATTGTTTGTGCACTTTGACTTACTGTACTTCCAGAGAATCCTCAGTGATGTTGAAGGGTGTTACTCCAATATGTCTCAGTGCAACATTACCAACAAAAGCTCAATGTAAAGTGGTGTGTATACTTTTTTATTTCTATGGAAACCTGAAATGAAATTAACACTTTTTAATACAGTAAGGTCTAAAATAGAAAAATGTTTGTTTTTCACTCCCACAACCAATTTGCCAAAATCCCCCTAGCTGAAAACTTTTTACTTTAATGCAGAAAATAACAGTGAAAAAAGTTATGCAGTGAAATAAATTATTTCTACTGATAGAGAACAGTGAATTGCTGGTTTATTTTTCACTGATAAACCTTTGACAAGCCTATAATAAATCAATATTTGTTCTACCTCAGATCAGATCAGTGCAATGTTATAATACAATAAAATATCATTTTGGTTTTGAAAACTGAGTCATTTCCCTCTGAACTTATAAAACAATGAGTCCCACTATGTGAAAATAAAGTATTTTCAAATTTAATGTGTCCCAAACCAATTTGATGAGCCAAGTACTCGCACAAAAATGAAACATTGCCTACATGTATGCCACACCATATTGCTGGTTTAGAATGAGATGGTCGTAAGTACTTCTTACAAACTTATAAGACTGATACATATTCATAATCAGCATCAAAAGGCGCTTCTTTTAATGAGCCTATTTTCATGAAAATCAGGGCCCGAAATTACAACAATACTTACACTCAGCACTCAAGTATTGAAATTCCTTCTTTTGAGGTTCAAAGCGACATTGTTTTAGAACGAGAAGTTGAAGTTATGTTGAATAGGTGGTAAATATTATCATTTGGTTGTTTCCAATTGAAATTAAGTGTATTTGCAACCTATACGTGTAATTTACCAGTCTGAGTGCACTCAGCTACAATACTTACGTTTTACTTCATAAATAGTACAAAATAGCAAAAATATAGATCAAATGTAATTTGCAACATTCAAATAGTAATTTTATACATTTCCCCACCTAGATTAACAATCTTAAACAAATGATAGCTCATTAAAATAACAAATTCAATATTTGAGTGCTGAGTGTAAGTATTGGTTGTAATTTCGGGCCCAGAACTTGTCATGTTGACCAAATTGAAGTTGATAATCTTGTTTTACCATAAGTAAAGAGTAATTCTCAGACAGCTATTTCGTGTTTTCTCAAAATATCAATTTTGAACTTACAACCTTCTCATTCTATGCCAGCGATATATTGTATATAATTATACAGGATGCTCACGATGGAGAAGTGAATGCTATATTATGGAGTCCTACTGGTAGTCTGTTTGCTACTGGGGGTTCAGATAGAAAAGTTAAACTCTGGGATTATAATGGAGGTAAGAAATTCTCTCTACTGGTTACAAATTTTGTACACGGGTACATTTAATTAGAAATGTGACTGGATATCAAAATTAGTATTAGGATATTCTGATTGCTAACCAAGTAAACTATAATTATGAACTTGAACTTCAGAATAACAAATATGAGTATTTTTTGCATCATAAAAATAAGCTATTTTACTGTTAATCTTAGTGATGACAAACTGTTTACCAGTTGTATTGTGCACTATTTTATATTAAGGATGGCAACGAATATCCGGATATTCGGATATTCGCATCGAGTTGCGATTATCCGGATAGCAAATTGGTATCCGGATATTCGTTATAAAAATTGAAAAAAAACTTCCTTACGAGAGAAATCATCGATTAACACCTATAACAATAGAATACATTTGTTGTCGGTGTCACCACAGAGGCTAGTCTATTTTTCATGTGGGGACACATTGTTAATTGCGGGGTCTGTGTACTTCTGAATTGACACGGGGTCTCTGATTCATGATTGCGTGATAGTTACTTTCCAGTTATGTTAATTTATTTTTTGGTTTTGCCTGACAGTACATTCTATAATTGTATTAGGTAACAATCACTGGTTTTACCAAGTTGTTAGCTTAATAAATTAATTAATAAGGCCCAGCTCCACTGATTGGTCTAATTTTTCGCGTATTCATGAGGAGTGATAATGAGGGGGTTAGGAGATTTTGTGTTTGTCTCACGCAGCATGTTACAAACATTCTTTTCTCATCGACAGCTATTTAAAATCAAGCTTAGTATTAAATTTTGGTTAATCTGAAAGAAGTTATCGGCTAGTAACAATGTTAATCGCTAAATCATGTTAAAATCAAACATTGCTATAACTTTATTCAAACCCGATTTTAGCAACATTCAAATTGATGCGGATATCCGGATATTCGTTCGGATAGCGTTCCGAACATCCGGATATCAATTTTGGTATCCGTTGCCATCCTTATTTTATATAGTGCGTATGAATACAGTACACCGTCTCCGAAGCGGAGCTCTAGAGCAACAACCTCTCTATAACCACACCTTCATTATTTCCCTGAGCCCATACTTGCTATAAATTAAACCTCTGTAGAGAAACAACATCTAAACAACAGTAAATATTTGCTTGTTCAACAGACCTACTGTATAGCTTGGCTATTTTGACCTGAGCCTGACCTTTATGCAAGAATATATAACAAGGTTCTTGCTTTGAATATATCAATTTCCGCAAGCAAATTGTGTAATATCGGCATTTAAGTTTATGTTTGTATTACATCTCGAGCGTCTTCGTGATACTCCCCGATTATCAAAACATACAATCGGGGTTGTAAACGTTGGCAATATATCGACTGTTAGGCTCATGTCAATGTGGCCAAGCAATACATTCTTCATTCCAAATGCGAATTCATTTATTTCAGGACAGTGTAATTGTAAGGGGACATTACTAGGTAGTAACGCTGGTATTACAGCATTAGAGTTTGATCTCAATGAAGAACTACTGCTTGGTGCATCTAATGATTACGCTAGTCGATTATGGTCAGTCCGAGATCAAAGATTAAGGGTAAATATTCATTTCTTTCAACTTTATTTACAGATAAACATGTTATACTGTAAAATCATTAAATTTCGATGGGACGTTAATTCATGGATATTGCATTTCAGGTAATAAATACGAGGGTAAAAATTATAGTTTATTTGATTTCGTGGTTAAAGGTGAACCACGAAATCTATGAAATTTAATCCCCACCAAAATTAATAGTTTTACAGTAACCACCTCCGAGAACTGAAAGTAGTTGATGGCCTCTGGTCAACTACTTTATTAGTGGATATTTAAGCTCATTTAAGAATAAGCAAAGTCTTTATTTAATAAATTTGTTTATGGACATACTATACACAAATTTTTATTTTCTTAATTGGTCATATAAAAATTCACTGATTTTGCTTTAACTGTAAGTCCTCAAGTGGTCTTTTTAACTGGTAGCCTGTTGTCTCCTATTTCTGGGCATCTAAGGATAAAACTGATTTTAAAAATGTTTTAAAAAACTTTTTGAATAAATTAAATTGGAGGAAAGTATGACTAACCATTCATGCAAAACATGCAATCAACGAAAACACAAAAATCTAATATCCATGGTCTATTTTGAGCATCATATCACATGACCTTCATGATTACAAGCACTTTCTCGTATTTCCGGTCTTTTTTGTATTATTTATTGACTGGTATTCTTACAAACTTCACATGTGGCCCAATTTGTAGTTTTATCCTTCCGTCACATGTTGAAATCCTGATTAATGGTTGCAAACCAGTCTAAGTAGGAGTTTCAGCAAGGAGTTGTTTCCCTTTTCTAAAATTACGCTGATTTTTTTTTTTTTTTTCGAAAATTTTCATTTTTTGCCTAAATCTTGTGCATTTTTGGTGGAAATCAACTAATATGGGTTAAATCTATCAAATTACTACAAAACAATAATTCATTAATGCAGCTTTATGTGTGCGGAAATATGAGAAACAAGGATATGTCATAAGAATTCCATTTTTAATATTGTAGCTGATACTGTAAAATCATTTAATTTCGATGCCACAAAATTTTGTGGTTTTGATAAAAAGGACAATTTTTGATGGGACTTTACTTTGTGGATTTTGCATTTCTGGTAAATTTTACACAAGGGTAAAAATTAGTGTTCAATGGGATTTGATTTCGTGGTTGCAGGTGAACCACGAAATCCATGAAATTTAATCCCCCACGAAAATTAATGGTTTTACAGTATACTTGATTCTCATCGATTCGATCCTTCTCATCGACTCGAGCCTGTTTTGGATAAGAAACATCTTTGTACATTTGTATATTTGACAAAATCAATCAGGGCTCGAGTCGATGAGAAAGTTTCTGAATGACGTAGGCTTGTACTGGTACTTACTTTATAGCAAATATTTTACAAGAAAAGCTTTTTAATGGCAAAACCTTTCTGTCTTCATAAAGTTAAGTTATTGCTCAGTCAGTAAAAATAAAATTGGTGAAAGAGTAAACTGTAGGAAGTGTTCATGCAAGGCTTTTAGCTCTAAGGGGCTCAACTCCATGAGAAAGCAGTATATATAGGTTCATCGTGTCATTTCAGATTTCAGACATTGATAACTCACTTCGGATTGATGTGTTATTTTATCCAAAGGTCGATGGAATTCATTACTTATCTATACATTGACTATCATCCACATGCTTGCTATTAGCTTGCTTGATACCTTTGACCCTGGCTTCAATTAATTTTGTGACATCTCTTCAACATTTCTCAAATTATGAATCTTTTTATAAACATTAATTGATGATATTGAGCTTTATGGAATTTTAATTTTATTGAATGAGGTACTTCCCATAGATTGTAGAATTTTAGTCTTTGATGGGACTTACTGCCCTTAGATTGCTGAGTTTTAATCTTTGGCTGGGTTACTGCCCTTAGATTATTTTTGAAAGTTCTGCGTCTCCTTCCTCTTGCAATCTGCTTGTAACAGTGTTGTAGTTTGACAGAAACTTTACAAGAAGCTAAAATGACATGCTAATTAACTGAATTACCAATGGGTGGTGTGGGGGTTAAGTGGATAGCACGCGAGACTACAGATTGTGAGGTCCCTTGTTTTATTCTCTTCTTGGGTCCTCATAAATTTCTAAAATGCTTTATAGTGTTTCCCGCCCTACTTGAGGTTCTCTTGCATGTAGTGGTGCTACACACCAGAGTACTGTTTTATCAAAGCATTTACGGAAATCTTAAACTTACGGTTAAATTTATATTCTTTATAATATTTTTACATCTATAAAGTGCGGTAAATGGAAATCAAGATTCAGGTAATGAACTCCTACAAATAATATCTGTCCCCAGTTTACAGTTGTTACAAAATTATAAAGAATTTAAACTTGAAGGTAAGTTTACGATTTCCGTAAGTTGTTTGATAAAACAGTGCCCCGACAATTACTTTCAACTGAATGCATTATATCACCGCACTGTATATTTCCTGGAAGTTATTGGAAAAAAACCAGTGACAATGCACTTACAAGAGTTTCAGTTGAATGCAAAAAAGCAAAGTTCTGAAGAGTTATAGTGTTAGTTAGACATTCTGGTGAATTATACTAAACTTCTTAACTATCAACCCTTTTTCTTGCTTTGCCTGTCTGAACTGACACTGTCTAATCATGCAATAGGGCAGAATTTCTTACTATGCATAGATGATAAACGGAATTTTGTGCAAGGTGATTTTTCCATTAATTGAGATATTGGTACAAACAGATCTGGGCCCAAAATCACAACCAATACTTACACTCTACACTTAGCACTCAGAAATAGAAAATGTTATTTAATGAGCTATTATTTGTTCTAGATTGCAAGTATAAATAGGGAAAATGTATAGAATTATTATTTGAATGTTGAAAATTACGTTTGAAACATATTTTTTCTATTTTGTACTATTTATGAGGAAAAAACTAAAGTATTGTATCTGAGTGCACTCAGACTGGTAAGTTACGTTTTAGAGCTTACAAATACACTAAAATTCGTTATTGGAAACAAGCAAATGATAATATTTAGCTCCTATTCAACATAATTCGAACTTCTCATTCTCAAAAAATGTCGCTTTGACCCTCAAAAGAAGAAATTTCAATATTTGAGTGCTGAGTGCAGAGTGTAAGTATTGGTTGTAATTTCGGACCCTGGCCTAGTTAGACTGGTTTTGTATTCATATAAACCACAGTAAGGTTACTGTAACTGTACCTAAAATAGTTAGCAGGTACTACTTCCTGAAAAGCCACCCTCTATTAAACTATGTCTGAGTATTGTACAGGCAGTTCAATACTATCAACTGAGTTAAAAATATTTCACTAAATTGCTTAAATTTTTTAAACATTGAATGTCTGAAATTTTTGCTAACTTTTCGACCTTCTGAAATATACTGCTATTTTCTTGTCAGCATGTTTATGAAACAAGCTGAAATGCACGATATATAAGATATTGCATAGCATTTATTTAAACCTTGAGGCAAATGTGGTTGCACCAACAGGAACCAATGTGGTGACCACAGATAACAACAACACATCAATTGTTTTGGCACACCCAAATACTGTAAATTCATTAATATTTGTGGGGAATTTAATTTCGTTTATTTCGTGGATGACCTCAGCCACTAAATTACATCCACCACAAACATTAATGATTCTTTAGTATCTGACTTGGTGGATCATTATATCCTTGAAATTACGTCCCCACAATTTTTTTTCTCACAAAAACGACGTAATTTAGTCCCATTGAAATTAGATAAATGTACAGTATATGAAATGGTTATTGTTCACTTTTGTCCTTGTTTTTCAGCACACTCTGACGGGTCATAGTGGTAAAGTATTAACTGCCAAATTTCTCGGTGATTCTACGAAGGTAGTTTCAGGGAGCCATGACAGAACCCTTAAAATTTGGGATCTCCATAGTAAAGCATGTAAGTTGTATAAGTCATTATGAATACTATAAATTATTAGTTTTCGTGGGGGATTAAATTTGTGGATTTCTTGGCTCACCTTTAACCAGACTGTATGTTAAGTTCTTAACCCATTATTAATTTGACTAACAAACCAGTGAAACCACCGTTGGTTTTAAACTTTCATACTTGTTTGCCATTTTATACACATTACAATTTCAGCACCATGAATCACTATCCAACATTTCAACAGAATTATGGCACCTGATTGACTGATTGAACAAGGCTTCTGCCGGGACATAAGCATTTATTGAATACAGTCTTGTTGACCCATTTATGTGTTATGCTTAATTAACTTTTCAGGTTCAAAGACAATATTTGCGGGCTCAAGTTGCAATGACCTTGTGACCTTACATGGAACAAGTATTATCAGCGGCCATTTTGATAAACGTGTAAGGTTCTGGGACCCTCGTGCAGATAATACCATCAATGAAATAGGTCTACATGGTAGAATAACATCTTTAAATATATCACCAGGTTTGTGTGTTGCTATGGTTACAAAATACAATTTGTAATTATATATTGGACTGTGTTTGACACCTTAACAACCTAGAGGGTACAAGTTTTCTGGCATTTGTCTGGAGCCTGTTCCCTAATCAATCCGCTGCTTAATAGCTATACCAAGTATTTACGTACATCTATATTATTATAACAACACTCTACCAGGGATTCTAAGTGTTTGCCAACAGCATACCATTTCTTAGGACTTGCTAGGCAAGCGCTTTCTTTGGATTTCTTGTAAATATTTCTTCCAAAATGTTTGAAAATATTGCAAATGTTTGGATAAACAAATTGATGACTTGTTAGTGTCCATCAAAGTTGGACTAAGAAAATTGTATGTTTCTGCTAGGTAGTCAGGTCAATTATGGGATACATATATTTTTTATGAGTGTATATTGGGTATGACTGTTTATTGTTTGTGACTGTATATTATTTGTTACTGTATATTATTTGTGACTGTATATTGTTTGTGACTCAATATTATTTGTGACTATATATTATTTGTGACTGTATATTGTTTGTGACTCTATATTATTTGTGACTCCATATTATTTGTGACTCTATATTATTTGTGACTCTATATTGTTTGTGACTCTATATTATTTGTGACTCTATATTATTTGTGACTATATTATTTGTGACTATATTATTTGTGACTGTATATTGTTTGTGACTCTATATTATTTGTGACTCTATATTATTTGTGACTATATTATTTGTGACTCTATATTATTTGTGACTATATTATTTGTGACTGTATATTGTTTGTGACTCTATATTATTTGTGACTCTATATTATTTGTGACTATATTATTTGTGACTGTATATTGTTTGTGACTCTATATTATTTGTGACTGTATATTGTTTGTGACTCTATATTTTTTGTGACTCTATATTATTTGTGACTATATTATTTGTGACTATATTATTTGTGACTGTATATTGTTTGTGACTCTATATTATTTGTGACTCTATATTATTTGTGACTATATTATTTGTGACTATATTATTTGTGACTGTATATTGTTTGTGACTCTATATTATTTGTGACTGTATATTGTTTGTGACTCTATATTATTTGTGACTGTATATTGTTTGTGACTCGGTATTATTTGTGACTATATTATTTGTGACTGTATATTGTTTGTGACTCTATATTATTTGTGACTCTATATTATTTGTGACTCTATATTATTTGTGACTGTATATTGTTTATGACTCTATATTATTTGTGACTCTTTATTATTTGTGACTCTATATCATTTGTGACTATATTCTTCGTGACTCTATATTCTTCGTGACTCTATATTGTTTGTGACTCTATATTATTTGTGACTCTATATTATTTGTGACTCTATATTATTTGTGACTCTATATTGTAGATAAATCATCAATATTGGCTTGTACGAGAGAAGATACACTGAAAGTGATAGATTTACGTATGAATCAAGTAATCCATACATTATGGTAAGTAATAATACATCATTCCATGGTTTTAGTCCAGTGATTATAGTGTCTGGAGTTTGTAACCATGCGATCCAGGTTTGAAACCCGGTCAGCCCTGGCCATAGTCCAGCGGTTCATGCTTAGAGTTTGTAACCAGGCGATCCAGGTTTGAATCCTGGTTGGCCCTGGCCATAGTCCAGTGTTAGTGCCTAGGGTTTGTAACCAGGCGATCCAGGTTTGAATCCTGGTTTGCCCTGGCCATAGTCCAGTGTTAGTGCCTAGGGTTTGTAACCAGGCGATCCAGGTTTGAAACCCGGTCGGCCCTGGCCATAGTCCAGCGGTTTGTGCTTAGAGTTTGTAACTAGGCAATCCAGATTTGAAACCCGGTCTGCCCTGGCCATAGTCTAGCAGTTCCTGCTTAGAGTTTGTAAATAGGCAATCCAGATTTGAAACCTGGTCGGCCCTGGCCATAGTCCAGTGGTTAGTGTCTGGAGTTTGTAACCAGGCGATCCAGATTTGAAACCCGGTCGGCCCTGGGCATAGTCCAGTGGTTAGTTCCTAGGATTTGTAACCAGGCGATCCAGGTTTGAAACCCGGTCGGCCCTGGCCATAGTCTAGTGGTTAGTGCCTAGAGTTTATAACTAGGAGATCTAGGTTTGAAACCCGGTCGGCCCTGGCCATAGTCTAGTGGTTAGTGCCTAGAGTTTATAACTAGGAGATCTAGGTTTGAAACCCGGTCGGCCCTGGCCATAGTCCAGTGTTAGTGCCTAGAGTTTGTGACTAGGCGATCTAGGTTTGAAACCCGGTCGGCCCTGGCCATAGTCCAGTGTTAGTGCCTAGAGTTTGTAACCAGGCGATCTAGGTTTGAATCCCTGTCGGCCCTGGCCATAGTCTAGCGGTTAGTGCCTAGAGTTTGTAACTAGGCGATCTAGGTTTGAAACCCGGTCGGCCCTGGCCATAGTCCAGTGTTAGTGCCTAGAGTTTGTAACCAGGCGATCCAGGTTTGAATCCCCGTCGGCCCTGGCCATAGTCACGCGGTTAGTGCCTAGGGTTTGTAACCAGGCGATCCAGGTTTGAATCCTGGTTGGCCCTGGCCTCAGTCCAGTAGTTTGTGCCTCTGGTTTGTAACCAGGCGATCCAGGTTTGAATCCTGGTTGGCCCTGGCCTCAGTCCAGTAGTTAATGCCTAGAGTTTGTAACCAGGCGATCCAGGTTTGAATCCTGGTTGGCCCTGGCCATAGTCCAGTGTAAGTGCCTCTGGTTTGTAACCAGGCGATCCAGGTTTGAATCCTGGTTGGCCCTGGCCATAGTCCAGTGTTAGTGCCTAGGGTTTGTAGCCAGGCGATCCAGGTTTGAATCCTGGTTGGCCCTGGCCATAGTCCAGTGTTAGTCCCAAGGGTTTGTAACCAGGCGATCCAGGTTTGAATCCTGGTTGGTCCTGGCCATAGTCCAGTGTTAGTGCCTAGGGTTTGTAACCAGGCGATCCAGGTTTGAATCCTGGTTTGCCCTGGCCATAGTCCAGTGTAAGTGCCTAGGGTTTGTAACCAGGCGATCCAGGTTTGAATCCTGGTTGGCCCTGGCCGTAGTCCAGTGTTAGTGCCTAGGGTTTGTAACCAGGCGATCCAGGTTTGAATCCTGGTTGGTCCTGGCCATAGTCCAGTGTTAGTGCCTAGGGTTTGTAACCAGGCGATCCAGGTTTGAATCCTGGTTGGTCCTGGCCATAGTCCAGTGTTAGTGCCTAGGGTTTGTAACCAGGCGATCCAGGTTTGAATCCTGGTTGGCCCTGGCCATAGTCCTGTGGTTAGTGCCTAGGGTTTGTAACCAGGCGATCCAGGTTTGAATCCTGGTTGGCCCTGGCCATAGTCTAGTGGTTAGTGCCTAGGGTTTGTAACCAGGTGATCCAGGTTTGAATCCTGGTTTGCCCTGGCCATAGTCCAGTAGTTAGTGCCTAGGGTTTGTAACCAGGTGATCCAGGTTTGAATCCTGGTTTGCCCTGGCCATAGTCTAGTGGTTAGTGCCTAGGGTTTGTAACCAGGTGATCCAGGTTTGAAACCCGGTCGGCCATTGTCCCGTGGTTAGTATGTAAGATTTGTAACCCAGTAAACTCAGCTTGGTACCTGGTCACAATAGGTCACACCCTTCCATGAAAAGTTTGGCATCAATGTTGATTTTTCTCCACATGTGGAGTAGTTGCTGGTCGTTTAACCCAAATAAACAAACAAACATACGCCCTGTCATTCGTTTGTTCGTACTGTATTAAGACAGTCTTAATTAATACATCAGAAAACCTGAGATTGTTTTGTGCATCAACCATTTACCATTTATTTATAGCAAATCGGCATATAAATATGACATAAACGAGGAAAAAAATAAAGCAATATTGATAATTATTACAATTTTGCTCAAACATCGACTTGTTATCAATTATTATTTGCAGATATGAAAATGGCACTCCATCATTTATGTAAAGTGTCTGGTGCAGGAGATATTCCTCTTGTTTACCAGTCACAGATTGCATTCATTTACAATTCAACCTACTATTTTATCAAGACACTTTGGAAAATCTAAAATTATGCAGAAATTTAATTCCTATATAATTCATTTACATAAGCAAAGTCGTTGTAAAGGGACCTGTAATAGTAACAATATTTTCGTAAATGAATTCTGACAAGCCATATTATTATGTCCCTTCGTGCATTTGTTCTAGTATTTCAATTTGTGCATAATTTTATGATTTCCGTGAGTACTTTCAAAAGTTTATAAAACAGTACCCAGTAGGTGTGTTTGTAATGATACATTATTTATTTTTTAGTGCGGACAATTTCAAGGTTGCCTTTGATTGGTCGCGAGCTGTATACAGGTATTTTCTAATTATGCAATTCTTGCATCTTACATGTCCCACAATCTAACCTGTCTGAAGTAGTGTAATTATCAAATATATTTATACTTCATGTTAAGTTAAGTTACCAATTTTCTAGGGCTCTTTTCAGCTGTTAGGCCGCTCAAGCACCCTTTGACATTTCAACTTCCCCTGGTCATTGGGCTACATATGGAAACCTACACTCGTGTCTCCCTGGGGAGACTATTTCTCTCCTGTGGTGTGGCAGCCAAAATCGATCTGCGGCGCCCAGGAATAGACACTGTCATAAAGGTACCATTTTACACCATGGTGGAGTGGAGCTGTGGGTCTTGCTCGGAGAAATTAACCAGTGGTCCAGAGGGGGATAGAACCCGGGACATTTTGATCCCGAAGCGCATACCCTACCTCTAGGCCACCACTCCCCATGTGACCTTAGATATAGAAATATGACTTTTGTTCCTTTTTGTGATCAGTTAACTAGCAACAATAACTTTGCTAAACACCATCTAGTGGCATAGCACTTGTTCCATTATGCTAAACAAATAGCATTAATCTTTCAGTAGGTGTACTCAGTAACCATTTCTGACTATTGAGCTGCAACATGTCGGGCATACATGTTTTACAAACATCTCTTATAATATCTTGCTTGTTATTTTCTAGTCCTGATGGTAGTTACGCAATGGCTGGGTCTATAGATGGAACCTTATATATCTGGAACATTGAGAAAGAGAAGGTGGAAAGGACACTTAAAGAACATACGTATGTTTCACTTACACTATTATTCATCCTGAGTCACCTGTTATATGATTTGGCAGGGTGTGTGTTGCATGCCATTTAACTATCGGTTTTGTTGGACTTCAATTGGAAACCAATCCAGGCCCCTATCTCCCGAAACATCTCAATTTTGAGATAAATGTCCTCTCAAATATTGCCATGTGTTGTTTGGAAAATTTCAAAGGGAGGATGAACTCAAAATTATGTACAAATTTGCAAATTCTATTATTTGTATTTTCCAGTAATTTATAATGAGTTCAGACTTCAGATTTATTAGAAATCCAGACTCTGATATCGGCAAAATCTCAATTTGAGATGTTTCTGGAGATTGGGACCAGATTGCACCAGGCACCTCTCATACTTTGTAGGATGGTTGTCGGGCTATGGCAATAATGTAGCCAAGTTCTATAAGATCCTTCCTTTGTATCTGAGACCTTTGGTAATTTGCAGGATGTACCCTAGTTCATGATAAAAGACTAGCATCACACTACATTAGAATATTCATTTTCTTAAATGTTAAGTGTTTTCAAATGTCAATAAACCTAACAAAGTCATCCATTTTGCATATTGTCTTCCTTATATATTTAAGGTATTTTGTAGATGTTGATTTTCAATTCTCATTTTATCTTTATTTTTTATCTGTCTTGCATACTTGATGTAATCATCCTTTAAATTGTATGCAAGGGATAAAACTTGGTTATTGTTTCCATTTCAGACATGCCATTCTTTCATGCTCATGGCATCCATCAGGCTCTGTGATACTTAGCTCAGAAAAACAGAAGAAAATTGTTTTATGGTCAGACATTTAAGTGCTACAATTCCACAGTCATTTTTAACATTGTGACACTATGGAACCAGTCTGCAGAACATCATTTGTAATCCTCGGACATTATGGTACCAGTCTACAGAACATTGTTTGTAACCCTCTGACATTATGGTACCAGTCTACAGAACATCATTTGTAACCCTCTGACATTGTGGTACCAGTCTACAGAACATCATTTTTAACCCTCTGACATTATGGTACCAGTCTACAGAACATTGTTTGTAATCCTCAGACATTATGGTACCAGTCTACAGAACATTGTTTGTAACCCTCTGACATTATGGTACCAGTCTACAGAACATCATTTGTAACCCTCTGACATTATGGTACCAGTCTACAGAACATCATTTGTAACCCTCTGACATTATGGTACCAGTCTACAGAACATCATTTGTAATCCACTGACATTATGGTACCAGTCTACAGAACATTGTTTGTAATCCACTGACATTATGGTACTAGTCTACAGAACATTGTTTGTAATCCTCGGACATTATGGTACCAGTCTACAGAACATCATTTGTAACCCTCTGACATTATGGTACCAGTCTACAGAATATCATTTGTAACCCTCGGACATTATGGTACCAGTCTACAGAACATTGTTTGTAATCCTCAAACATTATGGTACCAGTGTACAGAACATCATTTGTAACCCTCTGACATTATGGTACCAGTCTACAGAACATTGTTTGTAACCCTCTGACATTATGGTACCAGTCTACAATCTTCTACTGTCATCAAGGTGAAATGTGAACAGGGTAACTACAGATGAACAATGGAATATGATAGTCATTTCCGGAAGAGAATGTATTTAGTGTTTATCTGTGAATGATGTGCTCATTTATAATGATACCAAAAACATGCTCCATTAATAATGTAATCTGAAAATCTCCTTGCAGTATCAACCTCCCTATGCAGCACATAAACCACTGCCAATATGACTGCATTGAACCAAATTTGGTTATCTTACTGTTTTATGCAATGTGCATACTTAAATGTTGATTGTGTAATTCATGATTGTTTGATGCCGATGTAAGACACAATACTGTAAACCAATTTACTTTTGTGTTTTGCCAAACGTTTTGCATTTTTAAGTCTCTCCAGATGTCCATATTAATGTTTTTAAGACTATTGAATTTTGGGAATATCAAACCACTTGTGAACTGCTTGAAATACTTTCTTGGTTTACAGTGCAAACATCTCCATGAAGTTAACCACCTATTTTGACTCGGCATATTTTAATAGATATATCACATTTCACCTTCAGTTCTTTAAGATGTATTTTGTTTCTTTGCTTTTGTTTGATCTTGTTTTTATTCTACCGGTAAATTATGAAATCCATTTGAAGCATAATAATTAAAAGTGTGTAGGAAATAATCATAATATTTTTCTGAAATGCAGAAAACTTATTGTGCAAATAAACTAGATGTAATGTTACATTTTGTTTATTTTATTGCCTACCGAGTTCTTCATGACAGAATTCAATTTCGTATTTCTTTTGAGTGCTACAAATATGCTGCTTTGCTGTAAAACTTCATCTAAAAACCACCTATTTTCAGGTCAATTTTATTGCGCTTTATTTAACATCAATATATGAAGGGGCATCTCAATACTTAGACTAATTTGCGAGGAATGATTATCGTATTATTGAGGATTTGCTGTATGTGTATGGTCATGGATATTTTTGACAAGATTGATTTGTTAATTTCTCTGTTATGTATTTGATAAGATGATATGTGATATATGCATACAATATAACAGTTACAGTACAATCTCTCCAAAGCTGTCCTCCATAAAATAGACACCTCTCTTCAGCATAATCATTTCATTCCAGAAGTATCAATTTACTATAAATTTTAACTCTTCATAGCAAACATCTCACAACAACCAAACTTTGTGTTTCACAAAGGGTATTGCTTTAGAGAGGTTGTACTTCAATTAAAGATACATTCCATGCTTTGGGGGCTTAGGTCCTGGGCCGGTATTTATAAAGCATCTTAAGTGCAAACTTAAATATTTTTACTTACGTTAAAATATTGAGCTGCCAATATTTCACAACAAACGAAACATAGCCCATATTTTCTATATGATTACACTTGCACTTTACATAATGCTTCTAAGCAATGTCAATAATTGTTAATATTGGTTTTCCTGTTTAGCTGACACTCTTAAGGAAAATTTGAAATTGTAAGAAAATTCTAAGTTTTCACTTAAGATGATTTATAAACACCGGCCCTGGTCTTGTTTCCGCCAGGTTAAAGTCCTTTTGTTCCTTCAAAATTATCCCTCCCCTTTCTTGTCATCATGTAATATTCTATAAAATCACCCATCTGGCCCAGTGATTATTAACATTTCTGATTCTCATACTCATGCTCCATGCTCCAACTTGAAAAACAGATCATTTTAGAATTTTGCATCAAAACCAACACCAACTTGTAGCAAATGATCTAATTCAGAAAATGAACTCCCATTTTATATGTTTCCATTCAGCAATAATGAAGTTACAGCAGTTTTTGTAACTAGGAAATGCTCCAATTGGAGTACGGAGTATGAGTTGGAGTATGGAGTACGTATTCCAATGTTTATAATCAACGGACCAGTTGTTGTTGTACCGTTAATCACTCAAATTCTCCATGTTTTAATGAGGGGCTTCGATCAGATACCAGTGTAAGTCAACTATCCTCTCACATCAAAATCTTGGAAACCTTAGCAGGAAAACAGTATTCAAAACCAAGTTACCTTGGTTTGACCAAACAATTGTTTACAGTCTGGTTAAGCTCATTCTCATTAAGTCTGGTTAAGTCTATTCTGAATCACATGAATCATAGATTACGGTGTGGTTAGACGATAGATTATGTGGTTACAAGTTGAGGTCCCTCCATCTATGTAATACTGCTGATCAAAGTGGACCTACTGTCCTATAAATGATTTATATATCTGGCTTTCCCAAAGCATCTTAGTGGACAACTTGAATATTTTACTCAAGTGAAAATTTAGTGTAGCACAGATTGGTAGCAAATTTAAGATTTACCCTTGTTTTCTTAGTGATGATTATTGTAGCCCCTTCTTACACAATGCTTTAAACCTTTGCAAAAAATCTATAACTTTAATTTTGTTGTTTAGCTGACATACTTGTAGTGTATAGAGCTATATCGGACGATATTTTTAAAAAAAGTTTCAAAACGGAAAAACAATTATGCTTTCATATCCATTAGATCATTTTTCGCTTCAGTTTTAACAGAAACTCTCTCTGTGATTTATTGGACATGCGAACTGTCAATTTTCATACGAAAGTGTTTAAGAACACCCTATGAAATTATAAGAATCGTCTATTTTTCGTCGATTGAATTTTGAGTACACGGAACTCATTCAAAAGTTTAATTTGCAATTAAGGTAGTCTAGTATCATACCTAAAACGATGCAAGTAAATATTCTGACGTTAAATAACTGTTAGAATATAGCTCTATACACTTTGAGGATTTTTATATATTAAAGAAAATGTTGTTGTCTTCCTAGATGTTTTGTGAATACCGACTCAGGCCCTTGGTATATAGACAGTGATCACATCTGTATTGTGCATGTTATGGAAACATCAAAATTTGATAATATATATGATAATAATGTATGTGAAACTGACATTGTAAAGATTAAAAATCATGTACAAGTTTAATGATTTTATTAAAAGAATCATGTGGATGTTCTATGGATTAAGGAATGAGGTATAGCTTGGCTACTTTGACCTGAGCCTGACCTTTATGCAAGAATACATTACAAGGTTCTTGCTTTGAATATATCAATTTACGCAAGCAAATACCGTGCAATATCGGTATTTCGAATTTGTTTTTGTATTACATTTCGAGCGTCTTCGTGATTCTCCCCGATTATGAAAACATACAATCGGTGATGTATACGAAGACAATATATCGACTATTAAATTATGCTAATCAAAAGGTCAGGCTCGTGTCAAATTGGCCAAGCTATATACCAGCCTATGTAAACCAGATGTGGTATTCAATATGGATCTTACTTGGCTTCAGGATGAGGTCAACTAATCAAATCACACCATAATAAAACCCGTAGTCAGTAGCAGGCAATATGATTGGCTATCCTTATTTTCATATTAAATTGAATCAATATCGAATATCACTCCTGAACCCAGATAATGCAATTGTGACATTTAGTCTATAAATGTTTATGTTAACTTGATATACTGAGTTTAATATATTATTAAAGAATGTACAATCAATTTATTATTCTTCACTTTCAAAGCATTTTAAGATTATTGTGTTAGGGAATTTCTCTATATTTAATGTACTGTTTATTATACTTCAATAAAATGTGTTTGTTAAATTTACTTTGTATTGGTTGTTTATCTGTTGCCAGGGGCGAACATGCATGCCAATAGTCAGCAGGGTCTTTCATGTATGTTAGATTCCTGGGGCCACCATATATATCATATTCCAGACGCCACTGTGTGTACTGTAAAAACATTTATTTTTGTAGGGGATTAAATTTCGTTGATTTCGGTTCATTTGCAACCACAAAATCAAATCCCATTGGACAAGAATTTTGACCCTTGTTTAAATTATTTGTAATGCAACTCCACAAATTTACGTCTCATTGAAATGGTTGTCTTTACCAAAGCCATGAAATTTTGTCCCATCAAAATTGAAATTATTTTACAGTGTTAATTTAAGGGGTCTGCATGTTTGTCAGTTTTCAGGGGCTATTATGTTTGTCCGATCCCAGTTGCCAGGAGTCAACATGTATTTCACTTCCTAGGGGTTGCTGTGTATGCCTGAGGCTACCATACTAGAGTGTCACCAACAGATCATTAACTTTCCAGTTTCACCAAAGTTGTGGAAACAGTACATGAGGAAACTAGTCTGCAAGATAGTATGTGATGAGTAGTGTATCATCTATGCCTAAAACAATGATGTATGGCGCATGTACATAATTGCTGAAAGACTGACCACATTACCTCATATGGTCACATGACATAAAGCACTCATTAAAGTAGATCTTGCCATATTTTTACTTCGCAAAAAAATGCAATTTAATCTCACTAGTTTATATTTCTATCAGAAAATATGCAGACAATCCCTCCTTTTAAAATGTACGGACCATTTGTTGCACATATTTCAGGGCCGTATCCAGAGGTCAAAATGCACCGAGGCAAATCACGGTTCTATTTGAGGCATTTATTTCTTCAAAATCATGCATATTGTGGTCATTACTCATATCAAATATTCACTGAGACAAGGGCCTTGACATGGCTATGGTCTGTATTTCCAATCCTATTAGTGCTGAATTCTTTTGATCACTTTTTGCGTAGGCGTGTTGTAAGTTTTACATATGTTGAGACCAGATTCCACAAGTTTTTATCTTAAAAGCATTGGTAATAAATGATCTGGACCATTTTAATACTGGTTCCTTTTGCATTTTTTCAGCATATAAACATATATACTAGAGATTACTATATGTATATAATTAAATCTCAATTTTGAGACATGAAAAGATTTGCGGAAGATAAACATCCCCTTTAAAACAAAAGAGATGCAGTAGATTTGTATTGACATTAATGCAGTGCCTTTGAACTTCTTAATTAAACCTTTGAGTATTGCATGACAACTAGGTATAAAGGACTAATTAGAACTACTTAGCAGAGAATATTGCAAAGAAAATTCAGCAGTTATCTCCCCTGCGAAACCATGTGACCAAAATCACCAAATATAAGCCGATATTAATGTGGTTATTGCATGTCATGCAATAGACATGGTTAGCATCAACGTGATGTTACTCTAACTAGGTACGCTATGATTGACGTTTTCTTCAAGCCCGATTACAAGTGTTTATTGCATCAGGCAACTTGACACACGGAATCTCCCGTATTTTCTAATAATGTTCTGCACATTATACGACACTGTGATCACTTTCTTGTCACTATAGTAATGACATTAAATACCAGACATCACACTTCAGCATTCTAAATGATCTGATTAGACTGGTGATTACAGTAAGGTTGAATATAAAGGAAACACGGCAAGTATGGTGTATGGCACACATTATCCAACCTCTATAAGGTGACTTAGTGGAATGTATCATTTGGGAGTCAATGCAACTTCATTATCCAGTAAGACATGTCATTATGTATTAATTTGGCCTCTATGCCTAAAACTCCTAAGAAAGTAAAACATTCTGCACCATTAATATGCTAAACACAGTTCTCTGTGGGTGAATGTTCCCTTCTTGGTCAATGTACCCTTCTTGGTCAATGTTCCCTCCATGGTCAATGTACCCTTCTTGGTCAATGTTCCCTCCATGGTCAATGTTCCCTTCTTGGTCAATGTTCCCTCCATGGTCAATGTACCCTTCTTGGTCAATGTTCCCTCCATGGTCAATGTTCCCTTCTTGTTCAATGTTCACTTCTTGGTCAATGTTCCCTTCTTGGTCAAAGTTCCCTTCTTGGTCAATGTTCCCTTCTTGGTCAATGTTCCATTCTTGTTCAATGTTCACTTCTTGGTCAATGTTCCCGGTCAATGTTCACTTCATGGTCAATGTTCACTTCTTGGTCAATGTTCACTTCTTGGTCAATGTTCCCTTCTTGGTCAATGTTCCCTTCTTGTTCAATGTTCACTTCTTGGTCAAAGTTCCCTTCTTGGTCAATGTTCCCTTCTTGGTCAATGTTCCCTTCTTGTTCAATGTTCACTTCTTGGTCAAAGTTCCCTTCTTGGTCAATGTTCCCTTCTTGGTCAATGTTCCATTCTTGTTCAATGTTCACTTCTTGGTCAATGTTCCCGGTCAATGTTCACTTCATGGTCAATGTTCACTTCTTGGTCAATGTTCACTTCTTGGTCAATGTTCCCTTCTTGGTCAATGTTCCATTCTTGTTCAATGTTCACTTCTTGGTCAATGTTCCCGGTCAATGTTCCCTTCTTGTTCAATGTTCACTTCTTGTTCAATGTTCACTTCTTGGTCAATGTTCACTTCTTGTTCAATGTTCCCTCCATGGTCAATGTTCCCTTCTCGGTCAATGTTCCCTTCTTGTTCAATGTTCACTTCTTGGTCAATGTTCCCTTCTTGGTCAATGTTCCCGGTCAATGTTCACTTCATGGTCAATGTTCACTTCTTGGTCAATGTTCCCTTCTTGTTCAATGTTCACTTTTTGGTCAATGTTCCCTTCTTGTTCAATGTTCACTTCTTGGTCAATGTTCCCTTCTTGGTCAATGTTCCCGGTCAATGTTCACTTCTTGGTCAATGTTCCCTTCTTGGTCAATGTGTCCTTCTTGTTCAATGTTCACTTTTTGGTCAATGTTCCCTTCTTGGTCAATGTTCCCTTCTTGTTCAATGTTCACTTCTTGGTCAATGTTCCCTTCTTGTTCAATGTTCCCTTCTTGGTCAATGTTCCCTTCTTGGTCAATGTTCCCTCCATGATCAATGTTCCCTTCTTGTTCAATGTTCCCTCCATGGTCAATGTTCCCTTCTTGGTCAGTGTTCCCTTCTTGTTCAATGTTCCCTTCTTGGTCAATGTTCCCTTCTTGGTCAATGTTCCCTTCTTGTTCAATGTTCCCTTCTTGTTCAATGTTCCCTTCTTGGTCAGTGTTCCCTTCTTGGTCAGTGTTCCCTTCTTGTTCAATGTTCCCTCCATGATCAATGTTCCCTTCTTGGTCAGTGTTCCCTTCTTGTTCAATGTTCCCTCCATGGTCAATGTTCCCTTCTTGGTCAGTGTTCTCTTCTTGTTCAATGTTCCCTTCTTGGGCAATGTTCCATTCTTGGTCAATGTTTCCCCCATGGTCAATGTTCACTCCATGGTCAATGTTCCCTTCTTGGTCAATGTTCACTTCTTGGTCAATGTTCCCTTCTTGGTCAATGTTCACTTCTTGGTCAATGTTCCCTTCTTGGTCAATGTTCCCTCCTAGGTCAATGTTCCCTTCTTGGTCAATGTTCCCTCCTAGATCAATGTTCCCTCCTAGGTCAATGTTCCCTCCTAGGTCAATGTTCCCTTCTTGGTCAATGTTCCCTCCTAGGTCAATGTTCCCTTCTTGGTCAATGTTCCCTCCTAGGTCAATGTTCCCTCCTAGGTCAATGTTCCCTTCTTGGTCAATGTTCCCTTCTTGGTCAATGTTCCCTTCTTGGTCAATGTTCCCTCCTAGGTCAATGTTCCCTTCTTGGTCAATGTTCCCTTCTTGGTCAATGTTCCCTTCTTGGTCAATGTTCCCTCCTAGGTCAATGTTCCCTCCTAGGTCAATGTTCCCTTCTTGGTCAATGTTCCCTCCTAGGTCAATGTTCCCTTCTTGGTCAATGTTCCCTCCTAGGTCAATGTTCCCTTCTTGGTCAATGTTCCCTTCTTGGTCAATGTTCCCTCCTAGGTCAATGTTCCCTTCTTGGTCAATGTTCCCTCCTAGGTCAATGTTCCCTTCTTGGTCAATGTTCCCTCGATGATCAATGTTCCCTTCTTGGTCGTTGTTCCCTTGTTGGTCATAATGTTTATAATGTACATAGGTTGTATCAGTCCAGTCGCACGGATGTAGGTCTTAGTGTTAACAAACAATCAGCTTGGAACATCAGGTGGACCACACAAGTAGACACACCCAATGTTCTTTGAGATTACACGTGCTAACTATCAAGATAAAGAACGAACATGGTTTAGATGTCCATCTTGATCATACAGGTAGTGCAATGCAATGATTTGTGTCCGGGTGGAAGTGATGCAGGAATGAAAAAGGATAATGTTTGAAATGCATAACATGCTCAAAACGCAATCGAAAATGCGTATGTATTTAATGTATCAAGACAGCAGTTTATATTATCATACAGTTTCATAGTTAATTGTCCAGTCCATTACATGTTTATACAAATTGTACTACACATATACATGTGGTGTAACAATAATAGAAATCAACTACATTTTGTATTATAAAAAGTAACTTGTGGCTAATAATCTATCTACACACAATATGTTTTACTAACACACGTAACGATACATGTACGATAGTGTACATAGAGAAACAAAATAACACAAATAGCAGCGCCATGACATCTCTAATGGACCTCATCAGGTGGAAAAAGACATCGAGGAAGACCAAAAGAAACATGGAGAAGGGCGGTTAACAGTGAAATGAATACTATGGGGGAAAGATTCCGAAGGACAGACAGAAATGGCGAGACACGGTCGCAGCCGAATGTGCCGACAGGCACGAAGAGGATAGATAGGGTATGTACTTGAAACTAGCAGTCCTTTCTTGAAGCTTACTCTTCAGTCAGTATCATTTCTGGAGGCATATCTGTAGGAAACAATTCTCCGTGGCGCATTATGTATGGCATTCTCTAAATTCCTGAACATAAGGCAACATAGAAGTGATTTGAACTCCTAGAACTAGAAAGCGAATCTATGCCATTTATGGTCATAATCCTTCTCTTGATTGGGCACATACCTGGGTGTCACATAGATCACGGTGCATATGCCAGAAGGCCAACAACACGCTCTGCTTCATCAGAAGTAACCGTATGATATGCCATATAGGGATACTTGTAAATTAAATGTTTATCACCGATGATTACAATACCATATGTAGCACCAGCAAATGACAAGCTTGATGATACCTGACTTCTGCTGGAAATCTCAATGACAGAGCAGATCCTGGTGATGAATATCACTATCATCCATTGTCTCATCCACGTACCAGCTGATTCTCTGTAGTTTCTGCTACGAAAATAGAGCAGCATAGTTTGATACCTGTTTATTAAATACAAATAATGTGTCAACGTTTTTGAAACAATGCAATTATCTATTCATGTTGCGACTCCTGTGATTACGTACTTTATACCCTTCTTTGTATTTGGAGAGTGGTTATTTCTTGGGTGGATTACTAAGGACATTATCACCTCGGTCTTAAATATACATTGTAATGCAGCAATTGGCCAGAGACAAACGGAAATGACTGAGCGTTCGCGTTAAGGGTTTTCTTCTTGCCTTGTTGTGTCACTCGCTTGTACTTTTATTTGGTCAGGTTCGCACATGAAAGTGGAGCTTTGTAATGCATCAGTCAGTTGCACTCCCGGGGATGGACGGGGACTTTTACTTTTTGGTTTTGAAAGCCTCCACCATTCCCATGCCCTGTGCGAACGGCTGGTGGTAAAATATCCGGTATTTCCGCAGCCCCTGACAACTATATATTTTCCCCGGGGTAATGGATCGGAGAAAAATCCCCACATGTCTCGGCAGTGCGGGGGCGCTGTGAGGTAAAAACAAGGTCACTTCCCCAGCTATCCACTGCCCACCCCGGTGCTGTGGAGTCGTGCGTGGTTTCAACTGAATGCATCGTCGGATACCCACGTTCGATTGAATTACAATACTCATACCAAATTAAGTTGTACGTAATGTGTACCGTGGGTATCCGACGATGAACTGAATGATGCATAAAAGCCGTTCCTTTGTTGGTTTATTTTATGTTTGGACTCGTAATTGTACTTTTATAGTACCTGTCTTGTCGTGCTATTTCTTTTGAATGCTGCTGCTGCCTTCTATGTTCGATCGATTTGTTAGCATCATTTTATTTTAACCCGGAGCTTGTTATATTAGTTGTTAAGAAACCAGCACGATTCGTGTCACGATCTGCAGCGACTTCAGCAAGTTTATTAAGAATACCTTCATGATGTGCTATCACGTCTGGTCGCGTTTCGTCTCTCATGTTTTCAAGGTCTTTTAGTAACTCTGCGATTTATGAGCTTGACTGAAGTACAAAGCAGGAAATTCTACTGTATAAGTTGTTCGTTTGATGCCATTTAAGCACCATGAAGTCTTAAGCGTTTTTATTTACCTACTTTGTTGGTTTCCGTTTTTCAATTGATTGATTTTGTTGTTTCCTACTTAACACCAAACATATAGAAGATCTATCACGAGTTGTTAATTGATAAAAAAATTAACGAGTTCTGGAAGTTTTTTAAGCGAGACTTGGGCGAGTCACTTATCAAGTTTCAGTCATCATTTCAATCATTAGAAGCATAGGGTATGTCTACTGCAAAATATTTACTTAGAAGCATAGGGCAGGTCTACTGAAAACTATTTACTTAAAAGCATAGGGCAGGTCTACTGAAAACTATTTACTTAAAAGCATAGGGCATGTCTACTGCAAAATATCTACATCTACGGGGGTACTCCCAACCATCAATTACTGATAATAACTGGGAGGTCGGGGCTGTGGTTAATAAAATATGGTTAAAACAAGTAAATTTTAATATACATGGTACATGCTTTGTATTGTTAGAGTAAACGTTTCTATGTGCAGTTTGCTAAAAGGTAGGGTGACATTTAGTACATGTACGAATCAAGGCCAGCTGTAAAGTGTTGGAGATCCACACTGGCCTGGATGTCGTAAGGCAGGGCGTTCCAGTATCTGATTGTTCTACGGAAAAATAAGTTTTTGTGTTAGTTAGAGTTTGAAGGTAGTATATTGTAGTTTAGATGTTTCCTTAGTGTGGTCAACACTGACAAGGTTGTGAGAGATTTTCTAGAGCATGACAAGGGAGAAATAAATTCTGCGATTTTCGAGTGTTGGCCATTTCAGTGATTCGAGCTAATATATGTTCCATTAATTTTGAAGCTATACAGGTTTGGAAGATCGGCCTATAGTTACTGGCTTTAAATTTATATATTTAGATTAAGGGCCGTTTTGTATACCGGTGGCACAATGGCAGTTTTCCAGTCTTCTTGTACTATTCCAGTATGTAACGAGGCCTGGGAAATTTTAGTCAAAATATCTAGATTCTAAAAAGTAAATAATATGCATTATTTTCAGGCTACATGACATGTATACACATTTGTATGTACGATAAGCATATGCCACTACATTCATGTATATATGTGCTATTTATAGAATCTATACGCAGTACTTGACGGGTTAGGTCTATGAGATTTAAGTATACTGGTACTACATATCCGATTTTCTCTTAATTAAGATTTTATACTGCGAATATCATAATCATGTTTTAATGATCTAGCGACTGCGTGTGCAAGGTCCATATATTTTTCATACGTAAGCAACTGCTAAGCACTATATATTTCACGGAAAATGATCCGGATACGGGTTTTATAGTGAACTCTAAAAATAGAACTGGAAAATCATCTACAGGGAAATCCATGACGTCAATCAAGAAAATTATACATCACGTGACCTGTGTAAAATGTCATTCGGCCATCGGGGATAGCTTAATTTGTTGCCGTTTAAACAACCAAATCGACTGCTTGCTCGTGTTCAATAGCAGCTATTGATTATTAACACAATATAGTGACACCAGGGAAGCGATTTGTTGCATTGGATCAGGAATTTAGCGGTTTCCAGATAAACTAATTCGATTAGAAATCGGGAGTATTTTGCTGCTGATTCTAAAATCAGTTCATGATGTCGAACTAACGGGGCTGGCTGCTGTGAGGATGTTCAGTCTACACTCCCGTAGTTTGTTATGTTGACTAGATAAACGTCATTTTAAGTGACCACTTGTGAGTACTTGTAAATTGTACGTTGAAATGTGCGTTAGACATCGAGCATCCTACACAAGTTCCACGATTTCTTGCACGAAAACACGGATATATATTCGGTTATCTGATTATTCATGTTGCATTGAGTCTGTAATTATCAGCATTTTATGATACGGATTATCGCCGAGGATGCTATGAATATTCTTTTGTTGTTCTAGTCAATCTGATAAAATTATATATGACATTAGTGATATGTTTATATGTGTAGGTATTCATTAACAAGGAATTATTGCCACAGTGTGTTATCCAATTTGGAGTTATTAAATTAATCAACAGAGATCCTAAACACCATTTTCATTCATTTCACTTAGCCCTGCCTCTAAGATTTTAACCTACTGGAAGTTTGGGTATGGCGAGTGGTGACAACCAGAATGGACCAATGGAAGAAACTGACTCCCAGAGAAAACAGGGGACAAGGTATAAAATATACATTATTTTTGTTAAATAATAAATTATGCACCAGTCAGTTGAAACCATACATCCTCCCCCCTTACAACCTGGGGTCAGTGGGGATGAAGCATTGTCCTATGTTCGTACATTTCTGATGTCAACGTACCACCATAGGAGCTCAGGGCCTTTTTACAATCTTTATGGCATGGGGGCCAGGGGTTTCTCCCAGGGTTTGACAAAGCAAAAATGAAAATCCCTTCCCCAGGGTTTCAATTGACTGGTGCTGTGTGGTGCATTGCTCATTTATAAGCACTGATGGAGTTGAGTAGGCCTATAGTTTAAATTAATCTAGTGCTCTTATTTATAATTATTGTAATTCACTCTAAAACAGTGATGTTTACATTTTGCATTTCTCTTCGCAGCCATATGTTCTTGTATATATTCAAGTTGTATACAATAAATCTGGTTAATTCAGTAATGTAAGAAGTTGATACCTGAGATAGTGGATGCCAGCAGGTGATCTGAATATAATTTATAGCAGGGTGAGGCCTAGTATAGATTATCCTTTAGTCAAATACTTCAAGTATGATGTCTGATAGTATACTATATAATAGGTTCAGTGTCCCAGTTGAGTTATAGAACTTATACCAAAGACCTAAATAATAAATTACTAATTGTAATTCAGGTCTTTTGTTATACTGTAACAGTACCTGTATATATAGTCCTGATGATATTGGTCTTTTATCCTCTCCCCCCACACTGATGTACAAATGTAGACTTCATGCAACAAGAACTACAATAACCCACCAGGCCACCACCGTGCAGCCTCGTTCTTGTATAGGGTTTCAGGTCAGTACAAATGGTATCAGAATTTAGCTGTTGGTCGCAGTACTTAGTATGAAATGTTTGTGATTATGTGAAACTGACCTGTCATTCTTCAATTCAAATTGATTTTCTCTTCAATCGAGTTAATAATAACCAATACTTATAATATAACTTATAAGGTCTATCCAACCACAGGCACCCGTCATGTTATGCCCCCAAGCAAACCTTACTTTATGTTGCAAGCTGAAGTGCATTTCACAAATCTATACCAAACAATGACTCAATTGTTGTCACTAATGTTACTTACAGTACTTACAGTCTCTTATTAATTTACAGCTTTTGCAAATGTACAAGTGTACTCCAAGTGTTTAGATCGTTTGTATTGTTGCTATGGATACATCAGGGCTTTCATTTGACTCTTTGAAACTGCATTTTGACCCCTGAAGTTGACAAAATTGCCAATTTTGACTCTTGAAAATTTAAGCTGAAGAGTCAAATTTACTATACTTACAATACAAGTTTTCATGCAATATTATGTTGACTCTTGAAAATTGGGACTTGGGGGTCATTTTGACTCTTCACTTTTGGAGGCTAGTGAAAGCCCTGATACATTATCCACTTGTGACAAGCAAGAGACATTTCTGATAGAACTTGCCAAGAACACAATAATAAATGACATGCACTACATTTTTTAGTCGGGGCTTTTACTAGGCTCCAAAATTGAAGAGTCGAAATGACTAAAAAGCACAATTTGACCCTTAGTGTTTTGCTTCTTTGACTCTGAGAGTCAACTCATATAATTATATATTTCCTTTGCATAAGTTTGGAGTATTATATTAGTAACTATGTTTGTGCTTTACAAGGCTAACATTGCTATTATAAACTGTCAATGCCATTGCTTATCAAAATCTTGAAAATGTCATGGAAAATCAGCCCCATTACGCCATTAGTGGAACTCTGAGACTGACAATCACTGTCAATCAGTCACACATGATTATCATACTTACTACTAGCATTCATGGCCATAGCCTACATGTATACAGTGACAGTATAAAAATAAATAGATAATATACTAGCAGTAAATGGGGATGTACATAAATATATATATATAATTTATAGTTTTCAACCTGTTACCAGCATTGTGTATCGTCACAACATACAATGTACACAGCTACACAATGTCATGTCTGTTGTGAACAGCTCAACAAATCAATTAAGTCCATTGTTGTTTGTTCAGTATATGTCTTTAATACTACCCTGATTATTGATAACCATGGCAAGTTGGCAACCTACCTAAACCTAAAATGTGGTTAGTTTTATTCTCTGGTATGTCAGATCTACAACATACATATAGTGGATCCACATTCAAACATCAAAGACAAAGAAAAGCCAACAGAACCATTAAAAAATCAGAAAAAAGACCACCAAACTGGTGTTTTTAATTACATGTAACTTTTTAAGGTCAAGATCATTTAAAGTGCAGTTTCAATCTTGATTCAATAGAAAGCCCTTTTTGGTTGCAAAATAGTTTTAGTATGAAATGATCAAGTTAGCGCCAATAAAATCTTTTGACCCTGTGGAAACCGTGTGACGAGTGTCAATGGATGAAATCAGAAATTTTAATTTCAGTGAATAAAGGTCATTCTGAATCTAGTGCACTGACCTACATGTAGTCTCATCATTACCAACAAATACAGATTATGCCAAGGGTGTGTTCAGATAACTTCCGAATGCCTTGGTTACCATTCTAAGAATATTAACAAGATCCAGTACATTGTTAATTTGTAATATGAATGCACGTTTCTTCAACCGGAATTCTTTGAATTATTAAAAAACCTAACATAATGGATTCATCAGATATAAAAGACAGAAACCACCTGCCTCCCTCTAGCACACACACCCTGGCAATATATGCTTCATTAATATCTTAGAATACATGCAGCTTTCATTAGTAACAGACCACTAGAAAGTACTTGTTTGTATCTTATCTATTAGTACTATGTACTACTTTAATTTGTATTATAATGGAGTTCTTTTCATGGTCTTTGAAAAGACGACTCTTCGTTTATAATTTGTGAGAAAGCATTGTATTCACTTGCAAGTACACTGTAGCCAGGGTGACATAAAACCCACTTTTTCGTTTAAAAACCCAACCCTACCCAAATGGGTTTTAAAGGGTTTTAAAGGGGTTTTATCAACATAATTTTGGGTTTTATTTTTTTTTAATTAATAATTTCATAAAATTACATGAAGAATTGCCTTGAATGGCACCTTTGAAGGTGTCAGACAGGGTTTAACACTGTATATCACACCTACCAAGAATTTCAAAGGCAATTATCCACTTAAAAAATCATGGTCTAAATATTAACATACATGCTACTTTCAAGATCAGATAACCCAATATGGGTTTTAAAGGGTAGGGTTATATGGCCAACTCCGACTATAGCTAGTCTTTTATACAATGCCTGTACATGATAGTCATTTTGATCATTTGTATATTATTCATCAAATATTATTATATTATAACAGAGGATCTTGCATGAGGGCTCATTCATATATACAAGTTTTGTTAAACAAGTGCCCGGGACAAAATGAAATGACACAAGGCCTTGCCTGGAGTGAGTGGTGGGCCGTTACAATCCATCGTAATTATGGTCACCTTACCATAAAAATTTGTAAACAATATTGATTTTGCCCAAGTGTTGCTGAAGCCTTCAGTGAAGGGTTAAGTTAGTACTCCGGTTAGAATAAAGTAGCCGATACAGTCCGGGGGAAAATTTGGGGGAAAATTGCGGAATAGATCTGTATATTCTGTTCTTTCTCTAGAAATTGGCTTTGACCAGAAATAACAATGCAATCTGACTGTGACTGATCATTGTAATAAAACTAGTCAACACATTTTATTTCATGCTTATCGGTGGTTTACAGTGGAATAACAGTGGATTATTCCCCGATAAATTTCACAGTTCATAATTTCACGCAAACAGACTACTTTTTTAAAACAAATTTCCCCGCTGCCAAAAATGAAATAATAAGCATTTTCACTTGTTCTCTTAATCTTGGCGGGAAAACGACGTCACGCAAATCATTTCAGGTATATAGTGGAGTATTTCCATCATTTAAGCTTTTTGAAGCATGATTTAAATAGAATATTAGTATTTTACCGTGTACGATCGTTTGATAATTCACCTTGTGAGCAGCTGACTTACATTTTTTCTCGTGGCTACGCCACTTGTGAAAATATTACATCAGTTGCGCACTCGGTGAATTATCGGCCGATCATACATCGAAAAATACAAATATCCTCTATATAATACATAGATTATAAGAGAACTTTCTGAGAATCGGGAGTATCAAACAGACTTCTGAGGCTCCACTGGAGTCCACCATTTGACTCAGGAATAGGTTTTTTTTGGACTCTTTAAATTTCCCACATGCCACATTTTTACCCTCAAGTTTTGAAAATTGGCTTGAAGGGTCATTTTCTTGTAACATCATGGGTCTATTTTGCCTATAATTATACTTTAAAGAAGACTAGTAAAATTAGTATTATTTCTATTAGTAGTATTAAAAAACACCCTTCTGATCCTGACGCTTTTGGAACCCATGGAGCATTGGAAGTCTGCTTTCTAAATTCCTTTTCTATGTAATTGACTATAGTACAATACGTCATGTAAGTACTAATAGTTGAACACATGTTGATGTCACATTGTTTACCTTTATGTTCTGATGACCTCACTGTGCTGTGTGCACCAGGTCACAGCTGGCTTTAGCATACTGTAAAATCATTTAATTTCAAACAGACAAATTTTGTGATTTTGTTAAAAAAGACCATTTCGTGGGGACGTAATTTCAAGGATATATTATAAATCCACTAAGTCATACGTGATTACTATAGAAATTATTACTTTTCATGTGGAGTTAATTTCTTAGTTAAGATCGTCCACAAAATTGAATCCCCCTTTATACATGAAATATTAATGATTTTCCAGTAATGTATACGTATATATATATACATGTACATGTATGTATGATGATACATGCAAGTCATTGTTGGTTACGGTGTCAAACAAACAGCATATTGTATTGACAGATGGTTTGTGTCCATTATTTTATTACTGCATATATGGACATACAGTAGATCTCATCATCTGTTTGTCTCCGAGCAGTACATCTACATTTGTACATAGATAATCGGTACTCAGTGTTTGAGTCACACGATGACTCTATTAATAATAAGTATTATTTATGAGTGTAACTATTGGTACTAACATGGGGAGCGGTGGCCTAGAGGTAGGACGCGCGCTTCGGGATCGAGGGGTCCTGGGTTCGATCCCCCTCTGGACATTGGTTTATTTCTCTGAGCAAGACCCACATGCTCCACTCCACCATGGTTTAAAATGGTACCTGCGAGGGCAGTGTCTATTCCTGGGCGCCGCAGATCAAAAAAGTTTTTGCACCAAAATTGAGTTACGGATTTTGGGTTAATTAGGATGTACTGTGGATTCAATAAGTATTTAAATAATACTAATGAGGGAACTATCCCATTCAAAAGAACGGGACTACCGTTTAACTCAGTTATACCCAGTTAAACCTATTTAAACTTATATTTGAATAAAAAATGAAAATGGGTCTGCTTCAGGAGATAGTATTGCTTTTAAAGAAAGTGCATATGAATAAAATTTCTTTACATGTACAGTCAAACTTGTTTGTAAAGACCATGTACCCATGAGCACAGTGATAATTCACACCTTTGAAGACAGACCTATGTCTGTTTTAAAATTTGTACTGATTTGCAGTAATAGTTCTTCAAATATAGTAGTATTTTTTCGGATGTAGAATCATATATCATTGTTAAAATTATATATAAAACGTTTATTGTTGACTTTTAAATTGAATAAATTATTTTACCATTGAATATATATGTATTTCAGTTGAGACTTAATCACATTTTTAGTAGCAACTCAAATATTTGAATTAAGCGCTACCATAGCAACCAGGAAGACAACTGCACTGTAGGAACATTATCATCCCATTTCATGATTGATCTAATTTATGAAGCTACAGTTACACAAGATATGATCCATGCCCTTGAGCCGGTTTTCGGGCATAAACCTGTTTCACAAAACTATCAAGTGCTGTGGGTATAGCTCATTCTCAGCTTATTTTTAAAAACTTTAAGTTTATATATTTTTACTTGCAGACTTAGCTAAAATGTCATGTGGTATGTCCATCCTGTGTATAAATAGAGACTTCTAGTATGGTGTGCACAGGATAAGGTGATATTTACAAACATTGACTGGATAAATGGTCTAATGTTGCAAAATCGGTTTAATACTTTAAATGAACACATATGGTCCATTTAATACTAAAATAACACCAGTTGATAACTCATGCACACTTTTGGTTTGTACCAAAATTTCCCGCCTTTCTCGATATCCTGGGCGCACTACATCAATTTCTTCCTGGCATTTTCAGCAGCGAGCTAGGGCCGGTATTTATAAAGCATCTTAAGTGAAAACTTAGAATTTTCTTAAAATCTCAAATTTTTCTTTTAAAAGTGTATCAGCTAAACAGGAAAACTAATACGAACAATTATTTACATTGTTTAGAAGCATTGTGTAAAAGACCTACAATAATCATATAGAAAACATGGGCTATTTTTCATTTCTTGTGAAGTATGGGCTGCTCAATATTTTAACTTAAGTCGAAATATTTAAGTTTTCACTTAAGATGCTTTATAAACACCAGCCCTGGTAAGACATTGTGTGCTGAACATATGATGAATGTTGATTAAGTATGGTCATTATTTTACTCTGATGTCTGATGATTTATTTTGTGACCATCTATTGATTGATTTGTCACTACACTGTAAGTCTCCCACTCTTGCTTTTCTGTTGGCAGAAGAAATTGGTGTTACCATAGTGACCAGGTATTCAGATTATTGACTGATTGTTCAGACTATATAGTGACCAGGTATTCAGATTATTGACTGATTGTTCAGACTATAGTCAGAATTATTCTTAAATTTCCATGAAATGTCATCATATCAAGCCTAAAGTAAAATATTGTTTGTTTCCCCATCCCCTACCTACCTGATTAAAAAGTGCCATACCCAAAATATTTTATTGCCCATATTGAAATAAAAAAATTTTTATTAAAAATTGAAAGTGAAAATGATACTTTTTGTTTGCTGGCTTCTTTCTTACATTTGTATTTCTAGACCATTAACTATCATACTGAAACAATTCCAAAAAAAAATATTTACCCTACCTACTACCATTCCAAATCTGCTGGGGTCGGGATGGGGAAACAAAGAATACTTTAAGTTCGGCTTCATACTTATTTTTGTACTGATTTTGGTAGTTGTCTGGTTTGAATTACAAATAAAAACAAAAAAACGACCTCTACTACTTTCAGGGCTTTTTATGTTCATTTTGGGAAGAGGCCTAAAAAAATAGCCTCTAAATTTTGGGGAAATATTGGTGTATAAATAATTTCCTGTTTTTGGATACAAGAAAGTAGGTATAACTTGTTGTTTTTTTGGAAACTGGATGATTTCAAGAAATTTTCAATTAGGAAGGGGCCTTTTCAGGCCTCCGTAATATAAGCAGAAACCCCCCTGATTATATGGCGATATAGATTCTCGGAAAATTCACGATGGTATATTAAGATATATATCGCTGGCTTAGAATGACTTATAAGACTGATCAATACATGTTTAAATTCAGCATCGATATCACAAGGCACTTCTAAAAAATGATATGACCCTATTTTCATGAAAATCGGAACTTGTCATGTTGACCAAACTGAAGTTGAAACATCTTGATTTACCGGTACCATAAGTACTGGTAAAGAGTAACTTTTTAAAAGTTTTTTCTTGTTTTCTAAAAATATCAATTTGGGTACAAAATACGACCTTCTCATTCTATTCAAGTCAGTGTAGATGAGCCAGTGAATTGTATACATAGTAAATTTTATGCAAGGTTACCAGGAATTCAAACAAGCACACTCAGTATACCAGGAAATGTCACAGTCTCACATAGTTACCGTAGGAACCAATCAATAGCTTGGTACAGAATTATTCTTATACAATCATGATACATGTATTGATTAATAAATTGTCGAGTTTTTTAGAAATGCCCTCCAAATACGACATTATGATGTCATCCTGTCTATTAGTATACTGTTCAATGGGACACAATTTTATGGTTTTGGTAAATAAGGCTATTTTGATGGGACTTTAAGATCTGGTGTCCGTTGCCTAACAGGAAGTGCTACCGAACGCCTTCATCCAGTTACCTATGATTCAATTAAATATAGAGGGCATGGGTTACCTCCTGTGGAAAGCGCTTCGTAGCACCTTGCTTAGGCAATGGACACCAGCTATCTTCCATTTGAGTAGAAATGGTGGAACAATGTGTATGAGAATAAGTGCCTGATGTAAGAGTGTATTTATTGGGAATAGACATACATGTTAATTAACTCAAAACTATGTCTCTGTTGGGTAAAGGGTTAATTCTGTATGCTTGATACAAAAATCTGTATCTCAGACACATTTTTTTCTTAGTCTGGCCAATTCACTATGTTCTTGTAAAATGTAATAACAGCTTGTATTGGTTAATGGTATTCATAATCGTATGGTGTGTACATCTGACACCAGCATGTACAAGCAATTATTATGCATCTTGTTGAAGCCGCATTTTTATTCCTGCAGAACATAATAAAGTTCAATCAGTCTCTGTATCAATGTGTCTCTTCCAGGAAGTTCCTTTGGTCTCTTCCAAGAAGTTCCTTTGTTGTCTCATATGTCATTAATGATTTGATAAAAGTCAAGGTAATATTGTGGATTGGAAATTGTTCAGTCTGTTACCTATTTCCTGTGTCATAAATTTTGTCTGAATCGGAATTTAAATGGAGTCTGATGACTTTTCTGACTTGTCTTCCCTCCAAAAAGTCTGTACAATTACATGAAAAGAAATTACAAATGAAGCTAAGATGCTTCTGGAGTACCAAATGTGTGTTATTGAGGTCTAAGCTCCAAAGGTGCCCCCAAGTTCAGCACTACAACAGTAATTATATTTACTCAGAGCAGTAAATTTACTTGTAAGTGCAGACTTTATCTCTATGTCAATTTATATGAGCTGAGTTTAAGATCATTTACTGGTTAGTCTGAACTTCAATTGTTCTAACAGAAAGCTGTGTCACAATAAAATTGTGTAGGACTTCAGAATTCTGCTTCATGCGAACCAAAGATCGAACCAAAGATCGAGCGTCTGACATTACTTTACCTTAACTGGAAGTTCATGACTCGGGTAAATCAAGAAGCGCAGTGGAGTAAATCTAGAAGAGCAGTGGAGTAAATCTAGAAGCACAGTCGAGTAAATCTAGAAGCCCAGCTAGTGGAGTAAATCTAGAAATCTAGAAGCGCAGTCGAGTAAATCTAGAAGCGCAGTCGAGTAAATCTAGAAGAGTAGTCGAGTAAATCTAGAAGCACTGTCGAGTAAATCTAGAAGCACTGTCAAGTAAGTCTAGAAGCGCAGTGGAGTAAATCTAGAAGCGCAGTCGAGTAAATCTAGAAGCCCAGTCAAGTAAATCTAGAAGCCCAGTCAAGTAAATCTAGAAGCCCAGTCAAGTAAATCTAGAAGCACTGTCGAGTAAATCTAGAAGCGCAGTCGAGTAAATCTAGAAGCGCAGTGGAGTAAATCTAGAAGCGCAGTCGAGTACATCTAGAAGCGCCGTCGAGTAAATCTAGAAGTGCAGTCGAGTAAATCTAGAAGTGCAGTGGGGTAAATCTAGAAGCGCAGTTGAAAAAATCTAAAAGTGCAGTCGAGTAAATCTAGAAGCGCAGTTGAGTTAATCTAGAAACGCAGTCACTGTATCAGATATCGCTAGGATTAAAAGTGTTCAGGCGTGTGTATTACAGTTGTCATTGTGGACAGATTAATACTATAGTATGAATTTAGAAATCAATAATTCATGATGCTTTCTGCAGGATAATTAAATAATGCTTTCAACGATTGTCAGCCAACAAGTTCCCTAGTTAATTCCATAGGTTCTTAACCTGAATATTGGTAAAACATGTTTTCCAAATGGGAATACTTGTGGCTCTAGTGAATGTTAATTCCAGAAGTCACCCAGTAGGTGCAATTGTTCATGGATTGTCAAGTCTGACAATGTTAGACTGGGCTGTCACCTTGTAGGTACAAGTTAATTAAAGACCAGACAATTAAATCATTTATTTTGTGAAATTAGGCTGCGATCAATCATTATCCATAGTCTTTAACAATTGTTTCAACCTTAAGTGGTTCAAAGCTGTCGACTATATTATGTACTTTATAATATTCAGCTTTTAAAACAAATAAAAATATTTAAATTGCTCATTTATATTCCCTAAAAAATTGTTGGATCCAGAAACCATCACATAATAACAGTAAAATGTTGAATATTTGCATAGATTCTAGATTCTACAAAATAAAAAACACTCAACGATTTCTATGTAAATTGTCTTTGAAAATGAGAAAACTTTGATTAATCGGAAACTTGACTTTTTCCAGATGAAATTCTGAATGTGGGCGTAATATCATCGTGTTTGATTTGATTGATATAGTCGGCCAGGAGATGAAGTTTCCTGTTGAATATTTAAGATGCTGATTTGAAAATGAGAGTAGGGGAGTCAGGGCAATTCGTAAGACATGAATTTGGCAAGGTTTTTATGAGACAATTTGATGAATCTATTTTTGTAACACAGACTGTCTGATACTGATTCAGTAATTATATATTTAAGTAATTAATTCTTACCTGTATAATAATAAAGTGGATGTTGCTATGTTTTACATAAGATTTAAACTTTTAAATAAAGATTAGTATTCACAATTAAATTGATTGGTAAAAAATATTGACACATCCCTTTAATGCAGCTTTTTGCTTTTGATTTCAAACTTAATTAAGTTGAATTGATTTTTTTTATTAAACAGTAAAAATATTGACACATTCCCTTTAATGCAGGTGTAGATATATGCTCTTTTTGCTTCCTGATTTGTTGCGAATCTGGTGTTCTGTTCTGTTCAGCAATCTGTAAAATCTCCAGGTCGTCTAAAATGTCTTGACATTAGTTAAAACTAGAACGTAGTGCAAAAAGCACCCTATTCAAAAACATATGGTGCATTTTGTAATATAAATATTCTGTACTTTTAAGAGTTTATTTACGGTTTGGAATCATGGACTTATGGAAATAATCGTGGCATCAGTGTTGGTGGATGTAATCATCATGTATAGCAGACTGGGTGCCAAAGATTATGGAAGCCAAGAATTTGTGATAGATTCTAAGATTCTACTCCAGATTGTTAATCATGCATCACCACAGGGTACACCTCCTGTGAAAATATGTGCTTCATTCATGTTCTGTGAGGTTTTAAATAACTTGCTGACATTGGTATTCATCGCAGTCATTTGGTACAATTATCTGCATAATCTAGGGCAACCAGTTCTTTAAACTAATTTGTTGAGCATGATTTACATGAGACTCTGAGAGCATGATTGATTTAACCGAGAATCATTAATTTTAAAACACTTATAAGACTGCACACTGTTTTTGCTATACTAGCTGTCACCTGAACAGTCAGACTTTGTTCTTCCATGACACCTAGGCTATGGTCCTCATTGACGTCAAGGCTATGGTCTTAAATGACACCTAGACTGTGGTCTTGCATGACACCTAGGCTATGGTATTCCATGACACCTAGGCTATGCTCTTCAATGACACCTGGGCTATGCTCTTCAATGACACCTAGGCTATGCTCTTCAACGACACCTAGACTATGCTCTTCCATGACACCTAAGTTATGGTCTTCCATGACACCTAGTCTATGGTCTTTCATGACACATAGGCTATGGTCTTCCATGACACCTAGACTATGGTCTTCCATGACACTTAGGGCTATGGTATTCCATGACTCAGAAGCTATTGTCTTCCATAACACCTAGGCTGTGGTCTTCCATGATGCCTAGGCTATGGTCTTCATGACTCATAAGCTATGGTCTTCCATGACACATAGGCTATACCATATCTATATGATTGCCAATGACACCTAGGCTATGGTTGTCCATGACACCTAGGCTATGGTCCTCAATGACACCTAGGCTATTGTCTTACATGACTGATAAGCTATGGTTTTCCATGACACCTAGGCTATGGTCTTCATTGACGCCTAGGCTATGGTCTTCAATAGCTCTTAGGGCTTTTGTATTCCATGACTCATAAGCTATGGTTTTCCATGACTCATAAGCTATGGATTCAATGACGCCTAGGCGATGGTCTTCAATGACACCTAGGCTATGGTCTTCAATGACACCTTGGCTATGGTCTTCAATGACACCTTGGCTATGGTCTTCCATGAAGCCTAGGCTATGGTCTTCAATGACACCTTGGCTATGGTCTTCCATGACACCTTGGCTATGGTCTTCCATGATGCCTAGGCTATGATCATCAATGACACCTTGGCTATGGTCTTCAATGACACCTTGGCTATGGTCTTCAATAACACCTTGACTATGGTCTTCCATGAAGCCTAGGCTATGGTCTTCAATGACACATTGGCTATGGTCTTCAATAGCTCTTAGGGCTTTTGTATTCCATGACACCTTGGCTATGGTCTTCCATGAAGCCTAGGCTATGGTCTTCAATGACACCTTGGCTATGGTCTTCAATAGCTCTTAGGGCTTTTGCATTCCATGACACCTTGGCTATGGTCTTCCATGAAGCCTAGGCTATGGTCTTCCATGAAGCCTAGGCTATGGTCTTCAATGACACGTTGGCTATGGTCTTCAATAGCTCTTAGGGCTTTGGTCTTCCATGAAGCCTAGGCTATGGTCTTCAATGACACATTGGCTATGGTCTTCAATAGCTCTTAGGGCTTTTGTATTCCATGACACCTTGGCTATGGTCTTCCATGAAGCCTAGGCTATGGTCTTCAATGACACCTTGGCTATGGTCTTCAATAGCTCTTAGGGCTTTTGCATTCCATGACACCTTGGCTATGGTCTTCCATGAAGCCTAGGCTATGGTCTTCAATGACACGTTGGCTATGGTCTTCAATAGCTCTTAGGGCTTTGGTATTCCATGACACCTTGGCTATGGTCTTCCATGATGCCTAGGCTATGATCATCAATGACACCTTGGCTATGGTCTTCAATGACACCTAGGCTATGGTCTTCAATGACACCTTGGCTATGGTCTTCAATGACACCTAGGCTGTGATCTTCAATGACACCTTGGCTATGGTCTTCAAAGACACCTTCGCTACGGTCTTCCATGAAGCCTAGGCTATGGTCTTCAATGACACCTTGGCTATGGTCTTCCATGACGCCTAGGCTATGGTTTTCAATTATACCTTGGCTATGGTCTTCCATGATGCCTAGGCTATGATCTTCAATGACACCTTGGCTATGGTCTTCAATGACACCTTGGCTTTGGTCTTCAATGACACCTTGGCTTTGGTCTTCAATGACACCTTGGCTATGGTCTTCAATGACACCTAGGCTATGGTCTTCAATGACACCTTGGCTTTGGTCTTCAATGACACCTTGGCTTTGGTCTTCAATGACACCTTGGCTATGGTCTTCAATGACACCTTGGCTATGGTCTTCAATGACACTTAGGCTATGGTCTCCAATGACACCTTGGCTATGGTCTTCAATGACACCTTGGCTATGGTCTTCCGTGGCTCCTAGGTTAGTGACGGTTATGTTCATGATATCTAGGTTATGTTGTGTTGACAGTAATTTTGTCCTCACAGGATCCCGCCTTTATCAAAGGAGAATTAGACACCAGTGAGTTGTCTATGGGAATAATGGGAATACATAGAGATAAATGGATGCTTGCAAGTAATCATTCTGGGTATACTGTTAAGTCTGTATGCTTCATATTATCAGGGGTTGTTCTAGTATGGATTAATATAGAAATACAGATTTGCTACATGAGGAAGAGTTAAATTTTTTCTGCACAGAATAAAAGTTATTTGATGAAAAATATCAAAAAGAATTTATGGTCATTTGAAGTTCCATAATTGGAATTTTAACTATAAAACAGTGTTCGAAACCAGGTTCAACTTCACCGTTGATATGTCTGGTTGTGAGCTAATGGTCCCTTGAAAGACTTGCGACTATTTTAGAATTGGGCATTTTGCCTCAGTAGAATTCTTGTATTTTACCGGATGCCATGGTGATTGAAAAATGGTTGAAAAAAACCCCCCAGTGTACTGTTAACCAATTCCTGTATACATGTACAGCTGTTGATCTATAATCTGTTCTAGTGTATTTACTGTTATAAATAATCCCCGACTGGATGTTCCTGGTTGTTTATCTTATTTTTCTACAAAGAGCTCTTCTAGCATTTGGAAGTTGCCTGGCATGTTTATGGCAGGTTTTGATCTAAGATCGTGCTTGCAGGAAAAGCTGACTTTATCAGCATATTGTATATTGTTTCAGAATTATAGTTATCTTTCAGAGAAATGATTGAATCTGGTTTTTAAGATTAATCAAGATTGCAGGTGCAAAAGGTGGATCAATTTGTAGATTTATAATGTTCCCTGATAAATATTTCAGGAGGGTTGAGAATACATGTAATTATACAGTTGCTGCTTTGTCCAGATGATAACTCAAGAACTATTACACATATTGATAAAAACTTTGCAGGTGTTTACTTTTAAGATCTCATTGAAAAATTATAATGCCCAATAATCTTAACTCTTTGTGACTTGTTTTTGGAGTTATTCCCCTTTGTATTTTTAGCTCACCCGTCATAGTGTGACAATGTGAGCTTTTGTGATCACTCATTGTCTGTCGTCCATCCGTCCGTCAACAATTTGCTTGTGTTCTCTCTAGAGGCAACAGTGTTGATTCAATCTTCATGAACCTTGGTCATAATGTTGTTCTCCATGAAATCTAGGCCTAGATTGAAACTGTGTCATGTTGAATCAAAAACTAGGTCACTAAGTCAAATCTTAGAAAACTTTTGTGTTCACTCCAGGGGTCACCGTTTTGATCTAATATTCATGAAACTTGGTCAGAATGTTATTCTCTATAAAGTATAGGCAAAGTTAGAAACTGGGGCATGTGGGGTCCAAAACTAGGTTACTTGGTCAAATCTTTAAAAAGAAACCCTTGTGTTCACTCCAGAGGTCACCAGTTTGATCCAATCTTTATGAAACTTGGTCAGAATGTTGTTCTATATGCAACCTAGGCCAAGTTGGAATCTTGGCCATGTGGAGTCAAGAACTATGTCACTAGGTCAAATCTTAGGAAAACCCTTGTGCTCACTCTAGAGCCCCCGGTTTTGATCCAAGCTTCATGAAATATGGTCAAAATGTAAGTTGCACTGATACCTAGACCAATATGCAACAGGTGAGCGACCTAGTGCCCTTTGGGCCCTCTTGTTTATTTTATATTTGATATAGTTGTTGAAGAGAGGTTGTGACCATTGAAAGCTTTATAAACAAGGTGGTTGTTTAAATGGAGTTTTGAATTATAATATATTTAGTGTTGGTGGTACTTAATGCAAGTTAGTGACATGAAAGTATCGGCAAATTAAAAAATTGCAAATTTTTGAAAATTTGGTTAACTTTGCTTGTAGCATAAATTTGGCATACCGGTACAAAGAATGCTACGTAAAAACATAAATATTGCTAAAAATTCTGCAAGCAAAATGTTTGAAATTCAAAGTTTGATTGTATTCGCTAACTCTCCATATCCTACAATATAAGATCTAGTCCAACTGAGTGTAAAAAGTTCATTAAATCTGTAACAAATTGTCCGACAGGTATATCGATGGCTTAGAACAAGAAGGTCGTAAATACCAAATTGATATTTTGAGAAAACACGGAAAAACTGTCTGACATTTACTCTTTTCTTATGGCAAAACAAACTTTTACAACTTCATTTTGGTCAACATGACAAGTTCAGATTTTTATGAAAATTGGCTCATAAGAAGCGCCTTGTTTTGCTTATTCTAAATATGTATGAATCTTAAAAGGTCGTAAATGGCACTTACGACCTTCTAATTCTAAGCCATCGAATTGTCCGACAGGTACAGGTATATATACAAACAAATATTTATTTACATTTGTAGAATAGAGACCATGGTGTGCCAAATGTGTGTTTGTTCGTTGACACTTTCTGACAAAAAAAAATGGTTTAAAGATCCATTCATACTGATTTTATATTATGTATCATTTCTAGTGTCAATTTCCTTCACAGTTGAACTTGATACAGCTTTTACTATCAAGTAGGCGTTAAGTTCCGGATGTTTGCTTCATGTATTTAAATTTTGATACTAATATATTAATGTTAATTATGTATAGCGATTATTTAACACTGTTTAAGATCACACGATGTGACATAGACATTGTAGCAATCACATCTATAATTAGATGCAGTTTTTGTGTATTTAATAAGTTATAATTGTTTATAATTGTTGTTAAAATTTTCATGTGCTATAATTATATGGTTAGGCATGTTGAAATTCATCTAATGTGCATGCAATTATTTGGGGCATAAAATGAAATTCAAACAATAAGGTGGAGGTATCAATCTCTGCTATGGCATAATGGCAATTTTACAATCATTTAATTAATTAATAGTAAATAATTATTTTAATTAAACACTATGCCTTAGAACCTTATTGTTCGCTGAAGTTTATCTACAAATGATTTTACTTTAATTATCCTGTTTTACTATAATAGAAATTATATGTAGTAACTAAATACATTTTAGTAATATAATGTATCTTAGGAGGTGTGACATACAGTACCCACCAAAAATATGAATACAGAGAGTTTTCCCCCATTTACTTGCCTGTATAACACTACTTGCTGAACAGAGAAGCAACAATGTTTTTGAAGACCAGGAATTTTTATTTATTTAGTGTAAAGACAAAACATTGATTGGTACCCTAGATGGAAAATATTAAGTTTCTTTGCCAGCTTTGAACGACAACATGATCATATAATATGGCAAATTCAGCCCCTTGAACCCCATAGTTTATTTTTAAATCAGAAAATTTTCATCTTTCTATCTGTCACATTTTTTACTCCTTCATTAACTTTTCAGAAATTGCAAACATTGTTACCGTCTGACCAAAAGATATGGAATAATTAAACCAATTATAATTCTGCATCTGTCAAAAAGTGTATCCATATTTTTGGTGGGCACTGTATATTGTTAATTGGAGCAGCATAGTATGCTAACATTCGTTGAATGGATGTGATCTGCTTTCCATTAAAGGTCACAAATTCACACAATTGTTGCATTTTATAGCTAGATAATCACTGCATTGACGTCATTGTAACAATATAAGCAATTTGAATAGATTACAGCAATGAGGGTGATTTGAAAACATTCTCCTAGATCTATGGTTTATATTGGTTAATGAGTGGATGCTCTAGTAAGGAATTAATCTATATAGCATGGCCACATTGATACGGGCCTGACCTATTGATTAGCATAATTTAACAGTCGATATATTGTCTACGTTTATAACACCGATTGTATGTTTTCATAATCAGGGAGTATCTCGAAGACGCTCAATATGTAATTCAAACACAAATATGAAATACTGATAGTGCACGATTTGCTTGCGGAAATTGATATATTGAAAGCAAGAACCTTTTAATATATTCTTGCATAAAGGTCAGGATCAGGTCAAAATAGCCAAGCTATACCAGTTTTGATAAACTTTGATCATTTGCATACCCTTAACCCTCGGGCACAATTTGTCCTTTCGGTGTAATAAAGTTGTATCTCACTATATCGAGGGTTGCCTGCAAGACTGTTGTATGTCCTTTAATTATAAGCAGTTACGGCCGACTTGCAAGTCAACCTTCGCTACACTAGCTCTAGTTTCTAGACAGATAGTGATGCAACCTTCAATTGCGCCAAAGGAATGCATGCGCTATTATTTCATACACTGGAGACTGCATATTATTGTAATGTACATATACCTATATTTAGCCCTTTACTCCATGGGGATGAATTTTGATGCATGTTACACCATAATAATAAATTTTCACAAATTCATTTCAAGTAAATTTTTATGGTCATTTTAATGGGACCATTTGGAGCATCATACGGGACTGAAGAAGTTTTTGTAAGTCTCTCTTGAAATATTCTTGTATGCAGTAATTTATATAGTGCTTCTCATTAGCGGTATACAGTACCAGCGTCACATTGTATACCTCTGTCTCATAATTTCGTGCCTTCTCATGAAAACCGTGCTTAGTTGAATTCAACTCTTGTATATGTTCTACATAGTCATTTTGGTCAAATTATCCAAATAAATCATCCTACAAATATACTACATCAATTGATGCCATTATTTTGGACGACACGCCAAAGCTGTCACCTTGACGACCAGGAACGATACACCTAGTAATTATTCCAACTGATATTTTTCAACTTTTGTTAATTTTTTTTGCATCCCGTTTTCATTTCGCATTATTTTTATCACCTAAGCCTTTAATACTCAAACTGAATACGCATTTGGATAAGCACTACTCCAAATTTATCTAATCTAACTACAAATTTGAAATTCCATCACTTTGGGTCCCAATACAGACCCGTTTTTACGGAGGCACGGATTTCATGGGAAACAGTCACCAGGATTCAGAGCATCGACCTAGACATCAAAAAGTTATGATTTTACGAGTTTTTGTGATCATTTTTAAATTTTCTTTTTCTTATAAGTTAAGTTAACATTTTTTCTTCCGAAAATGGTGCAAACAATTTTAAAACTTGTATGGGCTAGTGCGCATGCATCGCTGAAACTGTTAAGGAGCACGGAGATACGAGACAACAGCATACACATCTATGCCTAGACATTTATATTCCATGCAGCCTGCGGCTCATTATTGTGACCCAGGTTTAAGCGCTAATTTATGTTATCATATGGATAATTTCTCATAATTATGACGATAATTGTAACATCAATATGCATTATTAGAACATGAGCGTGGAATTCAGGCCTCCCATAATTGTTTGTTTAATGGAACTAGCTTTTTATAGTTATTTAATCAGGACAGAATGACCTGAACCTAAAAATAATATGCATCAGTATATTACATCATAATATGATTATTGCATTGAATATATAGCTTGCCCACATAGACATGAGCTTGACCTATTGATTAGCATAATTTAACAGTCGATATATTGTCTACACTTATAACACCGATTGTATGTTTTCATAATCGGGAAGTATCACGAAGACGCTCGACTTGTAATATAAACACAAATCTGAAATACCGATATTGCACGATTTGCTTGAGGAAATTGATATATTCAACGCAAGAACCTTATAATATATTCTTGCATAAAGGTCAGGCTCACGTCAAATTAGCCAAGCTATATCAATCTGTGAGCAGTTAATTGTGCAATTTAGGTTCTTTTGATTAGTGTTTGTATTAACTTATAATTAAGTCTAAAGCATCTTTGTGATTCTCCCAGTGCTCCCCCAAACCCCCAAATGTTTTTTTCTTACGGTTACCCAGGGGGTACAGAATTGTTAGAGAATCGACCTGTGTTTGTAAACCCCCCCCCCCCCCCCCCAAGTAAAAATGTCAGTGGGAACACTGGCTCCTTCTATGAAATCATATCACCAGGGTTAAGAATATAGGCAAGATTATTATATCGCCTGTTATATTTTGCTAGGTTGAGGATCAGGTCAAATTCTTCATTAAATGATGCTTGGTTGTGGATCAGGTCAAATTCTCCATTAAATGATGCTAGGTCGAGGATCAGGTCAAATTCTTCATTAAATGATGCTAGGTCGAGGATCAGGTCAAATTCTTCATTAAATGATGCTAGGTCGAGGATCAGGTCAAATTCTCCATTTAATTATGGTTGGTTGTGGATCAGGTCAAATTCTCCATTAAATGATGCTTGGTTGTGGATCAGGTCAAATTCTCCATTAAATGATGCTAGGTCGAGGATCAGGTCAAATTCTCCATTTAATTATGGTTGGTTGTGGATCAGGTCAAATTCTCCATTAAATGATGCTTGGTTGTGGATCAGGTCAAATTCTCCATTTAATTATGGTTGGTTGTGGATCAGGTCAAATTCTCCATTAAATGATGCTTGGTTGTGGATCAGGTCAAATTCTCCATTAAGTGATGCTTGGTTGTGGAACAGGTCAAATTCTCCATTCAGTGATGCTTGGTTGTGTATCAGGTCCAATTCTCCATTAAACATGGTTGGTTGTGGATCAGGTCAAATTCTTCATTAAATGATGCTTGGTTGTTGATCAGGTCAAATTCTCCATTAAATGATGCTAGGTCGAGGATCAGGTAAAATTCTCCATTAAATGATGCTTGGTTGTGGATCAGGTCAAATCATCCATTAAATGATGCTAGGTCGAGGATCAGGTCAAATTCTTCATTAACTATTACAATACATAAAATGTGACAATCTATTGCTGCTGAATTATTGATGTAATCCTGCAAGGGTTCCAGTTTTGATTGAGTCATGATAATTGATGGAAACTACTGGGGCCTTATTCACCAACGTTGTAAGTCTTAAACTCATTTCTGGCATTTCTGTAAACTTAGACTTAAACATGTGAAATTTTATCTGACTATTTGTTGTTACCCATTGAACATGTATACCAATTTGTATCAAAATCAGTACATTACCCAGGCGAAAATGATGGTCATTTGACTATGAACTACCATGAACTACCATGGTACTTCATGGTCATATAAACATGAACTACCATGGTTGACCATGTTTTGTTAAATGGCACCATGGCTTTTCATGTTCTTCTAACCATGGTCGATAAACACCATGGTCTCCCTGAGACCATGGTCACCCAAAGACCATGGTCTACCATGGTTGGTAGCACATGAAAAGCCATGGTAGTTCATGGTAAAATGAACGGTTTAAAACCATGAACTACCATGATAGTTCATGGTCGACCAGGGTAGTTTATGGTCAGGGGACCCATGGTTATTTGGTAATTGGCACTTGATGGTCAATGACCATGGTTTTGTAACATGGTCAACCATGGTCTTGGACCATGGTCAATGACCATGGGTTCAAGCTACAGATGAATCAGCTTGTTGCAAATAATGTCAGGTAATATTTGATTTCTTATAGGAAAGCTTTATAAATATTTTGTTGTAATTATGAATTTTTTATTATGTCAAACTAATTCATAAATCTTTCTATTTTTATAATAAGAATGATATATTACTTTGCTAACATTTCATTTAAAAGTGTATTTTGGGACTTTAAAAAAAAATATATAATTTTTGTTAAAGGGAGATAATATAAAAGTGTGAGACAATAACATGGTTGACCATAGTCGACCATGGTCAAATGGTCAACCACGGTTGAAAACACTGACCATGTTAGACCATGGTCAAGCTTCAGTTTGTCTTTTCTCACCATGGTTGACCATGGTCAAACGGTTTATCTCTTTTTCTCACCATGGTCAACCATGGTCAGTCTTCTCTTACCATGGTCGATCACAGTCAACCATGGTCGACCATAGTCAACAACGGTGACCATGGTTGACCATGGTCGACCATGCTCCTGACTATCTCTTCAACATGGTATTTGATGGTTGACCATGTTTTTAACATGGTCAACCATCAAATACCATGTTGACCATGGTTCAACCATGGTCGCATTTCGCCTGGGTAATAACAACGTGAGAGCGAATAGAACATTTGACGATGTTAAGTCTAAGTCTATATTTTAGACTAACAACGTTGGTGAATAAGGCCCCTGGGGTGATCAAGGCCATTAGGGAGTTCAAGAATTTTTTACAAATCCAATAATTCATGGTATTCATCCGAATATGTTCAATCAGAGAATTGTTCTGTTTTCATATGTCAACACTGATGTTACGCTTGCACAGAACTCAGATATTATGTATCCTGAGTTCCATCAGGGTATTGCATTGCATTGGTTTTCCGTCCCGTCAGAGCCATATTAAAACAGTGCAATTCTGTGACGGAATTGAGGAGTGTATTGTGATATAGCTTGGCCAATTTGACACGAGTGTGACCTTTTGATTAGCATAATTTAACAGTCGATATATTGCCTACGTTTACAAAACCGAGTGTATGTTTTCATAATCAGGGAGTATCACGAAGACACTCGACTTGTAATATATACACAAATCTGAAATACCGATATTGCACGATTTGCTTGCGGAATTTAATATATTCAAAGCAAGAACCTTGTAATGTATTCTTGCATAAAGGTCAGGCTCAGGTCAAAATAGCCAAGCTATACATACTACAGCTCAGGCATTAGCTTCAGCATACAGGTGGCTGTAATACATGTAGTGATTTAACGTAAAAAATAAACAAATTGAATTGGTATAGTTGATTCAAAGATCTCTGTCACAACCGCGTAAACAAACATTCACCGCGGTGGATTATTAAAGGTTTCTCAGGATTAAATTCAACCATCAATAATACACTTAAATGATTAAAAAGCTGATGGTCCTATAGCGTAGTGGTTAAACTCGCTGCAATTAGCTATTCAGAAATGAAACATTATGGCGGTTTTGACAGACATCTTTGAATCGACAATACATAAAAAACATCTGGTAAAAATGTTGCAATTTATTCTAAAGATATCTAGTTGCTATACTTTTACCAGAACATTCTGGCTTTCAGTGTTCAGTGCTAATTTTCATGAGTTAAAACACTGAAATACTCACAGTCAGAGCCGACTCATTGGATAATGTAAAATCATTTAATTTCGATGGGGTTTAGGTAAAAAAAACTACCCGGTATTTCGATGGTACATTAATTTGAGGATTTTGCATTTAAGGTAATAAATACAATGGTCAAAATTATTATTTGATGGGATTCGATTTCATGGTTGAAGGTGAACCACGAAATCACAAAATTTAATCCCCCACGAAAATTATTGATTTAACAGTAACTGAAATCATATTGAATATCAGAATGCATGACTTACTAATTTACGGTTCTCAGATCTATACAAGGCAATACATAAGAGGATTATTATACAAAACATTTACATTTAACTTCTTAATAGCTAAACTTTTAGATCAGCTTAATTGTTAATTGGTATCAATGTATTAGGAAGTGTAAATATAGTATTATTGTTTGACCTTGTAGTGCTCACAGGTCAGAGGTCCCAGCTTTTCATATTGTTTAGAATAGACTGATGTATTCTAGAGTTCACACGTTTGGTTTTCCCTATAATTAACAAGAGTATAAATCATATTGATGGCTTAGAATTGGAAGGTTGTAAGTGCCGTTTAAGATTCATACATATTTAGAATAAGCATCACAAGACGCTTCTTATGAGCCCATTTTCATAAAAATCTGAACTTGTCATGTTGACCAAAATGAAGTTGTAAAAGTTTGTTTTACCATAAGTAAAGACAAAATGTCAGACAGTTTTTCCGTGTTTTCTCAAAATATCTATTTGGTAGTTACGACCTTCTAATTCTAAGCCATCAATATATTCACAGTACCCACTGGAATCTGCTGCTTATGCTAGTATCTTTTTAATTATAATTGTCTAATATTTATTGTACAGCAGCTCAGGGGCCTTATTCACCAACGTTGTAAGGCTGAAATTCAGACTTAGACTTAAAATTAACAAAAATTAAGAATCACTGCCATTTCTTTGTAATTAGATTTAAACAAATCAAATTTTATCGGACTATTTATTGTTATCCACTGAACATGTATTATACCAATTTATACCAAAATCGGTACATTTATAACAAAATGGGAGCGAATAGAACATTTGACAATGTAAAGTCTAAGTCTATATTTTAGACTTACGACGTTGGTGAATATAAAGGCCTCAGGTGTCCGTTGCCTAAGCAGAGCGCTACTGGCCCAGCCTTTACATGCAGTTACCTGATAACCTCCCGTTCAATTAAATATAGAAGGCATTGATTGCCACTCGTTGAAAGCACTTTGTAGCGCTTGGTTTAGGCAAAGGACACCAGATAACAGTAAAAATATGTTTAATTTTTCTGTAGGATTACGGGGGGGGGGGGCCATAATAACCATAGTAACCATAGTAACCATAGTAAATATAACTATTATAAACCATACACACACAAAAAGTCATTAAGTCACGATATTTAAATCCTGAGACAACAAAATATATGACATGTTGTGGACCATGTAAATTTGTTCGGACTTATGAAGTACAATTTATAAAGTCCATCTGGTTATAATCAGGGCTCGACTGATACCTGACTCTCAGACACATTGGATATGTATTGAAGTTTCGATTCCTCGAAGAATTCATGGTCCATTTCCGTCTCACATCCCATTGATATTTCATTGTCGTGTTCTATTGTTATCTTCCCTGTCGATGCTCCTATACCAAGTGTTACAGCTCCCGTGTTACCTCCACCCCTGGCGGGCGATGCCCCAGATGTTGAACTACCACACCCCATATTGTCACGGGTACGCTGGTAATTATACAGTAACGTATCCACGTATCTTGTTAAGTTTCAATATATAACAATGTCTTGTCTTTCAATTTGAAAGTATTATCTTCAGCCTCGACACTAACACTGGTTAGCTGATCTAAGGCAAATTAAAATCAAGAAGTACCAGTGAAAGTCTCCAAGGAACAGTAGCTGTTTTCTGTACAAATTTTATGTTTCTTTACTGTTGGACCAGTGACCGAAATAGTGCGCTTCTACAGGTTGTAGATTCAGGTCAACTCAAGTCACCTTATGATCAGTTAAGCTGTTATCTCTCACTTCAAAGATGACCTGAAATTGGTAATAAAATTCAGTTGACTTGTAATAAAATAGCAATATCCTCTTTGAGCTCAGTAATCTTTGTCAATATTAAGGATTTCACTCTTGAGACAAAATTAAAGCTCTTCACTTGTGGAGGTAATATTAGCCCAGCATACGAAATTAAAGCTCTTCACTTGTGGAGGTAATATTAGCACAGCATACGAAATTAAAGCTCTTCACTTGTGGAGGTAATATTAGCACAGCATACAAAATTAAAGCTCTTCACTTGTGGAGGTAATATTAGCACATCATACGAAATTAAAGCTCTTCACTTGTGGAGGTAATATTAGCACAGCATACAAAATTAAAGCTCTTCACTTGTGGAGGTAATATTAGCACAGCATACGAAATTAAAGCTCTTCACTTGTGGAGGTAATATTAGCACAGCATACGAAATTAAAGCTCTTCACTTGTGGAGGTAATATTAGCACAGCATACGAAATTAAAGCTCTTCACTTGTGGAGGTAATATTAGCACAGCATACGAAATTAAAGCTCTTCACTTGTGGAGGTAATATTAGCACATCATATGAGAATCAGAAGTATGAGACTCCTTGTACCTGTTATTGAATAGAATAGTGTCAGTATCTTTACGTTCTTGTAGAAGTGATTGGAATGTAGGCACCTCAGACCAGACCCTCTTCTTCACATAGGATTATTCTTAAAAGCTCCGTAACCTGCAAAAAATATAAGAAAAGCCGGTGGGTAGGTCGGAAAATAATTTCTAAAATCTTTTATTTAATAAAGAGAAGTCTTATGTATTTATTTGATTTTCATGAATCTTGGACATATATTTATTACTCATTATAAGTTAACCACAGCGGCCCATACTTTTTAATGACCAGTCAGCAAGTTTTTGTTTTTACCTCAGACAGGTACTGTAACTCAGGTGAGAGACCTCTCGTTTTAAAAACTAAAAATCTGACTGATAATTCCTGACTTCATTATAAATTTATATAGTAGATGCACATTCAAAGACAGTATAATTGAATAAAACGATACCCTTTTGACAAGATAAATACATAAAGCCTGCTGTCTAATGGTAGGGCTAAGTTGTCTGAAAGGCTATTATTATGCCATCTTATAAATAAAGTACAGCTTTTCCCCTTGAAGTCAATACCCTAGCAGACAAAACACAAGATAGCCATAATGGTACTTTTTGTATCATTTGCAGACTGTAACCAATTTTCATTTATAGCTTGGCTATTTTGACCTGAGCCTGACATTTATGCAAGAATATATTACAAGGTTCTTGTGTTGAATATATCAATTTCCGCAAGCAAATCGTGCAATATTGGTATTTTAGATTTGTGTTTGTATTACACTGCTAGCGTCTTCGTGATACTCCCCGATTATGAAAACATACAATCGGTGTTATAAACGAAGACAATATAGCGACTGTTAAATTATGCTAATCAATAGGTCAGGCTCATGTCCATGTGGGCAAGCTTTACCACGTTTAGTTGAAATCATTGAGAAACAATAATAAACAATATGATTATTATATTTTCCTGTTACGTTGATATGTGTAAATATTGACAACACAATTAAACAATGTTCATGTACATAAACAGGATGAGCGTCATTAAAGATTGAAATATCGTGAATGGGTACGTGAATGGGTACTTTACTATGGTGATGTCAATACTGTATGTGTTGATTTCTTCCTCTGTGATAATTTGCTTCCTTGTATTTATTTGTCAACAACCATAAATTATCATAAACATGTTTTTTTGCATGTCTGACTTGACTTTTGTATTCTAACACTTAGTGCCTCCTGTAGCTCAGTGGTCAACGTGTTTGCCTTCTAACCTATCTGGTGACCTGGGGAGGCACAGATCATGCCTGCCATATTTTAGCAGAAAGCGGACTGGCAAATAAAGGCTTTGCGCGGCATTAAAATGCTGTCTGTAGTGACAATTGCACTTAAGCATTGGTGCCAACATTCAAACGTATGGCAGGAACAAAAACATAAATGGGGTTTACTGCCTAAACTACTTATATGCCTACTAAAGCCAAGCAAATTAACATTTTAAGTTACTATCTTTATATGCATATAAGCCTTAATGGTTCATTATTCAATTTTCTGTCTCCATAATAGTTTTAAATATAAAGGGGAACAACTCTTTTATCTGTTATGCATAGCTGACCTTATATCATCATGGAAAGGGGAACAACTCTTACCTGTTAGAATCAGATATAGCTAAATTATTGTCATGATGCAAAGGGAAACAACTCTTACCAGTAATGCATAGCTTACTTTACATTATCATGAAAAGGGGAGCAACTCTTACTCATTCACATACACAGTATTGATGTTCATTAAAATGACATCATTTATATAATAATGTATCAATTATCAGGTACATTGTATGAAAAATAGATAGCAAGTTGGTGGTCACATTGAACTACTTAAACAGAGAGATGGTTCGTGCATAATTCTCCAAGCAGATTAAAATAGGGGAATATATGTATGTCACTTCAGTAAAGTCGATGCTTTTAAAGAGAATCAAAGTGCTGATAGCGCTATTAAAACATGGTTTTATGGCTTCCTGAACAATGGGTGGTTGCTCTGTTGTTATAGCTTGGCTATTTTGACCTGAACCTGACCTTCATGCAAGAATACTTTACAAAGTTCTTGCTTTGAATATATCAATTTCCGCAAGCAAATCGGCGATATTGGTATTTCAGATTTGTGTGTGTAAATACATCTCGAGCGTCTTCGTGATACTCCCCGATTATGAAAACATACAATCGGTGCTGTCTTGTAGGTAATACATCGACTGTTAAATTATGCTAATCAAAAGGTCAGGCTCGTGTCAAATTAGCCAAGCTATACTCATATCTATATAGCATGCTCCCATTATCCAACAAGCTGTTGTAGGATTTTATTACCAGCGTATTATAACATTGGTCATGTTATATGTAGCTTTTAAATAATGACAATTGATTGGCACTAATTGATATAGCAAGTTTAGATAATCTATGTAATATTATTATATTAACTATGGTATTATTGGTTATTATTGGTTATTATTGGTATACTGGAAACATGATTAGCATACAGGCAGCATGTTGCATATAGTCATGCACAGTGCACACTACTAGATGCTATTTTGGCAAAAATATGGTTATATATATGGTTGCATGGGTAGTTCTCATCCTTGACTCGAGCGTCGAACATATCTCATGAAAATCGGTCAAAGAATAAAATACTTATGACTGTTTTTAACTTTTTGTTTACATATTTTTACTTGCAGACTTAGCTAAAAAGTCAATGTGGTATGTCTACCCTGGCTAAAAAGATCTATCAGCCTTCATATTTTATATGCTGATTATTGGTTTTGGCTGTCATTGGGCTAGTTTTTATCATGTAGCTTATGGTTGGATTAGCCCATAAATTGACTATTTACCATATATAGTTTGACCAGTACAAAGATATAGACTGAAGTATCAATCCTTGATTACAATATCCTCTATACTGTAAAATCATAAATTTTGTGATTTTGGTAAAAAATACCATTTCGATGGGACGTTAATTTGTGCATTTTGCATTTCAGGTAATATATATACTTACAAGGGCCAAAATTATTGTTTTATGGGATTTGATTTTGTGGTTGAAGATGAACCACGAAATCCACAAAATTTAATCTTGCACGAAAATTAATGATTTTACAGTATATACTCAAGTTGAATATCACATCCTCTATATTGGTATACACCACAGCATCTCTGTGATGTGTTATGATATAAAGTCATGACTTGTTTATGTTTATCTAGACAATATTCAATATCGCAATTATTGTTCATGTCATGGGGTTATTAATGCTATTGATCCTCACACAAACTGAGTGTCCTAGGAATATAAAAATAAAAAAGATAATGACCACGAGTCTCTCAGAGTTTGGCGGGTCACTCCAATCATCAATATACTGTAAAATCATTCATTTTTGCAATTTACCCGGTAGTATTTTGGTGACTTCTTTAGTTTATGGATTTATATTATTAAAAGAAACATCTTATGTTTTGTGTTTTTTTGGTAATTAATTTGTAGGGATGTAATTTTGCAATTTATTTAGTTCATCATAGAAGTAAACAAAAAGAAATCCACCATTGATAAATATAAATATTATATTACTGTATGATAGGAGAGTTTGGCAGTCGGTCATCAATAAATACCCTCAGGCATGCTTATTGGCGAGTGGTATATCAGGCATGTTATGGTGTTTTATCATGAAATAAACATATCTGCTTATCATAAATATATCGCTGGCTTAGAACAAGAAGGTCGTAACTACCAAATCGATATATTGAGAAAACAAGAGAAAACTGTCTGTAATTTAATCTTTACCTATGGGAAAACATGTTATTAAAACTTCATTTTGGTCAACATGACAATTTCAGATTTCATGAAAATATGCTCATAAGAAGCGCCTTGTGAAGCAGATTTCAAGTTTGTATGAGTCTTATAAGGTCGTAAGAGGTAGTTACGATCTTCTTGTTCTAAGCCATCGATATAGGTGTTTGACCTGTCAGATAATGCTTGCACCAACACTGTCATCTGTTATACGTAAACATCAACATTGTCCAGTCAGTGTTGTTATAGCTATTTGTACTTGTCAATTTTGTGGTATTTTATATACATGTAAACGGTATGATATATATGTATTTTGTTTATAATGCTATAATTGACAATATATGTAATATGTAACATTAAAGTGTATAGAGCTATATCGGAAGATATTTTTTTTAAAAGTTTCAAAAACTGAAAAAACAATTATGCTTTCATATCCATTAGATCATTCTTCGCGTCAGTTTTAACAGAAACTCTCTCTGTGATTTATTGGACATGCAAACTGTCCATTTTCATACAAAAGTGTTCTAGAACACCCTATGAAACTATAAGAATTGCTATTTTTCGAGGATTGAATCAAAGTGCACGGAACCCATCCAAAGTTTTAATTTGCAATTAAGATAGTCTAGTATCATACTAAATACGATGCAAGTAATTATTTTGACATTGAATGACTGTTAGAATATAGCTATATACACTTTAAATCTGAACAACATAATTATGCTTGAGTGATGGTAATCTGAAATAATGTTGTACTACAATTAAGTGTTATAAACTCATTTTGGAAAAGGTGCCAAAATGGTGATGTTTAAGATATAATCATAGGAGAAAGTCAACTGGATTTGGAATGGTTGGTATCAAAGCTACCAATGTTGAGAAGGCTATGGAAAATGAACATCTAGTTATTGAAACTAATGGCTTCAAAATCCAGGAAATTATAAATAGTAATTTTAACATTTATAGTCCATACACAAGCTAACTGTTCAATCTTTCTCAATAAATACATCCTCAGGTCTCAGGATTTTTCAACTAAACTCTCTCCAGTCTTTTAGAAGCTTAAACTACAGGAGATGTCCATCAGTTCTAAAACCACTTTCACACCACTAGCTACCATGTGGTTGTTCCTGGAATAGCCTGTAACAAGTACAGCTTTAACATTCGTACCATTTCTGTCATCATTTTACAATGGAAGTTATAATTGTCACAAGACATTTCAGTGGTTTCTCAGTACAAATTTACAAAGGGGTAATAATGATGCTAAGTTGTGGAGTGAACTCACGGTATGAATTGTGTTACACGGCTTTTCAGTTCCGTCAGAGGATTGTTCTATTATCATATGGCCGTGACGGAACTATTAACCGATGTAACGCTCTGACGGAACTCAGAATACATGACATTTGAGTTCCGGCCGAGCGTTACATTAGTTTTGTGTTCCGTCAGAGCTATATGAAAACAGAACAATTTCTGACGAAATTGAGAAGTAGTGTAAAACGATTCATACCTTGGAACTTTGTCGTGGAATAAGGCATGTTTTATCAAAAATATTTGTTTCTTCAAATTAATCAAAATTTGTTGAAGATACATGAAACATAGCGTTATGTTCTACATTTACCCTGGGGGTTATTCAGAATAATCAAGAAATAAATTATATTGATATGAAAGCAAATTTATCCAGGCAGCACCTTGATTGCAAATTCAGATATCACTTAATAAATAATACATAGGTTAATTACACACTCACAGTGTCCTTAATTGACTTTTAAATTGTTGTAATAGCAATAATTTCGGGAATTTTATTTGCATGTCACAAGAGTTTCCTGAATGTCATCTGCAGGGGCCTAATTCACCAACGTTGTAAGTCTGAAATATAGAATTAGACTTAACATTGTCAAATATTCTATTCGCTTTCATGTTGTTATAAGTGTACCGATTTCGGAATAAATTAGTGTACATGTTCAGCAGGTAACAGCAAATAGTCAGATAAAATATCACATGTTTAAATCTAATTTCAAAGGAATACCAGTGATTATGAATAATGGCACTTTAAAGTCTAAGTCTGAGTTTTAGACTCACAACGTTGTTGAATAAGGCCCCAGAAGTAAATGCGTTCGCTAGTCGCGGTATTGTGTTGTCTTTTATATACTGGTTGTCATGGTAACTGTATGAGAAAATGATTTACCAGCTTACTGAGCTACGACTGGCAAGTTCTTAAGACTCTCATCTGTCAATTATCTTGTCGCATTTCAAAATTATTTGTCCCAGAAATGATTCCTTGTATGTGTACAAACGGGATTGATGAATTGCAACTGTCTGTATTGTCTCCGAAAATCATAACTGTAGCAACCAAATAGTATTCATATAGTTGTGTTTGTTTTACATGATGCAGATTCTCAGTTTATAATAAAGAGAATATTTTGAAGTATAAAAGGTCTAGACAACAAATGCTTTCAAGAATTGATGGAATATCAAAAAGTCGTGACATGAATTATAATAAACCATGATAAACTATTTTGTATTAATTATATTATATTAACCCTCTCCCTCACCATAATTTGATGGCTTAGAATTAGAAGGTCGTAACTACCAAATCGATATTTTGAGAAAACATGGAAACACTGTCTGACATTTACTCTTTACTTATGGTAAAACAAACTTTTACAACTTCATTTTGGTCAACATGACAAGTTCAGATTTTTATGAAAATGGGCTCATATTTAAAGAAGCGCCTTGTGATGTTTATTCTAAATATGTATGAATCTTAAAAGGTCGTAATACTTTAGTGGCACTTACGACCTTCTAATTCTAAGCCATCGAATTGTGTCAGTGACATACATCCATTTGCTAATCGATAATCTTTAGAATTTTTTTCTAATTTTGTACAAAAAAGATTCATTTTGTATTTCCTATTGATATCAAATTAGTGAGGGCAATTTACATTTATTTAAACAGCTATTAAATTCTATCATTTATTATGATAAACATTATAATTTACTGTAAAATCATTAATTTTCGTGGGGGGTTAAATTTTGTGGATTTCGTGGTTCACCTCAACCACAAACTTTAATCCCAACGAACATTAATTTTGACCCTTGTTTGATTACCTGAAATGCAAAATCCACAAATTCAAGTCCAAACAAAATTGTCTTTTTTTAACAAAACCATGAAATTTCGTCCTACAAAACTTAACGATTTTACAGCTTTAACATTATTATTATACTTCCATATATTGTTTTACATTTATTTGATGGAAACTTACAAATGAAATAATCATGTTTATATTAATCTTTCGTATGTTAATGATAATAATATTTCCATGATATTATTCATGATTAATGATAATACCATTTTTCCCCATGGGTATACGTAATATAAAGAATGCTAGACGTCATCATGAACCATTCACTAAGAAGCAACTCCGTGGTTTGCTTAGGTCGTGTTTAATTGTTATGATAAACCTGTCATATGAGGTATATTTAGTGTATTTTTCATGAGCATCTTTGTCCTTGTCGTTCATTTGTTGTTGTTATATATATATAATAATAATTGCTGGGTTATTTGGTGGTTTATAAATATGTATGTGTATGAAATATGATGTCGGATGTGTCATGTTGAGTAGTGGTAACAAACGACACACTGCCCCTCATTTGGTGTCCTTGTTTTGTGTTCTTACACATGTTCGTTACATTCTTGAATACGGTTTTTATGCCTGTGTGTTTAATACGTCACCTGTGCTTGTTACTTTTAAGTTTAAATAGGTCGTGTGGAATGCTTGCTTAATTGTTTTAAAATGAAAGTTTAATCAATATTTAAAATACATTCTAAATAGTTGGAAATTGTGGAAGTGAGCTTAGAAACGTTGACTGTGACATTATTTTGATCTGTGTGTAATATTCGTGACTGTGAAATTTAATAACTTCCATCTACATATTCCTGACTTTAAAAGTGTGATATTATATTTGTATTTTGATCCGTGTTTATATATTCGTGACTTTGTGACATGATTTTTATCCGTAATAATATTTGTGAGTTTTGAAAATTGGTCTTGAATATAATGCTTATGGCTTAAAGGGACCAGAAAATAGATATTGTTCAATATTATGTGACTTTCGGAAAAAAAATGAAGATGAAATTTTGATATTTTCGTCTTTGGGAGTATTCATGTGCTCAGCAGTAATAAAATTTAGTTGTTGAAAAAAAATGGAATTGTGTTACTATGGAAATATTTGAGTTTTATTACCTGTGTGCATGTTCTGGCATCTGCAGCTGACTATGGAAATGGATTTTTTTAAACTTTCAGATATTTATGGAAACTTAAAAATTAAACTTCTCGTTTCGTTCATAAAAATAGTTTGACACATTCAGAGGATGGTCTTGTTCTAGTTATAAATGTTGTTCTCACTTCGGGCAATCTTTGTTTGAGCGCTGGATTATGATTTTCTGATTTTATCGTTACATTGTTTGGTGAAATGAAATTGCTTTATAATAACTGCTCCTAGCTAAGGGTACATCAAATAAGTATTTAACGAGGTATATCAATATCTTTAGTTTTTAATATTTCTTTAACATTTTGGATGGTGGTATACTGAGGATATTGACTTTTTGCTATTTATTTTTTTATTGTGATAAAAACTATTGAACCAGTGCGAAAAAACATACCTCGGATGTACCTGTTACTTCGATGGATATTATTCAGATCTGCATATCATACTGGTGGTTTTAAAAAATTTTGCTCAAAATTATGCTTGATCATCGACATAGTGGAAGCTTGGATCTTGTCTTGTCATACCAGTTAATTATGATACATCAATAACGGTACAAACAATACGATGTTAAAACTGGAATTTCAGAATCTTGGAATAACGTAATCAGAAAATATCAGTGAAATAGTTACAAGATTGTATTCGACATTTCGAGATTTTTAGGTCAGATAATGTCAAGAAAACCTGGCATTTACATGAAGTTGGATTATTTTGTGTTTTTGTTTTTTAAAAGCGTGTACACATGTATTAATAACATTGTTGTGGCTTGAGGTGTGATGTAGAATCGTGTTTCTTTAATTATTTACTGATTAAATGGAGAATACATTTGTTTGTGTTCGTGTAAGAATAGCACTACTGTGAAAATTACTCAGTTGCCAACTTGGGTGTAAATAGACTAAAAGTTATGAACTGTGATTGTGATAAGTACAGTGCTTTGATTATGTTTATGATGTTTTCTGTGAGTTAAATAGAACAGATTTATTCTTTGTTATCTAATATCCTGACTGATTCATGTCCTTGTTTGATAATAAATCGTGACTTCAATCTTGACTTCAAAATGCCGGGTATAATTAATCTTGTGCGTCACTGACAAGTGATGATTTGAATGCACATACTCACCGCCGGGTAGCAGATATTATGATTAAGAATTGATGTGAATATACCTCAACATATGATGTGAAAGTTGTTCCATGCCCTATAAGTGATACCTTTACGTATGATGTGAAAGTTGTTCCATGCCCTATAAGTGGAGTCTAAGTCAAGGTGACCCTAATGGCACTTGGCTGTCTATTTGTAGATGCAGGTAAGATGTTTATGTTTTGTTCAGTGGAAGTTTGTTTATTAACCCCCCCCCCCCCGGTCGATTTAAAAAAAACCACCTTCAATAATTGGTCCTACAATGATCCAATAAAGTATCCACACAAATCCAGAATAACTGTCATGATAATCCATTCAAATGAACAATCAATTACCGCCGAGTAATTATATACTGGTATGAACAGCGTAGTCTACATGTTTATTAGCCATTTTTGCAAAGTCCGGTATTTTCAAAAGGGGAAGTAATTTGTAATGGTTAAGGTAACGGCTAAGTGCCATACTGTACGGTACCGTTCCGTGGAGGGCGTTTATACGAGGTCTGACTGTGTATGGAATTATTTTTTCTTAAAATGCATTGCCCCCAGGGCGATAATACGAGGTAATAGGGTATTCAAGGTCACATAATCTTTTGACCCAATAAAATCTAGGCCAAGTTTGCAATTGGATCATCTGAGGTAAACAACCAAGTCACCAGAGGTGAGGTCTTCCTCAGAATTATTACTTGGGAAATATTACAGGACCATCTTGTTCAGTCATGTATTGCACTTTTAACAACCTGTGAGGGGCCAAAAAAGGGTGGCCTGGGAGAGGGACCTCTTTTGAAAATGTTGGTAAAAATGGAAGTTATCAGTTTGTATAAAGACTGTTTAAGAAAGATCATATGCACTTTGTTAATATTCTGGTCTTGTAAATAAGATTTCTGTACTGTTTATGTTTGACCTTTGGTTAAGTCTGATTCAGATGATATTTTCATGATTTTAATCATTTACAGCATGATTGTGTATAAAAATATTTCCATTAATAGCTTGCAGTAAATAATTGTATCGTTTAAAATAGTCTTTTAATTTCTATATTTGTTGTCATGACGTCAGCTTAACTCGTCACCTAGACTACTGGAATCTACTGAGAAATTCAATGTTATGCTGTGATCATTATCAGATACTGTTTATATAGCTTGGCCAATTTGACACGAGCCTGAACTATTGATTAGCATAATTTAACAGTCGATATATTGTCTACGTATATAACACCGATTGTATGTTTTCATAATCGGGGAGTATCACGAAGACGCTCGAGATGTTATTCAAACACAAATATGAAATACCGATAGTGAACGATTTGCTTGCGAAAATTGATATATTCAAAGCAAGAACCTTAATTGTAATATATTCTTGCATAAAGGTCAGGCTGAGGTCAAAATAGCCAAGCTACAAGTAAAATCCAATTAAAAAAAAATAAAGAAAATGTAATTTAGATTTGACCAATAACAAAACCAGTCTGATGGTGTCGGAGAAATAAAATATAATTGATCTGTGTTTGTCCATGTTAACATGTAGAACAAAGTTTGAAAGTACAACATATTGAAAATATTTTGTTTTTCTCTACCTGACTTGTGGATGAGCATAATATTATATGGTAAAGGAGGTAATATTATTTAACCCATTTTTTGTCCAAGACTTCAAGAAGTGTGGTGATCAAAACTGTGATCATAAGGCCGAATTTAAAATAGTCTTGGTTTCCCCATCCTGACCATAGCAGATTTAGAATGGGTAGGTAGGTAGGTAGGGTAAATTTTTATTTTCGGAATTGTTTCTGTATGATAGTTAATGGTCTAGACATACAAATAATGAAATTTAGAATTAACTCTAAGGTGAAAACCAACTAAAATTTAACAGTACATGTAAGAAAGAAGCCAGCAAACAAAAAAATATATATATTTTTTTCAGTATGGGCAGTAAAATATTTTGGGTAGGGCCCTTTTTAATCGGGTAGGTAGGGGATGGGGAAACAAACAATATTTTATTTTGGGCCTAATTGTTGATTCATACATTAGGGAATTATCAGTTAAAATATCATTTATAGGTTATTCGGGGAATTGTATGCATGATATCACTACATGCCTTCAATAATTTCGCACGTTTTGGTTTGTTTATGGAATTGATCACATGATACATCACAGTTTGTGGGCTGATGACCATTATCTGACTCCATTATTGAAGATTCATATTCATCATCACCATAGCAACTGTCAAAGTCATTATATTAACACAATTATTTTGTTTGTATATATTTATAGTTGAATATACACAAAAAAGCCATATTCAATAATATACCAGTAATATATGGATAGAGAATTCTGATGTTAATATTTATTCAAGTTTGGAATAAAAAAATAACTTTAGAAATGGGGATACTAAGTGACTGCAACAAACATTCTAAACGGTATGGTACAAATTAATTGTATTTATTGTATTTAATACATGTATATTCTACCAATGGATTATAAAGAATTTCCTGTGAATGTAACAGTGAAAATAAAAAAAACATTTTAGAAGCTCAGGTTCCAGTATCATGCAGAAAAAGAAACGTAATGTCGATGGTGCCAGGCTTTAAAATATAAAAAATTATGTCACATCATCACAACGTCATAATTGTCACGTCATTAAGTTTCAATTTTAAATGTGATTTTTTTTCAATGACGTTTGAAGGAAACTCGGTTTGACCCAGTTTAACCTAAATAAACAGAGTTTACATGATGGACGAACGTATGTTTTTAATCATTCTCATTTGACTTTGAACAAACTGTACTTATGTATTTTTTATTTGTACTGGAAATCATTAAAGCTTCTGCGTAAAACCTGATTACACGTCAACAATTCTTTGTACGCTTCCGTGGTAACAGATATATTTACATTGATGTAGCAAGAAATAAATTGCAATCAAGCCGACAGAAATAGGAAGTTAGGCAAGCACTTGAACCTTGATTATCTTAGAGGAAAATGTCTTCTCTATTGTTTGTGTTGTCTTAGTGAATAAAATATGTATACTTGTGAACTTTGGATACAGAGAACATATATGTTCATGGTATGAGCTCGGTCAGACACTTTAAGCCTCCTCCAGCCAAAGCGAGTGTGAGGCAGCTTGGTCATAGTGTTAAACAGCCTTAGTTGAGTGTGAGGCAGCTTGGTCAGAGTCTGAAATAACCTTAGTTGAGTGTGAGACAGCTTAGTCATAGTGTGAGATAGCCTTAGTTGAGTGTGAGTCAGCTTGGTCAGAGTGTCTGAGCCAGCCCTTTGCTGAGTATGAGCCAGTCCTTTGCTGAGTATGAGCCAGCCCTTTTCTGAGTATGAGTCAGCCCTTTGATGAGTATGAGCCAGCCCTTTGCTGAGTATGAGTCAGCCTTTTGCTGAGTATGAGCCAGCCCTTTGCTGAGTATGAGCCAGCCCTTTGCTGAGTATGAGCCAGCCCTTTGCTGAGTATGAGCCACCCTTTGCTGAGTATGAGCCAGCCCTTTGCTGAGTATGAGCCAGCCCTTTGCTGAGTATGAGCCAGCCCTTTGCTGAGTATGAGCCAGCCCTTTGCTGAGTATGAGCCAGCCCTTTGCTGAGTATGAGCCAGCCCTTTGCTGAGTATGAGCCAGCCCTTTGCTGAGTATGAGCCAGCCCTTTGCTGAGTAGGAGCCAGCCCTTTGCTGAGTATGAGCCCGTCCTTTCCTGAGTATGAGCCTTTGCTGAGTATGAGCCAGCCCTTTGCTGAGTATGAGCCAGCCCTTTGTTGATTGTGAGATATAGTCACACTGTAAATCTTTGCTTATAAGGGTGAGACACCTTGGCTGAGTTTGAGACAGTCTTCGTGAGTGTGAGCCACCACGACGGTGTTTACTAATCAGTGTGTTTGACTGTATTTGTGCGAGATTTTAATGCTTGCAATTGTCAAAAAATAAGTTGTATAATGATATTTGTTTTACTCAAAATGTTAAGCTTTATGATCTCTCATAACTATGCAACAATAATTGTGTTGCACTTATAACTGTCATTATGGCATATTTATATTCTACTTGTCTTATAAAACTGAAGCTTTTACCACAAATAATGATGTCTGAAGAGCTCTGAGGTAGTTTTTATCAAAGCACTTACGGAAACGGTAAACTTTTGTTCAAAGTTAAAGTCTTCATAATTCTTTAACAATTAACATATATTTGTGGTATAACTCCAACGCGATATTCTGCAATGTCAATATAAACAGAAATCACTGATCATTACATCGATTTAGGGAGAGCGGAAGTTTATTTTACCTGCTCACTCATATTCACCAAGTAAGTTAAAATAACGGTAAAGCTTGGCCACCTTGACATGAGCCTGACCGATTAGCATAATTTAACAGTCGATATATTGTCTACCTTTACAACACCGAGTGTATGTTTTCATAATTGGGGAGTATTTTGGAGACTCTCAAGATGTTATACAAACACAAATCTGAAATACCGATATTGCACGATTTGCTTGTGGAAATTGATATATTCAAACTTTGTAATATATTCTTGCATAAAAGTCAGGTTCAGGTCAAAATAGCCAAGCTATACACATTGAAAAGGTAATCCCTTTTCCAATATCCTTATGTTGCGATACCTGCTTTGCCTGTTTACTTTAAGTGGCACAGGTCCCAATACCGCGTTATAATGGATCTGCAGTATTGACAATGATACAGTCAGGCACTCCTATAAAACAGTGAATATAGCTTGGCCACATTGAGATGAGCACAACCTATTGATTACCATAATTTAACAGTCGATATATTGTCTAAGTTTACATCACCGATTGTATGTTTTCATAATCGGGGAGTATCACGAAGACGCACAAGATGTAATACAAACACAAATCTGAAATACCGATATTGCACGATTTGCTTGCGGAAATTGATATATTCAAAGCAAGAACCTTGTAATATATTCTTGCATAAAGGTCAGGCTCAGGTAAAAAAAGCCAAGCTATACCAGTCCCAAATGTTGTTGTTGTAAAATCAGTATAAGGATTTCAAATTTGAGCGGGATTTTAAGATTTGTGTAAGTGCTTTGATATAACAGTTGTAACCATGATGTACTTGTGAATAACCAGCATCTACCACAGTTAAAAATGGATATTTTCCAATTTTTGTGGACATATTCAGTTACACTGTACCCTTGAAGATTCAAGAAGTTGGCATAAGAAAAATACCAAATTAAAGTTTAATAAGCTCATACATTGATATGATCCCTTAAATTGAGTCCCCTTTTTACGAAAAAATGAAAACCATTGCTTATCTAAAAGTGTATGAAGTTGTCTACTTTCAGTTGTCTGCATTTCGCAATAAGTCATACACATTAAATTGTTTAATCTCCCAATAAGTGATATATATATATATACTGTGACCGGATATCACATTATGCCATATTTTGCCAGCAATTAGTCATACAAGTGGAATAGTTTAAGTAACCCAATAAGTCATACGATGATTTGGTGTTCCAATATTTGCTGTGAATCTAGTAAAGATATATTTATACATGATGAGTCTTTTTCAATTGTATCGTCAAAATTCAATGATACTAAGCTTTCTATTTTAATTCATTAATATATGAAACTTAATAACCTGGTAACTTTATGAAATGATTATTTTCCTAGAACTTGGCAGGGACTCACAGTTAGGATACAAATTACACTCGCCATACAGTGGTTCTTATCTTAAAATAGCGCGAAAACTGATATCTTCTAAAAAAAATGAAGTTCATTTTCAACTTCAAGTTGTGAACAATGTCTACACTTTTCAGGATTCCATTTTTTTTCTGATATGAAGTGTTACTACTTTATAACACTCAAAAATTACACTTACTATACATTTGGTGTTCATCGTTTGGCCACAATGTGTGCTTCGACCTAATTGTACACCATCATGTGGTTCCCATCAAAGGCTATTGTTCATTATATTCTAGTAATAGACGTTAATTAAACCGGGTTTTGGGCACACAATCACCGAAAAGTTGGGGGATTATTTTTTCAGGTCATTGAAAAGTCAGGAAAAAATGATATTTTTGAAGGTTATGCAAATTTCCATGGAACAGTAAGGAAAAAATTGTATTTCTCTAGAAGTCGTGGAATTTTGAAATTTAGTCAGGGAATTTGAAAATTTGGCATTCAGGGAAAAGTCTGCAATTGAAAGTCTATTACTTAGTCAAGGAATACATATTTTTGAGAAACCATGAAAAAAGCTAAGACTGAGTTGAACATTATGACGACTGTATTATCCAATACTGATTGTTGATGCTTTAAAGTGTATAGAGCTATATCGGAAGATTTTTTTTTTAAAGTTTCAAACACTGAAAAACAGTTATGCTTTCATATCCATTAGATCATGTTTCGCTTCAGTTTTAACAGAAACTCTCTCTGTGATTTATTGGACATGCAAACTGTCCATTTTCATAAGAAAGTGTTTTAGAACATCCTATGAAATTATAAGAATCGTCTACTTTTTGGACGATTGAAACAAAGTACACGTAACCCATCCAAAGTTTTAATTTGCAATTAAGCTAGTCTAGTATCATACTTATAAAAACGAAGCAAGTTATTATTTTGACATTAAATGACCGTTCAGATATAGCTATATACACTTTAAGTGTGTTGAATAAAAATCTTTGACACACAATTTTATACCAATAAATAGGGCCTAGGAGATAATTGACATTGATTATGGATAAGTTTGATAATAGGAATAATCCAAATTTTATTGTCTCTGATTTATGGAAACCCATGCAGGCTACATGATGCCATGACTTTCTGGTGCCTGATTATTATTACAAACTTTTCCTGGAAAATGTTTGAGCAATCAGTGTTAATTACTGTGAATAATTACAAAATACTGAATCATTATGCAAAATATCATGCATTATAACTTTCCACAATTATTCATTTATTGCAGAATAATTTTGCAGCAATTATTTCATTTGAAAGCTTTACTGTCGCATTAATTATATAATGATGACGTTTTTTGCAATAATCATATTTTTGTTTTGCATTAATAGTGTTTTTGTTTTGCGATAAAATATTCTCTTTTATTACTGCCCACATATTAACTTTAAATGTCAGTTTCTTGGTACAAAATTTTCATCTATTTAATATAGCATTGTACTGTTCATTTATTATAATACTGATAGTTCACTTTCTTTGAATCCTGAGTTCCTGGGTTTGAATTTCCAGGCAGAATCATTAGAGACAAGACACAATAAAAATAAAGGTACAGGTTCCTTGACGTTACATGTAGATCTGCATAAAAGGGAAACTGGCTTTTCTTTCGCTCAAGCCCTCATGGTGCCAGATAACATTAGAAATGATGTTATAATCGAGAGTGATAACTTAATATAATATACAGAAAATCAGAAAAACCTCTTACAATCAAACTGAAAAAAAATTATTTGAAACTTAATGTATGTTAAAAAATTTATTTTAATAAATTCTTTAAAAAAATAATACTCACTTTGTGACAAAAAAACTTTATCCATTGATATTTTGCAGCATTGCTTGACAGCACATCTTGAAAGTTATTATTTATTCCAATTTGTTCTGTTCCATATATCTTTTAAACATTCCTTTAGTCCTGCTAAGCAACTGAAGGTCACAAATTGACCAAGTCTTGAACTATTCCATATTGTACATATGTATAAAGATATATGTTTGCATGATTTCCTTATCATGGAAAATGATTTACTGGGGGCAAGGAATGTATAGACAAATAATAGAAGAGGGCCGGTTCAAATGTCGCAGACTTGACTAATTAAGTAAATAGTCTCGGGGTATTGAGGTCAGACTTAATATTTGCCTTGGTGTTTCATCCCCTTTAGATTATATCTCCCACGTCTATAATGTACATGCATATCCATATTTATTATAATTATTCAGATGATGAGAGCATGTGTATTATGTTAATTATGTTAACTATAATCGATGTTAAATAAAGTTTATCTTATCTTATGAACATTTGACCACTATATTGTTTCATGCAGGTGTCCTACTGTTCCATGGGGCCTTATTCACCAATGTTATAAGTCTAAAACTCAGACTTAGACTTAAAATTGACAACATTTATAATCACTGCCATTTCTTTACCATTATATATAACCAAGTGAAATTTTATTTGATTATGGGTTGTTACATACTGAACATGTATACCAATTTATATAAGAATCGGTACATTTATAACAACATGAGAGTTGCTAGAACATTTGGCAATATAAAGTCTTAAAGTCTGAATTTTAGACTTATAAAGTTGGTGAATAAGGCCCAAGAATAGTCTGTGTTTGCTGCATTAGGAAGAACTATCCTTTCTGCACAAATAAAAGTAATTTGATTTAATGACAAAAATCGTAGAATTGATAAAGTTATGGTCAGTTGAAGTTCCATAAGCTAAATTTTAAAAATAAAACAATGTTTGAAGTCTTTAATGTTAAGGTGTTGGGTTATTTGCTTATGGCATCCGAGACAGACTTGCGGCTTGTTTTTAGGATTGGGCATTAATTATGCCTCAGTCAGAACCCCTGTTATTGTCATGAAATAGTATAATTTTTTGTTATCTTCATTTAGTTTTCTCCAGGTTGAACCCTTAGAGACAGACACATTTCAAAACTTAATACCTGGAAATTTAATACTGCCCTTAAAATCAGATAAATATCTGATAAGGGTGGGGGTGGGGTCGTGTCATTGTTGCTGAGATAAATTTATTAGTTTGGCCTCAATGATTTCAGTATTGCTTCCAATTTCATTAACAAGGTCTGTGGTCATTTTCTTTTCCAACCATGATTCCGGTTTCTGTTAATGAATTTGATTACATTGAACTAATCAAGTTAATATTATTAACAGTATGGTATAGCATGTGTTCCATCATGATTTTCATGTGGTCAACTAGTGTTTTCGGTCAACCAGTGTGTGTTTTTTGGGGAATGGCCGATATTCTGACATCTGGATTTCTATACTGTAAAAACAGATATTTTAACGATGTTTCAATTTCCTAAAAAATTGACAAATATTGTTATTTTTTCTGCCCCACAAAAGCAATTTTGAAAAGAGTCACAAAGACTAGAATGCAACACCCTCGCTTTTAGCTAAGTGTCTTATTGTTGTTCACCTTTGATCGTGTTTTCGTCTTTTAAAACTCTTTTTTATGACAAGTATGACAGTTGGCTTGAATCTGAGCCACCATAGAAAATTCATGACCATGTAAGTCAGTGCAAGCCAGTGTAATTCAATCTTATTGTAGATGTTTTACTTTACTTAGTTAATTTATTACCTTGAGTTGATCCACATGTATATACACAATCCCTGCTACACGTGTGTGTGCTTTTGTTCTTCTTGTAATGTCAATGTAATTAATTAGCAAGGCGCCTTTCAAAAAATTACCTTCATTTGACAAAAGTAGTGAAAAATTGACATTTTCCATGCCATATTGCCGGTACCCGGCAGCCTCTTGTAGTTGAACTTGAACACACACAAACATTTAGGTATTGTTCGAGCCCAGTTCTTGTTCACAAGTTGTTCATTGAAAGTCATATTGTGCAGAAAATGTTAAATTCATTTATTACCGGTACATATTTTTAAAAAACAGTTGCGGATTTTATGAATTTTTGTATTGCTGTACTAAGAGTGGACTTTGAGTTACCGATTTAAGGGTTTTGAATGTGAAAATGTTGTATAAAGATTCTCTGAATTGACTGTTGTTTTCTGTAGTTTATAAAACTGTTTATTTCTGATTTCTGGTGTTTTCAATTTTAAAGTGATTAATCATGAAGGATACTGGACCACAGTAAGTGACACTTTTACATCATTAAATAAAACACATTTTATAAGGATATACAAAATAAATGTGTTTCAAATATTCTTGAAAGTTTTCTAAACATTTGATAATTTACAAAATAAATGGAATCAGAAGCCCAACATCCTGATAATCTTGCTAAGATGTTTTATCATTATGAAGCCACTTCCCCTACCCAGGATGAACTTCTTTAAATCATGATATTTACTTAAACCATTTCAGCTCCCCAATATTTTTTGCCCCTAATTAAAGGTTTGAGGTGAACAGGGTTTTGACCAATTCGTGATAATATATCCATTTTCTTTGAGATGAACAGCGTTTTGACCAATTCGTGATAATAATATCCATTTCCTTCTAGTAACAAAATGTTCTAACATTTCCTGGCCCCAATCTCCCGAACCATCTCAATATGAACTAAATCTCATTGCAAATATTGTCATTTTTCATTTTGGATAATTTCCATGGGAGAATTGACTCAAAATTAGCTTCACAAACAGCAAACATTATTCTTAGTTTACATTGTATAAAAGTAAATTACAAAGATTTCTAACTTCAGATTTATCTGAAATTCAGACTCTGTTTATGACAAAATCTTAATTTGAGATGAGATTTCTATTATTCTTTGAGATACTTCAAGAGATTGGGACCAGTCAGACAGGTTCGAGGAGTATAGGAACATAAAACACACAAATAGTACAACAGATTAAAGCCATTGAATGATCGATGATTCTTTATAATTCACAGGGGTCATACAATTCCAGAATAATCCGGAAATCCAAATTTGGTGCATTAGACAGAGTGATCTTTTTTGCACAAAATAAAAGTTATTTGGTGAAAATATTCAAAGAATTGACAAAGTTTACACACAACAACAATGTTTGAGCTGAGTTTTGGTATGTTTGCTGATGGGAAACAAGACTTATAACTCATTTTCAGGATTCAGACCTTTTTCTTGGTATTGTCTGAGGCCTTTATTCTGACTCAAAATTGGTTCCCAATTGCTGAAAAAAAAATCCCAATTGCTGAAAAAAATCCCAATTGAAAAAAAAATCCCAAAATAATGAAAACCAAATCATGAAAGCCAAGTATAATAGTGTTTCTTTAAGTTAAACCAATGAACTTTTAACGAATCCACAAATGAAACCGTTGGTGTCAATAAATTGGAACAGTTAAGTTCATTCTATTTTCAATACCCTATTCAATCATGGACCAAATAAATCCTAATTTTTGCAATTTATTCGATTAAATTGCATCCCAATTTCGAAAATTTAGCGACACAAAATTCCCAAATTTGGCTGAGGCCTTTTTCTTAAAAAGGGCAGAAAAAGGTCTGCAGATTGAGCATTATGCCCCCAGATAGTATGACAGAGTAAAGCCAATGGTTGATGATACCTGGTACTATATATTCCACTAACCCTATCTTGTTGTGTATTTTCAGAGTATTCAAGAAGAGTTCACCTAATGGAAAGGTTACAGTATATTTGGGCAAGAGAGATTTTATTGACCATTTAACACATATAGACCCAATAGGTAAGTTGGTTTTGTTTTCTTGTCGTAATGTGCAAGATGTGCATAGTGTGCATCGTAAGATCACTTGTCACAATGTGAACAGGGCACTGTTTTATCAAAACATTTATGGAAATCTTTAACTTACGATCAAATTGAAATTCTTTACAATACTGTTACAACAGTTACTGTAAAATGAGGAAATTCGAGCTGTGGTTCTAATCAAGATTCAGTTAGTGAAGTCTTATAAACAATAGCTGTCCCCAATGTACAGCTGTTAAAAAATTATACTGAATTTAAATTTGAACGTAAGTTTACGATTTCCATAAGTACGTTGATAAAACGGTGCCCAGATGAGCTTTTTCTACTGATATGGGAGGTGCATTGATTGTCCTATCCCTTCATCCCATTGAAAATGTTAATCAAAGTAACTGAAACTGAAATATTTTCTAAGTCTATCTTAGCTTTGCTTTCATGTTTACCATCACAAAAATTAATTTACACAGCTATGTTACACTATCCAACATTTTAACAGAATTATAGTCCCCTGATTGACTTAGGGTGTGTTAGGAACGCTGTTCTTCATGTTCCAGAACACGGAACACACTTACGAACGCACTGGAACTGTGTTCTGGACATGTTTTATCTGTTCCCAATGAACAGGTGGTGTAGGCAGAACAGGTCACATGATTACAACAACAACAAGACAACCGGAAACTTCACGAAATGTGTTATTCTGATCACCTTAACAATAGTATGCCAACGGAGAAAAACGGAAATGGCCGATTTTTACAATGGGAAATTTTCTAGGGGCATATTTCTTCCACCAATATATCTGCTGCAACTACCAATATCGGCTACATAAAAGTTTATTTCTGATCATTATTAATTTTTATTGTTGTAACTGCCTGTTCTGTTCCTGTTCCGTTTTGTTCGTAAGTGGTTTGGAGTGGAACATTCGGAACACTGCCCAGAACAGTCTTATTCTGTTCGTAAGAAGTTGGAACAGGAACAATCAGAACAGTGTTCTGCACAGCCCTTTCGAACACACCCTTATTAAACAGTGTAATGTCAATTGCTTGTGTAGTCAAGCATGGGGCTTACTAAAAATTATAGGAATTGAAATATGTGTTTGAACAAACATATTTGTGAAAAGGTAATTATCAGAATCAACAATGATGAATTTGAAGAGAATTAAGTGTGATTACACCAATAGCAGAATTGGACCCATGCTATACAGTAAACTGTCTGGTATGACATTGCCTAACAATGTCATCAAAATTCTAAGATAGGTACTCAGTTGTCAAATGAAGCCTCAAGTCTGTGCAGAACATAATATCTGTAGGGTAGTACTACCAGATTGCTTGAGCCACACAGTTGTCCCTTAGCCAGGGTGATTGGCAAATGCTGATTGGGAAACAACTGAATGACTTACATAATGTACAAGTTTACTGCTGTTTCAATCAAACACAATAAAAAGATAAAAAAGAAAGACGTCTGTTAAAAGAGCTGTACCTTTGGTGTTCATGATATGTTCAAATACTGTAATGTTCTTAATTACCGGCAATATTCTATTACCTTTTACAGATGGGGTTGTCTTAGTCGATCCAGAATATTTGAAAGAAAGGAAAGTGTTTGCTCATGTGCTTGCGGCATTCAGATATGGCCGGGAGGACCTGGATGTTTTGGGTCTCACGTTTCGTAAGGACCTCTTCCTAGCCTCTATGCAGGTTTACCCTGCGGTGAAGGATCAACAAAAGCCTCTTACAAGATTGCAAGAGAGACTCATAAAAAAACTAGGACCCAATGCTTATCCATTTTTCTTTGAAGTAAGTGGAGGCTATTTTACGTTTTTAAAGAAAATTAATATTAAACTCTAGACCCAGTGCTTGTCAATTTTTCTTCAAAGTAAGTTGAGGCTATTTTACATTCTTAAACTGAAGTAATATTAGAATATATATCCATTGCTTATCAATTTCATCAAGGTTAGTGAAGACTTTTTTACATTCTGAAAGTGAATTAATATTAAACTCCAGTTCTTATTCATATTTCTTCGAAGTAAGTTGAGGCGATTTTGCGTCTTTAAAGTGGATTAATAATAAAATCTATATCCAGTGCTTATCTGATTTCTTCGAAGTTAGTGAAGACTATTTTAAGTTCTGAGAGCTAATTAAATTTGCCTAATATAACCCAAGTTGACGAACACAGCTCTCCTTATGGCGCTATATATGTCTACGGTATAACTAATATAACCTATAGTATTTTATTACATTGGCAACTCTATTTATTCTTTTATAATATTGACGGTTATATTTATCTCTGTGTTACGTAAACGCTGGTTTTATGACATTTCGAGGGTTGCCCGCAAGACTGTAGTAACTGCATATTTTTACAAAAGTGACTTTTTTACATTTTTGGATACATAAGTATGTTTTACATAACTGCTAAAAGTATTTTGGCTTTATTTGTATAAAAAAGTACATTATGATTATATTGCAATATAGTCTCAACTCACAATGAACTAAAAAGATCCTGCAATACTGTAGTAAGTCAACTTACTACAGTATTGCGGGAATTTTTTCAATAATTTGTATAAACAATTTTCCTGCAATACAGTAGTAACTCAATGCTAAATAATCATTATAATGTAATAATGTTTGATGACATCATCAGTTTTTATAGAAGGGTGCATCATGGCTGTTAATAAGCAATAAAAGGTACAAAAATGTACTAAATATAGTGAGGGGTGGCACATCCAGGCAATATAAGGTTATCCATTGAGTCGGGAATGATCCTGTCTGCCACATAGAGCTTTAGTAATGTCTTTACATAGGGATGGTTAGTGGTCTAGTTGGCTTGTTGGACTTTGTTGTGGTTAGACTCCCTTATGACATTAATGAATGGAGGTTTAGAACCCAAAGAGTGTAACAGGGAGTACGGGTGTGCTCGGTAGTTGGTGGTGGCAGAAAATTTTGATTTAATTACTAGTGGTAAATACTGAAAAGGGCCTTAAGTCTAAGGAATAGTAAGTTGTGAATATACCCTATAAAGCCTATGGTAGCTGAAATCAGTGTTTTTAAGTGTCCCTAGGATAAAATATTGGTGGTTTAGGTTGTTGTAAGTGTCCCGTAAGGTCCAGCTAGTGTTGCTGCAGCCAATTTCTGTGGTATTGATAACCTATTAGGGCCTAGTATTGTTTCAAATGGAGTGGGACAATGTATCCCATTTTGGATCTAGTTTTGTTGTAATTGATGGTTAGTGCTAATATAAGTTCTAGTATGTGAACCCTATAAACCTTAAAGGGTATGGTATTGCTTTAACTTTTGGTGGGCATTGCTCAAAATGGCCTGGTATGTCTTCATTCAGTGGTTATGAGAAGAGCATAGGACCTGGTATGGCTGTAATTTGCTGTCCAAATATTTGGACCCTTGCTGTTTCTTTAAAGACTGAATGCAGTGGTGTTTGAGGGCTGCAATTTGTGGGGAGGGGTACCCAATATAGGATTGGTAATGGATTTATTCTATGATTGTACATTCCCAATAGTGACTGCATGGGCGTAGGAGCGTCTTCAACATTGGGGGGGGCCAAACATTTGGCAACTTGGAGTAAAAAAATTTTTGCTCGCTACGCTCGCAAACTAACTTATCCCAATTAGTCAACACGCAATATTTGCACAAAACTATTAGAGACACAGCCTGTACTCTTAAACACTCCTATATCTATATACTAACTGTGAGTTTATGGTTCTGTGGTCATGGAAGTTAATCCGTTCAAGTATACACGTATACACAGTTCCCGGGGCGTAGCCCTCCGGAAATTTTTCTAAACTATGCATCAATCTAGTGCATTCTAGGCGTTCTGAGATACTTTATTTGGCATTCAAAAAGAACCTTAATACAGGGAAGTTATTCAATTTAAGTTTTTACAAAAAAAACACAATTAAGTGCAGGGAGGTATATAAGAATATTTAAATCCTTGTTAAGTGCTTGCATAATTTTAAATTGCTAGATTTTGAGATTGAAGCTTAAGGTGAAAACGTTTGTTTCAAAGGCTTTATATATAATTGATAACGTCCCAAAGTCATATAGGAGGGTTGGGGGACGTTAAGAGTACAATTCATGGCACAAGTGTATTTTTGCAAACAATGGATGATAACGTATTTGAATATAAGGAAGTAATTTTGCGAGCGAAGCGAGCCAAAAAAAATTTGATTCGCTTTTACCAAGAACTGAAGGCAAATTGCCTATAAAGAGATATATTAGGTCGTAAATTATAATTTTTTGTCTGAATTATTGGGGGGGGCCAAAAGATATGTTGGCCCCCCCTGTCCAGACATTGGGGGGGCCTGGCCCCCCCTGGCCCCCCCTGCTCCTACGCCCATGGACTGGTATAGTTAATCTCTATAGTACCCCTTATGGCTTATGCTAAATCTATGGTTGGTTGTTGTGCAATTTAGATAGGGCTTTGAATAGCTATACTCAAAGTTTTAGGTGTACCCCATATAACATAAGGTGGCTGTAAGTAGCAGTGAACAGAGTTTTGCCCAACTTGGAAGAAGCTATTTAAGAGATCATGTTTGTATACAGAAGAAGTTATCTGCAAATGTACCCACCAGCTAGCAATTGCTGTAAGGCAGACTTTTACTGTTCATTCATCAAATCAAATAATTATACCATGTGGCTTATATTTATGAAGTTATCTGCCCTTATTACGACTAAGTATATTAAAATAGTGGCAAATATTATACACAAACTGATTTTTCACAAACACTTTTTTAAAGTTATCAGTTTGAAAATCAACACAAATTTTTGAATGTGATGACCTTCATCTACTTACAAGAGGACAATGTATAAGTTATTCCCATTTGCTCACTTAGTCTTTTTACACATAAATGTCTATTTCTCAAAAACTATCAAAGGTACATCCACTTTCAACTCAACTTAGTTATACACCATTCACCACAAGGGGAGTCCTTACTGAATAGCCTGTTTATTCTATATTAGTTAACCTATATTTGCACATGTTAATCTTAAAATGATCACACTCACAGTTGAGTAAAGGTACTTATATGAACTTATGTGCTGCCTATACTGAGCATCAAGCCAGGGAGATGTACCAGTACTACTTACGACACAGTCTTGGATCAAACTTCCAACTTCCTGCCCCATAGCAGGCTGTCACTTAAACCACTTGGTCATTTAGGGGCATACATACTGTTGTTTAGAGGAGTTACAAAGCTTAGTATAGGTATCATGGTTATGTTGTAGGTAATTGCAGGATTGCCTAATGTAAGGATACTGTGATTGGGTAGATTGTCAAAGAAGTACCAACTCAAAACAACTTGGTGATATCAGTTTGTTAAAGTTTGAAAGACAACACTTTCTACTTAATCATAATCATTGAATTTAAATCAAGAATTTTGGTGCAATTTATTTGAAAGTGGAATAGTGATTTGTGTTGCATTTTGTAACAGGGCACGTTAAAATTGTGCTTTATTTTTCAGAAAGTGGAACAAAATTATTGTATCCTGTCAAGTAGTGATCCGACGATAGTCGCCGACAATCGAACTATCGTCGCTGTAAGGTCGAAGTCGCCGACTATCGATAGTGAATTGGAACAATCGATAGTCGCCAGTAATTGACTGCCAGGTGAACTGGTCTGTGGCAATTGAAAATAAGAACCATTTCCCCTAATTTTAGATAAACATATCACTCATTTACTTGTACGGATCATTTTAATGGAATCAATATGCGTTGCGCTTGCGTATGCCTTATAGACCACACCGCCATTGCTTGTTTGTTTATGTTTTGACGCACGCGCGAGAATCTTATAGAATCGCTAAATCACAATTTTTACAAGGAGTATATCCACAATCCTTTAAATAAACCCCGCCTCCAAGCTCTATATATTTCTATTGGGAGGCGGAGTCTACGGCTGCTAGAACGATTTACCGCACACCGATTTAGTGAGTTTCTGAAGCGAGGAAAAATAAATCAAATTACCGTATATTTAGATTCGTATTTCTGCTTTAGAGCAATAATGAGCAGCGACAATTAAATCATAAGTTCATGCAAGTATCAAAAATAACATAATTTGATATTTTAGACGTTATTGGCAACCGGAATTGGGCCATTTCCGATTGTCATATATTTTCGCGACCTTATTTTGTAAATCGAAAGTATAGCAATACTGTTCATCTTAACCGACCCAGAATTGTTTATTTACGCAATATACACGTATTTATTTGTTGTTTTCTGGTCTTCTGAATCTTTATAGGAAAATGCTTTAATAATAACTTTTCTTTATTTGATGAAATATTACAAGAAGGCTACATTCATGTACTAATTATTTACATGACTCATTTATACATAATCTACATTTATAACACAAGCTGAAGCTAAAAGCAATGATCACAATATCATTATTGTTTAATTTGAAAAGAACAGTTTATCACCATAAATAGTTTCAACCTTTTAACATCCACACATTAGGCCACCGTCAAGTAGAGTTCTACTCTATGTTTAAGAAAATGATCAATCAATATTGAGTTTACCTGTTTATAAGGGTCCTGTGACTGGGCGTCACACCCAGGTAACCACTGCAGTCAATTACTTTGGTTCATTGCTCATAGTCTTAGGAACATGAGGTAAATTAATTCTCTCTTTCGACTGTAAAAACTATGAAGTCAATGTTCATTCGAGTTTTCGATAGCACAATCGATTGTACAATCGATAGTGAAATGAAAATTCGATTCGATAATCGATAGTGATGTTGGTCCGATTTTGGAACACTATTGTCAAGTATGCATAGTTAAGAAGTGTGGCAAGTTGCATTGCAGTAGCAATATTATAAAGAACACGGACTAAAATTATAAAAAAGACAATGTTGCCTTACAAAAATCATCCTTGAACAGATGTCACATGGTATGTTGACATGTGATAGCAAGTTTATGAACCACGATTTATTTCTATACCATTTGAAGAGTAATAATATATGAGACATTATCAAACATGAATAATGACGCTCCCCCTTTTGGTAATAGACAGTGCTGAAAATGCTAAGCTAAAATGGCAACACCTCCTATTGTATTTATAAAGTAACTTTCTCTTGTCTACCTATAAATGGGATTAATATCATTGTGATCAAGTTTGTTCAGTTGAGTAAATACCTCTGATAAATAATGAGAAATGATTACCTAACACAAAATGGGCAATAACTATGTATAAACTTTTGCTAGAGTTATCTCATCTTGCCTACATAATTATCAATGAAATCCCCAGTGACTCATCAATATAAATGTTGTAAATGTAAATCCGACTTAAAATAAAGATTGTATTGTATTGTATTGTATTGTAATATGATCAAGCATGTTAAGTCACTACCAAAATACAGAGACATTTAACATAAAACAAGAAAAATCAAATTAAGTTTCAGGGGACATACCCTGTCAAACAAATTCCAGAATTTCCTTCACTTGTTTATACAATGGGGTCATCATCTTAATAAGTATCTCAAGTTTCAAGAAAATATCTTCGATAATATTAAGTGATGCATGTATTTTTGACAACAAAAATGATACACATTCTAAGTTAAAATTCAAGTCCAATTAAGTGCATATAACCCTTAAAATACACATCACAGGGTTATCTACCAAATTGTTATGGATTTCTCTTTTGATCGTGAACATCCCAAGTTCAAAGTGAATACATTGAATGGTTTTGACAAATGTAAATTTTTAACAAAAATGAGCAACATTTCGAAGCTTTACGTTCAATCAAGTGAAGATAACTCTGGAAATACACATACAACATATGTTAGATATTGATGTGATTAAATATTATCGAATGACCTTGTGATTATGAGTTAATGAGTACAGTTGTTCAAGTTTTTAGTGAAAACCTTAAGTTATGAGAAAATGGACATCAACGAAAACTACCCCTGATGCATATGACCATGTCAAGGTAATAGTTCTTTTGTCTACAGAAGTCAAGCTAAACATAACTAAAAGATAAGAAGGCTGTCAACTTCTTACAAATCCCTAGAGTTATGTCACTTGCCTAATGCTAAAGACTGATGATAGTTCATAGTTGCCCCAAGTTACATTGCCATAGCATTGAATGTAAACAAGATATCGGACATCAAGAAAAACTGTTATCACAATTTTGTAGTTACAAAGGGCCATAACTCCTTACCATATCATCCTAGAGTTAAGCATAAATTTATCTACTGTGTACTGTTGACTGTAGATAGTAAATTAAGTTAGTTTGTCAACTTTCATAGCAATAATATTAATAGTAAACAAAATAATGGACTTGATAAAATTTATCCAATGCATAACAAAAATATTCACGTTCAGATAGATGGACAGACAGTTAATTGTTTATATGCCACACTGGGGTCATTAAAAACAAAATATATCTAATATCTAATAATTTATGATTTTTTTCTGTTTGTTATAACACTTACTACTGTATTGCAGAGATTTTTTTTTATAAAAACTTGAATATATTCCCTGCAATACTGTAGTAAGTTGACTTACTACAGTATTGCAGGAACATTTTGAACCCAGTCATGCGAAATTTCAGCGCAATAGTGTAGTAAGTCAAGAAATTCTTCAAATAAGCTTTTTTCATCCAGATATTTTAATTTTCATATATTCATAGGTTTTTGTTCTCAATTCTTTACAAAATATTGAAAAATTGCATTAAATACATTTAATTTGGAAAATGTGGGAAGATTTTTGCTTCTCCTGAATAATTTCCAAAATTGCACTTACTACAGTCTTGCGGGCAACCCTCGATTTGTGACTTTGGCATTGTGCAAGTCTAGCAAGAATAAGATACAAGCCGTGTTCATTTGTTTCAGTCTCAGGCTACAAGGAAAACATTTGTCTCCAGTTTCAGTCTCAGGGTACAAGAAAAACATTTGTCTCCAGTTTCAGTCTCAGGCTACAAGGAAAACATTTGTCTCCAGTTTCAGTCTCAGGGTACAAGGAAATCATTTGTCTCCAGTTTCAGGCTACAAGGAAAACATTAGTCTCCAGTTTCAGTCTCAGGCTACAAGGAAAACATTTGTCTCCAGTTTCAGTCTCATGGTACAAGGAAATCATTTGTCTCCAGTTTCAGTCTCAGGGTACAAGAAAAACATTTGTCTCCAGTTTCAGTCTCAGGCTACAAGGAAAACATTTGTCTCCAGTTTCAGTCTCAGGGTACAAGGAAATCATTTGTCTCCAGTTTCAGTCTCAGGGTACAAGGAAAACATTTGTCTCCAGTTTCAGTCTCAGGGTACAAGGAAAACATTTGTCTCCAGTTTCAGTCTCAGGGTACAAGGAAATCATTTGTCTCCAGTTTCAGTCTCAGGGTGCAAGGAAAACATTTGTCTCCAGTTTCAGTCTCAGGGTACAAGGAAATCATGTGTCTCCAGTTTCAGTCTCAGGGTACAAGGAAAACATTTGTCTCCAGTTTCAGTCTCAGGGTACAAGGAAAACATTTGTGTCCAGTTTCAGTCTCAGGGTACAAGAAAAACATTTGTCTCCAGTTTCAGTCTCAGGGTACAAGGAAAACATTTGTCTCCAGTTTCAGTCTAGAGGTACAAGGAAAACATTTGTCTCCAGTTTCGGTCTCAGGGTACAAGGAAAACATTTGTCTCCAGTTTCAGTCTCAGGGTGCAAGGAAAAGATTTGCTATTTGTGTCAGGTTTCTTAAGAAAGACGTTTGCATTTTCGATTATTATTATTATTATTGTTATTATTATTAATTATTATTATTGTGATTATAATTAGTATTATTGTTGTTGTTATTATTATTATTGTTGTTATTACTATTGTTGTTATTGTTATTACTATTGTTGTTATTGTTATTATTACTATTATTACTATTATTAGTATTGTTATTATTATTATAGGATCTTCATCACTTTTATGTACTCCATGTTATTTATTATTGGAATTGTTAGACATATGAAATGATGAAACAATTATATATGAAATGATGAAGGTGTAAGCTTTAAATGTTATCAGTTTTAATAATATTTCTTGTGCTTGGTACAAAACAAAACTGATCCCAGAGGTAATAGTAAATAACTGTTGGTTTAGCACCTCTTAGTTAGGTATGATATTATTACATGTTTAACAGGAGAACAACCAATCAGATCACACCATAGTAAACTCTTGTTCAGTAAAAGACGATATGATTGGCTTTCCCTATTTTCAAATTAAATAAGATCAATATTGAATACTGGATTATTATTATCATTATTATTATTAGTAGTAGTAGTAGTAGTTGTAGTAGTATTATTAGTATTATTAATATTATTATAATACTACCCCTGGTTCTGAGCAGAGTTTCGTTAAACATAAAAAATCCTCACCAATCTGAAGTCCTCTTGAGTTACAAATATTAAGTCTGTCCAGAGTGTGCTCTGATTAGTGAATTTCTACTGAATATAAATCTACTGTTACAGTACATATATGTTGTATTGCAGCTGCCACCAAATGCCCCGGCATCAGTGACACTACAGCCAGCCCCTGGGGATACAGGCAAGGTATGACACATCTACTATTACTTTACTTTATACAGGTACTGTAAAATCATTTAATTTCAATGGGACGAAATTTCGTGGGTTTGGTAAAAAGGATCATTTCAATGTGACCTTAATTTGTGGATTTTGCATTACAGGTAATGAATACCAGGGTCATGACCAGGAAAATCATTATTCGATGGGGTTTGATTTCGCGGTTGAAGGTGAACCACGAAAACCATGAAATTTAATCCCCAGGAAAATTAATGATTTTACAGTATATAGTTGGGGAGACATTGATTTTGTCCTGGACTTCTGGATGGTTGTCATAAATTTTTCCCACAATTACTTCACAATATTTGTCTGGATTTCAATGAAACATCACACAAATAGTTCAGGTACCAAGCCTAGTTGAGGATATCCTCAGGATTTGTTTGTCAAGTGATTTTTATGCCACCGTATCGATAGATCCGGAGGCTTATAGTAATTCACCTGAACCATAACACCTGTATCACCAGATACACACATGAAGTCCATCAAGGCATTGCTTTCAAATGTGGCATATTCGTTTACAATAATAAGCCCTTTATAGTGTCAAATCCATGTAACACTGTCAAACATTTTAACTGAATAATGGCCCCTGATTGACTTAGCTTTTTATGGACATGGCTTTCACGGGGGCATAAGCGTTTATTGAACGCAGTCTTGTTACCAGAGTTATTGCCCTTTGTGGGAGATGTATGTTTTTCATGTCACAAACCCAACAAGTAATCAGTTGCAGAAACAGTTATTGTAGTTATTCTGAAACCATTGTAACAATTGTTTAGTGTGACAGTCAGGAAACCATCTACCATTGAACTACATAATTATAGTTTTTATTCGAACCAGGAGATTGGTGGGTTTCTGCAACTTCTTGGCTTCTTATACCCCTGGGTCTTCAATTTTGTCTAACTATCACATATAGATCATTATCCCAGAATCAGCTGGAGAGAAAATCTTGTTTTCTGTAGAAGATTTATGAGATAACAGATTTCTTGTATAGCAATATAAGGAATGGTTGTAGTTTTATACTGTCCATCATGGAACAAGGATTACATTCTTGAGACACTTCACTGGCTTCTTCTCTTTGTGTCTGGTTTAACTATCTGAACTTAAATTATGAACTCTTGGCCAAGCAAAAGGGTATTACAGCAAATACTTCTCTATGTGTCTGTCTGTGAACTTTCTATTTATAGAGGCATTTACCATAGTTTTGCACTATTCCTTCAAATTTTGTCCATGACCTATTCGTTCTTTGTCCTTTATTTTTTTTGTGGATAAAAATCTTTTAATTTGTAACCATGGCATAGACCTACACACTTGCCTTTGACCTTCAATGCTTTAGAAATTAACTTTGGTTAGTTAAATTGTTTCAGTGAATTAAATATGTACACTACTCCTTGACCTTTGATACCTAAGAGACAAATAGTAAACTTGGTACTATGACCTAGGCCTTTACGCTCTTGCTTTTGACTTGTGATACCTATAGAATATCTAGTAGAATAGCCTTTAATTGCCAATCAGCTTTCTGTTGAAAGATTGCAGGCATATGAGTGCCTCCTGGAAGAAAACTTGCAAGCTTGTTTCAATGAGCTGGACTTTTACACATGTCATTGACCTTTGTTACCCGTTTAGGATGTAGTTAACTTGTTTCTATGCCAGGTTAGATCTTGACGAGTGTTAGACCTTATAGATACCTTTTGAGGATAAAATCACAATCAGCTAAAACAAGCATGACATGGCTGATGACCTTAATCACTAAGCTGTGACCTGCAGGCAAAATCTGGCATTGAACTTTGAATGTTAGCCAGATGCTCATCATTAGCCTTCATCTCGGCATGTTGTGTAGCCCCCTGACCTTCGTTCTTGGTAGTTCCACAGGTAACTGTATCGTTGAAAAAGAAAAAAAAAGAAAAAGAATTATTTTTGAAAATTTATATTTTACTATCTTTAGAAAAATATAAATTAAAAAAAAATTATGTTTTCTTTTTTTTTCTTTTTCAATGATACAGTTACATGTGGGTAGTTCTGGTGACAATTAAATGTAGAGAATAGGAGACAGTGCCAATAGGCCAATAATAATCTGAGGTGTCAGAATTGCAGAAGATTCTGTGTTGTTTCTGTTGTCAAGTGACAAATGTGATCTACAATGATATATCTCTTATCAACAGTCTAGCAACATGTTCTTGTATCGTAGCAGCCGATTGATACCATTATTACATGAATCAATAAGAAATGGCCAGTCTACTGGTTAATCCATTATATCTTCCCTGTCAGTCTGATCAAATCTAATATCTGTCTGTAGAACATGTCATCTCACGGTCTCACGGTCTCACCGTGCAAAAACCAGATGTGTCCTATACAATTAAACGTTGACATGAGATGTTCTCTTGATAGAAAAATTTGCATGTGCCACACGCATTAACACTCACTGTCGATAGAGTTACTGATTTATAACCAAATTACATTAAGGTTTTTTGCCTCTCATCACTAAATGGTCCTGGATCTCAGTGAATCACTGTTAAATGGCATTGGCACATTTTTTCTTGCGTAGAAAAGTTACAAAATTTAAATTTGAAGATTTCAACTTTTTAAATTTACGAATTTCTGAACTAGGCCATTTAAATTTGAAGATTTCAACTTTTTGAATTCACAAATTTATGAACTAGGCCTTATGCCATTTCATGATTTTATGATCATGAATTGTATCTCCCACATAGGGTTTCTAAGTGATATGGTCAGTCAATCAATCAGTCTCAATTTAAGTCTTTATCTTAAAAGGGAGATAATCTATATGTCAGAGTAAAATAAATTTCTGGAATAATCCGGAAATCCTGATTTGCTACACTGGAATAAATGAACTTTGCTGCAGGAAATAAATGTGATTTGAAGCAAAATAACAGGTATTGACCAATTAATGGTCATTTGAAATTTCATATGCCGAATTCTTACAGTAGATTGTTGTATGTTTGAAACAGAGTTTTGTTATTGGGATACATGCTCATGGCATAGGCCTGAAACGGACTAGCGACCTATTTTCAGGATTTGGCATTATATCTCAGAAGCATTGACTATAGCCAGATTTATGTATAATTATATGTTTTTATTTTGTAGCCTTGTGGTGTGGACTATGAACTTAAGACGTATGTTGCCGAAAATCTGGAGGAGAAACCCCATAAAAGGTTAGATTAAGGTCACAAACCCTGATGAATACATACATCAGTAAAGGTTGTCAGCATTTTTAAGGACTGGTGGCACAGTGGTCAAGTGGATAAGATGCTTGACTCCTGATCGAGAGGTTCATATTTTGATTCTTGGCCAAGACACTGAAGTTGGTCATTTCAGAAAAGCTTTTTAGTGTTTCCCATCCAACTAGAGATGAACTGGTAGGAAACTCAAAGGTTGTTTCGCGTTTATCGATGCTCTACACTGAGCATGTTAAAGAACCCAGGAATCTATTCAGCAAGAGCTAGGGTATCCTAAAGTTTTCCTTATTTGCCTATGTAAATTAATCATCTTTAGGGTTTTAAATATACATTAACTAGCATTAAATTGACTGTCTTTATATTGCATACAGAAGAAATATATTAACTCATAAAACTGTAACATATATTTTGAGTCACAGTGTGTTACTGATGTTTTTTTTTTATTGAAGGAATTCCGTCCGTCTGGCCATCAGAAAGTTAACATACGCACCTGAGGAACCAGCTCCACAACCGAGCGCAGAAACATCAAAAGATTTCATGATGAGCCCTGGAAATATCAAACTGGAAGCATCATTGGATAAAGAAGTAAGATTCTCAATAATAGCAAAAATCACACATTAAATTCTGACTGTTAACTGTTTATATCAACCTTGGTATAACGTCAATAATAATAATAATAATAATGTTTGACAGCAAATAACAATTTTCACTCTCATTAAATCAGACCCATATTAGCTCCACTACCTTACACTGATAACTAACAGTGTAAAAGAATGGAGAAAATGTTAGAATCTGATTTTAATGAGATTGTAAAAGCATGTTACTGTTCTTAGTACAAATACTGTGTTTACCCAAATATTACACGCATCTTTGTATAAGACTCAGGGAGGGGACTGTAGGTGAAAATTTAAGAAATAAAAAAAATGCACAGAATAAAAAATACACAAAATCATGAAAATACAACAAAAGAATAAGCTATGGCTGTTTCTGACTTGTCCTTTAGATACTTTGGAAATGTCTAAAGTTGAGTAATGGATGCATCCAAATTTAGATTAACATTCTGGATTGATAACAGTCATACTTGGGGAAAAATATGGTACGAACTTGACAAATGGAGTAATAACACGAGTATTTGCTAAGTACATACATTAACTGTGACATTCTCAGAGATTTTGTCTCTTCAGTATTTGTGAACACTAGTTTTATTAGCTTTTGAGCAGCGAAACATTGCCCTTCATTTCTGTATAAATGTAGTATTAAAGTACATTTTATTTTATCATGCACGATTTCCTGACAGGCATATATAAATCTTTATTCTGAGCTGAGTTAGTTTCCTTGTTTGGCAGGCTGATTTTTATGTGAAACTTCCATGCTACTAGCCATTAATTTTTCTTTCGCTAAATGAATCCAGAAAACTTCCTTACTTTCCGATTAAATTTGCTCGATATGTGATCTGTTGCATGCAGGGTAGAAGTCAAACATTTTCTTTCCGAGATTTTATATCTAAGCTGCTCCTTCTTTTCTCCAATAAAGTCTCGCATGAGGGCAATATCACAATCTCGGAGAAGCCATAATTTTGTCCTTGAGTTGCTAATGATTAAATTTCACGATTTGTCGGTACATTGATTTCTGCCTCTCTCTTCTGACTGTTGTAACTCTACAGGCAGCGAGCGAATCACTGGACAACATTGTGTTCTCTCACCATATTTTTATGCCCTGGGAAATGTTTTATAAATGAATTATCTTGCTCTTGAACGTACCTTATGGAATTCCTCAACACTTTCGCTGTTTTGATGATCTCGGAGGTTTTGTTCGGATAGAAATTACTTGTTGTCGTGTTTTCCCACACTTAATGGGGAAAATAAATGTTTATTAGCATTATGGGTAAACTGTTCCAGGAAATATGTTAGTAATAATGATCCAATTTATATTGTGGTCAAATCAACCATGCTTTGATAAAGGATTTGTGGCTTTTGATGAGGGGAGGAATTGAGTACATGCTTTTATGACCAATGCCGAATTCACAGCATGACAAATTGGAGTGTTATCTCTGTTCATCCATTTGGACAATCCTGGCTCATTTGTTCATTTGCACAATCTTTGACCATTGGTCTATTTGCACAATCTTTGACCATTGGTCTATTTGCAGAATTTTTGACCATTTGTCCATTTGTACAATCTTTGACCATTTGTTTATTTGCACAATCTTTGACCATTGGTCTATTTGCAGAATCTTTTACCATTGGTCTATTTGCAGAATCTTTGACCATTTGTCCATTTGTACAATCTTTGACCATTTGTTCATTTGCACAATCTTTGACCATTGGTCTATTTGCAGAATCTTTGACCATTGGTCTATTTGCAGAATTTTTGACCATTTGTCCATTTGTACAATCTTTGACCATGGTCTATTTGCAGAATCTTTGACCATTGGTCTATTTGCAGAATTTTTTACCCTTTGTCCATTTGTACAATCTTTAAAATTGACCATGGTCTATTTGCACAATCTTTGACCATTGGTCTATTTGCAGAATTTTTGACCATTTGTACAATCTATGACCCTTTGTCCGATTGAGCAAATTCTGTCAATTTGTCCATTTGTACAATATCTGTCAATTTGTCCATTTGTACAATATCTGACAATTTGTCCATTTGCACAATCTATGACCCTTTGTCCAATTGAGCAAATTCTGTCAATTTGTCCATTTGCACAATCTCTGACAATTTGTCCATTTGTACATTCTATGACCCTTTGTCCGATTGAGCAAATTCTGTCAATTTGTCCATTTGCACAATATCTGTCAATTTGTCCATTTGTACATTCTATGACCCTTTGTCCGATTGAGCAAATTCTGTCAATTTGTCCATTTGCACAATATCTGTCAATTTGTCCATTTGTACAATCTCTGACCATTTGTCCATTTTCTCAACCACGTCCATCCATTTGCATGATCTCTGTCCATCCATTTGCACAGACAATTGTTTTCTGATCAATAACTTAAGGAAATATTTGATGAATAAAATACAAAATACAATAAATACAATACATTTTTAAAGCGCAAAAAAAAAACTGTTTTCTATTACGCTGTACATACACATACACAAAAAATAACATGTTAGTAAAATGTTCATTGTTTTTTAAACGCTCTGAAAAGATGTGTTTTTAAACACTTTCTGAAAGCAAATTCTGTTTTTATGTTCTTCAAATTGTCTGGTAAGTTGTTCCACCATGTTGGTCCAATTATGGCCACTGATCTGTCTGAGATTTTTAATCGCGTTTTTGGTACATTGAAGACAATGCAACCACGTGAGCGTAGATTGTAATTGATAGGAGATTTAAGATGAAAGAGTTCCTTCAAATATATTGGGGCTGTGTTATTTATCACTCTGAATACAATCACTAAAATTTTAAACATAATTCTAGCTTTTACCGGAAGCCAATGTAATTTTTTCAAAAGATCTGAGCTTGATTCTTCCCAAGACGCATTTAACACAATTCGTGCAGCTTGATTTTGCACTCTTTGCAGCCTTTGTAGTTGATAATCCGGGATGTCAGTAAATAATCCATTACAGAAATCAATATGCGAATGAACTAATCCGTGAACTAATAACTCAGTTGATTCTTGAGTTAGATTTTTTCTCATTGCTTTGATGTTTCTAAGCTGTACACTGGCTATTTGGCATTTCTTCCGAATGTGGTGGTCAAAGCACAGTGTATTTGTCATATACACGCCTAAATCCCTCACGTGATCCACACATTTGACATCGCACCCACCAACTTCGACACTTTCGATGTTTAATTTGGCTAGTTGCTGTCTAGTTCCATACACAATTATTTCAGTCTTTGAATTGTTCATTTTCAATTTAAATGCAGTCATCCAGGTTATTATTTCTTTTAAACAACTGTCAAGTTGGTACATTATGGCTGTTTCATTTTGTTGATTTCCTGCCTCGATTTGGAATGTTATCTTATGATCGTCCGCATAGCCGTACAGATTGGCTGGATAATTCTGCACTATGCGATTAAGAGCTGAAATGTACATGGTGAAAAGAACAGGTCCTGCGCACGAGCCCTGTGGGACACCAAACCTCAGAGGTTCAGCGTCGGATGCTGAGTGTCCAATTGATACTTTCATAGTTCTATTTGTTAGATATGACTTCACCCAGTCTAATGGCACGCCGCATATGCCGAAGTCACTCTGCAGAATGTTTAAAAGAATTGCGACATCTATAGTATCAAAAGCTGCGCTTAAGTCAACCATGACTACAATTGTTACACGTGTTTTATAAGATTTATATTATGCACATAAGCATTATCTAGTGAAGTTATGTGTCTGCGCGTCAGAATAATGTGTCCGTGTAGACTGCAGAATTACTGTGTAATATTTGTTAAGCATATTGCCGAATCGTATTTCGTTAGAAATAAAATATTTATTGAAACTCAAACTGTCTGTGAGATGTAAAACTTGAAGTTTAGAAGCCCTATGCAAACCCTGTCTTAAGTAATAGTCACACAGTGACATTGTTCAGTGGTTAGTGCATGATCCAGTTTCTTTTTGCAGCAAATCATACCGTAACTCCGGAAAAAAATCCTGCCATCAAAGTTTATTTTCCTCCACATGTAGTGCAGTGAATCAGATTGCATGCCCTTAGCCACACCGTGGCAAACCTAGGCACTTGGCTCTGGGAAAAAATGAGAAATTGTCAAATAAGCATATTGAGGGCTTAGTGCAAAACTATGGTATGTGCTTCTATGAATTGATGTAGTTACCATAGTTTTGCACTGAACCCTCGATTATTATTTTGCCTTTTGAAGAAAACCCCAGCATCAAATATAATCTTGAATGAATTTGCCTTGGTGCATTTTTGTCTCTGGATATGCCCTGGGCCCTTATTTACCAACGTTATAAGTCTAAAACACAGACTTAGGCTTAACATTGTCAAATGTTCTATTCGCTCTCATGTTGTTATAAATGCACCGATTTTGATATAAATCGGTATACATATTCCGTGAGTAAGACCAAATAGTCAGACAAAATTTTGCTTGGTTGTGTCTCATTGTAAAGAAATGGCAGTGGTTATAAATGTTGTCGAGTTTAAGTCTAAGTCTGAGTTTTAGACTTATAAAATTGGTGAATAAGGCCCCTGGATTGCAATAAGAATTATGAATCTGATATATCATAACCTCCATTTCCTCCGTATAAGGAGGTTTTAAAGCATTGTCTTCCAAGGCAAACATCTTGTGCATACCTGCTAAGCTAGTTAAATCCAAACAGGAGTGATAAAGCAAAACATGTCACAAGATGCACTTAAATGTGATTTAAAAGGGATTTAGATGCATAAACAAGGAATGTATTAATTCTAGTGGTTATAAATATGGGACAGAAGATCATAAAATGATTCAAATTTACCTTTGTTCAAAGTAAGGTGAACTTGGAAAACCTGAACTTAACAATGAAAATAGGAGTTACTCCACTTTGCTAGGAGTACTTGGCAGGTATGCGCTTGTGTCAACTATAGGTAGAAAATGGAGCCCTAAACCGAAAATAGATATTATACAATGCACATTACCAAACTCATAAATTCTGTTTCCATTTTAACTGAACAACAATACTGGCTCCGATCTCCCGAAGCATCTCAAGCAGAAATTTCATCTCAAACTGAGATTTTGCCCAAATCAGAGCTTGAATTTCGACTAAATAGGACGTTAGAACTCATTAAAATTTACCGAAAGAAACAAAGAATAGCCCTTTACTTTTTGTGTCGCCTGAAAAGGCGACATATAGGTATTACTTTGGCGGCGGCGGCTGAGGCTGCGGCGGCGTCACAAATTGCTTGTCCGGGCTGTATCTCACTTATGTATTGACACTTTTTAAAATAACTTGGCATAATTGTTAAGCACCATGAGGCGGTGTGCAGTGCGCAAGATCCAGGTCTCTAGCTCAAAGGTCAAGGTCACACTTAGAGGTCAAACATCAAAAATGACCATTATAGACCTTGTCCGGGCTGTATCTCACTCATGCATTGACACTTTTTTAAATTACTTGGTATAGTTGTTAAGCACCATGAGGCGGTGTGCAGTGCGCAAGATCCAGGTCTCTAGCTCAAAGGTCAAGGTCACACTTAGAGGTCAAACATCAAAAATGACCATTATAGACCTTGTCCGGGCTGTATCTCACTCATGCATTGACACTCTTTTAAATTACTTGGTATAGTTGTTAAGCACCATGAGGCGGTGTGCAGTGCGCAAGATCCAGGTCTCTAGCTCAAAGGTCAAGGTCACACTTAGAGTTTAAAAGTAAAAAATGCCCATTATAGACCTTGTCCAGACTGTATCTCACTCAAGCATTGACTCTTTTTTAAATTACTTGACATAGTTGTTAAGCACCATGAGGCGGTGTGCAGTGCGCAAGATCCAGGTCTCTAGCTCAAAGGTCAAGGTCACACTTAGAGGTCAAAAGTAAAAAATGGCCATTATAGACCTTGTCCGGGCTGTATCTCACTCAAGCATTGACTCTTTTTTTAAATAACTTGACATAGTTGTTAAGCACCATGAGGCGGTGTGCAGTGCACAAGATCCAGGTCTCTAGCTCAAAGGTCAAGGTCACACTTAGAGGTCAAAAGTAAAAAATGGCCATTATAGACCTTGTCCGGGCTGTATCTCACTTAAGCATTGACTCTTTTTTAAATTACTTGACATAGTTGTTAAATACCATGGGGCGGTGTGCAGTGCGCAAGATCCAGGTATCTAGCTCAAAGGTCAAGGCCACACTTAGAGGTCAAACATCAAAAATGACCATTATAGACCTTGTCCGGGCTGTATCTCACTCATGCATTGACCAACCTTTCTTATATTTGGCATCAATGTTCACCTTAATGAGACAGAGGTTCATGACAGACCCTGAGGTTCATATCTCAAAGGTCAAGGTCACAATTGAAGGTCAAATTGAAGCTTGTCCAGACCATAACTTTGCCGTGCATTGACCAATATGTCTTACATTTGGCATGAATGTTCACCTCCATATGCTGGAGTGTCATGCTCAACCCTCATGTTCCTATATCAAAGGTCAAGGTCACAGTTGCAGATCAAATTTCTAAAGAAGCTTGTCTGGACTATAATTTTGTCATGCATTGACCAATCTTGCTTGAAATTGCCATGAATGTCAACCTCTATTAATCGAAGTGTCATGAGCAACCCCTGGTTCTTTTCTCAAAGGTCAAGGTCACAGTTAGAGGTCAAAGGTCAAATTGAAGAGCATAACTTTGTCGCCTTATGTTCAAATGACTCAAGATTTGGTATGCATGTTTCTTGCAATAAGCCAAAATGCAGTGCACAAGAACTATAACTCATCCTTGCATCGTTTTTTAATTATGTCCCTTTCACAAAAAAGGCACAAAACTAGTAACTGTGATCTGCCATGGGAGAACAAGTCGCGGAACGTTGTTCTCCAACGCGTGTAAGAACAAAATTTTAATGTGTGACGTCGCCGTCCTTTTGGCGCGAAACAGTAGCGCCAACGACTTAAATTTGTTACTGCTGACGTTGTATTGACCCAGTAACTATGATAATATGATAAAAAGAATGCGCCACCCGTTGTCTGACAACTCATGACGGATCCTACATTATTGTTGTTAAAGTAAGGTTAAGTCACTAACAACATCAATTCTCATATTTCATGTAGTCAGGCGACACATGCGACTCGCGGAGCTTTTATTTAAGCTAATTTTGAGTCCATCCTCCATTGGAAGTTATGCAAACGACACATGGCAATATTTGAGATGAGATTTATCTCGAAATTGAGATATTTCGGGAGATCGGGACCAGGCAGGTTTTATAATCACAATCTATGCAAAAATTCTGCTTGGATGAAAAATATTCATATTGTAAAAGTGCAACATATGCCAGAGTAGAATATGAAGCAAGAGGATTTGTGTGAGGATGGAAGAGTAGGATGTTTGTTTATTTATTTGGGTTTGACGCCATTTCTACAATTACAGCTATAACTATGGTGGCCGACTGGCCTAACAAGCAGTTTTAATGGATAATATTCTTGCCCCCTTGGGTTCTTATAATTTGCTATCTGATTCACTGCACTGAAATAAATATGACGTACATAATGTGCCTCTGTAGCTCCGTGGTTAGTGCGCTTGGCCCTCTAATCAGGCGACCCGGGTTCAAATCTGTGTGGAGGCACATATATATATGCCTGCCATATTTCAGTAGAAAAAAAGCTCATAAAGGCTATGCTCGGCAATCTGATTAGCTGCTCTAAACAAAATATATGACATACTGATCTAGATAATTAGACATAATTAATTTTCCTTAAAATCAATGGGTTGTTACATTTCAATAAGACGAATTCCCATCATTACTGTTAAATCAGAAAATATCATGGTGGAGAAATTTTTGCTATATTCGCAAAAATAAAAAAAGTGGGGATTTGTGTTCATTAAACTAAAGATTGACAATAAACAAAGAAAGTAGGTTTTTCTGATTTTAACAAATGACAATTTAATGTAACCTCTCGTGAGCTCATTCAGAAATGCGCAAACAAAATTTTGACATCTTGAAAATTTCTGATTTGACAGTCATTAATTATCTGATTCAATCAAATATCTTCCTGTCCATGAATCTGTGAAGACAGCAGGTATAAGAGCATTAACTGCTAATGCTGGCAAAATTTAATTACAAGGTATTTTATATAAAAAAGTGGCATTTTAATTCATTTGTCTCTATACCAAAGTCACAATTTCTGCTATCTTTTCTCTTCAAATGTTGGAACTGATGCGATTGCTTCTTTCCAGGCAATAATTATCTTATGCATAAAAAGATGGCTTACGGAAAAAATGCGAAACTTTTGCTGTTTGAGGCGGGAATAGAAAATAATATTACAAGAGGCCCTAATTGCTCACAAAATGACAGATGCACAAGTGACCTTTTTTATAAGTGTTATTTTGGCCTTATTGTCATATTTTCATTCCCTGTTGGAGTGAATTTTTTTTTTTGAAAATTGCAGTTAACCAAATAAAAATTCTGGCCTTATTGCAAAGTCACGATTTCTTCCATATCTTTAGGCACTAGAAGTAATTTTATTGTTTCTTTCTAGACAATAATTTCACACGTAAAAAATCAGTTGAATTTCACTCCGACAATTTCACTTTTCCCATACCAGGCCAATAAGAAACTTCTCTCATGTATCTGTTTTTCACTTGTTCAATACCGCAATCACATTTCTCAGCTAGTGTGTGTTTTTTAAAAACTCCTTGAGGCTGAAACGACGCAATATTTCTTCCGTGTGTAATACATTAGTACTAATGAACTCTCCCGTATTGATTATGTTGGTGCGGTGATGAGTGATTCGTGTCTTACCAACGGGTAATTACAAGACAGAGAAAACGTGCGTGACAATTTGTACATCTTCTCCCCTAGTAAAATATAATTCCTAATTCCTAATTAATTAGCGTATATAGCCATCTGTATAAATGAATTCTATATAAGCTGTATTTACCAGCACGAAGCATTCTAATTTACCAAGGATATGCATTCTCTCCACTCAACTAATTGATAGCTTAATTGTAATTATATCTATGACCACATTTGTGTGCTGTCTCATTAAGCAGGTAAGTAATACTATTTTCCTCTTTTGGTACTTAATGCCTGAGACGTAATGCTGATTGATTTTTAGCTCGACTATTCGAAGAATATGAGAGCTATTACAGTCACTTGTTCGTCGGCGTCGGCGTCGGCGTCGGCGTCGGCGTTGCATATGGTTAAAGTTTTGCATGCAAAACTTTAACCTTGGTTATATTTCAATAACCAGTGCATATATTGGATTGAAACTTTGCACTGGCTTTCCCTGTCATGTAATCAACCATGTTAGATAACTCTTGCATGAATTTAATGCAAATTATGGCCCTTTTTTACTTAGAAAATTTGGTTAAAGTTTTGCATGCTTTAGTTACTAATAAGGCCATATCTCAAATAGTATCTGTGCTATGGCATTGAAACTAACAACACTTACTAACCATCATAAGGCAATGGTACCGGTCATGGGTAATAGCTCTATTATGATTATTATTTGAGTTATGCCCCTTTTTAACATAGAATTTTCTTGGTTAAAGTTTTGCATGCAAGTTTCATTCAGACCATATCTCAGCTACTATCCATGATACTGCATTGAAACTTACAACACTTGTTTACCATCATCAGTCAATGGTATCAGTCAAGGGCAATAACTCTATTATTTTTTTATTTCAGTTATGCCCCTTTTTAACATAGGAGTTTATTGGTTCAAGTTTTACATGCAAGTTCTATTCACGCCATATCTTAGTTACTATTTATGATATTGCATTGAAACTTATAACACTTGTTTATCATCATTAGTCAATGGTACTGGTCAATTGTAATAACTCCATTTTTAGCTCACCTGTCACAAAGTGACAGAGTGAGCTTTTGTGATCACTCTTCGTCCGTCGTCCGTCCGTCCGTCCGTCCGTCTGTCCGTCAACAATTGGGTTGTGTCCTCTCTAGTGGTCACAATTTTGGCCTAATCTTTATGAAACTTGGTCACAATGATCATCTTAACAAAATCTAGGTCAAGTTCGATATTGGGTCATCTGGGGTAAAAAACTAGGTCACTAGGTCAAATCAAAGGAAAACCTTGTGAACACATTAGAGGTCACAATTTGAGCCTAATCTTTATGAAACTTGATCACAATGATCATCTCTGTAAAATCTAGGTCAAGTGCGATATTTGGTAATCTGGGGTCAAAAACTAGGTCACTAGGCCAAATCATTGAAAAACCTTGTGAACACATTAGAGGTCACAATTTGTGACTTATCTTTATGAAAATTGATCACAGTGATCATCTCTATAAAATCTAGGTCAAGTTCGATATTGGGTCATCTGGGGTCAAAAACTAGGTCACTAGGTCAAATCAAAGGAAAACCTTGTGAACACACTAGAGGTCACAATTTGAGACTAATCTTTATGAAGTTTGATCACAATGATCATCTCTGAAAAAAAATCTAGGTCAAGTTCGAGATTGGGTAATCTGGGGTCAAAAACTAGGTCACTAGGCCAAATCATTGAAAAACCTTGTGAACACATTAGAGGTCACAATTTGTGACTTATCTTTATGAAAATTGATCACAATGATCATCTCTATAAAATCTAGGTCAAGTTCGATATTAGGTCATCTGGGGTCAAAAACTAGGTCACAAGGCCAAATCATTGAAAAAGCTTGTGAACACACTAAAGGTCACAATTTGAGACTACTCTTTATGAAAATTGATCACAATGATCATCTCTATAAAATCTATGTCAAGTTCGATATTGGGTCATCCGGGGTCAAAAACTAGGTCACAAGCCTTTGAAGGCCAAATCATTGAAAAAGCTTGTGAACACACTAGAGGTCACAATTTGAGCCTAATCTTTATGAAACTTGATCACAATGATCATCACTATAAAATTTTGGTCAACTTCGATATTGGGTCATCCGGAGTCAAAACTAGGTCACGAGGCCAAATCATTGAAAAAGCTTGTGAACACACTAGAGGTCACAATTTTGACCTTATCTTTATGAAACTTGATCACAATGATCATCATTATAAAATTTAGGTCAAGTTCGATATTGGGTCATCTGGGGTCAAAAACTAGGTCACGAGGCCAAATCATTGATAAATCTTGTGAACACACTAGAGGTCACAATTTTGACTCTATCTTTATGAAACTTGGTCACAATGTTTATCTCTATAAAATCTAGGTCAAGTTAGATACTGTGTCATTTGGGCCAAAATCTAGGTCACTAGGCCAAACAGGTGAGCGACCCAGGGCCCTTTGGGCCCTCTTGTTAGTTTAATTCGAGTTATGCCCCTTTTAACTTAGACTTTCCTTGGTTAAAGTTTTGCATGCAAGTTACATTCAAACCATATCTCACCTACTATCAATGATATTGCATTGAAAAGTTAAAATTGACTCCTTTAACAAATCATATCTTACTCATATGATTATTTTGTAGAAACTTTGTTATGTCAGTGGATGTATACAATTCCCTTTAAACATACACATTTCTTGAATAGAGTACAGTGCCGCTTGAAGTCTTAAAATCATTTTCACATACAAATATTTGTTAATAGTCCAGTGTTGAGATAATTGCCATGCCTCAACAACCATTGTACATTAGCTTTCATTGCCATGTAGTCAACTAAGTAGCGTAACTCGCGTTTCAATATAATACAAATTTTAAATGGCCTGTTTTGAACTTATATTTTTTCTGACAAATGGCTGCGAATAGTCGAGCGCGCTGTCTAGTGACAGCTCTTGTTTTACATGGAATCAATTGATTTGACGGTTGCACTCAAGTGGCATCTGGGGTGGAGGTATTATATTTACCGAAAACAGCCAAGTAAATAAAGGGGATTCATTCTACCAATTTCGGTCATTGGTCTGACAGAAAGAAGCATAAAATTTGAAAACAAAACAGTAACTGGTCCTTTAATTAAGACTTTCACTGATCTTTTTTTATTTTCACTTGCCTCAGGCTAGTGGACCAGTGTTTGTCACAGGAGCCCTGTATATGAGTGTCAATGTCTCATCATCTTAGTCAATCAGAATGCTTGAATCATATTAGGGTAACCGAAGTCAGCGAAAAGTCTGGGTATATTTGGAATTAGGGAAATTTTGAAATTAAGCATATGTCAGGGTTTAGTCAGACAAGACTCATATGGTTCTAAAACTGTTGCCTTCTAGCTACATATTTTTTTCCTTAATGAAAAATTATTTACGCTATTTTTATTGCCTTCAATATTGTTGTTGAAACAAACTTTTGTACCTGATTGTACTAAAAAGTCAGGGAAAACTAACAGTAACCCAGTGGTCCAGGAAACAGGAACTTTGATGGCAGAAATTTTGTAGGAACCCTGACATGTGACTTTATGTCAATGGAGTTGTATGTGCACCATATATACTCGGGGTGTAACGGTACGCTCACCTCACGATATGATACGTACCGTCAATTTTTCTAACGGTTTGGTATATTTCGGTATGATACAATATTCTCAAACAGCAACTTAAATACTTTAATTTTTAAGTGGTAATGAATTTGATGTTTCTATAACAGCAATTATTATGTGCCTATCAACTAGTGTGAGTGAATTTAGACAATATGAAGCATATCTCAATAAAATTTAATTGAGTGATACATGGTAATTATACATAATCAGAAGGTTGTCAAGCGTTGTCTGAATATTATTTTGCTCATAAAAAAGCTTATACCGAACCGTACCGAAATTTAGAAGTCTTGTATCATGAACAGTGTGGGACTGAAGTATACTGTTACAGCCCTAATATATACTCACTCCATTAGTGTGTTTAGTTCATACTCATCTTACGGAACATTTCAGTGAGGTATCAATCAATGGCTTACACAAATGAAAATCCCGTGAAATATCTTGTCATTCCCTGTCATTTCTCCGGCATTATGTTTAGATATAATGGTAATTTCTCCACATTCACGACAACACTAAAATTCCTTATGAACTTATCTTTGAAGTATTATAAGATGATGATATGTAAAATGAGAAATTTTGATGAGGAATTAATTTTTGCTATAATCGTGAAATCAATAAGTTCGAGAACATTATGTTTGTTAACTTAAAACAACTGCTGTAAGAAAACAGATAGATAGAGGATATTTGTATTTTTCCGTGTTTGATTGGCTGATAATTCACCGAGTGAGCAGCTGATGTAATATTTTCACGAGTGGCGTAGCCGTGAGTGAAAATATAAGTCAGCTGCTCACGAGGTGAATTATCAAACGATCATACACGGTAAAATACTAATATTCTATTTATTTCATGCTTCAAATAGCTTTAATGATGGAAATACTCCACTATATACCTGAAATGTTTTTTACGTGACGTCGTTTTCCCGCCATGCACATGTCGAGTTGCAATCAATAGTTCTTCTGCAATGGCTTCAATTTCGTCTATTTGTTTTACATTTATGTACATATTATGTTCTGTTATTTGTTAAAAATTAGAGAGCTAGTGAAAATGATTATTATTTTATTTTTGGCTGCGGGGAAATTTGTTTTAAAAAATAGTCTGTTTGCGTGAAATTATAAACTGTGAAATTATCGAGGAATAATCCACCATTATTCTGCCGTAATCCACCGATGCGCATGTAATAATACAGTGTAACCACTTGAAAGTAGCCCTATGTTAGAGCAACAAACCTCAGGTTTTTCACTAGGATTTCATGTACCGTATTTCCCCGAGTATAAGTCGCGGCCGTGTATTGGTCGCATGTACAAAATGAAAGAAGATTTGAAGAAAATTTTTTTTGAAGAAAATCGAGCAAGAAATGACAAAGTTTGACAAGTTTGAAATTTTCCCAAATCGTCCACCGCCATATTGTTTGTGTTCCGTAATAATTACCAAATTGTGATAACTGTGATAAAATGAAAAAAGATTTAAAGGAAAAAAAAATTTGAAGAAAATCGAGCAAGAAATGACAAAGTTTGACAAGTTTAAAGTTTTGACCAAAATCGTCCGCCGACATTTTGTTTGTGTTCCGTAATAATGACCAAATCGTGAATATTGCTAGTGTATTAAAATAAACTGGGAAAAAAAACAATCACTGTATATTTTGTTTGTTTTTTATTGACGATCTTGGCTTTGTGAAAAAATAATTTATATAAGTATATTGACCAGCCTTAGTATTTAAAGTGTCTTTATTAGGGTATCTCAACATGTCAACACTTTCTCAAACTTGTAAACACAAACTTGCAAACAATTTGACATGTTGACATGTGCAATACCTTCTCAACACCTTTTCAAACGTTGGATGGGTGTTAAATGTCTGGCCAATTAGCACACATGTGTATGCATCATAGATGATTGTTTGCAAAACTTGCGAGGGCCGTGAAACAGTGTTGATTGCTTCATAATTTTTTTTGAATTAATAGATCTAGTCGCTATTATTGATACGATTTCATATACATCAACATAAAACACTCTTCATCAAAATATATCTCTCAATAATAACAAACACAAAATATGTATAATAGTAACTTATTTTTTATTTTAAAACGAACGGAATGGGACCGGAACGGTACGGGACTTAGCCATTACGAAACCAGTATGACTTACTCCCCTTTTTGAAAAAAATGGCCGACTTCATTTTTTGCCGATCGAAGTGAACTTTGAGCTGAAAAATGGCTCTACCTTTGTATAGGTCGCATCCAACTTTTAGTTATGATTCTGGCTTGGTAAAGGCGCGTCTTATACTCGGGGAAATACGGTAAGAGGCTTTTTGTACATTTGAGGAGGCCAAGGTGCCTGAGCACTGAAGAGGGAAGGCAACTGGGGGGTTCATTTGAGGCAGCCCAAATATCATTTGAGGCAGTCTAATAATCAGGCCTTCTGTCGCCTCCAAATGACAACCCTGAAACCCTCTTTCAAAAATCACCTTCAATATTTCCCTCAGCACGTAATAATTCTTACTATTAATTCAGCCTTTGTACAACAATCACTTAACAATGGCCAATATTTTCAGCTTCCAAAATGTGTTACTCTACAGGGGTTGCACTGTAGTTCTTTCTGAGTTTAAAAAATCATGAATATTTGACTTTGCTAACTACTCACAAATTTCAAACAAGTGATAGTACTATTTATCTTATTTATTACATATTGTGTTTATATTTTGTACCTCATATCACATGTATTTCGTGCTTCAGGTCGTGTTGAATAAACTGACACTGAAATATATATTTTTACCTCATGAAAATTTCAGGATTTGACAGTAGTACCTTTAACTATGTGCGATGATCGACATTTTAGCCTTGTTAACCTTGGGAATGAAGCTGATAATGATACACTTGTCTAGCTATTCATGTTGATCCGTTTTGTAGAAATATTGATCATCTGTAGGCTTAACATTGGTATCATAAAGTCTGTGATCACTTGCTGGTTGTTTAAGTAGGATTTATTCCTTGTCATGAGTCTGTTTCTTTATTAAAACACAAATGGATTCTCTATACTTGTTTTGTCTTGAAGTACTACTATATAATGCAATATATCATAAATGCCATATATTCAGATGGTCAATATATTTGGACAGTCTTTAAGGTTGATTTATCTCAATTGCAGTTTTGATCTAAATTTTCTTTAAATCTCCGAAGTCAAAACTCTAGAGTGGCACATATATACTTACTACACCTTGTCTCCTACTACAATACAATATATGAAACATGCCATATAGTCGGATGATCAATATATTCGGACGGTTTTTGAGGGTGATTTACCTCAATAGCAGTTTTGAGCTCTGTTCTTTTTTTGTCTAAATCTTCCAAGTCCAAACTCTAGATCGACACATACTTTCTATGTCTTGTCTCCTTACAATACGATACATTTTTGGCTGGTCAATGTATTCGAATATTCGATATGGAAGATTTTCTGTTTCCTGGCGTCATGTTTATAAGGCTTATTTAATGCTCAACTCAATTTGAGTATGGCACTTAAATAGCTCCTAGAAGGTCCACCAATGTTAAAAATTATCGTTACATTTTTTATTCAGCTTTATTTCAGTTTATCCATGTAACATTTTACTGTTTGAAGCCTTTAAAATTAGAGCACGAAAATGTGTTGAGCATGAAAAGCTTGTCGTTATAGTCCAGCTAGGGTAATCTGACAGTGACATCATCGTTAAATGTATACCCAAAAAATTAAAGCCATTGCTTATATAGGTAGAGTTTAGTTTGGTATTAAACTGTTCGTATAAGCTTTTATAGTTGTTTTTACACCATACAAGTGGATTGTTCCACTGGGTCACTGGATTTTAATCATAACTGGACTGTACATGCATAATTGTTTATATGTATTCACACAAGTTGAACTATCTATCATGGCCTGTGTATTTTGTACACAATAACTTCATGTTGCAGTAACATGCCGTATACAACTTGTGTAGACTATATACAGTGACCACCAAAAATATGGATACAATGAGTTTTACCCCATTTACTTGCCTGTATAACACTACTTGCAGAACAGAGAAGCAACAATGTTTTTGAAGACCAGGAATTTTTTATTTTATTTAGTGTAAAGACAATATATTGATTGGTACCCTAGATGGAAAATATTGAGTTTCTTTGCCAGTTTTGAACGACAACATGATCATATAATATGGCAAATTCAGCCCCTTGAACCCCATAGTTTATTTTTAAATCAGAAAATGTTCATCTTTCTATCTGTCACATTTTTTACTCCTTCATTAACTGTTTTTTCAGAAATTGCAAACATTGTTACCGTCTGACCAAAAGATATGGAATAATAAAGGACATTCGTTCCTTTTGAAATTTTCTGTACAATGTATATAAAACCTGTTATTTTTATGAAGATCAGATCAATGCCAATCATTTAGAAAATTCCCAAAAGGTTTTGCTCCGATAGTTTTTAAGATATTCTTACATTTAGGGGACAACCCTAAAAACGGAAAAATATATTTTACCGAAAAAGTTTTGGTTAAAAAAGCATAAAACTTGGCATACATGAAATTACCCATGTTAGGAGTCAAGCAGTAAAGTTTATTATATACTTCATACGTTATTTGTATTTTTAAATAATACTTTAAATTATGTATTTTTTAAAAATATGTTTTACGTGAAAAATCGTTGAACAACGTACGGTTTTCATGTATGCAACACGTACAGTAACAATTATAGAAGTTTCATAGTAAATTTTATGACGATTGCTCGGCTAGATTTTTTTTAATTGAACATAATTGTGATTTCAGTAATGCTGAAATCAGGGGAGGTTACAAAACGAATCAATGTTTTGCATTCGTTGTCTGTAGATTTCGCGATAATACCGGTTCAATAAATGTTAATAATCAAATATGTTAACAGTTTAAGGGTTGTTTCTCCTGCATCTGCTGGTTAATACCCTTTAGAAATAAACACAAAAGAACCTTTTTTTAGATAGTTTGGGTGCGGTTATAAAAAATTAACTAGTTTTGATATGATCGAGCGCATAGTACTACGTTTTACAAACGTTGTAAGCAACTCGTGAGATTTTGTGTTTAAAACCATTTGGAATAAATCATTCGTAAGGAATCATCAGTATTTTCTTCGATATTTTTATCAATACTGTAAATTAGTATTTAACATTCAGAATTATCGCGATTTTAAGACATGAAAATGTACTACCGCATCAATTTTAAACTTTTGCATACGTTTTGATCATGGTAGTTAGATTCTTGAGATACGTCTAAGGGACTGTGATTTGTAAATTTCCGCTCGACTGAAATGGAACGAATGTCCTTAAACCAATTATAATTCTGCATCTGTCAAAAAGTGTATCCATATTATTGGTGGGCACTGTATAATGGATGTGGTACTTGCATTCTCCTCTCCATTGAACAACACGCCTACAGGTTTACTATGCATATTAGGTTTTTATCCACTTACTGTATTGACAGAGTTCCTCGTAAAGTCTGGTCACGTAAATCATTGGGTGTCCACAGACCTGATTGGTTTCTCTCTACTACTAGCCGAGCTGAGTGATTTGTTCTAGACAGAAGCTTTATTGATAAGATTAAGGCAATTCATTTGCTACACTTCCTGAATTCTGTGGTTATTAAAGCCCTTAAATACGATTGTTTTACGCCTTGACATCTCGATGGCTTAGAATTAGAAGGTCGTAACTACCAAATCGACCTTCTAATTCTAAGCTATCGATCTATTGATGCGCAGGAGGGTATATAGTGATTTTCCTATCCGTCTATATGTCCATTAGTTTGTTGGAGAATGGTCCAAAAATGATAACCAAAATTGGAAGTTGTCCAGATTCATATATTTTTGAAGTCCATTGAGGCATTGCATGCTTTCAAACTTTGCATTCTTGTTAACCATCCTCACAATCTTGCATTGTCAAAGCTATATATGACACTATGAGCCTTGAATATGTAGAACAAATTTAGCATTTGCAAGAATGATTGTTTTCCCTCAATATCTTAAAACTTCACCGCAATAGTTTTGTCTCAGAAAATGAAATTTATTTTCCCTTTAAATCAATTTAAAAGCTGCCATAAATCCCTTATGTATTTCGGTTTTCGGTTCAACTACACGTTGTGTTCAATTATTTAACTATGGAATAGATCTTCTGACTTAATTTTCATCTTTTTTGGTTGCAAATTTGTGGTATTCATTCTTGGATTGTTTTGCTGCAATCTGAGGTGTTAATTTGGTTATAGCCATCATTGTCAGTGATGTAGTTAATGGATTCTGCAGGATTTCTGTGGAATTTTTCTATGGAATATTCTTGAGAAATAATTTTAAGCTCGGTAAAATTTTTGTGGTTTTGATTTGATTTGAAGATTTAAATTTTACTTCAAGATGGTCAGCTTTCACAAATCAATGGTGAATTTAAACATAGTTTACAAATGATTGGCCAATGAAACCATGTTTAACAAATGATTGGCCAATGAAAACATGTTTAACAAATGATTGGCCAATGAAATCATGTTTTACAAATGATTGGCCAATGGAATCATGTTTTACAAATGATTGGCCAATGAAAACATGGTTAACAAATGATTGGCCAATGGAATCATGTTTTACAAATGATTGGCCAATGAAAACATGTTTTACAAATGATTGGCCAGTGAAATCATGTTTTACAAATGATTGGCCAATGGAATCATGTTTTACAAATGGTTTGCCGTATGAGGACCTGTTTTACAAATGGTTTCATGTTCCAAATGGAATCATGTTTTACAAATGGTTTGCTGTATGAGGACCTGTTTTACAAATGATTGGCAAATGAAATCATGTTTTACAAATGATTGGCCAAAGAAAACAAGTTTTACAAATGATTGGTTACAAAACTGGGTTATATGGGGTCAACAACTAGGTCACTAGGTCAAATCTTAGAAAAACCTTGTGTACACTCCAGAGGTTGCAGTTTTAATCTAATCTTCATGAAACTTGGTCAGAATGTTGTTCTCCATGAAATCTAGACCAAGTTCGAAACTGGGTCATGTGCGGTAAAAAACTAGGTCACAAGGTGAAATCTTAGAAAAACCTTGTGTACACTCTAGAGGTCACCGCTTTAGTCCAATCTTCATGAAACTTGGTAAAATTGTTGTTCTCCATAAAATCTTGGCCAAGTTTGAAACTGGGTCATGTTGGGTCAAAACTAGATCATTAGGTCAAATCTTAGAAAAACCTTGTGTTCACTCCAGAGGTATCCCTTTTGATCGAATCTTCATGAAACTTGGTCAAAGTCTTGTTCTCCATGAAATCTAGGCCTAGTTTGAAACTGGGTTATGTGAGGTAAAAATCTAGGTCACTTGGTCAAATCTTAAAAAAACCTTGTGTGCTAACCAGAGGTAGCAGTTTTGATATAATCTTCTTGAAAATGGGTAAAAATGTTGTTCTCCAGGAAATCTAGGCCAAGTTTGAAACTGGGTCATGTGGGATCAAAAACTAGATCATTAGGTCAAATCTTAGATAAATTTTATGTTCACTCCAGAGGTCGCAGTTTTGATCCAATTTTAATGAAATATGGTCAGAATATAAGTTGTTGATACCTTGACCAATGTGTTAACAGGTGAGCGACCTAGGGCCCTTTGGGCCCTCTTGTTTAACAAAACCACGGAATTTCATCCCAGCCAAATTTAATGATTTTACAGTATATAATTTCCTCTGCAAAATAACGATGACACAAGCTGTTCCCTATGTCATAGGATAAGCTATGATTAGATAAATGCTCAAATTACATTTAGCACTTTTTGATCTTGTTGATGCACACACACTGGTTGATTATTGGAATCGTTCTGATAGTATCATGTTTCATGCAATGTGTGTTTCATACGTGGGCTGATATCATTATTTATACTTCCCCTGTGAAATTATCAGTTATTGAGGGGGCAGTGACATCAAAGAACAACTGTGCCATGATGAAACTGAAAATTGAAAAACTAGTAAATTTAGGAATTCACAAATTAGCAGACATTTTACATAATTCTGTGAAAGTTTATGCCAACAGCTAGAATAATTAATTTGACAGTATTGATAGAACGTGGGATATGATGAAGTATAATAATAGTTGTCTTGATCATTATATTACTGTATCTCATTTTGTTTCCTTGTATTTTGTTGAAATTTCCAAATATGGTGTCCTTCTATGTTCATGTTATACTGTAAAATCATAAATTTTCGGGGGATTAAATTTTGTGGATTTCGTGGTTCACCTCAACCACGAACTTTAATCCCAACAAACATTAATTTTGACACTTGTTTAATTACCTGAAATGCAAAATCCACGAATTCAAGTCCCAACGTAATTGTCTTTTTTACCAAAACCACGAAATTTCGTCCCAGCGAGATTAAATGATTTTACAGTAATACAAAAATAATGTAAGTGTAATAAAAGTTTGTTTTTGGTATGTTAAAATACAAATGTATTCATATTTATATCGCCATTAAATTTTGAATTTTTTCAGAAATATTACCATGGTGAAAGTATAGCAGTGAATGTTCTAGTCGATAATAATACATCAAAAACAGTGAAGAAAGTAAAATTATCAGGTAAGTCTGAATTTGGGAATTTTCAGAAAACTTTTAAGAAAAAATTATTTAGGTACCAATATGATAAATGAACTAAAAAGTATATAGTAGCATAATTAATAAATTGAATGACACAATACAATCACTTGTCTCTCGTAGCTGTTTATGAATAAGGGTCCCAGCTGCCCAGGTCCCTAAAATTTTCCTGCTGTTTGTTTATTAATATCAATTTTATGTAGCCTCTATTCCTATAAGTTTGTGCACAACTACAAGTTTGTGCATTTCATTAAAACGTTGATTACCCTGCTAAAACTATCATTTTCGTGTCCAAATTCATTTTAAATCATTGAGAAGACATTCAGCCAGCCCTATAATGTAAACAAATATTTAAAAAACAGGCTTTGTTACTTTATGGCGAGTTTTGTCCGAGCGACGATTTTACTGTTTACATATTCACCGCTTCCAGTCGTGAAAAACCGTAGACCTTTGTTTGCCTTATTTTTTTAAAAGATGCGATATATTTACAATCAAAAAAGCTGCTGACCAACTGACAATAGATCAAACTTTATTTTATGCGACTTTTTATTGGCATAATGTTTCATGTGCGCTCTTGATGACGTCGTCAAATTATGTGCACGAACTCACAGGTCACGATGTTAATTTCACGACTGCAGACTATATGTAGCATTGAGGCTGATTTTGCCATTTTAAGGAGTTTGACATTCAATTTATGTTTGGATTTTGTTCAAAGATAGATAATTGATGTTGTTGATCATAAAGACGGTTCCAATTAAATTGTTTTTGTGCAGATGTGCTCATTTGAAATTTTAGGTGCACAAACTTACAAGTGTAGTGGCTATATATTATATTATTAAAGGTATAATTTTATATAAAAGTTGGTTTAATGCCTGTTTCATTTGGTTTTATAATGTACTTTCAAGCTTTTAATCAGGCTGAAAAACAACATCTTAGGAAACATCTCAAATTAAAAAGGGAATTTAAATTGGGAATTTGATATCCTTTCTGGCAAATGTTAACTTGAAAATTTGTTGTAATTACATTTTCTCTCTATATTTTTGTTTTGTGATATTGATTTTTGCGGCGTAGTGCATATCAGACATGAAACATATCACAATAAAAAAAAAAAAGTTCTTTGATAATATTTCAGTTGAAATTTACCGGTAGTTCAGATGAATTTGAGTTTGCCTGAGACAGTAGGTGTGGCATTCCAAGACAACTATCAGTTTGATTATAAATCAGAAATTAATCATTTGGCAATTAAAAATGCAGGTGGCTTGGCAATACTGCTGCCAGACCCTGCTCTCTGTATAACTATGTTGGTTGTATCATTTGGGTAACTCTGATTTTATCCCTGTTTTGAGTGCAGTGCGGTAATGAGAGAAAATAGTGAGTTACCTCCCCTTACTACTCTCTAAACCTATCATTTGGATAACTCTGATTTTATCCCTGTTTTGAGTGTGGTAATGAGAGAAAATAGTGAGTTACCTCCCCTTACTACTCTCTAAAACTATCATTTGGATAACTCTTGTTTTTATCCTTGTTTTGTTTATTAATGCCTATATAAGTGAACCAGTCACAATTTCTCGTTCTCTCTGAGAAAATGGATGCCGAGACGGAGGTTTATAATCAGGAAGTCACGTAAGATAGAATCGTTCACACATAGGTTATCCCCCTTTGTAACTCTGCCCCCCATAATACAGTCTAGATATATAGCAAGATTTCAGTCCCTTTAGTACTTCAAATATCAAATAGCTGTAGTCAAAATTTATCCCCTATAATTGAACATCAAAATTTTCACCATAATAATAATGATTTTAAAATCATTATTATGACAATAAATTGGAATTTTTATAGAACTAGTTGGCTGTTAGCTTCAATAGTTTTGTTTTTGCTGATTATTATTATAACTTAAATTAGCAATGCTTCTATCCAAACTTTAGAAAGTTTTAACTAAAAATCGACATGAATTGAAAGTAATACTGTTTATAAATACACATGTTGTTCATTTGAGGGCACATAATATCTGAATTTCCAATCTTCATGAAATGCACTCGGATAGAAGTTTTCATAACGTTGAATTTTGATAATGGCTACCTATCAGTCAGGATCTTAACTTTCTTCTAACTTTACTTTTAAATCATTTAATTTTGATGGGACAAAATTTTGTTGTTTTGGTTAAAAAGACCTTTTCAATGGAGACATTAATTTGTGGATTTTGCATTTCAGGTAATTAATATAAGGGTCAAGATTACTGTTCAATGGGATTTGATTTCATGGTTGAAACTGAACCATGAAATCCACGAAATTTAACCCCCCACAAAAATTTATGATTTTGTAGTATCGATGGTTTAAATGAGTTTCACTTTCTCCTACAGTATTGAGTGCAGGATAAATTCATGTGTAGATAATAAAAGATTGGGCAGAGTAATTTTGGCAACAGGCATTTAATAAAACATTAAGATGTAATGTTGATGTGTGTATCAATATTAAGGTCCATCAATAATTGATTATTGCTAGTATCTATTTCTGCAATCAAGCTTATCACCAAATCGCTGGGTTAGAATGAGAAGGTTGCAAGTGCAAAATCAATATTTTGCGAAAACAAGAAAAAAACTGTCCGACAATGCCAGCGAAATATACAAACGTATGAGTACAGGTACTTGAGGTATTATATATTGATGGTGCCGAACCAAAACCCCGTAACTCAATTTTGGTGCGAAAACTTTTTTTGCAGCATCCGCGTCTGCTAGACGTCTCGCGCATTTCTGTCTTGTCGCCATGTAAGTAACGCGATTTGCTATTTAAATGGCGACAAGACAGAAATGAGCGGGGCCTCTAGCAGATGAGGATGCTGCAAAAAAACTACTGATTTGTTCACTTTTTGTATTCAATATGTGCACTGAAATGTACTTTTATACACTGTAAAATCTTTCAATTTCGAAGGGACGAAATTTCATGTTTTTTTTTGTAAAAAAGACCATTTCGATGGGACGTTCATTTGTGGATTTTAATTATATGTAATAAATACAAGGGTCAAAATTATTGTTTGATAGGATTAGATTTCGTGGTTGAGATAAACCACAAAATCCTTGGAATTTAATCCCCAACAAAAATGAATGATTTTACAATATTTGCATGGTACTCCAATAGTACATACTTAATTAAATATTGTACCATTATGTATCTCTTGCAGCAAAGTAGTTTAAACATAATTTGATGGCTTAGAATGAGAAGGTTGTAACTACAAAATCAATACATTTAGAAAACAAGAAAAAACTGTCTGAAAGTTACTCTTGACTTATGGTAAAACAAGCTTTTACAACTTCATTTTGGTCAACATGACAAGTTCCAATTTTTATGAAAATAGGCTAATAAGAAGCTCTTTATGATGCAGATTTCAAATATGTATCAGTCTTATAAGGTCGTAAGTAGTAGTTACAACCTTCTCATTCTAAGCCAGCGATATTATATACATATAATATTTATAGATGTATCTTGTCTGATTATATTGTTGCTATATTATCTCCCATTGTTTTAACCTTCAGTGAGACAATTTGCGGATATTTGTTTATTTTCCACGGCCCAGTATAAGTGCACAGTAGCAGACCTAGAAAGCGAGTAAGTTTTATATGCTTTATTCCTCATAAACAATGTATACATGTTTGTACCCTTATATTTACAAATTTTATACTGTAGAATTGAGACTTTATATTATTATACTATGGTGGCATTGAGTGAGATTGACCTGGATCTTATGAATATTTTGAGTTTTAACCATGGTCCATCTCATTTAAATCAGATCCTTATATGCTCCACTTTTTTACACTGGTAAAGGCTCTGATGACACTCCGTATGGGGTCATGTCGGTGTGAGTTTTACATCATCCAATCAAATTGATGCTTTCATAAATCTGAAAGTGCAGAGAATCTGTGCTGTAGTTTACAGTGAGGGAGATGCTTGAAATTTATAGTGTAGACTGACTTTAGTACACTCTCTATACATACGACTGAATGGCCATAATACAGCATGCCATTTGAACGTGACCTCTTTCGGAATGTAGTCCAGTGAGCAAATGTTAGGATCTGATTTTAGTTATATCGGTTAAAAGCAATACCACATGACAATAATTGAATTATTTATGATAAAGTGGTAGTTCAATGACTCTGTTCATTATAAAATGTATTAAATATTAATTTTGTTATATTGAATTGATAAAATTTTATTGAATGTTAAGTTTTCCTATTGATTGTTAATTATTTAGTACTCAATATAATAAAATTTATGAGCATTGTTCTGATTTAATGAAAAAATTCAGGAAATTCAGAAATTATTTGATGACTGGAAATGACTTTTACTTTTACATTTATAAAGCACAAAGTCATTATGTACTAATTGTACAATATTCAAAATGATTTCTAATTGGTTTAGGAATTTTCGTTGAACATTTAATTTGATTGATTTTGTGGTTCAGCTTCTCTGCGAATTCTAAGACACTACGAAGAATGTTCTGCTTTAAACTTTGTCTTCAAGTATTGAAGAACATGGAATTACACACGCCACAAATGATTATTTTGGGAAAACCTTAAAATGAAATTCTGCACAAAGTGTCACTTTAGGGAATAACCCCAAAATATTGCACCAACATAACTGCAGGGTTTTCCCTATGTAACCAGGGGTGTCCATTTTCCTGATTTATCCGGAAATCCAGATTTATCATTGACTTCTGACCAAAATTATAGTTATTTGATGAAAATGTCTCAGGAAATGGCAAAGTTATATTAAAATTCAATCTGCTCTGAAAGATTTTCTTTGATAAAAACTGAATTAAGCATGGAAACAATGTCATCGAAGGCCTCTGGTTTGGCAAAAGTTTCGGCGGCATACAGTTTTCCTGATTTTTTATTCGGCCATGTTGACACACTTGATGGACCCACTTGTGATATGAAGCATGTTTACTATTACTGTAGGGAGGGATTTCCCATCCAGCCCAGCCAGACGGGATTCTGTAAGGTATTTCATCTGACACCGTTACTCTCAAATAATCGAGACAAACGTGGATTGGCATTGGACGGTAAACTGAAACATGAAGACACAAATCTGGCTTCATCAACTATGTAAGTTCCACTGTTTTTGTATATTGTATATAACATATAGTAGTAACATTGCCTACATTGGTATAATGTACATCTCTGAGGAAAATGGCGATCCGTAAGCTTTCAATTTTATGGTGGAGCAATCTGAGCTAATACATCTTGTGTTTTGTGTTTGTTGCCTAAACAAAGCACTACATAGCGCTTTCCTCGACAAGGAGGTTATCCAGGCCTTCTATGATCAAAAGCTCTGGGTAGTGCTTTGCTTAGGCCACAGACTCATGGGGCCTTATTCACCAACGTTGTAAGTCTAAAACACAGACTTAGACTTAACATTGTTAAATGTTCTATTTGCTCTCAAGTTGTTATGAGTGTACCGATTTTGATATATATCGGTATACATGTTCAGTGGGTGACAACAAATAGTCAGACAAAATTTCACATGGTTAAATCTACTTTCAAAGAAATGGCAGAGATTATGAATAATGACAATTTTAAGTCTAAGTCTGAATTTTAGACTTTCAACGTTGGTGAATAAGGCCCCTGAACTGTAAGCTCACCACTTACGGCTGTTACTACTGCTTCTTAACAATCTAAGATGTTTCCAGAGTTTCATGCAAATAACTTTCAAGTGTCACCCACTAATTTAATATTTCACATAATCAGTCAATGTCCAAATTGACTGTTAGTGTACTAGTCACCTATGTGTATTTATTATATTTGTGTGTATGATTTCAGTGTACAAGATAACGTGCAGAAGGAGAATCTCGGTATTGTTGTCTCATATAAGGTCAAGGTCAGATTGATACTGGGATTCGGATCAGGGTAAGTCTCATTATAATAAATGTTCAATGTTTTGTTGATCAGCTAACTCACCAATTTTTCTTAAATTCTCAGTCATTATACAGTGAAGTTCCGCTAATAAGACCAGTCAAAAGGATGGTCTTAATAGCGAATCAGTCTTATTGCAGGCTTTTTTTGTTCTAAATTTAATACTTTTTGACCTTAAACTGGCAAAAATCTGCACGATTTCAAAATAATCAAAGTGGTCTTATTAGCGGAACTTTAGTGTATCTAAAGTTGGTATCTAATTATTTCTAGAAGCCACAACCGTCTTCCAGTGGCTGTACTCTATCTCCATAAAAATCTCACATTGAGCAAAATCTAAATTTGAGATGTGATTTCTACTGACTGCCATATTCAGCAGAAAGCTGACTGGCAAATAATGTTTATACTCGGCACTTAAGATGCTTCCGGTGATAGTGTTCAGCAGAGGGTATGAAACCACCCATGAGAATTCCATATTGTGGGAAGCGGTGGCCTATAGGTAGGAAGCGCGCTTCGGGATCGAGAGGTCCCAGGTTCAACCCCCTCTGGACCTAAGGTCAATTTCTCTGAGCAAGACCCACATGCTCCACTCCGCCATAGTGTAAAATGGTACCTGTGAGGGTAGTGTCTATTCCATGGAGCTGCAGACCAATGTTGGCTGAGAAACTCATAGGAGAGAAATAGTCTCCACAGGGAGACACGAGTGTTGGTTTATATAGGTAGCCCAATGACCAGGGGAAGTTAAAATGTCAAAGGGTGCTTGAGGGGCCTAACAGCTGAAAAGAGCCCTAGAAAATTGGTAACTTAACTTTCATCAATATTGCTTGTACCTTGTGGTCGGGTAATTTAGTACTGGTTAGGACACAGGTCAGGAAAATCAAATGCATTATTTAAATCAACACAACAAATAGCGTTACTTCGGTGCATTGGTTAATATCGACGGTGCCGAACCAAAACCCCGTAACTCAATTTTGGCGCGAAAACTTTTTTTGCAGCTTCCGCATCTGCTAGATGTCCTGAGCATTTCGGTCTGGTCACAATATACATAACGCGATTGGCTATTTAAATGGCAACAAGACAGAAATGTGTGGGACGTCTAGCAGGTGCGGATGCTGCAAACAAAGTTTTCGCGCCAAAATTGAGTTACGGGGTTTTGGTTCGGCACCATCGATATACTCATTGCCTCGCAACCTGAACAGGTCTACTAGCTGTAACATGCTATTACTACATATCCCTAAAATCAATATTTATATTTTGAATAATTTTACACAGCTCATGAATACCAAATCCGTAGACTGATAATAACTCCTGTAACTATATTGTGAATATTAATGTCAAAATGTCACAACATGACATAACCAAATTCTATAAAATATCCCAAATAAAGAAGAAGCCAAATTGTGTGTATAAAATTATGTAGAATTTTGTCTAGATAGATGAAATGCCTTGATACGATGAAGCTTCATTCCTAGTGCATGGATTGAAGGCCTCTACGTTTTCCCAGCCCTGTATCCAGGGTCATGAGATACGTTTGTAGTTAGTCTTCCCTGTTTGATTTTCTCATATCTTTGAGATGTGAAATTGTGCTGCATTCAGTCATTGGCTATAAAGTCTGGTGCGAAAATATTGAAAAAGTTTTCATGGCATGCAGCATGCTAAGTGATTATCCTGGAAGATTTTTCATGTTTGTTAAGCTTAACGTCTAACATTCTTTTTATCCCATGCTATGTGTAATATAATGTTCACGTACATAATTCTGTTGTGATTTTACAATGACCTTGCTGCTAAGGCAATACAAGTATCTACATACTAGTCATAATTATAACTTATAATTACAGTAACCTTGCTGTTGAGTTGGCCTTTGCCTTGACTCACCCTAAGCCATCACTAAGGCTAAGTTTCGTGTTGTTTAGGCTTAGAGACTTCATTGTCCCATGATACATGTACGTACATAATTCTGACGTGATATTCCAGTGACCTTGCCGTTGAGTTGCCCTTTGCCTTGACTCACCTTAAGCCATCACTAAGGGGAGTTTTTGTGTTGTTTAGGCTTAAGGTCTATTTTGTCCCATGGTATATGTCGATCGTAACTACTCAAGTCTTTCTGTGATGAATCCGGAAGCTCCCTCGGATGTACAGGGATTTCCCCAGAAAATTTTGTAAGCGCAACAGGGGTGGGTACGGGAGGGGTGTCCCCTTCCGTGTTTCAAAAAAAAAATCAAAACTCAGGATGAAATGGTGCAAATTGGCGCATTATTTTTTATGTTAAAAAGGTGCATTCATGGAGGCCTGCACAAGCCCTATTGTATTTCAAACATGCTTCATAAAAGAAGACATGCTAAGATATAACATAATTAATAAAGTTTCTTTTATATTGTCAACAAATTATTATTCTAAACAGGCAGTGCACTCATTTGAATCACAGTGTATGTCATATATAGGGGGGAGGGGGGGCTACTCAGATATGCTATTACTCATTTAAAACAAATCTAAAAGAACTTGTGTTGTGCTAACTTGCAAGAGAGTAACCAATATTGATTCTAACAATCGTATCCGAAATTACGTGACATCCGAAATTGCACCACTCACGGTATAACTGCCTTAGTAAATTCGACCAAAACCGTTGAAGATTCGTTAAATACCTTTAACATTTCTTAAAAGTTCATAGAATACCAGTGTTGTCATCGCAATAATTGTTTACATTCGTTAAAACACTACACGGCAACTCGGGCTCGTCACGTGACGTGTATACATCGTAACATGTCGGCATATTTTCGCCTGTAATCTACCAACACGTCAAATGTGCGTTGTGTTTACTTTTAATGTTATTTTAGCGTAGACCAAATGCATCAATATCATTTCAGATGGAAGGTAACTAAAATAAAAAAGAAATGAAATTTATAAAAAAATTACGTATTTTTTATCGGAGGTCGAAAACGGCCGAGGACGAACGCGTAAAATTACTTTTTAGCTCACCTGTCACAAAGTGACAAGGTGAGCTTTTGTGATCGCTCTTCGTCCGTCGTCCGTCCGTCCGTCGTCCGTCGTCCGTTCACAATTGCTTGTGAACACACTAGAGGTCACAAATTTAGCCTGATCATTATGAAACTTGATCACAATGATCATCTCCATAAAATCTAGGTCAAGTTCGATATTGGGTCATCTGGGGTCAAAAACTAGGTCACTAGGTCAAATCAAAGGAAAACCTTGTGAACACATTAGAGGTCACAATTTGAGCCTAATCTTTATGAAACTTGATCACAATGATCATCTCTGTAAAATCTAGGTCAAGTTCGATATTGGGTCATCTGGGGTCAAAAACTAGGTCACTAGGCCAAATCATTGAAAAACCTTGTGAACACATTAGAGGTCACAATTTGAGCCTAATCTTTATGAAACTTGATCACAATGATCATCTCTGTAAAATCTAGGTCAAGTTTGATATTGGGTCATCTGGGGTCAAAAACTAGGTCACTAGGCCAAATCATTGAAAAACCTTGTGAACACACTAGAGGTCACAAATTTAGCCTGATCATTATGAAACTTGATCACAATGATCATCTCCATAAAATTTAGGTCAAGTTCGATATTGGGTCATTTGGGGTCAAAAACTAGGTCACTAGGTCAAATCAAAGGAAAACCTTGTGAACACATTAGAGGTCACAATTTGAGCCTTATCTTCATGAAACTTGATCACAATGATCATCTCTGTAAAATCTAGGTCAAGTTCGATATTGGTCCATCTGGGGTCAAAAACTAGGTCACTAGGCCAAATCATTGAAAAACCTTGTGAACACATTAGAGGTCACAATTTGAGCCTAATCTTTATGAAACTTGATCACAATGATCATCTCTGTAAAATCTAGGTCAAGTTCGATATTGGGTCATCTGGGGTCAAAAACTAGGTCAATAGGCGTAATCATTGAAAAGGCTTGTGAACACACTAGAGGTCACAATTTGAGCCTAATCATTATGAAACTTAATCACACTGATCATCACTATAAAATTTTGGTCAAGTTCGATATTGGGTCATCTGGAGTCAAAAACTAGGTCACGAGGCCAAATCATTGAAAAAGCTTGTGAACACACTAGAGGTCACAATTTTGACCTTTTCTTTATGAAACTTGATCACAATGATCATCATTATAAAATTTAGGTCAAGTTCGATATTGGGTCATCTGGGGTCAAAAACTAGGTCACGAGGCCAAATCATTGAAAAAGCTTGTGAACACACTAGAGGTCACAATTTTGACCTTTTCTTTATGAAACTTGATCACAATGATCATCATTATAAAATTTAGGTCAAGTTCGATATTGGGTCATCTGGGGTCAAAAACTAGGTCACGAGGCCAAATCATTGAAAAAGCTTGTGAACACACTAGAGGTCACAATTTTGACCTTTTCTTTATGAAACTTGATCACAATGATCATCATTATAAAATTTAGGTCAAGTTCGATATTGGGTCATCTGGGGTCAAAAACTAGGTCACGAGGCCAAATCATTGAAAAATCTTGTGAACACACTAGAGGTCACAATTTTGACTCTATCTTTATGAAACTTTGTCACAATGTTTATCTCTATAAAATCTAGGTCAAGTTAGATACTGTGTCATTTGGGCCAAAATCTAGGTCACTAGGCCAAACAGGTGAGCGACCCAGGGCCCTTTGGACCCTCTTGTTTTAAGACTAACATCGAGTGGGAATCAATGGATATCGGTGTAATATTGCTGAAATGTGTGATACGAATCGTTATGATCATACAACACGAAACCAATGGCCGAAATGCCAAATACTGTGCACCAATCGTAGTCGCGTGTTATAAAATCACGTGACAAAGTGGAAAAATCCCAGTGGAGAAAATCTATTTTTAGCACCGCACATCGATAATCAGCTTACCCCTAACACGTCTGCAGGTGTGAACAAACAACGTCGGTTGCATATTGATAACTGGGCGCCTTAGGGTGTGGTAAATAGGACTAAACAACATGTTAGAAGGACAGAAATTATTAGAAAACAACGAAATTGATGAATTATTTAGCTGAAATTTAAACGCACGGGTACGATTTTTAAGCGCAATTTATATTTTAAGCGCTACGGGGGACTTGATTTTGAAATCTAAGCGCACGGGTGCCGGACACTAATTTGGGCTGGGGAAATCCCTGGATGTATGTAGTGTAGGGATTTGTGGAAAATTTCCACATGGTGATTTGGTCACACATGTGTAATGCGGTTTGAAAGAAAATAAACCATAACATATCCATCGCATACGTAAGCTATGACATTTTAAAGATCATAAATCTATAAAACATGCTAAGTTAAGAGTATATTTATGTCCTAGATATTTATTCAGTGCCACAAGTTCCATTTTTAACCTGTTGACAAAACCGTTCTGGCTTTACTAAAAACCGTTAAGAACCGTTTGAATAATGGTGATGTTCTATTTTACCTCCGAAAAATGATTTGTCTTAGAATTGTAAGAGGTACCTCGATTGGGTATGTGTATGTACATAATTCTGTCATGATATTGCAGTGACCTTGCCGTTGAGTTGCCCTTTACCTTGACTCATCCTAAGCCACCAGAGAGTCCTCCACCATCAAGACAAGGAAGTATAATAGTGAAGCCTAGTGATGGTAGTGAAGCACCGGTGGATACCAACCTCATACAGCTTGATACAACGTACGTATTGCTCTTCTAACATTTATATACCTGCCAAGTACTCCTATTAAAGTGGAGTTACTCCTATTTTCATAGTTAATTTCTATTTTCCAAGTTCACCTAACTTTGAACGAAAGTACATTTGATTCATTTTATGATCTTCTGTCCCATATGTATAACCACTGGAAGTGATCTTCCCTTTGTTTATGCATAGAATTCCCTTTTAAATCACATTTGAGAGCATTTTGTGACATGTTTTGCTTTATCACTCCTATTTTGGATTTAACTTACTTGGCAGGTATGAAATCATTTAGTTACTTTATTTTACAAAAAAAATTGAGTAACAATATGGATACTCTATGCGAAAATAAGAGTAGAAGCAGACCTGGTATTTTCCTGGCTTATACATGATTTCAGGTTTTTGAATCCTGAATCATCCTTCTTTGTCATTAATGAAAAGTGGAATTTCAGGTTTTGAAACAGGGATTGTCAGGCTTGAGACTGATTGCTAATTACCAGGCCTGAGAAAGGATCCCTTCAGTCTCAGCTGCTTTTACATTATTTCTTCCTTAAAACTAAAAAACATTGTATATGAATAAGATCAACTCAGATCCTATCACCAATAACTCAGGATCGTCAGGCTGTGAGCAAATGTGTCAGCTCTACTCTTCTTCCAGACATTATTTTAGCATCGGCATCGTATTTGACCTCATTTAAACTGAGAGTTTAGGTTTCATAAATATAGGTATAATATCATATGTTCTATTCTACAGCTTTTATGTGCACTGAACATTGGCACAAATATCTGTATGCAAAAATAGAGCTTCAAGGTCAGATAATTAAAGTTTGAGTAAGAGGTCAAGGTCACATATTTAAAGTTTGAGTAAGAGGTCAAGGTCACATATTTTAGTTTGTATAAGGTCAAGGTTACTCATAAAATTATCAAGAAATGAAGGTCATTTAACCACCACTATGGTTATTATTTTCAGAAAAATTAACATTGGCACTACTGTGACAATCCAGGTTTAAATGTGATGCACCTGATGTGTTTTGTTTTTGTTGGTCACCATGATTTTCTCTAAGGCTATGAATTGACATTTAAATCAACTGTTTCCATTTTAAATGTCAGTTTTCTCTGCTGCCTGAAAGCTTTAAATGTTATGTAGTCACACGGTACAAATTCTAGTAATTTTACAAGTCTGCGAGGAAAAATCTATTTAAAAACCATCATTTGCTGCTGGAGCTAAACTAATTTAGTGAAGCATGGCACGTCTGCAAATTTAGTTAACAGATAAGACTATGTCTATTGTGACAGTGATGTCTTTGATGTATTCAACTATTCCTTGTATGAAATCTCTGGCTGTTTAATCAAGTTATTACTTGAGAATGTACGGGGAATATTGTTGACTAAAACTGGTCTGGGGAACTTCTCAAATGTATTATACATATTCATGTTCAAGGCCGTATCCAAAGACAAAAAAAACCCACGAAAAATTATGGGCGATTATGTTGGGGGATTTTTTTCTTCAAAAACATGCTCATTTCGGTAATATCTCAATTGTTTTGCCTCGGTGTGGCTCAGCGTGGCAACAGGTCTGATGTTTTAGTAGCCTTGAAGAGTGGGTATAAGTTCAACTGAGCATGAATGCATATCAAGGGGTGACTCGTTTGATTAGACTAAGTGTGAATGCAATTTGCTATGGAGGGCTCAGTGCAAAACTATGGTAAACACCTCTATGAATTGATGTAGTTGTCATAGTTTTGTACTGAGCCCTCGGATTGCTACTGAAATATATGAATGTTAGGAAGTTATTGAATATATTCATTGAGTGCACATACAGTGGAAAATAATAAAAAAAAAATTCTCCGAATCAGAAGGCTGTTCCTGAAGAGATTATAGGCACCACAGTATTGAGGCAAAATATTAGTGTATCTTGTGTAAGATAGCAAAATACTGGGCTCTTCGTGACTGTCTAGTTTAAATCTACACATACCAGTAATCGGTAATTCAATTTAGATTCCAAAGTATATACCAATAAAGATTTGGCTGTGGTATTAAGCTATTAGTTTTGTGCATTTCCACACATGAATAATTGATGTCTATGATATATTAACTGTTGGTAATCTTTATGTTAACATTCAAACATACTATCACTGGTGGTCGTCTGACGCCCAAAGGTACTTAGCTGTATATGTTATATTATTATATTTGCATTGTATCAAACAGATATTCTATATATGATGTATCATGTGATTTGTTGGTAACAAAATGTATACTATACTAGTGTGTGAAAATTACTAGGGCTGCAAGAGTTAAAAAAATAAGTTTTTTGATTAGGGCCTTAAATAAAATATTGTTTGTTTCCCCATCCCCTACCTACCCGATTAAAAAGGGCCCTACCCAAAATATTTTATTGCCCATATTGAAATAAAAAAAAAATTGTTAATAATTGGAAGTGAAAATTATATTTTTTTGTTTGCTGGCTTCTTTCTTACATGTTCCATTTAATTTTAGTTAGATTTCACCTTAGAGTTAATTCTAAATTTCATTATCATTAACTATCATACTGAAACAATTCCCAATTCCCTACAATTTACCTACCTACCTACCCATTCTAAATCTGCTAGGGTCGGGATGGGGAAGCCAAGAATATTTTAAGTTCGGCCTAGTTTGTTACATTGTAATATCTGGGTGTGCATCGGAATAGAATTTGAAATTGTGCATCTTAATATTCATGAATACTTGTAAAACAAGCTACCTGTATATGACCACTTTGAAATAATATAAGGTTTTTTTAAAAGGAAAGTAATTCAACAGCAAATGCAGCCTTGGTAAAAATGACTTGTTTCAGTTATACACAGATAATTTAAGATGTAGCCAAGCTTAACGGGTCGTCCATTTAAAGAGGCACTATCCAGTGAAATGTGACCACACTCTTAGAAGAGAACACAAAATACTTAAGTTTGAATGAGATAAAGTAACGTGTGACTTAGTGATTATTTATCTTGTATATCTGTATGTACATTTTTTTTTGTATATGATAATTATTATATTATATGAGATGTTATTATATAGTATGATTAGGTCAGTAAAATATCAGTTTGTCACCTTATAATCAATAATTATTGCACACCTCCCCCCGGTTGCCCCTCATAACTTGTATCAATATGCGTGTACATGTAACAATAATGTGGCATGATAACAATATTGATTTTGTGGAATAAATGATGATAGATTATATTTTTTGACAAACTGTTGCAGAGTTACTGCCCTTGTTTCTCTGACAAAAATATTTGCAGAGTAACTGCCCTTGCTTCTTCCTCTGACAACATGTGACTGAGTTACTGCCCTTGTTTACTGTGATGTAGTCAATAGAGTTGAATTATCCTCATATAGTGTACTGGATAGACAGAAATCACAAATTTTGTCCTCAATTCTTTCATAAATCGCTACTTACTGGTTGATTTCAATGAAACTTCACATGAATAGTTTGTACCAAATATAGTTAGGCATACTATTAGGAATTTAAGGTGGGTATGATTATTGCCAGACTTATGAAACTGTCTGAGACATACAGTTCTATTTTTAGAAAACCTTTCAAGTTATATTTGTTACTTGTCACAAAATATAATATATAATACTTCAAGCAAGTGTCAAGTGTATCAGTTAAATTTCCAGTTGTGATCAGCTATACTGGCACCATCTCCTGTGAGATAAAACAAATCCTGATAATTTCTAACTCTGTTAGATATTTAAGTATTGATCTGTCAAGTAGATAGTTCTCGTTGACTCTACCAGAAATATAGCTCTAGGAACTTCAATAAAAACTATAAGTTAAATTCAATTCGACTACCAGAAATGTAACCCTAGAAACCGCAATAAAAGCTAAATGTTAAATTCAATTTCATCTGTTGTAAGAAAAACAGAATGTGCGGTGTACGAATTAAGCTACGTCAATTGATACAAAAATGTCAGGAAAGGGTAAAAATGCTCCAGCAATACCATCTCTGTTAGTGATTTGGACAAAAACGGGAACATGGTCCTTGGCATTTATGTATGAGTATATTTCCAGACAGTTTCCTCAAGAAAATTGTGCTTTGTCAGTCATTTAGATTGGTGTTTATAGTACAGCTCTTACAAATTAGTACTCTTCACACAAATTTGAAACATTCTCAGCTTATGAAAACAAAGTCCCCAGTTTATTATTGGATTCAGCTGTTATTATGTCAAATTTAAGGACTAGGTCAATCTGTACACACTATAACATAGATTATATATTAACAAGATTATAATAGATGACATTGTGATTGTTTTATACTTTCAGTGATGAAGGCTATGAATGTAAGGACGATGATTTCATTTTCGAAGATTTTGCTCGGCTACGTCTTAAAGGTCACGACGGGGACGATACGGAAGCATAGTTCATTCAACCTTGACCTCATCTCTGTGTTACTATGGCAACACAATGGCCCAAAGTTGAAACAAGTGGGCGGGGCATCAATTTTTAAACAAATGGGCGGGGCATCAAAGGGACTGACACAGAACTTTTCTTCAAGATTATAAAAAATATTATGTATCCACAAATGGGCATCTAAATGAGAAATAGCATTTATTTTGTACTGGATACAAATAAACACATTCTGTGGTTAAGAATTTTAGTTTTTTGCCCATAATGCTTGAGTTGCTAGGGGAAACGGTTCTTATTATTTCAGTGTTTTTAACAAAAGTTTTTTTGTATCGGTATTATGTAATATGTCCTCATCTTACCTGCATTGTATCATTGCGGAACTTTTATTTCCCATCATGCGCTTTGACATTTGGGTACTGTTTTATCAAAACATTTACGGAAATTGTAAACTTACGGTCAAATTTTATTCTTTATAACACTTTTTCCACTTTGTAAATGGGCCTGCAGCACTTATAAAGATTCAATTAATGAGCTCCTACAAATGATATATGTCTCGAATTTGCAGTTGTTATAGAAATATGAAGAATTTAAAATTGACCGTAAGTTTACGATTTTCGTAAGTCCTTTGATAAAACAGTACCTTGATGTTTATCTTACATCACATACATTGATCTATATTATCATGACTACCATTGAAACATGTTTCATTGAACTTCTCATAAATGTGTTGCTTTTCGATCATTTTATGTGAATACCATTAAACATCATACCAAATATTCACTGCAAACATTTACGGTGCTCTAGAATTTTTACTGACGTCTTACGTTATGTCATGAAGCTTAATTTTGAAAACTCGTTTCATAGTTTTCCAAATGTGACAATTTGCCTGAACTTTTAAAATCAGTATCTTGAGTTTTCTGATAGCTATTCATCATATCATTAGAGTTGTAATCTCTACCATACTTGATTTGCTGGCATAGTGGATGTCTTTCTGATAGTACATGGCCCGAAATTACAACCAATACTGACACTCTACACTCAGCACTCAAATATTGAAATTTCTTCTTTAAAGGGTCAAAGCGACATTTTTTGAGAAAGAGAAGTTTGAGTTATGATGAATATATGCTAAATATTAACATTTGCATGTTTCCAATTGGAATTTTGTGTATTTGTTAGCTATAAGTGTAATTTACCAGTCACTCAGTCACTCAGATACAATACTTACGTTTTACCTCATAAATAGTACAAACTAGCAAAAAATGTTTCAAATGCTATTTTCGACATTCAAATAATAATTATATACATTTTTCCTTATATGTATTTACAATCTAGAACAAATAATAGCTCATTATATAACATTTGCAATATTTGAGTGTTGAGTGCAGAGTGTAATTATTGGTTGTAATTTTGGGCCCAGTATAGCCTTGTTATCGGCACGGAGACATTCGTAGCATTAAACTGCCTCAACATTTCATTCAAAATCTTGTAATGGATCAAGTGTACGCAAAGTGTTTTCATTGGCAAATGAATAGATTGGCTGTCTTGGAAAACGTTTTGTTTAAATACATCTACTTCTATAAAGGTAATTAAGAATTTGATTGGTTGAAATGCATTATCATTATCCAATGGCCATAGAAGCTGAGTGTTATGGTAGAAAGCTCAACGGAAGAATGGCTTGAACACTTTACCACTTTGCTCAACTCTATTGACCAGAAGGCTGAAATAGTGCTATTTTTAGAATTTTTGTGCCAGCCCCTTCACCAAATATTCAGGGAAGGGGAAAAAGAATTGTTCTTTTTGTCTTTATATTAATAATACATAAAAATAATTATTCTGATTCAGTGCCATATTCCTGGCCTGACTGAGTTTGTTTCGTTTCTTCTCTGGTGCTAAAATGTTACAAATATTTAACATATTCTACCTGAATTTTCTAATATTAGCCCATTTTCAAGGCTTTCATTTTTCTCTTGAAACTCTATTTTTACCTTTGAATTTAACAAAAGTGCCCGTTTTTACTCTTGAAAATTTAGAGCTAAGAGTCACCTTGACTATAGTTACAGTAAAAACATTCTTGAAATATTTTGATGAAAATTTAGAGGCTTGAGTCATTTAAAATGATTCCTCACTTTAAGGGTCGAGTGAAAACCCTGATACTATTTATTGGTATGTGTTAAATTTTAATTATAGTAAAAAACGTAGGGCCAGTGACGCCAAAAGGAGAGCCTCCACTGCAGATAAAAAGGATGCATTGGATAAAAATGAGTCGTCGGATAAAAAAGATGGAATGAAGCAGGAAGCTGATGTCAGCAATAAAAAAGAATAAGTTGTATGGCGGAGGATACTTTTCAATACAAATATTATTTAATTTTCTGGCTTTTTATGGTACCATTGATCATGCATTGTGTCTTTAAAATTTATATAATATTGACAAAATGGTGCAATACTTTAAAAATTACCGGTATATATGCGTTTATATATGCGTTTCATACCATATGAAATCATGGCCTGGATTTAAAATTTCCAGTTGTTGGAAGATTGGAATACTTTGCCAAATAGTTAATTTTCTTATCATTGGACAAATTTTGGATCATGTGTGACCTACTTGGGTAATAATACAAACAAACGATTGCAATTTGATATAATTATAAAAGTGTTAAATTTACATGTTTTTATATAAATGGTAGCAATTTGACGTTTATTCTAGTTGATCATGAGAGATGCTTGCTTAATAATTTGGATTATTGAAAAACAAATATTTTTGCCAATTATTGAAATTCTTGATAACATTAAGGAAGGAAATTTTTTTTTTTTGATTTGTGAAAAATGGTGGAATTTTCATCAAGATTTGTCATTTTTCATTTGAACAAACTTGATAGAAACATTTGCGACAGCGTATAACTGTGTATTTTGGTTTCCATGGCAATTACTGAAATGTTTGTTGTTGTTGATTTTGTATCTCTGGTAATTGTTGTCATTAACTTAATAAAGTTTTCAAAAAATTGTATTGTATGTGTTGGATATTGTAAACTAAGTGACCATCAATGTTTTGTTATCTTGACTTACCCGTGCACGTGTAGTGTCGTGCACACATGTCGTGCTAATGCCTCCGTCTCCACCCTCTGTGCAACCTTAATATGCTTACTAGTTGTCATGTTTTCTCAAAATTTTCATTGAATAATGGTTCCAATACATTTCCCATTCATTTGTACTTTCATTATTGAAACAAATGAACTATTTAAACCAAGAGATTTTTTAAGTGGTTCCTACCATGGACCAGTCTGTTAATTTAAGAATGGTAACAGATAAAAAATTGTTGAGAAAAAAAGGTAGTGACAAATCGGGCAGGGAAGACCATTACTTGGCAGACTTGGAGCACTAATGGCACAAAAAATACTTGCATAAAAAAGTAGCCCCTGTCAAAAGAAGGAATAATGAGATTTCATACCTTTTGATTGTGTGCCTCTGTAACTTGTTGGGTAAAGCGCTTGCTGCCTTATCCAGTGATCCAGGTCAGTAGGCAGGTGGAGGCACTTGTATGCCTGTCATATTATAGCAGAAAGCTGACTGGCAAATATAGGCTCTGCTCAGCATTTTAAATGTTTTTGGTATTTATAAAGTATAAGTAAGTAAATTGTTTATTAACGTGACTTGTGCATATATATTTACAAACAGACATATTTACAATACATAAATAAAGAGGCACCCGGCCCAATGGGCCTATAAGTCACCTCTACATGAGACCTGAATATATGATGAAAACATGATTTATATTTGTAATGTTTAGACGCAAGAATAAAGGTCAGTTATGGTCCTTTCTGTTTCATTATTGCAACTGTCCTCATTTCTTATATATCTTTGTTGTTATGTAATATGTATATTTATCAAATAGCCATGTGACTTGCAATTTTGATCATGTGACTATTTCGTTGTCATGTGATTTACATTTTGTCATGGGACATTAAATATATATGGTCATTTTGTCATATAATTGATCATGTGACTTATTTTCGGTCATGTGACTTATACCGGTATATTTATTCATTATGGTACATTGTGATCAAGTTTACGGCAGTTGTTTTTCATTCTGACTATATTTTATTGTGTTTGTTTGCATTTAAATGAATTTATTCCCACTTAATGTTCTCTGATATTATAAGAATACTGGTATTATAAAGTTTGGTACAGACCTATGTGAGCAATCGTAACTACTCGGGCAATTCTGTAACTGAGAAATACGCCTTGTGCATAAATGTAAGGTTACAAATTTTGGTTATGCAGTTTCCAGTTACGACCAATCATCGGGTTTTCAATGCTACATGTACTAATAAGCCCTTCAATTACCTGTCTCCTTTTATGAGTTGATACCTTCCCAGGAGTAAGTAACCTTTTTGTTCTCTTTGATTCCATCGTTTGATTCTCATGAGTCTGTGGTAATGGCGGCTTCCCTATTATATCTGAGGCACGTTCATTAGATAAATGCTGAGGAGTTCCGATTGCTACGTAAGGTGATACACATATGATATTGCTTTCTAACAAACTTCATGTATAGTATATAAATGATACTTTGTTTTTTGCTCTGTATGTAAGGTATTGGTAACCTTTCACGTTACTTTAAAGGTAAGAATAAAAACCGACCTGCATGAGTCCAGATAGGGAAGTGCAGGAGCAAAGGATCTGGACATTTTCCATCAATATTTATGTGATGCCTAAGAAAATGTTAATCAACTGTTCTGTTACATATACTTGTTAAAAAATAATTATCACTGAAGACTAGTCGTTCTTAATTATAATGTATATTTCTGTGAAATGCATTATTTTGCAACTTAATTATCATTTCTGTGGCAATTTGAATGCTATAAACATTTTGTGTCAGAATAAACTTCAGTAACTTGTAGATTTTTTATTTTATGAATTTGGTTTTTTGTATATATTACATGGAAGTTTAAATGGTAAATATGTATTTAGTTCAGCATTATAACGTTTGATAAATATAGTGAGCTTAGGATTACCTCCCCTAGAAAGCCTTATAATGTGCTTTTCTCGGTTGACAGACTTCAGGACTATATTTTGTAGAAAGATGTAAAAAATACCAATATTTTCAATTTTCAAAAAATGGTCAGCTATATAAGATTTTTAGGATTTTATTTTGGCTTTATCGATACACCTGAACATATGCAGATTGAACAAAAAAAGAATTCAGTTTTAAATGATTTCTCAATACTTTTTGTCATAGTACATATGTTTATTTAATTATGCCCCCATCTTTAATGAGAGGGTATATTGCTTTGAACACGCCCATCTGTCGGTAGACCAAAATGGTTAAACGGTTTCCGTTCAATAACTCAAGAACGCTTTGCTGTAGGATCTTCAATTTTACATGGAGGTTGGCTAGCAACAGTAGATGACCCCTACTGATTTTGTCAATGAGGTCAGTAGGTCAGTCACTGTGAACTTTACCAGAGTTAGGCTGCCATGACGGGAAACGTGTTTTACAAACATCTCTTGTTATGATAATTAAGCTACACAGATTCTTAGGAAAGCAATTTGTCTCTACACAATGATGACATACATGTATCAATAGGTAATAATTCTGTAAAATCGGAAATTTTAGCTTGGTTTAAATTTTGTGAATTTGGTATTCTGAAATTAGTTCATGAGATTGAATGTTCACGATTTTCTAACTGTTAGAAAGAACAAAATCCCGCGTTTTGCTATCATTTTAGTTCACCAGTCAACATTTTTGCGAAAAAATTAAAGAATTCACAAAACAAACAAAAAATTAATGTCTGGCGAAAATTTTGGATATTACAGCATATAATTTATTATAATATACACTGAAAGATAGTAACCTCCTGTGATGTGATGATTTTTTTAACGCATCTAATTAGGTGCCTGAGAAATCCAACATTGTTAGCCCTTTACTACATAGACCCCTAATTAATTCATTTAGACAATACTGATGTACTCCATTTCAATACTGGTTATTTCAATTATGACAACATAATCTGTGCTTGACATTTACAAATAAATTAGGCCCCGATTTCCTGTAGCATCTCAATCTGAGCAAGATCTCATCTCAAATGTTGACATTCTGTTTGAGACTGGACTCAAAGTAAGCATCACTTAACAGAAATAATATTCTTAGTGTATTACAGTAAAACTGCATGAGCTGGAATTTCAGATTTATCTCTAACTGCGACTCTGACTCTGATTTAAGCAAAATCTTGATTTGAGATGAGACTTCTACTTGAGATGCTATGGCAGGTCGGGCCAGGTATAGTGCAAAGAAATTAACTGGTCATTGATCTTTGGGCATGAATTTGTTACAAGCTTCTCGTGTCGAATATGGCAGTTTTCCCCCCGAGTAAGTTTTGCTTGATGATGATTGAAATAAGTGTTTATAGGTCATCTGTACAAATTTGTTATACTCTGCGCCTATGAAAACCAATGCAAAATAAAGTTATAGGCAAGTCATCAACTGTGAAATTATGGCAAAAGAAGGTTTTAGGACCACTTTGATTCTTTTGCATTATAAACAAGTTAATTGAAATGACTTTATGCTTGTGTGTCTCAGTAGCTCATTGATTAACATGCTTGCCACCCAATACGGCGACCCGGGCTCAAATCTGTGTGGAGGCACTCACATGCCTGTCATATTTCAGCAGAAAGCTGACAGGCCAATAAAGGCTATGCTTGGCATTTGATAAGATTGGGGAAAGTGACAAATAGGGGTTCTATGGAGTAAAGGGTTAATATATTAATGTTTACCAGCATTTTATATCATATATGATGTTTATTGCTTTAATTATTGTAACCCAACAATCAATGTGTAGGAGTTGTAAGTACGCTTGCTCGATCAGAAGGTGTTTTATCAAATGTTACAAGGTGCAAAAGTAAGGTCACTGGTTCTTTTCAAGTTTATAATATGGAACAATTCTGCTGTCTAAAGAAGGAAATGGGAATATACAAAGAGGACGGAAAAGGTCATACGTGTAAGGAAGTTACTTTAGTAAATGTAGCCCAATAAAGTAGGTGTCTCATATGGCAAATTGAATGGCTGTTTAAAAAAAGGGATAGCACTATAGAATTAATAACCATTCAACTCCCATGACAGATTCATGCTGACAGAACTGGGTTTACTGCAATGCCTAGGGTCCTTCAATTTCTGGAACAATACATGGTCTTGATTAGTTGCACTGGCAAGAATGATATTTTATACAGAAAATAGAAGTTATTTGGGGTTTAATAGGATTACTGGGTAGGCACCTGAAAGAGATTTGCCGCACATTATCTGCAGGATGAGGCATTGTGTCTCAGTAGGACATTTATCCTAGAGTTTATCACATATCGATGGCTTAGAACCAGAAGGTCAGAACTACCACTTACAGCCTTATAAGACTCATACATATTTGAAACTGCTTCACGAGGCGCTTGTTATGAGCCCATTTTCATAAAAATCTGAACTTGTCATGTTGACCAAAATGAAGTTTTAAAAACTTGTTTTCCCGAAGGTAAAGAGTAAATTACAGATAGTTTTCTCTTGTTTTCTCAATATATTGATCTGGTAGTTTGACCTTCTGAATCTAAGCCAGCGATTTATCCTAGAGTTTATCACATCTGCTAAATGATTGTAAACTGACTGGACTTGACCTTGTCACAGAAATATACGTGCCAAATGATGTTAATGAACTTATCCCCATGTGAGGACCATTGAGTGTGGTAAGTTCACTGAGGGATAAAATACAATTAATGAGCTCCAGCCTCTTACCATAAGATGATCAGTCTTGAAGAAAACGATGTTAGTTCTAGAGAAATGGTCACAAAGAGTTGAGGACTTTGAGTTCATTTGATCAAGTATTGTTAGTTTCCCAAACGATATGAAAAAAATATCTATAGCATACTGTAGCGCCTTACAACAGAACTATGCCTTGAGATTCCTTAGTAAAACTGTGTTCCAAATATATGCACTCATTATTAGTTCCATGAAAATTTGACAACAGTGGTGATTTTCCTTCATCTGTGGTGAAGATGCTGTTTCCTTGTGGAGTGGCAAATTGGTACTGGTTAGGATTAAGTCCAGGAAATCTGACAAGGTGAATCTGCCACCATAATATATATTACTGAATTGTTAAAAATAATAGTGTTAAAATGAAAAAGATAAACCAATACTAAATAGTTTTTACTGCATGGTATTGTCAGTATTAATTATTGTTATGAACAAAAACCAATAAATCAAATTGATTTGTTAATTTAGGATATGTCTAATTTAAGCTTAATATAAATGCTAAAATAGACATGGTAGAATCTCACTATGGTTATGCATAATCTTTGTACCAAATGTTCTATAATGTAATTAGATAATCTGTTCAAAATTGAAGTAAATAAATAAAATCGACAATGTACTAGTATATTGTATTTCCCACCTATTTGATCTGTTGTTCAGGGCATGTTAAGTAACTTACTGATTTTGGCCATTTTTCAGGAAACTAATTTTTTAAGGCCTTAACAGTTTTTGATGACTTTATTTATACAATTATGATGGCTTTATTTATGGAGTGAATGTGTACTTATACTTGCGGACAATGTTTTTAATAGACAATTTTTCAGCTCTGTTTTGTGAGGGAAGCAGTCTGCAGTATTGATTATTGAATGTATTTTATCAAAATTGCTTCAAAACTTACTTGAATGCTAATCTGTCATACACTGAAACTCTTGCATATTATGTGTGTGTATTTCTAGATTTTGTTTTATTTGTTGTTAATTTGTTGGTATAATGCACTAGTTTTCTCCAGTGATGAATGCTAGGGCTGGCCCATAGGAAATGTTTGAGAGTTTGCCATTTAAGCGAGGGTTCAACTATCTAATATTATTGCCATGCACTTTGTAGGGAGACAACTCTGACCCCTAGAGATGTTAAGACCCATTGACGTATATGTATTTGGTATTTGATAGGTACAGTTGGTTTATTCAGGACAGTGACTTGTATACATAACAATGTTAATCATAAAATTGTATAATTTGATTATTTCAAACATGTAAAATTGTATCTTTATTGTTTTGAACATGTTGAATAGCAGATGAAATAGCAGTGGAAATCAATCAGGAGGGATAATTATCTGGACATTCATCTATAATAAGAGAATTGCAATGTTTATTTACTGTTGATTCAAGTATTGTATTGTATATTCTATAAACGTAGATTTCTTTAAGGATGAGCTTATGTTTATAACCGTTCTCTTTTAACTTTGAACAGACTCGTACACAATGTTATGTATACATATGACTGTCCTGAATGAACAAGTTTTTAGTGTCTGATGTTATGAATTGTTCTTGGTAATTAATAAAGTGTATTAGCTTTTGTATTAATGTTACCTATTCTAATTTCTATCATATATTATTTGTTTTTCAATATTCTTTATTCTGTTATTCATGTTTAAAAAAGGCTTTAATGTTGGACTATGTTTAGTGTTTAGTTAGAACTGATTTGAAATATTAAAATGTGCGAGAATTGTTGAAAGTGTGTCGAGTTGTTGATATACCTTTTTACACGCCAGAAGCGGTCGTATTATGTTATGGTCTCCATCGTCTGTAAGCAATTCCATGTCCGGGCTGTATCTTCCTCACTTGTGATAGGATTTAAAATACATTGGCACAAAGGATTACCACATGGAGACGATGTGTCATGCACATGACCCAGGTCCCTTGGTGAAAGGTCACAGGGGGACTTTGAAACTTTGCACTGCTATTCTGTGTCTGGGCTATATCTTTCTTACTAATGTAAGGATTTTAAAATGAATTTGCACAAATGATAACCACATGACCTAGGTCCCTTGGTTGAACATGTGATAGTGTTGCCAATGCCAATCATAGCCATTATTTGCTTTTATTTTCTACTGAAATATGGCAGGCATATATGAGCTGTTCTCCAGGAAAACCGGGCTTATTGACAAAATTACGAAAAATCATGATAATAAATAGTAAGAAAGTCGAGACTTACAAAACTTTCTGAAAATTTGAACGAATTATTACATAAATTTACGAAGTTATAGACTATTGAAACTAACCACTCCCGCCAAGCTTTTGAGTGACGTCGCAAATGTCATTCAAGCGTTATTTGACGTGACGTTACCCATCATTTCATCAACCCAGTATTTGATGAATTATTGACGTAAACTTTACAAATGTTTCTCACATTTTAGAATTATATTCTGATTTAAATAAAACACGACAAAATTGTGAGTGCATCCTAAAAGGGAAAAGTAGCTGCTATTTTTAACCACTAACCTCTTGTTTTTCTCGATTCGGGTAGTTTTCGGAAATTTTTCATCATAGCAACGACGGAAGTAATATTATCATAATTAACCAGAAAATTTAAATCTTTAAGATAGTACTATGTTATCCAAATACTTACGATTAAATCGGTGAACATGACTTTTTCCTCATTTTAAACCTATTTCTGAACTTTATTACATAATTACTATTGTTATGTCAATAAGCCCGGTTTTCCTGGAGAACGGCTCATATACATGTGCCTCCACCTGGATTTGAACCTGGGTCAACAGATTATATGGCAAGCACACTAACCACTGAGTTACAACAGCATATTGACAGTGCCAAACCGAATTTTGGCGCTAAATTTTTTTTGCAGCATCCGCATCTGCTACACGTCCCGCGCATTTCTGTCTTGTCGCCATTTAAATAGCCAATCGCGTTACTTATATGGCGACAAGACAGAAATGCGAGGGACGGCTAGCAGATGCGGATGCTGCAAAAAAAGTTTTAGCGCCAAAATGAGTATGGGGTTTTGGTTTGGCACCGTCAATATGTGACTAGAGACAGGAAGGAAGGAAAGTAAGCCAGCACATCCACAGACAAGGTCCCTGAATACTTCGCTAACACCATCATGTCCAATCAGAGCTACAAATAAGCTGCGTATTGGGGTAATTACCCAATTAATTTTCTTAAAAAAACCAATAGATTTTGAGGAGTAAGAAATACCCAAAAAGAAAACTTAAGGATGATACAGTGAAAACCAGTACATAAAAGATCATACACCCTATGAGTTTTATTAAATACCCAAATAAAATTTGTCAAAACCCAATCAAAATTGAAGGGGGGGGGAATGGACTAAAACCTTATCTGTAGCTCTGTCCAATAAACAGAACAATATCACTCAGCAGGCACAGCATTTTGTTTAGGATAGAGAGCCAAAAGTTACCCGCAATTTTTTTATGAGCTGAACTATACTAACCAAGAAAAGTGAACACCTCTAAGATTTTATACATGTTTATTGTTTTTCCATTGTTGAACACAGATTTTACCAAAAATACATGTGCTAGAAAAAATGTTCCTTATAACCAGTGATGCATAATACATTATATGCAATAAAATATTCGCTGTACTTGTGAAATTGTGAAGTGTGCGAACATATGTAAAGTTTAACAATGGCAATAAGACCACACAAAGAAGTTCTTACTGAATTTTAATAATTGCCAACATGTAACCTCACAAACTTCTTCCAAAACAAAAAAAATATTTTAAAGCGAAAATTTCTGAATTTGACGGCAATATTTTTTTTTATTCTTGTAATATGAGCATATCGAGGGCACACTGCAAAACTATGGTAACTACATCAATTTATAGAGGCACATACAATAGTTTTGCACTAAGCCCTCGATATGCTTCAGATTCTATGACGTTTTTACACTGAAACACTATCGGGATGAATCAAGAGATCAAAATGCACTGAGGCAAATCCTTTCCGGGGTCTATTTGAGGAATTTTTCTTAAAAAAATGTACATAATTTGGTAATTCTTATATTTTCACCGAGGCAGCCTCAGCATGGCTACGGGCCTGAGCATACATCAAAGAAATAGGAACATTATTCAACCAATAATCATGCTGTGAAAACATGTATAAAATAATACATACACTAACATACATGTATTTACATATGTAAATGACACAAAATCAACAATGAGATATTTACAAATGAGTGAAATTTATGTGATTATGTCCCTTTCATAGATTCCGACTCCGAGATACGACAAGAATATTGAATTTATTCCTAAATTATCAATCAATACTATAAAATCATAACTCTTATGAGGATTAAATTTTCACAATATGCACATGGTTCTTAGTTTCATAATAAGAGTAGACGATTGGAGAGGGCTGGGCCCGTATTTATAAACCATCTTAAGTGAAAACTTAGATATTTTGACTTAAGTTAAAATATTGACCTGCCCATATTTCACAAGAAATGAAAAATAGCTCATGTTTTCTATATGATTACTGTAGCTCTATACGTAACGCTTCTAATCATATAGAAAACATGAGCTATTTTTCATTTCTTGTGAAATAAGGGCAGGTCAATATTTTAACTTAAGTCAAAATATTTAAGTTTTCACTTAAGATGCTTTATAAATAAGGGCCCAGATATCTAAAGTTGCATGAAATTGTGGCCCGACCCTTTTGTGATGAATATGAGTAGAACACAGATCACTTGTTTATACAAAATTATTACATACTTATCAACATCAAATGATAAGTGATATCTGTGATGTTTTGCCTGATATACATAAAATGATGATTTCATAGTCTCAGGTAATTTAGCAGGGATGAAAATTTGGTAGCTGCAGGTTAAATTTACGGAAGTGATAATTTCGTAGCTGCCAGCAACATTTGAAGATGTGAAAATGATGTTCTTGGAGACTGTTGGAACATGTGTAAGAGTTTTATGACTGATACCAAGGGCAGTAACTCTGGTAACAATCAAACCTCCGGACCTTCTCCACCAGGTACCAACTGAAAGATGAAGCATTGGTATATTAATGAGACGCAGGCAACAAAATGATTTTCTGTACACCATTCAATCTAGCTAGTGAAAAAAATACTGGCTCTGAAAGGTAATTTCTGTCGAGATTTAATGATACCTTTCATACAATCTTTGACTGCTCACAATGTACTTTTAAGCAAATAAATGAGAAAATTCTGATGGTTATGGAACCCAGATTATTTTACAATCTCATGAACATGCTATTTTGATGGCTTGAGAAAAACAAGTTTGTAAGGCATGGCATTGACAATGTTTCATTTATTAATACAAAAATATCTACGGGGCTTGACACTAACTATTTTGGTCACTGGTTCCACATAAAAGAAACGTAAAGTTGCAAACAAAACAATTACTGGTCTTTCAAGACCTTCACTGGTCCTGATTCTGAGGCATATTCCAAAAACTTTAAATGAACTAACCATGGTAATGTTATTGCCATTTAATAATATCTGGTCCAGTTTTGTTACCCGTCTGCCTTCAGGTGTACTTTCACTGAAAATTGAAACATAGTTTTGGTTAACTTATTGCATGATGTACAGTGAGATTTCGATAAAACAACACAGCATATTGACATATTGCTAAAGTTGATCATTCAAGAAAGCTAGGAATGAAAATTAATGGTAAAGTTTTGAAGTTGTTTAAGCTTTGAGCAGGGTTTTTAAATTACTAACATTGAAAACTACTACGGGTGAAATGATTAAGTCAGCTCACGATTCGATTCAAATCACGATTCACAGTCACGATTCAATTCATTACGATTCGATTCAACTAAGACTCATCATAGAATGAATATTGGTTCATTAGCTATCTTGGCTGGCCCCTTCAATAGTGGAGACACCATATTAGACCAATACATATCGGCTTATTGGTGAAGATTACCATTATCAATGTTTATTCTCTGTCTAAATAATGCCTTTGCAAAATGTATTTATCATAGAATCTTAGAATATGTTACTATTGCATATCCATATTTCTTTCCAAGTTTCACTTGACTTCATTGCCTTACTATCAAATAGAATACTTCAATTGATGTTACAAACGAGTTGGCTTATAGTGAACAGATTTACGTATAGTTTAAATCTTAAACCAGAGATATCATTATGATTAATGTGATTGAGCTATACTTTAATGATTTCTAACATCTTTATGATATATATGTATAACAACTAGTCTGGGGTATTTACGATTTTCGTCAGTGATAACTTAACCTTTGTCCGTGAGACTGTCAGAAGGGAAGCAAATCTTACTTGAATAATAAACGTATTTTCGGTCCAACATTCATACATTCTTAAAAATGTTGTCTAATTTGGCGCAAATATTCCCAAACAATACTGGTACCCGTGCTTGCGATGTGTGTTAGCAAAGAAAGCTGAGAATTGGAAAGAGTCATTCTCAAGTGCACGGTTAGATTTTATTTTCACTTTTGCATAGACGATCAGGCACTTTCCTGACTTTCTCCCCTTGTAATCAGTAAAAGCCAATCAATGCTGTATCGAACCGTATTTTCATTTATTTTCAGCGAATCGTAAAAGACTAGTTTTCACCACTAAAAACTACCAATTGGGTCTGAGGACTCTTCCTATAGTATTTCTATTGTTTTCAGTTTCTTTTAAAGCAACTACCAATAGAAGCACAATTTCAAATGATGTTTGCAGTTGAGACAGGTATTTTGGCCTGCAGCTGCCTCTTAACGACAACACTATGAACTGAATGATCAAATCATTATACTTACAATTCTATAACATCTTCCAGAACCATATCTAGATTTAAAGTCAAGGAAATGAAATATGATAGAACTATTGACAGTTTCCTACATGAATCAAAGAATATAGAAATAAGTTTCAATGCATCATGGTTAACTTAAAGAGTTACTCTTATTGGTAAGGCACTCATTTTCAAAGGATACTGACATAATCATCGAAACCCAGCAATACACCCACTATTTCCTTGTCATTCTTCATGATAATGTGGATTCTTGAACCAATACACTTGTCCACAAGTTCTGAAACAAAACCAAACACAATATAGTATATAACTTCAACACGAAATGTGCCACACTGACTGTGACTGGGGTAAGTTCAGATAACCATGACGTATATACATATATGACACAAGAGAAGTAACAAGGGGCATATGCTTACAAAGTACTTTGTTGACAATACAAAGGACATGAGCTTTGAGTTACAAGATGTGTTGTTCTGATTCATCTATTTAGTTGATGTTTGTGGCTGAAAATTAATTGATCAATTGAGTTTATGTTAAACATCATTTGCGCCCTAAAATTCATCAATTGACATGAGACCTTCTTGAAGGGCCATCACACTAGCATTGCGCTATCCTGGTCCCTCTGTATAATGGTCTACTTAAATATACTGTATCCATATCCCATACTTTAGATCAAATCACTAATTGAATAATAATTGATAAAAACAATAGCTAAATTGATTTAATTTAAAATGCCGTGAGTCATTCCCAACGCTATTAAAACTGAAAACACCAGAACAGTATACATGCAAATGCAGCTCAAACCAAGTGACAACAAAAAAACATAATATACATTACGGTATATAAATTCAATAAGCGTCTTTGTAACCCAGATGACTAATTTAAGAAAAAATGGTCTGGAAAGTCGATTGTGCTTCTGTCACGTAGTTTTTAATCATCTAAATAACGAAACTAGATTATATGGTACTGTGTGTAACATTATTTTTTATTATTTTCGACAATAAATATGAGAAAATTGAATACCAAGAGGTAGAAGTTGAGAGGGATTCGTGAAAGTCGCCATGATGCCGGTCGGTGTTATAAAAAAATTTGACCCGTACAAACAGTCCCGGTACAATCGCGATGATCTCCCTTTAATATTTTCATGTTCAGCTAGAAACTCCTAATAATTAAAGACTCTCATTTTTATATTATCCTAGTTGTTAACTCTGTGTGTTATAAAAAAATGCAATACATAAACATTGCAGTGTTGAAAGTTCAACCAGGTAAATTGAAAGTAATTTCTCACCAATCAGTAGAAAAAATAGCATACAATGTACTGTAGACCTACAAGGAACACTGCATGTATTAGCTACTGTACATGTATATCATTTTATATAGGGTTCCTGGCTGTACAGAAGACACATCCTGGACTCTACCCCAAACTCAATTTGAGTTAAATCTCATCTCAATTATTACCATGTTGCTTCACATATTAGGACTAAGGTTGGACTCACCATTGACACCATTAACATATTATTTTCTGTTCTGGTTTAATCACTGTAAAATCACAAGCGCTTGAAGTTATAAAAAGCTATACTTATCATTTTACCAAACTCTCAATTTGAGTTGAGATTTCTTCTTAAGATGCTTCAGTAGATCGTCACATGTGCTGTTATCTCGTATACTCGTGCTTCCTTTGACTTTCATCGGCACAAGCTATCTCGTGCATTACTCTGATGGTTTCAAATCAAGTAGACTACATGTACATGTACATGTATTTTGCATTGCTTCTGGTATGGAAGATATACAGATAAACTTCGTTAAGACGAGCATCGATATCACGAGTACCTGACCTATGTCGAGCAAAATCCGTTTGTATCATCAATACATGGCCTTTGGTTATTTCGAGCACTCGGCTTATCTCGAGCATTTTACATATTCCGATCATTCCTCGAGATAATGATCTTTTACTGTACTTTCTTTATATAAATAGTGCTCGTCTCTCAATTGGAAAGCAATATGTATATATCACCAAGACTCCTGTAAAAATTTGATTAACCACTTTCCTTTATCCATCCCCATTGAAAGAAATGGGTATAATTACATGTAAGTCCGATGATTCAGGAGACGCAGTAAATGTGGTATTCAGTGAAATGATCCATGATCACATTACTTGAAATCACTGAACCTGTATGGCAACATCGAGGGCATCATTCAATTGACGCCACGTTGACGTCACGTGCATAAAACTGGTCATATCAAATAAAAATTTAGGCGGATTTAGTTCGCTTGGTAACAATGGTCAGACCAGTTTCTTAATCATAATCGTTGACAAAGATACATTGTATTATTGTTATTTATGTTGAGTAATCATATGTTAATGATCACCATGTAGATACATACAATTATTTAGAACACATATATTACATTAAAGGGACTGCCTCACGTTTAGATGTAGTGCGAAATAAAATTGTCATATATTCACTTCATTTTGGTATAGATGCCTGACTAACCCATAAACAAGCACCATGCCATTAAAATGACTCGTGAAACATCAAGATTTTAAAAAAATATTAGTATAATCACATAAAAAATTCTTTACTGTAATTATACGGTTTAGAATTTAAAAAGCTATCATTTAAATTACATGAACTTATTCACATGTGATACACACGAATTAAAAAACACAAATAAGCCATAGATGTTTAGGATGAAGTCTGTTTATGTTACAGATCGTTCTAATGAATAACATAACTCACAAATCACGCTGAAATGAAAACCTGCGCTGTTTTTAAAAAGGAAAAACACTCAAAGAGTGTGCAATATTAAGAGTGGTTTAAATCGATAATTTGCAATAAATCTTTCTTAAATCAACAGTCAACAATTTTCTATTATATAAATATAAAAATGTACTTAATAATGTACATTATACTTTTAAATTGTTTTCTGTGAAGTAGTCCCTTTAAAATATAAAAGTGTAGCATGCCGACTGTCTGTGCAATGATACGTTTGGGACGAGTTATGTTTACGAAACGGTGTTTCTCGTACATGACACAACCTGCACGAAACTGTCTGAAAATTACTCTTTACTTATGGTAAAACAAGCAGTTTCAACTTCAGTTCGGTCAACATGACACGTTCCGATTTTCATGAAAATAGGCTCATAAGAAACACCTTATGATGCAAAGTTAAAATATGCACCAGTCTGATTAGTTCTGGGTACCATAACTAAATGATCCTTTAATTATTGATAATGACGGTGATCTTTGATGAATTGGAATAATCACTGAAATGGAATAATCATCGTCTAAGAAGCTTGGACTACAGTCATATAAGGTCGTAAGTACATTCTGGTGATTTATACGTTAAGTTTTCATAAACTTTGACAATTCTTTAACGATGTGCGTAAAATGACAAAGTGAAGTGAAAATAGGACAAAGACAGAACAATAGGCACGGGCATACGTCAGAAGAAGTAAGATAATAGCTCAGTGTTTCAACACTCACTTTTGCCCACTGAGTACATGGATAGAAATTAATGCCAATGAAATTCACAGGTGGCTGTAGCAGTTATTACTTAAAAAATAGACTTTAATTTTTTTCATTATTTACTATAATTATAAATGTATGTAGATTAAATATACCGTATAGTGAATTTTTAATGACGGATACTGCCACCTGTGGTGAACATGCACAATATATAACAGAGATTGTCTGTGGTTAAAGACCTGCATTTTGGCACTGGGCCAACCAAATTCGGTCATAGTTTTCTCAGCATGTGGTTACTGATTTTTAAGATATCTGACCATATTGTACCCTATTACATAATATTATGCAACATTGCACAGCATGTTAATTAGTTTACAAGAGGCCCTAGTATTAGATAAGAGACAACAAGAGTTCCCTTTATGACAGGAAGTTATAAAATATATGTAGGCCTATAGTAAAATTAAATTGATATATAAGTTTTTGTAATATTTTATTGTGAAAAAAAACATGAACCATCAAGATTGATATACTGTTTGTGTTGCTTGAAAACGACTGTCGTGAGATTAGACACAAATGCATGAAAATTAATGCACAATTATAAAAGTGTTTAAAAAATCTGAACATATATAACTTATATACCGGTAGCTGTATTCCTCATGATTAACATTTCTTAATAATGTATTCAATGAAATTAGTGAATTGATATTATTCATAAGATATAAACATGTTATTTTTGATGTTGGTTTTGTTTTGATGTTTTGAATTAAAAAAAAAATTATTAACTAGATCTATGAGCATTATGTCATCTTATATTTATAAAAAAGGTATATTCACAGACATACAATCAGAATTGATATTGTGTACCTCTTTGGTATAGTTGCTTAGTTTTATTTGTTTCTGGTTTGGGTGTGTATTTATTAAAATAACTCTTAGGGAATATTAATAACTAAAATAGTAAATATTTTGACAAATAGTTTTTACACACTTAAACCAGATGGAAACAAAAATCAAAGACATATATCTAATTATACAAATTAAACAAACACACAATGGTATCACATATTTTCAAGGGTACATATTACAGTAGCACATTATTGATTATCAGTAGCTATATGGGCCTCTGATCCCTTACACTGACCAGTTACAGTGTTTTTTGACCCCAGATAATCACTGATAGTGATCTCATGCTGGCACAATGCTGGCATCATGCTGATCCCTCTAAAAAGTTCTGGACCAGAAGCAAAGAAGGAAGAATGTAGGGCTTTAAGTACGTGTTTATTCTCTAGCGTCTACAATTATCAACTAACTAACTATATAACCCTTGCTCCCAGACTCACTGTGCGGCTCAGTCATGCGTACAAGCGTGTAGCATGATATCTTCATACACTCATAGGTCTACTGTCCTTGATACACTACACCACCTGTGATGAAATTCAGCTGGAAATGTAAAAGGGCTAACCCTTGAAAAATGGGTAGATCTATATTGAAATAGACATGCGTAGCATGGTACCCCCCATTTACATTTGAAGCCTTTCAATTTTCATTACCCTAAATGGGTGTTTTAACATGTGCTAAAAATGCATTTGGGTCGTCAGCAAAATATGTCAGAATGACGTCATCACTGTCACGTCATGATACTGTCGGTGTTCTTTCCAAATCAAACAAATTTCGGATACATCAAAGACCTTATTTAGGTCTTTGGATACACCAAACTCCGAGGTCTATCATATAAATTTAAATATAGGGCCTACTGTATTTGTTATAAATCCGTACTCCTGTACCGTACGGGTTTGGGTTTTACCTAGTCAGTTGTCAGGTACGCCATTTTGGATGTTTACACATTTATAAAAATACAGTTTTTTCCATCGAATTTATAATGGCCGACGTTGAAGTTCAAGAACAACCACCTGCTCCCAGCAATACATATATAATTCGACCAAATTTTCAGCACAAGTATGTAGTTATTGATGTTTAAATATGAATTACTTTGTTGAATTTACTTGCAAATGGTGTTTAATTCGGACACTCGTAAATTCGGATAAATCATTTTATTTTTATGCATGTTCCGTTGCTTGAGGGATGAAGTCAATTCGTAATGCATGCTGTCAGTTGATTGTAGGTAACTTAGAAGCTATTACTGGTCTAGTTCTCTATCAACGGAGGTGGCTGGTCAGAAATGATTGACAGATTCAGCAAGCAACAGTGTGATGTAGCCTGCTTTCCTGTGATTTCGTGAATATAAGACTTGTTTTTGGAGAATGCTTAATTGTTTGTTGATTTATAAACATTTTTCTACGATGAAACTAATGCCTGAAGCCCTCTCAACAAGTTAAGTACAAAACATGATTAGAAATCATCCTATTTTCCAAGTAGCAGCCATCTTACTGAGTGGGCTCCAACAATCAGAAGACAAGTTTCCTAAAGATTCGTGAATTCAAATTAACAGGGTTCATGAGACCATAGGAATTCATGAAATTATAGGAAAGAAGGATAAAGCTCTAAGGCCAGTAATTAAGGGGGCAGGTGTGTAGTTACGGATGTGAAGAGTGGACTTATAGTAGCAGCTAGCTCAGTGACAGTTGGAAGAGCTACAGACTAGTTCACCAGCGGTCGTTTGTTAAGAGTCCAACGTAGGGTGCTTCCTCTCATAACTTGAGTGACTTAATACTCCTCTTTAATTGGCTGTTATTTTTAGGGTAGAACTGTAAGCTACCCTAAATTTATGAAGCCCAGTGGTGTCTTGTGCTGTGTCAGCATTGCTACCATAAACTTACAATGTTTTACTGTTCAGCATCGTCACGTATTTCCGCGGTACCCCTCATTCCGCGGTATTGGATATAAACAGTTGTGCATGTCATACATACGAAATATACCTGTAAATAAGTGCACTATCACTTATCTCTAATAAATTAACCAAAAAGTAGCCAAATCTGTAAATAAACATTTTTTTGGGGTGAATTTTTTTTTCCTTCCAGTAAAGAGTAAATTTCTAATGTTTTTAGAATATGTCACTTGCTAAACCTCTAGTCTAGCAACAACAGTATACACAACAGCTTATGTTAACTTGTCTGCTGCAGTTTGCAACATCTGTCTTAACATTTTTACTGGGTTTCTGACCGGTGCATGTCTTGTAGGCAACGCTAAGAACTGTTTTCATTGGATACCTTGGAAATAGGGGGATCTGCTCTTGAAGTGTAGAAAGGAGTAGGTTATGGAAAAACTTAATTTTTGTTTATGTTTTGCCTGTTAAAAACATTTAGTTAGAAAAAATCATAAACCAAAGGTACATTTTATTATTCAGTTGCAGGCTGTAACCAGTATTGCAGTTTTAAACATTTTATTTAAGTTTTTTATTTATGTATAAATTGTAATATACCAACCATGTGAACTTATAGCTTAAATTGATGTGTAACAATAAGTCTTCTAAAATCTTGCTTAATAATAAAAGCAGAAGAATGACAGGGTCAAACTCAGACCTCAAGTAAGACAAGTGGACACTCTTACCTTATCACCACTGCTCTTCTTTCCCTTGACATATAAAGCTCTCCATCTGCTCTACATGACCCTGCATTCATAAGTCTGCCAAGCTCTTCTTAAACAGTCAATTGGAAAACTATAAAAAATAGACTGATGATCAAACATGGACCGCCAGTGTGACAAGCTGACACTCGTAACAGGGGTGTAGAAATGAGCTATAAAGTGGTAAAATCCAATGGCTATTTGGGCACGTTTACCAGATACCTTTTGTTATTTTCTTCTTCATTACTTTAAGTGCTATTTTTTCTACATCTGTGCTCTAACCACATTTCCAAGGCTGTTGAAAGTGGCCTAAAATTGCCACAAAACAATGATAAAAATATTTTTCATATTCTTTGATGTTACATTTCTTATTTTTATTTTACAGATTCCGTCCTGTTATTGTGAAAGAATGTATACACACTGTTCTAAGTGAACATTTAGATGGCAAAACATATGATGCTGAAGAAATCATGGATTGGACAAAAACAATAGCAGATGATATCAAAAAGAGATTAAAAGGCATGTGATTTGACTTCTAAATTATATTTGGTCACTTTACTTGGGCACTCTTAATTAAATATAACCTAATTTCCAACAGCTACAGTTTAGCTATTTCAACTCCCTGTATATGTCCTTCCTGCTTTACACACTTAGTTTTTGTTTTAATTTGTGATCAATGTTTCTATATTTTAAAGGTGCTTATTGAAAGTATAACAATTTGATATACTTTTAATCTTTATGATAAAAACTGGTGGTTTTAAGTTTCAATCTCACTCCTCTCAGAGTATAGAATTATTTGAATATGCAAAGATGACTAGTACATTCCATTCATGATACTATAAGTGTCAACAGAAGCAACATTAGTAAGGCATTCACCTTGTTAGAAGACACAACACGGTATTAATCGTGTTACACGACTTATCAGTTCCATCAGAGAATTGTTCTGTTTTCATATAGCTCTGACGGAACTCGAAACTGATGTAACGCTCGAACGGAACTTTACTGTCATGTATCCTGAGTTTCGTCAGAGCGTTACGTCGGTTTCCAGTTCCGTTAGAGCCATATGCAAACAGAGCAATTCTCTGACGGAACTGAGAAGTCGTGTAACATGATTCATACCGTGCACAAGGGCATATCTATATCCCCCTATTTGGTTGTGGCATAGCAATTGTTGTATTTCGTTTGTTCTCTTATATATATTTTTATGAAAGTGCTCTTCAAATAAAAAAATGAATGTAATTGTTTATATTTCAGATATGGGTTATGAAAGATACAAGTTTATAGTTCAAATAGCCATCGGTGAACAGAGGGGAGAGGGTGTTAAGTAAGCAGAATTTATTTCTTGTTACATGTATCATAAAATATTAAATTTTGTTAATTATATTGTCAACTTAAAGAGCCAGTCAATTTGACTTGTGAGACACTTAGCTTTCATGCAGAATATCTTCTCCTATTGCTGGACGCTTTGCAGAAATGGGCCTATGGTAACCATTATTGAACTATCTGGTGGCTAACAAACCAATCTCATCTGTTTAAACCTGGCTTCCACCAAGATTCAAACCTTTGACAACCATGTATTGCAACCCAGTAGTTTAGCCTATAATCTTTTACTGATAAATAATACTTGACAATATGCCTTGTATGTATTAAAGTGTATAGAGCTATATCGGAAGATATTTTAAAAAAAGTTTCAAAAACTGAAAAACAATTATGCTTTCATATCCATTAGATCATTTTTCACTTCAGTTTTAACAGAAACCCTCTGTGATTTATTCGACATGTGAACTGTCCATTTTCTTACGAAAGCGTACTAGAACACCCTATGAAACTATAAGAATAGTCTATTTTTCGACGATTGAATCAAATTACACAAAACCCATCCAAAGATTTGATTTGAAGTTAGGTAGTCTAGTATCATACAAAAAACTATGCAAGAAATTATATTGACATTAAAGGACTGTTAAAATATAGCTATATACACTTTAAATACAACTACATTTATTTATAGGATGGGAGCCAGATGTTTCTGGGATTCTGATACAGACAACTATGCCCAGGATATTTACATGAATGTAAGTTTTATAGTCGTTTTGACATGAATGTAAGTTTTATAGTCGTTTTGACATGAATGTAAGTTTTATAGTTGTTTTGACATGAATGTAAGTTTTATAGTCGTTTTGACATGAATGTAAGTTTTATAGTCGTTTTGACATGAATGTAAGTTTTATAGTCGTTTTGACATGAATGTAAGTTTTATAGTCGTTTTGACATGAATGTAAGTTTTATAGTTGTTTTGACATGAATGTAAGTCTTATAGTTGATTTGACTGGTAATATTTATAAGTTAAGATATGTTATGAAACAACTGCTATTTCCTGCATATGTTAGGGGTGTAATGGTACGCTTTACTCACGATATGATACGTACCGTCAATTTTTCTAATGGTTAGGTATATTTCGGTATGATTCAATATTCTCTTACAGCAGCGCAAATGAATTTGTTGCTTCTATAACAGCTATGATGATGTGCCTATCAACTATTTTAAATGAATTTCGAAAATATTAAACATATCTTAATAAAATGAAAACAGGTGATACATAGAGGATCTTACATGAGTGACTTTTCATATTGAATTTATTAAACGAGTTGGATAAAAGTGATAAAATACGAGGCTCTGCCGAGTATTTTATTACTTTTATCCAACGAGTTTGATAAATTTAATATGGAAAGACACGAATGTAAGATTCTTTTTATCACATAAACAAAATAAGCCATTTAAATGTAGAAAACTAAAAATAGTAGACCCGCTTCCCCTTAGAGAGAAGAATGTTGAGGTGAGTAATGCGGTTAAGAATAAATGAGCATCTAAACATAGTGCAACACAGTGACTGTATTTCAATTACATTTAATTCAATGTTGAAAACAAAAATAAGCCGAGACGGGTATATTTGAACGGTAATAACGTCACAGACCTTTTTAGTAGGCCCTACCTAGTCTTGAAATTAGTTAGGTAAGGGGAACATACTCGTACTAAAAACGGGAAACGTCACGTACATTGTGACATCATGTTTATGTTTTGACGTCATCTCTTCTTTAAATATCCGGGATAAGATGGATGAATTTTGAAGAGATGCGATTTTGAAACTCAAAATGCATTAAAATTGAGCAGGAAGTGTTAGCCTATGCTTTGTTCAATAAATAAATGTAGGTTTGTGTTTATTTTTTATATTTGAATTGAAATGCCTTTGTAAATTCTCGTTGATTTTCTGATTGGCCTTGTCTATCGATCTGACCTCAACCGCTGACGAAAAAATCGCGGTCGGCCATGTTTGTTTATTTTTTTGACAGCGCGTATGAATACACAAAAATAGTGATTAATCCCCCTCATTTGCATAGTTATGATTAATTATTCAGTAGTGTAATATCGTTTTTATGTAATGGGCTTTATTACACTCCCACACCATGGTTTATGTGATAAATGGTAATTATACATAATCAGTAGGCGGACAGATATTTTCGTTGTCTGAATATTATTTTGTTCATTAAAAAGCTTATACCAAACCATACTGAAACTTGAATCGTGAACCATGTGGGACTGAAGTCTGTGGTGTTTCAGTGTTTCATGTACACAGGTATATTGTTACAGCTCTATTTAATATGTAGTGTAAAAAACTAGGTTACTTGGCCAAGTAATAAAAACCTGGTGCATGATATAACTGCTGCATTTTCTCTTGATCTCCAAACTGCTTGTCTAAATGGAATATAGGTCTAGTAAAGACCATGTGAAAACATTGTACATGCAATACTGAATAGAGACTGCATTTACTTGAATTTTAATGAGAAATTGTAAATCATGTCACAACAGGGACCTGCACAACCCAACTACGATAGGTGAGAGACCTAGGGATCTAATGATTGCCCTTTTACTTCGTGATGCATTATTTCATATTAATGTTTTATGTCTTGTTGTTTTTCAGGATTCCTTGTTCTGTGTTGCTGCTGCTTTTGGCGTGTTTTATTACTGAATCTACGGTACACTATAGAACTCTGGATACATTTATACTTATAGATCTGTCATTAGCTAATACCATAAATATGAACATTTAAGGCCACACTAATTACATGGGTGGTTTAAGTAGCATGACATGACCAACAATATTGGATTAATTATACGTTGAAATCTATCTATACGTCTATAATTGCGTTATACCAAAAATCACAAAAAAATATTCTCACAAAAACATGTGGTTTTACAGTGACATTCCATTTTTTTAGAAATATTTGCTCATTTTGTTGTCATAAGTCTTTTCATATTGTAATTAGCCATGAACCAATGTCTTATGTATATCATACATGAGTAAAAGTTGCCAGAACTTTTCAAGAAAACAGGATTATTTTTAGTCAAAAAATTGTCTGCTTTCTTTATTTCTACACTTTCAAGAATTCTGGATTTTCAAAATTTCTCATTTTCCCCTATACATGTATTCTACGGGAGTACCGTATGTTTATTATACACAAATAATGCATGCCATGTTTGAAACTATGTAATTTATTAAGCATCATATAGTACATTGTTATAATCTGTGCTGACACATTTTCAGATACAAAGTAACATGTATGTATTTTTGGGGTTAATAATATCATAAGAGGGTATATACTTTATGAAGTTCCAGGAAACTTCAAAAATTAAAAAAGTACTACAGTACATTATACAAGATACAGACAAGACTTTCTCTTGATTTTAGTTGGTTGGTTAAGAATGTTAAGTTTTGTCTGCATTAGATTTATGTGTTATACGTTACATAAGAAAGTATATATTATTTGCTTGATAATTAAATCAAGAGTTATGCCGTCCAACCTGTGAAATATTTGATTATATGCTGTAACTTAATAAATTATTTAAAAATTGCATGTTGTTGTGTACTATTGCACTAATTGTAAAGACCTTGTCACACAGTGACACTTTTGGACTTCTATAACTCGCCGAAAAGTGTCTGCCTCGGCAGTAAATTCATTTCAAGCTGAGTCTTAACACATCACAACTCGCAACTCCAACTGGCCACTATGTGACAGGATTGCTCTGCATGGAACGTTGTCTCAAACATAAAAAAGTTAACCAATTTTCTAGGGCTCATTTCAGCTGTTAGGCCGCTCAAGCACCCTTTGACATTTCAACTTCCCCTGGTCATTGGGCTACTTATGGAAACCTACACTCGTGTCTCCCTGGGGAGACTTTTTCTCTCCTGTGGTGTGGCAGCCAACATCGATCTGCGGCGCCCAGGAATAGACTACCCTCACAGGTACCATTTTACACCATGATGGAGTGGAGCTATGGGTCTTGCTCAGGGAAATTAACCAGTGGTCCAGAGGGGGATCGAACCAGGGACCTCTCGATCCCGAAGCGCACACCCTACCTCTAGGCCATCGCTCCCCATCTTGTAACACGCATAATTCTGTATCAGACTTCACCAGTGTTGTGATCCTTGATTCAACATTGTCATAAAAGTGGTGGTGACTTTTTTATTTTGTGCGTGTGTCTTGATGCATATTATCCAGTTTGTATGCCATTGTTGCCATTGGTTGGATTTCAATGAAACTTCACATGAATGGTTGGTACCAAGCATTGTTGTGCTGATTGTCAGGAATTGTATATGGTGTGAATATTGCATTTATAAGTTAAGACCCTTTAATGGACCTTTATCACTATGGAACGGGGAGTGTATACGTGGAAGCTATCTCATACTCCAAACTTCTTTTAGTCTCTCCCTGGACCAGTTGTTAGTTCACTTAATATACAGTTTAAAAAATAGTGATGTTCTATGCACAAGGGTAAGTGAGTACTGGTTGTGATTAATTCCAGGAAAACTGATAAGTGGATTAAGACGCTTCATATAGTAAATACAGCGTTTTATCTGAATAAACAATCATTGATCTAACCTTTGTCACCTACGAGAGGTGCCCCACTTATATTTGAACAGTATTAAATACCAAATAGTTCTATGCTTATTATATATAATCAAAATATTTCTATATCATCGTGCAAAATAACGTGTTATGAAACATTTACAACTATTGATTATTACTTTATTTCTTAGTTTGCTCTCAAATCTACAATTGTGTAGGGGGTATGGTGTTTGGCTTTTTGAAGACCAAATAATCTGATCGATGCTGTTTGCATTTGCCGCCTGTAATAAACGCAGCAATATTCCATAGCCTTAAGGGTTTGTGGGTATATGTTCTCTAGACTTTGGTCATTACTAATCATGCGTAATATACTTCAAATGTGTGTTCTTAAGGTACAGAATGGCGTTTTTGTGGAGGAAGTTGAAGCTCCGTGTTGACAAAACACCATGCTCCCCATATGGTCTCCAGGAAAGTTGTTTTGCAAACATTTTGACCAAATATGGTTTGGAACCTAATGTACACAGCAATGTGCATTCACCTTTGACTTTTTATGATTAAATATTTGTTCCGTTAAGCCGGTAAAGCAAACAATAGCATACGTTATGCAAACGTTTGGAAACATGTGAAGCTTAACAAATGTCAACTTATGGGTAGCCTTATCAACATTTATCATATAGTAGGCTGTCCGTTCATGGTATATTTCTTAACGATAAAGCATTGCCTCTACAGAGGTGACAAAGTTGTGGCATTTACGGTTCCGTTGAAGCAAACACATATGTTGTTTTTGTGGTATTGAGCATGTAAACACCGATTTTATCCCGAGTCCGGCATGTATAATTCTCTAAATGAACAAATCGAAAGTTCCAATGGGTACTCTTAACGTCGCTGAAGTCCCTATTTTGGTTTTTGGATATGCCTTAAATATTAAATAACCAAAGTTTAAGATGTTGGTAGGTATCATCAATTTTTGTCAGTTTTTAATATTTTGCGTAATTTCGTTCAAATGAACAACAATGCGCTAAACATCCTTCCGGTGACAAAAATTGCATATTTTCTTCACAAAAATGGAATATCCATCCTCAACCAGCAACTTTTAAGGGCTTTTATGGCAGTAGCTGACCTTCAAAACGCAAAACACCATACCCTCTACAAAAGTGTTGTTTTTGGTTCATTCTATTTTTCAAACAAACCAACCAGTTAGCGTAAATGTTACCTAAAATGTATGTTTACACAGTACAAAAGAGATATTTGATTTATACCATATTTCCATGAAAATATGTCATGTTCAACACTGTTCAAATGTAAGTGGGGCACCTCTCGTTTATGTTGCAATACCGCGCACGAGGACCGTATTTCAATCAAACTCGGCAACCTTTCAACAGGACATTGCTAAATGTTCGAATATAGCTCCACATGAATAGAACAATCCTACAAGATCGGACACCAAAAGACAAGAACAACTTGCAAAACGTAAAATGTATGCTTTTGTGATAAACGCGGTAGTGTCGAACGAATTTTCGTATTTCATTTCTTAAATGTAGATTGCTACATTTTATCACGCACTGAGCACAAACTACACATATATAACTATTTTGTTGTTTTATTCAGTTCAGATACAATATAACTATCAGCACATCACACAACGATCCTGACTTCACAAGCACACTTGCACAATTCTGCAAAATAAATAAACACACACTAGTGATGGTCATTAAGACTTTTCCGCTGACGTAATGGAAATACGGTCTAACATACAAGAAAATACTTAGGTTGTAACTAGTGCTTCCTTCTTAAAGGTGCTGCCTCACATGTACAGTAAAACTTCGTTATGACGAGCATCAATATCACGAGCACCCGGCCTATCTCGAGCAAATTTTAAAATTGTATCCGTTTGTATTATCAATACATGCTCTTTGTTTATTTCGAGTACCCTATTTATCTCTAGCATTTTACCTGTCCCAATCACTCCTCAAGATAGTGAAGTTTTACTGCATATGGAGCCAAAAGTTTTGTAAGGCGTAATGTATTTACCTTACCACGTTACCTGCACCATTATCTTTTGTTCATTTTACTATATCCATTTCTTGCATACACATAACACCAACATATTTATCAGTAGATTTTTATCATACAATGTATTACATGCATTCATTCTCATAAATCGGTGGTTAGTCATATCCAGTGTTCCCAAAAAAAAACCAAAATGAGGGTGTTTCACCCAAAAATTGCTTGCTGTCACCCCCAGTTTTGATGCACTCTACTATATAACTGTTACTCAGGGGGTAAAACCTGTGTTTGTACCTACAAATAAAAAGTGGGAACAGTGAAATCTCCTGACTTTCGGTAGAAAATACCTAGTTGGACGAGAATGCATGTACCTCACCTTTCAAGCATTGCAAATAATGTTTCTTAACTTGTACTCACATTGCATTCTGACTGTATAAACTTGTATATACGGTCGTGTATATTAATATGTATGGACGCATATATCTTGAGCGCATACCAGCTCTCCACTCCTACTGTCTGGAATACAATCATATCCTCCAGAGGTATCTCTACACGTCTGAAATTATTATGTTAAACATTGAAAATAGTAAACATAGAGTAATAATCACGTATACGACTGCAGTCTCCCAGTGGCAGTGATTCTTGTACCTTTCCTGACATCTGAAACTTGGACTTTTGGCTTTTTAGCAGCTGAATCTTGGACTTTGGGCTTTTTGTCAGCTGAAATTTAGACTTGCGACCATTTGACAGCTGAACATTGGTCTTTCAACTTTTTGTCAGCTGAATCTTAGACATTTTGACAGCTGAATCTTGGACTTTAGACTTTCTGACAGCTGAAATTTGGACTTTCTAATTTCTGACTGCTGAAATTTGGACTTTCGACTTTGTGCCATCTGAAACTTGAACTTTCGACTTTCTGACATCTGAAACTTGGACTTTGGGCTTTTTTACAACTGAATCTTGGACTTTGGGCTTTTTGAACAGCTGAAACTTGATTCATGGGCTTTTTGACAGCCGAAACTTGGACGTTGGGCTTTTTGACTGACGAAACTTGGACTTTGGGCTTTGTGACAGCCGAATCTTGGACTTTGGGCTTTTTGACAGCCGAATCTTGGACTTTGGGCTTTTTGACAGTTGAAACTTGGACTTTGGGCTTTTTGACAGCTGAATCTTGAACTTTTGGGATTTTTAGCAGCTGAAACTTTGATTTTCAGAGGTTATGTTTCACGTTCTTTCTGAGTCGTGTGTTTAGCATAGTGTCGTGTGATTGTGACCTACTGACTATGTTATTTCTACTTTCTGTGTTCGACTGTTTTTGTTAAGTTAAATTCTTGCAGCCTTCTCGGCCCAATGTTTTTTCTTATAATAATGAGTTAATGACTATAACTGCATTGTATACTAAGCAGATGAACTAGATGCTTCTGGACATTTGTGTGAGATATCATTAGCATTATTTACGATCTTAAATTTTTAAATTTATTATGAAGTATAAGACCTTGACCTAAATACGAACTCGTAATATTATAGAATAAAATAGAATAGAGTTTGTTTTCCAAATTCTTGACCCTCTCGGGAACACAATTTTGACATATTTACATAAAAGTAGAATCAAATAAAGTAGTTTGTTTTTTATAACTACAGGAAGATTCATCTATTATTAGACAATGTTTTATAAATATCTTGAAATAACGAACACTCACCTGGCCCATTGAGCGACCGTAACATAATTTATACGGATCATCTGTACAAACAAGACGACACGTTACATCGGTTGGACATGTACGTTTATTCCATGCGCATACTTTATTAGTGTCGCACACATCCATTTCCTATAACAAACATATTTGAAATGTGATGAAATTGTAACTGAAAATACATATGTCAACATTCACCAGTCAGTTGTAACCACAACCCCCATCCCCGGGGATGGGCAGTGGATAGCCGGGGAAACAGCCATGTTTTACCTTCCAGCTTTCACCGCTTCGCCTGGTAATTGTTGGGCATTGTTTCTCCGAACCAATACTCGGAGAAAATATTTAGTTGCAAGGGGTCGGGAAATATTAGAGATTTTACCATCACCTGTCCCTCTCAGGGCCGTGGAAGGGCGGGGTTTGATCAACCAAAAGTAAGTATTCCGGCCCATCCACAGGGGCGGGGCGTGGATGCAACTGACTGTTGGCATTATTATCTGACAAATCTTCAATATCTTATTTAGCAAAACACAGCATTAAAGATGCAGAACACAGATAACGTTATTAAAATTACATTAATTACGGTAACGTTATATATTTCTGGTATTGTTGGTTTTGGGATTATTTCGTCAGCCAAGGGGATCACTTGACAATTTGCTAATAAAATGTTTAATATTGGCGGATGAGACTGATTCTAGGGTACATTTTTGTTTGATTCAAACGATACAGTACATTTTATATCATGGCTGGGGACCTAATTTTACTCTTTTGTGTGTGCCAATATGATTCCGCTTTTAACAGTATCTAAAGTTACATAGATATACATGTACTAGTGACATAATTTTGCCTGTATTACTTAAATTTTTTGAACGCATGTAATCAGGAGGGTTACTGGGCTTCATCTCCCGAAACATCTCGAGTATAAATCTCATCTCAAATTGAGATTTTGCTAAATTTAGAGTCTGTATTTGAGATAAATATTAAGTCCAAACTCTTTATATTTTGGTACATTTTTGTATAATGAATTCAGAAAAAATATTTCTGTTTTTTTTTTGATGACAAATTTGAATCCAACCTCCAATGCTTATTAACTAAAAGACACATGCTAATATTTGAGATGAGATTTAGCCCAGATTGAGATGCTTCTGGAGATTACGGCCGGAAAGTAAGCACACACGCTCGTTCTAGTAATGGTATACTAGTTGTACTTACGGACGCTATTGGATAGCAGGGTGGATCACGTCGTGATTGTCTGTTCCTCTGATGTGTAAGAGAACTAGCAAACAGACTACTTCCCACAATCTGAAATAGAACATATTCCCAACTGTTCAAATAAGTTTACATTTTGCTAAATAACGTTACAGCGTATACAGTCAAACATTTACTACATCGATGAATATGATTTATTTACGTAGCCTGATAATTGTATACATTTATTTGTATACTTTTAAGCTTATTGTCAGATTATTTGCCCATCCTATCTTGGTTTAAATGTTTTTTTGTGTTCATGCTTGTGAATAGATGAACTGTACTGATCCGTATTTTGCCATATGTATTTCTCCATTTATTTTCCTTCTGAATTTATAAAAATAATAAATTCATTTGGGTTGTTTCTAACAATACCACTGTTTTTTTTATTGTAATGTAGTGTAATTTGGTTGCTTAAACGTGTACACAAATTTATACAGTAAAACTTCGTTAAGACGAGCATCGATAAGACAAGCACACGGCCTATGTCGAGCAAATTTCAAAGTCTCGACAAATTTGCTCTATATTGTATATGTTTTTATTACATTATCTCGAGCATCAATGTTGCGAGCACATGGTTTAACTCGAGCACAGGTGGCGGTCCACTTATGATTATGTTTAATGAGGTTGTCAAATCAACGGAATTACTTTGATACCTTCGGTAATCTCCACATTTTATTTTGGAACTATATTTGTAACTACAGGCTGTGGTTGCAAGATATCTAAAGTATTATATATATTATTATGTTTTTAAATTTCAATTTTCTTGATATGCATGTATTTTTTTCAGATGGCATGTCGTTCAAGAGGTTTATGTCTTAGTTAGAAAGCAACATTATTGTTTATTTTTCATACATCACCTGAAAGACGATTATGGGCAACTTCACAAAATACGAGCGTTTAAAGAGAAAAGGTATTATGTCTTTCTAGACTGAATGGTTACAAAATAAACAGCTAAACAGAGAACTGCATAGTATGCAAATGCAACTTATGAAACATCTTTTGTGCGTTAATGCCACAAGTGAACATGTTTAAAGGAGATATACACATGTACTATTAAAGGCATACAGTGACTTACCAGCACTAGCAAAGTTTTATCCATCCTTAAACGTTTTGAAACTCAAAAACTATAGAGACATAACGCGATGCGGGCTTTACGTATATTTACGTGTATCTAAGCCACTGTTTTATAAACACAAAATGATAAATAATAATAAAAAACCCTCTAACTATACCATCCTTATAGCTTGTGGTTCATCGAACTTTTCTGGTGAGGCCCTATATTCAAATACGTCGTTTTATTTGATTTATTAAATACTAGTATAAATTTTATAAATTGTTATATTTTAACGTAGCGGGACCATATGATAATGACGTTGCGTCGAGCTGCGTCGATGTCGGTCAATGTCGGTAATCTACGTTAATTTCTACACAAAAATATTATTTTATTTTTGCTCGTAATTTCACTAAATATTTTAGTTTCAATTACTAATCGTTTCGTTTAATGTAATGCAAACCGTTTTTTTTCTGTGGTTAGAATTTTCTTATATTTAACATTATGCTTTCTAAGTATTTTCGCAATAAAAATAGCAAATTGATCAATTTTAAAATTATGTGTATTAGGGGCCCACTGCCTTAAGTCCACATTGTTATAGTTAGCATTGAAGTTGCGTTAGCTGGTACCAACATCGACACCCCTAACCTCATTGCTAATATTATAAACGTGTGTATACAAATAGTAGATCAACAACCCTGGCTGGGCCTCTACATGTATATTAATGTATATTGGTAACTATTAAATTGGAGTGAATAAACTTATATTGACACTTCCGCCAGAGTATTGATAGTTTTGTTTAATACATTCAAAATAACGCACGTTTATTCTTCACACTAGGGATGTCAACGAGTATCAAAATCGGTCATTCAACCTTTTCGAGTACTCTATTACGCGGAAAGGTTACACATACAACAATTACACATGCTTGAAAAAAAACACCACAAAAAATTAAAACTCCAAGAGAACTTATTCAAATGACAAATACTACAATTCAATGTGGGCATTTTAGTTAACTGTTGGTTCTTAACTCTCTAAAAATCAAAGCGCTGCTAGCGCTACGAAAACAGGATTTTATGGCTTCCAATATGTAGGATAAAAAGAATCTACAATATACAGCATATCCTTTTTATTTTGTACTCAGTATTTCAACCAAAAAGGAGAACTTTTCTATTACATAGTATAGAGTAACGGATTTTAGACATATATACATGATGAAAATAATCCGACACATACTGGTAAAATTGACTTTGTGACAACATGTGTATGTACAGAAGGTCATTCAATTAACAAGTGTCAATTAGACAATGTAATGCAACACATTTTCATACTTGAGTGGATTACATTAATTTAACAATCAGATGTTAACACAGCCTTAGAAACCCCCGTTCATGCCTTTCTGCCTTTTTTGCTGCTCAAATTCACAATTTGTAGCTAGGACAATCATAAGTAATGCATATTTTCACAAGATCTTGCCTTTGTTTTCCCAAATATTGGGGCGGCGATCGCCGCTCCTGTCGCCCCAGTCGCGAGGCTCCGCTACTACAGTGTTATTAAACTGATATGATTATACGAGTTGCTTGCCTTGAATTTAGAAAGTGACACTGCAGTTTACACAAACTGGCCGGCGGATAAACTCTTGCCGACTTAAAACATTGTTTTGTTGAAAACAAACTTAATAATAATAAAATGGTACATTTTTAGGCTGGCGATTTCGCGCCAGACTATTACAATCCTAAAAAATGAAATCCACTAAGATGAATTTACTCCCAAAACTGACAACACAGAATCTATACACTCGATGCAAATAGTTCCTCCTCGTTAGTCAGTTTTGCAAGATAAGAACATTCAACTTTCTTTGCTTCATTTATTCTGTTCGGTTGTAATATATTAGTTTCTTCTTGTAATGGAAGGAAATTGTATGAAATTAAAATAATAGGTGTTTAAATGCGTTGATAATTATTACTACGCGTTATATACTAACGCGATATAGCGCGCACAACAATGATTTTATTATGGTAAATTATTTAGGTCAATATTCTTCAACGGGATCGTGGTCGAGTGGTTAGTAATGTAGTAGCGATTAGTAATTTTCTGATGCTAAGGTCCAGCGCTCGAATCACGGCCGCTCAAATTTTTTTATATTTTTTATTTTTTTATCTTTATTTTTTGTTAAGTCCAGCACTTACCTCTCTTTCGACTTAGAAAACCACTTGATGTTATATTACTTGAAAAGCTCTTGTTCCTTAGCAGTTCGCGAGCCTGTCAGTAATTTCAGTACTTTGATTAATACTTTAGTGTTTTCAATTATTTTTTTCTCATGTATAGCACTATGCGGCGGTAATAATATTAGCTGTGTAAATAGATAGAACATGGAACTATTGAAAAAGCACAGTGTAATAAAATTCACAATTATAAGCATACTTTTTCGAATAACTGAAACAAATAATTATGATTAATCGTAATATAGCCATAGTTAATTTTGGTTTTATTTTGAGTTCCCATCTGCAGGGAAATGTGCAAACAAGCCGACTATCACGGAACTATTTCTTTGTCACATTAGTATGTTTCTTGGCAGTCGTTAAGCGGTGGATGACATTAGTTACTATTGTTAGACTGAAATCCGATGTCTTAGTCGAACTGCTCATAACACTGAACTAGGGTTGCTAAGCCACCCTTTTCAAAAATTACATTTGTTCTATCACGCGGATAACTTTGCTTTTATCCCTGTTTTTGTTATTTTGTTGTAGTCTGGTTCCGTTCTGAATATTAATTTTTGAGACAATAGTTCAAAGTGGACCTTGTGAACAGTTTAATTTTGTTGTATTGTGCATGGTTGAACTGAAACATTTAAAAGAAAAAAAAGTTAAAGTTACCAATTTTCTAGGGCTCTTTTCAGCTGTAAGGCCGCTCAAGCACCCTTTGACATTTAAGTCCCCTGGTCATTGGGCTACATATTGAAACCTACACTCGTGTCTCCCTGGGGAGACTATTTCTCTCCTGTGGTGTGGCAGCCAACATCGATCTGCGGCGCCCAGGAATAGACACTGCCCTCACAGGTACCATTTTACACCATGGTGGAGTGGAGCTGTGGGTCTTGCTCAGAGATTTTAACCAGTGGCCCAGAGGGGGATCGAACCCGGGACCTCTCGATCCCGAAGCACTCGCCCTACCTCTAGGCCATCGCTCATTTACACTGGTTTGTTATGCTAATGGAAGAGTCCCATAATGAAGAGAGATCCTCCGATTTGATTTATTTCGATTGGCACATTTCTGAATTTAGCAGCCCCCCCTCAGTATTTGGAATAGATTCGACGAACTATGCACATCTTGCAAAAAAGCGAGACGTCTAGCGAAGACTGGCTGTGTTCGATTGTCGACCTCTTTCGATAGCTTCTGAAAATATTCTTCTCTGCTCAGAATATCTTGACCAAACATTACGTCCACGTGTTGTTTTTCATCAACAGTCTATTAATACCAGAAGAACCAATAAATTATAGTTACATAACCGTGCCTCTACGAAATCATGATTAAACATCAAAATATAGTGACCGATCATTATGCAACAGGATAACCTCGATGAATTCTACTACCCCTACTCAAATCTCGATACCATGCCATTTGTCTGATATATTAAAGTATCTGAAGGCGAGATAAAGCCAAGCCTAAACAAAATGTAAGACAAATTACTAACTCATATTTTTAACTTTAACGAAAAATTGAAATCATGAGGTTATGTTGCGGTATGGTCGGTTGAACGACCTGCTTATATAGTTGTTTGTTTAACTCCGGGGCAATAATAAACGTCAACATTGATAAATCTAGTTTACTCATTAATAAAAGTTCTTTCCGTTTTAGCCAAACCTTTCGGTTGTTGTTGACGTTGTTGTTGTTGTTGTTGATCGACAAACTTGAAATATGTTATCTAGATGCAAGTTCCTTATAAAAGTGCACGCATGTTCACACACTTTTTTGTTTCCAGTTACCGGTTCGTATTTACTATTCTGATCAGTTGCAACATTTAAAATCTGCGGGTCCAGCAATACCTTTCTCTTAGAATGTTATTTCTGCTAACGTTATCAGTTTTATGAGAACATTATGGCCAACTAACTGCTTCACTCATTCCTGACTTGAAAAAAATCTTCAGAGACATTTGTCTAGTTTATTTGTAGTTGTGATCACATGTATACCTACATGTAGAATTAATAAAGACTATACAAGAAATTGACGAACCGGTCACTGTAGCACACCTATTTCGGGGTCACATCGAAAATATTGCCACACTAGGACCAACTTGTGTAGTTCTTACTATGGAGAATAAAAAGAACTACAAACCAGTGCCCAACTCTGCTGGCTATAAATTTCAGAAGCGAATATTCAAACGCTGCCCCCATATTTGGTGATAGTAATTTGCTGCACACCATGTACAATATGCATCTCCGATGAGTTTGGAACATAACATTCTCCTGGAGTTTGCATTTTTTGTCAATAAATTTGTTCAAATGTCAATAAAGGCATTGTATGCCAAACTTGAAATTTGTATGACTTTTTGTGGGTCAAAACTCCTGTTGCCATGACAAGCATTGCACTGTCTGAACCAAAACCAATGGTAATTCATACAATGAACATTGCAAACCTAACTTGTACAGATGAACAGTTTCTTTTTCAAATAAAATATTAACACCATTTTGAAAACACATTTAAAGTTCTCTATAATTTCTAATAAGACCATAATAATAGTCTTTTCTATAAACTTATGAAAATGATTAATATAGAAATCGCCGAAGCTGTTATATTTTCGTTAACTATCGAAACAAAGAAAACTTCAGCAGAAATCAAAATAGATTTCTATCTAACTCATTTATTTAAGTCAGTTATAAATTATTTGAAGAAGATAAGTTAAACCATTACACTATCTATCGACTTAATTTCGCCTTTCAACAATGACTTTGAACTGTTTATTGGGTAGTACAAAACTACTCCCTCCAGGTGTTAGGTCAGCACATTTTCCTGACATCATTTTCCATTTATATCTTTGCATTAGACAAGCAAATATTAAATGCAGCTCTGGTTTGGCCACAAACTCCCCTAGACACATTCTCTTCCCGGCAGAAAATGGCAGCCAATTTTTAGGTTTTGGTCCAAGTTTTCCATGCTTATCTAAGAACCTTTCTGGTATGAACCTGTCAACATCTTCCCAAGCCTCGGGATCGTGATGGAGTGCCCAGTGGTTTACAGCCACAACGGTACCCTTGGGTATTCTGTAGCCAGCTGAATAATATGAAGTAAAGTTGTACAACACGTAAAACGCTTTGAGTTTTTTTAAATATAAAATATTGCTGAATGAAAGATAAACGCCTCGTTCTACAGCTGTATCTTTTATTTAACAAAGAACCACATTTCGATGATACGATGGCTGTTTGAAGAACGACTAGTTTTAACACTAATTCAACAATATGTCTGATTTACTGCCACGAACTACTTTTATTCCTACGTCGACAAAAGACGACACCACCTTATAATACGACAACAACATAACTTTCGTCAATGCGAAGGAGACATGTAAACCGGTCATGCAAAATATAGTTCTTTTCTTTATGTCGTATCATTATCTATATGAACACAATTATAATCGATGAGCTGTTAAAGAGGCATTCCCTATAACTAGCATAGTTTTCTCTACTATCACATTAAATGAGTAAAATGTACAAAGCACTATCAATTATCCTAACTTATCAGAAGAATGTGTGCGCAAAAATATATCTATAATGTTAGAAATATATTTAAATCACCAACAATAGTTTATCGCTTCCAGCGATTTATTATTATGTGGTCAAAGGGAAACAACTCCAGACTATTTTTGCTCGTTACGGAAATATGTTGTCATTCTTTTCTCAGTAATTAGTAGGAGCTTTTTGTAGAAAATTTGAGGAGTTTAAGCAATAATGATTCTCATTTAATGTAATACTATAATATTCCTGAATCGATTTAAACGATCAAAGTTATAGGGAATGCCTCTTTAAGTATTATAATGTAATGTGGAGTGAAGTGACTAAACAGTTTCTTACCAACATCAGTGTCACAAGATGTCATATGCATTATGCCAAGAGGGACCACTGTAGCCAGACGCATTGTTTCGTGTAAGACAGCTTCAGTATAAGCCAAATCAGGTCGGTCTGTCATATTCGGCAACCTGTTTGGACCTTAAGTATAATCATTAAAACATATGTGTACAAAGCACCAACTTGAAAGTGTTCGAACGAATCTATATCTTGTCCAATCGTCACTGCAGTGTTCCACCTACCATAATTATATTGGAGTAGTATCATTACTTTTCGCGACAATGGGCGGGAAACAAGTGAATATTCAGCCAATGTGTCATTACCAACAACTGATTCCTTCACACATCTCAAATGGTTTAACGCAACTTATATATTGACATGGTCATACATGTAGTTTCAAGACACCGAACGTTAGCGGGTATTCGTTTAACAAGCTCATTAAAATAAGACCTATATTAATATGCCTCACTACTTAACGCTGGTATAGGATCTGACCAGCTACTTAAAGGATGGTTACCATAGGCCCATCTCTGCCAGGCGCCTGGAAACACGAGAAGGGATTCGAGAGGTACTGTGCGCACGAAAAATAGGAGTCTCATAATTCAAAATGACTGGCCCTTTCACTATAATAAACAAACACTTTACCTTTTATAATTCAAAAATAAGGATCACATTCAATTTTGCACCTACCGGTATATATTAGACCAACTATAAGAAGACAATGTATGAGTCAGTTATATCCACGCCCCACCCCGGGGATGGGAAGGGAGTTTTACTTTTGGTTTGTCAAACCCCACTGTTTCCCCGCCCCGGTACTTATCCGGCTCATGACAACTAAATATTGTCCTCAGGGTATTGTTGCGGAGAACCCCCCCCCACCACATTTCCACAGCAGTACGGAGGAAGCTGGAAGGTAAAAACATGGCCGGCCGTTTTCCCGACTATCCACCGCCCATCCCGGGGGAGGGGAGCGTGGTTGCAACTGACTACTGACGCATAACGGTAAATCGTGAAAGAAAAGCAACGCTCGGCAGAATCACGATGCATGTAACACGTACATTATGTAAATATAACACAAATGTCACAAGAAACCAATACATATTCACAATTGATTTTCAACTTACCAACAACTCGGTCAATTTCATCTTGCACCTTCTTCTGTATGTCTGGGAAAGCTAACATGTAATACACAGCCCAGCTTAGGGTAAATCTTGAGGTGGAAATACCAGCTGAAAAATAGAATAACATCGTTTTTGAACCATCTCTACTTTTTCATAGTGAATGGTGGCGGTCGCATATTTTCCTGTACAAAAAATACCTAAGGAATAATACTAGTAATTTAAGAGATAATTAAATAACCAAAATGCCTATGATCTTCACAATCCACATGGATTGACAGGAAGGCTTGTTTCTGTAAAACACGGATGCTTATTAACTATCGTACCACATATTGTTACCTTTATAACGAGGCGCGCGATTGGTGATTTGATGGGGTGTTGGTACTAATTATTACGACTGCCCGAGCTCACTTGCATTCACAAATGGTCATTCTGTCGATATTTTAATAATTGTTTATTTAAAAGTCAATCCACTAATGCAATGTGTTATTATGTTAATTAACATGGGCAGCTTTGACCTTTCAAAGTAAAGAATGTCTTAGATTTGGCATATCATTGTAAAGAATTAAGCAAGTTATAAAAAGCCAGATTACACATTTGAGCATTTGTTCAGACGGCTTTGGCGTTCCATAGTAAAAAAAGAAGGAGTATGTAAAACGAACCAAAGAAGATATTAGACACCGTCTGTGAGAGATGATCGTCTATGAGAAGTTTTTGTTCTTCTTCTGTTGCTTCAAGTCCAGCGAGAATCAAATGATCGCAATAGTGACGCATATTGTCTGAAATAAAACATTCTATAAAATGTGATACCTTACAACAGAGCAGAGATAATGACAGCTTTTAAAAATGCTTGTCGGCAAATGGTTGACGGAGATTTAAAGTGAACTAATTCGGATTATGCAAATTTATACGTACGGGTATGTGCAACATTTGCATATGTTTTCTAACCAAAATAATATGTTTTACTGTTCAACTGAATTCACGATTTACAATGTATGTGTGTGACAATCAATTGTCGAACGCCATGTTAGCTTTTCAAGTAATATAACTTCAAGTGGTTTTCTAAGTCGAAAGAGAGGTAAGTGCTGGACGAGAAATAAATTTTAAAAAAATGTATAATTTTCGGAGCCGCCGTGATTCGATCGCTGGACCTTAGCATAAGAAAATTAATAAGCGAGTTCCTTAACCACTCGGCCACGATCTCGTTAGGGAATATTGAACTAAATAATTTAACATAATAAAATCATTGATGCACGCGCTATATCGCGTTCGTAACGCTTAGTAATAACTATCAACGCCTTTAAACACATTTTCTTTTAATTTCATACAATTTCCTTCCATTACAAGAAGAAACTAATATATAATATATTACAATCGAACAGATTAATGAAACAAGGAAAGTTTAATGTTTTAATCTTGCAAAACTGGTTAACGAGGAGGAACTATTTTCATTGAGTGTATTGGTTCTGTGTTGTCAGTTTCGGGAGTAAATGCATCTTAGTGGATTTAAATTTTTGGCATTTTAATAGGTCTGGCGACATCGCCAGCCTAACAAACTAAGTCTAAAACAGTATCAAACAGTTGGTTATAACAAAGTATAAGCTGTGCTGTCCAGTTGAAACGTACCATAAAGGATTATACATACGTCTATAACCTCAATGCAAAACAAGCAAACTAGATTCTATATTTAGCTTTACCTGTTAAACAATGATTGTACAAAAGGGATGAAGAACAGCACTCAACCTTACCAGTCGAACTCAGAATTAAGAAACACCACCACACAAATACACTGAGCAATACCCACACATAAGTCCCCGCCGAAAAAAATGCGGGATGACTTAATTCACAAAGAAATTATAAAATACCGGTGGTTCCGTGTACAGGTATTATGAGCACACATGAAATAGAACGTCACTTTCACACTATCCTAACTTTACAATAATAGAATTTGATAACGGGCGTTTAGTCAATATCATGACATACGGTTTCATACCTTTTTTCTTTTTATTTTTTCTTCAGATGTTTAACCATCACATCATCTGTTATTTGTTCTAACGATTTGTAAGCTTGTGTCTTGTACACATATTTTAATCCTGGAATGAAGTCTTCAGGTACCCCGGTTCCAAACACGTCCATCATTTCATTTTCCAGTTTAAGGAGATAAAATGGCTCTTCATCATCAAATGCATACCTAAAAAGGACATAAAATACCAGAGAAAAGGGGTTCATCAGGGTGAATTACATGTATTGGGCTTCCGTGTAAAATACATTTGTATATATTCATCGGTAGCTTTGTTAAATGTTACATATATCGCTGGCTTAGAATGAGAAGATCGTAAGTACAAAAAATGGTTTGAAAATTACTCTTTACCTTTGGTAAAACAAGCTATTAGTAAAAACAAAAATGTATCTATATCTTAACTAGACATGTTAGCTAAGACCCTTTAAATTATTTTCAATGTTTCTATTGCCATAGCAAATAAAGCTTAGTCAAATTAACTATTAATTGACCAATTTGACAATGTGTAGATTCAATAAAAATATATATTAGCTGTACGAACTTTTCATCAAAGCAGATTCCAGTAAGGATATTGATCATAATGAAGTTGATGTAGACGTTCGGATCAAATTCTCCTGTTTGTTTGTCAATCTCGTCAAATATGGTACGTACAGTATCGCTGATTGTGTTATGTAATGTATCATCCTGGACATAGGATCTGTAAACAGTAATAATAGAATTCATACATAGTCATACTAAGCTAGTTTGAAGATCCTAAGTCCTAAGTTTATTTTTTCGAACAATATAATTGACACATACGTTACAATAAATATAGACATATTTCAGTATGACGAGGCTATTCATATGTTAGACCACAGCTTACTGTAACTGACCAATCAACGAGCAGAAAAAGTGTTGAATAAATCCCATCAATTTTTTTATTCAACACTTTTCTGTGGTATATAGAAAAAGTGTTGTATATAAACTTACATTGATTTATCCAATACTATTTAGGCCAAACAAAATAATCCATCAAGTCAGGAATTTATAGCTTTATTGTAAACACAATCCATCGACAAGTGTGATTTTAACAGTGACGTTAAGCATTTAAAACAATCACTATACATGCATATTTCCAATACAAACATCAAACATAGAGTTTAAAGAGGATGAAGCAGCGTTTTCAATGACTTAAAATTGTTATGTTACTTTATATCTATATTTTGCGTAACTAGAGGAAAGTATCATTAAAATACAGAATAATCTATTGCTGAAGCAGTAAGAATTACAATAGTATCGATTATAATATGTATACATGCACTTAAATACTATTTAAGCAGTTAAGTATATCTAAAAAAATATTAAATCATTGTTAATTAATGAACTATTCATTTTTACATTTTACTGCTGCTTACACAAATGTTTCGACTGGTGATTTTACAGTGTAATCGACATCTTTCTGCCGCCTTTGAAAACCGATAATAGCAGTTATACAGTCAGGTACTTCTATCACAATAGCACTTGGGTCTGGCAAGCCAGCAGACTCGGCCTTGATAACCGTTGCCGAGACGACTAGTCCAGCTGTAGACTGGAGCGATGGAGGCGTCTTCGATGGCGTTTGTAATTTGGATGATAAGTTACACTGCAGGGACTCTAACGGTTGTTTATAATAATACACAGCAGTGCTTCTATGCCCACTGCTTGCCATTATTGCTTCGTCAAATTTTTTTTCATATAGACGGATACCCTGTATATTTAAATGATGAAAATGTAGTCCTGGTAATATCTTAGAATTGCGTCATTGTGCATATTGCTCGTATGCTGAACATGTCCAAGAATGTTGCTTTCTGGTATCTTTCGGCAGACGCTGTTCTGAATGCGGTTGCACGTCCTTAAACCTTTGATTTTCATTCACATCTAAAAGGTCTCAGGATGGAAGATGCTTGATTTGCATAATCGCGGTTACGTCCTCAAACTCCAAAAACATACTACATGTCGATGGCTTAGAATGAGAAGGTCTTAACTACAAAATCGAAAACATCATGCATGCAAGAGAAAACTGTCTGTAATTTACTCTTTGACTATAGGAAAACAAGTTTTTAAAAATTCATTTTGGTCAACATTACAATTTTAGAGTTTCATGAAATTAGGCTCATAAGAAGCGCATTGTGAAGCAGATTTCAAATATGCATGAGTATTATAAGGTCGTAAGTAGTAGTTACGACCTTCTTATTCCAAGCCATCGATGTAGTAGTTTCATCAAGTAAATCAAAGTCCACTACTTGTTTTTAAAAGCACAATGCACACTTGCTTTAAAAAAGATATGAAAATATGTACGATACAGAAAGAAAGTTGACCAATGGAATGTTACCAACGAAAACACAAAAAACCCGTGCACCAAACATTCCTTAATTTTATTTTATGAATGGCTAATGTAAACGATTTGGGGATATTGTGTTTACTAAGTATTAATCATAGTATTAAGTAGTTGATTGTTGTGCAAATTGTATCTGAGAAACTAACATTTTTAGCTGTGGTCTAAGACAGATAGATCTCTCGTAAGTGTTGGGTATGAAAACATAAAATCTCGCAAACTCGATTTAGTTTTCATACCCAACACTTACTCGTGTTCTATCCTATACTTAATTGCCACCAATGTTCCACCAGAATTGTTTTGGCTGAATAAACAATAACGTTACAAACTAGTCACTGACCAATAACTCCTTGTATATCAATTTGCATATGAATGCCCCGGTAAGTGAACATGAAATGTGTCTATAAGCAATAAAAAAACAAAGAACAAGTTAGCGACAGAAGTAGATGGGATACACTGAATATTGCACCATCAATGGTGATGGATGAAAAATGTTTTGTGTATTTTTAACATAAACAGTCCAAGGATATTCACATTTTACCCTTCAAATAAGCAGGTTGTTTACGTATACATGTGTATATAAAGCATTCGAGGAAATTGCCCGATCGTTCAATCCGGGGATTCCCCCGATTGTTCTTAAAGTGTATAGAGCTATATTCTAACAGTCATTCAATGTCAAAATAATTACTTGCATCGTTTCAAGTATGATACTAGAACACCTTAATTGCAAATTAAAACTTTGGATGGGTTCCGTGTACTTTGATTCAATCGTCGAAAAATAGACGATTCTTATAATTTCATAGGGTGTTGTAGAACACTTTCGTATGAAAATGGACAGTTTGCATGTCCATATATCACAGGTAAAGAACCACTAAACTCAAGTAGTCCTTAAAAAACTTTGGTTTGCCTGTAAATGGAGATATTTCTTGACAAATGTAGTGTTGAATGATATAATTGAGTTTAAATGGTTGATAAATATGCATGTGGCGTAGCAAAACTGTAATATTTGTATTATTCCGCTATTTTGTTCTTGATACCAAAGTGAAAGTAGACTAGGGTAAAACCCAGAACTTATAAATCCGGACATGCGTAAAAACGGATACACCGTGTTTGAAGGGCAAAAACTTTCTTAGAAGATACATGACCCCCTTTTTATTGCATTATTTTGAAGCTTGAATGCCCCTCTTTACAATGATATATGTGGTCCAGGTGGCCATAGACTAAAAATAGTTGAAAATTGGGACCTACTATGGGCAATTTACATTGAGCTATAGAGCAAATCTATTTGGTGGTTTCAAACAGAGAGAGAGTTTCTGTTAAAACTGAAGCGAAAAATGATCTAATGGAAAAGAAAGCATAATTGTTTTTCAGTTGTTGAAACTTTTTTAAAAAATCGTCCGATATAGCTTTATACACTTAAAATGATCGAAATACTTTACCGGAGACAAACGGAAATGACTTGAGCTTTCACGATTGAATACCTTACCTCAATGCCTTGGTTACAATTCGTCTGAGCACTTTCCAAGCTGGACTTATACTACTAAATGTGATGTCTCTGAATCCATTGGAGAGAATTTCCACTGAAATATGAAACAAACATACATTGTGCAATAACATTCATAGATCCAGAAAAACATTTATCAAGTAAAATATGAAGGGAAGTAGAACATGCATGTAGAACACCGACTTCAACCTTGCCATCAGAGTAATGGAACTATTCTTTCAGTGAGTTCTACTATTTTGTAGATTATTTAAATCAAATAAGAAATTTAATTAAAATATTTACATCACCATACCAGTAAGTATTTACCTGCGTGTCCCGAGTCCTGGATGAAATATTTAGACTCTGGACTCGTTCTTTATTTTTTGCAAGTTATTGAGTCACAGGACTCGTTCTGACATTGAATTTTGTAAAACAAAGCACTGCTCTACATTATATATTTATTTATATCACATGAATTTACTTGTATCAGGGTTAGTATAGCGAGTACGTTTAATCTTATACGTAACGTGTGTGATATAAGGTAAACTATATGGGCGTGTTTTTTCAATAATCTGATGCGCAATTTGCGTTTTTAGTGTCATATGATATAGAGAGGATCTATCACCAGTTGTCAATTGATATATTTATATAAACTCGTTCAGGAAATATTACTAAGCTCGCCAAAGGCGCGCTTAATAAAATTTCCAAATAAATTTATAGAATAGAATAGATTTTATTTGCATATTTAGTCCTGAAAAGGACTTTTTACAAAACAACAATAATACAACTGATTAAATAGCATGGTGATAAATGGCGAGAACGTATTCATATTATATAATATCAAACATAGAGAAATCGTATATACGTCAGACAAATTTTGGCCCGGGTTCGGGAGAGACATCTTTATTATAAAATATAACACAACATTATAACATTACACTTAGTTATGTCACTCAGTTATGTTAATATAACTTTACGGATGTGATATATATTATGCTCTTCAATTCCACCCTCACGGCGATATACAATTACGTATATCACCATGGAAGTGGAATTTATATCAATTGACAACTCGTGATAGATCCTCTATGTATGCCATATAGACGTACGTGAAGGCATGGGTACTCTATTCGCAAAGTCTGTCGATTTCTTGACTAGTACTTCTAATGCAGCATCAATTTTGTTTACATACACAATGGGTGTTCGACCTGGAAAAAGAAAATATACTTTATTCTGCAGTTTGATGTAGCTAAGTATATCACAGTAGTAAATATGTTCAGCAATCAGAGTAGAAAAACAAGGACCCATTGACAACGCATTTAAGGTGCTACCGAGTTCTCACCGATAGCCATAGCCAAACAAAGTGAACAACTGATGTTGGCGAGCTCCTGAAAGCGCATTTTGAAGCACTTTAATTATAGTAATATATATTTGAACATACATACAGTGATTTTACCGGTACAAAAGTATTGTAGAACGCTAAATGAACCTAGTGAACCAAAGTAAAGATATCAGCTCCCCTACATAGCATTTCTGAAATTGCCCCCCCCACATAGCAGTTTTAGATTTTTTTGTAAATGCCTATAATAATCAACAACGTTCCTCTTTTCAGTTATATAATTAAATTCAATGCATCGACATGTAATTTGTACAGTTGAAAAATACAACTCTGGGAAACAATTTATTTTTCAAATTTATGTTGGTAATATAGTTCATATTACCCAATTTCAGTGTGACGACTGGACCATACTGTTTGGACCATTCAAAGACTTGCTTGTGCAGAATCTTCTGATCGATTTCTACAATATACAATAAGTAATTTATTAAAATATCTTATTGTTCATACAATTGTCATCTGGTATAAACACACGTACGCAACTGACGTGTTCGGCGTTAAGTATCAAGAGCTAAAGCACACAAAAAGAGCACAAACGAGTATTACTGGTGTACAGAGACACCATTTCGCTACGACAATAGCGTAAAAGAGCTACAACAACAACATGGCGTTATGTAAATCTTAAATCAAACATAGGTAGGTAAATAACGTTATTTAACTCGGGTAGGTAAACGGGGGGATTTACTTTACAAACTCTATTGAAAAAAGAACATAAACATGCATAACTTTTATAGTTACAGTCTGCTCAAAGTTAAATGATAACGACTGTAAACATGAGCTCGTTCGTCAAATAAACTATGTTAATCTATGTTAAACTGGATGTATCCGAGTTAACGGTAGTCCCCGCTATTCTTTCGAATGGGATAATTCTCTCATTAGTATAACTAATTGAACCGACTATACTTTCAAAGTCAATCGAGAACGGGTATCAATATACTGTTGTCCGGTGGGTAAGCTATTGTTTATATAGGCTTGACTGGGTATAAGCAATATACGTAGTTATCCGTACGTCAAAACCGAAAATATCGCGGAAAAATGACACCCAACTGGAATGTAAGTATTTCTCATCTTATGTTCACTTGAAAGGCAGCGCACATGCTCAGTTAAACTCTTAGACGTATTGGAAATATCGTTGCCGTCAATAAAAGGCTGCACGCCTTCATACGCACCACCGTGCGCGTTATAGGGTCATTTTTGAGCGGCTATTCTTCTTTGACTGTTCGGTAATAATTGGTTTTACAACTGACAAACGCTTTTTTGGTGTACGAAAAACGTCACAGCAGTTCCTGGGCATGCCCCTTTAAATCTAAAGTAATTGATTATCTCGAAACCTGTTCAAGTTTGCAAAAAATAATTTCACGTTGGCAACAATAGATAAATGTTTTGGCTTTAAGCATGCAGGAGCATAAATGCATGTTTAGTACGTCGTATGCATTTATTAAGTAAATATTGATATTTAATTGCTTAACGGGAACTTTACTTTACAAACTCTATTTATACCTAAAAAACTAAAATAAATGAATGTTAAACTCAGGCAGGTAAAAGGCGGATGTAATTCACTATATACACATACGTATTATACTATTGATAAAAGTACATAAACATCCCTGCCTATACCCGTATACATATCTTTTAAAGATAAACGAGAAACGTTGTAAATATACTATTGTCCGGTAGGTAAATTTGTGATTACAGTAAAACCTCTTTATCTCGAGGACTTATCGAGACATTTTTACCAAATGATCGAAATAAACCGGGAGCTCGACATAGCGGTTTGATATAAGTATACAACATATATAAATTTAGCAAATTCACCGGGGCTTTTAAATTTGCTCGAAATAATCCGGGTGCTTGTTATATCGATGCTCGTCTTAACGAAGTTTTACTGTATATGTTTTGCTGGGTATATAGTACCTGGGTTAACAGTATTCGCCGCTATTCTTTCAAATGGGATAGTTGCCTCATTAGTAATACTTATCGAATCGACTACACCCGTATATGCCCCGAATTATTGATATCACTTACGTAACAGGTTTCCTAGCAGGGGAATTCCCCTCGGTCCTGGTGGGTAATTGTACTTCCGGTTTTGTAACAACCAATAAACGAGCAGTCCAACAAACACAGCAACCAGAAATGTGACCGTAGTTGACCCCGTGAATATATTCTCCAACATAATGTTTGTTTAAATAAACCTAGAAACTGGGCCAAGTTGGTTATTCTGTATTTATTTATCATTTATCAAGTAAGTCCGTCAGGGTTTTTATCTCTTTTCTTCAATAAATCCAGGAAACTAGTGCTCAATCTAAATAAAACATAAACACGTAGTTATAAATATCCAGTCAATCAATTAACCAATCGATCGATCGATCGACATTTCCAGTTTTAGTTTGGAATAAGAATATGCAGCAATTCCTGTCACGATGGTATGCATACCCGTTTATCCACATTGATTATCGGTCGTTGTCGTTAACAAGCCCGACCAATCCTGGCGAGTTGCACCCGGAGACCACAGGTAACTGTATCGTTGAAAACGAAAAAAGAAATGTTTTTTTGTTGAAAATTTATATTTTTCTATAATGTTTTTCCTTTTTTTTTCGTTTTCAACGATACAATTACCTGAACATACGTTATGCTGCAAATTGTCACCCTATAATTCTGTTCACGTAGATGCACTATAATGCAGCTCAAATATCTGTTTCATTTAGTAGCAAATACAAACACTGCGGTATAACGTACACCGGATATTGCTAGCAAGATGAGTAATATTATCAATTTTCGCGACATTCTAGTGTTGACAAGGGTAAGTTCAGAGATGATTGTTAGTTTATCTGAGTGTTTTAATGTACATTTTATACAAAAGTATCTTCTCCATCAATTTTCCTAGCCTGTGCAACCGGTAAATTGCCAGGAATTTCTTTAAAGGGTGATTAAAAGAGCAAACTCGTATCGTTACTCACGCAGAAAGTAAGCTCGATCTGTCGAAATAAGATGTTTTTGTTTATATTTTTCGTTAAAATACTCAACTTGAATCGAGCGAATTGTCATTTTTGTTACAAAGATTATATTGCAAATGTAGTATCCGAAACTAATCGAAAATGACGGTGCATTGCGAGAATAAATGCAGGTGTTAGTGTACGGAGTATTGCTATAAAGTTGCTCTCTGGTGTACGGAGTATTGCTGTTTGGTGTACAGAGTATTGCTTTTACTTGCAGTGACTATTTGTCACTCAAATCGAATAAATACAAGGTATAAGCAGCTTTATTTTATAAAAAAATAACTTATATAATATATATTATGTACCTATTAGATTGAATTTTATGGACTGCATGAAGCAATTAATGTAACAAGCTAATCCTAGCTCCAAGTCCTCCCTGAATTTTAACGGAAACTTCTATTAGTAACCGTGTATTTCACATACAGTAAAGAATCGTAGCTGAGCAATTGCATTTGACAAACACAAAACTACTACAATGTACAATACTTTGAATTAGCAACGTTGAACGTAAATCATAGCAAAGGAACCTCATTACAGTATCTGAAATAGTATCGAGATTATAAAATAAACCTTGGTGTGTACATTTTGTATATATGGATATGAATGCCCTTATTTGCCATTTGACCATAAGTATGACTCTCAAAGAATTGCATAATTCCAAGCTAAATATCACATTTGTACTACTCACAAGAACACTTTATGCATAAAATTCAGCATTCTATATTGTTAATCGCATTCATCTGCCTGACGGTTGAAATATTTTAACATAATCATTTAAGAATATTCTTATTGTATCGTATAACCCATAAAACATGACCATATTTGTGAGCAGACGTAATAATACGATAAAACTGTCCATTTTCATACTTTATTTACTCATTTTATTATGCCATACTCTCCGTATACTAACGTTGAACTTATGTGCAATACTCCGTACACTAAACAGCAATACTCCGTACACGCACACGTATCTGTTTTGGGGTGTATCTTAGTTGTTTTTCGAACAATATTTATGAAATTTGGTCACAACATTTTGGAGTTCAATATAAACAAAATGGCCAGTTCAAAAAATCTACAATTTGGTATTACAGCCGTTCCAGAAACTTGTAAAGTCCTGCTGTCAATATTTGCGAGTGAGTAACGGCATAATGCTGGTTCATTTTAACCTTTCTGTGAATATCTGATATACGATAGTGAGCTATAAAGTTACCAAAATGCCCGAAGAAGTTAAAACTCAAATGGGATGTGCATAAGAAGTCAGTAATTTGGAAAATTTCGTCTCTAAACTCACCCTGGTCTCCATTTCATGTCCTTAAAATTGATAATATTACTCACTTTACGAGCAATATCCGGTGTACGTTATACCGCAGTGACAAAACGCGACACAATTTGTTTTCGTAAATATCACTGTACACAACATAAAACTTACCTTACCATATGGTCGAGGTATATAAAGTCTTCATATTCTATTCACACTACCCGTTATCGAAATTAATGTATAGACTGATTATAAATATTGCACCAGGAGACGGGGTAATGAATCGCACAGACATTTTATGCATACTGGATTTTCGGTTAGGGTGATTTATTGCATGAGAGTAGCGACCAAAGCAAAGAGTGCAATAAATGAAATCAAGCTTCATTGGAAAAGAGTGTACATGTAACACCTAAAACCAGACTGCACTGGAAAAGAGTGTAATTTAACTTCATTTAAAATTGTACTGAGAAAGGGTGCATTAACTATATTCACACTACGCTGGAAAATGGTGTCATGCATAGATGAAACTGGATTCACTGCACTGTAAAAATTGAAATAACTACATTTCAGACTGCACTAGAAAATAGAGCAATAACTACATTTCGCACTGCACTGGAAAATAGTGCAATAACTACATTTCCAACTGCACTAGAAAAAAGGGCAATAACTACATTTCCCACGGCACTGGAAAATAGTGCAATATCTATATTTCCCACTGCACTGGAAAATAGTGCAATAACTAAATTTTTACACTGCACTGGAATAGAAGGCATTAGATGTAGCTGCGATCACACTACACTGTAAAAAGTACAATACAGTTCTTCATTTTGCAATGCACCGGAAAATGGTGCAATAACTACATTTCACAATATACTGGTAAAGGGTGAAATAACTACATTCCACACTGTTAATGAAAATGGAGAAATAACTACTTTTCACACTTCACTGATTAAGGGTGCACTAACTACTGTTCACACTGCACTGATTAAGGGTGCACTAACTACATAGCACATTTCACTGATTAAGGGTGCACTAACTACATTTCACACTTCACTGATTAAGGGTGCACTAACTACATTTCACACTTCACTGATTAAGGGTGCACTAACTACATTTCACACTTCACTGATAAAGGGTGCACTAACTACATTTCACACTGCACTGGTAAAGAGTACACTATCTACATTTAACTGTACATTGCAAATGGGTGTTGAAAGTAAAAACATTCATGTAGCTGCGTGGTTATACATTGACAGTGATGTATAGGATTTAGGACATGTTTGACTGCTCAAACTAGGACTTGAAGCGGTGACGTTTCATTTTCTCCTACAATTTTGTGTAAGCCATTGTGACGTATAAACGTGGTCTATGTGATTTCTATTTTTCTTTAATGCGCGACTTATTGAATGCTGCCACCCCTGCCTTTTCATCATCTAGCCTGTTCTAAGTACTAGTCACTTATGCATGAAAAGTATCACTAACGTTCAAGTGGTGAACCTTTGTTTCAATACATAAACAATATCCATTGTTCATATACATGTACAAACTTTAATATCGAGTGTATTATATATAACTTCAGTCCGAGAAGTCTCACTTCATTATTGAAATCGTAATACTTGATGAAATAACATGTTCTCGACATTAAGTTTAATTATTTTTCAAATTAGTGTATTCAAACATGTTTTGTGTGAGCAACCATGTACATGTACAAAGAGCGCTATAGAGGAGAAACTTATGGAACGATTAGCTGGTCTGGAATATAAACTTATTTTGGCGGAAACAGAAAATGAAGAACTTCGAAAAAAGATATTAATGGAAAACACAACACCAGGTAAATACGGATAATTGCGATTGTTTTCAGTACTTTTGAAACCTTTTATTAGTGGTTTCTACGAGAGGTGTTCAACTTATTTATGAACAGAAAATGAACATCAATATTTTGTTACTCTAACAATGAAATTGATTAAAAACTTTAATATTGTGTAAAGTAGTGTATCAAGAAGTATATATAATAATTGTAAATTGCCAATACGTTACGGTTAAATCAAGATCAACTTTAGGGTAGAGGGTGTTGTTATTTGCGTTTTGAAGGTACGAAACTCGAAATAATTACGTTTACATTTTCTTTCTTTAATCGTGGTTTTAGTATCAACCAGACGGAAAATTATATTTTCATAGCATGATAAGACTTCGACATCCACTGTTTGGTTATAATATATATCAAAGTTATATTCTTAAGTATTTTTATTTGGTGTTGTATATGGTGACTTGAACCTGAATCTGGACGAAACACTTATGTTCTTGGGCAGTCACTAGGAACAATACGTAACACTTTTTTGTTGAAAACCTGATTTGAAACTGTTCGTACATAGACCACGGCCTTCAATTTCGTCAATTGCATATTGATTTTGGTGTGCATATTTCCATAATGACAAACCCAATGCTTTTCCATGAGAAAGCCCGCGAACACACAAAGCTGGACAAACATGAACTTCTCCCTATCCCTGTGACCTTTTCTAAAATAACATACCATAATCCATCATAACATTCTTTAAGATTCACCATTGCTTCCCCATAATGAAACAATTTTTCCACATAATGTCGTTTATTTCGCATTTCTAGAGTCCAAGACTGTTGGCTGCGAGGCATGTTTTTCTTGATTTTCAGCGTAGGAACTTCGCATTTTCCCAGAACTATGCATTAAACTGTTTCGAAATAATGTCACTGGTAGCTTCAATGGACACTCCCACCTGTTGTACTATTCCACGTTTTGCTGATGGATTCATCATAGATATCATAAAACCAATTTAACTTTATAGTGTAGGTTTTGGCAATGTTGGGCAATTTTCAATTTTTGGTGCCATTTCACAATTACTGGAAAAAGAACTTTAATAATGCGTCCTACGACAAATATTACTGATGTTCTCATTAAAAATGCAAAATAAAAATTTACTTACACTTTCTTGATGCTTATAAAAGGGCCATTTTGCATTAAAAACAGGAAAAACAACATCATCTACTAAATTGTTGTTTTAAGCTTTAACCAAATGAAATACACAATGTATAATGATCATACTTAAAACATTTTCTCGCATGGTTTAAAAAGATATTGCAATTGGTTTCATTCAATATTGCACAATCGGTGTTCATGTTTTGTTCATAAATAAGTTGAACACCTCTCTTATGCGGCGGATAACAGCTCTTTCAAAGTTTCACAGGCTAGTGCAGAGATAATGCTACACTGTAAATGGTGATGTTTTAGTATGACAACCGAGCTAGTGATGAAATTACATGTATCCATGTATCACAAAATGTCTTACTTTACAGATATCAGATCTTGCTTACCCTGTCCTTTACACTGTAGATGGTGATGTTGAAGTATGACAAGCAAGCTAGTGATGACATTACATGTATCACAAAATGTCTTACTTTACAGATATCAGATCTTGCTTACCCTGTCCTTTACACTGTAGATGGTGATGTTGTAGTATGACAACCTAGCCAGTGATGACATTACATGTATCAAAAAATGTCTTACTTTACAGATATCAGATCTTGCTTACCCTGTCCCTTACACTGTAGATGGTGATGTTGTAGTATGACAACCTAGCCAATGGTGACATTAGATGTATCTATGTATGACAAAACGTCTTTCTTTACAGATATCAGATCTTACGTTACCTGTCCCTTACATGATATTAACAGTAGCAGACCATATTCAGTTAACCAGGTATGTATGATACATATTTGTATCTTCGTCTTTTTGTGTTCTAATAGGAGAGTCGGAAGCGCTTGGTAATTCGGTTATATCCAAGCCTGATTGACCCATAACCGTCGTGTTCGACGGAAGAGAAAGGAACCTTAAGAAATATAAGGATCCGTTTACACTGCCCTTGTTCTTTCCGTTATCAAATGCGTATACTTCAGTTGCGTTATACTAGGATTGAAAACAAGTCGTAACGTAATTATTAAAGAATCTCAGAACCAATATCTGAAACACATACGATGACACGATATTATGATCCAGACTGTATGACTAGACCATGACTATTTATTGATAAGAATTTATTAATAATACCGTAGTGTTTTAAGTCTTTGTAATGTTCAAACATACACCGCCAATTCACAGACTCTTACCAGCCTCCATATTGTACTGATGTTTAAAGTGCATGCATGGGAAATATTAATTATGATTGTTATACAGATACATTTGATATTTCATTCAATTCATGATATGTCTTGTTATGATCGTAAAAATAAGAAGACTGCTATGAAAGCATCAAATAAGGATCTTATCGACGGATACATAATTTATTACTTTCACGCGAATGTAGCTGACGATATTACTCTTCCGAATAATTTTAGTGAATTCTAGAGCTATACTCGATGTATATTTACCCGAGAAAACGGAAATGACCGCACTTGCCAGATTGAAGAGACATATTCGTGATATTTCCAGGATGAGGTAGATGAACACAGTCCTTCAGTGGTGTTCGCTGTAAAGAGAGGCTTTTTAGCCGAGAAAATACAACTGCGTACCTTCAAAACTGATATGCATCGTATAATGGATGAAGTTCGGAAATCCTTGGCACAAATACAGAAGTACACTATTAATGAGGTTCTACAGCTGCAAACAGGAGTTGATAAAATGACAAATGACATCAGACAACTTCAAAATGACTTAACAAGGTCAGTTTCATTTTGTTATTCATTGGTATAAATAAGACCGTTACGAAGCGGGTCGGCCGTCTATACACATTGTTTTTTCCATGACAACAAACTGCTTGATGAACAAGGACGATAATGTAGAGTACATAAAGACTTATATCAGGATCGCAAACTGAAATTAGTCGTTTGAAGCAGTAAATGGTAAACTCAACATTTGGAACACACCACATGTTGATCCGGCAAAACTTACAATCAATGCTTCTACACATAGGCTGCTTTTATTTGCTTTTGTTTAAAGTCAGCTTAAAATACGAGGCAATTGCTGAATGAATATCACAAACTATTATATGATCTTCGGGTATATTAACGAGACTCATGGAAATGAACTTTATATCTATGTCCAATTTATAATGAAGTTGCCATTGTTATTTAATTATTTGTATTTTAAGTTACATGTATGTATATGTGGTGTTTGCTCATACATTTTATCAGGAACTTTTGAATGAGAGTGTTCTGGAGCACTCTGAACACCTCGAACAATTCTCTAGAATCAGATGCAATGCCTAGGTTTTCCAAATGGGGTCAGGATGAGAGAGTGTCGGATTAGTGGGGTTCCATTTAATACATTGTTTTATTCGGCTGGATATATATACGAGGGCTGTTCGATATGTTATACGAGGGCTGTTCGATATGTATTGTCTTTGCACGTGAAACTCGAGCTTGTTCCGCTCCAACGGTTTACGGTTTACAAAAATCGATACATCTATTCATTTGCTTTACAATGGTACCAATTTCAGACACTAGGATTAATCATGGCCGACAAAACCCTAAAATGAGCCTGTCTAAAGCACAGGTCCGTGTAAAGTGACTTAGGCCACCAATATACATAGTACATGTATAATATATAATGTATATAAGGATGCCCTTGGACACAGTGTGGGTAATATTAATGACTATTTGAAGACAGGAGGTGTGGTAATGTTACAAAATCCTCTTTAATCTCCAGAGTGGCCACATTTTTACCTCTTCCACTTCATAAAACTGAAAATAATGTTTGCGGGGCGAAAGTATGCTACTGAACAGTTTTATGGTTCAGAAAATGTCCCAGTGCCCTAAGATTATACCCCCAAAACACGTTTTTATTGTATTTCAACGGTGGGTCTAAATGGTGAATTTGTGCATATAATCTCAGGGAGAGTACTAGTAGTTTAAAGGAATGTAATAAAATTTCAGATAGCGGGTTTAGTTTTTCCCTGCCCAAGTGACAATACCTATCAAACAACCCTCGTATAACACCATGTCATTGTTTTAAGTGTTTCAGAAAGGTTGGCGTCCATCGATTCTAACCATGGAAACACGGTTACCTCTGTCAAACGCTTGGAGGAGAAAGTCAAACATCAAATTGAGGAAGACGAACATTGTCAATCGGGCTCTTTTACTACAAAGGAATTCAACACCCCTCTGAAGTTCAAGTTTTCACAAACCTTCCGAAATATTCCGCAAGTAATTGTAGGAACCTCTGTACTAGACGTAGCACACAACAAAAATACTCGGTATAATATTAAAGTCTCGGGTGTTACCACGTCTGGGTTCACTGTACACATTCTTGTTTGGGCTGATACATTAATGTATATACATGGATTCAATTGGATGGCATGTCCGAAGTAATCCAAATATGTTAGAGAAAAGTTGGAATAGAGACGTCCAAAATTTGACGATCTAATCCTGCGTTTAAAGCACTCGACAATAATGATTCTTTTGTGTGTTCACCAAATATATTGCATAGCTCGTATGAAGGGACATTCTTTCAAAGAGCATATGAAACGAGGGAGGGGGTGGAGGGTCATCAAATCGGGTTAGAAGAAGAAGAAGTATAAATTGACTATGCATCTGCATGTTGTTGTTTTTTTAATCCAATGAGTAGAACTTTTAATTATAATCATATTTATTGATTTTAATCAAAGTACGGTTTCTTAGATTACACCCCGCGTGCGCAAAATAACCCATTTACACAACAAACCTAGCATGATGTCTGGTGACAATTGCTGAAATAGAGTATACACTCATTAAATGTTATAAGTACACCAACACAGTACATAGCGTAACGTGCAAATAGTTGGTCGGTTGACATGCCAAATGGTTTTCCAACAATAACTCAAAAACGGGTTGACCTACGATTCTAAAATTTTAAGTGGAGATTATACATCCTCCACAGACTGCCGGACTCAATTAAATAAGAAATATATACTGAGCGTCAGAAGTTTTGCAACCAAATTAAAAATTCAATTTTTTAAATTGATCACTCGAAATAACTTTTTACTAACACCGTCGATTTGTGTACCCATAGTGCTCATGTTGAACCCATTTCCGTTGACCTCCGTTACGCGTGAATGATCACACCATCAAAAATGGTAAAACGTCTTTTCAAGCTCGCAAAGTAAGGGCTTTTCATTTTCGTCTTAATTTCCACTTCCAATTTACTTCATACATGTCTGTGATACGAAATACACCAATAGTTAGTCAAAACAGTTTGCAATGTACGCTACATTTGATGGCAAAAAATGGCAATTGTGAACATAAACGCTTCTCTACGTTTTTTGCAGTGGAAGGGACGTAATTTAATCGGTAATTGTACCAAAATGATCTCCCTTTGACCACAGACAAGTGCGGATGTCGTAATAGACACTGTACGAAATGTCACATTTTAAGAAACAGCGCACTGGTCATAAAAACGCAAAATAAAAGGAAGTGCCCCATAAGTTTTAATGTCGGGTGGACTACGATTAAGCAAACACAATGTCATTGAGTTTGGTGTTTTAATTATAGCAGCATTCCCTGTCTAGGTCAGCAGCATTGACCCTTGACCTGTTGTCACGTGGTACGTCATATACACGGTCCGTATGTTGGATATGATGCAACAGTCTTATTATGATAGAGACATGTCAAATGTATCCGACACAAAGTATTGTTAGTGAAACGCCAGCCTCTTGACTGTTATATACACGATTATGTTCACATTTGTCAATTTTTTCCCTCAAATGTAGCGTTCATTGCAAACTATTGTGACTAAATATTTATGTATTGCGTATCGCAGACATGTATCAAGTAAATTGGAAGTGTAAATTTAGTCGAAAATGAAAAACCCTTGCTTTGCGCGCTTGAATAGACGTTTTACCATTTTTGATGGTGTGATCATCCAAGCGTAACGGAGACCAACGGAAATGGGTTCAACATGAACACAATTGATACACAAATAGACAGTGTTAGTCAAAAGTTCTTTCGAGTTAACAATTTTAAAAAAATGAATTTTTAATTCGTTTGCGAAACTTTTGACGCTCAGTATATGATCTGAGATTGTAAAACTTTACAGAGAGGTTGCTAATCATCATATGTAGGCTCGTACTAATTTTGAGATCGATAGGTCAAAGGTCAAGGTCGTGATGACCTTAGCTACACTAGGCTATTTACTGTCATGAGACATGTATGTTTCACAAACCTCTCTTGTACAGTCTGTTATCATAATTCTTCCGGTTTTGTGTTTTCCTGGTGTGGGTATTGATGGACAATGTGTATGTAACATTTTGAGACTACTTGCGAAAATAATTTGTTTTGCACGTGCATTTTGCAAAATTTACGGTTCACTGCTCGCAGCGGGCAAATTATAATCATCGAATTATCGGATATTGCTGCTTTACTCCTTGGTTGAAGACACACAAAAAATGAATATGATATAATAAAAAAGATATCCTCATTACATGTTGGTGTACTTATAACATTTAACAAGTGTATATGTATAAACTATATTGATTTAGCAGTGCATTCATATAACAAGTTGAATTAAAGATATAAAATGCATATATACACGTATTTGACTACGCGCATATATTTAAGCTTGTTGTGTCGTGAAAGCAAAGAATACCAAATGATGGCATTTGTATTACTTTACCGTAGGCCTCAGAATTATCACAAAAACATACAAGTTGATGTCATGCCTTGTAAATTTTTTTATAGTGTATAATTATGAACATCAATACATCAATAAATGGTGTCATATTAGTTCATCACCGCATCCAAACTGATTAAATAATACAAACGGTCAAAAAAGATAGAACACAGAAAAAGAGGACGATTGTTTCCACTGTATCGCACTCCGTTGTAGGTAATAAACAGAAGGTCAAGTTCATCCACGTATCCAAAACTGAAGATTTAATCTGTCATAGAAAATAGAACACAGTAGAAGATGACAAATATATCTACAGTACCGCTGTCTCTTGTATGCAATAAACAGAAGACGTTGATGTTCATCTTCGTATCCAAACTGAAGTTATGATCTGTCATAGATGTAGAAGAATACGAATAATACGCACACACAAGACATTCACAGATTTCTAATTGTTTGATCCAGAGCATAATTACTTTTAAATTGTATTTTGTCACTACATAGCATCACATAATGTCTGCTAAGCATCGATGTCACATCGAAACCAAAGATCATATATAAAATTAGGGGTAGTCTTCGCCGAAACTTAGTCTTAATGTTATAGCAATGCTATCGCTTATTTCAGGTCGGTATTTCCGACAAAACGCCATCAATTTTTTAAAAGCGATTCAAATTAAATGACCGATACAACCAATTGAGGACAGGATTTTATCCTCGTAACGTTAATTCATTTGGAAGAAACTGTGTATATAGATATCACCCCTGGGTATCCCCCTACAAACAGTCTCGAATGTTGTTGGTCATATACAGCACAATACGTATTGTTTCGTCCATCGTTGGTGTCAATAAGCGTTCCTATTTGTTTTCCATCTTTATCTACCTGAACAATCACACCTGAGTACTCGCTTCCTACCAGGCATATTTGACCAGGTAACATACATAATGGCCGAGCTCGGGTAATGCCTGATAACGATACCTTCATTTTTAAATGACCACTCTTATCTAATACAACAAGGCAGGTTTTATTGTCCGTCACGTATATATCATTTGTGTCCTCACTCAGTGCAATATGTTTACAAGCTGAAAACATTGCTTCTCCATTTGTATCCTTGTCATACGTTCTTAGTTTGTTTCCAGTTTTACTATAGACACTTACTTTATTGTCTTCACCTACATAAATCTCACTAGTACTAGAATCATATGTCATTCCGTAATTACCGCCAGTAATATTAAATGACGATGTCGCTTGCATTGATTGGCCAACTGATACCAATTGTACAAGTTGAGAGTTACTGTATCTCACAGCTACCTCGTGTGTGCCAATCTTACAAACTGCTAAAGAAATTCCCGATAACACCAGACAATCTTTATATTTCATTTCTGAATTAAACCGCTTCAGTTTTTTATTGTGAAAGTCTATCAAGATCAGATCACCCGAATCCATTAAACACATATCGCATAAGGCTGTGTTTGATTCTTTATCCTGCTTTATATTGAGAGTTTTCTGCAAAGTTGCCTTGTATTCTTTAACAGGACATATATCTTCCAATCGACCAAATGAGTCCAATCCGTCCAAAGTGTTCTCAAGTGTCTTGTCAAAGGTATATATGAGGGCTCTATTATTACTTTCTTTCGTCATAGCTTCAAGAAGATATTCGCCATCGGCTGCAATGATCTTTCCAGTCGTCTTGGATGCGACAAACAGCTCCGGCTCATTTTCAATGGGCTCAAGTTTATCTAGATATGTTGTGGCTGTTATTACAGCTGCGTCTGTGGCTTGAACATCAATGTCGAGGGATGTCTTGTGTTCTTCATACTTGGCACGTATTTCTTGTCTCGAGATATTTGCTAATTCCTTTACTTTCTTAATGATCCTCTCCTCATACTGGTCAACGGCTTCCATTAATTCTAACTTCTGTTGATCAATGCAATCGATGTTTTCTGTTCGGTTTTCTTTTACTTCTTTTAATTGGGTAAGAACTTTTCTCAGCGCTTCTGTATTCTTAATAACTTCAGGACTGGATTTGAAATCCTTGGCCGCCTCATCTATCGACTCAGTAGAGCATAATCTGTAAATGAATATGAAAACAATATTGAATTCACACATGTCACGCATTTATATTATTGATTTATATCGTCATTAAAGGGGCATGCCCAGGAACTGTCGTGTCTTTTTTTTTCGTACACCAAATATGCGTTTGTCACTTGTAAAACCAATTATTACCGAAAATTCAAAGAAGAATGTGCGTTCAAAAAAGACCCTATAACGCGCACGGTGGTATTTTAAGTCGGTTTGAATTGACGACGACGATAGTTCCGATACTTCTGAGAGTTTAACTGAGCATTTCAATAATGAGCAATACTTATCATTTCAGTTTGTTGAAATTTTTCCGCAGTGTTTTCGGTTTTGACAGGTACCGAAATTGTCGAGTTGTGAAAATGTAGAACAATTTCTGAGACTGAAAACGGCAGTTTTGGTAAATCTTGAAAGGTGTATTTTGAGTAAACAAGCGGGATATTTTGTAAATATTTTACAGGGCTTTCATTAATTGATTTAGGCATTTAACTAATATAAAATTAATTGCTATTCGATGCGCTTCAGTTCCCCTTTAATATTGCTATAAATGCGTAGACATGTAGAGTATTTCTCCGTACCGAACATATTCAAATATTCACGTAAGGTATTTCCGAAATATTCCTATATAAGTGACCGTGAGAGAATGTGATACTAGACAGATGCCATTAACTCAACATACGATCACCTACACTCTTGACATGTGTTACATGTATTAAAGTGACTGAATGTTAAAATAAATTATGTCAAAATGCTTTAACAGTATTAATATCAAATACAGTAAACACGGTGCACAATCACGTGGTTTGTGACGTCACATTTTCGTATCGCGAACAGTAATTTTGGTAAATAAACGCCCGATTGAACCAAGAAAAATCGCCGTAAGTATTTATTTACGCATATTTAGAAATTATCATTTGTATGTTGCAAGTCCTTATATCAACACATACCCCCGACAACCACGAAAATGTCCCGGTCTGCTCTGGTTTTAACGGAGTTGCGGCCAAACTGATAAAAAATCTCAAAATTGGTGTTGGTATTGCTGAACACCATAAAACACGGTTTTCCTTGCCAGAGTCTTCGAAAGGCATCATCTGTTGGTACTTTATGCCAATAAACAGCTGATGACTGATTTTTTGTTCATTAAAGCCGCTATTTCCAACGTAAAATAGGATTTAAAATAATGCTATTGCGGCACGTTATGAAAGTTGAATGATATTGCAACCAGTATAGTATTGTCTCAAATAGTTAGCTGAAGAATACCTGTATATATATATATATATGAAATGAAGGTGGTTTGAAAAGCTTCGGGTTCGAGTGAGTTTCAGGTTTTCCTCCACATATGGGTAAATTATGAGAAGCTAAACACTTTTGTTTATTACGAAATAATATTAATTGCCATTTGGGCCATAGTACTATACAGGGACACTGTTTTAATTACAGCAACACAAAACATAAAACTGCCGTTAACCACATGTATAAACTCTGAAATGGCTAAACTCATGCCCGGCACGATCCCATACATGTTCATAATGAAAATAATACTATTATAAACGTCTGCATTAATTCCATTATCTTTCAGGCGCAATGAACATGCTCAAGGGGTATAACCTAAAGCATGGAGATTGGTGGTTTAAGTAAGACTTTCCATGGAGATTGGTGCCAATGGCCGATATTTTGATGTTTTTTGTCACTTGACGGACACATTTCCACCAAAGTAAGTTCATTGTCTTGTTTTATATGCGGCGTGTATGCGATAACCACCTAGCCATAAGTTTAAGCCACCTATCGGCGGTCTGTTTTAGTCCGTCAGTGCAGCAATGAAAGCCTGAAAGAAGGGATGGTGACATCGGGTGTCCGTAGTCCACATCTATTTTTATTAATTCTGAGGTATCCGGGGCATTCTGGCTGGTTTTATTGTGTTTGTTAGGTACTTCATGCATGTTTTTATCGTTAAATATTGTTTCTGCTTATTTAGTAGGCTCCATGTGTATATGTTTAACGTTTAAGACGATTTCATGGAGATTCGTCAACTTTAAGACCCTCTCCATGGAGACTTGTTATTACTTTGTAAACAATATGTGATGGTATTATAATCATGGAAGTAATCTCTATTTTGTACCAATTTCATGGCTACTGACTTGGCGAGTAACATATTATTGGAACCAAAAAGTATACAGTGACAACACCACCTGGCTGCAATAATTATTGTGATTTTCTTATTTGTACTTCAAAGATATGCACATAATAATAAAGTATGATTTTTTTTATAATTGTGTGCTCTGTTTTTTATGCACCAGTCAAATCAAACCCTGACTCCCCAACCCCGGGTTATAGACACGAGTTTTTAACTTTTGGTGTCCCCTCACTGGTGAATGAGAGCAGGACTTTTGCTCCGAACCTAAATACGTAGACCGGGAATATGTTTCACTGATAAGGGCGGTATTTTTACCTTTTTTAAGGTTCTCGGGCAGGGATTTTACCATAGTTTAAAAAGTCAACCCCTCCTTTCCCCATGCTAAGGGTTTCAATGGACTGGTGCATTGTGTATCTGTAATGATATTCAGTTGAACTGACAAAAGGCCTAGTAGTAGCCGTCTTCTCTACTACATGGATATTATCTTTTTCGGAAACGTGTGCTACAGGCAACATCAATTTGGTAGATTGTGGTTTCAAATATACATGTATTTGAAACACCCACCGTTTTCTGCATCGCATTTATGATATAGAGATTTTGGAATCAGTTTTCGGATCAGTATTCTTTCAAGCACTTACGTACAATCCACAAGGAACCAACAACTTCTCAACATGTGGAGTAAAACCAGCATTGACAAATTGAAGCAACTAGGAATCAAACCAATATTGGTGGCTACAAACACTGCGCGTTAACCATTACAGCAGTTTATAAGTGGCATGTCAATGTTCAAAACATCACAATGAAACCTCACTTATCCGACCACCCTTATTTATTTTAAAACATACTTATTATCGCTGTTTATATATTGATAAAGGCTTATCATACTTGAAACTGTCATATTTTAGAGTTGGTTGTATTATAAATCAAGAGTACAAAATGTAATCATTGGAACTGACTTCGAACTGGAGGTTTTAATTTTAAGGTGGTCTTTAAGTGAAGTTTTATTGTTTGCTACATTCATAAGAGTGAAATTCAATATTCGCTCTCATCTCTATAATGCATTCATCTTGTTAAATGCATTGTACCTTTGACACTTATTTCAAATGGGTCATTTGTTTTTGCTTAAGAGGCAGCAAGTAGAGAACACAGTATGGTGTTACCATGTATATGGGCGCACTGCCCTTCAGACATTGGTTCTTTAACGTACCTGGTGTACAGCACTGATACCTGCGAGACTACCTCTGGGTTACCTTCCAAATAGATCATGTCTAGTTGGGTGGGAAACACGGAAAAGCGTTCCATGAATAACCAAGTGCACCGGCCGAGGTTCGAACCAGGGACCTATTGATCAGCAGTCAAGCGGGCTATCCGCTCGACCACAGTGCAACCCTAGTAAATACTTTGTATACTACATTTGTATTTATAAAGGGGTCATTGCCGAGAGGTCATAGTAGACCGATGGTCACTTTTTTGTGCAACCAATATAGTAATAATTACGTAAATTTGTTTGATATTTTTATTTACAAATTGTAGTTTTAAAGGCTCATTAGCGCAGATGATCAATGTTATAAAGGCAGATTGATCTGATGCTTTGTGAACCAAAATGTTCCAGGCAGTATCTTAACATATTCAGCAAGCATTGTTGAACAATAACATTAATTTTAAAGTAAACAAAAACAAAGAATACAACCAAAATCTGTGCTATTGGATCTTTCCAACAAAACAAAATAGACATATTATTTCATGTTCTTTTATAATTTTATAGAATCATAACCTTGAACATGTATTAAATTACGTGAATAAAGTGTTTTCATGAGTCTTTACTCTATATTTATTTTCTGGATTTTCACTGGGGTTCTTCGTGCCGATACAAATGACAAGGTGATGCTGAAGTTAATCGTTTTCTTTTTGATGACGAATATCTAAATGGTGACGGCGTATTTAATTTGCGACACAAAGCTTTTTAGTTACACTTTCATTAGGCAAAGATATTTCATTAAAATTTATCTTTCGTTTTCTTTTCTGCCACTTCCTCCTTGAATGAAGTAACGTCTTTTTGGTACGCATTCTTCAAAGCAGGAGTCTGAAGAATAAATAGAACTATATTTTTAATCAATGAAGATAACACACTATGGTGCAAAACATTTTAGAACATAATACTTACATTGATTTAATTCTCCACAGTTTGGGTCTTAAAGTTGACGAATCTCCATGAAATCGTCTTAAACGTTAACAATATGCACATGGAGCCTCCTAAATAAGCAGAAACAGTATTTTAACCATAAAAGCATGCATGAAGTACCTAGCAAACACAATAAAACCAGCCAGAATGCCCCGGATACCTCAGAATTAATAAAAATAGATGCGGACTACGGATACCCGATGTCACCATCCCTTCTTACAGGCTTTTATCGCTGCACTGACGGACTAAACAGACCGCCGATAGGTGGCTTAAACTTATGGCTAGGTGGTTATCGCATACACGCCGCATATAAAACAAGACAATGAACTTACTTTGGTGGAAATGTGTCCGTCAAGTGACAAAAAACATCAAAATATCGGCCATTGGCACCAATCTCCATGGAAAGTCTTACTTAAACCACCAATCTCCATGCTTTAGGTTATACCCCTTGATGCTGCAACACAAATGCACGTCTGTCCGACCTGTAGTAAGACGTAAAGGCCCATGAGAAAAGGGAGCAGAATCAGCGGACATTCTGTTGTGACATTTGTAACCATCACGCACTTCCACGTTTTGAACTTAATGAACATATGCATAGTCATGCAGAAGACCGCAGTATGGCATGCCGACACTGTGGTGCGAAGAACAAGCACATATCCTCTCTGAATAGGCACATTAGTCAACGCCACAGGCTTCATTGAAAACAGTTGTTCCCACTGAAAAGTTACTCTGTGGTTCATAAAATCATTCTACTAAAGTTATTGTTTCATGTTTAAGATTTAATATTTTTCAGTTCAGATACCGAATTTGTTCTTATTATAGCCTCCCTTATTTTTTGCAAACGTAGCATCAAATACTAAAATATTAAGAAAGTTCCAGAGAATCACATCTATCGGATTTACATGTGTATACATTTGTGTGTTTAAAAAGGAATTGAAATATGCTTTGGTACATTTAAATTTCGAGTTGGGTGTTTATTTGAGGTATAAGTGTTTTGTTATATCGGTCCGAAAATGACCGAGTGTTAGGGGAATTGCACATTTTAAGATAAAGGCCGTTTAGTAGAATAAATGCGGTATGTTCGTGATATATATTTCGTTAACACAATGCCCTTTTTATAACTTAATTACTGATGCGCTTGCTCCAAAATAAGGATGAGCTCTTTATAGGCGTGACTTAATAAACAAAGCTATTTATCGTTGGCATGCATTAGTATTTTGCAATGTTTTTTAGTTGTGTTGTTTTGATAGTTCCTGTTAACATTGTTTAATTCTTAAGTTCAAAATGTACAATCACGTGACTTACATTGGTATCGCTTCTTGCCAAACCTGCATATTGTGGCAGTCTCGGACTCATCTTTACATATCAGGTTGTACCATATTAAAGCCAGCTAGGTATTAGTAAATGAATTATAGAATGTCGGTCTTTGATTAAAACACTGCGATTGTAGTTGACCCAATACCAAAAATAAGTCACACGATATGTATCATAGTTAAGAGCATTGTTCATAAATTGAAATGACACAAATATAGGCTTACATATTTATCATATAACTAGATAAATGAGCGGTCGTCAAAATACAAAATAATTATTTTTGTAACTTTAATCATTATTTATAGTTTGTTCACGAATGTACAGTCAAATATTACACAATGTATGTATTTGATGTCACAACCAAAATGATGCCACACATGACATAATCTATCAGAAACTGATCCTCGTTCCAATACAACTTAAGCTTGCTAAATCATATATGTCGCAAATCTTAAAACTGTGAATAAGATCATTTGTGAAAACAACAATATACATAATGTAATTAATTACAGCATTATTAAAAACTCAAGTTCTGGTTAAACTTGAAATAATTGGCTAAACTAATCTTAATCGTGTATCGGCGTGTATTGATGAACATCAAGATAAAAGTATCGATGACACAATTCTGGCATTAATTGTTTTGCCTTATAACAAAAGAACGTCTTGAAAGTTCGTTCTGGTTTTAAATTTGCTTAAACTAAATAAAGTGGACATAAGCACCACCAGTCAATAGAGCAAGTATTGTAGCACAAAACGTTTTTCAATAAACACCATTTTGTTCGTACTATTCTGAATTTTCCGAAGAACGAATTTTCCTGACGTCATTTAATATACCTCATTACAAAATCATTTATTATTGACCTTTATTTTGCTAACGTATGATTATGAATGAAGTTACATGTTTTTATAGAATATTAAAATCAAATCTTAATGAAACCTTTTAATTGTCTTTGTTGAATCTTTATTTGTCAGAAAAGTCGAGTTCACATCATCATAATTTTAACCTTAAAGTAATGAGCACAAGATGTGAGATAACTAAATATGCCCCATATCCGACGTCGATATCGATAGGACTGTTGCTGACACACGAAATATCCAACAATGGCGATTCATAGTCGTTTCGCAGGCAGTTTTGAATTGTCTGTATTGAGAAAAGTTGCTGTCATATTATAGTGTTCATGTAGACGCATATATGTGTCGTGTATCAATTGCCAATCCCCATTCTCATCGTCGGGAGGATCTTGCTTTCATTTCGTCGGGCACTGCTGTCCCACCGAACACCAAGGGAACCGTTTTTTACCGCATTCCTGTCAATGCTCATGGTAGCGACCTTTTTCCTGCATACAACCCGGGTTCGCTCTGGGAGGTCGAAGTCGTGGTTCCTGTCAGAATCGAACTTCAAATTAAAGTACAGTGTACTGATAGTAAGGCCATACCAAATTGTATTTTGGTTTAGCGTCCACCCTAAGTTCGAAAACCTATCTAGCTATACTGAGACAAAAAACAAAATACTCGAAAAACACCAAGTAATTAAACGACTTCTTTGTTCATTATTATATAGCTAACAAACACCCAAGCATTACCTAATAATAATAATAACCTGCAATAACTGAAAACTTATTGGTGTGTATCCTACTGTTGTGTAGGGGTCGGGGACATGATGGTGAACACGAATGATAAGTATGAAATTAAAAATCAATATATCAATGGAGTTTGAAAATATAAGACGTTATAAACTTTGTTGTTTTTTCCTTCCCAAGATGCCTTAACCTATCCGACGCTAAACGAAGAAATGATTTGGTTTGGCCTACAGCCATCGTTAATTGTTTTATGGAGATGACCACAATACGGATAGCTAATTGACCAAAATAACACTTGGTTCAGAACCATATTGGAGCATACTTTTCCGCTGGTTGCAATATCATTTAACTTTCATAAGGTGCTGCAATAGCATTATTTTAAATCCCATTTTACGTTGGAAATAGCGGCTTTAATGAACAAAAAAATCAGTCATCAGCTGTTTGTAGGCATAAAGTATCAACAGATGATGCCTTTCGAAGACTCTGGCAAGGAAAACCGTGTTTTATGGTGTTCTAGAATCTGCTGTCAGCAATACCAACACCAATTTTGAGATTTTTGATCAGTTTGACCGCAACTCCGTTAAAACTAGAGAAGATCGGGACATTTTCGTGGTTGTCGGGGGTATGTATTGATATAAGGACTTGCAACATACAAATGATAATTTCTAAATATGCGTAAATAAATACTTACGGCGATTTTTCTTGGTTCAATCGGGCGTTTATATACCAAAATTACTGTTCGCGATACCAAAATGTGACGTCACAAACCACGTGATTGTGCACCATGGTAAAACTCTGTAGACCAACCACCGAAACTCTTGACATTTGTTACATGTATTTATGTGACTGAATGTAACTGTTAAAACAAATTATGCCATAATGCTTTAAATAGAATTAATATAAAATAAAGTAAACCCCTGTAGAGCAACACCCTTTGGGAACAGCAGGTATCATCCGTTGTTTAGATGTTGTTGTTAAACGTATACTATACCTGTGTTTAACCATGGCACATGTTCCACAACACACCTGACCATGATCCTTACAGTGTGTATCAATCATCTTCCCGTCATGTATTGAACATCTCAGAGTCTCAGAAGTCGTGTTTCCTCGTCCTTTGACCTGCCCATCCACATTAACCGAGTCCGATATATCAATGTCATTCACATGATGTGACTTTGAAGACGGAATTTTATTGTGATATTTAACACACCTCCCACAGTAATATATCTCACAGTCCACACAGTAATGTCTAGCCTGAGTACGACTGCCATCTTCCAAACATAGTGAGCAACAAACATGTCCAATATGTTCTGATTCGTCCGTAGAATATTTCAACTGATCACATGCCGCCATTTTGAATAATTGTTAAACGTACGAGGATAATATACAATTTAAATGTAGGCTATCATATTTTCTGAAACCAGATAACCCACTTTACACAAACAGTTAACTGTCGGGTATTTACTGAAAATGTATGGTTTACATGTACCGGTGTATACAATGTACATGTACAATGATATGAATAGATTATTTGTTGCACAATCGAGTTTTTCATTCTAACTAAAGCGTAAAGAATGAATATACATTAAAAGTCCCTGAAGGTTTTAAAAATAAACTTCCGATGATTGCGCGACGTAAACACTGCTTTCAATGGTTTTATTCATGACAGTTTCCCTTAAACTTATGGCTAGGTGGTTATCGCATACACGCCGCATATAAAACAAGACAATGAACTTACTTTGGTGGAAATGTGTCCGTCAAGTGACAAAAAACATCAAAATATCGGCCATTGGCACCAATCTCCATGGAAAGTCTTACTTAAACCACCAATCTCCATGCTTTAGGTTATACCCCTTGATGCTGCAACACAAATGCACGTCTGTCCGACCTGTAGTAAGACGTAAAGGCCCATGAGAAAAGGGAGCAGAATCAGCGGACATTCTGTTGTGACATTTGTAACCATCACGCACTTCCACGTTTTGAACTTAATGAACATATGCATAGTCATGCAGAAGACCGCAGTATGGCATGTCGACACTGTGGTGCGAAGAACAAGCACATATCCTCTCTGAATAGGCACATTAGTCAACGCCACAGGCTTCATTGAAAACAGTTGTTCCCACTGAAAAGTTACTCTGTGGTTCATAAAATCATTCTACTAAAGTTATTGTTTCATGTTTAAGATTTAATATTTTTCAGTTCAGATACCGAATTTGTTCTTATTATAGCCTCCCTTATTTTTTGCAAACGTAGCATCAAATACTAAAATATTAAGAAAGTTCCAGAGAATCACATCTATCGGATTTACATGTGTATACATTTGTGTGTTTAAAAAGGAATTGAAATATGCTTTGGTACATTTAAATTTCGAGTTGGGTGTTTATTTGAGGTATAAGTGTTTTGTTATATCGGTCCGAAAATGACCGAGTGTTAGGGGAATTGCACATTTTAAGATAAAGGCCGTTTAGTAGAATAAATGCGGTATGTTCGTGATATATATTTCGTTAACACAATGCCCTTTTTATAACTTAATTACTGATGCGCTTGCTCCAAAATAAGGATGAGCTCTTTATAGGCGTGACTTAATAAACAAAGCTATTTATCGTTGGCATGCATTAGTATTTTGCAATGTTTTTTAGTTGTGTTGTTTTGATAGTTCCTGTTAACATTGTTTAATTCTTAAGTTCAAAATGTACAATCACGTGACTTACATTGGTATCGCTTCTTGCCAAACCTGCATATTGTGGCAGTCTCGGACTCATCTTTACATATCAGGTTGTACCATATTAAAGCCAGCTAGGTATTAGTAAATGAATTATAGAATGTCGGTCTTTGATTAAAACACTGCGATTGTAGTTGACCCAATACCAAAAATAAGTCACACGATATGTATCATAGTTAAGAGCATTGTTCATAAATTGAAATGACACAAATATAGGCTTACATATTTATCATATAACTAGATAAATGAGCGGTCGTCAAAATACAAAATAATTATTTTTGTAACTTTAATCATTATTTATAGTTTGTTCACGAATGTACAGTCAAATATTACACAATGTATGTATTTGATGTCACAACCAAAATGATGCCACACATGACATAATCTATCAGAAACTGATCCTCGTTCCAATACAACTTAAGCTTGCTAAATCATATATGTCGCAAATCTTAAAACTGTGAATAAGATCATTTGTGAAAACAACAATATACATAATGTAATTAATTACAGCATTATTAAAAACTCAAGTTCTGGTTAAACTTGAAATAATTGGCTAAACTAATCTTAATCGTGTATCGGCGTGTATTGATGAACATCAAGATAAAAGTATCGATGACACAATTCTGGCATTAATTGTTTTGCCTTATAACAAAAGAACGTCTTGAAAGTTCGTTCTGGTTTTAAATTTGCTTAAACTAAATAAAGTGGACATAAGCACCACCAGTCAATAGAGCAAGTATTGTAGCACAAAACGTTTTTCAATAAACACCATTTTGTTCGTACTATTCTGAATTTTCCGAAGAACGAATTTTCCTGACGTCATTTAATATACCTCATTACAAAATCATTTATTATTGACCTTTATTTTGCTAACGTATGATTATGAATGAAGTTACATGTTTTTATAGAATATTAAAATCAAATCTTAATGAAACCTTTTAATTGTCTTTGTTGAATCTTTATTTGTCAGAAAAGTCGAGTTCACATCATCATAATTTTAACCTTAAAGTAATGAGCACAAGATGTGAGATAACTAAATATGCCCCATATCCGACGTCGATATCGATAGGACTGTTGCTGACACACGAAATATCCAACAATGGCGATTCATAGTCGTTTCGCAGGCAGTTTTGAATTGTCTGTATTGAGAAAAGTTGCTGTCATATTATAGTGTTCATGTAGACGCATATATGTGTCGTGTATCAATTGCCAATCCCCATTCTCATCGTCGGGAGGATCTTGCTTTCATTTCGTCGGGCACTGCTGTCCCACCGAACACCAAGGGAACCGTTTTTTACCGCATTCCTGTCAATGCTCATGGTAGCGACCTTTTTCCTGCATACAACCCGGGTTCGCTCTGGGAGGTCGAAGTCGTGGTTCCTGTCAGAATCGAACTTCAAATTAAAGTACAGTGTACTGATAGTAAGGCCATACCAAATTGTATTTTGGTTTAGCGTCCACCCTAAGTTCGAAAACCTATCTAGCTATACTGAGACAAAAAACAAAATACTCGAAAAACACCAAGTAATTAAACGACTTCTTTGTTCATTATTATATAGCTAACAAACACCCAAGCATTACCTAATAATAATAATAACCTGCAATAACTGAAAACTTATTGGTGTGTATCCTACTGTTGTGTAGGGGTCGGGGACATGATGGTGAACACGAATGATAAGTATGAAATTAAAAATCAATATATCAATGGAGTTTGAAAATATAAGACGTTATAAACTTTGTTGTTTTTTCCTTCCCAAGATGCCTTAACCTATCCGACGCTAAACGAAGAAATGATTTGGTTTGGCCTACAGCCATCGTTAATTGTTTTATGGAGATGACCACAATACGGATAGCTAATTGACCAAAATAACACTTGGTTCAGAACCATATTGGAGCATACTTTTCCGCTGGTTGCAATATCATTTAACTTTCATAAGGTGCTGCAATAGCATTATTTTAAATCCCATTTTACGTTGGAAATAGCGGCTTTAATGAACAAAAAAATCAGTCATCAGCTGTTTGTAGGCATAAAGTATCAACAGATGATGCCTTTCGAAGACTCTGGCAAGGAAAACCGTGTTTTATGGTGTTCTAGAATCTGCTGTCAGCAATACCAACACCAATTTTGAGATTTTTGATCAGTTTGACCGCAACTCCGTTAAAACTAGAGAAGATCGGGACATTTTCGTGGTTGTCGGGGGTATGTATTGATATAAGGACTTGCAACATACAAATGATAATTTCTAAATATGCGTAAATAAATACTTACGGCGATTTTTCTTGGTTCAATCGGGCGTTTATATACCAAAATTACTGTTCGCGATACCAAAATGTGACGTCACAAACCACGTGATTGTGCACCATGGTAAAACTCTGTAGACCAACCACCGAAACTCTTGACATTTGTTACATGTATTTATGTGACTGAATGTAACTGTTAAAACAAATTATGCCATAATGCTTTAAATAGAATTAATATAAAATAAAGTAAACCCCTGTAGAGCAACACCCTTTGGGAACAGCAGGTATCATCCGTTGTTTAGATGTTGTTGTTAAACGTATACTATACCTGTGTTTAACCATGGCACATGTTCCACAACACACCTGACCATGATCCTTACAGTGTGTATCAATCATCTTCCCGTCATGTATTGAACATCTCAGAGTCTCAGAAGTCGTGTTTCCTCGTCCTTTGACCTGCCCATCCACATTAACCGAGTCCGATATATCAATGTCATTCACATGATGTGACTTTGAAGACGGAATTTTATTGTGATATTTAACACACCTCCCACAGTAATATATCTCACAGTCCACACAGTAATGTCTAGCCTGAGTACGACTGCCATCTTCCAAACATAGTGAGCAACAAACATGTCCAATATGTTCTGATTCGTCCGTAGAATATTTCAACTGATCACATGCCGCCATTTTGAATAATTGTTAAACGTACGAGGATAATATACAATTTAAATGTAGGCTATCATATTTTCTGAAACCAGATAACCCACTTTACACAAACAGTTAACTGTCGGGTATTTACTGAAAATGTATGGTTTACATGTACCGGTGTATACAATGTACATGTACAATGATATGAATAGATTATTTGTTGCACAATCGAGTTTTTCATTCTAACTAAAGCGTAAAGAATGAATATACATTAAAAGTCCCTGAAGGTTTTAAAAATAAACTTCCGATGATTGCGCGACGTAAACACTGCTTTCAATGGTTTTATTCATGACAGTTTCGTTCATTTTCTGAAAACATGATTTTCTCTATTATAACTTAGTATGTGTTATAGTAAATTACATACTAGTAATATAAAAAACAGTTATATAAAGATCAAATAAAAATGTATATAATGTATATTAAATCTATCTAAATGTACGTACATGTATACGTGTATTAGCTTTCTTGACCAAACATCTGTAATGCAATTAGCATTGCCTTTTGACCGTCGAGCTGCCGTGAGTTAAAACATTTAAAATATCGCCTCTGAAAACACTGAACGTGTTTCTATCAAAATTTCCACAACTGCTCCCTCAATGGTCGAAAAGGGACGACAAGTGGTCGAATAGCGGCACATTTGTCATCTGATATATTTTTATAGTATAGTCAGGGGACTTGACTAACCACTGATTTATGAGGATGGGGATTGGGAATAGTGGCTACTGTCGGGTATTGACAACCTTAAAGTACAAATCCCGGCCCAGGAGAGTGGATGCATGTAACTAGTACATTACGCCATCGGTGTAACATATATTTATTGTACGAGAGGTTTATATCATAGGTAACTGTATCATTGATATGATTTTTGTAAACATTATAGTTTTCTTTCAATGCCCATGTAGAATAGGTTCGTATTAAAGTCGACTTGAAATTGCAAGGGGGGGCTTAGTGGGCTGATATTGTCAAGGTTCTATAAACCAGAAAACTTTTATAACCAACAATTCACTAAAGAAGCGTGTCTGGGTACTGTTTTATCAAAGCATTTACGGAAATCGTAAACTTACGATCAAATTTATATTCTTTATATTACTTTTATGACTATAAAATGTGATAAATGGAGCTGTTATACTAATCAAGGTTCAGGTAATGAACTTCTACTAACAATAGCTGTCCCTAAAACGCAGTTGTTAAAGAATTATACAGAATTTAAAATTGGACGTAAGTTTACCATTTACGTAACTATGTTGATAAAACAGTACCCTGCTGCTCAACTTTACACCATACAATTTTCTGTTTGAACCGTTGGGAAACATGTTGACCAACTAAAACTCTATCTTACTAGCACCTGTGTTTATTAATCGATATTAAATTCAATTTACATTCAACCAATAATGGGTCGTAACTTTGGGGCTTGTTTTTGTTGAAAAGTACATTGATTGGATGACGAGTGATCTACGCACATCAGGTGCATGACGTCACTGAAATAGAAAACATACAATGTACTACCTTCATACAGCAACAATGTATCCTAAGAAAATATTCGTTTTGTTCAAGAAGTGACAGTTTACTATGCATGTATACATTTTACCTATCCAGAGCAACAGCCACTGAAAAACGTGAAAAATATCACCTCAATCGAACCGAACGGTACTTTGATGTATTTTCCTAGAAATGTATAATTTATGTTTGAAACTGTAGTGTTTATACATAGATCTACTCTCAATGTCAAAGGTAATCAAACGACACTCTGATAGCAAACAGTATGAGTTATACAGTAGAACGTTGAACATCATGTTGTACGTCAATAAATATATATTAATCTTATAATCGTTGTGGTTAGTTATGAATTACACCACTTAGAACATTACATTTGGCGACGAGGATTACAACAAGTTTTTAATTAATTGTTGAAAAAACAACATTGGAATTTTACGTGACATTTAAGTGACTCATTCATGAAAATTGATGTTTTACTAACGAAAAATGGCACAAGGATTACCAGTGTTTTCAAACTTTGTTGTGAATGAACCTGCCGTAGACACTCGTTGGAAGAAATGGTGCAACCGTCTTGAGCACTTGTTTGTTGGATTAGATATAAAAGATGCAAAGAGAAAACGTGCATTGCTCCTGCACTATGCTGGTGAAGGTGTGGATGAAATTTTCGACACATTATCAAACACAGGAGATGATTACACGACGGCAGTAACAAATTTGACTGAGTATTTCGCACCCAAAAAATGTACCGAGTACGAGATTTACAAATTCCGCCAATTGAAACAAGAATCAGATGAATTAATTGACGCATTTCACACAAGGCTCCGGAAGTATTCTACAAATTGTGAATTTGCAGATGCAGACAAAGAAATCAAATCGCAAATAATTCAGGGATGCTTATCAACAAGACTTCGCAGAAAAGCCCTGAAAGAGGAAATATCATTGGACAGAATAATACAAGAAGCAAGAGCACTTGAACTGTCTGATAAACATGCTTCAGATATTGAAAATGGAACAACAGAAAAGTCTAATAGTGTAAGAAAACAGACCTACGGACCAAAGAAAAAAGCAGCATACAAGCCAAATAAATCTAATAAAACGAGAAAATGCAGGAATTGTGGGAATGATTACCCTCATAAATCTAAATGTCCGGCTCAAGGGAAGGAATGCAACTACTGTCACAAGAAAAACCACTTTGAAAGCCTATGTCGCTCGAAAACGAAACAATCAGGAAAAACGCACAATTTAAATGACTATTCGTCAAGTGATGACAGTGACCACAGTGTACAAAACTATGCTTTTGGACTGAGTGTAAACGCCATTTCTCCACGACCGTACATAAGTGCATCAGTCAATGGACATAATGTTAAGTTCCTGGTTGACTCTGGCTCTTCATTAAACGTACTAGACCAAGAAACGTACAACAAGATGACACCAAAACCAAAACTGCAGCAGTCAAATACGAAAGTGTTTGCATATGGTACAAAATCAAATGTGAAGCTCCTTGAAAAATTTATAGCTACCGTTGAAACGAAGCAGAAATACACCACGTGTGAAATTCTCGTGACAGAAGGGAAAAGTGGTAATTTGCTGTCATATGTTACGTCAGTGGATCTACACGTGATGACAGAAATTCATTCACTGCAACCCAGTAAAGTCGATGAACTTTGCAAGAAGTACAAATCTGTGTTTACAGGTATAGGAAAGTTCAAGGACTAACAGATTGACCTATATCTTGATCCAAATGTGCAGCCAATAACACAACCACACAGACGAATTCCGTTTCATCAACGAAAACAAGTTGAGAAGGAATTGAAACGCCTTGAGGACCTGGATATCATTGAGTGCGTAGATGGACCTACTGACTGGGTCTCGCCCATAGTGGTAGCGCCAAAACCAAAGTCGAAATCAAATGAAATTAGGCTGTGTGTGGACATGCGATTGCCAAATCAAGCAATTAAACGAACTAAACATATCATTCCGACAATTGATGACATGATAGTGGATTTGAATGGATCCAAAGTATTCTCTAAACTGGATCTAAACTCCGGATATCATCAGCTTGAACTCTCAGAAGCTTCTCGCAATGTGACGACGTTCACAACACATGCTGGTATTAGACGGTATAAACGTTTGAGTTTTGGAATTAACAGTGCCGAAGAAATATTCCAAAATACACTCCGCACTGCGCTGGAAGGGCTAGACGGTGTAAGGAATATATCAGCCGACATAATTGTATACGCGGAATGTCCAAAACAGCATGACCAACGTCTAGAGGCCGTTTTGAAACGCTTGCATACAAAGGGGTTCACGTTGAATAGAGATAAATGTGAATTTAACAAACGTAAACTTGAATTCTTTGGCTATGTATTTGGTGAAGATGGACTCTCTGCCGATCCGAAAAAATGTGAAACCATCAAAAATGCTCCATCACCAACAAATGTCTCAGAAGTACGTAGTTTTCTGGCCATGACAAACTATGTATCAAGGTTTATTCCAGGTTATTCAACAATAACTGAACCATTGCGTAAACTGATAAAGAAGGATGTTAATTGGATATGGGAACAGGAGCAGCAAGAAGCATTTAAAATGCTACAGAACAGTCTGAGCAGCGACACTGTGATGACTTACTTCAATCAGTATCAGTATTTGAGGATCTTATGGAAGATTGATTGTTTCGTATATTGTCAAATAAGTTTCCTCGTAAAATAAAGTCTTTATTATTATATTATTATTATTATAATCCGAAAGCTGATACGGAAATAATCGTCGACGCCAGTCCAGTTGGAATAGCAGCAATTATGCTTCAAAATGGTAGAGTAGTTTGCTACGTAAGCAAGTCACTAACTGATGTAGAAACACGATATTCTCAAACGGAACGTGAAAATCTAGCCATTGTCTGGGCAATTGAGCATTGGCATATCTATTTATGTGGACATCCATTCACTTTAATTAGTGATGCGAAGGCACTGGAACATATCTATGCCAATCCGAAGTCGAAACCGCCAGCAAGACTTGAACGTTGGAGAATGAGACTACAAGCATATGATTTTCGAGTAAAATATAGGCCTGGTGAATCAAACATGTCAGATTACTTAAGCCGACATCCGGATGCCGCCAGTTCAAAGCCAACAATACAGTCAAACCAAGCGGAGGAACATGTATCGTTCATAGCACATCAATGTGTCCCAAAAGCAGTTAAAATGAATGAAATCATAAGTGCCACTGGCAAGGACAGTGACTTACAAATAGTTATATCAAATGTCAAACGCTCGACATGGAAAAAAACACAGAACGATGTAATTGAAGTTTTTGCACGATGCAAAAATGCACTAACAGTCGCGTATCTTAAATATGGTGAAGTTTTACTTCATAATTCAAAACTGGTGATACCAAAATCACTTCAGGAAAAAGTGATAAACATTGCCCATGAAGGACATCAGTGTATCGTTAAAACAAAACAGTTGTTACGCGAAAAAGTTTATTTCCCGGGAATTGACAAACAGGTTGAACAAAAGTGCAAAAGTTGCATACCATGCCTTGCTGCAACAAAAACAAAAACTGCAGAACCGCTAAATATGAGCGAAATGCCACAATATCCATTTCAACGTGTCAGTATGGATTTCGCAGGACCTTTTCCCGATGGAAAATACGTACTAGTGTTGATAGATGAATACTCACGTTTCCCAATAGTTGAAATTGTCAACTCAACTTCAGCAAAAACTGTCATACCAGTTTTAGACAAAATATTTTCAGAACACGGAATATGTGAAGTTTTGAAAACTGATAATGGCCCTCCAATGAATGGACATGAATTCTCACAGTTTGCAAATTATATGGGATTTACACACAGGAAAATTACTCCATTATGACCGCAAGCAAATGGTGAATGCGAAAGATTCATGCGATCTATAGGCAAAGCGATACGAGCAGCTCAAGCTCAAGGCACGTCTTGGAGACAGGATATGCACTCATATTTGAGGAATTATCGCGCAACACCACACGCTTCAACGAAAATATCACCAGCTGAATTGTTTTATGGACGCTGTATCAATATCAAAATACCAAGTGTGTCAACGCCTACACAATCGGATCAGACAGACATAAACAATAATCATATGAAAGCCAGAAAGTCTGGCAAAAATGCAAAACAGAAAATGAAATCATACGCTGACACTAGACGACATGCGAAACCGTCCAATCTAAAGTTAGGTGATACTGTGCTGGTTAAGCAAAATAAACAGAACAAACTGACACCACCGTTTGATCCAAACCCGTATGAAATTACGTCTAAGAAAGGGTCAATGGTCACAGCCAAGCGAGAGGACAAAGAAATAACAAGGAATTCTTCCTTTTTCAAAAACATTGAATACCCGCCGCAATTACCACCATCATCAGCATCATCGGACGACAACATCACAGAGAATCCAACTGAACTCCATCCTAGTGATATACCATCGTCAGATAATACACCACCTGTTCGAAGAAGTGTGCGTGAGAGAAAATCACCTGAATATTTAAAACATTATGTTACAAAATAGTGTTCTTAAAAATAGTGAAACTGTTATACAAAAGTGCTGATTTAAGTGTTTAATGTTTGAATGTATATAGTGTATATTACTTTTTGATTTATTGTAATCATGTTTAGGCAAATGTTTAAATTTGTGAAAATCTAATGTTCCATACAAACAGAGTGATACTGTATTTTTAGTAATATTCATTCAACCTAATTTCACCACAAACAATCATACTCTGGAATGTCATTGAAACATGACACTGTTGTGAAAGATACTATTAATGGACCATTAAAATACACTCGTATTTATTTGACATTATACCGCCTAGAATGAACACGTGCAGAACTTTCAATGATATGAACACTTGTGAACTTTGATAAATTACGTACAGACACATTGACAGAATTTGTCTGGAATCATACCATGTTTGTTTATTGTTTCATTTATATGTTTCACATAATATTATGTTACCATGGCTATGCAAGTATCAATTCAAGTGAAGGGAAGATGTAGTGTTTATACATAGATCTACTCTAAATGTCAAAGGTAATCAAACGACACTCTGATAGCAAACAGTATGAGTTATACAGTAGAACGTTGAACATCATGTTGTACAGTCAATAAATATATATTAATCTTATAATCGTTGTGGTTAGTTATGAATTACACCACTTAGAACATTACAGAAACATACACTAATATGAAGCGAACATATTAATGAAACTGCATACAAGAATTTACGAACATACTAAAATTACATTGTCAAATTACACAAACAACATACATGTATACACTGGTCAAAATATTTGTAAAACATGCCTAGTTTCGTTTCACAAACGTAAAAGCTGTAGATTTAATCTAAAAGCTAACATCATACACTGGCCAACACATTGGTAGATCTAAAGCATGTATATATACAGTGAAGTTTTAATTTTACTACGCAAAACGGTTTTGAAATACTTCATATAAAGCAGGGGGTATTTGTAATTACAAGAACACAAAGTCCTTCATGTGACCTGGCAATACGACATAGTATAAGACCGTGTGTATGCGTACGCATGTGGCTGGTATACGGACACTTACGTGAAAGAGAAATAGGGGATGACCCGAAATAACCACAAACCTAGAACCGACATCGAAAGTGTGGACATGTGTCAAGTGCCCGACGCTGCAGGAGAGACTCATTGGCGTACTTTGGAGATGACCTTACGAGAAAAACAACCCGAAGAGGATTGTTTATGTACAAAATGTACATTTATAAACATGTTTGTATGGTAAAACGCCGTTTCTCAACATGTTCTCAGCATAATTTACCTACCCAGTTTTCCTGCCGTGGACGTTTTTTTCAAACCAGTACTGCCCTACCCTTCTTAAAGCAATCAGCAACTTCTAAACATTTGCAGGACAATCGATATGTGACTATAAATGTACATATTTTCTTATAATACATACTCAGGATTTTCTATGCATGTATACCCCAGTCCTCTGGCTTCCACATCATGTTTTAAATCCAGCAGGGATCCTGTATAACAATGTTCTCTGCAAATATAGACCATATATTCGATACAAGACTTCAGTATCATCCACAAAACCCTTTTTCGTACAAACAACGTATTTTTGGGGACTGGACTAACCACTGATTTAGGAGGATGACAAAACCGTATCCAAATCAGATAGTGATCGTGTTAAAGTCTGCGTAAATTACATGATAGATCTGGTCCACAATAGTTTGAAACATTTCAATATTAAAAAAACCCCACCTTAAATTACATTATTCAGGGGGAAGAAAAAAGAAGAACACACAATAGTTTTCTTTTATTAAAATGTAAAGCATAAAATGCTTATAATCGGGATTGTAAATTCCATTTTACAACCCAGTTATAATAAATACAAAAAATGTAAACCAGCGTGACTGAAATGCACGTGTAGGCCCTATAAACAAATTATTTACAAGTTTAATCCTTTCAGACACTTCTATTAGCACACAGTTTGGTTTTAGAATACTTACTTGATATACTTAGTAATATTAGTATTCACTTACATCGGTATTTTATCCACACTGTTGACTAGGATCGCAACAATGTTAGTGTCATGTGGCAGTGCCTGTAGCTCATGCTTGGCGAAATAACTGCAAAATAACAACGGGTATAATGACTTAATTTGGTGGTCTTACGCCTACATTTTGTTTATTTAGGCTTTTCATTGTTATTCCCTTTAAAGTTGGACATGGTGATCCCTGGTCCGAAGGTTTTGTGTTCAATTCCGACCCCAGCCGGATCAGCAAACAGAAATGATTTTCAGTGATTCCCACCTGACACTACCTTCAGTAAAAATATTTCGGACGAGCCTGCTTTTTTAATTATACAAATTTATTTAAGGTCGATTGTGAAACAAGTTTATCCAACTTATATTAACCACTGTCGAAATTCCTGATGTTATCCGTCGTCACGAGGTTATGAGAGAGGAGAAGCCAGTTACCCTTTTATGATGAGCGTCTAGCAATGGTACCATTTTTATTTCGTCTTTGATATGACGCGGTCTGGCGATCGAGCACGGAGCCTTAATTCCTCCCTTGAAGCGGAAGTTCTATCACTAGGCTATAGAAAAGGCAGAGGAGTCTCACGTATATGATGATGTACATCAGACACGTCTAAGAACCAGGGATGTTCATAGACCTGGGACATTTGCGGAGTCAGGAGAGTCGTATTTGAGGGGTAGGATATTCTGATATGGTTTTTGACTCTGGTAGCGATACAGTCACTGTGGGTTTAGGCATTGTTCGTGAGATGCTTTTGTTTTGGGTTTGCACTAAATATTGTTTGGTTGGTTTTGATCATGATTTGGGTACATGTGTATCCAGTTGAGTTTGAGATGTGATTTGTGTGTTTACCTTTGTCTGGAATATGCCGCTCTCTGTGGATTTGTTCCTGATAGTATCAGACGAACGTCTCCGCGTGCTGCCGTCGCAAACTGTTCAAATAAACCAGTAAATACTAGTAGCTGAATTTGCAGTCACAAATACGTCATATAATCCACTACTACGATATTTTAATGTGTGTATACAACAACAATTTGTCGTCTTCTTTTTACTGAAATTTTGTCTACATGAAGATGTCAATGATCATTCAATTGATATGCATGCATGTCTATAGTCCAATAAGAAAAAAATAGAGGTCAAAGTTTATATCAAAATTTCATGAGATTAACACAGAGATACCAAAACTACACATGAAACGAATTTTGGAAAGCACATAATACCCGCGGGTATTAGGTTGTTCAAAATGGCAAAAAAGTGAACTTCAAACGTGTGCATTTCCACAAAACCATAAGTCGACTACAGGAGCGTATCTAAAATTATTTTCGATTTTATTTCTGGATTTATAGTAACGTTAGTTGGTGCTAAAGGTTTATCTTCTACTCACTGTTTCCGACATGCCGCCCCAGAACGCTTCACCAACTTCCGGTGGTAGAGTTGTCCAATCAGGGCACGTCTTATAATTTATTCCATCACAGTCGTTACACGTCATACCACACCACGTGAGACCGCTAACAATATAGCCAATCAGTGAGTCTTCAAGTGTAATATATCGTCGCCCTTGATTTGAATATTCATGAGCGATATCAAATGATCCCGACCATAGTAAAGTCTGCGAGAAGAAGGGAATCTACATAAATTCAGTTTCAACACCCCTGAATCAGAAGCATATTTTGCTTGTCCCGAGAAGTCCTTGTTTCAGTGGACCTTCCCTCTCTGGTTATAATGGGCCGTATCCATATGATAAGCCAAAAAGTACCGAGTGTCTATTTGCATGATTTAGGGCAAACTTTGCTTTAAAACAGTGGCAGTCCAGCCTATAAAGTGTAAGACTTAAAATACCCCCCTCATGTACACGGGTTCAAATCCTACATGTCATAATGTGAGTATATTGTCCATTAGGTTTGCGGAAGGACCATTGCTTCTTCTAGGTTCCTTCACAACCCCTCAATATAGCTTTCTAGAAGGAACATAATTATATGGTTAATGTGTCCACTTATTCTTATATAAAGCCAAATAAAAATTAGCAACACGGCAGTTTTTCATAAGTTGGTTATAAAAAATGCACCACTCAGTTGCATCCGTGGCCCCCACCCCGGGGAAACGGCCGTGTTTTTACCTTCTATCTTCCCTCGCACTGCCGGGGAAATTTTGGGCATTTTTCTCCGAACCAATACCCAGGGGACAATATTGAGTTGTCATGGGGCTGGAGAAATAGCGGAGGTTTTACCATCAGCTGTCCGTGGAAGGGCGGGGGTTTTGACAACCCAAAAGTAAAAATCCCGGCCAATCCCGGGGTGGGGGCCGTGGATGCAACTGACTGGTGCATTACCCCCAATAGCTGTAACAAGTAATATTGATGATGTGCTACGAAAATAACTTTTAAAAAACTACTGTAGACGGTATAATTATAAAAAATTAAATCAAATGCACCTTATTTGTCGGGTACGTTTGTAGTGTTGACGCACTCAGGAAAGCTGCATAGTCTGTACGAGTTATTATGTGTGGATCCTTGAACGCCCAGGAACCCTTGAACAGTATCCACAATTGAGTGCAATTCTGTGGACTACGAATCAAGAAAAATATAGTTATCAGTTTAGATTCAGACGAATATCGAACATAAAACTTTTTAAAATACCGAATATATTAATTTCATCCTTACTCTTTAGGGTCAGCTTTATGTTTGAATCACGGATGGTTATTTTGAATGGGTTTTATGATGTCTTTTTAACCGTATATCTTTCATAGATTTTTTATAAGGCACTTGGTTTGAACTAACCATTTTTCTTGAAATCACAAAATTTTCGAAACTTGCTAACCCACAAGAACCATCACTTCTAAACACAAAACTACTTCACAACAGAAACAACATTTCCAAACAAAAACATCACTTTCCAGTAGCAACAACATTTCCAAACAAAAACACAACGTCCAAATAGAAACACAACCCAAACACAAACATCACTTTCCAACACAGAAACAGTGCTTCTCAACACAAACATCACTTAATTCCCAGCCAAGAAGCATTACTTTCAAACAGAAAAATCACTTTCCAACACAGAAAAACAGAAACATCACTTCCCAGCCAAGAAAAATCACCCCAAACACAAACATTAGGCTACCCCAAACACAAACATCACTTCCGAACACAGAATCATTGTTCCTCAACACAAACATCACTTAATTCCCAGCCAAGAAACATTACTTTCGAACAGAAACATCACTTTCCAACACAGAAACATCACTTTCCAACACAGAAAACAGAAACATCACTTCCCAGTCCAGAAACATCACTTAAAAACAGAAACATCATTTCTCAACAAAACCAAGGACATTGGAAGGTGCTGAGAACTGCTCGAGACAACATTACAAGATAAAGTAATATAATTAATAAAATCGAACGCCACTACCACACATACCTGATATTAGTTAATCGTCTTGTGTTCAGTTCTTGGTACTCGAAACATCGACCCCGGAAGATCGTTTCTAAATTTGGTGTTGTCCCCCTATCAGCATGCACTGCACACAAGCATAACAAAATGGCAATCACGTATGCCAACATAATTAACCTAGAATAAATACAAAATTAAATGAAAGAACGTAACCATCGTTGATAAAACATTATACGGTAAAATCATTTAATTTCGATGGGACAAAATTTTGTGGTTTTGGTAAAAAATACTATTTCAATGAAACATGATGTCGTGGATAAATTTTGCATTTCAGGTAATAAATACACGGGTCAAAAGTTTTGTTCGGTGGGATTTAGTTTCGTAGTAGAAGATGACCCACGAAATCCACGATATTTAATCACCCACGAAAATTAATGATTTTACAGTATATAAAGTTAGTTATGCTAAAATAGAATACCAGGGAAGGTAGCACCCACCAGAAAGTCTAACAGCAGAACACGAAATATACAAAAAGAACACATGAACAAGAAAACTCACCGACTACAAGTGACACTTAATGTAAGTCCATGACATTATGAACTACGTGTATTATAGACTATTAAGAAGAAAATGGAATGGTGTCCGTCCCAGTCCCCGAGTTGCTAAACAAATCTATATACAACATGTACATGTTTGTTATTAAACGCCACCCATTGATAAAAGGCGTCGTCTATTTGCAAACATACTCTAATCACTTAGAATTTTAGATATCTAAGTCAATACTTGGCGATAAGTCAATTATCTATGAAACGTATCATGTCTGACAGGTCTGGCAGTAAGGACTTATTGTGTTTTTTTATGTTCGAGTTCATCTGTTGTTAGAATACCCCAGATGTCTATCCCACAAAGAACAAACTACTTTCTGGCTCGTGTTTCAAACATAAAAGCATAGATTTAAATTCAAACATTTCGCCTACTGTCCGATCAGGGTATGTTTATCTAAGCGGTTCCTAGTTTCAATCTCGACCGGGATACTTGGGTCAGTACTGTCACACTTTTCAGTGTACCCAATCCGACTACGAAGAGGAGATATACTAGTTAAGTACCCAGAGACAGTCTCACATGTATCGGTGGGAAACAACGGGCACGCGTTAAGTAACCAATCAGTGACGTCAGAAAGAGCTAGTGTTGAGAATCCGGATTCTGAGTTCTGAACTCCTTGTTTTACACAACAGCTTTCGAAGCCAGAGCTGAATATACCATTCTCGTTAACCAGCGTGTATGTAATCCGAAATACATGAATTTCGGATGAAAAACACCCTGGTTGACGAGAGTGGAAAATCCAGGATGCTATCGAAATTGGTATGCCTATGAGTAAGTCAGAAGTGCACGTGCCACCTCTAGTTTACTATCGAATTCAAACATGCATTCGCTCTAAGTTACATAAAGAACAATGGTCATAGATGTATACAATCTATAATAAATAATCAAACAAACCTTTAACTTTGTTTTAATATTCCGTTACACCTTAAAGTCCAAACACATGCTTCGTATAATATTATAATTATAATCTGTCCTCATATGACATCATGTTTAATATTCAATGTTTATAACGCAGTTCGCCTATAAAGCTGTAACAACTAGTAAAGTTAAATTATGTACCCGTATGTGTATTGTAAATATAACATTTCATGTGATTTTGACTCTATAATTATCCGGATGTTAAAAATGATATCACATCTACCTGTATTTCATTATTTCACAAGTTCAAATATCAGGACATCAACTTAACTATATGTATACTGCTCATCGCATACATATACGCATGCTAAAAAATAAAGGTCCAGTTATTTGTAGGCATAGAAATTTTTTAAAAAATGTTTAGGAAAAAGAGTTTATCATTTTGATGTAACATTATCATTTCGATCGAAAGTGTTTCATTTGTTTTAATTTCAATTTCCCGACTGTTTCCCAGAGGTTTTACTTTTCGTTGACAATCTTTTTGCGATGTTAAAAATGACGGCATTTTGGAACTCTTCAGGTGATATTTCGCACCCGTTAGAAGTTGAACTCACGCTTCGTCGATGGTTGTTATACTTAAATCGTCTTCTATAATTGGGAAATGGTTTCTCGATTTGTTTTAACAGATGCCGAGGACATGTGTCGTGTTTTCTGCAGATGGGGGTACCCAAACTGCACTTGCAACCTTTCAATATCTTTATATATCTTTTTCGCTGGAATACTGTTTGGATAGCTCCTTGTGATATCGACGGTGCCGAACCAAAACCCGTAACTCCAGTTTGGCGCGAAAACTTTTTTTGCTGCATTCGCATCTGCTAGATACGGAATCCTGTTACGGTCATTGCGTTCTCGCATCGCGCCTTTTGACAACCCCGTAGAAAAAAAACCTCGCGAGATTCGTTGGTTACATTCTTGCAACTTTTTTTATACCGAATTGAATGGTTTTACCACCGTAGGCCTATTTCCTTTGGGAAATCATTTTAGAAAGGGCGAGATTTGTATTTTCCTTTGGCGCATTTTTTTTCTATGTTTAGAAACAACTTGGGTGATGGAAAAAAACCGCGAAATTTGACGTTGCTTTGTCATGTTTTTAGCTCACCTGACCACAAAGTGGTCATGGTGAGGTTTTGTCATACCGAGATGTCCGTCGTCCGTCGTCCGTCGTGCGTCGTGCGTCGTGCGGCGTGCGTCGTGCGTCGTGCGTCGTGCGTCCGTCAACAATTTCTTCAAAAGACTTCTCCTCCTAAACCGCTTGGCCAAATTTTATAAAACTTAACAGGAATGTTCCTTAGGTGGACCTCTACCAAAGTTGTTAAAAAATTTCCGGTCTGTCGCATAACTAGGTCACACAGGCTAAAAATAGATTTTCAAAAAGGAAACTTTAAAAATCTTCTTCTCTGAAACCATAAGGCCTAGAGCTTTCATATTTGGTATGTAGCATCACCTTGGGGTCCTCTACAAAGATTGTTCAAATTATGTCCCTGGGGTCAAAATTTGCCCCGCCCTGGGGCCCTTAGTTTTACATAGAGTGATATAGGGGAAACCTTAAAAAATCTTCTTCTCCGAAACCGCTTGGCCCAGGGCTTTCATATTTGGTATGTAGACTCAGCTAGAGGTCCTCTACAAAGATTGTTCAAATTATGCCCCTGGGGTCAAAATTGGCCCCGCCCCGGGGGCCTGAGTTTTACATAGAGTTATATAGGGAAAACCTTAAAAAATCTTCTTCTCTGAAACCGCTTGGCCCAGGGCTTTCATATTTGGTATGTAGACTCAGCTAGAGGTCCTCTACAAAGATTGTTCAAATTATGTCCCTGTGGTCAAAATTGGCCCCGCCCCGGGGGCCCTTAGTTTTACATAGAGTTATATAGGGGAAACCTTAAAAAATCTTCTTCTCCGTAACTGCTTGGCCCAGGGCTTCATATGTGGTATGTAGACTCAGCTAGAGGTCCTTTACAAAGATTGTTCAAATTATGTCCCTGGGGTCAAAATTGGCCCCGCCCCGGGGCCCTTAGTTTTACATAGAGTTATATAGGGAAAACCTTAAAAAATCTTCTTCTCCAAACCGATTGGCCCAGGGCTTTCATATTTGGTATGTAGACTCAGATAGAGGTCCTCTACAAAGATTGTTCAAATTATTCCCCAGGGGTCAACATGGCCCCACCCTGGGGTCACCATTTTACTCAGACTTATTTAGGGAAAACATATAAAAATCTTCTTGTCTAAAACTACAATGCCTAAGAGCTTTGATATTTGGTATGTAGCATCATCTAGTGGTCCCCTACCAAGATTGTGCAAATTATGCCTCTGGGGTCAAAATTGGCCCAGCCCCTGGGGTCACCGTTTTACATAGACTTATATAGGGAAACATATAAAAATCTTCTTGTCTAAAACTACACTGCATAGAGCTTTGATATTTGGTATGTAGCATCATCTAGTGGTCCTCTACCAAGATTTTTCAAATTATGCCCCTGGGGTCAAAATTGGCCCCACTCGGGGTCATCGTTTTACATAGACTTATATAGGGAAAACATATTAATATCTTCTTGCCTAAAACTACACTGCCTAGAGTTTTGATAATTGGTATGTAGCATCATCTTGTGGTTTTCTACCAAGATGTTCAAATTATTCCTTTGGGTGAAAATTGTGCAGGGTTTATAATCAGGTGAGCGATATTTGGCCATCATGGCCCTCTTGTTTCCGTATACCAGCAGTTGGAATTATAGTACCTTAACATCGGAAATATCGTAATGCACTCCCAGTCCATTCACTAAACATTTAAATTAGCTTGGCGTTGACTGGTTGGTTGGTTCAGGATGACGTAACGTAAGCCAATCCGTGCCTTGCATCAAGCCGTGACGTCAGTATAATACAAACGTCGGCATGACGTCGCCCGCATTGTTACGCTAAATTTTGAATATAACCTATGTAGGCCTAATGTACATCAGCGTTTTGAACGTTAACGAGCGTTTTCTAAGGATAAGTGATAAATAGAATCTTACATTCGTGCTAATTACATACGAAATTTATCAAACTCGGCGACAAAAACAATATGACACTCGGCAAAGCCTCGTGTCATATTGTTTTATCCACTCGTTTAATAAATTTCGCATGTAATGAGCACTCGTGCAAGATCCTCTATACATTTATATAAGACATCACTTTTAATTTTTGATACGTCAAAAATAAGTTAAGGTATAATTTCCAATATGAGTAATCATTTGAGGGCACTATGGAAAATACGCAAAAACATATGATTGTATTTTTTATTTTGCGACATATTTTAAATAAGCCATTCACAAAACAAGTTTTTATCAAAAACAACATTTATATATTCTTTATGTTTAAAAGCATTGGAATTACACCTTAGACAAGTAGATTGTATACTTTTTGTCATTCACCTTACGAATATTGTCATATCTCTAACACATCCGAAGAGCTAAATTGTTAGGAAAATGACCGAAATTGTAAGGGAAATGACCGAAATTGTTAGGGAAATGACCGTTAGTTGAATGACATTTTTATATCTTTTTATCCCGTCGGGGACTACAAAAAATACTGTCAACAAAATAACTGTTGGCATTGGTCACCAGTACATGTATATTAAGGCAAGATAAAATAATTGATATTCAAAACACAAGATAAGATCACAAAATGACGTTGGGGAATGACAGTTAAAAAGTATACTAATGCATAGTGTAGCCTTTACCTGCCAAAACTTCTTCAGTAGTCATTATGCTACCACCATCTTGTTTTCAAACTTTACCGCTTAAATACTTGTACTATGGAATCATCAAAAAGAGCACCTTGGTGGAAGTGACTTTGATATAATTGCCAATTAAGAAAATGTTAGGGAAATGACACAAAGGCTAGGACTTTATTTTAATGAGTCATTTGGTAAAGCTTCATTGAGATACCAAGACTAAAACACTTTTATAGCAATTGCATATCACATATTTATTTATTCATTCACATTTAAATGGTGATAAAATTACAAAACTAACGATATGTTATGGTTAAATATAAACAACTGTTGGGACATCAGAAAAAAAGAATAAACCTCAGTTTTGAAATGCAAAGTTTTAAAATAAATGAAAAATTGATGCAATTTTATGAAAATATTGTATTTTTAAGTCAGTTGTATTCAATGACGATGTATATAAACTAGACTAAGTATACATCAAAATATCACTGAAAAAATACCAAACAATATCTGTGACCAAAGATGCCGACAAAATGTAGAATGACCCTCAAATGATTGTAACTTTGTAAACTTACAGAACAGAACAGAACAGAACATATATTTATTAAGACAAGTAACGAGTACATAGTCTACAACTCTGATATACAATGTTTATAAATAAACATGTAATACAAACAAAATACACATGATAAATGGGTAAGTAACGGAGAGAAAAGTTTTTAAAGCATCAATAAGGTTAGTTAACATTTTAGTGTTATATGATCATACAGTATATTTCAAGCACTCACAGACACGCGCACCAAAATCTTCCACTCAAAACATACACCTCATTTCATTCAGCGAATACTTGCTCACGCGCGCTCAAAACTTCTCACGGTACATTGACATACACAATTTATTTAATTATTTACAATTATATTAGCAGTGTTTCTAGATCTAAAAGCTTCCTTCAGGTAAAATGCAAGGTTACATAGGTGATTTTTGTTATTGCTACATAGCAATTCATAGAATTTAAAAACAGACGGTCTCAAATAGTAATACTGTTGAATATATTTTAATCGTATCGTTCTATAATATGGACAAATGCATACAAAGTGATAGATATCTTCTATATCTTGCATATTGCAAAATAAACAAAATCGTTCATGCCGGGGTAATCTATTTTCTCCAAATCTACCCGTCTGTATTCGTAGAGAATGAGCAGAAATACGTAGTTTTGTAATAAAAAATCTAATATTATGAGGTACAATATCTAGATACGGTTCATAAACAAAATTCAATTTAAATCCTTGTATTCTTCTAAGACGCGGTTTCTTGCTACCGAGCCAAACCATTCTTGTTTAAAACAATCGACAACACGGGTTTTAAATATAACATTGAAATTTTTTACAATTATATTATGGTCATTTGCATTTGTAAACACTTCCGAGAAACCATGATCGTCTAACAATTTCTTTACTCGACTTACCCAATTGTTATACCCGGCTAAACAGTCTTTAACGGCTAATTTATACAATTTGTTTAAAATAATGTTTTCTGATTTTACGATTTTGCACCAATATTTTATGATTTTACAGTAACGTGATACAAACAAAGGAACGCGTTCTAACTCTCCGTAAACAGCACAATTACTAGCATTTGTCGGAACTTTTAAAATACGCTTGCAAAATTTTAAATGCAATCTTTCTAATTCTTTCGATTTGCTGAAGCCACTAATTTCGCTGCCATAATTTAATATAGCACCAACAAACGAGTCAAACAACTGACACAGAACTTTTAATTTTAAAGGTATTTTTTTACAATTAAACAATAAAGTATTTAAAGCCTTTAGAGCTTTACCAGATACATAATTGTGATACATAGAAAAATTTCCATTATACGAGAATAACGTTCCTAAGTAATTGAAGGTATCTACGACTTCAACATCTATACCATTGTAAGTCCACTTCTCGTCTTATTTTAGCCCTCCCCGTTTTCTGAAAACCATGATTTTCGTTTTTGTCGCATTTACCTCTATACCCCATTTAATTTGTTACAATATTCATACAATAAGTCAAGATTATGCTGCAAATCAGCGGGTGTTTTACCGAATATAGCCATTTCATCGGCAAAAAGCAATAAGATTACAACTATATCATCAACCAATAAGCCGCTATTTTCGTTATCTTGTAAAAACAACTCTAGATCCTCGGGAAATAAGGAAACTAAAATTGGCGACATTATCTCCCCTTGTCTTATCCCAATAGCGAATTCAAAAAAGTTTGAGAACGTATTGCATTGTTTAACACAAGACTTTACTACATTGTACATATCTTTGATTATTCTAAGAACTTTACCTTGAATCCCTGATTTAAATAGTTTAAACCATAAGGCGTTTCTGTAAATAGAGTCAAAACATTTTTTTAAATCAATAAAACCAACATAAAGTCTGTTTTTGTGGTTGAGGAAGTGTTCTATTAAAGAATTCAAAGCAAACATCGCATCAATAGTAGAACTACCCCTTTTAAAACCAAACTGCGCATCTGAGATACCCTGATATTCTTCGCAAAAAGTTACAATTCTGTTGTTTAATACCGAGGTGAATAATTTCGACAAACAGCTTAATAGCGTTATACCTCTGTAATTATTAACATCATTTTTATCGCCCTTTTTATGAAGAGGTATAATAATGCCTTCTCTCCATGAATCCGGGAAAATTCCAGAATCTAAAACAGCATTAAAGATATCGCATATATATGGCATCAATATATCAATAGTTTCAATAAAATATTCGTTTAACAGACAATCACTCCCATATGCTTTATTGGCTTTTAACTTTTTTACCGCGTTCCTAATTTCATCCGGACATATTAGACGGTCAAATTCATCATTTACCGAACTACAGTCGAAGTCATGATTTTCGCAGAAGTTTTCGGACTCAGCGTTGAAACTAGTGAATAAATCATTTTCAAGGTTTGAAAAATAATTAAAAAATTCTTCGTTAGAAATATCATTTTGTGATTTTAAATTCTTTTTACGGAAATACTTCCAGAATTCTTTCGGTTTACATAGTCTTAGTTTCTCGATTTCGTTTATTTTTTTTAGCTTGTATGCTTGTTTTTTCTTATGAGTCATTGTTTTATAATATGTTTTACTTTGACAGTAATTTACTCTACTAACATCTGATTTACAATTATTAAAAACCCGTAGCGCGGCGAGATACCTGTTTCTTGCATTGACGCATTCGATATCAAACCATTCGGCGTTATTACATAATTGTTCATCGACGAAACGGGTTGATTGGGTTTGCTTTACGGTTTTCAAAAAGTAATCATCAGCACTCTCTTTTATTACATCAGAAAAACTGGACACAACATTATTAATACAAGATTGAGATAGTTCGATATTTGATGTCAACTCATTTAATAACGGTAATTGACCAATAATACTGGCTCTGAATGCATCTCTATGTAATTGTGACCACTTATATTTTGAAATATAGTCAATATTGTCCGCGGGTATCACGTAATAACAGTTCAGCGAGAAGCTTATAGGGGCGTGGTCACTCCATTCATTCATTGAGTTTACAATAAAACTCGAGATTTTGCTAAAATTACACTCTTCGCATAACAAATAATCTACAACCGACGCACCATTTCGAGATACATAAGTAAACGAACCCTGATCACCACAACTAAGAATTGGTGTGCGCGTGTATTAATTTAGCTTTCTGTGACACCCGAATTAATCAGGAACAGTTAATAAATTAAGATTTCTCAAAGAGACCAACATTTTTCAATGAGTCTTTCCCCTGTGGCCCAAACTAGTATGCTGAAGATTTCTTAACTTTACAAAAAAAACCAAAGAAGTCCATACAGATCAGTATGGACTTCTTTGGAAAAAAAACAACATATCGAAACTGGGACACGTGGCTAAATACATGGCACTTTTCAGAGTCACATAGAAACCGCATCATCGCTTAACCATCCACGCAAAGCTAGACATACATATACTGTCAGTACAGCCCTTTTTGCCAAATGTATCATCATCTGACATCAAAAGGGGAATAACTCGATCGGGTATAATGACATTTAAAGGGAGGCAATAATTCAGCTGGAAAATGACGTCAACACGTAGGAAATTCCGAGCATTCCGATGCGGCCATGTTTGTTTTGATGTTGTGTCGATTTCGATAGAAATAAGAACGCCAAAAGATTTATGCATTGAGTTGTCCATACAGGTTCGTTATTTTTCACATAAACAGATAACGGACAATCACGAATCCATTTATTGCTTTCGGAATAATTATTATGGGCGCGAAATCCCCGGGGATATCCTTTGTTGATTCGTCCTGAAAAAAATCGCCCGGTTTTGATCAACAATCCTGCGACCTGTTGAATGCCATTTAAAATATATGACATTCCTGGTTTTTTCAAATAGTTTCTACAGTAATTGGAAATTGGTTGCCTTTAGAAGCCCATTTCGCAATTGATTGATGACATATTGTTGGAATTTACATTTGTAACATGTTTTCGCGATGCAATTTCCTGATCCATCTTTCAGTTTGAGCTTTGTGTATGAATTATTATACCCCGTGCACAATTAACGATTTTTTTGTGTTTTGACTGTAGAAAACACTTGTATGATGAGGAACATTTTATTTATTTATGACAAGGATGTGGTATCTGATTCTAAGTACGTAATTACGAACTAGTCAGTTGTATTTATATCCACGTCCCCAACCTCGGGGATGGGCGAGGGATTACATTGGAAAAACCAGGACCAGTGGATTTACCTTCCTGGTTCTCTCGCACTGCCAGGCAACTGCAAGTGGTTTGTTATTCCAGCCAAAACAGCAGATATGTTTAGCCACGGAAAACTTAAAGACTGTGAATGCAACTGACATACCTGTGCTGACTGGTACCATGTGGGGAAGCTCAGTTGGTTAAGTTCATGAGCCTTTTTTTCTCTCGGCAAAATGAGCCATTGATCTCTCTGAGTCTTAACAGTAGGAGAGACAGTTGTATGATACAACCTATTAGTATGACGAGGATTCAGTTTCAAAGTGTCTTCATACTGTTACAATGTACACATCTTGGCTTTGTACATGCTCCGTGTATAGCACCAATGCTCACAGACCTACACTTGGGTTACCAACCTGTTCATCTACTGACCTGTTTAAAATACAGGGAATCTTTTCAGAATCAGACCTCCCCGAGGAGCCTGTTCAGTTTTGTCTACCCAAGGCGCTACCGGCTAATTGACCAAAGTCACTAATTGTGCTGCAAAGCGCTTCCAAAGCTGTCCTGAATGATTGCATATGATAGCACTCAGCCACTTGCCTAGCAAAGTGCTGTGAAATGGTATTCTTATACACAATATGCCACAAGAGGCGAGCAAAAGTCACACACACACATGCAGATTTCTGTTATAAGGTGTAAAGTTGTCTTTCAGAAAAAAAAAAAAAATTTAATTTAGGCCTAAGTGATTAAATAAAGGGTCATGATGACTATGTCTAGCCCCATATTGGATATCATACAGTAACACTTTCAGTCTATTGTTGTGAGACTTAAATCAACTTCATCAAGTGCATGTTGAGTCACTAACCGTGTTCAGGAAAACACTAACTTGACTAAGACTGTACTTATCCAAAATGAAACAATAGGACAGCAAGCTTTTTACATTAACTTCATGGCTATGTGTACATTAAATTGATTAATTCATTGATTCCTTCCTGTAATGTTTTTTTCTATCAATGTCAATAAAATAATGTCTGTTTTTAAAAATGCTTATTGACCTGTGTCAGAGCGTTTAGTAATTCCTAAATTATTATGTTGTTGATTTTTTTAGGCTGATACACTTAATAATACTCTATGTAAAAGTCTTATTATTATTTAAAATTAATTTATAGAGACTTTACACAATTAACAAATGAGTGACAACTAAGTAATTGACTCACTTCAGTCTTGTATACATAAAGTTATTTGTATTATAATTATTAATTATAGCTTGGCCAATTTGACCTTTTGATTAGCATAATTTAACAGTCGATATATTGCCTACGTTTACAAAACCGATTGTATGTTTTCATAATCAGGGAACATCACAAAGACGCTCGATATGTAATACAAACAAAAATTTGAAATACCGACATCGCACGATTTGCTTGCGGAAATTGATATATTCAAAGCAAGTACGTTGTAATATACGTAGGGCGTTTCAAAAGTTCCAGGAAAAGTGCTCTATAATATTTATCTTATGGTCAAATTATTTCAAACTTTGCATTTAAATATAACAATTCATAATACAAAGTCTACGATGAATCAAACTAATGAGGGTGTGTCGTACAAATACAAAATGGCACGGCTGCCATAGTAACGGCAACAATGGCTACCCGGGGCAACGGTATCTCTGGCCATACCTTATTAACATGTTCTGACTAAATCTTACTCTGTCAGTCAAACGGCACACAAAAATACACCTGAAACAATAACACCAATGCTTTATATTCTCAAAAATGCCCCGGTTCAAGGGACGCTCTTCCAGGGTTCCTATGCAAAGCATTCGAAAGTGTCACAAAATCAAGCAGAAACGTCCGACGCAACGTCTTGTGTCTGTTTCACAACTGGCCGTACCTTCCTTTGATCATCTGCAGCAGTACCACTGGCAGTCTGGAAGCGCTCATATGATTTATACATCCTACCCAGTGACATGCAACGCTCTTAACAGGTAGTGGTTATAAAACAGTTTCAAGTCATAATTTACCTGCCAAAAGACAAAAACTTGTAAAATTCCGATGATTTACTGACATCTGACAGGCAATTCTAATACGAAGACAAATACACCTGAACACAACAGTGGGACTATTTAAACTAATGGCATAAATTGATCTCAATGATGTTATCGTAACCGCCCTTCGCAAATGTTCCATGCAGTAATTTTAGGTCGTAGTTAATCGGAAGTTGTTTGGTTGGATTTTTTACGACGTGACGTCAAATTTGCCCGGGTAGCCATTACTGACGTTACTATGGCAGCCGTGCCATTTTGTACGACACACCCTCATTCGTTTGATTCATGGCACAACATGTATAATAAATTGTTCTATTTAGATGCAAAGTTTAAAGTAATTTGAACATAAGATAAACATTATAGAGCACTTTTCCTGGAACTTTTGAAACGCCCCTCGTATTCTTGCATAAAGGTCAGGCTCAGGTCAAAATAGCCAAGCTATAGTAAAAGTTAGTGGATCCTCCTGCCTGGAAAGCAACAGTTTTACATGTTTGTTTGTCTGGGCTTAGAATCCTCAGAGTCTGTCTGTCTGATTAGGGCAACCTTTGAAGAAAATGCATGGAAAATGGTTAGTTGGCTCCTACCAGTGTGAGAAGGTTGATAGGTTGTTCTGGTCTGTCCCTGAGAAAAATTGCTGGATCTGCGCGTATGTGATGTGTGAACTGTATTCTTACATATGGTGCAGTGATTCATTTTGGAGCGAGTCCAGGGTCCCTGACTCACAAAAATTGCTAGGGACTCATTAAATTCTGAAAAATACTTACATAGTGGGACTCGTTGCTTTTCTGAGGTCAGTGGAAAAGGACTCACAGTTTTCTAAAGCAAAATGAAACACTGTGGTATGTGAGTATGTCATAGAAACGGCCATTAAGTGCAGTTCATTACACCCTATCAGTGTCGATCTACTGTTTAAATGGTGTTAAATAAGTGCACTTCATCGGCCTTCAAAAATATTTGGTTAACATAAAAGAGATAAAAGAGGTATTGACTCTATACATTCCATTCAAGAACCAATATTTGGGTGGGGGCTCAATTTTCTCCACATATTTTGCGAATACCAGATACCCGTGCCAAATAATAACACAGCTTTATCAAAAACGCAGCTTTAATGAAGCTTTTATCATCAAAAGGTGCGCTTTTTCATGATAGCTGCGTTTTTTTTATATACAAGCTGCGCTTTTTCTTGGTAGCTGCGTTTACTTCATAAAAGCTTCGTTTTTTGTTACAAAAGCTTTACTTTTTCTCAATAGCTGCACTTTCTTCATAAAAGCTGAGTTTTTTTGTTATAAAAGGTGCGTTTTTTTTATAAATGTTGCGCTTTATTCACAGAAGCTGCGTTTTTTTTCATAAGAGCTGCGTCTTTTCTACCTGATTAGAAACGCTTTTCAAAAAGTTTAGTTTTTATTTAGGAATGCTGCGTCTTTTCCATCTAAAGCTGCGTTTTTTGTCTTTTTTTAAGAATTTAAAAAGACGAAGCTCTCAACAGAAAAGATGAAGCTTTCAAAGAAAAAACCAAGCTTTTGATCTATTCAAAAGATTTATATTTTTACTGTTTAAAATAGTGTATAGATAGGGTCTTCAAACTACAACTCCAAAATATTCAATATAATGTGTCAAATTTAACATATATGTTTTTGAAACAAAAAGGTAAGTCATTTTTCATTATTGTGTTTATCTTGTCATCAGTATAGGATGCAGATCAGATCAAATTCTGTATACAATATTAGGATGAGGTTCTAGTTAAATGCTTTGTAAAAACAAGTAATCACTAATGGTTGATGTTCTAGTCAAATACTTCATAAAAAGTAATAGTTTGAGCCTCACACTATTACTTTTTACGAGGCATTTGAAGGTGAGGGTTAAGATCAAATGCTTAGTAAAATAAGAATGGTTTGGGGATCAAGTCAAATGCTCAGTGAAATGGATTAAGGTTCAGGTCAAAAGCTTTATAAAAATAATTTTGGTTGAGATTCAGTTCATTGGTAAAGATAAATGGGTCTTATCCTAATAAATTAATAAATTGGTTGAGGATCAGGTCAAATGCTTTGTTATATATATCTTTGAAGTTATGCCCAAATGTTTTTTTTAAATAAAGGGCTGAGTATCTGGTCAATACATTTTAATAATACACCCTTTGAACTAAAGCTATGTTAAAAGAATTTGTTGAGGTTCGGGTTAAATAAAAGGATGAGCCCAAGTCAAATGGTTTGAAAAAATAAATGGGTTGGGGTTCAGGTCAAATGGTTTGAAAAAATAAATGGGTTGAGGATCAAGTCAAATGGTTTAAGAAATGAATGGATTGAACCTCAGGTCAAATACATTGTAATAATAAACCTTTTGAAGTTCTGAACTAATTTTCTGATAAAAGAATTTGTTGAGGTTCAGGTAAAATGCTTTTAAAATTGATTTTTGTTTTAACAAATAAATGAGTTGAGGTTCAGGTAAAATTCTTCATTAAATGTAAATTGGTTTTTGATTCACATCAAATGCCTTGTAAAAGAAATGAAAGGGTGAAGTTCTAGTCAAGTGCTTTGAAAAATAAAATGGTTGAGGTTCAAGTCAAATGCATTGTCAAAAAACAAATGGCTTAGGATTTAGTTCAAATGCTTTGCAAATAAAAAGTGGGTTAGGTTAGATTCAAATGAGTTGTAAAAATATAAAAGGGTGAGGTGCAAGTCAAATTATTTGAAATAAAAATTGGTTGAGGATCAAGTCAAATGCTTTGTAAAAATAACTTGAGGACTCATGTGTGTCTTATAGGTCGAGGTTCAGGTCATTCTGTGCAAAAATAATTGGTTTGAGTAAAATAAGTGGAAAACAACTTTTTTGAGGATCGGGTCAAATGGTTTGAAAAAATAAATGGGTTGAGGATCAAGTCAAATGGTTTGAAATGAAAGGATTGAGCCTCAGGTCAAATACATTGTAAAAGTAAACCTTTTGAAGTTCTGAACTAATTTTCTGATTTAAGAATTTGTTGAGGTTCAGGTAAAATGCTTTTAAAATTGATTTAACAAATAAATGAGTTGAGGTTCAGGTAAAATTCTTCATTAAATGTAAATTGTTTTTTGATTCACATCAAATGCCTTGTAAAAGAAATGAAAGGGTGAAGTTCTAGTCAAGTGCTTTGAAAAATAAAATGGTTGAGGTTCAAGTCAAATGCATTGTCAAAAAACAAATGGCTTAGGATTTAGTTCAAATGCTTTGCAAATAAAAAGTGGGTTAGGTTAGATTCAAATGAGTTGTGAAAATATAAAAGGGTGAGGTGCAAGTCAAATTATTTGAAATAAAAATTGGTTGAGGATCAAGTCAAATGCTTTGTGAAAATAACTTGAGGACTCAGGTGTGTGTTATAGGTTGAGGTTCAGGTCATTCAGTGCAAAACTAATTGGTTTGAGTAAAATAAGTGGAAAACAACTTTTTTGAGGATCGGGTCAAATTCTCTCCAAAATAAATGTGATAAGGTTCTGATTGATTGCTTTGCAAAAAGGATGAAAATCTGGTCAAATTCTCTATAGCCCTGTCCTTGTGAAATATTTATGTGTATAAAGATATATGTCAAACGAGTAATTAACAAGGTGACACGTCGTATATTAACAAGATACCGTGAGATACGTCAATCACCCGTAAATCACTCTCAAATTAAGAACGTTTGCGCATCAGCTAATGAGATCGCGGTCACGCATTACCCACGTGCGATATTTTTGATTGACAAGGGTAACTTTCGTTAGAACTGATCCGTGAGTGAAAACGGCACCAGTTAATTTCACTAGAAAAGTAATTTATTCGTAACGTTACACATAATCCAAAATAGCGTTAAGTCTATGCATAGATCTAACTCAGCTTACCTAAATTAATAATTGTTAGAATCCCGTAATATGTTAAAACCTCAAAGCATGTGTGTTATCCAATAATTTTAAAACACGGGACACATAATATTTCATCGTATCCACAAATTCACCCAAGAAACGTGTAGTCTGCGAGTTAGATGACGTCATTATGCATAACTCACGCGTGTACTGTATTTGACACATGGGACAGTGTACTCGCTATTTTTGGACGATATTAAAAAGGGACTAATGAGTAATTACGCTGGGAAATGTTTTTTGTTTAAATGGATAACGAACGTAAAGATCTTATTCCTTAATGGAGTTTGACTGGATTGTTAGTAAGTTCGACTATTTCAATACAAACTCTTACGTTATATTAGAATAGATTTTAAATTCGTTTATGGAAACGCGATTTAAGAATGATCTTTATTTCCTAACAAGACAACTGAGGTCATCTAAACGATGGGGTAGATCTATAAAAGATATTCCCGACGTAGAAATATTATTAATAGTGGAATCGAGATCTACTAAATTGTACATGTATGTCTACTGTAGTGGTACGCGCACGCTTGTCATTTTTAGAACTCATGTAGGATATAGATGCTAAAATTTGCTTACACAGTCTTTTTATAGAAAGAGATATACAGTTTGCGATTAATATATCGATCCAATAAAGGCCTACATCGTGCGAAATTGGGTGCGACTAAGCTGCATACAACGGCCCTGCATCGTCAAATAAAGAAGAAGTTACTTTCGGTTTCGTATCAAATTACGAGAAAACCTGTACTGTACCGTCTGTACACGTTCTTTAGGAGAAAATCGTTGAGATTATCAGTTCAACATCGTGTAAGTGTGCATTCAACTTGATGAATGATGTCCAAGAATATACCTAAACATAAACATTCATTTTTTTATTAACTCGATATATTCTGCAAAATAATGCTTTCAAACCACGTGACCGTGTACCGTACGTCAAAGGCCTAATTTAGGTCTTTGCGTACGTGATTAATCTAAGATCGTGTTAAAATCAAATAGTTTTAAAAAATATTTCATTATAAACGATATATTTCTCCACAATGTATTATTTTTTATCGACTAGATATAAACGCAAACGTGATTTCTTGAAATATATTTTTCGTATTTTTACCGATCCCGGGATGTACGGTAAGCGGGAATTTATCTTACCTGATGACGCTCTTTGTTTTAAAATTAACCAATCAGCGGTCGAGGTTTATGTGTTTTATTTGAAAATGGAAATCGTGTGAAAGGACCACGAAAAAATTGCAAATCACCATTGTTGTACGAAAACAGCAAGGTAAGTATATTATTATTCTTGGAAAGGCAATTATTAGTTTTTAACTTCAAATAATGAAACGGATTGTCTGTCTTACGAGTAAACTGTCCCATTTTTGAAACATGTAAACAATCCCAATTTCGAAGCGACGTACGGCAAATTCCGTCCGTTGTTAAATCAATCGTTACGAAAATTCCACGCACATTTTCGAAAAAGTGACGATGTTATTTACGTGATATACACATACTTCGATATATTTAACTAAGCAAGAAATGAAATAGACGAGTATTTGACGAAAATCAAGTTCGAAATTGTCACCGGAAATGGCCATTTTGGCGGTGATTTTTAAAAAAATAAAATGTGAACTGCGTTGATATAAGTAGAACTTAGCTAAGATTTTTTTACATGAATTATACATAGAGACTATTAACATTGAAATATGCAAGACATAGTGCGTATGTGTAGCCAATTTATGACCATGTACCTCAATCTGACTGGTAGGACCCCCCCCTCTTCAAAAGAAAAGTTGCTTGGTGAAGTGTGTTTATGTAAACATGTCTCATTAATTATCAAAGCTATGGCTCTGAAACTTACAACACTTGTTCATTATACATGCCTTAGCATGAAAAGCAAGACCTGTAACTCATATCATATGCATTTTGTAAGCTAGTGTTGTTTGTGTATAAATGTTTTTTCTTTACAGGCTTTGAACAGTATCTGCATGATGGATGTGATTTATACAACAAAGTCTGAAGAATGGGGATTTAACACATTGTGGAACATGATCAATAACATTGAACAAGCCATATGTTGGGATAGCTGACACAAGCACAGTAAAATCTACTATATATATAATTTTTGTGTCGCCTGAAAAGGCGACATATAGGTGTTACTTTGGCAGCTGCTGTGGCGGCGTCACAAATTGCTTGTCCGGAGCATAACTTTGTCACCTCAAGTTCAAATGACTCAAGATTTGGTATGCATGTTTCATGCAATAAGCCAAAGTGCAGTGCGCAAAAACTATAACTCTACCATGCATCGTTTTTGAATTATTTCCCTTTGATTGATTTTATTACAGCATTTCTTGTCCAGAGTATAACTTTGTCACCTTATGTTCAAATGACTCAAGATTTGGTATGCATGTTTCTTGCAATAAGCCAAAGTGCAGTGCACAAGAACTATAACTCATCCTTGCATCGGTTTTGAATTATGTCCCTTTGATTGATTTTATTACAGCATTTCAATTTATAACTTTGTCACCTCAAGTTCAAATGATTTAAGATTTGGTATGGGCTCTAGTCCTATATTCTGATCTGATATTTAATCTAGGTTTCAGTTATTAGTTAATCTTTTATGTAGCTTGTGTTAATTATGTTAAAATGTTTTATTCTCTACAGGGCTTATTCACAATTTTTTCAGGCTTTCAACAGTATCTGCATGATGGATGTGATTTATACAGCAAAGTCTGAAGAATGGGGTTTTAACTTTTAACACATTGTGGAACCTGATTAAGAGCAAGCCAGTCTAGGATAGCCGAAACAAGCACAGTAATTCTACTATATTATATATATAGTATATATTTGCAACTAGGGATATAACTAGAGTAGATTTGTATATCCCCAAAATACATTTTTTAGGGTGGGGGGGGATACTGGTATATAATTAAAATTAAACAAGTGTATAAAATTCACTGAAAAATCCATGAAAGTTCATTACAATATGAAGCTTCACTACAATTGATTTAGCATTCTGGTTTGATGATCTTACCAGAGTGTTAGCCCCTTAATTATATTCTTGGTGAGCCTAGTTGCCATTTGCCGGTCTGTCTGTCTGACATAATTTATTTTGTTCTAGATTTTAACTCAATCACCATAGCAGCATTAAAAAACCTAGTGATTTAAAACTTATCAGCTACTTGGATTACTAGGTCACAGGGGGTTTGTGCAGTTGGGTCACCGTGCAGCGGGACATTGTGGAACTTGGTCAGGTCTTGGCTGTGTTTCATTTGGTCTCATGCAAGAACCACTATTCTATAATTTCTTTGTGAAATTGGGTCCTGCTGCATTTGTTCAGCGGGGACTTGGACTTTTAATTGTTTATTTGGCTTATGTGCGGTCATTGCTCAATGTAGTTGTGTTGTGGTGTTTCTGATTTCTGTGCTCGGATGGTTAGGTTGAGTGATACTTTCCATGTCTGATTTTCTCATACCTTGTTTGCATAGAGTTATAATTTTATCCCCAAGGCTTTGAAATTTTGCATGATACATTCTTGTCAGGGACATAACTTATACTGTATCAAGAGCTATCAAATTGAAACTTTCGTTGGTGAATATTAATCATTTAGGTTAAATGTTACATGCTCAAGAACCGTAATTATTGAAGGCAATGGCCTCCATAGCGAAGTGGTTAGCGTGCTTACCGCCTAATCTTGCGACCTGGGTTCAAATCTGGATAGAGGCATATATATGCATAGCATAATTCAGCAGAAAGCTGACTCGCAAATAAATGTTTGGCATCAGCAGATATTTTTTTTAAATGTGTTTTTGAAACCTTTTATGGCTGTATTTTTCATTTCTTGCCATTTCAATTTAATGATGAGTACCGGTAATAAAAATCATTGGAGATTGATTATTAGTGTCAGTATGTCCAACAGTTGGATGTACTTATTTCTGATATAATTTTGATGGGTTTTTTAAGAAATTTCAGTTGAATGTACATGTATATATATTTCTTTTCTTTTTTTGCAGCATCCATCTAATAACCCAAGGACTAATTCAAATATCGAGCACCCTATTATGTGTTATGATGATGGCTTGGGCTTCTCAAGATGGTACAGAGAGCTTGAAAATACGGTTTTTGTTTCTTAATATTATTTTCTCTTTATAAGATTGTTTAGAAGTAGAAAAAGCTGCATAACTCTTGTGTACAGGAACTGATTGTACTAGATTTGTAAAAGGCAGAGAGAAAACTAAGAAATATGTGCACCAGTGGGTAGGAATGAGACAAGACTTACCGAACTAGCCTATTGCATATATATGCATGACCTCTTTTATAAGAAATTAATTCCAAGATTCCCTTCGACATTTTCAATGTTTATTGACATTGAACACTTTTAGCTAACTGTCACAGAGTGACATGCGTTTGTCAAAAAAATCTTGATACAGATGGGAGTTTATTTTAGCATGTTGTATCACCATATATTCTGATTTCATCAGAAGTGCTTCAAACAGGTCCCTCTTTCGAGTGGGGAGCAGTGACTTAGAGGTAGAGCACCAACCTTAAGATTGCGATCTAGTAAAAATTTATGAAAGTTCTCACTTTATATTTTTAATCACTCCATGGCAATTCTAGTTCTTAATTGAAAACAAGATTTCCAGAATTTAAATTACCAGGCACTGGCATGCAATATGTAAGTATAATGCCCCAATCCAATATACTATTTAAGGTTATGATTAAGAAACAAGCAAGAACCAAAACATCCCACCAATATCTCCCCCACTTTAGTCTTACAACTATTTTGTCGGGGTTAGAATTAAATTTTGATGGTAACATGCTAAAAATAAAAATGCTTGACTCAAGATATTTGATTAATGGTAGTTCATATTGCTGTTGTTTTTCAAATACTATTGAATTTCTGATTTGTTTTCTGTATAAAGTTATATTAATTTATCATATAAAATTTCTGTTGATTTTTAGCACCTTAACAGCTAATTTATTTGAAAAAACGCAGCTTGTGCAAAAAGTGTAGCTTTTGCCAAGGGCTTGGTTTTTTTAGAACAAACACAGCTTTAGTGAAGCTTTTTGGAAAAAGCGCAGCTATGGTGAACTTACCTGCGCTTTTCTACTAAAGGTCCGCTAAAGCTGTACTTTAGCTAAGCTAAAAGCTGCGTTTAAGCCGCGTTAAAGCTGGCGGTATTGGCCCCCTAAAATCATAGCTTTAGCGAAGGGCTGCGCTTTTTTCTTGAGAGCTGCATTTTTTGTAGAAAAAAAACACAGCTAAAGTGCAGAGTTGCGCTTTTTTGTAGAAAAGCGCACCTTTAGCGCAGGGCTGGCGGTATTGGCCCCCTAAAATCATAGCTTTAGCGAAGGGCTGCGCTTTTTTCTTGAGAGCTGCGTTTTTGTAGAAAAAAACACAGCTTTGTGCAGAGTTGCGCTTTTTTGTAGAAAAGCGCACCTTTAGCGCAGGGCTGGCGGTATTGGCCCCCTAAAATCATAGCTTTAGCGAAGGGCTGCGCTTTTTTCTTGAGAGCTGCGTTTTTGTAGAAAAAAACACAGCTTAGTGCAGAGTTGCGCTTTTTTGTAGAAAAGCGCACCTTTAGCGCAGGGCTGGCGGTATTGGTCCCCTAAAATCATAGCTTTAGCGAAGGGCTGCGCTTTTTCTTGAGAGCTGCGTTTTTGTAGAAAAAAAACACAGCTTTGTGCAGAGTTGCGCTTTTTTGTAGAAAAGCGCACCTTTAGCGCAGGAATGGCGGTATTGGCCCCCTAAAATCATAGCTTTAGCGAAGGGCTGCACTTTTTTCTTGAGAGCTGCGTTTTTGTAGAAAAAAACCCAGCTAAAGTGCAGAGTTGCACTTTTTTGTAGAAAAGCGCACCTTTAACGCAGGGCTGGCGGTATTGGCCCCCCTAAAATCATAGAAAAACACACCTTTGGCGCAGGGCTGCGTTTTTTTTGTAGAAAAAACACAGCTTTAGTGAAGCTTACTGGAAAAAGTGTATGTTTAATGAACTAAACTGCGTTAAAGCTGCGTTTTTTTCTTCACTAAAGCTGAGTTTTTTTTTTAAAAAAACGCAGCTGACCTGCGCTTTTAGGGGGCCAATACCGCCGGCTTTAACGCGGCTTTAATCTAGCTTTAACGCAGCTTTAAGCTAGCTTTAACGCGGCTTTAATCTAGCTTTAGCGAAGCTTTTTTGGCACGGGTATCATTCAATAATCTGTTCTAAGTTTTGGAAATCTTGAACTTTTGATAAGGGTGTCCTAAAATTGTTTGTTAGTTTTCTGCTTTTAAATTATTTGTTGGGTCAAATAATGAAATTTAATATTTCCTAAATTGACTTGGTCAAAAATGACTCAAATTCACCAAAAAATAGTGGACTGCCACAAAATTGAGGTTGTTCTTCCATGATCCCTAAATTTCCATCATCAAGTTTTAAATAAAAATGGAGTACTCATTTTCATTGTTTTCATTTAATCCCCCCCCCCCCATTAGAAACTGGGGGATCCCAGGTTTTAATGATCGAGAGACACGCGATTTTAAAAGTTAGACGCCATGTCTGCGATACTTGTAAAAAAGTTGGTTAGTGTTGATGTCTGTATAGGCTGTGTGTAAACTGGGTTTAAACATTGCTGCTTTGTCAACACAGTATTATTCGTTAGTTCATATAAAAGTCAGAAAAAGATGGTGAAGAATTTGTGTATACTCCTACAGAAAAAACAATAAAAATATGGGTGCCAGAAAATGAGAAATACGTAAAAATATCATGAGGTTACAATAACTTAATTAACCGACTTACGGTACCTGTTATTATTAATACTAAGGTACCAGGTATTCTGTGGTACATTGTAATATGTCATAATAATTATACCAGTACTTATAGCATATTGTTCATGGTGAAACTGTTCAATTTCTAGCTTTTATTCTTATTACCGGTTACAGTTGGTACTGGTGTTTTTCACCTTTCCAGGTGCATAAGTGACTGTGCCACCCTCTCCATCAGGGGTATGGAAATTCTCAAATATTTCACTTTCCCATGGGCCATGGTCAAGTTGCACTGAAAATCCACTTGCCCAAAGTGTTGATCTACTTATCCTAGAAAACAGAAAAAGCAGAGACTCGACAGAGGAATGTTTTATTTGACACAATGTTCATATGTTGGACATAGAATTTCCACACCCCTGTCCATGATAACCTCACTGTGTCCGTTCCATGCCAAACTCTGAATACCAATCCATGCCGACCACAATGTGTCCGTTCCATGCCAAACTCTGAATACCAATCCATGCCGACCTCACTGTGTCCATTCCATGCCAAACTCTGAATACCAATCCATGCCGACCTCATGGTACTCATACCCCTGTGCCAACCTCATTTGTGCAAACATCACTTAATCCGCCTCAGCTGCTTCGAGCTGAGTGCCAACCTCACCAGGCATGAACTAGTCTGGCCACCCGACTAGATAATATATTTTTCAATTTTCGCTAGATTTTATTTTGGGCTTGATTATCTATATGTTTGAGGGTGCAAAGGGAAATAATTTAGTGAGAAAAGAGTAGATTGAGGAGTTATCTTTCTGAACAAAGGGTATGTTAGACAGACTAGGCATGAACCTCTGCTTGGAGCTTGACAATGCCAAACACAGTGCCACTTTATAATAGTACAAACCTTGGTACTGTCACATTTAATGCAATAACACAGAAACAATTATGAAGTAAGTGAGAAAAAATGTATAATATATAATAAATCTCAATTTTCATGAACAACTGTAGTAGTATTTACTAGTATTATATATATTGCATTCCCAGTATCGCAATTATGTGTTCCTAGTACTTCCTACGCAGTACATTCCAGCTAGCGGAGCAGTGGTTTATTTATAGTATATGATGTTTGTTGAGCGGGCAAAATTCCAGTCAAGATACTAGCTACCAGTACTAGTAGGGTATATATATAAGTCTGGACGAAATACATTTTAGATTAAAAAGTATTGGATACTCACCGTTCTGTCATCATTTAGAATATCTGTTGAAGATTATAATAATAATAATAATAATAAAGACTTTATTTAATGATTAAAACTGTTAATTTTGGCAATTTGATTTACAGGTCATGTTATATTCTTATTATTGGTCTCGTCACAATAGTTTATATTAATTTAAGTTGTTTGTGAAACAAGTTTTTCCAACTCTCCACACTTAATTCCTGATGTTATCTATCGCCAACGGGCAAGATAGCATATTTCAATCAAACCCTCCTGGTTCGATCCAAGGTTATGAAATACTAATGGTATTAGGTATTGATTATTATTGATAATTATTCATAATACTGGTAGGCTCCTTTGATTTGTTGTGTATGTAAAATTGGTTGTTGAAGCCGAAGTACATCTTGAGATAATTATTTATAGAGGGAAACTACCAATTAAGATATAGATTAAAAGTTCCAAAACTTGTTGACCCAAACATAAATAAGAGCACCGCCTACGAGTGCTGGATGCTCGACTTTCTCGGGTTTTTTTGGTAGTAACAAGGGCAGATAACTGAATAAATGTAGTTAAAAAACTTATCAGCCTTGTCAAACCCTTGTGCTTGTGAATAACTGTGTTGAGTTTCAAGTGGATAGGATAACCTTTGATAGTATTGGAGAAAATGAGCTCCGACAATGAACTTAACCAACGCTGACACAGGAGCACACGATCCCATCACAACAATAGCTCTACTTTGTTTCATTGAAAAGTTTCGTTTAATTGAAAGCTTTTATTTATTGATACTATCTTGTTATGCATCATGTTATGAGTATGACTGTGAATATGCATTATAGTAACTGCTCTCTACTTTATTCTTGCAGATTGACATTATATCAAGTATTGAAGAAGATCTGTATGGAATAGGTAGCACATTGATAAACGGGCATTCTGATTGGTTGATCTAGAGACAGTCTCACAAGGTTACTGTTGAAGGTATGTTGAAAGTTGTGAATTCTTCATTTTGAACCCTCATCATCATCATCATCATCATTGTCATGTGTTGACTGTCTTGAAGAGTTGTGTGACCATCAACAGCATTGTCATGTTTTCATTACCATTGTCATGTGTTGACTGTCTTGAAGAGTTGTGTGACCATCAACAGCATTGTCATGTTTTCATTACCATTGTCATGTGTTGGCTGTCTTGAAGAGTTGTGTGACCATCAACAGCATTGTCATGTTTTCATTACCATTGTCATGTGTTGACTGTCTTGAAGAGTTGTGTGACCATCAACAGCATTGTCATGTTTTCATTACCATTGTCATGTGTTGACTGTCTTGAAGAGTTGTGTGACCATCAACAGCATTGTCATGTTTTCATTACCATTGTCATGTGTTGGCTGTCTTGAACATTTGTGTGACCGTCAACAGCATTGTTGTCTTTTCAGTGCCATTGTCAATTGTCATTTGTTGACTGTCTATGACATTGTTTGTGTCTGTCATTGACTTTGTCATGTTTTCATCAACTTAGTTGTGTTCACGGTTGTCAATATCTATGCGGCTATAATCACCTGTGTTGTGTTAACGGTTGTCAATATCTATGCGGCTATAATCAACTTGGTTGTGTTAATGGTTGTCAATATCTATGCGGCTATAATCACCTGTGTTGTGTTAACGGTTGTCAATATCTATGCGGCTATAATCACCTGTGTTGTGTTAACGGTTGTCAATATCTATGCGGCTATAATCAACTTTGTTGTGTTAATGGTTGTCAATATCTATGCGGCTATAATCAACTTGGTTGTGTTAACGGTTGTCAATATCTATGCGGCTATAATCAACTTGGTTGTGTTAATGGTTGTCAATATCTATGCGGCTATAATCAACTTGGTTGTGTTAATGGTTGTCAATATCTATGCGGCTATAATCAACTTGGTTGTGTTAACGGTTGTCAATATCTATGCGGCTATAATCAACTGTGTTGTGTTGTCGTTGACATTATCATATGTTTACCGTCTTTCAGGTATGTTAATGTTAAATCATGTTTCTGTCATCTATAGACATTATTATGCTTAGCCTAATATCAACATTGTCATGTGTGCTTGACTGTCTTCGACAGTTTTGTAGTTGTTATCAGCATTGTTGTGTTTTCATTTAAATCGTCATACATATAGTCACCATCATCACCATCATCATCATCATCACCATCATCATCACCATCATCACCATCATCATCATCATCATCATCACCATCACCATCATCATCACCATCATCACCATCATCACCATCATCACCATCATCATCATCATCATCATCATCACCATCACCATCATCATCAACATCATCATCACCATCATCACCATCATCACCATCATCACCATCATCATCACCATCACCATCATCACCATCATCACCATCATCACCATCATCACCATCATCACCATCATCATCATCATCATCATCATCACCATCACCATCATCATCACCATCATCATCACCATCATCACCATCATCACCATCATCACCATCATCATCATCATCACCATCATCACCATCATCACCATCATCACCATCATCATCACCATCACCATCATCACCATCATCATCATCACCATCACCATCATCACCATCATCACCATCACCATCATCATCACCATCATCACCATCATCATCATCATCACCATCATCATCACCATCATCACCATCATCACCATCATCACCATCATCACCATCATCACCATCATCATTACCTCATTACCTGAAGGTAAAAAGAAACTCAAGTGAATACCAAAAAAGATTTTCTGAGATTATTTCGATGAATTTTGTAAATTTGAACCAGGTGTCGTGACTGTGATTTGGGTGTTGCAAATGCCCTTTAAATTTGGTACTAAAATACCTTCTATACAGATCTAATTGTTCACAAACTTAAGAATGCGGTTAGGTACATTATGTACTTGTTGCTAAAGTGCTATTGCTTGGTTGCATAACTTGTGGTTTTATGTAATATTTAAAAAAAACGATTGGTATGTAAGATGATGCTCTATTTTCAATGCATCCCCAGCTTTTATTTCAAGCACGCCCAATTTGATAACATCTTACGCAATTTTTTTGCCCTGCATTTTCCAATTTGTACGCCATATTTAAGAAGTTGAGAATTTCAAATATTTGCTTATGTCATCATAGTAATGATGCTATGATCAAAATAATGCGACGTGGCGTACTTATTTGTTAACAAGGTATCGTTTTACTGACTTTTTCAGTTTTTTTGGTGATTAGGCTTTATTTTATAACAGTGTGATATTTTATCACATTCTTTGTTCACAAACTGTATAAAAGTCCTCAATGCATATTAAGTTCATAAATCAAAATTAATGTTCTGTAGACTGCAACCATTATAAGTGCATTATAAAGTCAGTATTAAAACTTTGTGACATTTAATGTTTGGAAATATTTGTTGTAAAAAATCAAGTGAGAAATCTATCTCTTCTTCTGGTATTTAAGTGCTAAAATATTTTCAGCTAGTGACAGAACCACACAGTGATTTAATAAGGTTGAGCTTTTAGAAGTGGTTTGGTGTCCAAGTTCATTTAATCACTATTTTCTTTAAAATGACATCTCCTACTGAAAAACGGCCAAGAAGATTTTGACCAAATTGTGTAGAAATGAATGATATCCTTAGCCGAGGTGGTCATCAGTCTTCAAATGATACTGTAAAATTGTTTAATTTTGATGGGACAAAATTTTGTGGTTTTGGTAAAAAGACCATTTAAACTAACACAAACTTACTGCTGGTTTGCCTAGTGTAAAGATAATCATAATGTGACTGCCATGGGACCTTAATTCTCCATTTGACTGTAATACTGTTGACCAGTGGGGCTTAAAACAATCATTAAAAGAACAATGTATGTTGACTGTGTGTAGTGTAAAAGTTAAGTTACCAACTTTCTAGCGCTCTTTTCAGCTGTTAGGCCGCTCAAGCACCCTTTGACATTTCAACTACCCCTGGTCATTGAGCTACATATGGAAACCTACACTCGTGTCTCCCTGGGGAGACTATTTCTCTCCTTTGGTGTGGCAGCCAACATCGATCTGCGGCGCCCAGAAATAGACTCTGCCCTCACAGGTACCATTTTACACCATGGTGGAGTGGAGCTGTGGGTCTTGCTCAGAGAAATTAACCAGTGGTCCAGAGGGGGGTTGAACCCGGGACCTCTCGATCCCGAAGCGCGCGCCCTACCTCTAGGCCACCGCTCCCTCTGTGTAGGGCCACAGGTTACCTGTGGGGGGGAGGCTGGGTACTCTTAAGTCTCTACAATTAACAAACCTATCAGCAGTAATCACATTCCTTATTATTTCTTTGATCTAGTTCCATGTATTCCCAGCATCTAAGATAATTGTCCCTTTGGCACAATAAGTTTGTATCTTATTACTTATACACAGTGTTGCGCCAAAGGGATGACTTACTCTATAAATAGAAATAGTGTGAATATTTTATATAACACATATTTATTTTATGAATCACAAAGTGGCCCTTAATAATTAATGTTACATTTTTATGAAAAATATGTATATGGCTTATATTAGGAAAACATAAACCCAGATTTATTATTATACTTTTGTTAGTAAACCGTAATTAATAATTAACTTTCATTACCTGATATTTGCATATTTGTTGCAAAACTGCTATTTTTGGGAACACTCATTAAGCGAGCGTGTGTGAACCGTAAATCAGTTTAATGTCTGGCCTGGTAGGGTTAATAAAAGTTGTGGAATGTGAAAAAAATAATGCTAAGCCTTTTTTATTGCCACACTTAAGTCTTAAAGTATAAAGATTCTGATAAAAAAAATTGGTATGGTTTGGAATAATTGCATACATATGCGTGAAATCACTCAGCAGCTACCTGTACGAAAACAGACGATAGATTTTAAGCGTAAGACTGCACTATCTGTTCCCGTAGGTGAATGGAATGCTACTAGATAACTGTTAACAAATTTCAAGTTTCTTTCGCCCCAGGTAGTGTAGTGGTCATGTATTACTCTATCTCGACTGAACGATAAGAGGAAGATAGCGTATTTTGGCAAACTATGTCAGATATGTTTGCAAGCGTAGACAGGAATGTATTTATATCCCTGAAGGTATGTCGGTAGAATAAATGGACATCATATGACATTGACAAAAGCTAAGTATTTGTGGCTTCAGGGTAAAGTCATTATTCATTAAATATTATGGTACACTTTAACCAGATAGGCAAATACCTGGCCAAATTTCAATTAATTGTGTACCTATCAGTTGTGGGTTTTTTTTGTTTCGAAAGAAAACCTGAATTCAGAAATAGGGTAATATTAGTGTTGTTTTTGTGCCATTTATTCCAAGCAGGAATTTTCGTAACACACGCCGTCAGTTCTCTGCAGTCTCTCTCACTCTCTCTCTCTGTACAAAGGATTATGGGTAGTTATGAATAATCTAACCGTTTCTCTGTTTTGTTGGCGCTCGGCTGTTGGAATGAGTTATTAGCATTTTTCGACTCTTTGTGTATTAAGCCGTAGGTGGTAGATTGTGGAAAATTGATTTTTTTATTTTGAAAAACAGTGAAAAAGGACTTTCGATCAATTTGTGACTTAAGTAATTAGTACCATCTACAGAGAGAAAAATAAAGAAAATAATAAAATCAAAAAGAGAGAGAAAAAAAGAAAAAAAAGTGAATTCGCAAAAAATGTGGAAATATTAGATTTAGACTGGAATATTGCAGAATCATTTTGTGTGAAAAATAGAAATAATTTGATAAAAATGTTGCTAGAAGTTAATAATGACCAGCAAAGCTTGGAAGATGGAGAAAAGTCGCCGACTTATGCCAACTTGAAAATGTTGAACTTGACTAATAATACAGGTAAATATGTGTGACCAGTAGTTTAAAGCATTTTGATATCTGATTTCATTCTTTTGGAGATACATATAGTGCTTAAGAGTATTTATATATTTAGTAGCGTATGAGGGAAAGTTAAAAGCCTTAGGGTAAACTACATTGGGTTTGTACATTCTGGACATAGTACGGAAATATAAAAAGTGAAACTTTTCTGCAGGTTCTGTTCTTAAAATCTTTTTCTGTTCTGCGGGTTAATAAAAGTTATTTGATTATCATACAAAAGTTATTGATGATGAAAAATTCATTTGGCGATAAAAACAAAATCTTATGACTCAGTTATAGTAGCTTAAAATTTCTTGAAGATGGACTTTGATCCCAGAGTCAAATTTAGATGTATGGATTGTCGAGTTTTGTTTTTATATATGTTATTGTAACTTTGCTATGATTCGATGAAACAGACTTATGTCTTATTATAGCATAATGCATCAAGCGTTTTAAGGATCCCATTTGAAATTATTGTATGATAATTTCTTTATCTGTTTAATTTATTTCTGTTACCATGGTAACATTATGACTAAATATCAGAGCCAGTATTGTAAAAAGGGTCTAGTAATTGGGTTAAGGGGTCTGACTATTGCCCCTTAAAATTGAGACCATTGAAAAGTGACATCTTTAATAAATGCTATAGAATAACAACTATAGTTAACTTGTTTTAAAATGTATATAAAATGTAAGCTTGGTCCAGATCAAGTATATGCAATCATGATCGAATTGCAAAAAAAGACAAAACAACAATATTTATGGTTTTGAATAAAAAATTATGGAGTTTGAGGGATCATTTTGATTTGAAGCATTTCATTTTATATTCAGCTTGTTGTTACATTGTAATGGTATGCTACCGTTTGTATGGCTGGCTAAGAATGAGAAGGTTTTAAGTACAAAATCGATATTTTGAGAAAACGAGCAACATCTGTCTTAAAATTCCTCTTTACTTATGGAAAAAACTAGCCTTTTCAACTTCTGTTTGATCAACATGACAAGGTCCGATTTTCATGAAAATACACTCATAAGAAAAATTTTAGTGCTTTAGTTTTGTGATTTCAGTGAGTATATTAATTTCTTCATGAATGTTTAAATTAAAAATCTCAATGCTTTAGTTTGATGATTTAAAGTCAAAATTGAGTAGGGCTGATCTTTTAGAACATGGCTTACAATACACCTGAATTTGGTCACGTTGTTTAACTTGTTTACCGCCATTTAGTCCGTTTTAATATCGGTTAATGGCTTTTCTTCCCCCCATTCATAACAGTAACATCACAGTACGATATTTCTAGATTTACAGTTGACGAAATTATACCGCAAGCAATATAACATTCCTTTGACCATATATGGCAAGCCCCTAGGGTTATACGATACATTCAATTGTCACTCTGTGTAGTACTGTATTCATATCAAGTTTACGCTCGGCTGGTCTTACTAAGTGCTTACACATTCCGATCCCGCCGCGGATCACGTGGATCAACTAATACATTCAGTATTTCGATATTTCATCATTCGTTTTACTTTGTTCATTGTTGGGAGACCAAGGTCTGGTATGCGGCATGGTGTCAAGTTGGTGTCAAGTTAAATACAATAATTGACTTAACGAAACAATAAACCTTTAATCTGATACACGATCATTAAACATGTAATAGTCGCAAATTCTTTTATTGTATTTGAAGTTTGAACATGTATTTATAGTCGCAAATTCTTTTATTGTATTTTAAATCGTTATCATTCAATTGGTCATTCGGATTCCTGATGTTTAATTATAACAAAAGGCAAAAATAATCAAAGTAGATTATTTAAGTGTGCTATTGTTGATGTTCCTGAAATTTTCAATAGTTCAATAAGTGTTGAAAGCCAAATAAGGATAGAACCATATAAACTAGATAGTTTCTCGAGGCCTGTTTTAATGTGTTTTCCCTGTTTTTAATTTTGTATGATATGACTCGAAATAAAGCAGTCGAATTACTATTTCTTCCAGCCTTTACATAATTTAACTAAAAATGCAAGACTCAAATTCAATGTATTGGTACCTCCAGCTCTACCTGTCATTAGGGTGCTATACACTGAAAGAGTTAGAGCTTGGCACCTGGATTTCTTGTATCACACGAACAGTATTTCTGCATCTCCCCTCAAAGTCAAGTGATCATTGGCCAATTGACAATTTACTCCAGAGCTGAGATCGCTCCACCTGATTCTTTGTCAAAGGTTGCTTGGCGAAGGTTTTCAAGTTAATCCATTGGACCATGTGATTATAATTTACCATTAAAACTGGTTGAAAGGGTGTAGATTGACAACTCGCATAATGTTAATTCCTGTTATGCAGAACAAAGCCTTATGATGACCATGTAATTTAATACACAATAAAAGAAGTTTTAGAACAATACCAGCATTACAATATTGCCAGACAGAAAAAGTGTTCATCAACTTGATACTCTAAGTTCAATAATTTAAGATGCAAGTATTTGAACAATTAGTGAAACTAGCTTATAAATAAATGTTAATATGGAATTATTCAAGGGGTCACGGAAGTGCTATGTGCACACCTTAATTATATTGACTTATGAATTTTATAATAAATGTAGGGGTCACTCTTAGGTGGGAAGATGTCCTTACCTGTGGATGGCTTGTTGAGTATTGTTTGTTGTTGACAAACCCATGTTAATCAAAGTCAAATGATTTATCTTGTTGAACTGAAACATCCTCAACGAAAATTTGAATATATTACAAGTACACATCTGTTGGTTACCGTTAATTCCTGTCTGTGGTCCAATCAACGAGAATCATTCACTTGTGAAGTTCATTTAAAATTGAAATTATCGGTTGAAGTTGAAATTTTATTGATTGTTTTGAAGGTGGTGTACCTAGTAGGTTCACTACAGGACGAAATTCCAATCTTAAGATTTGATTTATGGCATACCACGGCATACAGTTTGAAGTTTGATTAGTTTGTTTATCATGCATATTTAGTTCAATAATTGTATACATGTACGCTATCGACCATGTTGTTGCTTAATGTTGTTCTTATGGATGGTTTTTGCACCCACATACCTTTAGGTGCAAAATACACTTTATTGCTGATAAATATGACTTTAATAGCGATTTAAGTGCTATAATTATTTATCAAATTTTTGTGGAGAGGTTGATTTCGAAAATTTGGTAAGAATAACTTATAGTATGTTTTACCACACTGAATAAAATTAATAATTGATTTTGCATAATTAATATTAAGTATATATCGTGATTCTATTGACTTGAATTAATTATTGCCAACTATTTGTGTAAAACTATTAGTAAACAGTTGAATTGAAATGTCACTTCAATGCATGAATAAGTATATTATTATTGTCAATTGATTTTGTTTCCATTTTGCAAAACTCATTGCTTCCCACTCGTCTTACGTCAATGGCATAGCTCGCGGAAATACCAATGGTGTATAGAAATGTAGAAAACATATGTTTTTCAAAGTTTAGCATAGCTTGTTACAAATTGGTGTCTATAAGTCTTACAGAGGCGGTATTTCCTCGATCAACATTTGTTTACATAGGATAGAATACACGGCATTGACGTCATAACGACAAAAAACCACCCTTGGTGAATATAGAATGTAAATAATTTGTAACGAAATTAATCTCCTGCTGCTGTTGTTGTTGTTTATATTTATCGGCTGGATTAAAGCGCTGGATGTCATGTTGTGATTTGTCAGCGAAATGATGAGAGTAAAAGTGAACTTTTGATGTAATAGGTCTCGAGTTTTTAAAAAATGATGTAATTTTATAAGTGTACTATATACTCAGCATATTTTTAGTAACTGAATCACTGTAACCTAAAACCAAAATTGATATGTCATCCACAATTTATATAAAGTTAGTATTATATTTATTTTAAAACTATAATATATTATTAATCGGTTGCTTGTTATAGATTTAATTTAACAACCTGACATTGTTCATTTGTTGTTTGAATCCATTTGTATGACACAAAATAATACATTTTTGATTACATTTTGTTTAGAGATTAGTTTGACATAAATTCTTAAATAATTTTACATAAAAATATGTTAATTCATATTTTAATTCCCTATGAATGAAAGGGGATTGTTCGTTTTCTATAATGATTACGCAATATAAAATTATTAAGTCCCAAAAAATTGCAGCAGATTTTTTTATAATTTGTAAATGGTGGTAACCTAAAAGTGACATAAAGTATGCTTAAATCTCAGACAATATACTAGTTAAACAAAATTGCAGCAGATTTGCCTTTGAATGAATAAACGAAAGCACAACAACAAATGTTGACATATGTTTAAGGCTTGGTGTTACTTTGATGCATAATTGATTTAATAATAGATAGTGATTAATCTAATTATGTTTTCTTGTGATCTTTTTCCCCAACCTGTCAAAATACCCAAATTTACACTATGTCTGGAATGTGGCCCCTTTATTGACATAATTGTGTCCCCATCTGACAGGTCTGGATATGTTCTGTTTGATAGTTAATGATACCTATCTAAATATGTTACGTTTGCTCATGAGTTGTGAAATACAAAAGAAAACATGACAATTGTTGCCTTTGTGTAATTTATGTCATTTATTTGGAATGTGAATTAATATCCCACTTCCTGATTGGGTTACTATGGATGTTTAGTACTTAGAATGATTAGTACATACTTTGACTGTACTTAAACATGTTGGACTGGATATAAATTGTCATTTAGGAAAAAATATGGATAATTTCACCATTTAATAGTTTGTTGGATTTTGAAAGTGTTTGTGTGTGTTATATGTAATATGTAATTTAAATTATTGACATAGTTAATTAAATTATTTGTGTCTGGCATATTTACAACAAAGGAATATTTAATTTATTTATTCTGGTGACTTATTTTTGAAGGAAAGATAATACTTTATTATGGTGTACATGGAGGCTTGTGGTAGGTTTTATTAGTAATTATAAATGTTTCAGATATTAAATTAAAATTTTATTTTATTTCTTTAATAATTGGGAATTTGTTCAACAACAACACGTATTGTGTAGAATTATTATTATATTTTACGTTTCGGCCGAGGCCTTCATCAGAATAACTTTTTTTTTTTTCTTAGAAATATAGACTTTTTAAAGTGTTGATTTTGTTCACAAACTTGGTTTTAGAAATTTTACATTATATTTCTTAAAACAATTTAAAATAACATAAATTTCTGTACCCTCAGATGATAAACAAAAATGATGAACACAGAAATAAAAATATTTTAATTCATTCATTTAAAGTGTAAATCACCTTGGTAACCGAAAAATACCCTAGAAACAAAATATGTCTAATATTCCCAGAATGTTGGTTATTTCAAGTATGTAAATTACAGCAATAATTTCATGCTTAATTATAGGGAATGTTAATTACGAATCTGTTAATTACAGTTTACCGGGATTATTAATTGTCACTATAAATAACGGAAATGCATCTTATGTAACATATTTTACTGAAAAAAACTGACTGAATTTCACAGTAAGTTTGTGTAATACATTAATTGCCTGAAGGTAAATTTATAAAATCGTGTTGAAAGTGATAAATTTACTGTTCAAATATTTCCCAAGTATGTAAATTAACCGCATATTTCCCCTTTGTAGATTACATCATGAATTGATCACTTAGATAGATAAAACGCTCCGAAACATTTTTATAGTCTATTTTATTATTAAATTACGATATGTTACACATAATGGTATAAAAACAATAATACAGATATAATTAATACCAAATATGGTAATTATCATTTTGAACATTATCAACTTATATCTGTAAGTCAAGATCAGTAATCGTTGTTATCTTTTAAGTAATTTTATCTCTAGTTGCTTCAACAATATCAAATATATGCTACATTCAAGTATTGCACTTAGATCACCAGTGGAATTTGGCCAAGAATTTTATCAATTGTTGATCATCTTTTGTACAAAGACTATACTGGCAGCTGTTTCCTATTTATTGTGGCATTATTTGCCCATTTTTGTTACATCTGACAACAATACAAACATCCGATCTGACAACAATCCAGCCATTGCAGCAGCTTTTGTTCACAGTTCAATCGAGCAGCACACAGAAAATCGGGCATCACACAGAAAATTGGGTATCACACAGAACATCGGGCATCACACAGAAAATCAGGTATCACACAGAAAATTGGGTCTATTTCTGAAGTGTGAACCAGAATGTGACAGTGGGTATTGTGCTACATTTCTGTTGCGATTTCTGATTTGTTTTCAGTAACGATTAACTTTTGCTGTGATCTTGAAACACTTAATTGTGTTGTTAAGTAATTCTATACCCTTGTCTTTTCATTATCTATTTCTTTGATGAAGTTGTAACATGAGGGGTTTAAAAAAGGTCTCACAAGTACTTAGAATTGAATACTCAGGGACCTTTTATGACTTTAAAGTATTACATTTTGTTTCAATGTAAATTGTTGAAATACAGTGTAGATTTTGATTATAATTTATGGAATTCGAGGATTCAAGAAATGGGTAAAAAACTATTATAGAGCCTAATAGACATAATGTATATTATAACAAAATATAAAACAATTAGTATCATGCTTTTGAGATTCGTTTGTCTATTTACTAAATTCTCTCTCAAATTTAGAGTCAATTCTTGAACTTTCAAGGGCTGTTTGTGAGTCATCATTAAAGTTAGTTGGATAATAATTTTGTTGTTTTTGAGATCTTAAAGGTCAGGTATGCATCATAAGAGTTTTATTTTTAGTCTTGAGGCTTTTGGTGCCGTGATTCTTGAAGCTTTTCACCACTACCACATGTACAGGGTACCATATATTTATTTCTGTGAAATTATTTCAACCATTGCCCTGATTCAGCATTGAAGAAGTTGAAGTTGGTTTTAAGGGGTTTTGAAGAGGTTTTTTCCCAGGGTAGATCTACCACTATATATTCTTTTTTTTGTTGAAATCATTATTTCAACCATTGCTGCATGTATTTGAGACCTGATTCAGACATTTGTGTAGTTATGTTAAGTAAGAGATTAACCGTACATACAGGAAGACATGGCTATACTCCAGGTTGGGATGAATTGCTTTATGTTTGGCTTTGCACTATGTAGGAATGTTCTAAACTCTAGTCAGTATGAATGTATGTAACGATGCTGTAATTTACCAAGAGAGAGATATGTTCCAGTGAGTCATAATCCACATAAGATTTAATGAAGCTACATTTCGCTGTAAGTAGTCTAGTATGTGTTTCGGACAAAATTGTTGGTAGATGAAAACAATATTTTATTCAAAACTTGTTTTCGTGCTGGATTTTATTATGATATATATTCTGGTATTCGTGAAAAAATGTGTGTTCTGAACTTCTGATATGATAGGAATATGTTAAGGTAGGACATGCTGAACTAAAGTTACTTTGTATTAATTGGTATGCATATAGTTGTGTTTAAGGTAGGACGTGGGATGTCTTGTATTTATTGGTACCCGGTATGCATAATAGCTTTGTTCGATTGTGGAATGTTCTGATCATTAATGTATGTGTTTGTTGCCATGTATCTAGCTTGAGTACTTATTGCCTCAGTGGAGACTGGTTGTTTAAATTATGCTCGGTGTTTGATTCCGTGAATGCAATTATACCGCATAACCTTTCCACAGTAATATCTCTCGGAAGAAGGACATAGTGTGACTGGTTGTTGTTGGGAGCTTTGGTAGTAAATCTCCGCTACCAGTATAACAATAAATGATTCCTGGTATGCAATGCTTTATGACAGGGTGATGCAGGTGCTTGCTTAATTGTAGAGTCTCAGCAAATTAACCTGAACCTTGAACCCTCTGGTACTGTAGTGTATTTCAAATTTTCCCAAGGTGATTTTTACTCTAAATTACTCGTCTGTAGACTGTATAGCAATTTTGAAGTTCAATCTGTATGCAATGGCTATTATTTTGGCTCCCAAAGGGTGTTGCTCTACTGAAAGGTTGACCTACATGTGTTTGAAGTGACAAGAATTTGATCTTAGTTCTCAAGCAGTTTGCAAGTAGAGAAATTATATTCAAAGATTGCATATATCTCTATAATTGTTAACAATTTGCACTTGCATTAAATCAAGTACCTCTTATACTTTGGAATTTTAACTCTGAGGAATCCTTTGTTGTGTGATACTTGTACAAATTCCTGTGACAAGCATCATTCATTGTAAGGGCCGATCAGAAATTGTTGAGATATTGTGTAATATTTAGTCACATGGTCGGTGTGTCACATGGTCGGTGGGTCACATGGTCGGTGGGTCACATGATCGATGGGTCACATGATCAATGTGTCACATGCTCTATTTAAAGTATTCTCAGTATAAGTGGAATTCTAAGCTTGTGAATATTATCAACACTATTTTCATATGGCCTAACAATATTGTTGTTTCCCTTCTTCCGAGCCGAGAGGTCATTTACCAATTTTGCACGGATAATACTGAATGGCCAATTGGCCATGCATTAAGACTGTCTCGGACAAACGCAAAAAAGTGGCGACGTTATTCAAAGTGGTTTGTTTTGATTATTGATATTACTGTTGGTTGATTTGAGTAGTGATTGCTTGATGTCCATAAGTAAATAAATCTTCTAAACAAGGTCAATCAAGCAAGTTCTAATATATCAAAAAATTCGGACCAGGTCATTGTTAGTTTAACTTGGCCAGGGTCGGTTAAAGTCAATATTTTTCTCTCATTTTTTGCGTAATTCCCTCCAACTTCTGTCCGACTTGGATCATCCACAATTTCTGTATTGTTTGTTGTTGGCGCTCATTCAATGTTTACTAAGTTTGTATATATTAAGACTACATGTATTGTTAGTTCTACTTAAATATTTGGCCTTCTTTCAAATGATAAATATTTCAACTTGGGTCTTGACCGTAAAAACGAACAGATTTGAAAACATTCCCGTTTTGGTTTTTTGGCACATACTCATGTCTTCCCTCTATTTGGTGACTTTGCTTAAACTTAAGTAAATATTCTCTTTTGTTGCCTTCACTTGTCTGACTATTTCTTGTGAATGGTGTCAGGTTAAAACTTGCTTTTGTAATTTGATGGTAAATAAATAAAAAATCTGTTATAAATCAACAAACCACCACTGGGCATGGTATGTCGTGCTCGGCCTATTAAAATAGTTTCAAGCAGTGAATTTGAGATTTATCAAATAAACTTTGGAATCTCAATTTCAATGAAAAAAAGTCATGTCTAGTTTTGATACACATTACACAGGAGTCGATCATTCAACTTTAACTAAATGAAATATTTGAGCCATTCTTTTATTCAAGTTTCGAGCTGAAAAATTCCTCATTTGATAACAGGAGATTATCAAGTGTCAATAAACAGCTAAAATATTTGCCATAGTTTATATCTAGTGTTTACCAACTTGCTAGGGTTTTTGTACCCCACAAAGTTGGCGGGCTGCCAAGCCACATTCCATGGTTATCAGACCATAACTGAATGTTTTAAGTAGCGGGCTTTTGAAATGCAGTCCTAGCGGAACAATTAAATTCAGTGTACGCTATTCATAACTCGATAAGGCTACAGCATGACAAACGCTAGAGTCATTTAATAGCTGTTCAGTACGAACAGTCGGCGACACACGTCATAGTTAAGCGGATATTTGACAAGTGTTCAAAATTTTTTGTTACTATTTGGATAATATTTGTCTTTGTGTTATAACATAGCATTTGAATGCTCTCTGAATGATCTTGGCAAGGGATATCGTAGGATTATGTCCATGTTTGGACCATTGTCAATGATATAAGCTTATGAAACTATGTTATAAGAAGGTTTTTGACATTCTTGAAGAGATTGGCTGTGTTTAATTCTGTGTTATAATATTTAACAGTTGAGATCAGTGATTTTAACGTATTAAACAACTAAACATGGTATTAGACACTTATACAAATGGAATTGAGGGGCAGATATGTTGGAATATGTATGATGACGGTACGGGATTTGGTTTTGTCGATTTTATGTGCTAAATTTGTGGATTTTACTTGAATATATCAGTGTTTATGAGATTTAATATTGCTGATTTTATACCCTAAAAATGGATTTTATATTGATATATTTATCTGTGTTATGTGATAATGTTATTTTTATATTTGAAAATGTGAAATTATGCCAATTTGATTATCTCTTATAGGATTTGAGTTTGAACTTCAAATTTTATTTCATTCTCTAAGGAGTTATTATTAGTGTGGTTATGATTAATTATTGAAATCCACTGTGGTGATATTGTGGCTAGGATAATTGGATGTAATTTGAACAACGGGTTGGTTGGTACAAAAATTTGAGTGAAAAAAATTGGTCATTTGTGAGAAAATAAATTATATTTTCAAAATTTTTGGGAATAAATTCAAGAATAGCATTTTTGTGAAATATATAAAGGAAGAATATAATTTGTTTTAATTTGTATATTCATATTTTATATCTTCTACTTTCAGAGTTCCAAAGTTCGTTAAGTAGCCCGGAGGATCTATATAGGGAAATACATAATATGTCTCAATTTCGAGAACCTCCACCCTACCCAGGACCTCCCAAACAATCCAATTGTCAAACAGGTAAAAGAAAGATGGAGGATTTTTTAGCCATTTTTTTGCTGGGATATTATATATAGTGCCCTCAATAAGTAACTTGTTGATCCATGTAAGATTCGAAGTCAATTTGTTCAAGTCATTAGTATACTTCTATGAAAATTTGGCAACAATATTAATTTTCCTGCATATGTGAATCCAGAAATTAAATTGATGTTGATTTGTGAAACTGTAATTTAACTTGTAAGGATACAGTCAAGATAAACTGGTTTATTTGAAATATTGCCATGTATGAAAAAAGTATAAGTCCAAATATTTCTTCAATTATCTAAAATCTATACCATTACAACTAATAATATCAACCTCAACCATACAAAAGTTTAAAAATTTCAAGTGTAATTCTGTATTTAATATACCTGAATTACTTAGTATTAAATTTCTGCCGCATAATTTTCTATACAATTTAATTTTTGTCCCATTGTCAGTGGAATGCGAGTACTAAGTGCAACTGGTTAATTCATTTTCAAATTATTATTACGGAAATTTGGTCTGACATACCAGTGTGGCATTTATGGCGACAGATTTTACAATCAATTCAAGGATTATAGTTTAACTGGGTACAGCAATGTGTAGGTGTCTTCATAACTTGTCTAAAATGTTGAGTTTTATGACCATTAAACTGATAAAATAGTACTTAATACTGCTTGTTTTTACATGCGCTAGTTCAGGCCCATTTGTTTTTCAAGGGCTAATTTTGACAATGGTTGGTATAGGTCTTTCACTGGCTTCAAAAAACTTTTCAACACCAATAATGAGTCTTGGGTTGTTCAATGATAATTTAACGCCAAATGATACTAATAGGGTGAAAAAATTAATGAGTAATGACCAAAATATTGACCATGCTTTTACAACTGTTTCAAACTCTCAGTCCAATGTATCAATTTAATCAAACTTGGTACATTTTGTACATGAATACAACTTTTTTTAACTTTTGATCAACTTTGGTTCAAATTTTTCATGATTTTATTGTTCACTTGCAGGTCATCAAAGTTTTTCTGGCAGTGAAGCAAGTACTGATGTCTCCGTGTCTTCTACAGAGAATCTATCCACTTGTCTCCGTCAAGAACCGCAAGGGGAGGAAACTCAACTACCACAAACATGTCTGTCATATGATACAAGCGGAAATAGTGAATACAGTATATTAGCTAGACTTGGTATGCCGACTTCGTGCATAGACTCAACCACTGGGCTTAACACCCCACATATATACGTTACAGACAATCCGTCCGGTGTGCATGGACCTCATTTCGCAACAAGTCCGAGCCCAGGTCTGCAGTCAGTGAATACAATCGGACAACAGCAGCAACAACAACAACAACATATTTATATGTCAAGTGAAAGTGGATTTTCTAGTGCTTCGACATCAAGTTCAAAATTAACTGTTGGTGATAATGTCAATTTAAACGGTTCTTTCAATTCTGGATTTTCGTGTGAACAATCTCCGAACGTAAAGTCGAGTCATTCGGTATCCAACTTTACGTCCCCAACAAGTGTTTCATCTTATAACAGTAGTACACTGTATGCCAACTATCCTTACACAGCTAATGCTATCGATCCTACACACCCCGCGCAGGTGCAACATTATGCAATACCGCAACATTCGGGACAAATGATGCCACAGTTTCTGACTTCATTCGGCATGCCAACGGAGTACCCCGTGGCGTATGACCCAAACTTTCTTGATCAAAGAGAATTGGCGAGGAGATCTTATGAAATTATTGGAAAGCCTGAAATTCCCGGATCACGGTCACAACCAGAATTGAGTCATTTTGTGGCCCCTAACAAACATTTAGGGGTCATGCACACACCAGCTGGATCAGGGTCTGATAGGGGTTCACAGCATTCTTTGGAATGGTAAGTAGAGTAACAATTATTTTTTGGAAAAAAAAATCCCAGGCCTTGTGTAACTGTAACAGTCATTAGCTAATAACTAAATGACGTATGAATATGAAATAGTTTCAAATATTTAATGGCTTTAAAAAATGTAATCATGACAGGTTACTGTGGTATGATTGATACTTGAGGAATTCGTTTTAATAGATTATACATTGGCACCTCACTTTAACTGTGTGGCTGTTCTTTTTCCCTCCCATATGGTTGACCTCAGCTGTTCTCTCCCTCTTTCCCCTATTTCCATATAATATACACTGGTGGATTGGATGACAATGTACTGTTTTAAAATGGACTTTTATAGTTTATCACATCACGAAATGAATACTATTAAACATTGTTAAATTTAGGAGATGACATTTCCAATCAATAATTCAGACTGTCACTGGGATCACTTAGTTCCTTATTGGTTTATGAAACTATAATGATCGCTTACTACATATCAATTCTGCTTTGTCATTATGACATAGAATAAAAATATATTCAATTGTAAATATCAAACTATAGTGCAAAAGTACAGCACAGCTTTTTCTTGAAGTAAAAAAACTGAAATTCTTAAAAAATAACCCAAATTTTTTTGCAAATTTATAAAAAAAATCACATGAATATATTATAAACTAATTTAGTTCAAGTTTTAATTTTGTCCACAAACACAGTCAGTCAGTCAGTCAGTCATGGTTAAGAGTATGTAACCATGTAAATTTGAGTCAAACCTATATAATAATGGAACCCTCTCGGTCTGTATATTATGTAAAAATTATATTTTCCGGATACTACAATAAATTAGCAAATGGTGTTGATCAAATTGACATTTATTAAAATTAATATGAAATACTGATTAGCATATAAAACATTATGGTGATAAATTACATAACTTCATACTGCGGCGGAAGATCAACCGAGGACAGACATTTAATTTGTTCAAACCATCGTCAACCCCACATGTCCCACCAGTCAGTCTCGCCCTCGACATAGATTAACATGTTACACTTGTAAAATAATATACATTATCGTTTTGACAGAATTTATTGCATAGCACTAGGGTTTGTAAATTACTAAATATCTTGGTGGAAAATGAATGGTTGTATGATTGATGGACGTTACGCTGTATTCTGACAAGCCTAATTGTCAAGTACTTGGCAAGTACACAATGATGCTGTCCTTGTTGAATCGTTTAGCGTTGAGGTCACATACTTGTACGATAACACGTAAAAGGTCAACTTAATTGATATGCATTTTTTGTAACATGTTTAAGCTTTAAATAGTTTAAACATCAGATCTTGATTAATTACGATACGTTACTCATTAAACATTCGTATCCGGTGAATAAAAACAATACTGCATTCTGTACATAGGTAGCGATAATAAAGTCTGGGTGTGACAATTTTTAGCCAAACATGTTCTTTCTGATGAACTACTGCCATGGTAACAATTTATTTTTTCCATGATATTTTAAACCAAGAAAAAACAACTGACTTTGATAGATCTTGCATACATGCTTTCTTTGTGTCACCAGATCAAGTCAAAGGTCACAGGTGGAACTGGGGTTTGTTGGCTGTCTCTTTTGGCTGTTAGCATGTTGAATACTTAGTGTTTCAATTTGGGAAAATTCAAACTGTTGTTAATTTCTGTTAGAACATTGTTCAGAATTATGTAAAAAAATATAAAAAAAGTCTGAAAATTCAGAAACCCTGAAAATAATATCTATCTACTGGTTTGTACAAAATGACTAGTATCTTCATTCATACACACAAGTGTTACAAATCTCAGAAAAAAATATTCCGGGGTGTACAATAAATCTGCATCAAAGAGTTTTTATTTCATGCATTGGGTATAATGGATAAGTTTGATTGGTACCAGATGCCTGACTATAGTCTATGCTTCAAACATCAAAGTGAGGAGTGATTACCATTTATTGTAAACTATCCTAAACATTGCCTTCATAAATACTTCACATTCCAAACCAGAGATATCCGTATGATTAATGGCAGCTCTTAGAGTGTCTCTGAGAGAGAATGAGAGAGAGAGAGAGGGGAGGGGGGGGGGGGGGGCATTCCGCATTATCTGCCACTGCTGGTAGCAGATTCTTTACGTTAACTGCCCTGTCTTGAGACTACCTGTATTAACAGTTGTAGGTATGAAGTTCTCAAGTGTAAATGTTTGTGATAGATCATAGACCCTGTCTGATTCTTAAAAACTCTCAACTTGTCGAAAGGAGGGGGGGGGGTATTTTTCAATGTCCAGGTGTATTATTAATGGGTACATGCTACTTGAGATTTCAGATTTATGTTACCTATACTAATGTATAGTACATCATTCAATGAGCTTCTGGCAAATCGGCCTACTTGGGGGTGTAATTTATTGTACATTTAGAAAATTAACTGATCAGGAAATATAAATAAAATTTTGGCAACATTCCCCAGGAATTATAAATTGTTATCCATTAATGTAAACCTGTTAATGCTTATAGTGGTATTCATGCCCCCAGCTTGTTCTTCTCATTAGTCATTTGTTCTTCATTCATTTGTTTGTTTGTTGTTCTTTCATTTATTTGTTCTTTTGTTATTCATCTTATTTTCTTTCATTAATTCCTAATATTGCTTGTAAAGTTAATCCAAGCTGATGTTCTCCTTAACCGTTAAGTTTAATTTCAACAAAACTTCACATGATGCATTATGCCATTCAACTCTCGAGTCTGTGTTGGGAGTCATACTTTTTTTATGTAAAAAGTCATTGTGTTTCATCATAATGTTAATTATTATTTGCTATATTCCACAGTTTAACAGACCAGCCCAGATACTCAACTGATGTTGATATTATTGCTGCACAGGCAACACGTATGGTAGAATTCTTGACGGAGGAAAACAAGGGTCTACGTCATAAATTAGACAAATATGACCACAATGTCATAAAATTACAAAAGGTATGAACTGTTTGTTGTAGTCAATCTGATGGTACACCAATACCTCAGGTCTGGCATTTAATAAAAAAGGCTTCTTTTAGGGGATTTGTGGTCTCTTAAACACACCATTTTACCTTTGAAATTCAAGAAAAATATTAAGTTATAAAAGCGTATTTTTGCTGTGATTGATATAAGCATTAAATTCAGGTACAAAATTATCAAAATAAGCTGGATTCCTGATTAGTATATTCTCTTGTCTTGGTTTCAGTTCGAATTAGAAATACAAAAAGTTCACGAGGAACAGGAAGGACTGATGAAGTCGAGTATGAAGAGAGAACAGCTCGATCTCGCCTTGAGAAAACGTCTCGAAGAAGAGTTAAAGAAAATTAAGGCAATGAATAATGGTTTGATACAGCAACTCAAGAAGGCCGGAATCTCTGTCTCAGAAAATGTTATTTTAGCGTGTACTGAGCCTTCAGATAGTAGTATGGCGAACCTTCTTGCTAAACGTGAGTATATAATTAATAATAGTCTTTAATTAGAAAAAATCGCAGTGAAAGTCTCTTGTCGCTTTCTTATTCGATCATCTGCTACTTAAGTATATATTTATATTCCGTAAGCATGTACATTTTTAAATCAGTTGAAAGAAATTGCCTGATGTTGGTCAAAGAAATCTTGAATGCGGTTAAAAGTAATAAGGAAAAAAAGTAGTATAGTTTTTGGCTTTATTTAGTTACAATAAAATTGTACTAGATTTTCCATCCTAAATAACAGGGTAATGTTTTTCGGATTGTTATATGTATAAATATTGTTATATCGTTACAGACAAGGAATTGTTGAGTGTGAAGGAACGTCAGGACATGGAACTAGATGCACAGAGAAACACAATGCAAGAACAGCGTGCACAGATTGAAATCCTTCGTAATGTACAAGCCAATCAAATCCGTGTTGATGATGAGGTAAGACTAGGAAGCTTCAATAGAATTGTTGTGATTTCTAACCTTCATTATTGATAACGAGAGGCAGGAAATATTGATATAACCCACATATGTGGAAAATCAAGCGTGCACGATTTATCGGTATTATTTTGGTATGCAATCAACCATACATGTTTATTTTGGTAAACCATTTTTCAACAGTTGGCAAATCTTGTCAATGTTTGAAAACATCTAATTCAGTATCCTTGGCACACTTTATTCTAAGATTTTGAAGAATTTTACTGTAAAAATATTTGCCTTTCAAAGTTTGTTTATAATTATGTTCTGATGAAGGCGTTAGATGAAACGTTAATGCTATAAAACAGGTTGTTGACAAATTGTTTCCAATTATGGATTAAGATTAAAAGTTTATACACATGTATTCTGAAATAAGAGACAAATCGTGATGAGAAACAATTGTTGTTAATGTTGATATATGAGGTAGGTTGGTATGTTTGTATTATTTAGTTTAATATAAGGTTTCCTAGTTTATACTGTAAGAGATCTAGTTGTACTCAGTGTGATGTTTCACATATTTCCAGGCTCATAGACAAGAAATCATCGCAGAATACGATGAACAGATACAGAAAGAATTAGCATCTATTAAAGCAGTTTATGAGAAGAAGGAACAAACTGAACGAAACATTCGACAGAAACTTGAAAATGAGGTGGAATATTGTCGACTGAATCATTCACAACTTGGTGTTCAGGGTAAGAAGACAGACGCTAAACGTGACCTGAACGCCGATATGAAGAAAATGATGGAAGATAAAGAAGCCAAAATTTTACAGTTGGAAAAAGAATTGATTCAGGTATGTTTTGCTATTGAATCTATTGTACTAGTAACCTAAAGTTCCATTTCATTGATTACAAAATAAAACTTGATAAAAAAATGTTTATAGAAAAAATAAAATTTACCCCCCCCCCCCCCCAATTTTAATTTCGTGAGTCTCTTTTCAATGGTAATAAATGTTATTAGTAGATTGCATTTCTCAGTTTTGTCAATATTTTGTGTCTAAAATAGGTTCATTTTGAAGCTCTTGTTTAATGACTACAATATGGTTGATTAATATTTAAATTAACACATTGTATTTTTATCTTTTTTCAGTGGAAAGAGCAACAACTTGAAGAAAATCTTCGTAAAAAATTAAAACTTCAAGAGGTTGAACCCGATATGTTAGCATCACGACTACCAGCATATGAGCAAGCTAGTATGAACACTACAGAGACCTTAATACACGAGGCAAAAACTGATAAATTAAAACAAATGGAAGAAATTTATCAAGCTAACAGAAAAGTAGCAGAATTGGAAGCTAGGTATGTTGCTAGGATACATAAATATTGAAAATCTTCAAATTTTGCTTTATTCTTAAAATCCATCAAGAGAAAGTTTAATAGTTGATCAATTGTCAATGAAACTTAACATGAAAACTTGGCACCAAGCTCAGTTTTGCATATTGTCTTGAAATTTGATCAGATGATTTTTTCTGGGGTTACGGCTCTTTGTGAGAGACATGTTTTCGTGTAAAAAAACCCTTTTTGTATTAAATAGTCTTAGGCTAAATTTAATTAAATAGACAATTTATAAACTAGTATTTGATATTGTTTATTTAGTTAATAGCTTGATTGCAACTCAGAAACTGTGGTATTGGAATTGAAAGGACAATAAAGCAAAAAAAAAACCTGTGGTATTAATGGAATATTCTGATAACATGTGTATAGCATTCTTATTTTACTATTTTCAGTGTCAAATCTTTACAAACTCAGTTAAACGATAAGGAAGCGATGCTTCGAGTCTACCAGCGCTCTCCTATGACACGTAGTAGTAGTGTTCATACCATATACTGTACACCAAAACACTCACCTCGACCATCTCTTGTGGCAACTGGTTCGTTGTCACGGCAACATAGTCAGGAAGTTTCGGCATTCTTAGACATCAAACATAAGAAGACAGGCAGTACGAGTGCCTTGGAGACGTGCAGTAAACTTTCTCAGGATGACTTGTTTGAGAAGATTCAAAAACTACAAACTGAGGTAATTATTCATTCATTATTTTAGGCCAATGTTTATTACTGCCCTTGAACCAAATACGACTTCACTTTTTCTCAATTGTTATTATTTTGAAGAAAAATTCTTTGGAAAGTAAACAAAATCTGTGGCCTTTATGTGTGACTTTTATGGGCAAAAAGTTGGTTAATATGGCATATTATATAAAATAAAAATTGTAAAAAATAGTATAAAATATTTATGACATTCTTCGTCATATCCTTGTACTTTACCTGAACATAAAAATTGAGATTTATGAAGTAATTACAGGTAATATGGTAGGCAGGTTTATGGCTGCCAAAATACCAGCAATTTTAGAAAGTATGAAATACATATTTATGTTCTGCTATTATTGGTGTTTAATCTGGTCATAAACTTAATGTGGTTTTTTTTGTGTGTTTTTTACAGTCAAAAAGCAATTCTGAGTCAGAGGATAACTCGGATATCTGGCAAGTTTGAAGCGTCGTCTCCTAGCAACCAGATTTCCCAATGGTGCTAAATTATTGCCCGGCCTCAAGAACCACAAAGTTGTTCGCTACAGAGTCTGATGACGTATTTCGACGACGGTGGACGCCACGAGGAGCATAATTGTGTAAGATTACGTCTTACACACCCGCACAATCGCCACAAGATTGTCCAGAGCCACCAAGGTCGTAGTGATTAGCTCAGGGTCAAAGGTCAAGTTGATCATACCCAGGGTCAAAGGTCAAGTTGATTGAACCCAAGGTCAAGGTGATGAAAGCCCGAGTTCAAAGGGCAGAGTCAAAAGTTCCATGCCATAATGGAAAGAAGAAACCCATCATGTTGGACTAACCATTTTATGTTGGTAGACACGTCACTATGGTGACTCGATAGTGACTGTTACCTAGCAACCATGTCACTGCGGTGACCGTTACTTAGCAACCACCTACCTCCCTTCGCTTTATAGATAACATTGTGGATACTCTAGCAAGCAGGATTTGCAAGTGTGATTACCGTATAACCTGCTATATTCGTACTCTAGCAGGATTACCGTATAACCTGCTATATTTGTACTCTTGCAGGATTACAGTATAACCTGCTATATTTGTACTCTAGCAGGATTACCGTATAACCTGCTATATTCGTACTCTAGCAGGATTACAGTAAAACCTGTAAAATTCACTTTGGAGCAGGATTAGTAAAACCTGTAAAATTCACTTTGGAGCAGGATTACCATATAACCTGTGATATTCACACTGTCCTTGTGACATTAAAGTTGCCAGTATATACGGATGTTAGAGATCGTGTTGTGAAAACGATTAAAATTGAATCGTAAGACTACTAGTTGGTTTAGATTGTGACTGCGTATTAACTAGTTTGTGACTGCGTATTAACTAAATTGTGACTGTGTATGAACTATGAACCATTGAATAGGGTGCTTATACATTTTTTAAATGAGGCTGCTCAGCAGTGATCAAATGTTACTATGAATTTAACGTGTACGGACACGTAGTGATCCTGATGTATAAACACGATATACATGTATACATACACTGCAGGAGTTGTTTGCTTCATGCAGTGTTGTTCCAGGAATGTGGAAATACCCGAAGTCTTTCATAGAATTTTTGTCTTATTATCAAATATGATTGAAAAATGTTATTCACATGTTAGAAAAACATTTATGAATAATTTAATCTATGTCAGTGCCTTTAATGTTATTTTGTTTTTATTGTTTGAGGCCATTTAACAACACTGTGCTGTCAGTTTTTAAGTAAGTCAATACTGTTAAACAATAAAAATATTTATTTTTTTTGTTAAAAAAATAAGAAGTATTATATACTTGTTTCTGTGAACGTAAAAGTTCCTGCAACTTGGGTGAATATTTTGATCAGTCGAGAGCTCAGTGCAAAACTTTGGTAACTACATTATTATACAGAAGCACCTACCAAAGTTTTGCACTGAGCTTTGAAACTGTTCTTTGAATAGCTGAAAAAAACAACAAACTTTTAAAAAATGATTCAAGTCTTCAGATGGTGTTTTGTCTCCGGAATTTTAAATTTTAGTGACTGATGTTTTTTTCTACTCCTCAAATTATCATATGGAACTGTTTCTGTTTCCAACCATGGTGTGTTATTTTGACTGTATGATTGTCACTGTGTATGCGTGTATAAGAATTTGTTGTTATACTTATGTACCACCCATGTCTTTCAAAACTTTGTTCATCATGGGAGTGAGAGAAGGGAAGGAAAGAGAGAGAGAGAGAGAGAGAGAGAGAAAAGGGGAAAATGAAAGAAAGAAGATGAGAGAAAGAAATAAGAATGGAAAGAAAATGAGGAAAACTTGTGTTACAAATGACTTGCTGCTTACCGTTTGTCCGTCTTGTGACTCTTGTCTGTCTGTTTGGCTGACCACTTATTGTGGGATTTTATACATGTAATTTAGTGTTTTATGAAAACTGGTGTTTCTGAGAAATTGTTCTAAAATTTCGACCTAATACAATACAGTAACAGACTAGATACCTGTAGGGTTATTGTTGATAAATATAAGTTTGTATAACTAGGTGAAACAATCTCACTGGATGCTGCCGCAATGTGAGTCAGCTTTCTTCTGCAGAAATATTCACAGACAGACTGTCTGCAACTATTCTAATCTTGTATTATTTTTTAGGAAGGAATGATAATTACTTTAAGGTGAATGACTTGGAAATTGGAATGATATTTTGGTCTCTGAATAACTGAAATACTGTTGGCCTGTGGGACTTCAAACAATATGTTGATAAACATTTTTTTTTCTTGGAGTTAATTTTTTATAGAAACTATTTTACTTGCATTTTGATATTAAAAATGAACCATTTCATGTAAACTTCATGAATATGATAGTTTGACCATTAATTATTTTTTGAAGGTCAAATCACAATAAATCTGACAAAATTGTTAACTTAACAATTAAAAATGCACCTGTTTGTTTTGAGCATTTATTTTGAGCAAATTTTGCTCCGTCAAGATTTTTCAGCACCAGTTATGCTAAGCAGAGTTCAAATTGCACGCCACACTATTTTAACGGTCAGCATTACAATGTTGAATACTGTGCACCGTGAACACAGGGTGGTGGGCTAGACCTATGGGATTTAATTTCCATGAAGTTAATATTATGACAAGCATATTCTTGAAAAACATTTACAAATTCTTGAATAACAAGCACACTCTCAATGTTGTTACTCAATATCGCCAAGCTAAATTTTGTATTTATAATATTACTTTTTTATATTTTCTTATACTTCGGCTACAGTTGAACAACTGCGCAAAATATTGCAAAACATGGAAATATATTTATTTGATATTTTAGCACCATGTAAGAATGTTAATGTTACTGCTCAGTCGACGAAGCATTCAATGGTAAATCTATTTGCCACGCTGTTTACACATTTCGTAAATTACACACATTCTTCTCCCAGCCTATGGGATGAAACCAAAACGTGACTCATCCGACATTCCACAGTTGTGTAAAAAGTAAAGCTATTTCGAAGTACTGTAAAATTGTCAAAATTCACCATTGGTTGAATTTAGAATTTTTTGAAAATATTTTTATATGAAAATTTTCATAATATTTTTAAAGTTGATATTTTTTAACTTCTTTGATGCCATTGACACATCACAAAAGCTTAAACTTTATAATCTGGTGAAAAAAAGATACTGCTAAGTGTTTACGAAATTTTAATTCCTGCCTTACTCAACTTGCTGTGTAGTAGAAGATCAGGCGATATTTGTAATGATGTTTAAAGTTGGGTTTTGGCTTCAAGAAAAGTCAGTTTTTTCATGCAGTTGATTTGAATAGCAAACATTTGAATTGTTGTTTCGTTGATGTTTCAACGATGATTAATAATATATTTTATGAAATAGATTTCATTTTTCGGAGAAAAATTCCCAACTTCAATATGTGAAGCATGACAATCAGTATTAATGGCTCAATTCTGACTGATTCATAGATTTTAGCGTTACTTTACGCATTTTAATGTGAATTGTCATTTGCCTAAGCCAATCACATTTTTAAAGCACTCAATTTAAATATTTTTTACTACCTTAATTTGTAATACATGCTTATTTAATGTTTGCTCATTTGTGTAAATTAATTAAACTTATTTATTTAAAGTCACATGACTGTGCTAAGTACGAGGTTTTGTAATTTATTGACCATCATCGTGTAACTGTTTTACCACCTAAGGTATCATAAAAGTTTGCAATGACTTTTTGGTTTATTGCAATTTTGCAAAATATTTTCTCTAAATTTGTTTTTATTGTTCTGAAATGCATTTACATACTTGTGTTTGTGAGAATAAAGGCCGTTTTAATGGCCTTATGCAAAAAAAGGCTATTACTGTTGGTCTTGCATGACGGCTCATAGGGCTGTCTCGAGTTTCAGCTTGTGTTTAAAACTTTAGTTTGCACATTGTGGGCTCTGGTATGTTGCATGAATGAAGCACTCGTCTGTTGTTATATTTTATGATGAATAAAGTTATTTATGATTAATAAATTTTGTATTTTATTGTCATTTATGAAGATAATGGCATTCCTGAGCCGGCGTGAAGAGGGAAACAACCGACTAGAGATACCATGACTCGAGATAACTATAATCAACATATGACCTTGCCAAGTTGATGATTTGGTGAGATAAAATTGACAACAACAACGATTACACAACATGATCACACAACATGCCCTCTATACGAACATTCCTCAGTACCTAGGCCAAACTATAAAACAATATTATTGTTAGTTTGTGAGCCTAGTCTCTGCAGCTTAGTGGTCAGCACGCTTGCTAAATAATATGACGACCTTGGGTTCAAATCCGGATGGTGACACTCATACTTGCATGCTTGCCATACTTCAGCAGAAAGCTGACTGGCAATTAAAGGCTAAGCTTGGCATGTAGGTCGAACTTAAAACATTTGTTTGTAGGCCCAACTTGAACTGATTGGCCAATGAAAATCTGTTTTCATGTGCAGACAGTCAACCAAAAAACATGCTTCACAAATCAATGACCAATACAAATGGTGTTCATAAAAAACTGGTCAGGTGTTGCAATACTGAACTGGAAGTCATTGTTCTTTGTGAGGTTTCATTGTGGTTCTGAAAATATATTTTGAAAAGTACAAAGTTAACATAACTTATCTAATTGCGGATCATTGTGGAATGTTAATGAGTATCAGTTCAATGTAGACAATAATTCTTCATTTGGTGCTGAGCACGGAAAAGCAAAATTCAATAAAAAAAAAAACAGTAAAAAACAAACAAACAAACAAAATCAATTGAACAGCTACAAAAACTCAGGGGTGTCAATTTTCAGGATTTCCGTATTTTACATAATCTGAATGAGCCATGATTTCTGACCAAAATAAAAGTTATTTCATTAAAATATCATGAGAAATGACAAAGGAATGGTCAATTTAATCTGTTTTAAGGAATTTCTTAATAAAAAACTGATTCAAAAAAGGAAACAATGTGATTGGAGGTGTTTGTCAAAAATGGTTGACAGGGTTGCCTACTATACATACAAATGGACCTATATTACTAGTGAGTAATGCATGCTCTCTCGTCTTTTATTCTGTGACGGAAACCAGAAGTAAAGCTTACCCAAAAAGTTGGTGGCTCATAAGCCAACTCGGCTTGGGATCAACACAATGTATTTACTTTTTAACCGAAAAGCCTACCGCCGAGACCTTTCACTGTTGCAGGAGAAAATCCTACCGACTTTTTCGGGAGCCACAAAGTCAGACATGTACCAAGGGTATCATGTTATGTATTCTAGCATAACTCTTCACACAATTTATATGATTTATTGTATGTCGTGTTTCCAAACCATGACGTCACACTCAAGTCGTTATGCCCAAGAACTAAATCGATGGCTTAGAATAAGAAGGTCGATAGTGCCACTTACGACCGTTTAAGATTCATACATATTTAGAATAAGCATCACAAGGCGCTTCTTATGAGCCCACTTTCATAAAAATCTGAACTTGTCATGTTGACCAAAATGAAGTAAAGAGTAAATGTCAGACAGTTTTTCCGTGTTTTCTCAAAATATCGATTTGGTAATTACGACCTTCTAATTCTAAGTCATCGAAATAATCATGCTAATGAATAGCACACACAGTCCACACATACATTAATTTGGTCATTTTGTGGATTACACATTTCCGGTAATTACAATACACTGTTTGTATGAATACAGTACAGATCACCCAACTGCAGACCGTCTATATCCGTTTTAACAAAATAAGCACAAAACAATCGTGCTCTAGTTTCTGGGTGTGACTGACCTCATGGTTTGGGAACATGTCAAAAAAATGGGCGTGTAGAAAGTCAAAGACCACCGACATCACCGGCTAACAACAAGAGGGGTGCCCGCTATTGAATAAACAAGTAACCAGTGAACATTGTGAATGAAATAATTGTCCAAATATATCTGTATAACTTGACCAGATTAAGTAGGCACTCCGGACATATTCCGTGCACATTTCGGACAAAGTCGGTGCAAAAATAAACAAATATTTCCGATAAGTACCGACTACTCTTACGGAAAATAATACACGCTTCCGAAGTTTAATGAGTGCCTACTAAATCTGGTCAAGCTGTACGAAAAACTATGTGTATCACTTTTCAGTAAACAAGTAAACAGCTTAATGTCCTAGCTGTTACACATATTGTCATAATTACAAATACAATGGTATGTGTCTATAGTAGAGAACATTACTGTCAGATGCTTCCTAGGTCATGACATCAACACAAATAACAAGAACACCAAGGACATGACTAACTTACCTGCATGGACGCCCGTATCATATGGCTGAGCTCATAAGCTGCAAGTGGCATGGTGAATGTTCAGAGCGGCATCACAAGTGTCAGTACTAATTTGCATGGGAGCAACATCAGGGTCATGTTCACCTTTCACCTTACCTGTAAGTACGCCAGTGCCATACAGCTCATTTCCACATTAAAGTGTGCCTCCGTGTTGCTCAGAGATATGCCTACCATGTTTCAGTTCAAATTGATGGGAAATTAAAATTGCTCGGCAATTATTTAAAATAAGTAATGTTGACACCAGTGACATGACTGATTTTCAAAGCGGCAACATCAGTGTAGTGCGTACCTTCAGCATCACCGTGTAATGGCTAACAAGGCCAGGGAATGCCTTTTAAGAACAACAGAAAAATAATAGTACCAAGAACAGCAAATGTTTAATACGCTCAGTTCATGCATTACAAGAACATTATAGAACATCGAATCTTTTAAGGTTGCTATTTGTGCATACATTACTGCGGCCTCACCTGTATAATGCCTACCATTCCTAGCTACGACACCAGTGTAAGCGCTTACCTTCTCGAACGCCAACACCAGTGTCCAGGGCACTGTTTTATCAAAGCATTTACGAAAATCTTTAACTTACGGTCAAATTTAAATTCTTTATAATACTGTTAAAACTGTAAAATGTGGAAATTCGAGATGTAATACTTATCAGGATTCTGTTAATAAAGTCTAACAAACAATACCTGTCCCCAATATACAGCTGTTAAATAATTATACTGAATTTAAATTCGAACGTAAGTTTGCGAGTTCCGTAAGTACGAAGATAAGTATCACTTGAAACTTGAAATTACTTGAATTTATTTGAACCTCGTTCGCCTTTGAAAAGTATCCAATTTTAAAGCTATTAGGGTGTCGTCTGTTGATGATAGTTGTTGATTATGTTGTTTTCAAAATCACGGCGGTGGCAATAATCAACTCAAATGTTCATACGTCATTGGTACATTGATCTAAACACAAAATTGGTGAAGCAATAAATCAATATTCACGACCTTGCATATTTTGAGTGGATTCAGGTGCATGTGAAACATAATTTGGCCCGAGCATAGAAAATATGTTGACGTCACGAAATTATATTGTCATATGTTGACTGCATCAAGTTTGAGCAGGCATACCATAAGTCGTACACCCAACATTTGGCACTTTATAATAATTACTTTTCTTGAGTGCATTTTCAACTCTATTTAAGAATAATTGTTGTGTTAAATATTTGAGAGAACTTATCCTTGACGAACAATACGTACCCCCCCCCCCCCCCCCCATAAAATTGCAACTAGTTTTTGCATTTTTATGAACATTACTGAAGTGGAAAGTACTAAGTTATATGTTATCATGCAGGAATGGTAAAACTGTTTCAGTAAAATGAATTATTACATTAAATCAGTATGTTAAACCACTAGGCCTCACCCTCTGGTAATAACTAATCACTCTTTTATCTCTAATAACATTTTTCCTGACACATTCTTTCAATAAGCTGTACGATAAAAGTTGATGTCTACATTCTGTAAACAAGACTGCGATATGAACTTGTTGATATCATTCGTAAATTATACCAAGCCTATATCATTTATTCATGCTCTGCATTTTTCGAGTTTCAATCACTAGTACACCAAGGGAGGTTACTTCATAGTTGGATATTAAAACCAAACGCGTTTACCTCCTTTATATAATGTACGAGTGCTCGTGAATGCCATTTGACTTCCTAACAGATAATCCAGTACTTCGTTATATATACTTATTAGTCTTCATAGCCAATCTTAACAAAACTATACTTTGGACGGTATTATTAAAAAAGAGAACTATAAACTAGTCGAAGATGCATACACCTGTAGAAAAAAACGTTGAAATATTCAACAAATACGTAAAGCTACGCCGATGGTAAACTGTTGAAAGTACGGTGGAGAAGTACGGAAAAAACGACAATGAAAATAAGAAGCAATGGAAGCACGATGGTGTCATTTCATGTTTTACACCGGTGCAACAACCGACGTGCGGGGTTAATGTACAGTCGGCTAAACAGACGCCTGTTTGAAAGAATACCTGGAATAGGTACTTTATCATAGTTTCGTGTCTTCACCTTCGTATATTCGTTGTTTCGTGACTTCACCGTGGTACTTTCGTGGTTTCGCCATCGTACTATCGTTGTTTTACCATCGTACTATCGAGGTGTCACTATCGTTGTTTTACCATCGTACTTTGGTGGTTTCACCATCGTGGTTTCACCATCGTACTGTCGCGGTTTCACCATCGTACTGTCGTGGTTTCACCACCATAGTAACGTTGTTTCACCATGCTACTTTCATCCTTTTACCTTCGTGGTTTTACCTTCGTACCTTCGTGGTTTTACCTTCGTGGTTTTACCATGGTACTTTCGTGATTTTACCATGGTACCTTCGTGGTTTTACCTTCGTGGTTTTACCATGGTACTTTCGTGATTTTACCATGGTACCTTCGTGGTTTTACCTTCGTGGTTTTACCATGGTACTTTCGTGATTTTACCATGGTACCTTCGTGATTTTACCATGGTACTTTCGTGATTTTACCATGGTACTTTCGTGATTTTACCATGGTACTTTCGTGATTTTACCATGGTACTTTCGTGATTTTACCATGGTACTTTCGTGATTTTACCATGGTACTTTCGTGATTTTACCATGGTACTTTCGTGGTTTTACCATGGTACTTTCTGGGTTTTACCATGGTACTTTCGTGATTTTACCATGGTACTTTCTGGGTTTTACCATGGTACTTTCGTGGTTTTACCATGGTACTTTCGTGATTTCACAATGATAATACTTTCGTTGTTTCACCATGGTACTTTCATTGTTTTATCATCGTCCTATCGTGAGTTCACCATTGTACTTTATTTCACTATCATAGTTGCTTGTTTTAGTAATTTAGTCATTGTACTTTCGCGAGTTAACCATCGTACTTTATTTCACCATCATAGTTGCTTGTTTTAGTCATCGTACTTGCGCGTGTCTATACCATCAGATATTTTGTATGTGATTACCATCGTACTTTCCTGTCTTCGAAAGTACGATAGCACCGTGGAAAATATATGACAAGTGTACGCGTGGACTGTTGGTGAAAGTATGATATAACAGTGCCAGGATGCAGTGTTTGTTTGATGTTTGTTTGATGTTTGTTTGTTTGATGTTTCTTTGTTTACAATCGACTTAGATAGTCATAGTTCGTGGCCATCCGGCTTCTCCTTTAATATTGAACATTGACCTCGTGCATTCTAGGACAGATACGGAATACAATGAATCCGGTTGCGATATCGTAGCTCTTTCCGAATATATTACTTCGTTCGCCAAAATGTATAGCAACTTGCAGAGAGATAAAGAATCGAATCGGGGGCATCTCTAACAGTAAGCAAGTATGTAAATGTTCAGAAAAGCAGGACATGATTCTTTACACTCTAATATTTATTTCATATTTATATTTATGCATGTGAACACAATTAAACAAATTAACATACCGAGGGGTGCCTGCAACACTGTAGTAAGTCCTTCTTTATCTATATGTAGTTACTATATATGCACAGTCTTGCGGGCATCCATCGATACGGAACATGTGGCGTCATCATGATTCGGGAGCATATTTAGAAAAATCGTTTGATTTTCCCATCCATACAAATCAGTGTTTAGTCAAGTCCCCAGACTATACTTCACATGAAAAATACGCTGGTTGAACGAGAATGGAATTTTCTGAAATCTTAAAAAAATCAGAAAGTGTTCTAATCATTTGTTCCTTAATCATTACGTGACGTGCAATATACGTATGTGCTCCACAAATGTTCAACTTAAATCAAAACATTTGACGTTTAATGTTTTAGATGAATACACCCTGATCCCAAGCCATCGATGCAATGTTTTAAAGTACAAAAATGTATCTCAAAATAAATTTCGTAAAAATAAGTCTTATACACAGTATGTACAGAGCACAAGCCGTCCGCTAGTCCATAGTTCGAGCCAATGGTCACTCTCAAACACTTCTCCCGGTTATCACAATGCCCACAATAAAGAATGTCACCACGAAAGTCAGAATGAAGCCAAATTTGATGTGATCCTGTATTCCACTGTGAGGAATCTCACCAAAAGCGTCGAGTTCTTTTCTTGCTGTCGCCTTAGCAGTAAGATCCGGTGCATCTGGGTCTTCAACTTGAACTGTGAAGGCTGGGTTATCCGTCCCCTGGAATACAAGTACATGATAAAATGAAATCTGTATTAGTCAATCTGTTTAAATCATTACTTCAAAAATTGCTTTGTTTGAGCTTCAATACTTAGTATTGTTAGATCGAATTTACGTTTTGAAGAATTGGTAGCGTGTTGTTTAGGAATGTTTTCACTGAACAGTTCAACCGATCGGTTTGAGGTTGGGCATCGATTGTGCCTCGCATTGTTAGGCGGTGGTGCCATTCAGTCATAATTTCGTTCTGGTCACCCGGCCTTATTGCATTGCAATAGACCGGAGACGTACGGAAATGATCGAGCTTTCATGATTGTCCTGATTTGTTCGACTCCCATTTCAGGAGGAACACTTTCTGCCATGAACAATGTAGATACATGTACATACTCTTTAAGAGTGTACCAATATACCATTAATAGTGTAACTTGTTTATGATAAGATGGTCCATAACATATCTTACATACCACTAGTACTTTGTAAATATCGCAGGTACAATATATACATGATCTGAAATAGCTATATCACTATGGTCATTGTATCGCCGGAAATACACATGCAATGGCATTGTATTGGTGTTGTTTCACTAATAAAAGTAATTATACTATTGTCAACGATGGCATGGTGATGTGATTGTGTGACTGAGAGTCCGACTCCTTGATATTACATATACTTTCGGACTCTAAACTGAATGTGTACTTTTAGAGTACACTCTTCCTAATATCTAATTGAATAGAACCACATAAGGTATTCATTGATAGTGACCGGAACTAATAAGTTCAAGGAATATTTATGAATACAAAACCCTGTGCACAATCCATGTAACACCATGTAGTATTCGGTGTACGTATTTGGTCTGTGCTAGTATTGAGAATACTTTTGTAATAACAGTTCTGTTTAAGGATTGCCGATTTACCACACATTATTATGTTTTAGTATCATGGGAGTGTGTGGCCTCCGTAACTCAGTGGTTAGTGCGCTTGCCGCCTCAACCGGCGACCGGGCTCAAATCTGGATGGAGGCACTCATGTGCTTGCCATATGTCTATCAGCAGAAAGCTGACTTGCAAATAAAGGCTATACTCAGTATATAAATATACAATATATATATTTCGTATGCTGATGTTTATACATGCTAAAGCGTCTGAAGTAAGTATGTCTAAAATATTCACTGTATTCATGAAAACAAAACAATGACATATAAAATCACACTAAATGTTGACTCACCGTTTCGTTAATATCGTAACTTGTTTTCCCCATCTTCCGTCTTAATTTAACTCCTAGTAAAGTTATTTGTCCAGCGATTATATCACCTAACTTAACCCCTGGTTAAGGTACTTGGGTACAGGGTTATAGTCCACTTAAGTGCCCGAATGCTGCGTTATTTCTGTTGCACAAATATCAAGTTAGATTTTACATGTATTTATTTAAAATATGCTACAAGATGGCTGAGGTTTATCTTATATGAAGTCACACAAACTCAGTTATAAAGTAGGTTAAGTATAAACGCTAAAAGTTACAGATGGGTAAATAACAGGTAACAAGTAAATGAAATGGTGGGTATAAACCAAACGAACCAGAACGCCATTCAAGTTTACGGGTTTAGAGCTATAGAAGGCAATAGATAATAAAATACATTTCCCCTGATTTCAAGGGAATCAACTCTTGTATGATATCAAGTGCTCTCCCATTAAAAAGGAAAGTTACTCTTAGCGACTAAAATAAGTAAAACACAGTTCCTTCCCATGCTTTCAAGGGAAGCAACTCTCGTAAAATGGCGAAGTTCTCTCCCCTGAAAATAAGGGAAAGTTACTCTTATCGACTACGTCAAACGTAGTTGCATCCCATGATTTCAAGGGAAACAACTTTTGTATAATTACAGTGTTCCCTCCCTGAAAAATAGGGGAAGTTACTCTTTGCTACTTAAAATAAGTCATCACAGTTGCTTCCCCTTTTCTTTTCAGTCAACAATGAGTATTGAAAAAACCCCACAAAAAATGTTTTGGAATTTAGAAGCTGTTGAATAATGTTAGCACATCACGAGTTTTGTTTAGTAAACGTAAAACGGATATTCTTGTCCCTTATCACAGTTTTCAAGAGCAACTTATATTATGTAAGTGATATTAATCGCTGGCTTAGATCGAGAAGGACGTAAATCAGCATCACAAGGCGCTTCTTATGATCCTATTTTTATGAAAATCAGAACTTGTCATGTTGACCAAACTGACGGTTAAACAGCTTGTTTTACCATAAGGATAGAGTAAATTTCGGACGGTTTTATCTTATTTTCTCAAAATATCGATTTTGTACTTACGAACTTTTTTATTCTAAGCCGTCGAAATGTGGTTAGTGTGCTCTTGTACATATCGGAAACCAGCACCTTCCTCACGTGTTATAATGACATAGACAATGCTCACTCGTCGTGACTCTCTTCCATCAACCAAACCACTTAATGGGTGAATATTCAACTCGTGACCAAAAAGAAACCATGTGTTGCACCATGGGGCTGGGCGGTGGGTAGCCGGAAAGACTGTCGTGTTTTATCTTCCAGCTTCCCCCCGCACTGCAAGGGAAATGTTGGGGATTCATTTACTGAACCAATACCCCGGGGACAATGTTTAGTTGTCTGTGGCCGGGGAAATACCGGAGATTTTACCATCAGCTGTCCCCCGGAGGGCGGGGAATGGCGGGGGTATTGACAACCGAAAAATCCCCGCCTATTCCCGGGGTTGCCCGGGGGCCGTGGAAGCAACTTGCTGAAACGTAATTCGTACAACCCTTTAATGGTAATGACTGAGTTGATTTCGATGTCGTTCTAAATGTTTTGAGGTTAATAAAAAAGTGTAAATGAAAAAGTTGTTACTAATACTGATAAACTGGGTTCTAGCTTCAACTCCAAAAAAGGAATTTGCTCCAGGAAGTTTTAGCACTGTGTCCAGAGCTTATGTAGATTTCAGTCTGTGTTATATATGCGCGTAAGGGCATAATCAAGCACACGTCCACAAATACTCAGCAAAAGCTCTACTAGGATTAAAAAGTTAATTAATCGGTCGGTACTTGGTAGTACTAGACTGTTTGTACAGCGCACTTCAAACTTCTCCCCAAACGGAAAAATGCTCTACATAGACTTCCGGACATAGTAACGAGGCTAAATACACCATGGTACAAAAATAACAAGGGTTCTGAATTATGATAATTGTAAGAATTGTTAGCCGAAATAGTTACCAAACTGTTGCACAATTTCAGAAGAAGCTTTTCAATGTCTATCTTATATTGTGCCCATTGTTGCTTTATTTATAGTCCGTTTTTTTTCCTAGACTTAAATTAGACCTACAAGTAGGGAGAAAGCAAGAAATGGACGCGCTTGTTAGCTATTCCTCTTCGTCATCTGTGTTATACCATATGGCTACACTGATCTCTTTCAACTTGGACTTGAATTTGGCTATTTTTCTGTATTAACAAAGATACGACGAAGAAGAAGTTTGTACATATAAAAATAATAATTACGTTTTAAAAGAAAAGTTGCTTGTCTTTAACAAGTGGTGTACTGTGTGATGCTATCAATTATTGAAAATAAAATGGTTATTTTTGCGTTTTGTAAACAATTATGTACCCCCACCTGACGATACAATGTAATCATCAGGAGTTATAGAGCAGTTTTTTGAAGAAACCAAAGATAATGAAGGGTTATGGTACGCATACTTATGTGCTGCATGACTGTTCTAGAACCGCAACCTTAATACTAGTATCGCTGAATGGGTCAAGGTCCCCCCGGGTACTACTTCAACGTACCCGGGGTACTTTGAAGTATACTTCACCGTACCCCGATTTTACAGATAATACTTCACCGTACCCCGATATACTCAACCGTACCCGGGTTTAGCGCGCGCCAAAAATCGATGTCGTTAAATAACAAAATATAATAGAATGACGTAAACCGGCGGCCATCGCGGCATTGAAAAATATTGTTTATAAAAAATCAAGGAGTTACATTTATTTATATACCTCCCTGAAAAAATCAAAGAAGTAAAAAATGAATTTTATTCATGGGTACGTATCCAGTGGAGAAGAGGACGAAGAATAAGTGAACAGTCAGGCTGGTGGAAACGAATTGAACAAACACTATTTGCATTCACATAATCTATTGAAAGATATAAATAAAGTGCGCCAAAAACGTCAGTGTTTTGATTACGGACTTTGGTCCAAGTGTAGTCATGTGACCATCGCGTGATCGATTTTTACGACATATCATTTTTTTCAGCAGTAAAAATGGGATACCTGTAGCATACTGGGGTACGGTTAAGTATACTACTAAGGCTGAATGGGTCAAGGTCCCCCGGGTACTACTTCACCGTACCCGGGGTACTTTGAAGTATACTTCACCGTACCCCGATTTCACAGATAATACTTTACCGTACCCCGATATACTCAACCGTACCCGGGTTTACCGCGCGCCAAAAATCGATGTCGTAAAATAACAAATAATAGAATAACGTAAACCGGTGGCCGTCTCGGCATTGAAAAAATACTGTTTAATAAAATTCAAAGAAATAAAAACATGAATTTTATTCAAGAGTACGTATCCAGCGGAGAAGAGGACTTAGAAGAAGTTAATATTCAGGCTGGTGGAATCGAATTTGAACACTCTTTGCATATAATCTGTTGAAATATATAAAGCGCGCCAAAAACGTTAGTGTTTTGATTTCGGATTTTGTTCCAAGCGCAGTCACGTGACCAGCAAGTGATCGATTTTTACGACAATGAATTCTTAATTTTAGAAATTCGACGGTAAAACAAGATAAATATTATGGGTCGAAGTATACCGAAATGAAATCTTCCTACCTTCCTTTCATGTATAAATTTTTTGTTCGGCGATTAAAATCATATCAATTTAATTTGTTTATCAGTAAAAATGGGGTACCTGTAAGCATACTGGGATACGGTGAAGTATACTACTAAGTACCCGGGGTACGGTGAAGTATACTTCAAAGTGCCCGGGGTACGGTGAAGTAGTACCCGGGGGGACCTTGACCCCTTCAGCACTACTAAGTACCGGGGTACGGTCAAGTATACTTCAAAGTACCCGGGGTACGGTGAAGTAGTACCCGGGGGGACCTTGACCCATTCAGCACTAGTATCACATCCACAAACCACGTTTCTAAGGGCATATCAAAGGGTGTATCAGTGCTGTTCAGTTGCGGTACGTATGCTGGCCATTTCGGAAGTCAGCTGGGCCGATAATGGTCCCTTTTCAGTAACCCATGACTCAAACGGCTGATACGAAACATACAATACATATGTATACACTTTTTTAATGCCGGAAAGTTTTTGTCTTACACAATACTCTTTTAATGCCGGAAATGATGCGCTTTTGTCTTGTGTGCACACGTTAAATACATGTACACATTTTCATATTATGTAATAATACAATACTCATACACGACAATTAAGTTATTAAAGCTTTAATACTACATACTCAGGGTAAAAGTGGCAACGTACGAGCCTTTCTCCAATTTCTCCCTAATTGGAATACTTAACTCGAGTTTGTTTAGAAGGATACCACTTGACTGGTACAGATTTTCATGTTTAGAAGTTAGTTTGCGCCATTACTGGAGTAGTTAAGTGTCCACAGCCAAATTAGAACACTATTGTTTATTGTTGAAGACGTTGTTGTGTTCAGATATAGTGGATGTCATTGTTCGTGACAACGTTTGACTTTCAGAAATGGAGAACTTTTGGAATTTATTTCATCACGTAGTCGTTATTACTATTTTAATTCTATGTTCTCGGACTTTGGCGAGTATGTTTTTTTTCTAATTTTGTGCTATTTTTAATCGAGCATGCCGAGCATATCCTTTATCTGCCAGTCAACTTTCTGTTGAATGTGGCAGGCATTTGTGTGTCTCCACCCGTATTTGAACCCTAGTCACCGGACTAGGCGACACGCGCGCTAACCATGCTAAGCTACGGAGGATACTCATACTTTAATAAGGGTCAAGCAATCATTGGAAGATATGCTTTTAAAAAGTTTCAAAAACTGGAAAACAATTATGCTTTTATATACATTAGATCATTTTTCGCTTCAGTTTTAACAGAAACTCTTTCTCTCTGTGATTTATTGGACATGCAAACTGTCCATTTTCATACGAAAGTGTTCTAGAACACCCTATGAAACTATAAGAATCGTCTATTTTTCCACGATTGAATCAATGTACACGGAATCCATCCAAAGATTCAATTTACAATTAAGGTAGTCTAGTATCATACTAAAAACGATGCAAGTATTTGTTTCAACATTGAATGACTGTAAGAGTATAGCTCCAAAAACGATTAGAGTCCGTCTTATATTAAAAGATCGAAACTGATTAAGAAAACGTTGTGAAAATACTGAAATATCATCTAATAACCCGAAATGTTCATGTGATACATTTAAGAAGCAGTGGCATAATACTAGTATCGTCTTTTCCCGAGTTACTGATAAGCCTGTTTTTGCAGAAACCGAAGTTGAAATACTTACTTTTCTATTCTCATATGGCGCAAGACCAAAATGTCAAAAAAACCATATCAAATTCTGTTATCAGGCTCGAATGCACCATGAATATTTTTGGGAGACTTGGCTCCTAAGCACTTAGGCGTCAAATTTCGAAACAATTTTTATTCGATATGAAATATTATGTTGTTTTTTTAATTCTATGAGTCCATCTTATTCGATTTTGTAAAACATTCACAAGCAAAAGTTGTAGATTAATATTGAGTATGTCTAGTACTATATAGTATTTTCAATGTGGAATTTTCATTGTCAAGTCTGCAACATATTTTGGGAAATTTGCATACAATTATATTGTATACATGTATGCTTAAATACTATTAAATAGACAAATCAACGATTTATCAAAATAAAATATAAATCAATTGTTTCTGATCTTGGTAATGCATGTTTCTATTGACGTAATACGGCTGAATAGGTCAAGGTCCCCGGGTACTACTTCACCGTACCCAGGGTACTTTGAAGTATACTTCACCGTACCCCGATTTCACAGATAATACTTCACCGTACCCAGATATACTCAACCGTACCCGGGTTTACCGCGCGCCAAAATCGATGTCGTAAAATAACAATAATAGAATAACGTAAACCGGCGGCCACCTCGGCATTGAAAAAGAATTGACGTAATACGTATATGTACTGTTGCATTATGGATACGAATTCCAATTGTGACGTAATATGTCTCATAATATGTGTTACCATGGCAACTCTACATATATGCCATATACAGTTTTGTAACGTCATACTTCTGTCAACTATTTCTTTATGTCGTAATGTGACTGCCTAGATTCCAATGCTTCTATATTTGATAAAAAACTAGACTTTCAAAAATCACATGAGCGATACTCTTTAATGCAAAAGCAGTCGATGCTAAATAATAATACACACATCATGTACGTTATAGTGCACATGATGAGAACAATTCTTTATTTAGACATTTTTGTACAAATAAGTCATATTGTCATTTTTAATCTAAATATTTTTGTAAATTGTTTTGTATGTTGTTGCAGTGAATACATGAGATGTTTTGATGTTTATCTGCTTGTCATAGGTCGTATAACAACGAAGATATTAAATAAATCAATTTTGGAAGTTATCACCCTATTAATTAAATAAAAGTACTCGAAAAATTTTTTTGCAAGTTTCTAATAAAAAGATACTAACGTTACTTTAGAAAACTTCCAAGTCAATTTCTTGCAACAAGCAAGTTATGTTACAAAATCGCTCCAATTCATGCACTTTTATCATCTGTTGTAACTTGTCTTAGTTTAGTAATACAAAGACGTTACCATTATTAATTAGTCTTGCACCTAACCTGTTGATATGCTGCACATACAGTCCAGTTAGAATATTTGGCCAATGACGTAGCCGTTTATTTGTAACCAAAATATTACAACCATTGCCAGAGCAGGTAGATTTTAGTTTAGCATTAAAATATCACACACCTGTTTGTAAGTTTCAAAACAGTGGTTTCTACCTCTGCGTCACAGTCATTTTACCCAAACTGCACTATACATCTAATTATCATGGGATTAGATATATATGTTCGGTTGAGCCAAATCTGCACGAGACTTCTATGCTCGGGGTTGTGTGTTCGAATCCCGGACTGACCAACTAAATCTACAAGTAGTCTTTCAGACGAGAGTTTAAACATACGAACCAATGTTGTCTCTGGAACGGGTACACAGACGTAATGTATCTGCACTATGCGCCGAAACCTAAAATGACTTAATTCTTCGGGGGGGGGGGGGGGGGGGGGGGCTCACCCATTTTGAAAATCCGGTGGATAAATAAAATCAAACAAACCAAACACATTTTTGTACATTGCCCAGATGATTACACTTTGTACATGGAGTACTTACACAACCACAAACACACACTGGTACAAACACTTTAATTGAGGCGCTTGTTTTCTCATTGTGTGCAAATTAGCTTCATACGCGTATATAATAATAAGATAATTTTAGTCTTTGCACACAACCGGGAGAGACTATATCGAGGGTTTAGTGCAAGACTATGGTACATGCCTCTATAAATTGTAGAAATGTAAAATCCATAGTTTTGCTCTTACTACAGGATTTAAGCCTTGACACCAGACTTCGTTTTTTTTAAAAGCTGCTTATGTATATGAGCGTACATCCGTGTATTTTTTCATTTCAATCTAAACAAACGTATTTTTTTCTGTAATTGGATGTTATCCAGTGAACACACCCGACAATATTCCATACGACCTTGATAAAGATATACTATGATACGGCCTTTGGAACAAAACTAAATTCTAAATATGTAGGTACATGCACATTTATTCCAAATTAGATCAGCCACTGATCGTACAATATCACATCTCGTTTGCATATTCCCTTTTTATTTCAATGTGGCGTCAGCCGGTATTGACCGGTCAATACAATGATTATAGCCCAAGGGCAGAGCACTCTCCTAACTGAATCTCTAAATACTGCTGAATGGGTCAAAGGTCCCCCGGGTACTACTTCACCGTACCCCGGGTACTTTAAAGTATACTTCACCGTACCCCGGGTACTTAGTAGTATACTTCACCGTACCCCAGTATGCTTACAGGTACCCGATTTTTACTGCTGAACAAAAGATTAACTGATATGATTTTAATCGCTGAACACAACATTTATAAATGAAAGAAAGGTAGGAAGATTTCATGTCGGTATACTTCGAACCATAATATTTATTTTGTTTTACCGTCGAATTTCTAAAAAAAGATTCCACTGTCGTAAAAATCGATCACGTGATGGTCACGTGACTACGCTTGGTACAAAGTCCTTAATCAAAACACTGACGTTTTTGGCGCACTTTATTTATATCTTTCAACAGATTATATGTATGCAAATAGTGTTCAATTCGTTTCCACCAACCTGAATATTCACTTATTCTTCGCCCTTTTCTCCGCTGGATACGTACTCATGAATAAATTTTTTTTACTTCTTTGATTTTTATAAACAATATTTTTTCAATGCCGCGATGGAGTTGAATTGGCTTCCGGTGTAAATAAGTTGAACATTTTTAGAGTAGAAAAGTTTTACAAGTTTGTATGGTGTTATTGATGTTGTGTGTCGTCTATTTGTGTTGTATTGCTATATGAACTATTGCTTTATGTGTGACTGTATGTAAACAAGTGGAAAACAGCTCATTTATTTGAAAAAATAAGTGGTCAGTCGCGCTCAAGCCACCGCACTGAGCGGGAAAATATTATAAACAAAAAGATAATCCATGTTCTGACTGAAATTGACTGTTTGATAACTGTGATAAACTCCCACAACTATATATGAACTATATAATTATGAACAATTTTACCGGTTTTTAAAATACTGTACTCGTATTTTACCTGTCTTATCGTAACGTTATATTTGGTCTTAATCGTTTTACAAAAGATTTAACGTCTGTTTTACTCGTTTTTACACTTCTTAAAAACGTTCTTAGGGCTTTTTAACTTGACCTTTAAGCAAATTGTACTCAACCAACATGTCACTGGCACTGACGAGGCCAAGGCGGTCCAAACCACAAGACCCGTACACTCCTCCTCCACATGTGTCCCGGTCCAGAAGGGCAGGCTATGATGCTGATCCAAAGAAGCTCATGAAGAAGAAGATTGTCAGCGCCAACAGGGGCCAGCATATGAAGATAGAGATGAAACCTGGTAATACGGTTATGACTTTCACTGCTGCAGCCTATGAGATATTCCGGATAAGTGTTCTGGACTTTCTCGAAAGTCATGGTGAGCTTGAATATGCCTTTGTCGACAATAAGAGCAAAACCAAAGTCACAAGGTCAGATGTTGTTGTTGACTCTTCTCTTTCTATCACACATAAAGATGATCATTCTAAGCAGCTATACCGTATAAATTTCTACCCGACAACGTGTAGAGTTACTATAAATGGAACTCTTCATCACGACAGATTCTTAAGAGTTGATCTTCCTATCATATGTAACACTTTCTCTCAGAACTGTGACCTAGATACTTTGAATAACCAGATCGTGTCTACATGCCAATCTGTTCTGGATTCTCTTGGTGATGTCTCCACTAGTAGTAAACACAACATGAAGACAGGGAAACGTGGCAAGAAACCAGCTCTCCCATCAACCTCACAGCTGGTTATTCCAGGTATGTCAAAATCCCTTAGCGTCAATGATCTCAACCACTCCATTGGTATGGATCGCTCTATGGAAGAAGATGATGATGAACAGGACGGTCAGATATGTCCAGTATGTAACTCCCCAGCTGAGGCTTCAGAATCTGTTGAATGTGACTCTTGCGGCAACAGTGTGCATTATTCATGCGAAAAGATCAATGACACCCAAGATGAAGAACACACATATAGATGCTCGTCTTGTTATGTCCTAAAACAACATGATGATGCTTACTCTACAGAGAAGAAACAAGAAGATAAAGATGATGACCCCAGCTCAGTGGTGAGAGCTGAAGCTATACATCCCATTCTTGGTGCAAATAATATAACGACTGAGACAAATAGTGGTACACTTACCACCAATATAGATAGTGGTACACCTGCCACCCAGACATATACTAGCACACCTGCCATCCAGCCAGCTAATGGTACACTCTCCAACCAGACGGCTAGGGGTATGTCCTTGACCCATGCAGATAGTGGTACACTTGCCATCCAGACAGCTAAAGGTATACTTGCCACCCAGACATCTAGTGGTCCACCTTCTACCCAGGCAGACATTAGTTGTTCTGCCTCCAAGGCATATCGTGGCACACCTACCAGCCAGACAGACGGTGGTACACTTACCACAAAGAAACCAAATAAAAACCAGAAATCACCGAAGGTGAAAAAAGCTAAGAAGCAAGGTCCAACAACGCAGTCCCAGACAGCTAATGGCACACCTGCCATCCAGACAGCTAATGGCACACCTGCCATCCAGATAGCTAATGGTATGCCTGCCAACCAGACAACTAGTGGTACACTCTCCACCCAGGCAGACACTGGCTCACTTCCCACCCAGGCATACACTGGTACACTTTCCACCCAGGCTGACACTGGTACATCTCCCACCCTGACAGACAGTGGTACACTTTCTACCCAGGTAGCTAGTGATTCGACCTCCACACACATAGCTGGTGGTACACATATCATCCAGACAGATAGTGGTGTACTCACCAATAAGACAGCTAGTGGTACACTTCACAACAGCTGCCCACTGGGCAGGCAAGACAGCCAGATACAAATCCAGAATTCGAATGAAGATCCGAAAATTCCTAAGGGGAGAAAACCTAAGAAGCAAGATCCGACAGCCCTTGCTGATTGTAAGGCGCGGATCATTATGCTGGAGTCAACAAACCGGGACTACCAAAGGACTATACAACTGCTACGAGACAAAATTGATCATATGAACATTCCCCAGGAGGATCAACCACAGATACCTCATACAAATGATCTTAACACAAGATCAGGCGATAGTATGCAGGCTCAAATACAAGCTATACAGCTTGAAATGAAGCACAGGCTGGAAATCGTAGAGCTAAAAACACAACACCAGTTGGAGATGGCTCGAATGCAAACCCAGCTTCTAATACAAGAATCCCTACAAGGGAAAACCCATAGCATGCCATCACAACAGCCTCTGCATGGCTACATGGCACAACCATATATGCAACCTTTGACACAACCATATGTACAACCTGTTATGAACCCATATTGTCGACCCTCACAGACATTCATGACCCCAATACAAGTGCAACCGGCGCAAATGGCATTTCCGCAGCCCGTCCCGCAGCCCCCATTAATACAACCGAATGTAAATGTCCCACCACCTCAGGGACCACCACCATACTGCAACACCATGCAATTTACTACGGGGTACCCACACGCAGGGCCACAGCAACAACAACCATTAGTTGCAATGCCAATCCGCATACCCCCAACACACACACATGGTCGACAACCGTATCGAGTACACATAAATGTACCAACACCAACAATCCCATCATCTAGGATACATACATCCTCACAGGTTAATGCACAGCTCAACATAGCAGACAGACTAGCTGAACAACCTCTACATGCAGATAATGATAGCACCTCCACGCAGGTACAAGACATACGGAATTCTGCTCAATTAGCAGGACAACCCAGTCCTATACCAGTACAGAATGAACAGGAATCTGTCCAAGACGTTGGTGAAGCATTGGAATCCAACAAAGTGAGCACCACTTGCCAGAACTCAGGTAATGATTCAACCTGCCATCTTCAACCGTCCAACACTATGTCAGCTATCGATCCTACAGCAGTGTGCATAGAACCACGAGCTAAGAATGCGGACACCCCTCCAGAAGTAGATGGAGATCATGTAGACCAAATCACCAAGTCTTTTTAATGCTTAGGCCAGGGGGCGACCACAAATCAGCGGCAATAAAGATTGGTAGTCTGAACACTTATGGCATCAAAAGTAATCTCGCTTACATAAGATCTATCATCCAACAGTATGACTTTGTATGTATACAGGAGCACTGGCTGTTTACATTGGACAGTAACTTACTTAATTCTATTCATACAGATTACACATGGGTCTCTAAATCTATTGATGAAATCGTGCCTAGGCTTGACTTCAAGCATAGAAGAGGTTTTGGGGGTGTTTGTGTTCTCTTCAAAAAAACTCTAGATCCGTACATCGAAGCTGTGGAAAATGATAATCCAAGATTCAATATTCTAAAGATATCTACTACAAGTCAACCAATACTCCTGGTGAATACTTACATGCCGTCGACAAATGACAAGGTCAAAGGTGATGATGATTACAAAGACATGCTGATCCAGGTTGCTGAGCTGAATACTAAGTACCGTGACTCGCATCATGTTTTCTTTGCCGGAGATATGAATGCGTCCATCCATAGGGACAGGGCACGAGACTCCACATTCCAGCGATTCTTGGTTGAACGGTCACTAGTAATATGTAATGAGATGAAACTGACGTTCTTTGGCCACAATGGGAAGTCAAAATCACAGATTGACTACTTCATCACAAACACTGAATCAAGCCATCTAGTGACAGATATAAAAACATATGAAATGCATCCAATGAATACATCAGACCACACACTTATCTCCATAACACTTGCAGCAACGATGAAGCAATCCAGAGGGACATCAGAGAAGAAGACTATCCTTACAAAACCCAACTGGAGCAAATGTGATGTAGAGACATACAGAAAAGAAGTGGCTGAGAACATTGACGGCACGAGAACTGATGACATGGGTGCTAGGATCAAGAAGCTGACCAAAGTACTACACCATGCTGCTAAAAAGTCAATCCCTAACTACAGGAAGCTGAAATCACTTAAACGCGCTGGTAAAAGTATATGGAACCATGACATTGGACAATCCTCAAAAACATGTAAAAGACTGTTCCACAAATGGAAGACCACAGGAAGAACATGTATGACAACGAAAACCCAGATGAATGTTGAGAAGAAGCGGCTACGCAAATTACAGAATCGGGCGTATGCGGACTCGAGGAACAACCATATTAATTACCTGATGGAAACCTCAGAAAATGATCAGAAGGCATTCAATAAACTGGTGAAAGCCCAGAGAAACAATACTGCTGACCAAGGAAATATCACTCTCCTCGCAGAAGGTAAAGAAACATCCAGCCCTGACGAGGTATTGACAACATGGAAGACTCACTTTGAAAAGCTAGCTACACCCACTGAGCACTCTGACCCACATAGTGTCTCCATAAGGCTACAGAACGAGCTTATCTTCGAGAAAGAAAGCCAAAGGGGAAGCCCAATAGAAGAAGTCGGCCATAAAGAAATTGAAGAGGCGATAGCCAACCTCAATAGCGGTAAATCACCAGACCAGGACGGGATCTCCGCCGAACACCTGAAAACGGCAAAAGAAGCATTGGTACCAGACATCTCAAGCATCATCAATACTATATTGAAGGAGCTCGATGTACCAGATGAACTAAAAGAGGGAATCCTTACACCAGTCCACAAGAAGGGGAAACCGAAGCATCTGCCTGGAAACTACCGTGGAATTGTGGTAACCAATACCATAATGAAAATCCTGGAAAGCGTGCTGAAAACCAGAATCGACCGAATCTTCGACTCCAAACAAAACCCTTTACAGAGAGGATTCACGTCTAACAGCTCCTCCTTCGTGATATCAGAGACCATCTATGACGCGAGAACTCATGGCCATTTGTATATGGCCAGCCTAGATGCACAGAAGGCCTTCGACACAGTTGACCATGACACTCTCTTCAATAAGCTCTATCACTTTGGGGTTCAAGGCAAGTTGTGGCTCCTACTCAGGAATCTATACAAGAACTCCTCTGTTCGGGTGAAGTGGAACAACATCCTCTCCGACAGCTTTCTTCTTCAGCAGGGCACAAAGCAGGGGGCGAAACTCTCGACATCATTGTACAAGTGCTACAACAACAGCACTCTCGACAGTCTAACCAGAAGCGTCCTTGGGGCGACACTTGGAGAAGTGAGCGTAGCAGCACCCACCTGTGCAGACGACACTGCTTTACTGGCCACTTCGGAATACAATCTACAGGCAATGCTAGACATTGTGCACCACTGTTCGACAAGAGATAAGGTCGTTATAAACCCCGAAAAGTCAGAAGTCCTACACATTAAAGGTGACCCGATCTGCACAGTCTACCTTGACAATACAGCGGTAAAAGAATCCAAAAAGATCAAGCACCTGGGGGTTAATAGAACATCCAACAACAGGCTAGATACTGAAGAAAGACTTAAAACAGCCAGACAGACTATTTACGCTATCCTGGGCCCTGGACTCCATGCCAGAAGAGGTCTTTCACCCATAGTTGCGCTCAAACTCCGGAAATCTCACGTCATACCACGATCTCTCTTTGGTTCAGAAATCCTTGCAGTCATACAAGATGATGTAGACAGGCTAGACAGACAGCAACGGGGAATGCTGAAACACTTCCAGGGACTACCAGAGAGAACGGCTACAACTGCGGTACACATACTCCTAGGGGCAGAGCCAATAGAATCCGTCATAGACAAGCGAAGACTCTCCTTCTTCATGAATACATGCAGATTACCAGGCTCTGTTGAGCATAAGATTCTCTCTAGGCAACTCTCTATGACTTCTACTGATAGCCAATCACTAGCCGCAACTACCAAACAGGCTCTTTCAAAATATGACTTACCATCCGCCAATCAATTGTTTGAACACCCGCTAGGTAGGTTCAAATGGAAGACAATGGTCCGCAAAGCAGTTGATGACTACTGGTACCGAAGATGGGCAGATGACATTCCTACAAGATCAACCCTACAATATCTCCAGATCCAAAATGAACCCACACTGACTGCCCACAACATCTGGAAAGCTGTGCGACCTGTGGTTCATGAGGTGAAACGAGCTGAGATCAAAGCAAGGGTAGTTACAGGCACTTATGTTCTCCAGTCTACTGCTGCTAGGTTCAATAAAGCCAAGGTCAAGGGCACTTGTCTTCTGTGCGGACTTGCGGATGAGACCCTCTCTCACTTTCTGCTGGATTGTAACTCCCTAGATGAGCCAAGAAGAAAGGGAACTCTCTTACTTCAAGAGATCCTTGATGATATCCACCAAGGAGGTTTCTCACTGATCAATAGGGAGAAGAAGCTCATACAACTGATCCTAGACTGCACACACAAGATCCTGCAACCCATAGTCAGGCTTACTAAGAAAGACCAGACGAGGATCGAGCGAGCATCCCAAGCATACATACAGCATCTACACTACAGAAGAGTACAATTGCTTACACCTGGTCCCCCTAGTTAGGCCCCCTCTTAATTGACCACTATAAAATAACACAAATCGTTAAAAAAAAAGAAAACACCTCGATTTCCTTAAAGACTGTATGTGACACTAAATGAACTAATATGAAGTAATGATTTTGAGCTGTATAGACTTGTTTGTGTGAATTGTTTTGTGCGACTTGTACAAATGTAAAATAGGCATGTGCATGTAAAACCAGTGTTATAATTGTAGTGAGCTATATTCGTAAACTTGGATTTTAACCCTGGAGGATATAATTCCAACAGGAGTGCCAGAATCACAGTCTGGGAATCTACAGGAAGAAAAGAAAAGATGGCCGCAGGTTTACGTCATTCTATTGTTAAAATGTTATTTTACGACATCGATTTTTGGCGCGCTTTAAACCCCGGTACGGTTGAGTATATCGGGGTACGGTGAAGTATTATCTGTGAAATCGGGGTACGGTGAAGTATACTTCAAAGTACACCGGGTACGGTGAAGTAGTACCCGGGGGGGGGGTTGACACATTCAGCCTAAATACTTAGATTCGATGTGACCAAAACACCATGTTTTAATTGTTTTAATGATTTTAACTATTTTAATTGTTCATTAATTATTAATTATTCTATTATTTACAAACATTTGAAGTGCATAGTGTCGTGTTTTTTTTCAGTCCGTCATTCAAGAAACTTGATATGGGCCCAGACACCACAGGACTCGTCTCCAGGCGGAGTATCCCGCCTTGTTGGCATAGAAGGTAACCCCTCAGAATGGGTACCAACTGGTGATGTACAGGTTAGACACGTCAGGTCTGTATGATTATGTTGCCTTGTTTATTGTTGTCATTATTTGACTTGTACACTGCTATTTTTGTCCGGTACATGTCCCTTTTTGTGTCTTTTGATCGAACACTCCATTCACTATGTGTTTGTACACCTTGTAGAACTATGTAGGCTAGACGACAATTCTAAGTATACAGAAGGATCTACTTTAAATTCGAATACATTATTTATCAACATAATGCAATAACATTTTACAGTTCGTGGGAACCTATATTGAAAATTATAGTATGTATTAAAAGAATATTAGTACTTAGAAATGTCGCCAAGTGTAGTGTAAACATTTGACTTACGAAAGTACAACCGTCGATTCGCTGATGGGAAACTTGGTCCTTTCTCTGAAACGCTTTTAAGAGCTTATTATGAATTGGGTGGAAGCTCAAATGTTGTATTTCGTGTATCGATGATGTAATGTACACTTGGTTGAACCAAGAAGTATTACATGTATTCAAAAAGAGCCTAGCAAGTGTATTGCACCCGTATTTATTGTATCATTCAGCCGCATCATTCCCTGAACTTTGAGGTCATTGTCCAATCTTGCAGGGACAAAACGAACGCGAGCACAAATAAACACATTATTACGGGTAGCATGCCTATCATGGAACGTTTGTTTTGCATATTAATTGCCATCTTAGATTTGTAACCCGTTATGCATGTGCAACCGTAGACTAAAATGTGCACGGTAAAACCCCATAAACATTCTCAGTAAAAATAATTGTCAAAACAATGGACGTTTTGCCAGATTCACCATCATTTGTACTTGTCCATAGCAACAACATGTGTTCAATGCCAGCGTCGATGTTTCAAGTGTTTTAAAAGAAGTTGCAATGTAACTACGGTCATACATGGTGTAGTAGGAAAACAATTCCGAATAGGTCAGTTAGCGAATACATGGAGTACCGGACTAACATTTTTTACCCGACAATCTGTCTATGTATGCTAAAATTGCTTGTTGGTCTGGCATAACCGACAATATTCAAAGGATATCCACATGTATACGTAATTACGATAAACTCTGGACTTAAAGAGTCCTGTTTTTTCCTAATTTGGCATGGTTTGTCAGTCCCCAAAATTGATATAACCATCTACAAGAAGGTACTTGAATATGGAAGTACATGTTCTACATATGGTACTTGAATATGGAACTGCGTTATACTCGTACGTGTTCACGTTCTTATATTATCACAGGAAACATCTCTGTGTAAGCCTGACGTATGCTTAGGTTTGGTGTACGCAATGAGTACATACGCGTAGTTTACACGCTTTCGTACGATCTATGTACTATTTTTTGGCGCTGGAAAGCCAAAAATCCGTACGTTTTGCGTATATTTTTATGCGTAAGCATTTCATATGCCATAATTATATGCTTACGTCTGGCTTACGAACTTAAATGTCGAAATGGGGTACACAAGACACGCGTGTGCCTTAATTAATACGTCAGGCCTCTTGTCTTACGAAGAACGTACGATTTTCGTTCGCCGAATTCTCCCTGTGTAAGTTACTTCAGTGTTGTGTATAATATACTTACAGTGCTCCTCATCAAGGATGGAGGTTTAAAGCTCTCGCCTTTAACTACGCAACACAAACACTCTTCTGGTCTGAAGCGACCCACAAGAAAATCCAGGTGAGTACACTCCCTACCAACCTGTAATTATCCGCTCACTAATTATCCAATGTGAGAATGGTAAGTGGCCACCCTTGCAGCCATCTTCACATTTTGCACTGGATACAGACAGGTCTGTAGTAGTGTAAGAGATAGGTCAAGCTTTGACTCGATGGATTTGTGAAATGCATATGAAGAGGAGAAAATATTCTACGGGATACTAGTCTTGCCATACCTTAAGAAAACACAATGCCATCGTAAGAAATCTATCTCCCAGTTCTATTTTAACTTTTTATTCCAAACGAATGGAGCAGAGGGTTTGTTCGTTGGTTTGAATATCTCGGATGAGGGATCTCATGTGACTTTAAACAAAGTCCATGGATATTTACTGTCCTAAGCATTCATATATACTATGCCAAATAACATGTCTGTGATCATTCGCATGGCTTGTTAATAATGTGACAGATTATGTGCCATGCAGAACACCAAATTACTCGCTTCTTTAATTTCATGTACTCATTAGGCACTGCGACTGAATGGCACGACGGAAACTAAAACCATATTTACCGGAACCTCCAACATGGCGGAAGGTCTAGCCGTAGACTGGGTCTCTAACAATATATACTGGACTGATTCCATGTATAATTGGATTCTTATGGCGCCACTAAATTCACAGGATAGTGTCAACAAGATAGTGGTGAGGACCGGGTTGAACAACCCCCATGGTATCGCAGTATATCCGCAGAAAGGGTGAGATAGCACGTGGTGCTTTTGTAAGATTATGTTAATGCTTCAACGCTAAAATAATATAAAAAAGTAAGCATATCGATGGCTTAGAACAAGAAGGTCGTAACTACCAAATCGATATATTGAGAAAACATGAGAAAACTGTCTGACATTTACTCTTTACTTATTATGGTAAAACAAAATTTTACAACTTCATTTTGGTCAACATGACAAGTTCAGATTTTTATGAAAATGGGCTCATAAGAAGCGCCTTGTGATGCTTATTCTAAATATGTATGAATCTCAAAAGGTCGTTAGTGGCACTTACGACCTTCTAATTCTAAGCCATCGATATGTAGTTGGGAACTAACATATGTACGTTCATGCTTTACGACGTTTCTCATCGATGTTTCAGTCTTCATGGTCATATACCAATTATGTTTCAACAGTAAGCTGATTGACAAATACTTGCTATGCTTGGCATAAGAAACTCAATCTACGAACGATTAACGATACACGTTTTCCTACCTGTCTACACGCATGTTTATAGTAGGCAATCAAACCAAGGTCACTGGGATAAGACAATAAGCTGTACATCACGCCAGATGTCAATTATTACCTTTTAAATCAAATTTAAACAGTAAGTTACAATCACATGTACCAATGTATTACCTTGAAAACCTTCACCAAGTAATCTTCGACAAACAATCGGGCGGGGCGATCTCTGCTCTGGTGTAATGTCAATTAGGCTGTTCGGTTATCGCAGACCGCACTCAGTATGTTGATTTTGTTAATGTTAAATTCGCGGTCGTTAGGGTGATTTTGGTATCTGTCAGATTAACATATTTGGAACTAAATCATTACACTCATGCTAACATGTATCTTTATCACTGTCATTGATACATTGATCATCTGGCCCTAAGTTCACAAAGGATCAACTGATCTGGATCAAATTTGATCCTGAAAATAATTTCCCATTTTTTGGAAGATTTTGGTCAGCTACAACTTATAATCATGTGGACAATATCTAATCTACTTCAATTTTACATGTTCAAGATATTCAGACCATCATTTTTCTGTTGCAAAGGTTAATTATGGTACTTGAGAATGAAAATGATCCTGAAAATTTTAAAATGAGGATCAAGGTAATATGTTAATGACCTACCATGACAAATTATTTTAATGTCTTTAAAATTGAAAGATATACTTTTACATACACACATGCATCAAACTATCAAGCTTAACCTAAACATATCTACTGAATTTCCAAGGATATATATTTGATCTTGATCCTGATCTTAGAAACTAATTCTTTGTGAACATGGGACCTGGCCCCGATCGCCCGAAACATAAACCTCATCTCAAATATTGACATTTGTCGTTTGGATAATTTCCAAGGAAGGATGGACGCAAAATTAGCATAAAAAGCAGAAAATGTTATTCTTTGTTTATTCCAGTAATTTGTAATGCGTTCTAACTTCAGATTTATAAGAAATTCTGGCTCTGATTTGGGCAAAATCTCAATTTGAGATGAGATTCTTCTTGAGATGCTTCGGGAGATCAGGGTCAGTTAAGTAATCGCGATAATTATGATGTTTTATAGAGACACTTGTACCGGCACTTGTACCACATTATCACATGTTACTTACATGTAACTTCCTCAACCCAAGTGTCATTTCTCATGAATTCGTGTATGAGTATATAATCATTTTGACCTTCGTGTTTTTCCTCATTCAACTTTGAAACTCACATCTATTAAGGAGTCATGATACGACTTATTAATGACTATACATGTATGCGTAATATATTGTATATGCAATGCTTTAGAAAAGCAATATACGTCATGATAGGTCCCTTGTGGTGATGGTACAGGGTGTCTCAAAATACATGTCCGCTTGTTGAGGACATATCACGCCGTAATGTATTGCTTTACATATCTGATTTATATGTATGATCAAAGGGCATTCAAATCAATGTAGAAATTACGGAACAATTATCCAAAACAATGCATATAAAATTTATAGAATGCATTTTGAGTAGCTAACCCCAATTCGGTAAAAACCTGTTTTTGACGTCGTTTGACCATTTTAATGACGTTCACACACCTTTGAGTCAGATGTGATGTTTCCATATTCTCAACAAATCGATATTTTGTGTTTCGAAGTAGTTACATATCTTGAACTGTATATCTAACTTTGAAATAATATTAGAAGAAATAAATATAAAGGATGTTTTGGTTACTTTTTCCTGATTTCAATAAAAGTAGCATAGACACATTCATTCTCCTACCAATGCAGTTTTTGTTGATTGGTACTTTATTAAGTACTATTTTATGCTTTCAAGTTACATTACATGACTATGTTTGGACTGTTGGAGATAAACTGGACATACCGCTATATATATAAATACATTCAATCCAGTATCTTCATTCGACACGATGTGTGCATCTTTTATGAATATGATATGCCTAGAAATGTGTGAATATCAAATTTTCAGTCCAAATTGTGTTTAATTGTGTTCCTCCCTTAAATATGTCCGATTTCATTTTCTAATGACCCCTGATCAGTTTCTCAGCCAGTGTGTGCATAGTAGGGTACGACTGACTATAACTATGCCCACATATGATATAAAATTTACCCATGTTACCGTACAAACTATGTTATCTGCCTCTTCGGATATTTTAGAACGTCCGTTGCTAATGACGTTAGTATAACGTGTATGACGTCATCAACTTTTCGAGTATTGACACATGATATAATTCACCCCACAATTTTTAAATTTAGCTTTCATATGATACTATGATTATCAATTTACTAACTCAATTGGCAAAGTTATGACCCTTCAACAAGCGGACATGTATTTTGAGACACCCTGTATATACAGTGCAGTAGCACATGAGCCACAATCTTAAAACCCCTAAATGTTGGTTTTTAGGCTAACGATGTCGCCAGACCTATTACAATGCCAAAAAATGAATTCCACTAAGATGTATTTACTCCCGAAACTGACAACACAGAATCTATACACTCAACGAAAATAGTTCCTGCTCGTTAATCAGTTTTTGCACGAATAGAACATTAAATTTTCCTTGTTTCATTCAATCTGTTCGATTGTAATATATTAGTTTCTTCTTGTAATGGAAGGAAATTGTATGAAATTAAAAGAAAAGGTGTTTAAAGGCGTTGATAATTATTACTACGCGTTACGAACGCGATATAGCGCGTGCATCAATGATTTATAATGTTAAATTATTGAGTTCAACATTCCTTAACGATATTGTGGCCGAGTGATTAAGCAACCCGCTTAGAAATTTTCTGATGCTAAGCTCCAGCGATCGAATCCCTGCGGCTCCATTTTTTATATATTTTTTTTAAATTTAATTTTCGTCCATCACTTACCTCTCTTTCGACTTAGAAAACCACTTGATGTTATATTACTTGAAAAGCTATTGCCCCTTTGCAGTTCGCCAGCCTTTCAGTACTTCAGTACTTTGATTGTTGTAAGGATCTTGCTGTTCGGTCAGGCGAGATACAGTTGGTAGTTTAATATAGTTCTTATTATAACTTGTACGGGTGCTTCTTTGGTTGATTTATATGGGCAAATAATTAATGGTCCAAGGGTCACGTATCATAATGCTGGACTGAGTGTTTGATGTTTTTGTCAGACCGTACCTACCGCCCTAAGATTGACAATTAATTAAAGAAGATATATTTGTAAAACGTGTATCCCCCACGGCAGACCAATATAGTCAGAATTAGTAAAGGTCACCGTGACATTTGACCTACTGACAATAGGGGTCATTCATTAGGGATCGCCAACCTCCATGTAAAGTTTGAAGACCTAGGGCAAAACGCTCTTAAGGAGTTATTGAAGGAAGACCCTAATTGACCGACCGACCGACCGACCGACCGACCGACCGACCGACCGACCGACCGACCGACATGTGCAAAGCAATAAACCCCTTCAACAACGACTGCAGGCATAAAGATTTATTTCATTTCTCTTCCACAGGTATATATTCTGGACCGATTCTGGTACCCGTTCTAAAATCGAGTGTTCGGATCTCCTCGGTGGTAATCGTCGTACTGTTGTTGATGACGACATACAGCACCCACGTGGTATCACCATTGACTACGCGGAGAATATGTTGTACTGGGTCGACAGCAAGAAAGATACGATCGAATGTTCGGATTTCATCGGCAACAATCGGAGAGTGGTCGCATATGAGTCAGGAACAATATTAACTGGTATCGCATCACTAGGGGTACGTACGTTGTTTGCGTCAAGCATGGACTTTTAATAGATACGTGTCTTTGGACTCTGAAAAAACCCATATATGTTATACACATGCTGCCCTGTAGTTAACTGTATCATTGATACATGACTTTTTTTTGTAAAATAATTTTTTTCTTATATTAATTTACCCAAGGTTTTGTTTTGTTTTACTCGTTATCAATGATACAGTTACCTGTGGTCCTGTATTAATTTCGACCGTCTGCAATAACTTTCAAAATGTAGATCTAAATAAAATATTTTCTTTTCAGAAAATTGAAAAATCCATCAGTTAAACTGTTTCCTATCATGGAAAAAAGTTTCCAAAAACGTCTCAAGTATATTGACATACATGCGCGTTGGCATATGTACATATAAGTTGATGCTGTACTCAGTTTACCTTGTTTTGTCCCATACTGCCCCTTGTCCTCTTGGTTCATTCTATCTTGTGGAAATCATATCAAGAAATGACAGTTTTAACATATTGCGTCGCCATAAATAAACCACATGGGTTGAGCCACCAGTTCCAAAAAACCTTAGTTGCAGCCCGCCGCATGCGAACAAACCATACCCAACTTTCATGTTTTCCCCATGGCATACTTTATAGATACAATAAAGTTTTATATTTAGGAAATATCTGACATAAGTAATGGTCACAATCAAACATTATTAAACTTACTAAATCTAGACTTTAAACATTATTACAGAATTATTTATTCGTCACGGAGCAGATGCGTGGTCACTTAAGAATTCATGACAAGAAAACACAGACAAACTATGTCAATTATCAATTGGGTTATATACCTGACGGTATCATAATGTATGACGATACTGTACAAATCGGCAACTCGTGTAAGTAGATTTAACCATATCATCAGCATATATCAACAATTTGCACCCATTTGTCACAACGTATTTTGTTAGATTACAATATACATTTTGTAATATCATTTTAGACTCGTACATGTTTGGGTATCTGATGATACACGCATTCATACTAGACTTGCGTACCAGGGCACTGTTTTACTAACAATGCGTAAATGTCGCGTATATTTACGCATAGATATCTACCTTACGCAAACTCGTAAGTGTGTTTTACTAAACGATCGCAAGTACTCGCATACATTTACGCAAAAAATATTGAAGATTGAAAGTATTTCGGGACACAATATAACCAATATAACAAATATAACGGGAACCAGAATGAATAAATATGCGACAAGATTTGATGATTAATCACGCCTAAAACAACAAGTGACGGTCTAAAACAACAAACGACGGTCTAAAATAACATGCGACGATCAAAAATCAGCAGTGCGTGTTAAAAACTCTTCACTTACGTTCATATTTGCCATTTAGGGTTGCCCCGTCTTGGCGTAGAAATAAGCTAAAACTTACGACAGAATGTGAACTAAAATATCTTTGTAAAACGCATTTACGCAAATATTATCGACGTACGCAATATTTTAGGAAATCTTAGGTTTACGCTAGCGTAAATGCTTTGATAAAACAGTGCCCAGTAACCTAATATTTCCTAAAATATTGCGTACGTCGATAATATTTGCGTAAATGCGTTTTACAAAAATATTTTAGTTCACATTCTGTCGTAAGTTTTAGCTTATTTCTACGCCAAGGCTGGGCAACCCTTAATGGCAAATATGAACGTTAGTGAAGAGTTTTTAACAAGCACTGATGATTTTTGACCGTCGCATGTTATTTTAGACCGTCGTATGTTGTTTTAGACCGTCACTTGCTGTTTTAGGAATGATTAATCAACAAATCTTGACGCATATTTATTCCTTCTGGTACCCGTTATATTTGTTATATTGGTTATATTGTGTCCCGAATTACGTTCAATCTTCAATATTTTTTGCGTAAATGTAAGCAAGTACTTGCGATCGTTTAGTAAAACACACTTACGAGTTTGCGTAAGGTAGATACCTATGCGTAAATATACGCGACATTTACGCATTGTTAGTAAAACAGTGCCCAGGAGTTCATGAATCGTTAAGAAAGTTATATTCGTCCCTAAGCATCCACTGGACCAGTAGTTTTCATCTAAATTCTCTAGGAACTTGACTGATTAAATACTGGCGGTTGAACATCCGAATGATTTGAAATAAACTACGCGACACATTTTGAAAGTTTCGTCAGCTTACAAGCCCAAGTAAAAAATAATATATATCAATGTATTGCACAACCTTCGTAAGTAGACACACGAACAAGCATTGTAACAACCACATTGCAGTGGAAATAGCTTATTGTTGATAACCATGTATAAATTACTATACTTTTGATATATACCTATAACCGTGATTGGTATAAAACAGTTTCTCCAAGTGAGTCCAAAAGCTATCGAAATATTTCGAGACGCTGCGTCTGTGGCTTGAAGAAGATGAATCAATAAACCATATAATTCTGACAGCATTTGATTTACCACTGTACAATCATTCTTTAAACTGTATTGTGTTAGTGCCCCGTAAAATCGCACTCACATATAAAGATCGGACTGTCTTTTTTATTTCAGCGGCATGTGATGCCAAAGGATGCCAGCAAATTTGTATAAACGACCCCCTTGTTGGCCCCAACTGTCAATGTGGAGACGGATTCATTTTAGATGAAACAGATCAAGTGACATGTGCACGTATGTATCCTAAATATCGAGTTTGTTACATGCGACTACGGTATACATATATTTATTGTCTTGAGAGGTCAAGAGCAACACAGTCAAAGTAGAACTAAATATAGGAGTAATGCAATCTAAGTAGTAGGGACATAATGCAATATAAGTAGGGACAGAATGCAATATAAGTAGGGGCAGACTGATAAAAACACATACTGAGAATTAGAAGGGGCATTTATTTTAATGCCGTAAAACGAGACAAGCGTGTAGCATACCATGGTTGTGTATACAATAATAAAATCATGAATGAACATATCTGGGCAAAAGTCATATACATGTACATGTATATAATGCTTTCTTATGGACGCATAAAGACGATTGGACTTTTGCATCGACCTTTGAACAAAACCCGTCCTGGTGCGTCTAACACGTCATGGTGCGTCTTATAACATAAATCGACTTATAGATGTAGATATACGGTATCTGAACATAAACCTGTCTACAAAAACACCAGTTATATCCCTCAACACACCACATGTAAACAACAGCATTTAACGGACACATGTAAACAAATCACACTTTTTAATCCCATTGGTGGTACTTATATACAGAGTTGACGGTACAATTCGATGAAAACTAGTAACACAACATCAGCGTGCGGTGTATGATTTCAAATGTTTCTATTTCTACTTTCAGCAAGTAAGAAGTTTGTGATGCCAAGTCATATATACGGTATACGCGATGCTATATGTCAGTACCCTGCCAACATGCCTGATATGTCACTATTCAACGTCTCGCTGGAGTCACAATGCTTCTTCCAGAAAGGGCGTGGTCATTTTGGTCTGACATTTGATGGCAAGGAGCACATGCTTTATTACACAGAGAATAAGACAAAGAGTATAGGACGTATCGCACTGGAGGTTAACGGTACCGGAACTATTATCATCAAAGGTGTCGGAGATGTACAAGGTAAGTGATGCTCCTCCATTAACCGCTGATTTAGTGATTACTGATTTCATAAAATCCCAGTCACCTTCGGGAGAAATCATCTTTACGTTCGATCCGATGTAACAAATATGTCCAGTACTTTGTGGCAGTATTTCAAAGAACAAGCATTTAGCTAATAAACGAGTTGCAGATCGTCACCATGCTCGAATTGTTTCCCAATTTAGCAGTCCAACAAGCACATCCGTATATTTTCCCATACATGTGGACCATGTTGAAAATTGGTGCAACAACAAATCTGTTTTCTACTATAAATAAAGTCCTTACTTTCTAACGTACTTACTCACTTACTTATTTACCCCTTCACTGATTTTCAGAACCAAAACTGATAATTGCACGATACTTTTTCAGGTTTGGCACTTGACTGGGTAGCGGGTAATATATTTTGGACAGATCGGACCTATAACCACATATCAATGGCCCGTAAGGACGGTATGCACCCAACTGTACTGATAGAAAACCTGGATAGTCCACTTGGCATAGTTGTCCATCCTGAAAGAGGGTATGAACCAGGGTTGGGAAAATGCCGGCATTTATGAGTAAAGTCCACGCCACTGGCATTTACTGGCATTTTCCGGAATTAACCGGCATTTACTGGCATTTACTGGCATTTTCCAAAATACACATTTTCAGTTAAAACAGTCTTCAATCATGATTTGACATATACTTGGGTTTTAAGCATGTTTTCCCATATTTTGGGGGGTTCAAGAAAATTATAAAATTTCTGAAAAATTCATATTAAGTCTATAATAACCCTATTATTGGGCTAACTGATCTACTGATGAAAGTAGCATGTAGGTTAACATTTAGACCATTTTAAAGTAGATAATTGCCTTTGAAATTCTGGCTAGGTGTGATATACAGTGTTAAACATTGTCTGACACCTTCAAAGGGTCTATTCAAGGCACTTCTTCATTTGATTTTATGAAATTATTTATGAAAAGAATTAATACCCAAAATTATTTTTATAAACCCTTTAAAACCCCTTATTGCCCTTTAATAACCCTTAAAACCCTTTAAAACCCATTCGGATAGGGTTTTAAACGAGATAGTGGGTTTTCGGTAACTGCGTGATTTATGCCAGTGTCACTTTCAGCAAAATAAAGTAGATATTTTTTTTATTTTGCATGTTTTTAACATGATTTTAATCATAAATGCCAGTATTTGCCACTTTTGCAATTTTGGGGGTATTTGCCATGCCGGCATTTACCGGCATTTACCACTGGAATTTACCGGCCGGACAATACTTGTCCCAACCCTGGTATGAACTGTTTTTGTTGTACACCATTGACGTCAACGAAAACATGTACAGTAATGCACCAGTCAGTTGCCTCCACGCCACACCCCGGGGATCATCGGGTGATAGCCGGGGAAACGGTCATGTTTTTACCTTCCAGTTTCCTCCGCGCACTGCCGAGGAAATGTTGGAAACATATTCCCCGAACCAATACCCAACCAATAGTTCAGTTGCCAGGGGGCTGGGGAAAAACGGGAGATTTTACAACCACTTGTCACCGGGAGGGCCGTGGCGGGCGGGGGTGGTTACAACCCAAAAGTAAAAATCCCAGCCCATCCCTGGGATGCAACTGACTGGTGCATGATATCTAAGAAAACCTAACACAGTTGTAGAAATTAATTACAGAAAATATAAGTAATGCCAACAGGCCATTCGAAAGCACGTTTATGTGTTTTCTTGAGTTCGCAGAATAACTTGCAACGTTCGAACAGCACGATTGGTTAAATTCCTGATTCAGGGTCAGCTCGGCCCAGTAACGAACTCGGCCTGAATTTAATATTATTGATTCTTTGTAGTAATTGTATATATATATAGTAATACCTGATTATATTGAACTGAATAGTTGTTTTATGATTTATCCTGATTATTTATACCCATGAATACACAAGAAGTACTCATATGAGTCTTTCTGTGTTAGTTTTTGTTAACTCCCTTTAATGGTAATTTACGACCGTTGCGAAGTTGTTGTCATCTTCAGATTTAGGGAGTTTGTATGTGCTGGAGCATACTCGCTACTGGTATACCGATAATAATTTGTAAATAAAATTGTAAAACCATATCGTCGCTTCCACTATAATATCCCGGACCTACAAAACACCAACTTTTCAGGAGAAGCAAAAAACTGTTTTTCGCGAAATACCTATATATTCAATAACATTTATTAACATATATACATATTGAAACATTCTTTAAACAAGCTTTATTGTCAAATTGAATACACACTTGATATTTAATGAGAAATTAGCAAATATGTTATGTTCGGTGTTTTATAATGCAAAATTTTAGACACGGCATGTTATAATTAACCCGAAGCTACATGAAAATTATAGTTCCGGACTTATATATTTACAGTCTTATATAGTTATGTCGCTTATAAAGTGTAATAAAATGCCGGACATGCATATATTTCGCAGCTCCGGTATTTTATAAGTTTGAAATACTGACCAATGAAGATCCGGTATTTTATAAAAGCGCCAAAAAGACCGTTTCTGATTGGCTTACGGGCCTGGTTAGTATATGGAACGACGCGGAAAATTATATTGATACGGAAAATGAAATAAAAAAAATTTCGTAAAAATGTAGGTCCGGGATATTATAGTGGAAGCGACGATATGTGTATGTGTTATTTCTCAAAATTGAGTGGAGTGTTGCGGTATATAAAATATAACTTTTATTATAAGTCGCACATTTTATGTACAAAACAGCAACTCTGAAGGGCCGCTTGTGAAAAACTTCGTTTCTTTAATCGGACCGAGTACGACCATTTTAAATTTTCTACTGGGTCGAGTTTGGCTGGCCGAGTTAGTACCGGCCGAGTTTGTAATAGGGCCGAGTTGACCCTTTACCAAATTCAGTATCAAAAAATGAAATTCAAAAGCATGCTGTTGTGTTTTTTTCGGGGCAAACCTTAAAGAGGCATCTGTTCATATACCGTCTTACCAAACTTAACTCGTCTCTGTCATTTATAAGATCAACGTTTCTACTTTCAGACAGATGTACTGGTCGGAACATGGTAACACACATATGATATTTGTGGCAACTATGGATGGTTCACAGGTTCAACCATTGGTCAACGAATCAAGCGTTGGCAAGCCAAATCATTTATTTATGGATTACAAAACTGACAAGTAGGTTAAACAAGCACTTGTCTTTCAGTTTGTGTTGATGCTACATTGTTATAAACATCTAAGCTGAGAGAAACAAGCGTTTTTTCTCTCAAAAATTAATATCGTTGTTAAAGATTTTTTTAAAATAATCTTGCGATACACCATATATCACTTGATTTTCTTCCAGTCTTTTACCATGCACGATTGTTGATATGTATAGACTGATTCTTTGAACTCTTTAAATCTTATACAATATTATTCCAGTAATCAAACACGATAAAGTACCACTAACTTTATAGAAAAATCGCGGCATTGAAATGAGGCAAACCTACGAAAATGCTTTTCAACAAGATTATGTTTCTATCCGAAAATGATATTTTTCTTCCGACCAAAGCACGATTGTAACTTCAATCATTAACGTAGTCCATGCAAATGATGTCTGGATAGCAAACAAATGTAATTAAACCAAATTGCTTTTTTCTGAATGTTTGTTTATAGTTACGTGTCTTGACTTTCAGATTATACTGGGCGGATTCCGAGCTGTATTCAATACGCTGTGTGGACCTGAAGACAAACACAGTCGATATTTTACTGGACAGATTTACTGAACAAACCACATTCTTTGGACTCAGCATATACCAGGTATGCACTATATAGTTTTTTTCACGTTTCCAAAAGTGAATTAGAGCGCATTGTACTAAACCATTGTCCTATAAAAGAATGTATAAAACAACCGCTATAACAATATACCTTTTTCTTTTAAGTATGAATGTGGTCCTTCTCTGAAGTCCGCCCGTGTCCATCATGCATTCAATACATAACTGGTTCAAGTTTTGGTAGGCGATGGCGCCTTACAGTATGGTTTCAAATCACATTATTGGTAGAAACAGATAATGACAACTCGGGCTGGTAAAACACTATCAGAACAAACAGTATAACTAGAAATGTACAAACAGCACTGCGTTCATTAACGAAAACGCTCGCCAACGTTCGCGAACTATACGTGAGTTCGTGTTAATGAACGATAAGTTCGCCACGAACAATGGCGAACGACCTTTACACATAGCTCGACAAGCGAACAAAGATGGCGGATAGATAAATATTTGATTTAATTTATTATAATCTTAGCGATTTAAACATTAATTGTAGATTGTATGTGTTTTGCATTTGTGATACAGTGTGGATACCAAAGCTGAATAAATAGAACACGAAAGAAGTATTACTGAGTTCCTAATTTTCAATCTACGGCTGAAAATCTAATAGAACAAGTAGTGCCATTAAATCGTCTATCTCCGCCATCTTGAAATTGTTTGCGGCGGACGATAATAATCGTTCAATAAGTAGTTCGCGTGACGAACTAATTCTCGCGGCGGACGTTTACGTTAATGAACGTAAAGCAGGTTTATGCATACTGCTAGCAATGTATGACAGAACACTGTCAAAATGACGAATAATGAGACTTTATGACATCTGATTTATCATTTAGGGTTGAAAATTAATTTTGTTAACGATTTTGGAGCTTAAAATGAAACTATCATTGTACCTGAAATATTAAATATGTTTCTTGTTACCCTAGGATTAGTTTTCGCTTTATTCGCGGTCAACATGAAATATATATGTTTATTGCACCCTAGGATTATGTATTATGGACGGATATGAGTGACATACAGAATGGTATACATGCAGCAAGGTTAGACAATCTGGAGAAGGTACGGGGTATATTACATCCACATGCTGGGCTAGCTGCTGATCTTATCACCTTTGATGATACATTCCAGCCTGATATGACAAGTATGTAATGTTCTGTTATGTTAAATGTTAACATTCTGACCTAGGCAATGTCGTGATGTCGTGTTTTGTGGCCTTTCAGCTGCTTTCTATTCGTGCTTGTAGTTGTCCTGGATACTTGTGCTTTTTTAAACATGTTTTGTACATTTGGTGCTCTGCTGATTGGTTTGAGTGCTGCCACCACTATTTGACATTGTATTGACCTTTTGCATGTTTTCCAAAGAATACTTGCATTGTAATAGAAGGCATGATTCCATTGATTCCTCATCGTTTATAGCCCATAGAGAGCCAATAACATTTAGACATGATACCAATTTCCAGAAGTATGACGTTTGATATTTCTCCAGAGAATTATCAAAGCTGATTCTGGAAGGAGTTATTTCGAGCCCATACGTCACAAGTTTTTCTATCGTTTACAGGTGCGTGTGGGACGAACAATGGATTTTGTGATCATCTGTGTATACCAACATCATCGTCAGTAAAAATGTGTACATGTGGTGTGGGATACACATTAGACGAATCAAACCTACGAGAATGCAAAACAAGTATGCATTTACCATATACACTGTATTTAATTTATCATACAAACTAAGCTTCGCTTCGCCAAAGCATTCATTCACGTTTACAGTTACTAAAATACAGTTTCCACTGTAAAAGATAACATATCGATGGCTAAGAATTAGAAGGTCGTAAGTGCCACTTACGACATTTTAAGACTCATACATATTTAGAATAAGCATCATAAGGTGCTTCTTATGAGCCCATTTTCATAAAAATCTGAACTTGTCATGTTGACCAAAATGAAGTTGTAAAAGTTTGTTTTACCAAAAGTAAAGAGTAAATGTCAGACAGTTTTTCCGTGTTTTCTCAAAATATCGATTTGGTAGTTACGACCTTCTAATTCTAAGCCATCGATATATGCACGTAAACCGACTTAGTTTTTCGTGTTTTAAAATAAAGCAGATCAAACAATTATATGGCCCATTTTTTTTCGTTATAATCCAAACCGGAAACGACACCGACGCCAGCATTACTTACTACACGATAAAGTCGTTAATGAAATGTGACATTTTCAAGGTCAAGTTGTAAGTACATTTGTACTCTTAATTCTTCATAGCCTGAATCCACCATGATAAAATGACGCCTACTAATTGTATTTCTTTGTATTGCCTTTTTAATGGTAATAGTGCCATCTTGAGAGTAACATTTCATTTCAAGGTGGTGCAAACTCTTTAACAAAGACAAAGTAAACAAATTACAGAGATCTGTAAAATGCACAAAACTGTCCGGGGGTATACATTCTATAGGAACAAGTTTGCAATGGTAAATGTTGTGTTTTTTGTAAAGCAGTATGTTACAAACTTAAAGTAAAACAAACACAATGCCAACAAAATTTATTATGAACAAATAACTGGCGACGTGTCATTGACAGAATAACGCAGCCCTTTTTAAAAACAAGTGTTTCAATTTCTAGACATGTAATTTTGCCGTTTCTATTTTAGGTGTGAAAACAGATAACTACCTGGTGACAGTTGATTCCTACCAGAAGCAGATATTCCAGGTTTCCTTGGATACGGGTGAAGTTAGTGCTGTACCATTGAAGAGCTTCTATAAGGGTGTGGCTATAGATATAGACCAATATACAAACACATTATACTGGACAGACAATCAAGAACACGTGATCATGAGAGCCAAGTTTGACGGTTTAGGAGAATCTGTCTTCAGGGTACTTCCAAATGGTAAATCATGTTCAATGTTATACGTATAGCTTGGCCAATTTGACACGAGCCTGACCTTTTGATAAGCATAATTTAATAGTCGATTTATTACCTACGTTTACATCACCGAATGTATAATCGGGGAGTATCACAAAGACGCTCGGGATGTAATACAAACACAAATTTGAAATACCGATATCGCACGATTTGCTTGCGGAAATTGATAAATTTGAAGCAAGAACCTTGTAATATATTCTTGCATAAAGGTCAGGTTCAGATCAAAATAGCCAAGCTATAACATATGTTCAGTAAAATAGGGTTGCATATTAAGCATATATTCTAAAGGTTAAGAAGTTACATCGATGACTTAATTCTATAGTTTACAGTAATTTTGTTTGTCAGCTGAATAAGTTAATTCGTTAACATTCTTATCTGTTCGGTGCTTTGAAATTCCTGATCGTACTTCAAGAGTGAAATATGAGTTTGTAAATTTTTTGTGAAATATGCATACCTTTTGTATTTTAAAACAAATGAAGTTCATGTACCTGAAGATGAACTCGTGAATGTTATGACTGTGAAATATGTAAGCAAATCAACATCATAAAACAGTCAATATATCATTCGAACAGAAATGGCAGAAAACGAAATGCGCAAAAGAACACAAACAAAATTAAAGACCACAAGCCACAACGAAAAACACAAGACAGAAATTTAACAAAATGCACACATGCAAAGAAAGTACAGTTGCATAAAAGACCACAAGCCACAACGAAATACACAAGACAGAAATTTAACAAAATGCACACATGCAAAGATAGTACAGTTGCATAAAAGACCACAAGCCACAACGAAATACACAAGACAGAAATTTAACAAAATGCACACATGCAAAGATAGTACAGTTGCATAAAAGACCACAAGCCACAACGAAATACACAAGACAGAAATTTAACAAAATGCACACATGCAAAGATAGTACAGTTGCATAAAAGACCACAAGCCACAACGAAATACACAAGACAGAAATTTAACAAAATGCACACATGCAAAGATAGTACAGTTGCATAAAAGACCACAAGCCACAACGAAATACACAAGACAGAAATTTAACAAAATGCACACATGCAAAGATAGTACAGTTGCATAAAAGACCACAAGCCACAACGAAATACACAAGACAGAAATTTAACAAAATGCACACATGCAAAGATAGTACAGTTGCATAAAAGACCACAAGCCACAACGAAATACACAAGACAGAAATTTAACAAAATGCACACATGCAAAGATAGTGCAGTTGCATAAAAGACCACAAGCCACAACGAAATACACAAGACAGAAATTTAACAAAATGCACACATGCAAAGATAGTGCAGTTGCATAAAAGACCACAAGCCACAACGAAATACACAAGACAGAAATTTAACAAAATGTACACATGCAAAGATAGTACAGTTGCATAAAAAACGTGACATCAAATTGGCATCATTTGATAATCATTCATTTGTTTTTTATGTTATTTTGCAGAATCAATATCCGATGGTCTTGCTGTGGACAATATTAATCAACTGTTGTTTTACACATGTACTGACCAGGATGTTATAACAGCAGTATCTCTGAAGGATCCTTCACTGTATAAAACAATTATTGATGAAGATCTAGATGAACCAAGGGACATTATTGTGCATCCAGAGAGAGGGTATGTAGGATTGCCATTATTACATCAAAACAACGGTGTTGACACTTGAAATCAGGCCTTTGTAGATATCAAGTTTCATATTTTTCTGTCCTTTTTTTAGAACTAATGTGGAGCTATTGTGGTGATGTGATCGTCATCGTACGTGTGCGTGTGTGTTGATTAAGTTGTCAGAGTCATTTTCCCAAAGACTATTGAAGGTATCCCCTTGAAATTTGGCATAGGTGTTCACTTTCACATAAGGAGTCCATACTGACAATGTTGATAACCCCTTGACTTATATTTATAAGTTTGTCTCACATCCTGGCAGTAAAGTTCCGCTGATAAGACCACTTTGATTATTTTGAAATCATGCAGATTTTTGCCAGTTTAAGGACCCAAAGTATTAAATTTTGAACAAAAAGGGTCCGCTAATAAGACTGATTCGGTATTAAGACCACCTTTTTGACTGGTCTTATTAGCGTGGGAACTTCACTGTAATTACCAAATGTATTGACACATGGAAGTAGGAATTTGTAGCTCTTTAGTTTCGTATTTGTCTTTTCAACATTATGTTTGTCATTATGGCGTGTCAATTTTTATAAGCGACCTGTGAGTTATTTTTGTGACATTTGTGCTTTTCAGTTTACATTGTTTGCTGTATTCCATATCCGATTGTGTTATTATGTTATGTTAACGGGTGAACAAGTCGGTGTATGAACCAGTCATGAAATATCTTACATATTTTCAGACAAATTTATTGGACAGACTGGGGAAAGGAACCGAAGATAGAATCAGCAGCGATGGATGGTAGTGGTCGATCTGTAGTACTGAGACTGCAAAATGATTCCTGGCCCAACGGCATTGCTCTAGATGTGACAAGTATGTGTCCAAATAAAGCATTATAATTTTCTTAAAATACTTTCTTAAATGTATTACCTTTCTCCTACGCCATTGGTTGGTCGAGTTACATGTAGACAAGATATATAATATCGCTGGTGAACGATAAGGATTGATACACACACTTTCTTACTTTCTACTCTGCTTGAGCTTCAACACATAAGACTAATGCCAGTTTTCTCTTGTTTGTTGTGGCAATTACTTTCTTTTTTTCTGCTTTCTTCTTAGTCACTTCCTAATCTTTTAAATTTACTTCCAGTATTCTCCTTTCGGTCTTCATCTCTTTCGTCTACGGTCTTGACTTCACCCTAAGACACCATTAATTGTGATGAATTTGTCATATTTGTTCATATTACATAAACATCAACCCGTTTCTTTTTCGTTGTTGTATTCAGCATTACATTCTTTGTATTTTTGACCGTTTCTGCCACAGTTTAAAATTTTGGACAATATACCTTAGTAACGGGCATTTTCCGTCGACTAGTACATATCGATGGCTTAGAATTAGAAGGTCGTAAGTGCCACTTACGACCTTTTAAGATTCATACATATTTAGAATAAGCATCACAAGGCGCTTCTTATGAGCCCATTTTCATAAAAATCTGAACTTGTCATGTTAACCAAAATGAAGTTGTAAAAGTTTGTTTTACCATAAGTACAGAGTAAATGTCAGACAGTTTTTCCGTGTTTTCTCAAAATATCGATTTGGTAGTTACGACCTTATAATTCTAAGCCATCGAAATATGCATATAACTAGTTCCGAGCACTCTCAATTTATTTCAGCAATGAATTTATTCTGGTTGGATGCTCGACATGAGGTTGTCGGGAGGATAAACGTCGAGACCGGAATCAAGAAGATATTTTATACTGAACCTAAAGCACACTACTTTGGTATAACTTTGATAGGAAGGGATCTTTACATCACCGATTGGTTTAAAAAGTAAGTAATGCTGGTGTTCAGCTTTTAATTATCAAATGGATCTATGTCAGATTGCTAGAAGTATTCATGACATCGTTCCAAAGACACATATTAAGTAACCGAGTATGTATTTGGTTAATGCCGTGTATGTAAATCTATAAATAAAGTCCTACTATCATACTCAGTAACTGATAGTAAGCTGAAACAGAGAGACAGTACTTTAGTATAGGCCATGTCTGTTTAGACTTTCATAGCAGATCTTTCCTACTCTCTCTCTCCGAAGTGAACATGCTGAAAATGTCACCCGTCGTACACATTCAGAACAAAGAGCCAAATGATGAAATAGTGAGCTAAACAAAAAATAATGATTAGTGTCATTGTGGTGATTTATTCATACCCGGTTAAGTAAACGTGTGTGCTGAGTATCTGTCTAGTACAAAATGCAATGCATGAAATATTCATAATTGCTCGAAAACGCATTAGGACAAGGTAATACGTGTTACAAACGTATTTAATACCTTTTCTTGTTTCTTTTTATTCATTTATATATTTATTTCTTGAACTGTTTTTCATAGAAATTATAGTGTACAATTGTAACTGATTGAGAGAAATACAGGATTACCAGTACGTGTAGAGAATTTCTTTTATCTGAAAACATATAATATTATATGCTTTCATACAAAAAACTTCTTAACACATACTGATAACCGTGTGTTTCTCTCACTCAGTTACATTTTAACCAACATGGCGGGAAAGGAAGCATTGAGCAGAAACGTTGTGACTCAAAAGTTCCAAAAAAGGGACACAAAAAGACAAATCACAGACCATAGCACAAATCACAATGACAAATGAAACACACACACAAACAATGAAAGAATAAAATGAAATAACAACAATTGCCTTCTGTCATGATAAAGTCAATATACCTTACTATAACTTTACTTGATTTCTGAAGTAGCTGTTAGGTTTGACATAACGTATGTTGAATTATTTCAGACATATTAGCAAATTGAGTGTTGATGGTGGTGGACTTGTTCCTGTCGGTCCTTCAAGGTTCTCTAGACTCAACGGTGTAGCTGGCTATAAGAAAGCAGATGTGAGAATAGGTATGTGTTCGACAAATGTATTTCAAGTGGGATAAGTTTATTTTAATAGCTCATATTGTAACTTAAAAACGATCTTTGTGGCTGTGTTGTCCCAAGTGTCAGTCCCTCGAGTGAAAGTCCCATTGCATGTATTCAGATACCTTATTGGTTACTTTTGCTTAGTTTTAATGAACGTATTTGCTCATGGTGAATAACATTCAGAATATCGCATAACACGAGGTGTGCTCTTGTCAACTCGAAATGTCTAGATTTCTAATGAATAACAATGATATTTACAGTCATTATCATGCGTGTATATCATGCATTCCATTTCTTGTAACTATTGTAACTATGAAAATTTTTCATTGAACATGTCATAATCTTTTTCAGTTTTCAGCAAGTGTTTAGACAGTCCATGCAGTCAACTCTGTTTACCAATTTCTGAAACTAAATATAAATGTGCATGCGCGGATAATTCAAAGACTCCGTGCGATGAAAGCAATGGTGTGTATTCCTTTTGGAGTGATTATTGATTTATTATGGTTATATTTGTTTCATAGTTCCAATATATCCACTTAAAAATCAAAACAAAATGTATTGTGAAATTAGTATATCCACTTAAAAATCAAAACAAAATGTATTGTGAAATTAGTACCTCCACTTAAAATCAAAACAAAATGCACTATAAAATTAGTATGTCCACTTAAAAATCAAAACAAAATGTATTGTGAAATTAGTATGTCCACTTAAAAATCAAAACAAAAATGTTTTGTGAAATTAGTATGTCCACTTCAAAATGTAAAACAAAATGTATTGTGAAATTAGTATGTCCACTTCAAAATGTAAAACAAAATGTATTGTGAAATTAGTATCTCTACTAAAAAATCAAAGCAAAATGTATTGTGAAATTAGTATGTCCACTTAAAAATGTAAAACAAAATGTATTGTGAGATTAGTATGTCCACTTAAAAATGTAAAACAAAATGTATTGTGAGATTAGTATGTCCACTTAAAAATGTAAAACAAAATGTATTGTGAGATTACTTAGTCTATAGACTAACAGGGTACCATAAGCTTGTTTATCAACACAATCTACCATGCTGATCAAGTGGTGCTTATCGTCATGTAATCGTGAAAACTGAGGAGTTATCTCTTATTGATATGGCATTTATTCCTGGTAATAAAATACGAAATATTTCAACATACCCTCCTTACGTTACAGTAGATAATTTGATCCTAATATCTATTGAATATTAAAAGCAATTCGTGCCAGTCCATCAATATAATAGACTTCAGTATTTTGTGTTATGAATGAAATCACAATGAGATAAATGTATGCATTATATTTATTAATGGTTTTTATTACATTTCAGTGAGTCCTGCTAAAAGTCATCTGAAAAATGAACGAGGTACTATTTTATTGTATTTAATGTTATTTCATAGTATACACCAATGATATTGTTGCAATTAGTGTTTCACTGTATTTATTTCATTATTTTGGACTTGATAACATCTGGCACTTTTTATCGAAGAGAGTGGATATATCGCTTTGTGCATGTCAGTTGATATGTCTGTCGGTAAACCAAACTTTTTCTAATCGGTAACCAAGTTTGGTATATAAACTTCCTAACTTTATAGGAATATTGCATTACTAGTATCAGTAGATGAGCCCTGTTTGAAGATGTTGAGGTCAGTAGGTCAGTGAATGACTATTCCTTACACTTGTACGAACATACTTTTTAAGATAATCCAAGAGGTCCAAATATTGTTAAATATAACTGTACATACTTACTATTTCTTTCAGACCAGAGTCTTGCCCTCACCATTGGTATGTCTGTACTTGGGATTGTCGCTGTTCTCATTGTGGTATTTGCTACAGTTTATGTATACAACAAAAAGTACGTAAATATAAACCTTACCTGTGTTTTGAAACATCTCGTTTCTTGGAGTAGGTGCTACCAAAGTTATAAACTTAAAGCCACCAGCATGTTGTAGTGTTGTATCTCTTACAGGGTTTATATAAATCGAAAGTAGAAGTATACAGTGAAAAAACCTGGCCATAAATTTAACTATTTCAGTCAACTATTATAACTTATAAGTAGAATATGACAACTGTAATAATTAATATATTTTAAATGTCAATTATTGTAATAACTTTTTCTTACTACATATTTTTCATACTCACATTGCAATTGCTTATCTTCTTTGTGTATACTGGTACACATATCTGCTTCTTGGATTGCTTTTTGAAACCATTCATTCACAATATTTTCTATTTCCCTAACGTCTTTTCTATATTCCCAATGGCACTGTTGATTGTCCGTTGTCATGTCTTAGCATTCATCTTTCTCTTTTGCCATTTGATGGTGTCCATTTGAGAGATATTCTTGTGATACTAGTACCGGTATTAATGTTGGTATTTTCTTGTTACATACACTACTCATCTGAATTGTCTTTTTTTATTTTTGCGTTGTAAGGTTAGTGTTGTCCATTCTTTGTGTATGCATTATAGATCGTTGTTTCAAATTTGTCACCACTTACCTTCTTTAATCACATGTTTATATTTATATAGATGTCGGCAAAACATTAGCCACGATCGACTGGTGGAAGATACATCAAGGGTGGACACATTTTACAGATTAACATTTCCTGATCCAGGGAAGGAAGAATCAAACTTTGAACCCACTATGGATTCAGGAATAGAAAACCCGTCCTTTGCATGTAGTGTTGAAGATGTCACGTTATCAGGACAACATGTGAAATATGCTCCAATGTGAACCAAACGACCATAGTTGGATAAATAATAAATCTATAAAAATTTAAGACTAATTTTAAGATATATGTCCATATTTTCGTTCATTATTTTGAACGCAAGTGAGGAAAGTGCATTATTTCCGTATTGGTTGATTGAGCATACATAACGACAAGACATAATACATAATCCAGATATGGACAAGCAAGCTACATGGAGACGGGATGGATACGGCTAAAGTTGTAATATACTTATATCATATTTTATCTACCTAAGTGCAATAAAAAGCTTTTTTAAAATATTGTATTTTATCTACATAACTCCAATAAAAAGCTTTTAAATATTGTATTTTAGTCACACAAGTGCAATAAAAATCTTTTAGAATATGATATTATATCTACATAAGTCCAATAAAAAGCTTTTAAATATTGTGTTTTATCTACATAAAAGCATTAAAAAGCTTTTAAATATTGTATTTTAGTTACATAAATGCAATAAAAAAGCTTTTAAAATATTGTATTTTATCTACATAAGTGCAATAAAAAGCTTTTAAAATATTGTATTTTATCTACATAAGTCCAATAAAAAGCGTTAAATATTCTATTTTATTTACATAAATGCAATAAAAAGCAATTAGATATTCTATTTTATCTACATAAGTGCAATAAAAAGCTATTAAAATATTGTATTTTATCGACATAAATGCAACAAAAAGTTTTTAAATATTGTATTTTAGTCACACAAGTGCAATAAAAATCTTTTAAAATATGATATTATATCTACATAAATGCAATAAAAAGGTTTTAAATATTGTATTTTAACTATATAAATGCAATAAAAAGCTATTGAAATATTGTATTTCATCTACATACGTGCAATATTGTAGGGTTAACGCACTCCCGAGGGACTCTGCAGATGTAATAGCACGAAAAAACATGCGTAAACGCTATTATAGCATAAAAACAACACTTTAATAGTGTGTTTTTCAAAATTATGACATTTTGGCGGGACATTTTGGACGACGTCGGGAAAACAATCGCGACGTCGTCGCTTAGCAAGCGTTACGTCACATACAAGTTTTTGTTATGAGCGTCGACATCCGGTATCGGCAAATACCAAGAAAACAGCGACATTGGGAGTTTGTTCACGTTTATTATTTTACTATTATAGAACATTGATTAGTAGTTACAATTAATATGTGAATTACAGTTCATATAACGCTGTAAATAATTTATTTTCGTCGACTGGGTCCTGAAATGAGCATACTTAAAACTGAACCCCAACAGCGTGTGCGCGTGAGAATCTTTACAATAACGTACCTTTTTTCCCGCTTAAGTATGAGCAAAACCAATAAAAAGCGTTTTAAATATTATATGTTCATCCACCTAAGCACAATAAGAATCATATAAAATATTATATTTTCATCTACCTATGAACAATAAAAATCATTTTAAATATTAAATTTTCATCTACCAAGTTCAAAAAAAGTTTTTGAAATATTATATTTTCATCCACATAAGTACAATAAGAATTTTCATCTACCTATGTAGAGCATACAATAAAAATCATTTAAAATATCATATTTTTATCTAGCAAAGTGCAATGAAAATATTTAGAGTATAAGATTTTATTAGGCTCTATTTGTATCTACATAAAAGCAATAAAAACTTAAAAAGCTTTTAAAATGTTATGTTTTATGCAATAAAATGTTTTGTTCATTTCAGTATTTTAAGTTTTGTAAAAGTTGTATGAGCGTAGGAGAACAATAGCTGACATTTATGTTGGTATTTTTGTTTTCTTTCTTGAATATGTGAATAATGTACAGTTTTAGAAACATTTAATATATATAACATCCTAGAAAATATAAATCATATATGTGTATATTATTTTTCTATGTTGTATCTGATGTACGAGTATGCAATGTATAAAACATTATATTTGAATCTTAATAAAACATTAATGTACGTGTTTGTTTGATCATATTTTCCTTTCCTTTTCATCCATCTTTTTTGTTATATACTTTTTTGCGACTATGTGTGTACATTGTATTTATTTCTATCCGATTCTGGCTTTGGTCATCAAACAATGAAACCCAATAGAAATATGATTGCTATTCTTATTTTATCTTTAAACTGTAGATTCCTACTAGGTAGATTTAAGCGTTATTTTTTATAATTGAATCTTAGTAACACATAAATGAAAGTGTTTGCTTTATTTATATCCGTACCCATGAGCTTATAAGGCATTATTTAATGAACGGCAACCAGTTAATTCATGATTAGACTCAAGGGATAAAACAATATACTATTAGTTGCATTTAATTTGCATGTTCATTTTTCTTTTAGCCTAGACGAACCATGTGTTTTGTTTGTAATAGTTGGTGAATGTACATGTATTTACAGTGTCGGTGACTCATGTTGATAGTGAGAAATCGATACAGAGCGGTGTTTTTTCATTGAACACTAGAACTCGTTTCACAACCAAGGAAGGCATACGTAATTGTTTTTCTCCCGTCATTCCGATAGTTTCTGCACTCTGGTTTATGATGTGAGCTCATAGAAGGCACATGCGTACTGCTTGTTATGATATGGACGCTGGCTAAATAAACAGAGATATTATATACATGTATCTAGGATATGACCACTTCCTGGTTGTTGCCGTCTGGACACTGACATAGACAGGGAGAACACACAATATATTGAAAGTTTTATTAAAACCCTTTTATAACGGGTATTAACTAGCATGGTAGTCTTTGTTAACACGCACACACAATGATAGAGAATACAATCATGTAAAAAATACTAAAACACAACTCCTATGTTATAAAGCATGAAGAACATGATCTCTTTTCAGTGAATGGAGATTTTTCATGTTCATCAAGAGATACTCCTTCCTTCTTCAGAAATGTACATATAGAATGCATCCTGTATTTAATGGCAAGTTTCAGCGCAAGCCCTGCCTTATTACCCTCGGGGTTCCAGCATTGTTGCTGTCTCAGGTATTCTATGATCGCTGTCAGAGTATCCAAGTCATTAGCATTTACAGCAGCGATAAGGTGGTCCTCGCGGTATGGAACACCCTCCGCAAGTAACAGGTCACACAACTGATTGTTACCCCAATTGATACATATACTCATTGCATCTTCCTTTTGAGAGCATCTCCAACAGCATGTGCTATTATTTCTACTGGATGGAGCAACTACTGCTATTTCTTTGTCGTTATCAGATGCTTTTGTGGATTTGTTTTCTATTTTTCTTCTACGATCAGAGCTACCACTTCTACTTCGCGCTGGAGAGCCTCTAGATCTACTGCCTCTCGGACGAGGAGATCTAGTTAGAGCACTTTGTTCACTGGTGTCACATTTTGTGTTTTCCTTATCATTTTTAATATCCCTTCTCTTTAATAGTTTCTTTTGAATATTTGAGTTGGTTTGTCGGGATCGCTCTTCTTTTGGTTGACTTCTGGCGTGCTTTGATGCCGTCTTTTTATCAGAACCATTGAATTTCGCTGTGGTTGAAGTGTGTGACGTTTTCATATTACTTTTCTCATGATTAACTGCTCCTCCTTTTGGAACACCAGTGTTACCCACAATGCCATTCTTTTTGCCATCTTTGACATATTTCTGATTGCGAGTAAGGCAGTTAGAACTACTACGACCGTTGCTCGTATTTGTTTTGTCGGTATCTTTACACTTCATGTGGTTTAACAATTTCTGGACTATGTATACTGCTGACTCCATGTATTTCGGTTCAATGTGACGAGATAAAAAAGCTAGACAGAACGACAACTTAACTGATCGACCATGTGGCAATTTGAAACACTGTTTAGAGTCCGTCGATCGGGCTCGTAGGAATTGCTTCAATGCGTTGTTTTGTTTCAAGTATGACATAAAGTCTTCCACGAAATCTTTGTTTCCAAGAAGTGGGTTTGTGACGGCTTTATGGAATTTCTGATGCACCAGGACTTCGTTAGTGATAGTTTTCATGTTGTCGACCCATTCTGAAAGAAATCAGTGAATAGTCTTTATGGTAATGACCAGACATTGATTAAACATAATAACATGTACAATACCCGTGCATATTCAATTTTCGCAATGACTGTCTTTTAATAACAAAAGAATCGTTAACGACGTGACTACGTGTCAAATTTAATTCAATTGCCTCTAATGGTCATTACACTGCTTGACATTGTGTCCGTTCTAGTGAACATTGCAAAACATATTTTATTTAACAATTAGTCCATATAATTACCTACCTGTTCGCGTAGTTTCATCCCGTTTACATGTACAAGTATTAGCTTCGGTGATGTTTGCAATTGCAGGTTTATCCCCATTTTCTTGGATCATTTTGTCAGAATTTTCTTGGGGATCGGTTTGTGTCTTACTAGAGGTGTTAGGTTCGGCCACTTTCGTGTTTTTCATCACGGGTGGGGACGATATTCTAGCATTTCCAGTGTCATCCTTAAGTCGTTCTTTATACATTATTATCACCCTATGTTTATTTCGACCAGTTCCAATATATGAGTAGTCTTTATGGAGGGTGTCGGAGTCAGGTTCATTCGGCTTTCTCGATACGGAACTTAATTGCTCATGGTCCTTAGACTTCTCTTGTTTTGGCTTATTTTGTTTTTCAGCGCCAACATAAGCAGACAAAGGGCGATTACGTTGTTCGCGCTTAATGTCATCTTTCCCGCGAGAATGCTGACTGAATGTGTTAGCAGATGCTGGACGGCACTTCACATTCGTCGTTGGTTTCTTTACAGTGACTGATTTTCGTCTTCGAACTACCGCTGTACCAGGTCGTCTGTTTGCGTCTTTGAGCTCTTTTGTATCATTTTGACATTTAGTCTTTACAGCACTGGTACTGACATGGGCCGATTGTGGTCTTAACAATTTTGGAAACATATTTGGTGTGCATGTTTTGATATGGGAAAGGTTTATTAGCTGTCGTCTGAACTCATGTATGGCCTCATCGGTCAACTGAGCCTTCTTCTGTTGTGGTTGTATGCGGTCTGCAATCATGTCCGATATGAGCGATTCAAGACGAGCTTGTGTCTCTTTTCTTGTTCTTAGTTTACAAGCCTCCATTTCAATCTTGCAAATGAAATTCCTCACCTGTCTGATTAAGTTTACATCATTGACATGTTCAACTAATCTTTGAACTATTTTAAACAGTTGAATCCATTCTCGTCTCTTTGATGAATTCCCGGAGATGTCATTTTCCGTGTCATGAAAATACCGTTTGCTCAAATTACGCACAAAAATGACGTGATCTTGTTCGTCTGCATGCAGACAGTTAGACGCCAGCAATATTGTACAAATCAGTCTGGAATTCCATTGTGACGAATCCGGCAGTGCGTCATGTTTCGGATATACAAGAAACAGAGGCCCATTGGTTGATTGGATAGCTTTTGTGACGTCTTCACGGTGAACCTCTAGGAAATCAATCAGCGTCAAGGAACGTTTGTCGGAGGCTTGTCGAAGGCGGGCCCGCAATACATCGCACGTCAGACCAGCAAGGAATGCTTTGATTACAGGGGAATATTTAAAGAACGAGTCTCGCTGTAGGTGTGAGTCGTCTCTCCTTCTATTGGTCTTCCAATTGGTTGAGTGTACTCGTTTCAAACGTTGTGTGTACACCTCAGACATTCTAACATCATCTAAAATACAATTATATCACAATGGTATACATACAGTTTTTATGCGATTTCAATAATGACGCGTCCATTCAGTACATCGTATGGCACTTGCCCGGGAACGTTCGACATACCTCCCGTAACGTATTGTAATAAAACATGCTCTTCTGAACATAGGGGTCTGTAACGTCTTCCATCCCATTCACTGTTTACGAATAACAGGGGCAGAACTCTTGTCGAGACCAAGTATACAAATAGCCCTGAGACGTTTGCGAAATATATGATAACCACCTACTGTTTTATTCATTAGCTAACTTATACTTTTTTCTACAAGTTATAATCGTGTTTTTATCAAACTGTTTCATAATCGAGACGTTATAAAGCAATACACACCGAAAATATACCGCTTTTGAAAACCTCGACAAATTCAAGCACATGCGCTTAATTACCATACTATATGGCAATTCATGGGGCAAACGTCTCAGGACTATTTGTAAACTTGGTGACTAAACGATCTCGACAAGAGTTCCGTCCCTGTTATTCTTAAACAGTGAATGGAGTGTAAGACGTTAAAGACTCCTATGCATTGACAATGAGACCAGACAATACATGTACAGTGCATTTCACAGTACTAAAGAACCGAAAAGCCTTTCTGCAGCATTACCTTAATTGCTTAACGTATTGTATTTTGCATGCATTAAATTATGGTATAAAGTGTGCCTAACGGTTTATTCAGCTAAATGCGCAACTAAAACATTGATTAATAGCATATGAGAATAGTGGCAACAAAATGAACAAAACTCACCTTTGAAGACGGGAGGCGCCATACAAGTTGTAAGTTCCTTGTGATTATACAATCTACATGTAAATGGGCTAGCCAATACGTTCTAATTTATGCCAAATTGATTTAATTGTTTCATGTTTTTTTCTCTTTTCTTTTTAATTCTCTCCAGATATTGATACACAATAGCACAATGGTTTTGTAATGGTATCAAGCCATTATGTGAACTTCTCCCGTTCATTGACCATGAATACGTCCACATACCGGCTGATCAATCCATTGTTCTAACACGTATCAAAGAAATTTAAACTTTTAAAAGTAAGTTTTAAATACATGATCAATAGCTATACATTTTCAAAGTAGTTTAGCTCTTTGTTAACACTGGTTTTGTTACTTAAATTGGCCCACGTTTTGTTTAATTGACATTTCAAGTTTGTGCCGAACATAATTAGCGTATAGTTCCACATACTGTTATGGCCGCACTTATCAATTTAGAATCGTTGGGTGCGTCCTCGACACAGTTACCTTCTAAGAAGCATTTGATGGGCCAGACGGGAATGGTTATATTATTTCATCAGATTTTCACAGTTTATTGCTTCCAACTTATATTTATGAATATTTTCCCCACTTTGTACCTGCGTCCAATACACGACTGTCTCTAATATAATATATGACACATTTCATGATGCATTTACCGAATTGTAATATTTATTCACTGGTCACCAGGGCAATGTTTTATTAAAGCATTATTATTATGTGACTGCTTCAAATTCTGGTTAAGCGATAGGTAAAATCATCAGTTAATTAATTCAGTTAATGATTTTTAACAATATATTTCCCTCATTTGCAGATGTAAACACATTATAAGGAATTTAAATTTGAGCGTAAGTTTAAAATGTTCGTAAGTCCTTTGATAAAACAATGCCCTGGTCAAAGGTTGGTATGGTCACTGAAATATAGCTGTCCTGTTTCACATGTAGGTCTAAGCTGACAACGAATTGGACAAATTGTACAACAGTACTGTGTCTTATCATAAGACCAAGCCAGTCACAGAGACTGAAAGCCCCCCCCTTTAGGTTCAACAATATGTACGTACATGTACACGGCATTCCATAGACTATCCAACAGGATATCTGGACTACAGCCCTTACAAGACTTGCAATCACAATGTCACGAATAGCGTGGTGTTACTTGGGTACATATTTGATTGGACAGTTTGAGGGGTGCCTGCAATACTGTAGTAAGTCATTATTTATCTATATGCATTTACTACAGTCTTGCGGTCACCCATCGAGTTGCTTGATTGGTCCATTTTTCACAAATTGAACTTGGTTTCAAGTGAAGGATCAATTACCTGCAGCATCAAGTCTTCCCAAGATGATGACTCCAATGTGTATTTTGAGTGACATTAACTCTAAAGATGGTCTAGGTTCCTTTGCGACCGTTGAAATTGTCCAATAGCTCTCAACACTTGTAATAGGGTCAAGATGGCCAATTATCATGGATAAGATCAGGGGCCTTATTCACCAACGCTGTTAGTCTAAAACTCAGACTTAAAATTGGCTTTATCTATAACCACTGCCATTTCTTTGAAATTAGTTTTACCAAGTGAAATTTTATCTGACTATTTGTTGTTACACACTGAACATGTATACCGATTTATATCAAATGCGGTACATTTCTAACAACAGGAGAGCGAATAGAACATTTGACAATGTTAAGTCTAAGTCTGTGTTTTAGACTTACAACGTTGGTGAATAAGGCCCCTGTAGTCATGCTGCGGAACACTAAGAACGGACAACTATTTAAAAGGGGAAAAAACACAAATTCCCTTTTAGGGTGCCCAAAATGAGCAAATCATGGTCACAAATGTCGACCTAAATTGCTTAATGGCAGATTTAATTGATTTTGAGGCTTTCAAATCTTTCTGATTATGCAAGGAAGTTACCTGCTAATGATTTAGCAGGGTATTTGGACAAACTGTCAGTTTAATATGGGACTTTACCTGAACCCTTCAATTTAAGTGATTATATGTGGGTAGATCATGTGAAACTTTGGCCTGATGTGTCACACTTCGACATCTGTCATTACTTTGCAGAAAGTGCAAGTTACTATTCCAAGTCTGACATGAAGTGTTATAAGTCACTAGATGGGTACCAATACTTTGTATGTGGACATGTACAACGGGTCATGTTCCAAGTCCCGAAGGTGAGCGACATGGTGTTACTCAAAGCATAAGTGTTTCCGGTCATCACTTCATTACCTGGTATAAGTTTTAACATGTACCCAGATTCTAGGGTGATCTGTTTATCTGACACACGTCCTCCCCAACCCTGGGAAATGTAACTGACCCAAAAGGTGATATAAATATCAACTATTTAATTGTATTGTTCTGTTTATAATTGTTTCATGTTTGAGCTCTAGCAGTAATTAAGATTCAGATGCCGTTCAGTAGATATGTCAAAGCAGTCAATGCTAGATATAACTTTATTATATTCCGGTTTGAAACACTCTGGAATGGTTAACCTAGCCACACCTCGATCAGGCCACACAATAAGGGCACTTAGCATTTGTACCATGTCATTCCATATCCTTGACATGCTTGCATCCGAAATTTAAATTTTATATGCCAGATCCCTATTTGACAAACCAAGTCTGAATTTGGTTAACAATTATAGTAAATGGCCCTTAGGCGTTATAGATTAAAATAGTCTTTCTTTTTGATGCGTGATTCAACTAGATCGAATATCCAACAGAACAAAATTGTCGATATTCTAATATGCCTGTATTAAAGAATACGTTTGCCTCAGAAAGGCCTTGAAAGGTAAACTTTGAATTAAGCATACAGTAGTATATTAGTCAATTAGTCCTGTGATCTAATCATTAATGAAGTACATGTATTATTAATTCATACTTTGAATCTTATAAAAATGTAACACACTGTATGTGGTCATATAATGAACCACTTGTACTATAGTTATATCGATGTGTTAAATACTGATTCTAATATAGATAATTGACAGAAGGGAAGTGGTCATGTGTTTCTTTCTGAAACCACATGCTTGTAGATTATTATAATGAATTAATAGATAAAATCAAAGACAACCTGCTAATGTGCTAACTATTTTAGCACATTACCGTAGTTGATCTTAGGTAGGCATTTAATCAACGCAACATTTCAGGAAGCTTCCAAGTATGACTGTTGCTAGTAGATCTAAGAGATCTAAGTTGTTTTAATTGAAAATGTGAATACTATGCTATGAACGCGGAATATAAAATAATAAATTGTAAATAAAAAATTCGTGTTAATGCAGTATAACTGCAAACACACCTTCTATGAAATTTATATTTGATCTACAAACACGAGAAGTATCTGTCCATGAATTTTGCTCGGAATAAGTTGAGTCTTTATGAAGTCAGTTAATGTTTTTAAACCATGCTTCTCTCCTACACATCAGATATTTAGGAATTATATGCAATACTATTCCCTTTTCTTTATTCTGGCGGGTTCGCACAACCAACAATGCAACAGCAATCGGATGTACTATATTGTTGCAAATACTACCACATGTATACTGAATTTACTACTGGAGGCTTATCACCAGCGGATGCTTTCTGCCTCCACTAAATAATTCATGAGCTTATCAGTCAGGTGAAAATTTGGTGAAAGGGGTCTATTGCAAAGACTGTGTGTTTAGAATTTCGTGTATAATTATCCATACAGTGAGGTTATTATAAATTATAAAACCACAAATTCAAAACCCACTTTATTACAAACATAGTTTTTACTAATGTTCTGGACTAAATAATTTACCAACCTGTCAAATAATCACGTTACCAATTACTGATTTATTTGTCTAATTTATAACTAATTCATCCTCGCCACTTACCTTCCTAAAACAAATAGCAAGTGCCACGAGGGTCACATTATGCTTCTTAATTTGAATTCACAAATGTGGTTTATGAAAAAGCAAAAAACAAACCAATACAAGGAATTATTCTTGCTTACATTACACGACCTACCAATTCTTTATACATACACATTCAATTAATCAGCAAACTATTTCTAACGTCCAACATCAGTGTTAAGCAGTTTTAGAAAGTACGTAGTAACGTCTTGTACAAAAAGCCGCAGTGATTTGAATTGCATTTGCCAATTAGCTTGCTGCTGCAACATCTCAGGCATATGAGTTCATCCACCCGGATCGGAACCGTCGTCATCAGATTAAACAGAATGCGCACTATCCACCGAGGTACTACGTCTTTTAGCACTGACGTCATCTAAGACAATAAGCGATTTTATTTTGGTCTCTTTCCAATTATCCCATTCTCGAAAACCAATCGGTGACTCCAATCCCGAACTGGCTTGTGTTGGTGTGATCATCCAAGCGTGACGGAAGCCAACGGTAGTAGGTTCAACATTTATAAACACTAACGGTACACTTATGGGCACGTGTGCAAGTATGTGGTAAAGCAATTAACAGGCTAAGTGCTCAATACATATTTCATGACACATTTAGTAACAGTAACGGTACATTTCATTGCAGCAACATGTGCAAGTTCAATACTAACTAAGTGCTTATTCAGTTTTTGTTGTCAGCATTAGCATTGGCATTCAACTTGTTGCCAACCAATCGTAATAGGTTCCAATGATTAATGCATGCATACTTCAGACGATTCGCCGTATAGGCGTTCAAAACGTTGTGGATAAATATAGCAACTATAACAGTTTAGTTTAGCCTGTGTTTGGTGGTTATTTTCACTACGATTTAGATCAATAGTTACCATTGGTCTGTGCACCATTGGTACTGAAGGTACGATAGTTTACTTAACTGTTTTGTGTGAGTGGCAACGCGGTCGTCAACATGAGCCAAGATACTGGTACCATGCTCCGAGCATTACTAGTGACGTGTGTATTTCTCACAGGAAACGGTAAGTTTTATCTTTCTTATTTCAATTATTCGTTGGCTTAGAACGAGAAGGTCGTAAGAACACATAGAAAAAACTGGCCGAAAATTATTCTTTACATATAGAAAAAAACATTGTGGACTTCAGTTTGGTCAACATGATAAGTTCCGATTTTCTTCAAAATAGACTCACAAGAAGGGTCATGTAATGCAGATTTTAAATATGTAATGTGTCTTATAAGGTCGTAAGCAGTGGTTACAACGTCTTATTCTGTGCCAGCGTATTGTTTAACTTGTTTTACTTATCTCGTTTGCTTAATTATATACAATTAAATTTTGATATGGACGAATAAAAATGCGATTAAAACATAGTATTTGAAACACTTTCGCTCACACAGATGTTACAGTTTATAACAGAGACCGAGTCGGCCACAACCCAAGATGACACTGTTAGTAGAAAAGTTTTTGTAGAACTTGCGCAAAGCAAATGCTTACGTGTGCGGTTGCGGCATGGGCGGCTGTGAGTGCGGTAGAAATATGCCGGGTTGAAAATACGATATGTTTGTTTGTTACGTTCCTTTGTTTAAAAATGTATTTATCGTTCATGCTGGCATCCGTATATGCCTGGTTAGGCTAGCGATGTCGCCAGACCTATTACAATGCCAAAAAATGAATTCCACTAAAATGAATTTACTCCCGAAACTGACAACACAGAATCTATACACTCAATGAAAATAGTTCCTCCTAGTTAATCAGTTTTGCAAGATAAGAACAATAAACTTTCCTTGTTTTATTGAATCTGTTCGATTGTAATATATTAGTTTCTTCTTGTAATGGAAAGAAAGTGTATGAAATTAAAAGAAAAGGTGTTTAAAGGCGTTGATAATTATTACTACGCGTTACGAACGCGATATAGCGCGTGCATCAATGATTTTATTATGTTAAACTATTTAGTTCAATATTCTCTAACGAGATCGTGGCTGAGTGGTTAAGCAACTCGCTTAGCAATTTCTGATGCTGAGGTTCAGCGATTGAATCACGGCGGCTCCAAAATTTATATATTTTTAAAAAAAATATTTTTCGTCCAGCACTTACCTCTCTTTCGACTTAGAAAACCACTTGATGTTATATTACTTAAAAAGCTATTTTCCCTTTGCAGTTTGCCAGCTTGTCAGTACTTCAGTACTTTGGTTGTTTTTAAAGAACTTGAAACTTGATAATTAAATATGTAATGAAAGAACATGTTGTTTATTATTTCCTTCAACAGCGCTTCAAAATCTATCAGTGGGAAAGTCAGCTAACCAGACTGATACAGCTTTCAATGGACCACCTGATTTGTCGGTGGATGGAAATATCAACACCAAACATTATTATGGCTCGTGTTCGCATACTGATTCAACAACAAACGCATGGTGGGAAGTGGATCTGGGTAACATATACAGAATCCACCACGTAAGGGTATTTGGGAGGCAAGATTGTTGTAGTAAGTCTATTTCATTTTTTGTTTAAACAGTATTTATTCAAGAACCATTGATAACATGCGGTTACAAATTCAAAGTTATAACGGATTGGGAAAAAGTTTAGAAAAAAGCTTACAATTATTATAAATTCCGTTCCTTTATTTGAATTTTAATAACGAATTTTGATCGCGGCACAAGGCCAAGTACAAATGTTTCGCATAATACCTGAGAAAATTTGCGAGAATTTATTAAGTTTCTGACTCAAATTATTGTGTTAAGCGGTATATTTTTAACGATTACAATGAATATTGTTGTGACCAGTTACGTCTAAAACTGCGGCAACAAACTAGGTTGACCGCGAAAAAATGTATAACGATTAAAGGAGAATTTTCACCAACAGTAGCCTAGCATATTTGTTTAAATCTAGACTCTTATCTGTCAATATTTTATTAAAAGTTTGAGATTGAAGGTTTGCTTTTGAGAGATCGCCGCCAGTACGCACTAAAGAAACCTTGTGCCGGTACACCGCACATGAAGGAATGTATTTTCAATCGTTCATGATATGTTTCGCAAGTAGATGCTGCTGAAATGAATTCACAAGCCACACACGTCTCTTGCTTCATTATACCACATAATTCCAGCCCAAAGACTTAGAGAAGTCCAGTTGTTCATCGGAGTTGACAGAAGTCTTGACGGCCCTGACGGCTACGCACTTAGAGGGTTTTATGCTGAGACACTCCCTGTCCCATATACATTTCAACTGACGTCACCAGTTGTTGGGCGCTGGGTAAGAATCACTCGCCTCTCGACCGTTAAAGAGCACCTTGCATTGTGTGAAGTTGAAGTAATGGGGGAGGAGATATCTGAAGGTTTGTTTATGGAAACATTAGAAGCTTCTAAATCCGAAAAACATGTTTAATACAAAATTACATTGTAAAAAAGCTGTACCATACCGAGTACATTCTCATGAATCAATGTATAGTCAAGTCCCTGGACTATATAATTATGTATTACGGAGGAAAAACACGCTGGTTAAACGAGAATGACTGAGTACTGTAAAATCATTAAATTTCTTGGGATTAAACTTTGTGGATATCGTTGTTCACCTCAGCCATGAAATCAAAGCCCATCGAAAAATCATTTTGACTCTTGTATTTATTACTTGAATTGCAATATCCACGAATTAACATCCCCTTGAAATGGTCTTTTTATCAAAACCACGAAATTGTGTTCCATCGAAATTAAATGACTTTACAGTACTTGTTAAAATCGAATTTTAGTTTTCTGTCGAAATACGGTTCAAATACCAGTGTCTCGGCCAGGGTCTGAACCTGGGTTACTATAGCTAGAACAGTATTAAATTTTGATAAAGTGGTGACATCTAATGTTGTTTTTTTCATTAATGCAGAATATGGAGAAAAAATGAAGCAAATATACTAGCAATTATTGTATATTGCATATTTTTACAGCTAAATTCGTGTTGGGTGAAGGCAAAATTGGGACAGGAAATATTCTACAAACATCTCAAGCCCGTACTAAGACAGAATGCTGTATCCAGTGTAAGATGGTCGACAAGTGTTCCGCAGTCAACTACAGCTCGATCACCAAAGTATGCGAGAAGCTCGAATCAGTGTCCACAAAAGAAAATTTTAGCGATGACAGTTCCTTCTATCGCCTATCTTAATTCAATACATATACACTTAACAAGTGTATATGTATGTCAGACGGTCTCGAAGAAAACCTGCTATTTTGACAGAATATAAAACAAGGTTTTATACAAGAGGGCACAAAGCGCCCTTGGTTGCCCACCTGTCTAAATGCACATATGATGACCTAAGAAATCATTTACACCTTTTAACAAGTACATGTAGGACTGGATGATGCTATATACCAAATATCAATAAAGCAATCCCTGTCCTGTGTGCACTATGTATGTACATGTATTTTTCAACTCTTAACAATGATATTCATAGCCCAGTCGTTTAAAGGTCAAAGAAAATGACATCTTCCTGTTGTTAAGACGGTTGAGAGTGTTCATCTTGATCAGTGGGTACAGGTAGGATATCAACAATATCTTCGTCAAGGGAATCAGGTATATCAACAGCTGTCTAGTACGTTTGCCCTCATAGGCACATACGTTATTTCACAAACGATCTGCCTAAATATAGTTATGGGATTTTTACATATTCATAAGTCACAAGATACCCTTATCCTTCTGTTGGTGCGTGTTTGTTTGGTTAAACTGAAAGTTGTTAGAGCGTGGTTGTTAGTTGTTTCCTAACTATTGACCGATTTCTTTTGTGTTTGAGTGAACATTGGAAAGTGTTTCAGAAAGTAATCAGCAGTTGAGACTCGAAACAGTCATTCATTTTATCCCCTCGACCACTCAGCTACCAATAACTTATACAAATAAAGCGTGATTTGAATATTTACAAAACGTTGAACGTGAACACAAGAAAAGCATTAAAACACAAACAATAAGATTTTCTTAGTGTCTATCATTATACATTTTCACTTACTTTCACCTCTTTACGCCTTTTCTTCATGTAGGCAGGTCAAGAAACAAATTCTCAAAAACATCAACCAGCAAGATAACAAATCGAGTTGTCTTCTTCGGTTGCCTGGCATGTTTTTAAAGAAATTTCCAATTGGGAAGGGGCCTTGGGGCATTTTACAGGCCTGTGTTATATAAGGCGAAAAAATCATGAATTAACATGGTGAAATTTGTTGATGACAAGTTGAAGGACCAGTTGAAATCTGGAGGACCAGTAGATTTTGAAAGTTGGTGGTCCTTTGGGCCACCATGAAAATTGGTAAGTGTCAAGCCCTGTAGCTGGCTAAGAAAACCCGATCTGTCTGGGGTTGCATTTTGTGAATTTCCACATGGTGAACAATGGTGCTAAACCATGTACTAGTACTTAATATAAGCATTCTGAAGGAAGATTTGGCCTTTCAAAAATCTTACTTTTTAAGAGCTTCCGGTGGGAGGCTTTTCCCCCGCTTGGAAACCCTACCAGCACCTGTATGGCTTCATAAAACAGTGATTACAGTACAGGTCCAGAATGCGTGTCAAAAGGTGCAGCATCTCAGAAGGCACTTGTCAGGGTGAAAAATAGACTAATAACCAAAATTAGGCATAATATTTTAAGAGTAACCTCCAACGAAACAAGGTTTTTCTAACACATGACATATAATAGAGGCCTTGGTTTTTGAGCCCAGATGACCCAATACTGTATTGAAATTGTGAGCTAGATTGTTTTGACATGACCATTGTGACCAAGCGGCATAAATATTTGGCCAAAACTTCTTCACAAGGTTTTTCTAAATATACGGTGAACAGACGATGTACATAGAGTTCACAAAAGTTCACCTTGTCATGCATAAAACAACAACAATGTTTAAACATATCACTGTTTAATACACAAAATATCTGATTGACACCATTCAATAAATAACAAGTAATACAAATATACAATACAAATACAAGACATGAAACAAGGTGGGAGAGACCCTGTGAGAACCGGTTTGTATTCAAAACTATATCTTAACTACTAATAGTACTATAAGTAGATAAATATTTATGATAAATACAGGAATATAGGAAAGAGACTAAACAGGATAATGGAATATTCAACAAAATCTTACACGGTCATTTTGTGTCAAGTTTACTAAAAACGTAAATCTGACCCCGATCTCCCGAAGCATCTCAAGCAGAAATCTAATCTCAAACTGAGATTTTGCCCAAATCAGTGTTTGAATTTCTACTAAAAAGGACCTTAGAACTCATTAAAAATTACCAGAATAAACAAAGAATAGCATTTACTGTTTTTGAAGCTAATTTAATTTTGAGTCCATCCTCCCTTGGAAGTTATGCAAATTGGAAGTTATGCAAACGACACATGGCAATATTTGAGATGAGATTTATCTCGAAATTGAGATGTTTCGGGAGATCAGGACCTGGCCCCAATCTCCCGAAACATCTCACTTTTGAGATAAATCTCATCTCAAATATTGCCATGTGTCGTTTGGATAATTTCCAAGGGAGGATTGACTCAAAGTGAGCATTAAAGACAGCAAATGATATCATTTGTTTATTTTTGTAATTTTTAATGCGTTCTAACTTCAGATTTATTAGAAATTCAGACTCTGATTTTGGCAAAATCTCAATTTGAGATGAGATTTCTACTTGAGATGCTTCTGGAGATTGGGGCCTGATCACCCAACCAACATTAAAATGTGTTTAGTATGCATGTACTGTTACAGTAGGAAAAAACAGACTTTGCTAATTTGAGTTTTAAAAACTTGGCAAGCATATTGACTAATAATGATACACACATTACTATTGTGAGGAAAATAATGCAGGAAATTTCTACTGGCCCATTGCTTAAACATTCCTGTAAACCTACAAAATTTAGATGGTGGACAGTACCATAGGCAATACTCCCCTTAAAATCTTATTTTATATTATTTGATAGATATAATATTACGAATAATTACTCCAACTTATTGCTTTTTGAAGGCTTTCAAGCAAATTCGTTGAAAAGTGTGCTTATGATAAACAGTTAAAATGTATTTGTATGGATGCAAGTTAAAAATTCTTAAAAACCTGAAATTCTGAAAAATTGTCAATTTGTATAGAAAAACCTTGATTTGGTACTGTAACACTAAAAACCTGAAATTGGGTATATACCAGAAAACATGCTGCACCAATGTATTTGAAGGTAAATGACAACTGGTGTAACATACCCTTTCGTTATAATTTTTATTTTTAACCATAATTGTTCCCCTGAAGAAATGCCTACTCAAATCTCGAAAAAATTATCCGAGAAGGGGTCATTATAAGAGTTAGATAGGGTTAATAAAATAACCAAGCATCACAAACAATAATAAATAATTGCAAGTTAATAATATAATTCTATAAATTTGTCAATTAATATATGGAGAATAAATAATTAAATATAAATAATCATTATAGTTGCCTCTGTAGCTCAGTAGTTAGTGTGCTTGCCGCCTGATCCAGCAAACCGGGCACAAAGTCGGGTGGAGGCACACATAGGCCTGCCATATTCAGCAGGAATCTGACTGGCAAATAAAGGCTAAGCTCCGCATAAATTAAAAAAAATATTAACAATTTACACTATAAAGTATTACTACAACTAAAATTGGAACATGCATACTCGTATATTGAACAAGGTCATATGGCAGTAGTAGTAATGAATGATTCTACAACAATAAACTAAATGCTTGTAAGAGCAATACCAACTCTTGTACTACGAGAGATTCTTATAATTGACATTGGTACCTCCCTGAATCACAGGATACTGTAACATTGAAAAAAAGAAAAAAAAGTTTTAATTTGGAAAAATTATATTCTTATAGAAAAATATAAATTTTACAAAAAAAAGTGTTTTTCGTTTTCAAATTGTCTTATCAATGATACAGTTACCTTTGCCCTGTATGATATAAAATGAACAATTTTGATTTTTGTACAGATCTGTTAAACAACAAGGATGAACTAACAGGCAAGATTGTGCTATGCATTGAGGACAAGAGATTCTTCAATCTTGGTATGAAACATTGCATTGTATGAAATATGGTGATTCATTAATGATCATGTCAAATGATTAATCTATCTATTGGTATAAAATCTCATAAAGTTTGGTCATCCTAACAGTCTGAATGCAAACAGATGCAATGACTATAAGAATCTGTACAACACACGGTCCTGTGTCTGTTTCACAAGAATTGGATGCCTGTTTAAGTAAACTGTTTAAATCAACAGGCATCCAATTATTTGTGCCACACCAATAGAGATTTGACAGGTATTCAGTTCTCGGGTGGCAGATGGGACCATATGAGGAAAGAGAACATTATTGCAAGGAAATTTTGATTCTGACACATAGTTATAAATATGATTGAACAATCATACAGCATAATTATATGAATATGGCCATGTAAAAAATTGTGCATGATGATTTTAATGTATTGGTTTCAATATTTTGACTAAAACCAAATAAATGCAGTAATATGTTTGCACCAAAATCACAGTTCTAAGGAAATCCTGCTGCAACTGTAGGAGTTGCATCCACAAGAATACGTCAACTGACTGACAAGCTGAAGTATATCCCCTTACTACTTGCTGGTTGGACACCCCTGACAAAAATTTCAGGATCTCAAAATAGATGTCCCCGCTGGTCATTTCACGACATGAAAAGTTTCTTGCAAACATGGTAGGTCACATAATCTAACCACTAACTTGTCCAGGTCTCACACAATAATGAATAGAAATGAAATCCACAAAATGTCAAAAAAAAGTTTAAAAAATATATATCACAGAAAAGCTAATATCAATGTTGCCATAGAAACATCACATCCCTCTAATCCTTATGCTACCTCTTGTGTTTTTTAAGTGCTGTCTCAGAGTTTGATTTCAAAGATTCGATATGGCTGTCTATAATACTTTCTAGCTGACGAGTACGAGCTGCCTCGGCCATTAGGAACTTTTCTGAAGCCGACTCATTCAACCCTGGTACCTATAATATCCACAAAAAGCATATAAATACTAAGTGTCACCCTGTAGTAGAAGTTTATTTTAAGTTTTTTTCTGCAGAAATCTATGTAAAATCAAGTGACTCCTGGGTCAGGTCAATTTCACCCAGTGGGACATGAGTAGAAGAAATTTGGCAGAGGTCTACTAGGCAATGTTACATATTAATATATATCAGATTCATCCAGTGCATCTTTTGGAAGAATTCTGTGTTTAATCAAGATAATCGAGGGTGACGTCCTTACTTGTTTCTGAATATCCTCCTTGTGTCATTAACATAGCAAGTATACAGCGCAGATACACACGGGAAAACATCTGGGTTACCTACCAGTTTACCTTAAGTTAGATGGGGAAACACAGAAAAGTATTTCAGAAATGACAAGCTGGCAAAGATTTGAACAAGGGGAGCTCTCAATCCATAGCCTGGATCATTACGGGGTACTCAATCAACCACTGTGGTACCTAGGTAATGTTTGGAGGTATTGAGGGAACCCAGTACGTACCTCATAAACAAGATCATTAACACTATCAGTTTCAGCGAGGGACATATCTTCATTGATATACATCACTTCATCCTCTCCTTCTTCTATAACGATATCACCATGGTGATATGATGCTGTAAAATATAAACACTCTTTATAATGGAGTAAAATATATACATATAATAAATACGTATAGTGCACAGACAATCTAAAGTCACACAGTAACAGCAGCAGTCCCTAGCCCCCTAAGAGTCAGCGGTTGAACTAATTAATCCAACCCCCAAAAAATCTTTATTTTCAAACAAGCAATGAATGGAATTATGACTTGAACTTGGTAGAGGTCTACAAGGCAGTACAACACAACACACATCTTAGCTCACAGTATTCAAGTTTTGAAAAGATTTTAAAAAATGTTCCAATAGAAATCTTTGTAAAATCATGTGACTCCCGGGACAGGCTCAATTTCAATCTTAGTGTCTTGTTATGAAATAGTGTCTTGTTATGATCAAACTTGGCTTAGGTCAACCAAATGATGCTATATACTAAATGCCTAAGATGGAGGCCTTAAGGGTTCATTGTCTGAAGGTTTTTGGTCATTTTTACTTACAAGTAGGTCTACGTTCTCTATCTAAGTCATCTTCTAGCCGTGCTTTCTGTCGTCGTAGCAACTGTATTTGTTCCTCGTATCTATTGATGGTAGAATCTAGTCTGTCTTGTAACATACTCACACGACGATCTGAATCATCTTCTATATCTTGTAGTCTCCTGTTATACAAACAATAATACTGTATAATCATTATTATTTTCAGGGATATAAAGACTAATATTTGTATCATAAGGTATATGCCAAAACAAAATTGTTGAATTATTTAGAAAATATTTATCTTCATCATTTAACATCAAGATTGCAAATCAGCAATAATTAGAACATAGACACAAAAACCTATGTTTCCTACAAAGGGCAGTAAGTTAGTAAATTAAAGTAACAAAAACTAAATATTGTTTAAATTCAATATATCAACAGTAGACTAATCCTGCCAATATTTGTAAACATCACATTATCCTGGGCACACTGTAACTATGTGAGAGTCAAACAAGGGAGACAAAAACTGATACAAATCAGTTTACCTTTGTTCTCTATTGATATCGTCAACATGTGAGAGTTCAGCTTCATGTAAAGTTCTCTGTAACTGTTGATCATACTGATCTTCCATGGTTGATATCTCTTGTTGTAATACACTCACTTCATCCTTCAGTGATATATTCTCTTTCTGTAATATATAATTACCTCCCCTTGTGAGCATGACAATTACCTCCCTTAGGGGATATTATAATTACCTCCCTTTGTAAACATTATAATAACCTCCCTTTGAGAAAAAATGGTAACATTCTATGTAGAGTGCCCAGGATAACTAGAAAGGCGGGGAATTATTGGTATAAGTCATATAAGTGGAAAAATCAAGCATGCACAATTTATCAGGGTTATTTTAGCATACAATTGACTGTAGGTGTTTATTAAAGTAACCACTTTCGCAATAGTAGACAAATGCAGTCTATGTTTGTAAATATCACATTATCCTGGGCACACTATAGCAACTTAAGAAGTAGCTCCCTTTGTAAAGATAACAATTACCTCCTTTTGTAAACATTGCATTTACCTCCCTTTGTAACAAGTAACACTTTAAAAGTAAGAATAAAAATTTTTGATTCTCAAACTTAGCCAAGTGCTTAGATGAAGAAATAAAAGCAGTTATATAAAACAATGACATATTTACCTCAATGAGTTTCATTTTCCCGTTATATTGATCGTGTAATTCGCGTAATTGTGTCTCGGTCTCTGTATGGTCAAGGTTAACTTGTGTTTGCTGTATGATAGTTTGTCGTAGATGTCGGTTCTCTAATCTCAGTGCTTCTATTTGTGCATTGGCTACCTGCAATCATATATACAAACTTCTCAATACTTCTCCATACAGGCCATGTCTCAAACTCGCAGGGTTTTTGACACAATTTCCTCACAAAGGACTACAACTCCAGCAAAAATCATTGCACCAAAAATTCCTGACAATATGCAAAAGGCTTGGTACCAACTGTCGAAGTGCAATTTTATTGAAACACAACCAATGATAAAGGAGAATAATTTAGGAAAAAGCTTTGTGACATCAATCAGGACAGACGTCCAAAACTATGTTAGTAGTTCTTTTATTTTCATAATACTCAGCATTGCATCCTCTGTAACTTATCCACACTTTCTCACTTACTGTAAAATCATTTAATTTCGTTGGAACAAAATTTCGTGGTTTTGGTAAAAAAGACAATTTCGATGGCACTTGAATTTATGGATTTTGCATTTCAGGTAATGTTCGTTGGGATTAAAGTTCGTGGTTGAGGTGAACCACGAAATCTGCGAAATTTAATCCCCCACGAAAATTAATGATTTTACAGTATTAGTAAGTTCTGTGGCTTACTGTAAAATCATTTAATTTCATTGGGACGAAATTTCGTGGTTTTGGTAAAAAAGACAATTTCGTTGGCACTTGAATTCGTGGATTTTGCAGGCTTTCAAATTCTCCCCACCAGACCATAAAGGTGAAGCAATGTGTCTGCTACTGTAGTTACCATTGTATTGTTTTCATAAGCAGGGACTATCACGAAGATGTTCAATGTGTAATACAAACACAAATCTTAAGGTCCAATATTGCACAATTTGCTTGCGAGAAATTTACGTATTGAAAGCGAGAACCTTGCAAAATATTCATGCATTAAAGTCAGTCTCAGGTCAAATTCTCCAAGCTATACAATTCTGGGTTGATAAAGTATGGGAACTATTTGGAAAGATATGGTACCTTTAATTCAGCATCTCGTTTCTTTGTTTCCTCTTCTTCTGTTTTCAACTTTCTCTCCAAGTCACCAGCTTTCTCTGTTAGATTACCTACACTGAAGCTGTTAGAATGTAGCTCCTCAGTCACCTATAATGATATACAATAATGTCAAGTTTATATGATTAAAGCAACTATCAAAAGTAAATAATAGAATATTTTATGAATTTTCATATTGCATTGACTGAAAAGGGTAATTTATACTAGGAGGGTTTTTCACACAAAAAACATAGTGTGATGTCCAGCTATCCATTAAGACACCCCGCATGAAATCAAAAATGCCATTCCCTGTACGTAATATAGCATTATTGTGAATAGTCAAACTCTAGAGAATATTTTAAACATTGCTACAGGATTTTCTGCTCAGACCATGATGGTAATGCTTTCAACAAATGCCATTTTCATGGGCTAGTATTGTATGCCAAACAAATTACAGGTATTTGGAGATAAAAGATGTTACCTTAGAGAGTTGATCTTTCATTCCATGCAGTTCTGCTTGGTGACTTGAACCTAGAGAGCTCAGTTTGGACTGTGCTTGTGCTAACTGTAGTTTCACCTGAGATAATTCTTCTTCCAACCTTAACACATCAGACTTCTGAAAGTACACGTATACAGACGTCAAACATCAATCAAATCACTAAAATAAATTGTTTTTCAAAAATGCAGTTACTGTAAAATCATTTAATTTTGTTGGGACGAAATTGCGTGGTTTTGGTAAAAAAGACAATTTCGTTGGGACTTGAATTCGTGGATTTTGCATTTAAGTTAATAAAACAAGGATCAAAATTAATGTTCGTTGGGATTAAAGTTAGTGGTTCAGGTGAACCACGAAATCCAATGATTTTACAGTATTCTGCAGAGATACCTTTATTTACCTGATCTTGATCTTTATACTACTAGGTTCTTCAGTTGATGAATATGAATTTTCAATATTAATAAATGACACATTATTGATCCTTAAATTTGTGACAGTATAACGTTTTAAGCATACTCCTCATTACCCCCCCCCCCCACCCCCACCCCTTATTAAAGTTTTTCACATTTTTCACCTACATACTGCAAAGCAATTCCTTTAAGGATGTGTAAAGTTGTCAATTAGCAGACTTCACAGAATTTGGAAATATTTTACTAGGATTGTGACATGGTATACATATATTGAATCCCATCTTTATCCATGTAATCTATCTATGTATATATACATATTACACTAAAATAAAAAGCCTTAATCACGATTCAGTCACCAGTCAGGTATTGGCTAGAAATAAAATATAAGAAATAATGATCATAATGTGCACATATATGTGTATCAAAGTAAAGTTCGGGAAGAGAAATATAACAATATCCCTATGTAGAAGTATACTAACTGTATTCTTAAATACTTTTAACCAAAAATGTAATGAGTGATTAGTAAAAGAATAAAATGCAGGACTGTCCACATTGCCATACCATACCACATAAGCCAATACAGTAACAAAAACTGTGCAAAAACTTCTCCCACCTATGACCGGGGGTAAATAAATGGAATGCATGATCTAGCCGAAAAAAATATGTGCAGACACAAAACAACCAAATGTGAATGAATTTTGGCTAACCGTTGCAGCCGTACCAGGAATTAGAATAATATGAATATATGAAATCACGATGACCACAGATCATTTTATCATTAAATAGAATATAAAATATGTTTTCATTATTTATCAATGTCATAATTACCAGTGGAGATGTAACAAGAAAGTGACAAAAGTATAATGCATGTATATACCTGTCTTCATTGCCATATTCAGCATTTTGTACACATAATCATTATCAAACAAAGACACTTTTCAAAATGGTCACAAGCATCTAACAAATGTTTCAGCCAAATGTTCCCTTCATGTTTGCCCTTCGTCACTTTCTAGGAAATTGTAGTAATTTAGGGGAACGATAAAAATCGGGTCTCCACCAAGGATCGAACCCACGACCTCTAGCGTTGTAGGCGGACACTCAACCTCATCACTAAAGAGTTAACTCAACAGCAAGGCTGTTGGAAGTGGCCATATACCTACAACCACTACAAAATTTATGGTTGTAAACTAAGAATGAATGTGCTAGCAGTAAGAACACAAACCAACAGTCTTACTCTGCTTAAAATGTAAATGTGCTTATGCACAATATCATGTTTAAAGCACTGTAGAAATTAAATTAATGATACATAAGAAGCAACATTAGTTAACAGGCCATGCCTTATATTTCATATACAAGTCTTCATCAAACATGCTGCATTGACCAGATGAACATTCCACAAGTCATAGTAAAACATGGGATTCATGCTATAACTCCCATCTGCTTTAACATTAGGGCTGTAACGGTATACCGCGGTATACGAAAGATCGCAGACTTCAGTCCCACACGGTTCACGGTACAAGAGTTGCAAATTTCGGTATGGTTTGGTATAAGTTTTTTATGAGCATAATAATATTCAGAGAACGAAAATGTCTGAAAGCCCTTTGATTATGTATAATTGCCATGCATCACTTGTTTTAATTGTATTAAGATATGCCATATATTGTCGATATTCATTTTAAATAATTAATAGCCGCATAATAATTGCTGTTATAGAATCAAGAAATTCATTGTCACTTAAAAATTGTAGTATTTAAGCTGCTGTTGGAGAATATTGTATCATACCGAAATATACCTAACCGTTAGAAAAATTGACGGTACGTATCATATCGTGAGGTGAGCGTACCGTTACAGCCCTATTTAACATACTAAAATTTAAAGCATTTGATGGACGCAGTCATAGTGCATGATCATTCTGTATTATCCCAGCCTAATTGACCAATAACATAATAGGGCTTTGAGTGAAACCGTATCAAATATAATCACTTCACCATGACAGCATCACCCCTTCCATGCATTCAGAACTATACTGGTAACATTGTCCCACTACAATGTATACAATTATAACACGTACCGGTATAACAAGGCTAACAGAGTGTACATATTTTGGAACAACAATACAAACTAATAAACTGCATACTAGATGACATTAGATGCAACATACCCTTCAATGGTCTTTCCAAGCAACAGTGTTCAGAGTTTTCATTAGTTATTAAGTAATATTTACTCTACTGTAAAAACAAACTAGGATAGAATTTTATCAGCCTATGATTATGTGCTTAATACAGTTGTTTAATCTATTTTTTTTCATGTCAATACTAAGTTCATGATTGAAAATCAAGGACAAAAAGAGAAAGTGTTCATGGTTTCAGCTACACTTCACAGTAGCAATGGTTCCCTAAATAGGGGTATTCACTAGACACAAGTTACCCCACTCAATTTACTAGCCTAGCTAATTCTACAAAACCATAGCAATGAATAGTTCACCAAAAATACAGACATTTAACCATTCCTACATTTTGGAATATTAAACAAAAATAATAGTAATATTCATTCCTGCATGCACACGTTTTTGGGGGTTTTTACTCAGAGCAACACAAATAGAAAAGATGACAAGAAAATGAAACAAAATGATGAAATTTCGGTTAATAAGAAATATTACAACTACAATCAGAATAAACCATGTTACCATAGCAACATAACTGATATAAAAGCAACATGTAGCCATACCATAATAACTATATCTTTCTGCATTTTCTACAAGTTAAAAGAAAAACACATAAAAATGTAACATTTGTTCATCAAAATAGCTTATTATATGAAACTTGAAGTGATCACGGCACAAAAAATATGATGCTCACAAAGAGCTATAATTCCGGCAGGAATCATACGACCTAAAACTCTTAATAGCAACTACTGTAAAAGCATTTATTTAAACGGGACAAAATGTTGTGCTTATGTGTGAAAAAGACAATTTTGTGTGAATGTTATTTCAAGGATACATTATCCACTAAGTCTAATACTTTTAAATAATTAGTATTCGTGGGGGGATTTCAAGGTTGAAGTCATCTTTGAAATCCATGAAAAGAAATCCCCCACAAATATTAAATTGTTTACAGTATGATTAGCGTCAAGTGTTTTATTGAAATCTGACCAATGGCTAAGGAGAACAAGCATAGACACACTTTAAGACATCAAGCACGAAATCAGCATAACTCTAATGGGAGCCATGATTATTAGATGAAACTGGCTAAATACATTGTTTATGTTCGAAATGTTTGAAATGTTGGCATAACAATTGAGAACAATTCAAAATCGAGATAAGACAATGGATGCTTCTAAATTTAGAATGTGTAAGTTACTTACTTATCAGTATATATACTGGTAAGTTACGACTAAGTCAGGTATATACATGCAAAACACAACTGAACAATATTGGTTAGTAAAATGCTTCTGACAATTGACCATACCACACATAGATCTGCTGAATATGCAGAAAAAGTGGCACCAATATGGCTACCTAAGTGGGTCAGCCTACAACAGATTGAGATATGAGATGCATGTTATCCACTGACATTTTTGGTCTAGTTCCTTCCCACCAGGTATTTTTACCCAGAATGGCCCTATGTATACTGTACAAACTAGAACTGTCATTGAGTGACGAATAATACCCCCACAATACTGCCTTGCCACAGAAGTATGGCAAGCTGCAACCATAGGAAAAAAGAAAACTGGACGAAAAGTTATGACACGGTAATAGAAATAAGTACATTTTTATTAATCTGTAAAATGATTTATATACTAGTACCTACACATTACTTAAAAAGCTGTTGCAACTTCAGCTTTGTAATAAACTCCATCCCGAGTTTTTCGCACTGCACACCGACTCATTGTGGTGTACAATTGTACCAGGTTATTTTTAATTGTCACAATAGATGATAAAGTTATTGTCTGGAAAAGCTAAAATATGGCTATTTTTTACTTTTAAAGGCTAAGTGTGACCTTGACCTTTGGGATAAAGACACAATTTTTGTGCATGACACTTATTGTGGTAAACAATTGTGACAAGTTATTTTAAAATCCCACAATAGATGACAAAGTTATTGTCCGGACAAGCTAAATTATGGCCATTTCTGACCTTACAACTCCAAGTGTGACCTTGACCTTTGACATATTGATGTGATTTTTGTGCATGACACACCGCCTCATGATGGTGAACAATTGTGCCAAGTTATATTAAAATCCCACAATAGATGACAAAGTTATTGTCCGGACAAGCTAAATTATGGCCATTTCTGACCTTACAACTCCAAGTGTGACCTTGACCTTTGACATATTGATGTGATTTTTGCGCATGACACACCGCCTCATGATGGTGAACAATTGTGCCAAGTTATATTAAAATCCCACAATAGATGACAAAGTTATTGTCCGGACAAGCTAAATTTTGGCCATTTTTGACCTTTCAACTCCAAGTGTGACCTTGACCTTTGAGATATTGATGTGATTGTTGCGCATGACACACCGCCTCATGATGGTGAACAATTGTGGCAATTTATTTTAAAATCCTTCAATGTATGGGTAAGTTACAGCCTTGACAAACTTTTAAGACCCACCGACCGACCGACAGACCGACAGACAGACCGACGGACAAAGTGACTCCTCTAAGCCCCCTCTACCTATGGTAGTGGGGGTATAATAATTATTTCCTGGGGTAAAAAAGTTTACTGTCATGAATTTTTGCAACTTCATTTTTTCTGAGTAGAGTTTTTTGTAGGCCATGTTTTACACAGTCAAGTGAAAATGTTATCAAATTGTGAAAGTTCACAAAATTTGCCAGTATGTCCATATTCACATCTCATACAGTCCCAGTGTTTCATTTTGATGCGAGTCCCCAGTCCCAAACAAATTAAAATATAATTAATTGGCAAACTTGTGAATCATTAACTTTTAGAAATACCTCATTTTTACATACTGGGGCTTGTCGATTTTTGAAGTTCAGTGGTAAAGGACTCATATTTGTACAGTCAATGATAACATATATTATAACAGTGTTTCATTTTGGTTTTGAAAACTATGAGTCCCTTTCCATTCAACCTAGAAAATCAATGAGTCCCACCATGTAAAAATAAAGTATTTTCAAAATTTAATGAGTCCCCAGCTGATTTTGTGAATCAGGGACTCGGGATGCGCTTCAAAATGAATCGCTGAAATTATACCTACCCTCTGATCAAGTTTCTTGCTGAGATTCTCACAATCATCACGTTTCATGGTTAGTTCTTCCTGTAACTGATGGTTCTCCTGCGATAATAAATCCTCATTCCTCTGACTTAACCTACGATATAACAAGACAAGACTAAATACAAGCTGGTACAATCTGAGTACAGGAATGCATGGATTACAAATTCATGAAAATCACGATAATATGGTGTTATAAGACAGCTATGATCTACAAATTCGGACCATTTGAGCAAGATATAACATCCAGTTACAAAGTTACAGACTTTTAAAATAAACCACTGGCATCTACTTGTTAAACCCTGTCACAAAGGTCACTCAAACTATTTAACTTAACATCAATACATATTTCATGAAGATCTCGTAGTATTATATTATCCGAGCACATAAAATAAAACCAAATGGTACGACTTTTCTTATTTGAGAGACTTTTCTATATCTCATTACATTATAATCCTGTATAATGTCACTTAGCCCAGTGTAACGGTCAGTTTTATCCCCGGGGAATAAAATGGGCCAGCCTGTTTTATCACCCGGGGGATAAATTGGGGCCGGCCCGGTGTATCTCCCCCTAGGCCTTTTCTTCCCCCACCCCAGGCCTATTCTTCCCCACCTAAGCAATGTATATTTCAAGGTATTACTGATTATAATGCTACTTTTGATAAAATTAATGCTGTTTCAACCTGAAAATATGGCTTATATTTGTTCTTGAATTGACTTAACTGTAAAAACGGTTTGATCAAGATTTGGTTCATTATTGCCATTACTCCGGTCTAACTTTATCCCCCACCTGAGTATAATTAATTTGAAGATGGGGGAAGAAATGGCCTAGTCTATTTTATCCCCCACCTGAGTAAAGGTAATACGAAGATTGGGGAAGAAATGGCCTGGTCTATTTTATCCCCCACCTTAGTATTATTAATTTGAAGATTGGGGAAGAAATGACCTAGTCTATTTTATCCCCACCTTAGTATAATTAATTTGAAGATTGGGGAAGAAATGGCCTAGTCCATTTTATCCCCCGCCTGAGTATAGTTAATATGATGATGGGGGAAAAATGGCCAGGTCTATTTTATCCCCCATCTGAGTATAGTTGATACGATGTTGGGGGAAGAAATGGCCTAGTCTATTTTATCCCCCACCTGAGTAATATTAATAAGAAGATTGGGGAAGAAATGGCCAAGTCTATTTTATCCCTCACCTGAGTAAAGGTAATACGGAGATGGGGAAGAAATGGCCTAGTTTATTTTATCCCCCACCTGAGTATTGTTACTATGATGATGGGGGAAGATAAAATGGATTAGGCCATTTCTTCCCCCATCATCGTATTAACTATACACAGGCAGAGGATAAAATTGACCAGTCTTTATCTTCCCCATCATAATTTTTTGGGTGGGGGAAGAAGAGGCCTGGGGTGGGGAAAGAAAAGGACTGGCGGGGGATAAAACTGACTAGGCCTCTTCTTCCCCCGGGGGATAAAACTTACTGGGGGAAGACGGGGCCTGTTACACCAGTTTTCATGGAGAATGGCTGATACAAATATTACCTGGCGTGATCTTCAGTATCATCTAGCTGTTTCCGTAGTGAAGAAAGCTGCTCATCTTCCACCAAGTTCTTGGTATCGCTCAATCTTCTGTAATTTTAAACAAAATGCAAAGTGTCATTGAAATACGACCAATGGTCACCAAAAAAATGGCTCAGACAAAATTTAGACTTGAAATACAACCCTAAAATGAGTTGTATGTAAGGGTTAAACAATGAGTTCTTTATTTACTAAACTGTACCTTTTCCCTTTTCCCGCATCAAATAAGAACAAACAATTGAAACAAGTCTAGAAAACTTACTTAATAATTTCATCTTTTTCAGAGATCTGTTTATTCAGCAGGTCAAGGTTTTTAGTATGTTGTTTACTGTCCTCTTCTGACATACGTAGAAAGTCATCCCTGGCACGTAACTCAGCCTGTAGCTCTGTATTCAAATCTTCAAGTTTCTGTAAATAATGATACAAAATTTCTGATTTTTATATTTCATTTTAGAATATTTCATTTTAGAATGAAATAACTTTCAAATATTTTAATCAAGTATTTGTCTATAATTGTAAAACATACATAATTATTCGTCATCATTGGAGGCACTATAGTAGATGCTATGGGTTGAATTTGTGTCATTCCTGAAAGGCTTTTTGCTGTGTCCACCTAACAAGAGAATTAAATCAGGTTGGTAATCGAGAGGAAGGCTCACATGTATCCATTCTGATCAACTCGGTTTTTATCCAATGGGAAAAACCTCTGTCATCACAAGGCGACTAAGTTCATACAACATGTACATGTACATACAGCAACAAATATGTTAAAGTTTAAACTTACACTTACACTTAAACTTTACACTTATATATGAGGTGTATTTACCAGAGACCAACGGAAATAGCCGAGCTTTTATGATTGACATGTATCAGGACTTTACACAAGTCAAGATAAAAAACCAAGGAGACTTATTCAGAAAGAGCAAGCATAGCACTGCTGCATTCAAACAAATCAGTTGCTGTCCTAGAAACCAGGTCACTGGCCAATTAGGCAGATTAAAACTAGATGACCAGGCACCCACTTAAAACTGTCTCATTCGAAACAAACACAATCAAACATCTGCTAATAAAAACCCATGTTTGTATGAAAAAGAATTTATTTATAGCACAGATAAACCGCAAGTATACATGGGGTTATTAAAAAATATGAGGACTTTTGCTCTCAAGTGTTTGTTTTAAGTCAGAACAGTATGAAAATTACCATACAATGACTATAACCAACAAATTTTAAAGCCGAGGTCAATATATTTGGATAACCACACATACATAAATACCATTCCCTACCCTGGCTTGTCCATTAGCTTTCTTGAGTTCCGTGAGGAGACGTTCGTTGTCGTCCATAGCTTTCTTGTGAGACGACATTGCTTCATCCAGAGATCCCTTCAACTTGTCAACCTTTGTATTCTGAACATTGAAAACCAAATTTATGAGTATTCACAATTCACAACCCAAAATACTAGGAGTATTGTTATCGAATATACAGTGCCCACCAAAAATATGGATACACTTTTTGACAGATGCAGAATTATAATTGGTTTAATTTTTCCATATCTTTTGGTCAGACGGTAACAATGTTTGCAATTTCTGAAAAAACAGTTAATGAAGGAGTAAAAAATGTGACAGATAGAAAGATGAACATTTTCTGATTTAAAAATAAACTGTGGGGTTCAAGGGGCTGAATTTGCCATATTATATGATCATGTTGTCGTTCAAAGCTGGCAAAGAAACTTAATATTTTCCATCTAGGGTACCAATCAATGTATTGTCTTTACACTAATTAAAAAAAATATTCCTGGTCTTCAAAAACATTGTTGCTTCTCTGTTCTGCAAGTAGTGTTATACAGGCAAGTAAATGGGGGAAAACTCTCTGTATCCATATTTTTGGTGGGCACTGTATAATGATGTTAGTAATCCAAATGTATCATAGTACCTGTAGCATGTTAGCATACAATTTGAGATTAATGTTTGTAGGTTCTAGCTTAACACTGTTCCTCATGACAAGCATTTTTCACTTATATGCAGGAACCTATTCAACTAATCAATTTCCTGGACTGTACCAGTACTAACAATCTGCAAGGAACCTACAGCTACAAATATTCATGTGTGGGTGTGACCTGTTGCGACCCAGAATTGAACCCGGTTTGCTGGATTACAAATCCATAACCAGCAGTGAAGAGCTGGTACATACATGAAGGCTGTTAACTTTTTAGATGTAAATAAGAGTGCTGTCCCTTATCCAGAAAGTAAGAATGATTTCCCTTTGCAAATAAGTGAGAGTGATTTCCCCTTGCAAGAAAGAAAGAGTGATTCCCCTTCAAAAGAAAGTAAGAGTGATGTCCCTTAACCAGTGAATAAGAGTGGTTTCCCTTGACAAGTGAGTAAGAGTGATTTCCCTTTACCTGTATTTTAAGTGATTCAGCTGTGGTGTTTAGCTTGGCTTCAAGCTGTGCAATTTGTGAATTGAGACTGAACTCAGTGCTGTCCAAGATTACACGTCGTTTATCAAGTTGATTCTGGTAAGTCTGGGCTTGTTGCTATAGTAACAGATATATACATGTACATACACAATACAACAACTGCACATTATGATTATGTCACATAAATATATTTATCACATAACCTGCGGTCTGGGAGTGCATTAAAGCCGTTCCGGAAATATCGTAATGCACTCCCAGCCCATTCATTAAACATTTAAATTAGCTTCATGTTGATTGGTTGGTTGGGTTATGATGACGTAACGTAAGCCAATCCGTGCCTTGAATCAACCCCTGAGGTCAGTATAATAAAAACGTCGGCATGACGTCACCTGCATTGTAACACTAAATTTTGAATGAAACCTATATATTGTGCATCAGCGTTTTGAACGTTAACAAGCTGTCTCTAAGGTTTTGTGATAAAAAGAATCTTACATTCATGCTAATTACATACAAGTTTTATTAAACTCGTCGACATATCGTGTCATATAGTTTTGTCCACTCGTTTAATAAAACTCGTATGTAATGAGCACTCATGCAAGATCCTCTATATAGGAAAACAGTAATAAAACATTCTTCTGCAGTCAGCATGCTAACCTGATAGCCTCTGATCATAAAGACATCAACATAAATAGGCACTGAGGCAAGAGAGCTCAAACTCAATGTCGATGTACACTGGTGAACTTTAATTGGGCTAGTTTATTTAGGGCTCGGTGTAAACTTATAGTAGATGCATCTATAAATTGATGTGTTTTTTTTTTATAGTTTTGCACCCAGCCCTTACTATACATGAACAAATGGACCTGTATGCATGCACTTGTGCTATTTTTTATTTTAATTCACAATAATTACCCGTTACCTAAAAGTAACCAAACTACAAGAGACCGATCTTAAAACCGCCTTTAACAAAATATTTTGCAAGTTTAATCTAAAAGTACCATAACAGAAGAAGATTAATGATATATCAAATAGCAAATGTTTGTATGAAGTATCAAAACAGATGATAAAACTTGTACAGATATTTTTCATTCCGATCAGCTCGATAACCTGTATATTGAACGCTTCAGGCAATATCTAAGGCTTAGAACCAGAAGGTCGTAACTCCTACTTACGACCTTATAAGACTCATACATATTTAAAATCTGCTTCACAAGGCGCTTCTTATGAGCCTATTTTCATGAAAATATGAAATTGTCATGTTGACCAAAATGAAGTTTTAAAAACGTGTTTTCCCAAAGGTAAAGAGTAAATTACAGACAGTTTTCTCTTGTTTTCTCAATATATCGATTTTGTAGTTAGGACCTTCTGGTTCTATGCCAGCGATATATACCTAGATGGCATGATAAATGATATCAAGTAATCATGATACACTTCAATGTTACTATAATATATCTATACTATCATTCAATTAATCAATAATACAATTATATTAAGTTTGTTAATGACTTAACATTAAATTTTCTCCAAGCGGGGAAAATATTTTTTTATACTTTGCTAGCTTTATCTACCGTCTTCTATAAGCTTTGCACTATAACAATACTTTTAATTAATGAATCCATCAATAAGACCATTATATAAAGTTTTTTTTACATTTCTTCAAGTAGGGAAAACAATGTCAATATTTTTCTAGCTATCTACTCTTTTGTTGATACTTTTCAACAAAGATATACATCAAATCTATAGGCAACATAGTTCTATATCTAAACAGAGCGAAGTTTTAGAATTAAGCAGAAGTCTAGTTCTATTTATTTGAGATAATTATGGAGGCCAATCAACGAAGACACACATGATTGTAAAATGTTAGCCAATATATGCCAGACAGAATGTCCCAGATAAGTCAAGTTGAAGAAAATAAATATTTTTCAAAATGGATATTCAAGACAATGTAATGAAAATAAAAGAATATATTTCGATGATAATCTAGCATTGAATATATATAATATACGGTTATAAATTTCAAGAATAGCTCAAACATTTATCAAACAAGAATCATAGCCAAAACTTGGATAAATGCTGTATAAAGGTGTAGACATTATCCCAGGCATCTATTTCCAATTTTGAATCTTAATTTTCATGATTTTTGCCAAGACTTTTCTCTGATTACCTTCTCTCATTTGAATGTTACCTGTGTGCAATACACATTTGGAACATATCCTTGAAATTTTACAGTGATGGACTAAGCTACTTAATATACAAATAACTAAAAGGAGTATTAACATGTACGTAGATTTATAACAGCTGTATTGCAAAAATAAATGCAAAATGTGTAATTCCTCTATAGCTGCCATTTAATGAAGAAGAGACATATAAAATCAATGATTTAATAGGTACAAAAAGCATATATATATTAAAATGTCTAAAATATGACATTTCAGCCAGGGGCATATTTAATTAGGGGGGGGGGGGGTAATGCCATTTCTCAACAATAAACAGGGGTATAGAACAGGGTATTTCTGTGTTAATGAATTAGAGGGAAAAAGCATATCATTTTAGAAAGCATAAAAATTGGGTCTTTTTAATGGTACATGTATAAGCAATTGGGGTAGGATAATCGGGATATTAAATTGTTGGTTAAACATTAGGAGATTATTTAAAGTATGGAGAATTTGATGTGATCCTCAACCTTCCTTGTACATAATGTAACAGCTGATATATGAATATATTAGGAGGCTCTTGTGTTGAATGTATCCATTTCTGCGAGCAAACCATACAATATTGGTCCTTTAGATTTGTGTCGGTATTGCACCTCAAACAACTTTGTGATACTTCGGGCTTTTGAACACATACAACCAGTATTATAAATAAAGACAATATATCAGCTGTTAAATTATGCTAATTATACAGTTGAGAGTCGTGTCAAATTCTCCAAGCAATATATTCATGTAATAATCATTAAAAAAATAATTTTAACAGGTAATGTAACATGGGAATAAAGCTACTCACTACAATATACTAGAAATCTACTTTTATAGATCATATTGGCCTAAGCCTTACGAGTGAACATACATGCCACTGTACATTGAAATGAATTGTTCAAATTAGTACAGGCCCGGTGATTATAAACATTGGAGTACGTACTCCATGCTCCAACTCATTCTCCTTACTCCAATTGGAGCATTCTTTAGTTACAAAAACTGCTGTAACTTCTTTACTACTGAATGGAAACATATGAAATGTGGGTTCATTTTCTTGATTAGGTCATCTGCTGCAAGTTAGTGTTGGTTTTGATGCAAATTCTAAAAGCTGTTTTTCAAGTTTAAGCATGGAGTATGGAGTTTGAGTATTTGAATGAGAAATGTTTATAATCACTGGGCCATATCTGAACATTTTCATATTTTCACTGTAAGGATAGCTGAAATACTTAAACAAAGAAAAGGGGTGCAGGGTTTTCCCTAGGATTTTTCATACCAGGGTCTCAGGACCCTTAAAATTTATATTTAGGGAGTCCCTGAGATGCACCACAAGACTTAGTGCAATAAATAGCAGAAAGCAAAATGTTCCAGCTGAAATAAAAATGTCTATTCGAGGGATCCTATTGAGGGTCCCAAGGATGCACAGTAATGCAGAAATGAGGGTCCCAAGCCACAAAGTTGCATCAGGGACGCAGAAAACCTGCATCAGGGAAATCCCTGGGGGTGTATAATAAAGTATAATAAAAAAACATTTATATAATATTATCATTGTCAGCAATATGAAATGTCGTAGCTCCGAACTTCCAACTTGTCATGCGATTAAACCTAATGGCTGCAACCCAATGTTGAAGCAAAATGCTTCTGATTGGTGCCGAGCTACACGGTATAAATCAAAATGTGTGACTGCAACAAAATGTTAAAGCAAAATGATGTAGAAATTTATCCTATAAAATTGCTTCTGACTTGTGCAGAGCTATGGGAAATAGATTAAAATTCATGGCAAATCGTACAGACTCACAAAAGACAAACGTAATCTTCAACATTTGGCGCTACAACATTTCTCATTGTTGACAACGATAGTATCTACAGATATACTGTAAAATCATTTAATTTTGATGGGATAAAATTTGGTGGTTTTGGTAAAAAAGACCATTTCAATGGGACCTTAATTCTTGGATTTTGCATTTCAGGTAATATTAATACAAGGGCCAAACTAATGTTTGATGGGATTTGATTACGTGGTTAAAGGTGAACCTTGAATCCACAAAATTTAATCCCCAAGAAAATTTATGAGATTACAGTACTTAGTATAATAACTAGATTATTGGATGATAACATGTTACTATAACTACGGTGTGAACAAACCAACCTGAACTAGTGTACATTTTTCCATTAATGATTGACGATGATTTTCCAGTTCATTAAACTGACCCTGGTGTAATGATACATTGAAATATGAAATATGATAATACAAGAATAGACTGACAACGAGACTCCTAGTGAAAATGACAGCAAGAATAAAATTGGACAAGGAGGTAACTTTGTCAATTTCTAGACAAAGTGGCTGTCCCTGATAATAACAATGCATATTGATAAGAACATAATCATAAGAAGAACAAAGATAAAAGCCTGGGCATGTGATGGTCAAGCTTAGTGTAAAAGTAACATGTTTAATTATTATAATTATTATATCATGATCCCAATTTATTTTAATTCGTAGACTTAGGCGAGTTAATGTTTGTGTAATTCAATCCTTATGAAGGAACATTATGGATTATTAAGTGAAAATCACTGGAGATTTCAAGACAAGCACCATGGCTTGAAGAAGCTTTTGCTCACTGGATATTTCAAGACAAGCACCATGGCTTGAAGAAGCTTTTGCTCACTGGAGATTTCAAGACAAGCACCATGGCTTGAAGAAGCTTTTGCTCACTGGATATTTCAAGACAAGCACCATGGCTTGAAGAAGCTTTCGCACAATCAACAAATTTGACCATGACTTTGGTTTAACTTTGGCATTGCAACACTTTTACAATCAGCAAGACTCAATAGGCTTATAGCTTTGCTTTTTTTATAGCAAAATCCCAATGCATAATCACTGACATCAAATGATATATTTAGCATTTAAACCCACATATCTACAACAGGCATGTCTATCTAGCAACCACTATTGTCTAACCCTAGCCCATGACCGATAAAAAAGTTGTGTTCAGTTAGTCAACAACCAAATTGAAACATGACAGACTGATTCAAATTTAAGACATAATAATGAAAACATCACATACACTAAACAGCCCATTAAAATGTAAAAAAAATCAGCTAGTTTGAAGGTAAGAAAAGAAACCAGTAAAATTCAATTAAGTATTTCTCAAAAGCACTCGAAAATGTGTCAGTTAATTTGAGGATATGGTAGAAAATTTGAGAATTTTGTGCAAATCTTTCCCAGACAACCAGAATTTGCTACAATATATCCGGCACTAACTATATTTAGCAATAAACAGACAAACACGGGCACAAGAGCTGAGAAATTTAGTTGTCTGTGACCTTCAGAAATATCATTGAAATATGCATTAAACATAAAAGTTATTTAACGGAATCATACAAATTATGGTAAATTTAGCATATTCAAGAGAAACATCTAGTACTGTTATGTCATAATTATTATTTTAATGATGTATTATGATGAATTATGATCAAGACACATTTTAAAAGAATTAAGGTCACAGTCAACTAAATCTTGAGGTTTCTAGTGAATTGTAAGACAACTTACAGTAACACAATATGACGTTGTGAAGCCCTAGTGTTAACAAACAAACAAACACATGTGATGTATTCTAAACATGTATATCGTCATAGTTTTCAAGTGTGCACACACATTAACTAATGGGCAAGCTAAATGGGAACGCCTGTAGGGCCAACTAAATGGAAACATCACTACACTAGTACTAAAATATTACTGGATGCTTCATACAGGTTCAGTGCTCACACATCACACCACACAGGAACACACTCAGGACATACAGCAATCATGTGAATACATGTACATGCAAATCAGTCACAAGCAAAATCACAAACAAGCGGGCAAGCTCAATAATTGTTTGGTATGTTTTCCAAACTAGACAAAGCAGAAATTGTACGCCACAGAAAACTATTCATGGAGCTAAAAAATTTCGGGGAGCATGAAAATAACACAAAATGAAGTTTTAGCAGCTAATTGAAAAACTTTGTATCAATCAAGATGATGCAAGATGACTTACTGAGGCAATTACCAAAATGCTTTGGAAAGAAAGTAAATTGTATGTCTACAGGTTATAGGATAAAATAAGGCAAATTATATTTTCTTGCATCAAAGGGAATTCTTGAAAAAAAGTAATCTGAGGCTCACTCAAAGATCGCAATCTGAACTCAATCTCATCTCAAATATTCCAAGGTGTCTTTAGGTGGATTTTCACAGGACAGCTCAACTCAAACTCAAGCATCACCTCAGAAATACAGATTTATCTCATACTTGGACTCTGATTTGAGAAAATTCTCAATTTGAGCTGAGATTTTTATTTAGATCTTTCGAGAGATCCGGACATTAAAGATTAAGTTGTTAAGTATACCATGTATTATTAATTAAATTAATCACATTAACAATATAGCCAAGCAGGGACAAAAAGAAAATATTTCGTGGTTACTATTTTATAAAATATCTAATTTACTGAGCATCAAATATCCAAAACGGGGTATAAAGTCAAACTTTCATGCATCCTCATACATCAGTAGTTAATCAAGTTCCCTGACAAAGATTCGGGTGAAAAATAAGCCGGTTAACGAGAAATACACTTCATGAGATCTCTTCCGAATGCATGTGAATACTGTAAACCAATATACTTTGGCAAATACTAGTTTTTGCGTCTTGCCCCAATTGTCAACATTTTGCGACTACAAATTTTTGCATTTTTAAGTCTCCCACGATGTCCATATTAATGTGATGGCCACTCTCGCAGCTACTTAATTGCCCAAATTTCTACCAATCGTGAAATTATAATCGAATCATCTGAAAAAGGTCTTGGTTTACAGTAAGTATCTGTGACATCTATAAATTCCAAGAACAAAGATGGAATCTTCCCACATACCTGTACAAATTCACATTTCTCGGCGATAGCTTTACGTTGAGCTTCTAGACTCTCTATCTGTTTCTGTAAGGATCTTCTGTCAATTTCCCAGTCTCGTGATCGTAGGCGATAATCCTTAAATGAAATCAAACATATCATATGGTCAAACAGTGGTTAAGTTTATTTTCTCATTTTGTTTCAAGCGTAGAGCATGGCTCTTTTGTTCAAAATCAGCTTATGGAATTTGAAATGACCACGACTTAGTCAATATTCCAAATATTTTCATCAAATAACTTATACTTTTTACAGAAAATTACTGTACTTTTCAGAAAATTACTGTAAAATTGTAAATATTCAAGAGGGATTTAATTTCATGGATTTTGTGATCTCAACTATGAAATTAAATCCTCACAAATATTAATAATTTCTATAGTACATTTTGTATATGACTAAGTATATAAGATACCCTTGAAAATAAGCCCCCCCCCCCCCATGAAATGGTCTTTTTCAACCAAACCACAAAGTTTTGTCCCATTGAAATTAAATGATTTTACAGTTGATAATTTGTAGAACAGAAAATTCATCTTTCTAGATTTTTCTGTATTAATTGAACCGTAAACAAACCTCGACTTTTTTCACAAGTCTCTGTACTTCCTGTGCGCCATCTTGAACTTCCTGTGTCGACTTTTCTTTCTCCTTCTCTGATTCTTTCTTCTGTTTTATATGTCTTTTATGTAATCTCTCGTACTCCCGTCTCAGATTCTGTACCTAAATAAACATCTATCTTGTTAGACATGTAGCTAGGTATCTTTTTAGAATATGCAAAGCATGTGTATGCTATAATGCTACACCTCTTGGCAAATTTTGTAATATTTAGCATGTAGTTACTGTATTTTGAAATAGCAAGAATTTCACTATGCAAATTATGCTTATTTGCATACAGGCAGCTAGGTGTCAGCTTGTTTATGAGTATCCATGTTTGTTTATAAAGCTGCTTATAAAATCAGTAAATTTTCAGTTATAATTTATATAAAGTGACACATTCACCAAATCAGCCTTACTGGACTGTATGCTAACAACTAATAACTTAAATTACCCTTCCACAAGAAACTTCTAGCAATTTCTCCACATACCAAGGAAAATCATCAATATCATCATTGTTACAACTTTCAAGGAAGGGTATGAACAGCCATGATCAAGGAATCAAATCAGGCCTGGTGATTATAAACATTTCTCATTCTCATACTCGAACTCCATGCTCAAACTTGAAAAACTGTTTTTTTCTGAAAACTGCATCAAAACCAATACCAACTTGTAGCAAATGATCTAACTAAGAAAAATGAACCCCTAATTCATATGTTTCCATTCAGAAATAAGGAAGTTACAGCAGTTTTTGTAACTAAGACATGCTCCAATTGGAGTAGGGAGTATGAGTTGGAGCATGGTGTACATACTCCAATGTTTATAATCACTGGGCCAGGATCCCTTCAATACAGCATACTAACCACAGCCGAGGCTATCTACATCATGTATAAATCAGTCGTTTTGGATCATTTTGTTTGATTGAAGGTGGAAAATGTAATGCTTGGTAATGATATTTGAAGTATAACATTCAACAGTGCATCTTGTATGGAGTTGGGTTCATTCATGACACTGCCATGACATTGTGAACAGAACCACTTTGCCTTCTTTTTACCTCAATTTTATGTCGCCCAAAATTGATAATTTAGAATGATATTTTGAGAATGTTTTATGCTTTCAATACGGTACCTCTGTTCTAAGCTGTGATAATTGTGCTTCATATTGTCCCACAAGATCTCTCTGTTTCTTCTCAGAACTATCAACCTGCTGTCTCAGCTGACCAATCTGTAGTTGTATATAAATATTATTACATAACTATAACTGTTTTGACACAAAAATGTTTTCCTAGCACAAAGGGCTATAACTCCAGTTCCTGATCATAATTATGCTGTCAAGGCTTCAAGTCTTGGTACATATGGTTCACATTAAGTTTCATTGAAATCAAACCAGCAGTTAAGGAGAACTTCAATTCAGAATTATGAGAGAAACAATATTGGAAAATTCCACATGTATGGCTTATCAGTTGATCTGCGGTTGATCTGCGGTTGCTACTTCTATGGACAGAGGCCTTGCACAAAATCAATATGTTGGGGACTTAAATATAGAAAATAACATCCAGTAACAATCTATCAAGATAAAAAGTTAAACACTTGAAATACTTAAATGTGAACAACATATATTGAACACATCAGCAAGAAATGTGAATGTTTTTTCAGAAATATTAACCTCTTTGTGTTTTTGTTCTAATGTCGTCTTAGACATCTGACATTCTTTCTCCCTGACCCCTAATCTGGACTGTAGCCCCTCCTTCTCTCTCTCCCAATCTTTCTTCTTAGATGATACCAGTTTATCAATCTGTTTCATCAGTTCTTGTAACTCAAGTTCACAGTTGACAGTCAATGCTCCTTTAGGAAATCTGAAAGTACAAGTTAACAGCACTCAAATAAGGACCGATAAATGTACAATGTAATTTTTTAGACTTTAATCTAGACGAGGATTAAACAAAACAAAAAATAGTAATCATACAACAGGATGTGGTAAATTAAAGACTGGCCATCATCTATATCAATATGTATGCACTGTAAAATCATTAATTTTCGTGGGGGATTTAATTTCGTGGATTTCGTGGTTCACCTCAACCACGAACTTTAATCCCAACAACATTAATTTTGACCCTTGTTTTATTACCTAAAATGCAAATCCACGAATTTAAGTCCCAACGAAATTGTCTTTTTTACCAAAACGACAAAATTTCGTCCCAATGAAATTAAATGATTTTACAGTATTAATCTATAATTTAATTTCAGGGCTTTATTCCATGTCTTCCTCTGACACCCATCATAGGGTGTTAACACATCGGTGAACTTCAACAAACGGTTGTTTTAATCAAATAATAATTAGCATATTACTTTAAATTTAATATCAACTCTGACACTGAAGTGTAAATGTAGCAACACAATCTAGGCAGGTTATTATTCAATTTTATTATACTTTAAATTTAGATTAATTTCAAACTGGTCACCAGTAGATACTGCAACAGGGGTTAAGTGAGATATCATGTCCAATCCTGAAAACAAGCTGCAAGTCTGCTTCGGGGGCCATAAGCATACATTGCTACACCTTAACAAAGTTTCAAACACTGTTTTATTGTTAAATACAGATTGTGAAACTTCAAATGACCATAACTTTGTCAATTTGTTGAATTTATTCATCAAATCACTTTTATTTTGTGCAGAAAATATTATTTGTACTAAATTTGGATTATCAAATTATTCTGAAATTATAGGCCCCTGTGCAGGCACAAGGCCAAGTTGGCCAACCAACAATTACCTGGAACATCTTAACTTCTCTAGAGAGATATACCAATACCACTTTAAAGAACTCTTGCATGTAATGGCTTGGGATCACACCCAAGACCTCTAGCGCTCAAACTTCAAAGCGTATGTAATTATTACATAATTATAACCAAAAGAGGCTCGTAGGGAAGATTGGGCAAATGCCTAACTATGTTGCCTCTATAAATAAAGTCTTTATTATTATTATTATTATACTTACTTATTTTCCTTCTGGAGCTCCGACCACATACCAGACACCGGCGTGTCCATCGTTCCGTTAGATGTTGATTTAGAACATAGAATCTTCTTATAAATTTCTCGACATTCTGCAAAAAGATTAAACAAATTATTCAATGTTTGAAAAGTGTTTTATTGTTTACAGTCTACTCTGACTGTATAGGAAAACACTAGCTTCTAGACCATAAGGAGAGTGTATTTACGCATGCTGCTCAGGTACATGGTCCTTTCTGACAAGCATGTTTTCAGTTTGTAGTAGAAGACAAGTATAAGCTAAAGTGACACCGATTACAATCTGCTTGTTTCGGGAACCCTTCTGCATCATTTATCAATACAAATGGGCGGCGTTTTGTCATGGTGCTTGTTTGGGAAGTATTCGCGGATCGTTATATGAATGGTTGCGGTACTCAGGCTGTATACATGCAAAAGCCTATCCGAAGTAGCCGAAAGTAACGCGACTGAATGCCAACAGTTCAGGAGTAAGTCCTGAATGTTTCCCAATTGTATGGAAGGATGCGGTAACATTTGGGAATATGCGGAAGGGTTTACCAACGAATAGATGCCGATAGATTGCCAAAAGGTTACCTATGTAAATAGCAATGCCGAACTATTATCTTAACCTATCGGCAAACTGACGGCATTGCCTCGGCTGTCATTCGGGATATACAGCGACGACTCGGCATCCCTTCCGCCATCAACTGGTGCCCTCAGTTACAATTCTGCATGTGTTCTTAACTTAATCAGCATAGTTTCCGTGTATAGATCTCATATCTTCGACATTTTCGAGAAGCTTTTGGCATCGTTTCGGCTTTCCTTCGGAATGGCTAAATTATAACCAAGCCTTGCAGAACTTGCCATACCGATGATGCAGTGCGAATGCCGATGGTTTCCCATCTCTCCCGAACAAGACCTTCGGCGTCCAAATTTAAAAACTTTTAAAATGCTGAACCATCATGATCAGGCAAATTTCACCTTAAGGAACACTTCGGAGTCCTAGTAGGTGGTAGGTCTTAGCTAAAAGTAAAAGACATCACTCAGAGTGATTCAGCCTCCTAAAAATAATGAATATTTTTCCGACAAGTTCTTGAGGAAGTCAGCTACCAAAGGTCTGTTAAAAATGTCAAGAATATAGCATGCAAACCTGTCGTATTCATCCATTCCATATTATAATATTCACCAAATTATAAGTAAGAAATTAAACAGATCGTTGGTGAAAGTGTTTGAAACCAGTCAATTCAATTTCAAATAGAAATTTCGTACAAGATTGAACAAGTTTGGACTGGGGATTCGCATCATTGCGCGATCGATTTCGGGACTGGGACTGACTGATATTGGTCAGTTATGTTTTGTTCTACATGGTTAGTGAGTTATTCTTTGATATTAATCGTTAGATCAGTATAAAACCAGTAAAAATTGTTTGTTTACCAAATGAAAACCCCGCGACTGGCCGGCAAGAGTTATCTCCCTTTGAACTCTTCAACAACAAACTGTCAATTTTGTAAACTTCCGGGGTGTGTTGCGACTCTAAATCTTCATTTTTAGGAAGAAATCACGAACATATAGCAAAAATGTTATTAATGTTTGATGAAAAACACAAGAAGCATCTGTCATTTCTGACTGACATCGACATTTCAGGTAGCATTGGTCTGCAATTCGTGATTATCACTAGTTTTCGCGACCCAAGATTATGCTAAAAAATTAATTGTTGACTTTTGCTATTTGTACATGCTAATTTACCTACCTAGATGCTTAATGACATTTTGATTTATATTATTACAAATCTAATGATATTTTTGCGATTAAAAGCAGTTGATATTGAGTTTTAATAGTTTAAATAATCAAATGCATTGCTGAACGTCCACTGCTTTTTAAAGCAATGCACTACCGAATGCTTGACAGGGAACAGTATGCGATAAAAAAATGGTTTCGAAGTGGGCAAAGCGAAAATGTACGACCCATCGCTTGCTGATAGGTGACAGTTATACAAGCGTTATCGTTACATTTGAGATTATTTTATTTTTAGAATAAATTATGGTGCTGTTTGGATAGAAACAGCCTTCATTGACAAATGTAAACAATTCAAAACATCATACCTTCGCTAAACTAGGTAAAATTACGTCACAAAACAAGATGGCTTCCGGTTTTCATGACGTAATTTTTTTCGGCTAATTCTGCGCAGGTGTAGTTGTTTTTTGTATAGTCTGTTTCAAAGATTTGTTTTACAAGAAATTTATCACAGTATCGAAAGAATAAATCATTAAGACAATGTTGACAAAAAAGGAAAATTCATCATCCATTATAAAAGTGCTTTTATTCAATTTATGTGTAATGTGGTATGTCAAATTAACGAAAATCACCATTGACACTCATTTTGGTCAAATTTTCATAGAAATACTTTTCCGATTTTGTTGAATTGATTAAAAAACTTTACATAAGTAACACACATCTACAAAAACACTGGAGGACCAAAGAAAAACGACCCAGCAAAGTCTGTAAGAAATAGAAAGCTAAGGTGCGCAGAATTACCCGATGCACAGAATTACCCGAAACGACTGTACATGTTTAAGAAAGTATACACATGCACACATCTTGCACAAATAGAGTTGGGATTACTACCGAAATGTATCATAACATTATCATTTTAGTGCCAGTTGTATCACAATATGACTCATGGTACTAACTGTAACAAATAGCAGAATTATGCAGTTTGGAGCAGAGTATGTAAAACTTGAATTGTAGCAACAACCACTCAATATCACGTTGAGTATGTTTATTCTATTTTACTCAACAATGAATAAATGTTACAACAAGCAACATGTGTACTACTATATATTTCAACATTTTGTTGTCGACTGATCGTCAACAAAAGGTTCACTTACTGTAGGGCTTATAGTTAGTCAAACAATCTCAACTTAGAGTCTGTAGAAGCAGGACCACCATGACATTATGCCTCCTTAATGTTGGGACACGGTCGGCCAAAATATCATCTGTTACCGGATCATTGCCTCGTGATACCGTACATACCGCTAAGACAAATATCCTGATTCATCAATGATATCGCTGCAACTCTGTCCCGGGCTGAGTACTAGCAAAGTCCTGAGAAACAGTATATCGTCTATTGAAAACCAGAACCTTGTATCTACAGGATTTTGTGAAAATAAGATTTTTACATATTTCTGGTTATTGGGTGAAATTGCATAATGTGTCAAAATTTCATTTCTATATCTGCATTAGTTTTAAAGATATTGATCAGAGATCAATCATTGTATCTGTAATAAGTTCAATTTTGTTGAGCCAGAATATTGTATGTAAAGATACAAGGGGGTTTCCAAAATTTTGAAGCAGATATTTTTGCCAGAATGTATCATATAAACATACTACATTTTGGTTTTCTTCAACCATGAATAATTTTAAATCATTTTTCAAACCAGAATATTGTATCTGAACATACTTGAATTTGGCTTTGAGGTAATCATCAGTTTCTATATTTATGAACAATGCCAGAATATTTTATCTGCAGATACATACAGTCGTAGCATGATTAAATACTGAATTGTTGTAACCATACTCTTGTATGTGGTGATGGTTTATTTTAGCTGTCTGTGATTTATAGTGTGTATCTGCTCTGTCTTCAGACCAGAATACCCTATCAAAAGATAACGCCTTTAGGAATATTAAATTCCTCCAAATTGTAGCTAATTAGTGTTAATAAGCTGGTATCTCAAATTTCCAGAACCTGTTGTCGACCAGATATTTAGCATAACTGATGCGGTATTTGACCAAAATACAACTTAATAATATATTTGTGAAGAATAAACTATTAGGATGTACATATTTAAAACATTCTCAGTATTTGTATTTCAATATAACAAAAACATTTTTGAGTTGACAGTGTTATTATTACAGCTGAATAAGTTTGTAATAATTAATTACATTAAAACTACAGTTTTATATCATATGGATTTAATCCACGTTTCAATGGAAAAATTGAAATTTAATCATTCACCTTGATCATTGTTAAGTGTTTAACTTATAACAATGAATTAAAAAAAAAAAAACGTAAACAATTAAAATAAAATTGTTGATGTATTTTAGATGTGGTCTGACGATAACGATGAAAAACTTGTAACATTGGTCGAACTGTTTGAACAACAGTGAACTGTAAGAGCTAATTCAGCATAGGGGACTGCTAGTGCTGATAATGTTACTGGTTATGCCACCAATGAGGGGACTGCTAGTGCTGCTATTGTTACTGGCTATGATACCACTGAGGGGACTGCTAGTGCTGATAATTTGACTGGTTATGACATAACTAAGGGGACTGCTAGTGCTGATATTATAACTGGTTATGACACCACTGAGGGGACTGCTAGTGCTGCTATTGTTACTGGCTATGACACCACTGAGGGGACTGCTAGTGCGGATAATGTTACTAGTTATGACACCACTGAGGGGACTGCTAGTGCTGATATTGTTACTGGTTATGACACCACTGAGGGGACTGCTAGTGCTGATATTGTTACTGGTTATGACACCACTGAGGAGACTGCTAATGCTAATAATGTTACTAGTTATGACACCACTGAGGGGACTGCTAGTGCTGATATTGTTACTGGTTATAACACCACTGAGGGGACTGCTAGTGCTGATAATGTTACTAGTTATGACACCACTGAGGGGACTGCTAGTGTTGATATTGTTACTGGTTATGACACCACTGAGGGGACTGCTAGGGCTGATATTTTTACTTGATATGACACCACTGAGGGGACTGCTGGTGCTGATATTGTTACTGGTTATGACACCACTGAGGGGACTGCTAGTGCTGATATTGTTACTGGTTATGACATCACTGAGGGGACTGCTAGTGCGGATATTGTTACTGGTTATGAGACCACTGAGGCGACTGCTAGGGATGATATTGTTACAGGTTATGACACCACTGAGGGGAATGCTAGGGCTGATATTGTTACTGGTTATGACACCACTGAGGGGACTGCTAGTGCTGATATTGTTACTGGTTATGACATCACTGAGGGAACTGTTAGTGCTGATATTGTTACTGGTTATGACATCACTGAGGGGACTGCTAGGGCTGATATTGTTACTGGTTATGACATCACTGAGGGGACTGATAGCGCTGGTAATGTCACTGGTTTGAAACCACTGAGGGGACTGCCAGTGCTGATAATGTTACTGGTTATGACACCACTGGGGGACTGCTAGTGCTGATATTGTTCCTGGTTATGACACCAATAAGGGGACTGCTAGTGCTGATAACTTTACTGGTTATGAAACCAGTGAGGGGATTGCCAGTGCTGATATTGTTACTGGTTATGACACCACTGAGGGGACTGTTAGTGCTGATAATGCTACTGGTTGTGACACCAAATTCACAAAGGAAACTGCTATGGCTGAATTGATGATTGCTTACACCAGCACGGTTAATGATACCATAATCTCTGAGGGGACTGTTAGTGCTTTCAATGTTACTGGTTAAGACATCACAATCACAGGGGAACTTTTTGTGCTGATTTGACGGTGAGTACCGACAAGAAAATGTAATTGTTCATGACTCCAATACAAAGACACTTATGCAACACAAACGTCTTTCAACAAGGAAGATATTGAAATATATTTCAAGCTCCGATGAGGACATTCCCTTTTAAGCGAGTTTGTAAATAAAAGAGCTGATTCAACAAAGGGGCCTGCTAGTGCTGATAATGTTTCTGGTTATGATACCACTATTGGGACTGCTAGTGCTGATATTGTTACTGGTTATGACACCACTGAGGGGACTGCTAGTGCTGATAATGTTACTGGTTATGATACCACTATGGGGACTGCTAGTGCTGATAATGTTACTGGTTATGATACCACTATGGGGACTGCTAGTGCTGATATTGTTACTGGTTATGAAACCACTGAGAGGACTGCTAGTGATGATAATGTTACTGGTTATGATACCACTATGGGGACTGCTAGTGCTGATAATGTGACTGGTTATGATACCACTATGGGGACTGCTAGTGCTGATATTTTTACTGGTTATGACACCACTGAGGGGACTGCTAGTGCTGATAATGTTACTGGTTATGATACCACTATGGGGACTGCTAGTGCTGATAATGTTACTGGTTATGACACCACTAAGGGGACTGCTAGTGCTGATATTGTTACTCGTTATGATACCACTAAGGGGACTGCTAGTGCTGATAATGTTACTGGTTATGACACCACTAAGGGGACTGCTAGTGCTGATATTGTTACTGGTTATGACACCATTTAGGGGACTGCCAGTGCTGGTAATGGTAATCTTTATGACACCACTGAGGGCTCTGCTAGTGCTGATATTGTTACTGGTCATGACACCACTAAGGGGACAGCTATAGCTGATATTGTTACTGGTCATGTCACCACTAAGGGGACTGCTAGAGCTGAAAATATTAATGGTTACGACACCGCTGATGGGACTGCTAGTGCTGATATTGTTTATGGATATGATATCACTGAGGGGACTGCAAGCGACAGTGTAATAATGTCACTGATTATGACACCGTACTCATAGAGGGGATTTCTAGTGCTGATTTACCGACATTGGTACTGTTTATGATATCACATTAACAGAGGGCACCGCGATTGCTGATAATGCTACTGGTTGTGACACCAAATTTACAGGGGACACTGCTAGAGCTGAATTGATGATTGCCGACACCGGTACTGTTAATGATATCATAATCTCAGAGGGGCTGTTAGTGATCTTAATGTTACTGGTTATGACACCACAATCACAGAGGGAAATTTTTGTGCTCATTTGACAGTGAGTACCGACAATGTAATTGTTTATAACTCAGATACAAAGACACTTATCAATATCGTGCGATTATTATCATACATTATCTATAGCTTTATAAACAGAACCGAAAAAGCAAATCTTAATTCAATGATGTATTATTCTGGCTAATAAAATATGGAGCTATATACTGCTTATGTTGAACGCCATAATACTGTATTGTTTTATACTATAGTCATCATCTCAATTTAACATCTATATGATGTTAATTTTGAATGCCACAATGTTGTATTGTTATATACCACAGTCTTCATATCAATTTAATCATGGTTTATTTACTTGCATAAACAGCCAGTGTGTATTATCGTCAGATACTAGGTTCTGGCAGTAATTATGACAATCACCGTCCAATAATGAGATACACCAAACTGACGCATCGCAAGATAGCAGGTTCTGGCTGATAAGTATTTTAATTATGTCTGTTAATGGTTTAAAGCCAGAATCTATTATCAACAGATACTATGTTCTACCTGCATGATTTAATTGAAAAACAGACGATTTTATAGAGCCAAACTAAAATAGGCTATTACAGTCACCATTTTTAGGCTAATTGATTCAAAACATTTAAATAAGTTTAAATAATGTTATAATGCATAACATAGTCGAAAATTACCAAGAAAAAATAATTCAATAAACAATGAGAACATTTTCTTTTGTTCCTGAAAAATTCCATAATATGCAGATACGAGGTTCTGGTTTTGAACAGACGATATGCTATCGGTGAGCACTGCTTACTGGTAGCATATGGATTAGATACAGAAGTGCTAAGTAGTGCTACTTGGTACCTGTATGATTTGGCAATTGGCTTCAACAAACAACTTATCTAAATCATTATCAGTAAAAACCATGGGCTAATATATGCCATTTTTAAATATTTAATAGATAGCTACTGTCCCAGGCATTCTCAAACGCGAAATGCGGTGTCTGTCTGCGAGGCAAATACGTAGTTATAATTATCAGAGATAATACAACATTTCCTGCCTTATACCTCATGTACTGTAGTGACAACGCCCGTATCAGCGTCATTTGAGCAACTTTTTTTGGAGTTGTTTCGGTTGCGCAGTCAGTATGGTCGCGGTCACTTCTGTGCTAGGCGCTGTCGCCGTTGGGGTCGTGGGTTCAAATCCCACCCAACAGGGTGAGGGTTAATATGCGTGGGCTAATAATTTTTGATTTTTTCTTGTTTCAGTTCTTCAAGAGTTCTGTAAAATCAGTGTTGGATTTATAAAGAAAGGTGCTAACGCAAAAGTATATCAGAGTGCTGCCCGTAAGTATTCAATAGGCTAAACTTACCAATTAATGTATTGTTTTTGCTCATAACAATTAATGTATATATACATTATGTTTCATACAGTATGTATGCATAGCTTTTATTTGCCATATATGAGTGCCTCCACTCAGATTTGATCATGTGTCTCCAGATTAGACACAAGCACGCTAACCACTGAATTATGGTGACACATATTATATTATATATACGTGGGGTTATCCAAAAGTTTGTGGACTTTTGCTCTTATTAAAAAACCATTCAACTTAAAGCTACGAATCTATGGTCCCTGCAAAATTGATTATATTGAACACGCCTACCAAATATCATACGGGTGTAATTAAAAATAACATAAATATAGCATTTGTAAGCATGCGCAGTAGGTATACCCGGCGCACGCTCAGAAATGACGTACGACGTGGCCCTTTCGACTTAATCACTTCATGAAGCTCTTAAACGCTGTAAATAAGTTGTTAATTGTTTCTCGTAATCAGCTGTATGCTTATAATATGCAAACACACTCGTTCTGTCGATGTGTACTGATTTGTGTCGTTTCTATCTCTACAAGTGGATTGTTTTCTCTAATACCTAGGATGGTCGATTCCAACCAACGTAACGCTCATTTGTTGAACGTCAGTTTTGTATCTATTAACATGCATCGTCTGTCACACCACCCTGACTGTCTGTTAACTAGTTATGCCATTTAAAAACAATTGAATACAATGCATAAGGGTTCATACTTAATTTGCCAAACAATTCTTGTCTTCCTTGCGGGTTCCCCTAGCTGTATGTATAATTGAATTATTTTGCGACTGTAAATGATATTTTGTGACGTCATATTTTACGTTGAATTTTATATGCTAACTTTAACCCTCATGCTCATAAAATGACGAATATATACGATACAACCTTTAAATTACACCAAAATATCGGTATGACATTACTCAACATTAGGACGCATTTTTGTATTTTTAAATGAAGAAACAATGTAACAATCGACAATAACGTAACGCTTATTACTGGAAAAAATTAGCAGTGTGCCGCTAACAAATTTTTGTGTTACTATGGCAACATGTTACTCTTCATACATATGGTACTTTATAAAAATGGTTTGAGGCAATTGTTTGTAATATATTAATGTCAATGTATGGTAATTTTCATACTGATCTGACTTAAAATAAAAGTTTTAGAGCAAAAGTCCACGAACTTTTGGATAACCCCACATATATATACAATGTAGCATTATGTTTATGCAACCTTTATAATAATATTCATGTTTTTGATTATTTACAGAGAAGTTGGGTGTGTCTGCAGAGACAGTACAAAATGGTGTGGAAGGTTTAATGTATTTGCTGACGGAAAGCTCCAAACTAATGGTTAGTATCGAGGGGACATAACTGTGTTGTTCTGTCCATCCATATTAATCTAGATTACTTCCCTTACTTCTATAGTACACCAATTTGTTCATTGAGTATTTCCCTTTCCTGACAGCAAAAATCATGTTCTGTTGTATATTACTAGTCCGTATTTTGTTGACAATTTTTCTAGGGATAAATACATTATGCTTATTTCTTTTGTTGCTTCATGAATTATCTCCCTGTGTTAGTTTTCAATCAAAGATTGGTAATAAAATTTAATCACACATGGTTGAGTTGCCACTTGATGTAAGTGAAGTGTGAAAGATTACATATTTTATGCACAAGATTAATTAATTTTCAACTCTTAATTCAACCTCTGTAGAGCATCAACCTGTATACAACAGCTAATATTTGCAGCTCTCAAAGGGTGTTACTCAACACAGTTTGTACTGTACATTATTATCAGATATTGTTAAATCATTAATTTTCGTTGGGGATTAAATTTCTTGGATTTCGTGGTTCACCTCAACCACGAACTTTAATCCAAACTAACATTAATTTTGACCCTTGTTTTATTACCTGAAATGCAAAATCCATGAATTCAAGTCCCAACGAAATTGTCTTTTTTACCAAAACCACAAAATTTCATCCCAACAAAATTAAATGATTTTACAGTAAGTGAAATATACTTCCAGGATTGTATAATTACTCCAGTAATCAGTACTAACTTAGCCTTCTATTAGGTACCAACAACTTCAGTTCTCAACATTTTTTGTAAAATGGAGAAAATTGATTTTAATTATTTATTTATTGATATTGTTTCCTTTTATTTCAGATCAGTGAGATAGACTTCCAGGATTCTATAATGACTCTAGGCTTTACGGAGGAGATGAGACAAACATTGTTACAGTTATATCTAGAACACAGGAAGGAGGTGCGAGCTATACTCAACCAGATGTCCATGGAACTACCACATTATCATAACCTAGAATGGAGATTTGATGTTGAGGTATGATATTAATATATTTCTATGCTCCAGCATCTACTGATGTAGACAATTTTTGAGCAACAACTCCCCAGACAGGGGTACGCTCAGTACTGGCTGAAGAATATGAGGCATATACTGATTGTCCTGTCCATCCATTTGTTTGTTCGTCCATTTGAAAATGTTAAACAAAAGCTTCAAGTTGTTGAAACTGAAATATATTTGAAGTCCATTCAAACTTTACATACTTGTTAACCATCGTAAACACCTTATATTGTCAAAACCATGTAACACTATCCAACATTTCAATAGAATTCAATTATGGCCCCTACTTGACTAAGCTAATCCTTATGGACAAGGCTTTCACCTGAGCATAAACGTTTATTGAACACATTATTGTTTATTACTACTGATTGGTAACATGCCCAAACAGATTGGGTTGGTAGGTCAGGTTTTTTAATCTTGAACTTTCCTTTTTTTTTATTTAAGTTTCTTTTTTGCATGTGTCTGGATAAAAAAGCGAACATTTTATTTGTTTTTATCAGAGTTTATATTAACTTGTTTTGCATTCCATCTATTACAGCTGTTAATAACTTCAGTTTGCATTTGGTGACAATGACAATATTTTATTTTGCATAGTGGCCACTGGCCCTAAATCAACATGAAATATTATTTGACAAATATAGACATACATGAATTAATAATGATAAATATGAAACAAACATAGATGCAACACATTTTTGGTGATGAAGCTCAATGTCTTCTGTAGGTTACTGGCATCGCTACACAACTTGGTTGAAGGAAATGCCCGAGTGCCAAACTTTTGGTTGTGCTTTTTTCCTTACGTTAACTGATTTACCATCTATTTCCTAACTTATATTTACAGCTTGCCAGCCGATCGTTACGACATCAAGTGACTCCAACCATTACCATGAAACTTCACACCCAGGAAAGTGGTACAACCAGTACTGAGGTGCTACAGACTGATCCTGTAAACCTGGTACATATTACCAAGAAGTTGGAAGAAGCTCTTCAAGAAATGAAATCACCTTATTGTCGAAGAATTGTTCGAAATATCAAATAGACACTTTTGTTGTTATAATTATCTTGTACTTAGTTGCAGAACTGAAAGGCTGTTTTTTACACCTTGGCTATATAGAGATTATAATAGTGTGTATATTCATGGGGGTTAATACAAAATGTAGGTGTCCGGACCTTCCCCCAAGCAAAACAGTCAGATCCTTCCTTAGAAAAATTAGCTGCACCCTCTTGAATCTGTGCATGGTAGTTTAATTGGACCTGTTGAAAATTACATAATTTTTGATGATAGATTTCGTGTTTAACTTTGGTAATGGATTATCTGTTTTTGAACTGTAGCCATAAACTGTGATAAAACTGTTTAATGTGTTTGTAAGGATCAGAATACATGTAAATATTTTCCAGCCAAATTGTTTCAAAATATGATACAAGTTTTGAGTGTTTGAAACGTTGGAATGTGTGTATGTATGCTATCTAAATTGTAAATTGTGCAATATCATATTGAATTTGTATGTTTTTGTCTTTTGACAAATGGAATTAAATTGTAAAAAATCTAACTATGTCTTCCCATTTTACTTTCCTCTTCTGATACAAACCTATTTGAAAACACGTGACCCTACTATGTATATGTCTCACCATTGTTATGGCCAAGACCATCTTGGTTCCATTTCTATGTTGAGCATGTTTTCTACAGTGGTGTCCTCCACATGTGGAGAATAGTTGAAATGTTGACTGTCTACAGTGGTGTCCTCCCACATGTGGAGAATAGTTGAAATATTGACTGTCTACAGTGGTGTCCTCCGCATGTGGAGAATAGTTGAATTGTTGACTGTCTACAGTGGTGTCCTCCACATGTGGAGAATAGTTAAACTGTTGACTGTCTACAGTGGTATCCTCCATATGTGGAGAATAGTTAAACTGTTGACTGTCTACAGTGCTGTCCTCCACATGTGGAGAATAGTTGAAATATTGACTGTCTACAGTGGTGTCCTCCACATGTGGAGAATAGTTAAACTGTTGACTGTCAACAGTGGTGTCCTCCATATGTGGAGAATGGTTGAATTGTTGACTGTCTACAGTGGTGTCCTCCACATGTGGAGAATGGTTGAATTGTTGACTGTCTACAGTGGTTTCCTCCACATGTAGAGAATGGTTGAATTGTTGACTGTCTACAGTGGTGTCCTCCACATGTGGAGAATGGTTGAATTGTTGACTGTCTACAGTGGTTTCCTCCACATGTGGAGAATGGTTGAATTGTTGACTGTCTACAGTGGTTTCCTCCACATGTGGAGAATAGTTGAATTGTTGACTGTCTACAGTGGTGTCCTCCACATGTGGAGAATAGTTGAATTGTTGACTGTCTACAGTGGTGTCCTCCACATGTGGAGAATAGTTGAATTGTTGACTGTCTACAGTGGTTTCCTCCACATGTGGAGAATAGTTATACTGTTGACTGTCTACAGTGGTGTCCTCCATATGTGAAGAATGGTTGAACTGTTGACTGTCTACAGTGGTGTCCTCCACATGTGGAGAATAGTTGAATTGTTGACTGTCTACAGTGGTTTCCTCCACATGTGGAGAATAGTTGAACTATTGACTGTCTACAGTTGTGTCCTCCATATGTGAAGAATGGTTGAACTGTTGACTGTCTACAGTGGTGTCCTCCACATGTGGAGAATAGTTGAAATATTGACTGTCTACAGTGGTGTCCTCCACATGTGGAGAATGGTTGAATTGTTGACTGTCTACAGTGGTTTCCTCCACATGTGGAGAATGGTTGAAATGTTGACTGTCTACAGTTGTGTCCTCCACATGTGGAGAATGGTTGAACTGTTGACTGTCTACAGTTGTGTCCTCCACATGTGGAGAATGGTTGAACTGTTGACTGTCTACAGTTGAGTCTTCCACATGTGGAGAATGGTTGAAATATTGACTGTGTACAGTTGTGTCCTCCACATGTGGAGAATAGTTGAACTGTTGACTGTCTACAGTGGTGTCCTCCACATGTGGAGAATAGTTGAAATGTTGACTGTCTACAGTGGTGTCCTCCACATGTGGAGAATGGTTGAAATGTTGACTGTCTACAGTGGTGTCCTCCACATGTGGAGAACGGTTGAATTGTTGACTGTCTACAGTGGTTTCCTCCACATGTGGAGAATAGTTGAAATGTTGACTGTCTACAGTTGTGTCCTCCACATGTGGAGAATGGTTGAAATGTTGACTGTCTACAGTTGTGTCCTCCACATGTGGAGAATGGTTGAACTGTTGACTGTCTACAGTTGAGTCCTCCACATGTGGAGAATGGTTGAAATATTGACTGTGTACAGTTGTGTCCTCCACATGTGGAGAATAGTTGAACTGTTGACTGTCTACAGTGGTGTCCTCCACATGTGGAGAATAGTTGAAATGTTGACTGTCTACAGTTGTGTCCTCCACATGTGGAGAATGGTTGAATTGTTGACTGTCTACAGTGGTGTCCTCCACATGTGGAGAATGGTTGAATTGTTGACTGTCTACAGTGGTTTCCTCCACATGTGGAGAATGGTTGAATTGTTGACTGTCTACAGTGGTGTCCTCCACATGTGGAGAACGGTTGAAATGTTGACTGTCTACAGTGGTTTCCTCCACATGTGGAGAATGTTTGAATTGTTGACTGTACAGTTGTGTCCTCCACATGTGGAGAATAGTTGAACTGTTGACTGTCTACAGTGGTTTCCTCCACATGTGGAGAATAGTTGAAATGTTGACTGCCTAACACAAAAAACGTTGAAAAATGACTTAACGCTGCATTGAGGAAGTACTAAGAATACTGTTCATTATGCATGCACCTTTGATTGTCATTGTGTCCAAAATGTTGATATTGTAGATGTTTGAACCATAACCAGACACTAGCCTTACCTCATGGTTTCAGAACTTTATTAGTGCATCTTTATCAACAGACTCCAAAGGACATGGCTTTTACTTGACCCCTTGAAATATGATAAATAAAAAATTAAGACATAGAGTCATGTTGAGAGTCGAAAGACATTTTCTCTTTTGGAGACCTTTGAAAGCTCTGTCCTTACAAGCCTACTAAATCAGTTATTTTAGCTTAAAGATAAGGGGTATGTGGATTCAACATCCTAATGAACTTACACTATTTGCGGGGACACAATTGTCACAACAGCAGCTGGCAAAAAAGAATTCTTTGTTCAATATATTTTCTACGTACAATGTTGCAGTGCTTTGAAATGGTATGTGAGGGACTATTTGCAGTCGTAATTTGGATTTAGCTTTTGATGTTGTACCGGAATTGCAACCCTGCTATCTCGACCAACTAAAATGAACTGGGTACAATCTTTCAGTGTAGATGTCAGCGATTATCAAATAACACTTTTCTTTTTCAAATTTAAGTTCCAATTTTCTTGGAATTCGTATAAAGGACGCGGACTCAGTTAGTGCTTGCTGTTCGAAAATGTTAATTGCTGGATGATTCGCAACTACACAGTCGTACTTATAAATGAGCCGTTCTCCAGGAGAACCGGGTTTAGTGAAAAAATTGTGAAAATGTTGATAATATATTGTTAGAAAGAAGAGACTCTTGTGAACAGTTTCTGGAAATTTGAACACAGTATTCCGTACGAAGTTTAAGACTTTTTAAACCAACCACTACCGCCAACTTTATGAGTGACGTCGCGAACGTCATTCTCTACGCTTTTGACGTAGCGTAAACTGGCTTTTCAAAGATACAGCATCTGATAAAATTTTGACGTTAACTCTTAAAATTGTGGCACATTTTAGAATCATATTCTTATGTATATTTAATAATACGTGTCCAATTTGTGAGCGTTTGCTTAGAGGGAAAAATAGCAAGCGTTTTTAGCCACTTAATTAACCCTTGTTTTCCTTGGTATGAGTATTGTTTGGAAACGGATCACCATAGTAACGACTGAAGTAAGTTCTGCACAATTTTAAAGAAAACTTGAAGCTAATGGATAATACTTTACTATCCTATTACTTAAATATGAAATCAAAGGACACGAGTTTTTTTCTCATCTTCGACATTTTTCTAAATCTTATTGCATAATTACAATGCAATGCCATTAAGCCCTGTTTTCCCGGAGAACGGCTCAACTGTTTTTATAAAGTTTGATGACTGTAGCCAGTCACAACAGTTGTTAAAGTTCTTTGAGGTTCCCATCACATCTAGTCACGTTTGCTTTAACAATAACATGTACGATATGGTGACGTGTTCCGGACGTTGCGGCTTTTATACAATTTTCCGGATATGACGTAATGACGTCGCGAACAAATTACGTCGTAACCATTGACACTGAAATGTGAATACCGTGAAGACGTCGCTGCAAGAAAAAAACTTAAAACATGAATTAGGTACGTAAATTTACAAATTTGAATCTCCAATGACCAAAATTTCATAATAAGAGCCCAATAGAGTTCACACCAAATGTATACTATTATAATTATGCGATTAAGTGAGACAATGCAAAGAGTGACTTGCACAACGAAGTAACATGCATCGTAGTTTAGCATGTTTAGAGACAAATATTTTAAACCTGTCTAAACACTTGATAGATCTAATAATATTTTTATATAGAACGAAGTCCGGAACTTAACATATGTTTTTTGCTATCAGAGTTTTTTTTTTTGAAAGGCGTATAATAATATTACTCACCCTTAATTTACAAAACCCGGATTTTTACGGAACTCACGACACTTGTATTCTCAGTATTCGGATACATATTAAGGCGTTATAGTCGGTATAAAATCATAATCAATAATATAGGCCTACCATGAAAGGTCGGGAATAATAATATGTTATTACCTATTAATTATTCATTAACAAAACGACATCAAACTAATTAGTAAGGTAACCAACAATGGTATTCCTCATACTCAATCCAGATCAATAACATATCAATAGCTTAATTACCATCACAAATTATCCATGACATACACTTGTGAGTATTTCAATTACCAGGTCTGTATTTCTAGGAATTATTGAGCAGTATCGTCAAAATATTTTTTGTTCGATGATTTCACGAAGAATAACATTGTCCGCCTAACGAATACGCGTCTAACCAGTTCCTTGGTAGAATTCAATAAGTGTCCCCTAGTTTGGGAAACATCATGCCTAGAATTAAAGAATAGCAATTAAACATCTTCGATTTTAATCATTCACTTTTCGTTATTTCTAAAGTTGTCAACGTTTTCCCATTTCTCCGACATGATCAACCTTGGACAAAATAAAACAAATGTAAATGATACAGTGTCCTGCCACCACAGAAATTTTAAAACTCAATAAATTTGGAATAATTTATGGTAAAATGAAAAAAAACCCTCGATGTTTTTCACAAATTATTCGTGGTCGTGTTGATGCAATAAAACTGATATGGGTGCCATGGAGGGTATACCTCTTGTCTGCTTCGACTCTTGGTCATTCACTCTTTTCCTCATCCAACTGCATGTAGATGAGATGAACTGCATGGTTGGTGACCAATAGGTATTCTCACGTGTATTTTTGTTATATACGTACACAATGAACTCTGCAAATCTTATGTTTCGTAATAAAAACAGCGCATGGTAGGTAATACATCGTATATTCACAATTAAGATGTAATAAAAAGATGATAAAACAATTTGTTCGGCAGCGTAACGGTCGATTGTTCCATTCATACATGTTTGATGGCAAATTGATGCAGGTTGCATAAATAAGGCCAACTCAAGATATTATCGCCATGCCGGTCCTTAATTATTACCAGACCGACCCTACTTATTATGTCCCGACACTAAACTTTGATTTGCGTAATAGTTGCATATCACCATGGACCATTGAGTTTCCAGTGCATGAAATTAAATGGAATAATTCAAATAAATATTTTTTTATACCCTGGTATCTATTATATTTTTTTACGTTTGAAATATTCCAAAGTGGCGAAAAGACTAAATCGCTGAACATAAATGTGAAAGTTGAAGCTAGAAGAGAAATAAACGACAGGAACCTGATATTTTCATAAAAATTACCCCAATCAATATCGAAAACCTAGTTACTGACAAACATTGGAACTGCCTGATGACTAGTTGCAATAATGTGTGTGGTTGGAAATTTAGATGTAAATTGTTATTTGAACAAAATAAATGTGTGTGTTCCGTCATACTAATGAGAGAACTATCCCACTCGAAATAATAGCGAGGAGTAAAAACTCAGTTAAACCCAGATAAATATAGTTTGCCTGACGGACGAGCTTATTTTTACAACCGTTATCATTAAACTTTGACCGGACTGTACATCATGTTTCCAGAATCAAAGTATAATTTTGTTTTGGCCTACTTATATGTTTTATTGTCGATCAAACGTTGTCAGCAGCGATCCACCCGCGTATTGTATCGTGATTTTGTTGCAAATATTCTTGCAATTATCGCAAACAAATATTACATTATAAAGCAATTTCCTGTGTTTATGGCATTTCCTGTGAGATAACAATGTATGTGTGTTGATGGATGTAGCTTCATTGATTTAAACCTTCACAGAAACCAGAATCACTTATAGACGGTATAACTTTATGGCCATCACGAGACATTTTCTGGAGAATATTCCCTACGTGAGTTTCGGTTGTCTGTACTCTTATTAAAAAAGTTGTTTCTTAAGATCGCCTTACAACTTGGTGACAATTTTCACTGTAGTAATACTGTGGTCAAGTTCGATTATGTGCCTAATTAGTAATGACACCGGGCTTTCCTGGTGTATGGCCCTTGCCAAATACAAAAATGTGAGAAACGACCGTTGTCAGGACTCAAACACCAAGGTTGTTGACTGTTATGCGTGTGCTATAGCTTGGTCAAGTTCTATTACAATACAAAACGCACATGACGTCAAGGAATTATGGCCAATTAGCATTGGCAATACGCTTGTTCAAAATATTTCCATTCGCTTTTTTAAACTTGCTGACAATGTATGTTTACATTTGTTGTTTTCGCTAGCGATGTTTTTCAATTTCATTTACCCTAACATTGTGGGCGTATTTTGTGACATTTTGACACCATTGTTACACGTTTGAATAGGGCGTCTCAGTTTGGCCATCACTATCCTTTGGCTGACCCTGGTTATCTGCGCCACTGTTGCGTTCCGGACTTCATGCGGACACCGTAAAGCCAGATGGAAGAAACGACCCACCATACCGAACAAGGACCGATTGACTTTGTAACCTTTACACTTAGGTGCATATGTTTCAATGCCATAAAGTTTAAAATACATGTACATTTTATAAGCATAAAGCTACACAATGTCGACCAGAAATATTCAAATCGTAATGCAAATTTAGCTATTGAATTCTTTATTATGAGCTTGTATACTTTAGAAATCATTAAAAACGACCGTTTAAAGAAATACGTATTTGTATAATACATAAAGCATGACACATATTTAAACAGAGTTGGTTCCAATTTTCGCGCCATACAGTATAGTCCGGTCTGTTATAGATTTTATATACTCTATATAAACGAATGTAATGATTTAAATATATGCGTTTGTTTGAGGTTTATTTTATGTAAACTATCGGATGATTTGAATAAAAATTCAATCCGCCCTTTTATCAAGTTCGATAGCGCACAATAAATTCAAGTACACTGAGATAAACTTCAACGATCTTTAATATAACTACCGTAACTGTTCTAATGTGAGCGCTGTTTGAAGTGTTAATCCGCAATCGCGAAGGCTCTGTCATTTCCGTCTGTCTCCGGTAGAAATGTTTTTTTGCAGTGGATAAATACCGAGGTGAACTAGCTGAACCCCGGGGATAGGCGGAAACGTTTATTTTTGTATGCTTATATGGTTCTTTTCGTTTAAGATGTTACCAAGTTTATAACATCCAAACATTACATCTTCCGACTGATTTTTAGCCCTAAATGTGTTATTTTTACCCGTTTGAAGAAATCGTGCATAATATGATACAATTTATGAATTATTTGCATAGAGATGTGTGCCTTTATGTGGCATTTTTGTATAGACCAAGCACACACTTTGATACCGGATAAATAACCAATATCGTCAGCTCTTCGTAAAAAAAACGTTGTTTCCATGGATGTCTGGTTACCATGAAACAAATGACGTCGTATGTGACGAATAATATCACGCGACGTGAAGTGACGTCCGACGTCACAAGAAACGTCGAGAAGACTTCTTAAACAGTCAAGTGTACCGCTTAAATCTGGGTCACACATCACCTCTGACATCACTCGGTGTCCTTTTAGCTGATCAGGCCAGAGGCCAGTACGCATGAACTGTCAATTAAACACAAAGCGTTGCTTAGATACTAAGGGGTTTGTCGATGTCCATTCGATGTATAGTCGAAGTCCATCTGATTAGTCTAAAATTCAAAGCCATTCATCGATCGGCACCGGTCGTGTCCACAATGTATTAAATAGGCATCGGGTATGTTATTTTTACAATGCGAAGCTATAAAATCCAAGTCAAGTCATACACACATTTTATTCAGCTCATATTTAGAATGTAGATGGTACATTGTGTCAAAATCAGTGTATGAAGTGCCTAAGTCATCTTCGATCGCTGTCATGGTGCCCGTAAACAAACGCCATCTTGTCACGTGCTCTTAAATGTCAAATAACCCGGATGACACAGGCAGACGAACTGTCGTGCATTGTTGAACTATTATTACATGTATATAGAAATTACCATACGGAACTGCTTGCACATTTAATTGTTTAACTTGTGAATGGACTTAACGTTGATCGGGGATTTTTTAAAAAGGTAAAATCGATTCTTTCAATAATTCATTCATACAAATGTAGATTAATAATAGAGTTTTTTTTATATTAACGCATTCGCTTGATACAAAAGTATTCGCGTGTTATAATATTAACGAGCACTTAATTGATATTTAAGCAAAAAGTTCATGACAGAAATAATTGAGAGTAAATTCTCGATATTGCGAGCTAATATTTGTTAGAATTCACTCGATGTTTAAAGTTCTTAAACTACTAGTATGCTGTTAATACTCACATTCATATGAAAATCATAACGTTAATTAAACGATTGCACATGTACTTTCAGGAACAATATCGAAATATGCCATGATTAACGAATACATGGTGTTTTGCTTATCCATTATCACATGCCAAGTCCTGCTTGTGCTTCATTTAACGCATTTTGACTTAACCAGTGAGAGCGTGACAATTTATTACATATGCGAACTATTGCACAGATGATGTAGTCTGCACAAGTTAAAATGTAAATTGTGTTCTATCTTGTTGAAAAATGATACTAATAGAAGCCACGAAACCTAATGTTCTATAATGAGCATTAGGACCCCTGCTTACCACAAACTAAGCGTTTGAACTCGCCACGTTTTATTTTCATGTACATGTACAACCTTTGTATCTACAAAGAGATTCCACAAAAAAGATTACATGTGTCAATCATAATGATCTCACTGATTGTAGATTCTTGCCAAACTTTATATGATGCAATCATGGCAAACAGACACACACGAACCTTCTCGTACATCGTGTAAGCAAAATGAGCATACAGCAACTAAAAGTGTCCATGATGTCTCCAGTTACCTATCCATGACTACGTGAACGGTGAATAACTTTAGACTTATATTACTGATAACAAAACTAAACCAATTTCAATCAGAATATTTAATCTTGTTTAAAGAGAAGTTAAATACACATTGATTGTATGGCTTATACCTGATCTACGTACGTGTCAAGTTAAATCGATTTGTGTATCATCAAAGACTGAATATTCATCGAACGGCAGAAAAACGCAATTGTTTAATAAAAAATTGACTTCAAAATGTATTCATGAAAACCATAACGTCCGACGATAGTCCATGAGCTGAGGGTCGTTTATTTACAATGCTCCTCCAAATTTGTAATTGGTATGAATGGAAGCATATAGTGTCCAGTTTACGAAAATTCATTTCTTAAAAAAGTCTGCTATGGCAACGCTGAGAAATCCAAGATGGCGTCCAAGATGGCCGCCATTTTAATAGCATAACGAACTACGACAGCAAAAGTACACTAATTGAAAGGAATCATTCACTCATTGGTTGTAACGTTAGTATAACTCACATACCCTTGTGGCGATGGACAACATCTGACAGCAATACGGTTTCTACAATGGTTAATAACTGTTATAAGTTGTTAAAATAAAAACATGTGTAACAAATGTCCATGAATGACACAGGCTGATTCTAACGTTACTACAGTCGGTTTTTCAATTGAAATTAAGAAAAAGAACAAAATTTGCATTTCTGTTGCGTTTGCAACGATGCGTTTGAAGATATACGTATTTGAATGCTCTGGTTCTTCTCTGGATATATTCGCTTATTTTTTGTCATATCACGATCAAGGTGTTTAAACGCTTATTGTCTTATTGAGTACATGTACATATCTAACATGCATCTTAAAGACCTAGATCAAATTATCGTCTGTCAGAGATTAAATCTCGATGTGTTATAAAGCTAAAATGTCTAAACATTCAGTTATCTCAACATAGACATAAAACCCAGTTTGAATGCCTAACTAACTTGAACAGATTAAACAAGGAGATTAAAGATTTTGCTAAGGACCAAAAGTTAATCTGATTTTGAGTTGAACAATGGTGTATTGAACAAACTGTAGAGTTAATGATACACTTTAAATATTATCACACAGATGTAATATAGGCTACATATACCTACAGGGCACCGGTCATTTCAATAGGTCTTCTTTAAATATTATCTAATACTAATATATGTAAAAACATTTTGAACTACATTATGCAGTTTCAGTCTATATCCAATTGTCTACAACCTAATTGTTTGCATTGTCTGCGATTGTCCCCGAGGGGTTCCGAATTGAGCGTTTGCTGTCTTGATTAGACTGGTTACACCGGTTGTCTTTTTTCGTCATCTCAACTCTATTCAACTCTTCACCATCTACACGTACAGCTTTTGGTAATCTAGTTTTGAAAGACTAAATTATGTGGTCAGAGAGACATAGAGATATGTTCGTGATTTAGGAGCCAAACGGCACTTCATAGACGTGTACACTAGGGGGGCTATACTAACAACCAATGGAGCACAGACACACGTACGGATAGAAATACGTTATATGGAAAGAGCACGGGTTCAGTGTGACGATCAGCGTCATTAGCAAGGTGGTCTATTTCTGGGATCAATGTACAAATTAAACATAATCGTTGTCTAAATATTCGATTCCACAGTGTCTATATGTTCACAGTTAATAATATATGATTCGAATTCCATAATTGATTCTATATTCAACACCAAACGTTAACTAAGATTATTTACAATCTTATATTTAACGGATAAAGTTTCTTTCTAATGCCTTGACGGACGACATGGGTTTTAAAATCATGAAGTTTAAATAACCGGTTTTATGATAGTCGTTTATCTTTCAATGGTTTCATAAAAAGTCAATTTTCTATACTTAAGTTTTATTGCACAGTATCAAACATTTCTATTTGCTTTCTACTTGAAGTGGTTTATCATAAATCAGGTCAAAGCATGTCCGGGTGACGACGAAAGAACGGGTACAATACTCTCCAAATATAAAGTCAAGTTTGCGACTGTGAACGCTCTTCATTTTTGAAGTCAAAATTGCCACACCGACCAAGAAGAGACGCATTCGCGACAACAACTATAATCTTCATTTATGGAGACAAATGATCGGCAACGACAACGAGGAAAACGAGTTTGTGATCAAGACGACTAGATTCGATTATGAAGACTAGTTTGCGACAACGGCCGTTCTTCATTGTTATGACGAATTTGCAGCATTGATCGCCGGAATGTCTTTCAATTATGGAGATGGATTTCTGACAGTGATCAACTGTTCTTTAATTATGGTGACGTATTGGAAACAAGTCTACACTTTTTTGTCTTCATTGGATGTCAGAATTTATTTTTTGCAATATTTTCTGTGCTCTTCGTACCTCATCCAAACTAAGGACGGAAGCGTAGAGGGCCAATTTTCCAACAAAGAGGACTTTTCTGACGCAGCAAAAGATGCTATCGCATACTTTTATGCTGAATTTTCGAGGATGATTACAGAAGAGTTACAGTAGGAACTGCGTGGTCCTCAGGTTTTTTTATCCCTGTGTTAGAGATAGGTGTGCGGTAAACGTAAGGCCTTTCTACACGATACATCTTGGTTTATGAGTTTCGACGTATGGAGTCAAAATGGCCATTAGTAATTCGAATATTATCCTAGTTACCCGATGTATGGCACCGACATACGCGAGAATTCATCTGGGTAACGAACCGGTGCAATGAACTTTAAGCGCTTCAGAAATCTTCGGACCAAGTTTGGTCGAGCATTGAACCAGTGACCTCTCGATACATAGTCAAGGCGCTAGCCTTCAGACCATCAGCTTTTGTCCGTGAAAAAGAAATGCGTCTTCTTGAATTTATTGTATTTGATAATAAAAACCTTCAAAACTATGCTTTCACGAGATATATGAAAGGAATGATTAAGAAGCCAAGACGGAACGTGTTAAACTCGGATTATGTTTGATTTAACATTATAAAAGTATGCATGAGTCGTATAACGTAGATTTATCAAATTAATTCGCTGTGGGAAAGTTGACACGGGTTCAGTTTGAAACTTATTTCACCAAGTTACAGTAAAGTCATATATTTTGGCGATGAAAATGTCCCAAATTTGTAATTAAGTATGACTTTGCGAGGTTAAACGCTGCGGCGAATTTTAGACATCCAAACATTATGTTCTACGCTTTGAAGTGGTTCACTAGCGTATCTTGTTTACGAATCAATCAAACTCACGAATACAGCAAAACTTAAACCGTCGCGAAAACGTATGAGTTTACAGTACGGCTCTATAACCTATTGAATATTTGCCTATCGATCTATCAGAAAGTAAAATACCACGGTTTGAATGTTGGTGTAGTCAGGGTACAGTATTGACTCTAAGGTTCAAATAAACGCTCGGTGTGCCCAATACGTAAACTAATATTTGATGATGAAAAATTAGAGCTAGGGCACGACCTTATAGGTCTATATTTGTGATATAAGTTGGACATATTTTCAATGTCGTTGGTATGATACGAAACGGATTTCATTGTTAATTAAAAGGTAACCTTTTAATGCTAAATTCTGTTTAAATAAGTTTAATTCAACTATTCGTTTTAAAATGAAACACGTTTCCGCAGCTTTCTGTTAATATAAATAAAAAAGTTCATTATGCATAGATAAGTTCACTACCTTAACTTTTCAGGATGCACGAATATTGACATGTTACGTTTGTATGCATAATGCTAAATATTACCCGTTGTCTTAGTGGGCCCTTTTCTGTTTTAATTTTTATTTCAGCTTATTTTTGCTGTATAGATTTTAACAAGATATCCACATGTAAATATTAGAGACTTATAAATCAATAATGGATTTGTTGCTTAGCGACATCAGACGCGAGTTGGGATCACTTCCGTATTTTGTCAAAATTCTTTGAATATGAAAATAAAATAAAAAATATGACCGGCATAAAATGGTGTATGCCTGTCTTTAATTTTCTATCGTGGCTTGATATCATTTGTTTTATATGCTTATGCTTTGTAATAGAAGGTGATATTGCTTTAGGAATGAGTCGCTTCATGTAAATGCCTTAATTTCTCATTACTTTAAATGATTAATACATGTTTACATGTACATATTTCAACAGTAAGAGGTACATTGTCTACTAAAGTATATCCGCGTATATTAACCGTAACATAATATTATGCCTTGACACAATGCCTTCGTTTAACCCCCTGTTACGTACTTACTACATGTATATATCAAATAGTTAAAATAATACATGTACATGTATATCACTTAACCGTGTGAATGTATTGATACATTGTTTTTCATGGTACTTAAGCTTAATGGAATAAGACCATAGACGTAGTGTATAGCGCGAAGTTAATGTCATTCAGGTCACAAATAATGTCACATTTAGGAATATGTCAAGAGATTGCCAACACGTCCAAATGCTACGTATGTCTGATCATTATCAAGTCACCTAAATTGTAAAAAATAAAGATCAACGGGTAGCTGCAAGCACCTTGGTGTTTGTTTAGCATACATACGGCCAAACCAAATCGTTTCTTCGTTAAGCGTCGGAGGACGGATAGGTTTGAGCATCTCGGGAAAGAAAAAACAATAAAATTTGAAACCTCTTACATCTTCAAAATCCCGAGTGAGATATTGCTTTCATAACCATCATGCTTATTCATCATCATGACCCCAACACGTACACAGCAGTAGCTTCTACATAAACACTTCTTGAGTCATTTCAGTAAGTTATTGTGATTGACAATGCTCCATAGCTATATATATTAACCATATGCCTACATGTATAATGATGATGATAGAAGTCTATTATGACTTGTTTTTTTTCGAGAGTTATGTTTTTATCTCAGGTAAGCTAGATAGGTTTTCGACTAAGGGCGGACGCCAAACGAAAATACTATTTGGTATGGCCTAATGGTAATCAAGGCACTGTCTGTTTTGTGAAGTAAATCTTACACGTCTAAGAGCTACACAGAAAACAACAAATTACAATAATTGCCAAAATACTCATTTTCAACCATTTTAAAAATATTTGGTCGCAAATACCAAAGTCAACTTATTTTGTGGCCGCAGATTTAGCCGCACTTGTCCGCATTTTAAACATGTCTAGATGGCAACGATACCCATTGTAGTCGTAAATACTAAAACGATGTATCACATTTTTTAATCAGTTAGTGAATTAAATTTTAATGCGAATTTTCTCACGCTTGGTACCTTCAAGCGATTTTTTCGCATGCCCTCGGTAAAATATAATACATATTCTACAAGATGACTCGCACCGATACGACATAAAATATTGTCACTTTATCACTGGTACACTGGAAAAATCGTAACCGTGTATTCATGAACTAGACAATTGCAAGGACACCATGCATATATTCATACATTTGTATATTCAGATGACAAATAATTTCACAATAAATTATTCAATAGATAAAATTAATTTCTATAGATCTAGATCGGTCTAGATTGATTGAATTTGATATCACGAAATGTTATAACTCTCCATTATAGCAAATTTGTGTTTTGTATGCAATTTATTTTATTAATTCAAACAAATTCAATGCGACGTCTTTAAAGGCGACAGTGTATGTTAGGAATATTGACATTCAACAGTTTTGTTCCTTTTGTATTAATACAAATAATTTACCACAAACTTAACAAATTACATGTACATACATTTCTGAATTATACATGTCAAATGCAAACTAAAACTTGTAAGCCCTATTACTAGTAATCGATAAGATATGAAAGCAAACAAAATTACTCGAATTTCTGAATTATATTTGTTAAATGTAAATTAAAACTAAAAGTCTCGTGGAGTTCGATAAATCGATGAGAAAATTTAATGAAAGTAAATAGTATGTGATCTAGGGTTACATTATCTACCCTGGTGTACATACAATGACTTATACAAATATAACTTCAAACAAATCCATAACTTTCCATTTTCGTTCCAGCGTTCAGTCGACAGCGTGTATGCTTTTCCACCTAACATAGGCGCTACATGTGTAATGATTTGTTATACATTTCGAGGGCTCATTGCAAAACTATGGTTCGCGCCATTATATAGTCCTAAAGTCGCCGTAGTTTTGCACCGAGCTCTCAATTTGTATTATTGGCTTACGTATCGTGTTACATAGTTACAGCCACATCATTATGTTACTAAGCCAGTATCCCATGGGACGATCATGTAACACAATGACATAATTGAGTGAGCAATCAACAATACAGACATACAGCTTTCGCTAATAGTTCTATTGATTGAATTTGTACATGCATGTAGCTGTCCTTTTAATAGTTCGTTGGGTTCATTTTACAAAATGTACATTTTTTCCATTCTTGATTCTGTGGTTCAAAGTTGGTCTATAAAGAGAAGCGGGGAGCAAGCATACTCACCATACTGAATTATGTATAAAGAAGCAAGAAATAGTGTAGACACGTCATTGATATCTGGAATTGTAACAGTCGAATTCGTGTTGCCTCAAGGGTACTGTCCAATGAGTTTCTCGTTGTACGTGTAACTTGTTTTACTGCTATAATTCGTCATCAAATTTTTTGTTGTTGTGACGGCTGATTTCACGCTAGTGACTTTAGTGTCTCATACCCTCCTGACGATGGGTAACACCAGGAATGAGGTGTCGAGAGTGATTAATATATTAAGTTGAAAAAAATGTTTAACAATCGACCTAAAAAAATAGTATAAACTGTCCATATAAGGAAGATAGGAATATTCCATTTCTAAGATTTGGAATTAATGCTGACTTGGCGATTTTATATCTTGAATCATTTCATTATGCAGGGAAACGCGCTTGGTTAGAAACAACGCCTGTGTACAAATTACGTTAGATTGCCCGATTGTATATACGTGTATACGTATGTTTTCATTAAAACGTCAAGTTGTTGAAATATTGCTGTGCACAAATATGCTTCCCCAATGAATGCACTTAAACATGTCAGAATAAAAATGTCATTATGTTGTTCGCGGCTATATGACATGTTTGTGGAAACTGGCATTATATTGTGACGTGGATATGATATGCTTAATAGTTTATTTTTTAATATGTATATGAAAGTGAAAAAGTAATCCGTAATTTACTACTTGTCAACATTTTTAATATACCCAAAACTTTGTGACCGTCTGGGGTAAACTTTTAAAGCAGATAAATATAAAAAATATACATGTGCGAAAGTGCTGACGTATCAAATATGGATAGTACGCACAATGTTGGTTTTAATGTTTTAGATTTTTTAGTGTCGAGAAAATAGGAAGCGTAATTTTTGTTTATTATTTTGTGGTGTTCAAAGTAAAGAAGGTAAATGTTGGTTTAATATTTTAAGTGTGTAAAGTGACGATACAGTGGATATTGTATTTCAAAATTACATAACTTTGTGCAGGGTCATATATATGTAGAAGGTAATGAACGCTCAACATTAGTGTTACACAATTACATACGGCGATATTCTTAATTCATATTTTGTGTTTGCCAAGACTTAGTGTGTATTTGCTTATTTATACACATACGGCATTACAATTTCTGAAATGAAGGGTTAGTTTTAAAACTCGCGATGCTGATCAGCGTCGACAACTATTTTGGGCGGTTATAATTACTGGGTTCCCTACCGAACAGAAAAGTGTATTTTCAGAAGCAAACGAAAATGTAGGCAATCGAACGCATCCTTTACATGATGTTGCCGTTCTTCTCTGCGATATCTGCGTGGCACTTTCGACTTCTTTCAAATATATCGAGCAGAAAAGCTTCTTAACAGAGGAGAACTAATCGAAAAAATCAAAAGGCCTCTCATGATTATGGTAGCTCTTTCGTTTGCACTTGTAAAAGGAACCGACGGTTGGGTTTAAATTTTAAAACTTCAAGTGTATATGAAACTTTATTATTTTATATTTTCAGGTTTTAACCAAATACAACACATTTGTTGGTTGACAGTTTTAGAAGCGTATAACAGGAAGTGACGTCATGAGTGCTAAACGGAAGAAGAAGGATGATAAGCCGCCACCGGCAACGGGGCCAGGAAGCAAGATCGTGTCATTGAACGAATCCCTGAAGAAGCACATCAAACGGATAGAAGGGACCAAGGTGCATCTGAAGTTTGGAACGTGTAATTTAAAGTCCTTACCATTGGAAGTTTGGACTAACGAAGAGCTAGCTGAGTTAACTCTTAAACTGAACTGTGAAAATAACAGACTCAAACGCCTGCCTAAATCAGTGGCAGTTTTAGAGAACCTGGAATATATAAATGTACGAAACAACGCACTAAGCGCGTTCCCAGGTTCTGTATCACGATTGAAGAAACTGATATATCTTGATATGACCAACAACAATATCAAGAAGTTACCCCCGGCAATACATAAAGCTACGGGTCTAGCTACATTATACGCGTCCAACAACAAGATACGGACGCTTCCAAAGAATATTGGAAAAGCGCCATCTTTGATGTACGTGGATTTGTCAAGAAATCAGATAAAGGCATTCAAGAAGGGAGTCTACGAGTTGTCGGCGACGGTGATTCTCGCTCATAACAAAATCACTGACATGCCTGCCGCGACAGTTAAGAAACCCAACATCCAGCGGTTAGATCTGTCACATAACGGCATAAGTCACATGCCGGAAACCATCGAGAAGCTTCAGCGTCTAACCTGGCTTGACCTTTCCCATAATTCATTGGACGACCTTCCGCCACAGATCGGTAAAGTCCGGTTTCTCAGCTATTTCAACTTATCACACAATAACATCAAATCACTACCGGAAGAACTATGGCATCTTGGTCCAGCTGTGACTACGCTACTTCTCGGACACAACGAGATGGGGGTACTGCCCGATGATATCCAAAGATTGAAGAAATTAAAGGAATTGGACGTTTCTGGAAATCAGCTGGAATACTTACCAGAAGGATTAAAAGAATGTGGATGCCTTCAACAATTGAACGCGTCGGAAAATAAACTGAACTCAATGAAATTCGCCGTGTACCTTAAATCGCTTGAAGTGCTGAATGTCTCGAAAAATGAAATCGAAGTGATTCCGGTTGAAATTTCGTCGATGAAGAATCTTGTTACTTTTGATGTGTCGGCCAATAAAATCAAAATATTGCCCGACTGCATTGGAAACATTCAAACATTGAAAAGACTGTACGTAGCTAAAAACAAACTGACAGTTTTACCGGATACCATTGGTGTAGGGCAGGTTCTGACGCATTTTGACATATCCGACAACCGCATCACAGCACTTCCGAGTGATCTTAGAAAACTACGGAATCTGGAAGAATTTAAGGTGGCTAATAATGAAATCGCAGGAATGCCTCGTTCCATTGACTTTCTGTATCAAATTCAAGTATTGGACATTTCTGGGAACGGTTTCACTGAACTTAACGTGCCTAAAACTTTAACTGACTTAAAACTCTCAAATAACCCCCTAACGGTCAATTATACTGATCTACGCTCTGCATTGGTTGTCATTGGCGATAAAGATCATCTACGAAATCTGACGTCATTGGAATTGTGCAATCTTGGCCTTGAAGAAGTTCCACCCAGCGTCTACAATCTCCGAATGTTGAAGCATCTGAACGTATCAAACAACAGCATTAAAACACTGGGCGACAACGTCTGCAAAATACGAGGTCTGGAGTCACTGGTAGCGGACCAGAACTTCCTGACCACATTACCAACCAATATAAGCGCCTTACAGAGACTGAGTACCATGTCCCTGGCTGACAACACCATAGAGGAGTTCTCACCTGGTTTGTTGAACTGCGTAGCACTCGAAACACTGAAACTGTCATCAAATAAGATCAAGGCTCTCCCGGAGAATTTTGGAAGACTGAACAAACTGATAAACATGGACTTATCCAATAATGAACTGTTGACTTTCCCAACTGATCGTATCGATATTTTGGCATCTTTACTCGCCTTGAACGTGAATCAGAATCACATTGATGAGATGCCAATCGATTTCCCATATTTATACAGATTACGTGAACTTCGCGCAGCCGGAAATGACCTAGGAGGACTTCCGGGAGAATTGGACAAACTCAAATCACTGGAGGTGTTGGATCTATCAGACAATATCATTGAAACATTACCTGAGAGTATATGTAAAATACCCGGCTTAAAGGACTTAGATGTTTCAAACAATAAAATTACCAAAGGGTATCCGAAAGCATGGGAGAATTTGCGCGCGCGCGCTTCTGTCAGCATGACCGAGCAGTCGTCTGTGAAATCACGGGAACAACGAGACCGGCCTAAACCTGTGTCCTCGGAAACCCAAGTCAGTCCAAAGTCAGGAAGGAAAGGTGGCAAGAAGGGGAAGAAAGGCGGGGCCAAATCAGCACCACCAGTGCCTATAGCCAGCGCTTCTGGTTAGGGGTTTGAGCTCGTGTAGTTAACTTAGCATTTATTTATCTAAAAATGGTAATCATACAAATTTTAGCAGTAAAATAGGTAAAAATGACACAGTAATGTGATTAACAAATAAATTGTGATAATTTAAAATGTGATATATCTGTTTTTATCTGTTTTAACTGTATACATGTCTAAATTTTGTCATTGTTAGTAATCAGTGCTTGAATGTATCCCTGGTACAGCCAGTGTAACCTCTCGAGAGCAACACCCTCTAACTAAGTACCAGTCTGCCTTTATCTGTTGTTGTTAACAGGTCGTTCCATTGAGTTATTGACGACCGGATATACACTGACAAGTGATAACATGCCGAGAAATAGGGTTTTCAATTTGCATATTACCAGAATCTTGGACAATACCAGTAATGGCGATTCTAGCATTTTTATGACGTCATTGTAAAGAGACATTCGGCTAAATAAAGGTCAGGAGGGTTGCTCTGTAGAGGTTGCAATGTGTGTATATATGTTTGTATTATATTAACAGACTATATATGTAATACGTATCAAAAAGTCTACGTTCCATTAGGAAATGTCAATTGTTCTTGTCTTATTGTAAGTATCATTTGCACCATAGCTGAATACATGTCAACCATTAATATACGAAACTGCATATTTGTACGATATGTACAAACTTATTTGACCAAATCACTGACAAGGCACGACTTTCTCGAGGAAAAGGATGTGCTTGCTATATTTCCATGCATAGAAGGTTCCATGAACTGGTTAGATTATTATAACTCAATGTTTGGACTGACACAGCATGCATACAAACTATATCATTGATAACGAAAAAAACGACTACTATTTTTTGGTAACATTTATATTTACTTTCTTTACTTACAGAAAAATATAAATTTAACAAGATTTTTTTTTTATTTTTCGTTTTAGTTTTCATCATTGATTCAGTTACCTGTGAATATTCATTCACTATTACTAAGTAGATCTATACTAATTGATGTTATTGGTGCTCATGAATTGTATTAAATTATCAGCTTGGAAGACGAAACTTTGCACAGAATCAGAGGATACATGTTCAAGCAAAATGCATGTAATTTATTAATTTTTGTCATTTTATTATGCGTCACAACCACAGCCTCTGTTGTATACATTTGTAGTATTACGTGTGGCATGCATGCATAAATGTATCGTTAAAATGATATTTAGTGCACCCAGGATAATGTGATGTTTACAAATATTGACCTGATTGGTCTACTATTGCAAAATCGGTTACTTAAATACATTTTAAAACACATATCGTCGATTGTATGCTAAAATAATACTGATAAATCGTGCACGCTTGGTTAATCCATCTATATGGCTTGTACCAAATTTTACCGCCTTTCTCGTTATCCTGGGTGTACTATGACTATAGTATGTATGGTTTTCTATGAAGTATTATTTTCTCAGAGCATTATGGGAAGTACTAATACATTCATGTACGTATTTCCATTACTTGATTATATACATTTTATACTTGTTAGATTATTTGTTGAGTAAAGTATGTACATGTAGAAATTGAAATGGTCTCCGTCTTTTGTATGATACCCGCTGACTTAGAATTAAAAGGTCGTAAGTAATAACTTGATATTTTGAGAAAACAAGAAATAACTGTCTGAAACTTACTCTTTACTAAATGGAGAAACCAACTTTTTGGACTTCAGTTTGATCAACATGACAAGTTCCGATTTTCATAAAAATGGGGTCGAAGGAAGCACCTTATCATGCAGATTTCAAATATGTATGAGTCTTATAAGTACTAGTAGTATTTACGACCTTCACATTCTGAGCCAGCGAGTCAAACAGACCAGTCTCCGCTTTAAGTATAGAAGGTAATGAATTCGAACCCTGGCCACGTCACACCTTGGACCAACAACAGTACTGGTATTAACGAACTTGCTATGCATACCACATGTAAAATGTACTACACGGACCAAGGAGTGGCTGTATCCAAGCACACTCGCTGTGTATCATACATGTATAACCCAAGACGGAAATGTCACTGTGTCGGAGAAGGCATCACTTCCGGTGACCCATTGCATTGGTGATTGCAGTTATACATTCATGTGTAAACAAGTTTGCTAATACGTATATGCAAATATGGGAACACATGTACCTATATTGAAATAATATACGAATACATTCCTATCTAGTGCATTTGATATGGACCATCACTGGATTCACAAATATCTACCAGACCAGACTCGATAGGTCATATCATTTGTTTCACTGACTTCGTCTATAGTTGTGTAAGATAAAGTATAATAATATCCGGACCAAGTTTGGTGCTGTTGACAACTGCTCAACCGGTGTAAAATCAAGAAAGGCCACCAAGTCTTAACACTGAAGTATTTTTTAATCCGTTTCATGGATTGTCTCCCTTATGGATTCATTATATCCAACAGTTTGAATAATTAAGCAGCCATCTTGGATTAATATAATTTTGTAAAGGAAAAAAATGAAAGGTAAATTAAGTGCCCGAATGAAATGTATAGGGACAGAAAGAACAGCAAAGGACCGAATGAATTGTAAAGGAGCCATAGGGACCGAATGTTTTATAACGGCACTATTGCTGTGTTCAGACAGCGGTGTTAGTAATGGTTCATCATTGCCTTGATGTATGTTCAATCTATTTGGAATATAAATATAAATGCTCTTCATGTTAGTTGGTTAAAGGTTTTCAGTATAAATCAAGGAATCGTGAACATAATCTAATTGCTTATTAGATGTAACAAAACAATGTGTTAAAACATAGGTGTTTTTATTAATTATTTCACAATACCGTATATTTCCGGCCAAACATCACACTCGTACATAAGTCGAACTCAATAATAGATGACAGGATGAACTGTGGCTTCAAATCGTGACACTTATAAGTCGAAATAACGGATTATAAATAAACAACAAAAACAAAATATGCAACTCTTTAAATTCTTTATAAGAAGCACAAACCAAATGATTAGGAATAGGAAACATTTCATACAACTATATGGCTAACAAATAATTCATTTAAACGCATAATAAAATTCAAAATATACACAATTAATTCCATTTATTTTATTAATCTGAGATATCCTTATGTAAATACTAACGGAAAACAAAAGAACGTACATTTTATATAGAACTAAAACAATATGAAATACAGTTATTCGATGCCGCCAGGAGGCGGCATCGAGTATGAAAGGGTGCAAGCAGATGTCCCAGGAGGATACAAGATTTGATTGGTTATAACGCTGTTGGACTCGCCCGTCAGGGGTAAAATAAAATGATAAATGTTCGGTAGGTACTAAAGTCCAAGTCCCAGGAGGATACAAGATTTGATTGGTTATAACGCTGTTGGACTCGCCCGTCAGGGGTAAAATAGGATGATAAATGTTCGGTAGGTACTAAAGTCCAAATCAGTTCGGAACGGGTGTTTATATAACGGCTACATATGTTGCAATTTGCGGGTCTTAGCAGGGGCTATTAAAAAGTAAAAAAAAACTATTTGCGCGGAGCGGCGATTTTCCTTTCGAACTTTTATGGAACATGTTAAATACTTTCATGTCTGTCAGATATTTTTTAGTTATGATTTTCGATTTTTTCCAGTTCTTAGGTTTTGTCTTAATCTAAATTTGATAAATGCAAGTGTTTTTTTAATCTCTATGTTTCTTTATTTATGTATGTCAGAATAGTTTGTTTTGCCAAAATTTAAACGGGTAAATATAGCTTGCCAACATTGAACTGACACTTCTTATTTACAAAATATTCATATGCGCTCCTATACTCCTGCCAAATGGAACTAGTTCTATGCATATTTTAAACTATGTTGAACGTATTAATTCGCAATAAATTTACTTATCAAGCTCACAAACCACGAAATAACAATGTCCTTTAGTGTCAGTTTCACGTTGTCAGGCTATACCACGTTATTGGAATACACTTTGTTATTTTATGAAACATGCTAAATGCCATCTGTGAAGCATTAATCAATATTATAATGGTGCTCATATTTCTAAAACATGTTATGTTCATTTGAATAAATATTTCAATAGAAAATAGAATGTTTTCATGTTTTCTATTCTTTCCTGGTGTTTCACTGCCTTCAAGTTTTTAACCAGGTTTTCCAAAGGAAAACTCTGGTTATTAGATTGCTGAATGTCGGCGGGCCTTAACAATTTCTTCTGTGCACAACTCCTCCTACATTTCTTCATAGATTTCAACCAAACTTTCAGAGAATGATTGTCATCATGTGACCTGGTGCATATTATCAGGGTTTTATGATTCAACCAATTTTGACGGAGTTATGGCCCTTGAAACAGAAAAAATTGGCCGCTTTCCTTATGTCGCACGGTACTCAAAGTACACGACATAGATTCATGAAACCTTCACAGAAATGGTCAGGATGTTTTCTCTACACCTGGGGTTTCACTCCCCTTTCAGTTTAGTACATCCAGAGTTATTAGCCATTGAAATGGTGTAAAATAGCCATTTTTTACTTGTTTCACATGCTACTCAAAAAGTATTTGACCTAGGATCATGAAACCTTTATAGAAATGTTTGACAGCATGTACTCTAGTGCACCTGGGGTTTCACTCCCCTTTCAATTTAGTACAACCAGAGTTATTGCCCTTGAATTAGTGAAAAATACCCATTTTCAGCAATCTTAAGTTTTTGCAGCGTACACTCAACACATGAGAATAACTTCCCTTGTGCATCACACATCACGCCGGAATTTTAGTTTGTTTACAAGTTTCTACCAATACCTTTTACTAAATAAAAAGATTTACTTAAAAAGAACTAGCGGCATCTTTGATGCCCAGCATCAACATTTCACTTGTACAAAAATTGTTAAAGATTTGTTAGTGAGTAGTATGTACAAATCGAATCCAGGTTGCAGTTAATATTTCATTTTAGAATATTGGGAACAAAGCACCAGAGGCCAGGCTAGAGATCACTTCGCTCATTCAATTATTTGTCAAAAGCTGTTTGTCAGATATCAATGAATGATCAATCCATTGTCGCATGTACAATATTAACAACTGAACTTAAATATGTTCATTTGTCAAGTGAATTCTCGATTCACAGTTGGCGTTAAATTCCATTTCATTTTAGGTTTAATTAAGTCATCTACCATTTCCGGTAAACTATTTTTTTAACAACTCCTTGCACTGCCCAACGTTTGTGTCGTTAGGTTCCACTGTCAATATAATTACACATCGAAAAGTTCAAATGTTGATATATGTATATTAAACAGATGGGTTCCATTGTCAATCCATAATACATTTTGTTTGGAAAGCCAGGTTGCTCTTGAAGTTGATGCGTATTAACTCTAGCTGTATAATTGGTTTGTCATGCATGTATAGCATGCAGAAGAACAGAAGAATTAAGAAAGTTTTACGGTTTATGTTTTTTATCAAGAAAACTAGAATTAGTTTATGTCAAGTCCTATTCAAAATCCTACGTTTTACATCTCGATCTTAGAAGAAGTCTCCATAGCCCACCTCTCTGCAAAATGCTTGAGTTACACGCGACAAGTCGTAGTCCGAACCTTCCACTTTTATATCTAAATCACGTTTCAAGTCCCGTCTAAGTGACAGCAATGCTTGCAGTTTAGACTCTTTTGTAATTTTACGAAGCATATCAAAACGAAAAGGTGGGAACTCGTCTGGATAATGCTTGAACATTTCTCCGATTCGTGAATTGGAATAGAAGAAATGTGGCAATCTTCCCGTCTCCAGACATTTATCAACCAAGGCAATCAGGAAAACAAGTGCCCTTTGTGCGCCATCAATCAGCATGTTTGGATAAACGTAGCATGTGTACAAGATCAGGTAGCATGTGAGCTGCTTAAAGTGATAGGACTGCAAGACTGTCGCTATCTGAGGTGGGGGAACCTTCCTATTTTTTACTTTGGTCATGTAGGTTTTCAGGATACGAAGTGCGGTCAAGATGTACTGCTGTTTTTTATCATCCTGCGCGACATCAAAAACAAAGCGCTCATATGCAACCGAATTGACTAACCAGACTAACCTCTGATCAGCAATTTCCAGCGCCTTGGCGGACTCCTCCTCTTTCCATTTGCATATCGCATGGATGGGAGCATCAACTTTTCTTCCAGAGCATACAGATTCGCTATCAATTTTCAGGCGTAGAGCTGGTATAATGTCTACATCAATTTCATTGGTCAAGTCAGCAGGCTGTCTCCTTCCTGAGGGAAGGAAATAGTCATTGGCCTCCTCATCAAAGGTAATAGTAATGTTTACAGCAGGTGGGTTCGATTTTCGTGTGATTTTAAAATCAAAACTTCTATCTAGTCTGATTTGCTCTTGTACCTCAATGATAGACTGATCAATCAATGACTGGAACACGGATCTGTGAAGCATTTTTGAACTAAGATAGAGGTTACCATCTTCACTTATGAAAATTTTCTTTTTCCATAGGTTTGGACATTTCTTTTCAACCTTACTTGCTGCCTCATTGACCCTCAAGTAACAGAATCCAGGTATTTTTCTATTGTCTTTCATAATGGAACATTCTTCCAGATGGATACCTTCAATATGAAACTCAAATCCAACATCAAACTCGTCAGGTGCGATGACTTTTAGTCCATCTCGTGCGCTTCCTTGAAGAATATAAGAATCAATTTTCAACTCCCTATAGTGCACTTCAGCTCTGTCGATCATTGCAGCTTTCAAGCGCTTTTTTACCTCTTCCACAGCATTACATGCTCTGCTCCACTGTCTCCGTCCAATGTCCATTTCTCCTGAAAAAGAAATATTCGTATAAATGTACATTGGGGTTGAGAATTGCTGTGTGATAAAAGTAAAAGTTTACAGAGTTGCCACTTAGTTTAGAAATTGACTTGTCCATTGGCTTAACCATACTTTTCATTGACCTCTCCAGTATTACCGTACTTTTCAAGCTCCTTCCAAATCTACCGCTTGGTATGATTAAGGCTTTTAACTACAACCTAAATTTGACAAAATATTACGATTGACAGTCAAGTCATCTATAAACTTATAAACCTTGTCGAGAACATTGCACTACAGTTTTAATAATGAAACACTTATCTTAGGTTTTGGAACAGTATGTAGCCGATTACTATACATGTAGTATGGCAGGTTGTTATCGTATATACTTACCTACGTATGGTGAAGTTCGTATATTCCCCAACCATACCGTGTCACATGTTCCATAATTGGCCTCGGGTCTTTTCCATTGATTAAATTCTGGTCCAATATGAAGTCTTAACATTTGACCAGATACACTTTGCTGAAAATTATGAACATTATCATTTACATGTACATTTTTTTTGTATTTCCATAATCACGTTTATTTTACATTATCAGGTATAAATGTATATCGTCGATTAAGGAACCTTCTTCGTGTCCTTTCTTAGCAATACAAAACGCAATACAAAATCGAACAGGGGTAAGCAGCAACTACATAAACTGGAAAATATTCCTACACAATTGGCCTTCTTATCTCAAGGACTTCTAAAAGTAATGAGCAACACAATCAAATATTGCACACAAATTGATTATTTCAAGGACAACAACAGAATAGTAAATGCGACATAGGCTGACTAGCATTCTTATCCAAAGCAAAGGCTTTAGCCGAATTTACTGACAACACAAACCGATTTTCATCATTTCATAAGTCGTTATTCTTTTAATACTGGTAATATCCGAATAAAATATATAGGTGCTTCACGACACATGTTGAATAGCATTCCAGTTTGGGACTACACAAGCCAAATTTCGTAGTTTTCATCACAACAATAACTTTACAAATACTGATCGAAGCCTAATAAAAATATGTAGGCGCACAATAACTCTGATGACACATTAGCTGGTTAATATTTCGAAAACGTTTGAAAATTGTATCACAATTACTTTCGAAGTTAAAGACGAATAAAGCCTTTGGGGCGGACACGTTGGATATCAAACTGACAGCTGGATGAACAATGGAACATATATATGGCAAATGAACAAATATTTGGCCGGGAGAGCCCAACACATTGTCATTGGTAGGAAATTTACAATACTATTTTGTGTCAGTTGCCACCTGTTTTAGTAGTCAATTCTATTATTATTAAATCTCAAATATCCATTTGTATATGAAATATGCAGAATACCTCGAATTTATTCAGTCCAATATCTAAATTGTGTCTTACTGGTTCTTCGTCAGATGAACTCATTTCATCAGTTATGGCTCTACGATTCGATTTAGGAGCTTCATCTCTACAAAAATAAAATAATGTTTTGTCAAATTAAGACCCTGTGACACAAACATTCCATTCAACTAATGTAAAACCGAAATACACAATCAAACACAACTGGTTGCTTGTGGAACTACTTTTGCCTATTTGGCCGTTTCCCTTCACACGTGAACCGTCAGATTTTCACCCAATCTGCAAGTACCTTAAAGTTTGTAATGAACTTGTTCCTTGGGTAGAAGTATGCTGGTGATTCTGTAGACATCAATTAAACACGAAGTTTATTGAAAGGTGGTGGTGTTGAAAAAATATGAATTTCTTCACAAGGGCTTAATGTTGATTTATCCTGTGTTGCTGGTTATTTAATAAAATAATAATGTACTTAAAATACTTCTTTATAACAATGGTAATGAATGTATAACAATGCCATTTGAACTCTATGATATAGCTGCGATAAATGTCCATTGCGGACAAACACACTAAACACATGTTCCAGTTTGTGACTTTTGATACATGGCGTTGTTCAACTGTAGCCATCCTTAATGATTATTAATTTGTACATATTGCACATTTTTATATCAGTTTTAAGGTTTTATTGACTAAACTGCCGATAGCACAATGCATAATTGCAGAAAGTTTCCTAATGTACGACGTCAAGTACTATTTCAGATACTTAAAAAATAATGTTGTTTTTTTGTATAATTTAAAAAAAGTTGATAATTATTGATTGATTGGTTGCGTTATTCTAGAAGAAGGCTAGTGCTATAATGTAAACGGTGTATGAAATAGAATAATTGCTGAGGACAGATGACCACAGGGACATTGTTTTATCAAAGCATTTGCGGTAATCGTAAACTTGCATTCAAATTTGAATCCTTTATAATTATTTAACTGTTACAAATTCTGGTAAAGCGATAGGTAAAACATCAGTTATTTAATTCAGTTTATGATTTTAAACAATAAATTTCCCTCATTTGTAGATGCAAACGCGTTATAAGTAATTTAAATTTGAGCGTAAGTCAAATATTTTCCTAAGTCCTTTGATAAAACAGTACCAGGGGGCTCACAAAAACGATAAGCTTAAATATAGAATCTGCTTAGAGATAAGATAAAGACGGTAACACCTATTACATCAGTAACAAAAAGTCTAAAGTGAATTTACTTATTGGAAAAGATATACTGTCCCAGTTTGAACAATCCAAAACCTACTGCTCCAACTACTGCTGCACCTCCCACTGCTACTCCAGCCGTAATCAGATTGTCTGAAGATAGTAAAAACGGTACACTTATAATACAAGTAGTACAAATAAGAACTGATATTACACAATAAGAATTTTATACCGTAGAACAATTTGTTCAATTATCATTACAATGTATATAACAAGTATGAAGAATGATAATTTGCATGTAGGTATATTTCTTACATATTTTAAGTTCGACCCATTACTAGCTAGTAATAATGCCCCAGAATCCAAAAATGATATGAGGACATCGGACAGGAAAGGCAGTACTCAACTTAACCAGCCGAGCACAGAAAGCAGTAACAACACAAGTACACGGAGCAATGCCCACACATAACCAAACGGAATGATTGAAAAGCCCAAGTCCCCGTTGTAAAAATGCAGGATGACCTAGTTTCACAAAGAAATAACAAAACAAACGAGGATTTCAAGTGACCGAATGAAACACAGCTAAGACACGACCTAGTTCCTCAAGTCCCCACTGCAGGATGACAAAGTTTCAAACATAATACATGAACAATGAAAACAAAAGCTTTGTCTTGTTGAATCAACGAAACATTTAACATACAAAGAAGTATACTTTTAACGACAACTTGGTCAGTCTTTAACCGAAACTGAACTCGGCCTTGACGTAGACAATGGCAATTTACGAAGTAAGTAGAACATTTACCATTTCTGATTTTCCTGTTTATATAGTCCTTCCATTCTTGAAATTGTCGATTGTAAGATTCCATTCGTAACAACTGTTCTGTGCACGTTAAAGCATCCTCATACTTCTGAAATATGACATCAAATAACGCAATAACGACACATCATCAAAATACTAGTTGACTAAAGTTAAAAAGAATCTCAGGGTTGCCAGCTACTTAGGTGTAAATTCCTTGACTTTTCCCTGACTAAAACATACTGTTCATTGACCAGTACTGTGGTAATTTTCGAACTCCTTATAATAAATTATGGTTGTTCTTTTGTATAACTCACATTCTGTACAACTCGTATTTGGGAAATAAAATGACTATTTAAGCAAACAATTATGTAATTCCAGCAAAAACATACTTTAAAAAAATGTTTTAGTTTGGTGCAAAGCCACAGAATATATCAAATATCGACCCAGAATTTCATATAATTCCCTGACTTTTCATCGACTTTTCTTAAATTTTACTTTTAAATAACCATTTTCAAGAATTCCCTAACAATTCACTCACCTTGAAAAAAATCAAATTTCCCTGACTTTTCAAGGTCGTACATCCCTGAAGATGGTCTTACTAGCGAATCGGTCTAACTGTTGAACATTTTTGCCACAAATTTAAGACTTTTAGAGTATGATTTCTAAACAATTATAATGATCAGGCGTATTGATATTAAACAATGTTCGACTGTTCGTACAAAGTTCTTATTGTCTAATACATGTACTGTGGATATATTACTACATGCACACAAAATAAAATGTAGATACATATGAGGTGTTCTTCAGGAAAACCAGCTATTTTGACATTATATAATTACAATATGAAACAATAGTTTGAAATACCTCCAAAATCAGAAAAAAATATATATACATTATTTCTATTTTAAGTAACTCACCCATATACTAGTAGTACTATTTATCTTAGCTTTATAGTGTTCCGTGAAATATATCAAAATCACAAACTTCGTTGCTATGGTGACCAATTTTGGAAGAGTGCTCAGATTGAGATAACGTTTGAATGACGTTTGCGATGTCACACAAAAACTCTGAATATGGACTCAATACAATTAGCGATGACTTCCTTAAACTCAAGATAATAACATAATCATTTGTCAAAATAACAGGTTTTCCGGGAGACTGACTCATATACATGTGAATATACCTCTTGTTTTGTGTATCCTATAGTTAAGTAGTACATGCAGTCTCGTTTAGTCTGGGAATCCTCAGTACTTGCAAACAACTCTGACACAAAAGAAAGCAATCCTAAATGGGTTTAGCGTCGGATATTGAAAAAGCATAAGGTACACTTGGTGGTTTATCTAAAGGGATTCTAGATAACCGTTGTTGAGGCAGATATCGCTGGCTTAGAATAAGACTAATGCATATTTGAAATCTACATCATTAGGCGCTACTTATGAGCCTATTTTCACGAAAATCGGAATCATGTTGACCAAACTGAAGGTGAAAAAGCTTGTTTTACCATTTATAAGTAAAGAGTAAAGAGTTTTCTTGTTTTCTCAAAATATTGATTTTGTAGTTACGACCTTCTCATTCTAAGCCAGCGATGTATACATGTCATACATGTCACTACACTTAAACGAATTTCTAATTGGCCACCCTAAAAATATTATATCATCCGAAATATTATATCAATAAATCTTAGGCTGTGTTATTTGTTCATTACACGCACTAATTTATCGATTTCCGGAAAGAAATGGCGTATTCATGTACAAAATCATTCATGCGTAACGGTTGGTGCAAAATTGCATTTTTGCACGTTGGCCACGTGCACAGCTTGGAATAGCATCGTATTTAGTATGAATTTGTTCCCTGTTGATGGACTTTTTTAAAAACACTATAATTTGTGATAGTGAGCCATGTGGAACGCGCTCATGTTGTCAGATGAATGCATACATTGAACGAATTTCTGATTGGCCACGTGTTTTTATAACGTAATTTAAAAAAAGGCTTTTAGAAGAAATAATCGAAACCCCGATACTGTCCAATTTTACTGATAGAAAATATGTTTCTCGCAGTAATTCGAGCTAAACCCAGCGTTATTCTAAAAATCGCTTTTTTCAAAATGACGCTTTGACGTACATGTCTGGATTTTGGTGCTGGTACTCGTCACTGTGTACATACTTATGAGGACCAGGAACCATCTAAACACAAGTTTAAAGTAATTTATTTGTTTTATATATGTCAAGCAAATTGTATGCACTGGCTCTAATCTAAGATATCAACAATCATTTTCAAGATTTGGAGTCGATATTAGTTATTTATTCAATAAAGCACTTTAAACAGTAGAACGTATGCTCGAATAGATGTACATTGTTTGTTCCTATTTATTAACATTGCCAGTTTAAATATTCATACCGTTCAACAAAGAAATACCACGTGTGATGTCCACCTTTGACCTACTCCGTACTAGACAGCTTCCGTACTTGGACTGTGATCTCTCATTTGGTGTACCGGAACTCTCTGTTTCTTCATAATCTCGTCGAGCTTGCTGAAATAGAAGAAGAAAGGTAACGAAACACAGTCATTTCTTGAAAAATCTTGGGGAATTTTATTTCATGGAATTTTTGTATATCTGATCGATCAAAGGAAATCAAAAGACGAAGATCTACATTTTAAAGTGTATATCGTCGTTTCGGTCGAGTGCCTACTGATGGACATCTATAAAACCATCCGTATACCAACTGAGCTGTAATCCATGAAGTTCTTTAAACACATATTTTCCTTTAGGCCAGATGGAACAGTATCAAAATACCAAGTATATGTGTGCTTAAGAGGCTTGTTATGTGCAGCATAACAGAAAGACCGAATATGTCAATGTTTCACAGCGATTAAGTTAAAATGCGACCTTAAGGCTTTAAAGTGTAAACATTTTTTTTCTCAGATGACACAGCTTCGAACTTGACCAAGCCGTTTGATAAAGTCGGTTTTTGGTAGCAACTTCTAAAAAGTAGACCTATAGGTTCAACGTATTAGTGCTAAACGGTTGTTCTAAGCACATGTAACTGTGCAATTGCTAAAAAGTAAAACAAAAACACATTTGGTAAAATTTATATTTTGCCTAAAGGTAGTTTTGTTCTAAAGAAAAACGAATTGAATTAGAATCTATAAGGTATTAAATACAAGATTTGGCTTACAATATATTCAAACAAAAAATGTACAGTAATTACTTTCATACAAAACATTGTGCTACAAACATGTCCATCAAGGGGGCCTAAATATATTTAGGGTATTGATAGTTTAAGTAGAAATCTGCATGGAGATCAATGTCAATGATGGACGTTTCGATATTTCTTTTGGCGTGACAGTCACAGTTAGTACATTTTCTTGTGTACATGAGATAACCAACTACCCATAAGATAGTCACCTATGATCTGTTTTTAGTCTGTCAGTGCAGCGATAAAAGCCTGGAAGTAGGGATCACGGGTGGTAATCATGTCTTCCATCCTCTATAACAAAACTTCACATAGCCTATCATATGCGCATTGCTTTTTTACTAACGTTACAAGTTAGTTTGGTCTCCTAAGTTGAACACATTATGAGAACACTCGTTGAATTTGATCCGGACTTTCATCGCAAGACGCGTAAGTTGCACGTCAAGTGTAAATAGTTGACCAATTATGGAAAATAAAGGTTTCTGGGACAAGAAAGGTATAAAATCATAACTGTTGTTTGATTATATCACGAAAGAAGCATGTATCGATTTTTACGAGGATTTTTCGGCAGTATATTTACATTTTACGAAAGTAGTATGAAACACGTTCGATTTTGTAAAGTAAATAACACGAACAAATATCGCCATGGTTCAGAACGTTCAGTTTCTTTGTTTTTAACATCTTATGTTTTTTACATATTATACCAACCCATAATTTTATCTATGTATGTACTGCGTTCACAAAGTTTGATTTGAGTGAATTTCAGTCACATTGTGAACAACAAATATCAACCATACAGAAAGAGAAAGGAATTCAATGCATGTACGTATATTTACCTAATCAAATGATATCTTTGACTGATAATGTTGATCTATACGTGTCCATGCCTGATGCTCGATAGCATGCATATTACGATCACTATTTAGGCCTACATATCTACAACATTAATGCATATCACGTGAAGCACACTAGTCAATTTGCAAGCTAGCTTGTTTCCATTACTTTTATCAGGGATGTTTTATTTCAACAAGTCCTGCTTCAAAACAGCCATAACACAAACAGCACAAAACAAGTACATGGTCAACATACATGTACCGCCCAATGTAAATGTTACATGTCAGTTTCATACACATTGTACTTACTTTTTCAGATAATGACGAAGGCAAAGTCACGCCTCACCATACAGAGGTCAAAAACACCTATAGGAATATGAAGTCAACTATATTCAATGGGGGTAACGTATGGAGTCGGAAGTGGATATACATCGACTATTTTAATGGCCGTTTTATGTCGATTCGGTTAATAAATCTTGACTTTTCAATGCTTAGTAAGGCCTTTGTGACGCGTAGTCACTAGGTCGAGATTGTTTGACTACCAAACCACTATCCAGGACCCCATTATTGACAAGCACTGATAGAAAAAATCCTGTGATTGACCTTAATCTCCACTAAACAACCAATCTCCATGTACATGTTTAGGCCCCCGCCCCCTCCCCGTAGTACATACCCATAAAGTTTCTGCGTCCACTATGTCTTCTATTAGATACTCCATATCCTTTGAATTCATAATCACATATACATGTGTAACGTGTTACTTTATACACACAAATTTAATCTTATCAGCAGTACGGTATGTTACACAAATGAGACAGATTATACACGGACGGTATATCTATAAACAAGATCTCAACCTGTTCCATTTTCAGAAAATGTTAGTGGGTCGAAAATGTGCGACTCATTTCAACTCCTCACAATGGTTGTTTTGTTAGGTAATCATTCGTCATCATCAAATGTCACAATTAGGCTATTCCAAATGGTCTGGAAGTAGTGCCGTGTTCTCATAACAAACGACATAAAGTAAATAAAAGTTTGTAGTTGCTGCATAATCTACTTTCGGTTTAGGCAAGTACTAAACTCCAGTATATACCGGTAAATACCGGTAATATACACAGTGATCTCCCTTGTTGTTATCCTTTGCAGCATCAATTTAAAATCACAGTTACAATATTTCAAAGTTAATCAAGAACAGTTTATAAACATAAATTCGTCCAGCAGGTAAACTATGTGTATCTAGCTTTATCTTGATATACCTGGGTTAACGGTAAAACCCGGTAGTTCCCTCATTAGTATTACTTATTTAATCTACTATATTAAACTGTATCACTGATAAACTGTAAAACGAAATTGTTTTTATGTAAAGGCCTATTTTTTCTAAAGTAGCAAGATTTTCAAGCAATCAAAAACAAGAATTGATTTTGGATATCTTCATAAAATAATCGCAGTCATACAAATGAAGTTAAAACAACTTTTATTCAAATTTTGTCGAAACCGATCACGGTCGAAACCAACATAACCGTCCTTAGAGCGTTTTATACTGTCGAAAGTTAAAGTGTTCGGTATAGGCTATTTGATAACATAACATTTAATTCTAAGACCTAAGTGACCATTTGTTGTAATTGTCCTATGGTATTGTGACAAAGTTCTTGTGCCTTGTGTCTTTTTATGGGGATTCTTAAAAGTGACCTAAAATGACCCAAATATAAGAATTTATATTTTCTTTGAGACAATCATGTACTGTGATCTGCTGATTAAAGGTACATGATCTAATCAAGTTATGTCCAGTTTTTAATGAAAATAAGGTGTCCACAATAGTTAGTACCCACCTTATGGTGCGCATGTTATCATTTAGGGTCATCCAAGAAATATTGACGTAATTTGATGAGAAATAAAGCGTAGCACCAATTAAAATATAATCACGACACATACATTTAAGAAAACTACAGAATGCTAGATTTGCAACCAGAAATAAAAAGAAGTTATAACAGGGACTATGAAATTCCCTGTCGGATTTTCTCATACCTTTTTAGTCATACAGCGATTTATCATTTAAAAAAAATGAATTTAAAGTTTTTTCATTCATGATTATACCTTGTACCTTTATCTTCTGTTTGACTTTTAAAGTATTGTATACAAGTATTTAAGCCACCCCGAAACACAACTTTCGTTTTAACACAAGAGCTTATCCATGTTATTCGTGTCAAATTTGCTAACATGGAACGATGTATTTTTTCATTCAGAATGGGTATTTGTCAATATTTGAACGAACTGCACCCATGTCGGTCATAGCTCATTGTTGTATACCGTACACCGGATATTGCTAGTAAGGTGAGTAATATAATCAATTGTCTAGACATTCGAATGGAGACCAGGGTAAGTATAGGGACACGTCGTAAGTGCCACTTACGACCTTATAAGACAAATGCATATTTATTTGAAATCTATATCACAAAGCGCTTCTTAATTATCAGCCTATTTTTATGAAAATCGGAACTTGTCATGTTGACCAATGTAATATAATACATACGCACATGGCTGTCACACCAAGCTGACGAAATACTTAGTAGTAATCAATTAAAATGCTGTAAACCCATCATGGAGGCACGAGCTCATGATATACCTTGACAGATATTAATGATGATCGTGATGAGGATTGAAGTAATTAGATTTAATGACGTACGGTGCGTTTATATGACGCACGGAAAGAATCCCTTATAAACTCGGAAAGAAACTAGACAAGAGGGATAGTCCAGTCCACGGACTAGCTTGTCACTCGGCGGATGCCGCAGTGTGGATATTATGTTACGAGAACTAATGGCACTTATGAACATATTGCTTAGAGAACTACTTTGAATGTTTCGTGAGAACTTACATGCTTTTGTGTTATAGCTATTTAGACTATTTATATTTGGTGCTTTGGGAGTTAATAAAATACCTAGAACTTATACGAGTATTTGGACTTATATTTCATACCTTGAAATATGATAGACTTGTGTATGTTTATAACAGTACTACACTACACTGTTGAATACCAGTACAGCACAACACTACACCAAACTGAAGTTGAAAAAGCTTGTTTTACCATAAATGAAGAGTAATTGTCAGACAGATTTTCTTGTTTTTGCAAAATATTGAGTTTGTAGATACGACCTTCTCATTCTAGGCTAACGATATGTAAACTACTGACTTCTTGTTGCTTGTGTCGATTTAAAATAGACGTGTCTATAGAACACACTGGCAAACGTACGCACTTCGGCTAACATAAACTATGGTTAAATAGAATTTTACTTACTTTAAGTTAGTGTCTGATAGGTACAAATATTGTACGCGCTGACTGGCTATGATCATAGAATCAGGGACATCTTCTGTACCATGCACTATCCCCCCAAAAACTAAAAATACTCAAACTCTTTTGGGACCTCGCCTATATTGATACTCCGATGGCGAGGATAAATAAAAAAAAAGGCTATGATCGAATCATTTTTGCACAATCATAAACAATGTACATGACTTGCATTTAAGAAAGGATATTGTTTTCATTTAGTATTAAATAGTTCGCAAACGCACACACCTACTCAGGTTCGAGAACTTTGAAAACGCCCCAACTTAACTTAAAATCAAATATCGCTTAAGATATTATTTTTCATAATTGAATACTATAAATGTTATAATTGTATGCGTGTGTGTTATTTTCTTCAAATAATTCCATTTAGTTTGTAATAAATGATATCACGTTTTCTTTCTAGACATCGGAATTCCGCCGTATTACGATTAAATGAGCAAAATGCCGCGTTTGGAAACCTCACCCTTCACAGTGACCTGCCTGTGGTGGTGTGCTTGCGTGATTCTCATTTTTATAAAACGCAGACTGGGGTGCTTATACACTTGTTAAATGTTATAAGTACACCAACGTGCAATGCGTATCCGATAATTCGATGATTGTAATTTGCCCGCTGCGAGCAGTGAACCGTGAATTTTTGAATTATACAAAATGCACGTGCGAAACAAATGATTTTCGCACGGAGTCTCAAAATGTTACATACACATTGTCCATCAATACCCACACCAGGAAAACACAAAAACCGGAAGAATTACGATAAAAGACCGTACAAGAGAGGTTTGTGAAACATTCACGTCTCTTGACAGTAAATAGCCTAGTGTAGCTAAGGTCACAACGACCTTAACCTTTGACCTATCGAACTCAAAATTAGTAGGAGCCTACATCTGATAACTAGCAACCTCTCTGTAAAGTTTTACGATCTAAGATCCTATATTTCTTATGGATTGGACCAGTGATTGTTGTGTGTTCAAAGGTCATGGTGAGTTTGACCTTTGATCCAAATGACCCTGAAATTGAGTCAGGCCGTCTGATGAGGTTCAATAATCTCCACTTAAAATTTCAGAATCCTAGGTCCAATCGTTTTGGAGTTATTGTTGGAAAACCATTCGGCAGGTCGACCGACCGTCTATTTGCACGTAACGCTATGTACTGTGTTGGTGTACTTATAACATTTAATGAGTGTACTAACAAAATTAAACACTATATGCAAGCAATTCCAATTTACACGCACGGGCAGTGGAAACACTCGCAGCTGGTGCAACGATAACCAGGTTTTCAAGCCGATTTTTTCTAAATTGTCAAGTCATTATAAGACTCAAGTTTGTTTTAAAAAAGTCAATAATTTTTACCGCAAAAAATCTCACACGACCTTCTTCTAGATGAATTACGTCATTCGGAATTTCCTCTCAAAATAGTAAATTTGTAACAAGTAGGTATTGTATACTCGAATCACGAAAATTCCAAATTAAGTATGAATTTACTGCATGTGGAGAAGATAGTGTGTAAGTTTTTTGTTTTTAAATTTCGTCCAAACTTTGGGCCATTCAAAGACCTAAATTACAAGGTCTATGGGCCATTTCATAAATCTTAATTTATGTAAGTTACTCTACATCTATATCTACATCTACATCTACATTATACGTTGTACTGTCAGACTTGACCACTATACAACGGTGCGCAAGAAAACAGAAAACAGAAAAACATGAAAGTGTAAGATAGAAGCGGTCCAGTAAAATGAGTGGTAATGCAAAAGAGAAAAGAAGAAATACAAATAGGATCAACTACTGCACTTGTCAGAGGGTTGGTGCGACCAATCCGGCTTGCGTAGCACTACCAGGATTCTAGATCCCACCGGCACAGCTCGCTCTCATCAGAGTGCAGCAGTTGGTGGATAGTTCCCCTAGAAGGGTCGGGTTGAAAGCTCCCTCTTGAAGAGTGCCAAGGAGGGAGCCTCAGCTGTAGATGCCGGCAGCTTATTCCATGTTGGTATTAAGTACGTGGAAAGAAGCTGTACTTGAAGGAGTCGGAGGATGTAGAGTACTGGCGGTACTTGTACGAATGTGCAGCCCTAGTCCTGGAGGTAACTGGTGTTAGGTAGGTGGAGGCTGGTATATCCACAAGATCATGGACTACCTTGTACAGCATGGTAAGTTGTTTTTTCCCCTTCTGGTCTTGAGGGACTCCCACTTTAGTTGATCTAACATGTCAGTGACGCTGCTCGTGTTTCTGTAGCGGTTCGTCACAAAGCGCGATGCCCTGCGCTGGACCATCTCAATCTGTTGTATGAGGTCTTTCTGATGTGGGTTCCAGGCTGAACTGCAGTAGTCGAGGTTGGATCTTACCATTGAGTTATAGGCATTTGTCTTAGTGTCTTCGTTGGCTTTAGACAAGTTGCGACGAAGAAATATAATACGTCAATCGGTCAGACTTGACAATAATTTAACGGTGTGCTAGATAGAAATTAAAAGAGAGTGAAAGAATAGGTACGGAGGAATATACCTAGAGTCGTTCGAGACGATGGATATGCATTATAGAAAAGGATAGACATAAGAAAAGATATGCTAAGATATTTTTCAACCATCAAGACACTTGACCTGTCCTGCTTGACGCCTCCCGAGGCGGTGACAGGGACTGAGTCCCGGCTGACATAGCTCAACACCAATCATATTATATGGCTGTACGAAATGAGCGAAATGGTCCCCTAAGCTTAGCCTGAGTTTCTCAAACTCCTTGAAAGAATCTGATGTACCAATGATTGAGCTTCAGCCACAGACGCTGGTAAGTTGTTCCTCACAGGGATGGTCTGTGGGAAGAAACTTAATTTGTCAATCAATGGACAGTATATAGGCCTATGATTCGTGAGTATACCAAAGCAATTCGCTTCGATCATGTATCTGCGTGCTTCAATCTATGCCAGTTCAAAGAGGCGCTTTACGCGGAACATGTTCTTACTTACTCATTCATTCGGTTAACTTAATAATCAATGCGACCTTGTACCTGTCATCAGTAGGAAAATATTTTATTTATTTTTGTAAATTTACAGTGAACATAGATAGAAGAACAATGATGGAACTGTTGTTAAATGATATCGTTGATCCAAATGATCTCAAGGTCAGTCGTCAAACTGTTAACTTGTGTAAACTGAATACATTGTTCTGTTTTTATCTGAAATGTAGTTCAATTCGGATTTGAAAGTTCGGATAATCGAAGAGTTCTTCTTATATACTGCCCATCTGTTGTTTCGCGGTATTTACAGTAAAACCGTTATTTAAAGGCAACAATCGACACATATCTAAGAAAACTTGATATAATCTTTCTTTGCCATCCTATTTCCGATAAATACACTGCAAATAGGCCACTAAAGTAGCAAAAATAAAGAGTATTGCTGCTTTGTTTACGATAGGCATCGGCCATTTAAGTCAAATGACGTCATCATTGGTTTCGCGGTAAGACTCAATTCCAAGCAGTTATTTGTATACTGAAAGGTTGAACACCACTAAATGTTAAGCACGCTATATTCACATCTATTTCTGGTTGATCAATAATTTTAAAAGTAAAAGTTTAAGGCTGCTAAACAAATTAACAATAATTCAAAAACGTCATGTTGAGGAATAAATAATGTTTAATGCAGTGCTAGCAATAATTGGACTGTCCCTCGTTAGCACTCCCACGTGGGTTCATTTCGTGAAATTGTCAGAATGTGTGCATCTTAAAAATCAGTTTTAGAGGTGTGTGACCTATTTCAACAACAACCACAGGAAGTTTAACTTTGGTAAACACACGATGATAGAGTTTTGAAAATGCCGCGACTTCAATGATGACGCGAAACCAGTGATATTGAGTATACAGTCGAGTAACCAGTTCTCGTAATGATAAGGATACAACGGGCGGTAAATAACAAAATACAAATCATTTTGATCAAATAAAGATATCAAAATGTAGAAAAAATATTCAGAAAACATATAAAATCAGTGTCAATACAAATACTTCAACCAATATCGCACAAGTCGCTCATTCGATGAGGGCACTGAAGCGTGCAAAGAAAGACACATTGTCACCTGAAATCGTGGCCTTTGAACTTTTTGCCATAAAATCACATAGGATCGAGTTTTTTCTTTCCAAGTAACATAATTCTCAACTTAAAGGATTCCGTAATACATAAACAGTGTAATTTGTAAAGAATTTCCAATGAAACCGAATAATTAAGAAACTAAATAAGACCACACTACAAATTCGTATCACTATGCGCTCCAGTAAGTAGGCTTGGTAAATCGGGAATCTACACTCGATTTAGCTATTCATATTTATTTTGAACGCGTAATGACGTTAAAATAGATTACATCTTCCATTAAATTCAATGATAACAGAGCGAGTTACCTAATATTACTATGATACAAAGAAATTCCAAGGTAAGACAATCGTGAAAATGAACGGTCTAAGAACCGCATGCTATAAGAATACGTCAGAGTTTGTCTCCCTTTTTATGCCCCCGTATCGATAGATCGGGAGGCATATAGTAATTCACCTGTCCGTCCGTCTGTCCGTCCGTCCTTCCGTCCGTTCGTCCGTCCGGCCAGGTTAACCCAAATTGACCGTTTCTTCTAGCATTAAAATGGCTTGCTACAAAGTTTTCAAACTTGCATGGATGTTGTATATGACCACTCTCCACGCGCCTGTATCACCTGACTCCATTTTGACCTTCACCTTGACCTAATTTTGGACTTAGACTTATTGAAAGGTAAAATTCTTGGTTAACCCAAATTGACCGTTTCTTCTAGCATTAAAATGGCTTGCTACAAAGCTTTCATACTTGCATGGATGTTGTATATGACCACTCTCCACACGCCTGTATCACCTGACTCCATTTTGACATTCACCTTGACCTAATTTTGGACTTAGACTTATCTCCACTTTAGTATTTTTACAATAAAATTTTGTCTGGAGCGTATCTTCAAAACTATTTAACGTATTGACTTGAAACTTGAAATATAAATAGATGGCAACTTGGAGAAGTGCATTGACAAAGAACCATAACTGTGTCTGTCTTAAATTTTGAATTATCTCCCCTTTAGTGTTTTTTTTATAGTCAAATTTTGCTCTGAGTATATCTTCAAAACTATTTAACATATTGACTTGAAACTTGGAATATAAATAGATGGCAACTTGGAGAAGTGCAATGACCAAGAACCATAACTCTGTCTGTCTTAAATTTTGAATTATCTCCCCTTTAGTGTTTTTTTATAGTCAAATTTTGCTCTGAGTATATCTTCAAAACTATTTAACATATTGACTTGAAACTTGGAATATAAATAGATGGCAACTTGGAGAAATGCAATGACCAAGAATCATAACTCTGTCTGTCTTAAATTTTAAATTATCTCCCCTTTAGTATTTTCAGAATCAAATTTTGACAGGAGTGTATCTTCAAAAGTGTTTAAGATATTGACTTGAAACTTGGTATATGAATAGATGGCAACTTGGAGAAGTGCAGTGACAAAGAACCATAACATCTGTATCACCAGATCACACATGAAGTCGATCAAGGCACTGCTTTCAAATGTGGCATTACTCGTTTACCATCATAAGCCCCTTATAGTTCAAAGCCATGTAACACTATCAAACATTTTAACTGAATAATGGCCCCTGATTGTCTTAGCTTTTTATGGACTTGGCTTCCACGGGGGCATAAGCGTTTATTGAACGCAGTCTTGTTATTTTTGAATTTGGGAACCAGCCAATTTCGGCCATTTTTTTACAAGAAAAACGTAAACAAACAGACGACGGCGAAGAAATCGATGTAAAATTGATCATGCAAATCAATTTCAAAGGTAATCGAGTCAAACTATTTGGCATTACAAAATTTGGCGCAATTTGCGATGGATCGGTAAATTATCTTATTTCTTACGCAAATGAAATGATTTTTGTTTAATTCCTGCATTAAAAGTTCACTTAAACATTCATTAATTCGGTTTCCCGCTAATGACGTCATAACTCAAATATCGATGGGGATATTGAAAGTAGTTCCACTATAACGATTACTAGGGTATCACGAATTGAGGTTACTCGACGGTATAGACTGCACTCCTTCAAAACTCTGAAGAGTTAAATTGTTATTTAGGTCTTTTGGATAATGTTTATTCCTTATAAATGCTATCTACAATACTGTCTAGTAACACAAATTTTTTTATGATTGAATAACCCTGTAGTTAAATTATTTTATAGATAAGCAATATATCACCTTTTATACGTTGACATCCTCAGTTTTTTTCAGCATTTGATTTTAGACTTTAAGACAATGGTGTCACTTCCAATTTTAAAACCAAGCAAAAAATAAATCATGTGGTTATAACTGTTATTACTTTAAAATCAGTTCATTATGATGCTAATTGACCAGTAAATAGTATTCTCACCTCAGGGTGGCAGCTGTGATACAGTGGAAATAAGGCACAGGGTTTTCCCTAGGATTTTTCATACGAGGGTCGCAGGACCCTTAAAATTTATATTAAGGGAGTCCCTGAGAAATTTTGGGGGTCCCTTCACCATACAGTAATGCACTTCAAGCTCATTATTAGTGAGTATCAAATTTATCAATAAATAAAACAGCAAATGCACCACATGACTTAGTGCAATAAATAGCAGAAAGAAAAATGTTCTAGCTGAAATAAAATGTCTATTCGAGGGATCCTATTGAGGGTCCCGAGGATGCACAGTAATGCAGAAATGAGGGTCCTAAGCCACAAAGTTGCGTCAGGGACGCAGAAAACCTGCATCAGGGAAATCTCTGAAGGCAGACAAATCTTCCCACCAAATGGGATTTGATAGGGTGCCAGTTTGATAAGCTAGCTTAATTTGTCAACCATGAATCATTTTCTGCATGACTGACATTCCAAGTCCTGGGGAATCGACTTTGGTCTGGTTCCAAGAAGCTGTAATTACAGCCAATTAGTAGGCAATTACTGTATGTATGTAGTTGCAGATAGCCTTTTAGGGTTGTATTCCACCCCAGGGATTTAGACAGTAAGCATTGTCTCTATCCCAAATTCTGGGCTAGCCAAGACACTAAATATGATTATAAAACCAAAATTAAAACGGGTATACTTTAGCACCAACAATCTACGCAACAGTTGAAAACTTAGAGCTGAATCAAGAGGTCCTGTAGCTGGACCTTCTCTCAGAAGCGGATTTGTGAGTATAGGTTAAAAAAAAATTAAAAGCCATATATTTTGGTTTTTAAGAAGAAGTCATATAAAACTAAAGTGTATTAATAATTTCTGAGTCAAAAATAGAATAGAAGCTTTTTTATCAATATTCAAATGGCTATTGTAAATTAAATTTTCAGAAGTTTCGTATAATGTATGAAGACCAGTCAAGCAGAGGAGTACCCAGTGAGAAGGCTCAGTTTGAGTATGCAATATGTCTTGTACGTAGCAAACCTGATATGGACATGAAACATGGAATTGCTTTATTAGAAGGTTAGTTTCCTCTCTTGAAAGTCTCAATTTAATATACTTTTAGCTGTGATGGTCTGTGAATTTAGAATTTGAAACTACTTGCCGGAATCATAAATAGTTTCCCTAAATGCTCTATAAATAATTACTATAAAAGTTACTTGCCTAATTGCAAAAGTAACTTGCCAAAATCAACAATTATTTGTCCCTGACAACTGGACAAGTGTTATTTTCGGAGACTGTTTTAGAATAGTTTTGCATTGTTTAATCTATGATATTTGTTGCCTTACTGTGCCTTATCTATATATAGCTGGATTTGTTTGAGTCTCTGTGCAATGCTCTGAATTGACTGTTAGACATCATTTCAAACTTAAAATTTGGTGGTGTTTTTTTTATGAAAAAAAAAAACAACTATGCATGCAACTTTGAATTGGGTAAGAAGGCATACAAAAGACAACAAAAACTTCAAGATACTATATACAAGTCTTGTACGCCCCATAGTGGAATATGCTAACGCAATATGGTCTCCTTATAAACTGAAACACATAGACATGATAGAAAACCTTCAACGAAGAGCTACAAAATTCTTACCAGGAATGAAAGATCTGAGCTACCCTGAAAGACGTAGACGTAGAACAGTAGAGGAGATATGATTGAAGTGTTTAAGATTGTTAATCAAAAGTATGACCCTGAGGTGTGTGAAGATTTCTTCAAGATGAGGGATAATGGAAGTACGCATGGACACTCAAAAACTATCTTTAAGGAGCGCCCTCGACTTGAGCTTTGGCGAAATTCATTCAAAAATAGAGTAATTGACACTTGGAGCACTCTCCCTCAAAAAGCAGTTGACTGTAAAACAATTTGGTCTTTTGAAAAGAATTTAGATAAATTTTTGTAACAGCAAGACAAAATGTTCTATTATAAAGACAGTATAATAAGAGTATTACAATAAATAAGGCACACAACCACTTATACATGACCGTTGAGGAAGAAGAAGAACTAACGTCAAAGGTCATCAGCTAGACCTACTGTCAGAAGAGGAACTTTGTAACATACTTTTGAGCACTTTTTGCAAAAGTCTTGTTTCCAGACTTGTTTGTTAAATTGTATGTTTGACACTGAAAGAATGTTTATTTCTGTTACAGATTTGTTTAAACGAACACATGATACGGGTACTAAGAGAGATTGCTTGTATTACCTAGCTCTAGGCAACACCAGATTGAAGGTAAAGTTTCATACATGTATCATAGTTGAAGTTGCTATCAGATAGTCTTCATTATTCTGGCTGTAATAATTCTCTCACATTCAATGGGTACAATGTATTGTTTTTGTGCTGAATGGACAGATGGCTGAGGGCATTCTGGCTCTCAAAATATGTCAGTGCCTGTGCTCCTAAACTATTGGTTGAATGTCGATAAAATTTGATATGAATACTCTGTACCATGCCTACTCGCACAAGCATCAATTACTTCACATCCAAACGTTCGGCTATATGTATGCCCCCCATTTTTCATGAGGGGGTATATTGCTTCCCACATGTCGGTCGGTAGACCTAATGGTTTTCATTCAATAACTCAAGAAGACAAGAACGCTTTGCTCTAGGATCTTCGAACTTTACATGGAGGTTGATCAGCAAGAGTAGATGACCCCTGATGATTTTGATTTCAATAGGTCAAAGATCAAGGTCACTGTATAGTGTAACCTTTACCATTTTTGACTGTTGGACCATATATGTTTTGCAGTTGTCTCTTGTTTATGAGGCATCACAGCACAGTTATGTATTCATTATTTCTTAATTATTACATTTCAGCATTATGAGGAAGCTTTGAAATTTACCAAATTATTCCTGCAAATTGAACCGAAAAATCATCAAGTTCAAGATATACAGAAATATGTGACAAAGAAAATGAGAAATGGTGAGTATGTTTTGATTATAACTAGTTTTATATTTAGTTTGTGTGGTACAGAGACCATATGTATTCAGACATTTTTATGTCTGAAACTGCCTTCAGACCGGAACAATAGTTTGAGCTGTCTACATTTGTATCTGTTTGACGCATCTACTGTTTACTTACTATACTACAGTCAGGTGCCAAATTAAAGTTCACAAAGTAAAAAATGCATGAAAAATTGGACAGATTTTTTCACTTTGATATTGCATGACACGATAAATAGAAATCTATTATACTATAGTTTGGTATCATTTGATAGAATAGTCCAAGCATGATTTGATTCTGTTCAGAAAATAATTTACATTTATCAAATTTTTGGTTACTAGGCAATTTAAGAACATCAGTGAAAATTCTTCATTGATGGAATAAGCCTGGTTGCCATGGCTACATACTTTTAGTATTTTGTTTCTCAATCTTACAGAAATATAAAGGAGTAATTGACATTCTTAAAAATCAACTTCATTTGTTCTTAAAAAGTAAATTTGGAAAATGTTAAGTAATTAAATCTCGAAGTTGAATAACAAAAAGTGTAGTTCCCATTGACTCCCATGTAAATTTTGTCATTTTCACGTTAAAAAATATCAAAACAAAATTCAAATGTTTGTTATTTTCCTATTGGAACTCCGATTTTCTTCATATAAAAACTATTTTAAGGTAAAATCTACTGTGGTAAAGGTCAACATTAATTTAAATATTTCATGGTACATGTGTAACCATGACAACAATGTTAAATGGACTAACCATTGATTTTTAGTGGTGTTCTAGAATTGCTTAGCAACCGAGATTGGACAGCGTAAATGAGTCAAGTGCATGGCAGTTTTATCAGAAATTGATTATCCTACTAAATGATAGTAAACATAGTCAAATTGTTATTATTTTACGATTGTTATGTTATTCTAACTGAAGAAATTCATCAAATTATTTTGTGATTTTTTCGCTTTGTGAACTTTAATTTGGCATGGGACTGTAGTTAATAAGTTAAGTTACCAATTTTCTAGGGCTCTTTTCAGCTGTTAGCCCGCTCAAGCACCCTTTGACATTTCAACTTCCCCTGGTCATTTGGCTACATATGGAAACCTACACTTGTGTCTCCCTGGGGAGACTATTTCTCTCCTGTGTTGGGCAGCCAACATCGATCTGCGGCGCCCAGGAATAGACACTGCCCTCACAGGTACCATTTTACACCATGGTGGTGTGGAGCTGTGGGTCTTGCTCAGAGAAATTAACCAGTGGTCCAGAGGGGAATCGAACCCGGGACCTCTCGATCCCCAAGCGCGCGCCCTACCTCTAGGTCACCGCTCATCATCAATTTTCCATGACTAAAGAACTGGCTTGAGGATTCTAGTGTGTTCAAGAAAAAAATTGTTCAAGACATCAAAGTTCTACTGCATTTCACAACTGTTGATAATATGGCTTACTTAGAATGAGAAGGTCGTAAGTGCCACTTGCGACCTAAAAGACTAATGCATATTTGAAATCTGCATCATAAGGCCCTTCTTATGAGCCTATTTTCATGAAAATCGGAACTTGGCATGTTGACCAAACTGAAGTTGAAAAAGCTTGTTTTACTTTATAACTAAAGACTGATTGACAGACAGTTAAAATATTGATTTTGTAGGTAAATGGGAAATGTATTTAACAAAAAAGGTAGAATATAGAAAACAGTGATTATAAAGTCTTCATTCAAACATGAATTCATTTAACTTTGTGAGACTGTACATTTACCTCATGAACATAGAGTTATATAATCATCTGTGACTCTCCCTGTATTGTTTTTACATTTTAATTAGGCTGAGCTTCATAAATCTATATTTGGGATAACTCATCTGTGGGTATGGGTTTTTGAATAATAGTTTACTCTCAATAAAACTCATTTTCACTGCATAAGACTTAATGAATGCTTGCGACAACTCAAATTTTTAGGGGTACTATTCATTCTTCTTGTTTTAAATTTTTAAAATCTCTACACCTGCAAGGCAAAAAAGGTGAGTTGCTGAGAATTTTGGGAGTGAGTTGGGTAATGACGAATTTAGAAATGTGAAAGTTTTGGCCTTATAATTATTATTAAGTTAGTATCGGCATTTAAGTTAAACAAAGAGTAAGAAATGTGAAATGGACCTGCAAAGTATGGTCCTATTATTGAGGTGGCCTGTATATTGAGGTTAAATTAAGAGTAAACTAATACTGTAGAAAATCAACTTATAGTATTATTATTAAGAAGGTTTTTTTATCACATGACTCTCCTTGTATCCAGGTTAGTATAACCAGTACGTATAAAGTTATACGTACCACGTGTAGTATAAGATATTGAATTTTCCAAAAAATCAATGCGTATTTTGCGTTTTTAGTGTCATATGATAAAAAGAATCTAGCACTTGTTGTCAATTGATATATTCATATTAAACTCGTTCAGGAAATATTATTAAGCTCGTCAGAGGCTCGCTAATAATAAAATTTCCAAAACTCGTTTTTCATAAATTTATATCAATTGACAACTCGTGATAGATCCTCTATATATTGAACAAACCAGTGAAAATGAATGTGAACATTATGGCTAAAAACAAAGAAAACAGATTTTATACATTTTATTGTGCATTTTCTTTCATGGTTAATGATGTTGATGTTAATATTTCAGAGGGACTTACTGGTATGGCTATTGTTGGAGGGGCTGCGTTAGCTGTAGGTGGATTAATCGGACTAGGCGTGGCTTTGGCGAAAAAATGAAAGTGATTTATTGTTTAATATGTAAAGTGGATGAAAACTGGAAGAAAATAATCGTTATGATAAACAGTCATTTACATAGTATGCTCTTGTGGAAGAAGATTTGTAGATTGAATTTCAACTTATCAAATGAATGGTTACACATGGACATAGAATTCGACCAATCAGGGTGTTTGTTTGACACTCAGAGTTTCGATCAGACGATCAAATGTTTTGTTTTTATTCACTGAGTTAGAATCCAGCAAGCTTACCTTATTCTCCATGATGAAAAGGACTATACAGTATATTTTATTCATGCGTTATCTACCCTTGAATACACAAATGAGAAGAAAGATATACTGGTCAGTAGTTTGAAGGGTAGATAACTCGTGATAAATAAGCATGTCAATCTACAATACATTTTAATATTATTCTGTGTTTTCATGACCCTGTGTCCATTTACAAAGCTTGAACAAATTCACAGTTTGAACACAGATATGGGCAAAACTGGGTAAAGTAAAACTTTACTCAATAGCTAATAGATCTGTTACATTCTGAATAATTGGGTCCAACCAATGAAATGTAGGCTTACATCATGTAAGATGTGCTAGAGACTGTTTTGTAAAATCGTGTCATTAAGTTATTGTGGAGTAATTTTTAGTATTTTTTCGTATTGCAACACTGGCTTAACATAATATCTATTTAGTTCCTGAACATAGTGTTTGTTACAATAAGTCTCCCCCCTCCCAAAAAGGTTAGGTTGGTGGGAAAAGGCTTCACTTGGCTACAAACTTGGACATTCTGAAACCTTGCATTAGTTGTTGTTTTCATTATAAAAGTGATCGCAAATTTATATTACTGTAAAATCATTTAATTTCGTTGGGACGAAATTTCGTGGTTTTGGTAAAAGAGACAATTTCGTTGGCACTTGAATTCAGGGCCCGCGCTGTCGAGGGCCAATCGGGCCAATGGCCCGAAAAAAACGTATTTGGCCCAAAATAAATCAAATTGGCCCGAACTATCAAAAAGTATGACTTTAAGAATATTGGAAAATCCTGTAACTAAAATAGGTGGCCTTCCGGGCATTGCAATAAACAATCGATAGCCAGATAATCCGTGTCAATTACCGATAATCAAGCACCACGGGAGGTCTACTGACATGCTTGAATCAACAAACAACTGCAAACTCGCGTCCAAGCTCCGCCTTCTCTAATTTGATTGGATAAAATTCGATACCTTGACAGTCCAGGTGTAGATGTGGGGCAATCTGCTAGGAGATTTTTTAATTTCTGACCTTTATCTCCATCGCATTAGAAGTGGATACTCTAAGTCGAGATTGTTTGACTAGTCCAGGTGTAACCCCGCACGAGCACAATTCGTCGATTTTGAATTTCAGGTAACAAAACAGGGGTCAAAATCTATGTTCGTTGGGTTTAATTTTCGTGGTTGAAGTGAACCACGAAATCCACCAAATTTAATCCCCCCACGAAATTTAATGATTTTACAGTAGTTTAAATGGCTTCATGAAGCATGCATGGTATTATCATACAAGTAAAGAATTGAAAACTGCATATAAACTTCATATAGTAAGTAAGTAAGTAAGAAAGTAAATAGTTTATTAACGTGACATGTGTACAACTTATATTTACAAGTATTTATAATATAAATAGAAAATACCCGGCCAAATGGACCTAAATGTCACCGGCTTTGTGAAGTATTTTGAGATCATGATACCAAAGACCTAAATTACAATTAAGGTCTTTGATGAGTATATGTAGTCAAAAGTTTGAACCAGGGAAAAATCCTGTATTTTATTGAAATGGCCTTCACCATTTATTTTTTGCAAAGGGCAATGCCAAACATATATTTGGTGTGTTAATGGGACTTGCATGCTTTATTTGTTGGTTTTCTAGACGTTTGAGTTTTAAATATTTTCAGTAAATTAACTGTCTAATAAAATACTAGTATACATTTTAACTCACTGGTTTGAATATGTTGAAAGATCTAGACCTTTCTTTTGTAATAAATGTTTATAATGTGTTGTGCAGAATCTGTTATGTTTAAGTTATATTAAATGTTATCAATTTATTTAACTATTTCTGCAATTGTGCAATAAATGTTTAATGTGTAAAATGTTTCTTTTGCCTTTATATGTTCATGTAGTGTTGAATCATCATTTAAAGATGCAGAGAATAACACAGGCATGACACAGACTGTCTGTATTCATATGAGAGGGAAGTAATGCACCAGTCAATGTTAAGCCCGCCCGGAGAGGTGGCTGGGATACAGAGGGAATAAGACAGATGACTCTTCCCAACAGGCTTGATTTTGACAACCTCATTGACTCCTACATGTAGTCCCAGGGAGTATACTCTGGACGCCTCCAAAACCCAGGTTTTACTACGTGATAATGTGTCCCGATTCTTTGGATTTAGACAGTAAGCATTGTCTCCAGCGTGGGAATTTAGACATAAAAAAATGAAAATGTCTAATTCCCCCTCGTTTGCCCCCCCCCCCCAGGCGGGCATAAAATTGCCTGGTGCATAACCCTGTGTACAATCATGTACAGAACAATCTCTGTAGACAAACACCCTTTTGGAGCTGGAAATATTGGGTGTTGTAGAGGTTGTTGCACTACAGAGGTCAAATTTACCGTAAAAAGCAGCTTAGGGGAAATTTGAAAGTGTTGTTCTAGAGAAGTTGTTGCTCTACTGAGAGGGTCAGTCTTGAGAGGTTGTTCTGTATATGACAAGGGAAGTAAACCCTAAATGTAAATTATAGTTGACAAATGGTCAAGTGACTGTGAATAAAGCCACTGTCTGCTGGTAGGAAGGTTGTGTGAGCGTGTTTGATGGCTATAACTGTAAGGTTATATAACTATAGCTAGAAAAGAGCACAGGTAACTGTATCGTTGAAAACGAAAAAAAAATGTTTTGAAAATTTATATTTTTCTATAAAAAAGAAAGAAAAATATAAATTTTCAACAAAAAAATTTCGTTTTCAACAATACAGTTACCTGTGGAAAAGAGTTTCTTTTCGTCAGCAAAAAAGGATGGGCAAATAATAGTTAATTCTGAGTTCTGGTTGCCACAAAATCAGCGCTATATACTATATTACCATGTGTTTTCTGATATATGCGATAACACACTATGCGTATATGATCTACGGTTCATACTTGGTACATCTATTGACAGTGCTTGGAAAAAAAATCACAAAATAAAGCAAGAGTTTATGTTATTTAATAAAGAAATAGAATAAATCATAACAAAAATCTGGTAAAAGAGCAGTATATTTGTTCAGTCTACAAATCCTATAACTTACAATACTAGTAAGTGAGTTGGTCCTCTTTTGATATCTATCAAATAGCAACGGTGGTGTTCGACACATGACTACAGTACGTGTAACCACGGGTCCAGTATATACTGAAGAGCTTCTGGGGGGCGTTTTATCAACATGTCGTAGCTAAGACATCGTCTTATCTTAACTCTGTGACTTACGACAAAAAGATAAGACGTGACTAAACCGTTTTATGAACGGTGTCGTAAATCGAGTGTCGCAACTAAGACAAACATTTGTCGTAAGTCATTAATATTTGAGACACAGTCCAGAAACGTTACTTCCGCTACGTGACGCGCACTTGTCAAATAAGCGTTGTCAATGTAAACAATTAATGATATTGTGTCGACAATCTGGTAGTAGGTCTAGGAAAAGCGATTCAACAGCTATAAATGTGTTAGTACATAAATTGATATAGACAAAAGTCACAAATACTCATAGATTGACGAATTCACAGAAATTCATCTGATAGATCTACAATTTGTAGGCGATTTCGACAGGTCAATAGCCCGGCTGAGTCGACCAGCCTCTGTGAAAAGTTGAGCATAGTTGGAAATAAGCATGTATTTGGAGGAAAAGGCATCCATAGTAAACACGAACTTATTACTTTCGGAGTTTTTCTCTAGCTGTTGTAATCTTGTGAAGTAACGTTACTTGATTCTCTAGATAGATACAGATATCTAGATCGTGGAGTACGAGGAGTGGTAAAGAATAATTAGATCTACAGAGACTGTTTTAATTGTCATAACTTTTTTAATTAGGAATGCATGTTCACAATCTTAGATTTTTTCAAGAGAATAAGTAAAAATATTATTTTTTAACAGAAATATTATCGATGTTAGCATGACAAAAATCCCCCAGCATCGACACTGTAGTATTTTGGTTATGCGCGACATTATGCACCAGTCAGTTGCAAGCACACCCTCAACCCCGGGGACGGGCGGTGGATAGCCGGAAAAAATAGCCGTGATTTTGAATTCCAGCTTCCCCATACTGCGGAGAGGGTTTTTTTCCGAACCAATACCCCGGGGACAATATGTAGTTGTAAGGGTCGGGGAAAAACCGGAAATTTTACCACCAGCTGTGGACAAGTCAAAAATAAAATCCCAGTCCATCCCCAGGGATGGGGGGGTCGTGAATGCAACTGACTGATGCATTTTTATAGCCACATTTCACTCGGATAGGATAATGACTTATCCTAAAAGTTCCATGTACGATATTACAGGTAAGAAGATGGATTGTTCTTCATGATCATCACTACGGAACACCGAAAAGCCCATCACAATAAAGACATATCAGAACGCTCACAGATCAAGATACATGTATACCCAATTGACTTTGAAATCGGCTAGAACTCATCATTATCTCCTAACCTACCCCCGCGAATGTACATACACAGGCATTTGCATTTAACAAATGTAAAACCAGTGAACGTTTAGCCGACGTTGTGACGTTGATTCGACGTGTTCTGCTCACCGTACCCCTACTTATTCCCAGAACCTGCAGACTTCAATCTAAATAAGCTACGGGTTTGAATTTGCCCGTACATATGCACTAAATTCTATTTTCACTACACACTCCTGAGTATTTGTTTGTACGATGAGTAGTATGAAAGTGATGACGTAATTCTGGTACAACCAATCTCAATAAGGCCAAAGCTAGTGTGTAGCAATTAGCAGCGCCAGTACATAACTCGTATGTATACAATTATTGATGTACTAGGATCCGCAGTTGGATCATAAGCGGTCCGTGGTTGTAACTTACCACTTGCGTTCTGTTATAGTTATCTCCCTTGTATTGTTTCATGGATGTTCGAATCGTTTGATCTTTGCCAATTAAAATTAGTTCAATCCATTCGTCTTGTACCATTTGTTCACTGGCGTGGTGGCAGCGGCGTTAACGAATCTACGGGTGACCCGATAATAAGTGAGAAAAGGTGCGTGGAAAAGACGAGGCAGCCAGAGGAACTGCACAAAAAGGTTGAACAATGGCTCAGATAAGAGCGCCAAAACAATGGTGCTTATCAAAAAACGAATCAATAACATCTTTCGAAGCGTGGAGACAGAATTTACTGTATACTTTGTCTCTGGATAAGAATTTCGCTTCATTTTTGGTTGATGGAGTTTCATGGCACAAAAAGACAACGACCACCCCTCTTCGTGGTTTCACTAATGACGGCGATGAAGTTGAAAATGGTCGTACTGCAGCCCAGAAAGTAGCACAGTTGGAGCTCATGTTAGGTCAGATTGCTAACTACTGTCCCGTCATAGCAAGAAATACTATAGTTAAAAACTCAGTAAGCATCAACGGTATTTGGCAGTCAATAAGGCTCCATTTTGGTTTTCAATCGACTGGTGGACACTTCTTAGACTTCGATAATATAAAATTAGAACCAAACGAGCGTCCCGAGGACCTTTACCAACGCTTATCAAGCTTCGTTGATGACAATATGCTCAATGGAGGTGGATCCATAAGCCACCATGGCGAGGTTCCAGACCAAGATGAAGAGGCCACACCCACTGTTGAAAATTTTGTAATTCTTACCTGGTTACGTTTGGTTGACCCTCACTTACCGGCTATTGTTAAGCAAAAATATGCTACGGAACTCCGCTCTAGAACACTAGCATCATTAAAACCAGAAATTTCATTAGCTATTCCTAGTTTATTAGATGAGATTCACACACTTGCTGAGGCCAAAGTGTTACGTTCTACATTCAAACGACCTTCAAATGTTTCAAATCGACCGATTCAACGAACCCCATCGTGCCCTCTGTGCAAACAAGCGGGTAGAGCTAGCCACCAGCATTTTCTCAGTAAATGTAAGTTCTTACCAGAAGATGATAAAAAATACTTAAACCACTCTGGTAAAGTGAGACTTTCTACCTTCACTGAATCTGATGAAAATAATGAAGAGCAAACCGATGATGAAAATTTTGCTGAAGAGACGGATACTCCCCACAATTCCCTGGTCCACTCCACAAGGCGCGTTTGTACAAAACAGTCACCTGTTCTTAAAGCATTCTATAGACAATACCCATTATGCTTAACCCTTGATAGTGGAGCTGAAATCAGCATGATAAAGCAATCGGTTGCGGAACTTATCGGTGCACCGGTGAAACGTACTAACCAAAGTGCTTTACAGGCTGATGGCATGACACCTCTAAATGTTGTTGGTGAGACTCATATAACTGTGGTGAGAGGAAAGTGTCAACTTTTACTGGAAGCACTTGTAGTTCATGACATTGATGTTGATGTCCTTGCGGGAATTCCATTTATGACAACAAATGATATTTCTATTAGACCCGCAAAACGTGAAATAACCATTGGTGACTCTGATTCTTTGTCATATGGCGTTATTAAGTCAGATAAATCCAGCAACTCTGTTCGACGTACACAAGCTTTCGTTCTTCGCGCCAGCTCTTCTACATCTGTCGTGTGGCCTGGATCATTTGTTGAGTTATGTTTACCACCAGAACTTGACATTGGACCTGAGGAAGTCGTCGCTGTTGAACCAAAGTGCGAGAGTAATTGTGATAAATGGATTAGACCGCAAGTTCTTGACGTTGTTGGTAGGTGTATCAGGATAACGAACGATACAAATGAAGCGCACAAAATACTGAAACATGAACATGTTGGCTTCGTTAGAAGTACAATACCCTTAAGTGGATGTACACAGGAAGGTCCGAGTCAACTCAAGGACCCCACACCTATCTCAGTTCGCTCTAGCAAGACAATCTTACCACACTCAGAGTGCATATCTATTGACCCAGATAATATTATGTCTGAAGAATATTGTACAAAGTTTAAAACCTTGGTCGAGAAATATGATGACGTGTTTTCACCTGACATTACAGGGTACAATGGTGCTGCAGGCAAGTTTGAATCAGTAATCAACATGGGCCCAGTCCAACCACCACAGAGAAAAGGGCGGGTCCCTCAATATGCCAAAGACAAATTGGTAGAGCTTCAGTCAAAATTCGATGAGCTAGAAAAGAAAGGAGTCTTTAGCCGCCCTGAGGACCTTGGCATAACCGTAGAGTATATTAATCCCTCCTTTTTGGTGAAAAAGCCTAATGGTGGTTACAGACTAGTGACTGCATTCTCAGACGTTGGGCGATATAGTAAACCACAACCAAGTTTAATGCCAGATTGTGATTCTACTTTACGATCAATTGGTCAATGGAAATATGTAATTAAATCTGACTTAACTAGTGCATTCTATCAGATACCCCTATCCAAACAGTCTATGAAATACTGCGGTGTCGCGACACCATTTCGTGGTGTAAGGGTGTATACCCGTTGTGCCATGGGTATGCCAGGATCAGAAACCGCACTTGAGGAGATGATGTGCCGCGTAATCGGAGACTTTGTTCAAGAGGGGTGTGTATCCAAACTTGCAGACGATTTGTATTGCGGTGCTAACACTCTTGATGATCTACTTGAAAACTGGGAACGAGTTCTTGCTGCATTGTCGAATTGTGGTCTGCGCCTTTCACCTTCCAAAACAGTTATTTGCCCACAATCCACTACTATCCTTGGTTGGATTTGGTCTTCTGGCATGCTCTCTGCTAGTCCTCATCGCATAGCTACATTATCGACATGTCCTCCTCCAGACACGATTAAAGGATTACGTTCATTTATCGGAGCTTATAAAGTTCTTAGTAGAGTGGTACCAAATCTATCTTGTTACATTAATCCGCTAGAAGAGTTAACTGCTGGTAAACAATCTAATGAAAAGATTACGTGGACTGATTCTTTCATGAAGATATTTAAAGTTGCTCAAGACGCTCTTCATCACCATAAGTCTATAGTGATCCCGAGACCATCAGATCAGCTTTGGATCATTACAGATGGATCCGTAACAAAACGAGGTCTTGGCGCAACCTTATACGTGATGAGAAACAACAAATTGCTACTAGCTGGATTCTTCAGTGCTAAGCTCCGCAAACATCAGGTGACGTGGCTTCCATGTGAAATCGAGGCTCTAGGTATAGCATCTGCTGTCAAACATTTTAGTCCATATATCATACAGTCTACAGCTAGAGTTTGTGTACTTACCGACAGTAAACCTTGTGTCCAAGCCACAGAGAAGTTATGTCGTGGGGAATTTTCAGCTAGCCCTCGAGTGACAACATTCCTATCCATCGTTAGCCGTTACCAAGTTAGTGTAAGGCATCTTGCTGGGAAAGCCAATGTACCGTCCGACTTTGCTAGCAGAAATGCTCCTTGTTGTAATCAACCAAATTGTCAGATTTGTACTTTTATCCTCTGCACAGAAGAGTCGGTTGTTCGTAGTGTGCGTATTGACGATATCATCAAAGGGGCTTCGCGTATTCCATTTGCGACTAGATCAGCATGGCTACAAATACAATCAGAGTGCGCAGATCTTAGGCGTACTCATGCCCATTTAAAACAAGGAACTCGACCTTCCAAAAAACTCACAAAAATCAAAGATGTAAAACGCTATCTGCAAGTAGCATCAATTGCGAAAGACAATCTTTTAGTGGTCAAACGCAATGACCCATTGTTACCACCTGCTGAACTCATTATAGTGCCGTGTTCTGTCTTAGATGGACTTGTCAGTGCGTTACATTTAAAGCTCGATCATCCTTCTAGACACCAACTCGAACTCGTAATCAAGCGACACTTTTACGCTTTAGACTTAAATAGAACTGTCGAACGTGTTACTACACAGTGTCACATGTGCTCTTCGTTACAAACATTACCTAGCTATTCTACACAACAATCATGCGAGGATCCCCCAGACGTTATTGGTATATCGTTTGCTGCTGACATTTTAAAACGTAATCGTCAGTTGATTTTAGTTGTGCGAGAAACTGTCACATCATATACTAAGGCGTGCATTGTACCTGATGAGAAAAGAGACACATTAAGAGACGGGTTAACATGTTTATGTGCTGAACTACTGCCATTAGATGGCCCACCCGCCGTTATTCGCGTAGATCCAGCACCTGGTTTTGTTTCACTCCATTCAGATGTCACGTTGAATCAGTTGAATATTGTTATCGAAGTCGGCCGAACAAAAAATGTTAACAAAAACCCAGTTGCGGAAAGAGCTGTTCAAGAGCTAGAAAGTGAACTCTTGAGGTATGAACCTGGTGGTGGCCCGGTTACAACTGTAGGTCTCGCGGTTGTGATTTCACGATTAAATTCTCGTCTTCGCAAATCTGGATTATCATCTCGTGAACTCTGGACTCAGCGATCTCAATTTACGCACGAACAACTGCCAGTATCAGATCGTGAAGTGATTCTCCAACAACACGAGTCTCGGTTATCCAACCATATTCATAGTGAACGGTCGAAGTCAAAATCCAAGACTATCAACAGGCGGTTTGAAGAAATCTGTGTTGGTGACCTAGTGTATCTGTGTTCTGATAAAAGCAAGCTAAGTGCTCGAAGTAGATATTTAGTGGTTTCGTGCGACAATGAGTGGTGCTATGTAAAGAAATTCATAGGATGTCAGTTAAGAGCCACCTCTTATAAAGTGAAACGTGCCGAGTGTTATCGAGTTCCTAGTGATAAAATGTATTTTGAGTGTCCGTCTATGATTTCCTCACCAGACAGTGACTCTGAAGATCAGTGTCAATTATCGGCTTCAAACAAACCTCCAGAACCAGCGACAATACCAACAACACTGACCCTGCCCGGTTGTGATCATGATCGGGATAATTCGATTCCTATTGTCATCGGGGAACCGGTGGAACCTATCTCTGTACCAGACACTTTTCAAACACATCAACCGGAGAACAGTGTTACTAACTTTTCTAACAATAGCGATGTTAGACCTCAACGTGCTAGAAAACAACCTTCATACTTGTCTGACTATGAGCTTAGCTAACATGTTTGTATTTGTTTGTAATGCCAGTGACTATTATCTGATCATAACAAAAATTTGACTCACCGTATATAGACACATCTTTATGTGACTTCAAATTTTGTGAACGTTTGACCCACAGTATATAGACACTTCTTTATTTGACTTCAAATAATGTGGAAGTTTTCATTTAATCGATAGCTGTTTTGATATGATAGTCATTCATAACATGATTTACATGCATACACATTTCTGTATATATAGAAAGTTAATGTTTAGACTAAGTACTGTCTTAGTAAGTGCAACTGAGTATTTTGAGATTTGAATTAAGGTTTCATGTTTATTGTTAACTTGTGGTACTTGTTTAAAGTTCTTATTATTTCTTATTGTTGTTTCTATAATAACCTTAACACACCAATGACATGTGCACTTTGCGCTGTAATGAATATGTGTATGAATTGGTAGTTAGTACCTTTGAGTAGTAATGAAACTTTCTATAAGGTATTGTCATATGTAAGGAACATTATGATATGTATTATACAGTTCTGTACTTGAGTTAATTTAGTTATTCGTTTATAATAGAGAAAGGAGAGGTTACGCCAGTACATAACTCGTATGTATACAATTATTGATGTACTAGGATCCGCAGTTGGATCATAAGCGGTCCGTGGTTGTAACTTACCACTTGCGTTCTGTTATAGTTATCTCCCTTGTATTGTTTCATGGATGTTCGAATCGTTTGATCTTTGCCAATTAAAATTAGTTCAATCCATTCGTCTTGTACCATTTGTTCACTGGCGCAGTGTTATATAGTTTCTGGTCCTCCTTCAATAAGAAAATATCCAATGCTTTAGATTCGGATATTATATTGAAAGTATTCAACAGCAATTTGTATTGATCATATCTTAACAAGAGATGTTTAAAACAAGTAATTGGGAATTGCAAGCAATACAGAAGTCCCCTATCTGGTTTCCAGGTTGTCAATCTTTCTGTTGCCATGGCAACGGAATTGTTTGTCCGAATCAACAAAAATTAGCCGTGCATAATCTCCATATTGGTCGCTATCTGCATACCAAATTTAATAGCTTGAAAACGGGTTGAGTCCAGATTTTCTTGACGGACGGACTCACTGACTGACGGAGGGCAAACTTATAGTCCTAAAAACAATTACGCCTTATAACAGCTCAACAGTCGGCATTGATCTTGACCTACTGACCTCAAAATTAATATATATCTTCTACTGTTGCTAGGTCCTAGGACAAAATATTCTTGAGCTGTGGAATGCAAACCATTTACCAACCAACTAACAGACAGACCAACCAACATTTGCAAATCAATATACTCCCTCATGAAAGGTGGGACATAATAAATCCAGTTTCTATGTATACAAATAAAGTTTGATTAATACAATTAATTATGTAAGGCTATAAAATGTTAATGAAACAATGCAAAACATACTGATGCTAAGAGTCGTCACAGACGGGTAATTTTCTCCAATTGGGCGGTCATAGCAAAACTACTACAAAAACGTACAAAAGAAAGTTATGAATGATGAGATCTTTTCACTTATGAAGATTAAATTGAAATCTCGAATATTTTATGAGCTATGGCAGGAGCCAGTACTAAGCATACTAAATTACTACAAAAATATGCAACACAGAGTTATGATTCTTGGGCTCACTGAGATCTATTTACATATTTAGTTTCAAATTGATTTCTCCAGTACTGTGCGAGTTGTGGCCAGAGCAAGTATGAAAAATTACAAAGGGAAATAACTAAAAAATATAGAAAATCAGAGTTTGAGTTCTTGTGCACTGAACTTTCCCTCAATAAGATACATTCACCTAATAATGTTAAGAAGTGTTCAAAAATGAATTCAGACGTTTTAGGAGATATAAAATAGGTCATATTAGAACCATTTAGGAAGGTTTTAAAAATTACTGTCACATGTTGCTTTGTCTTTATGTTTGTTGCAAAATGACAAATTTCTAAAGCATATTATAAGCATTACAATATTTATAGAGCTTTTCAGGATCATGGCAGTGTTGCATCAAAAGTTCATCTTTTAATAACACTAATGTACTTCCACTGGCCACAGGAATTTTCCCAATGTACTTTCAAATTTATCTAGTTTAAGTCGCCACCATCCAGTTGAACAAGTAGAGATATACTTCCTGAAAATAAACAAATAATATTCAAAAATTAATAATAAAACACCAAATGTTTAATATGCCAAAACAATTAAATAACTATAAATGTTGGAGTTAGTTACGGAATTAATTAATTAAATTTAAATTTCATGTACTTTTGTAATTTAAAATATTTTTTTTATAATACTAGACTTTAATTTATCTACATGAATGCTCAGCTGAAAGCATAATACAACAAAACAGAAGTCATGTATTTGATTTAATGTAGTTATAAATGAAATGTTTACAGAACGCATTGCTTTAGTTATACATGTATAATCTGTTTCAGTAAAGATTGACACTTTTTATTTGCAGCTTGTGTTAATGATAAACACCATGTACTATCAGTAATGTGCATGCATGCTGGGATTAAGACTATTAATTAGTTCAGTTTCTTAAAGATATGTGTCTCCGTATTTCAATGGTTAGGGTAATCTGGTGACCTGTGTTCAAATCCCGGTGGAGCACATATTAAAGGTAAATTGTTCATTTATTGTACTGTCACCCCCATTGAAAGGGCCAGCCAATTTGGCTTATGAGACACTCTTTCTTTCATGCGCACAGTACCTCCCAAATCCCTTCTTGTATTGCCTGGCAGAGATTGGCCTACGGTAACTATTCTTAAACTAGCTGCAGGCGGCTAACCAACCGGCCGCATCAGTTCTAACCCAGCTTCCGCTAGGACTCAAACCTTCGTCCTCCTGCTCAGAAGGCATATGCCTTAATCACTTGACCACGAAGGCCTGCCATATGTCAGTAGAAATAAAGAAAATAAAAGCTATGATCAGCTAATATAAGTAAGATCAGAACAATTAATTAATTATTAGGGGGGGGGGCAGGAATTTTACCAAGCAGTATGATGGGAAGGGTCCAGGATGCAAGCCCGGTCTACTTGCCATTTATATCACCTGTTTTACACTGTTACCGGTCAGTTGCATCCACAGCCCTCTCCCCCTACCCCGGGGATACATGTAAGATGGGATTTTACTTTTGGGTTGTCAAAACCCCACCCGTCCATGGCCCTGCGGGGGACAGCTCGTGGTACAATCTACGTTATTTCCCGGGCCCCTTGACAACTAAATAATTCCCCGGGGTATTGTTCGGAGAAAAAATTCCAAACATGGGGGAGCTGGAAGAGGTAAAAACATGACTGTTTCCCAGGGGCTGGGGCCAATGGATGCAACTAACTGGTGCATTACACCCATTGAGTGAGGGGCTTTGTTTGAATGCTGAAAAGGCAGGTCGCATTTTGGTTTGATTGATGTAGGCCATTTGTTTTCAATAAATCAACATGATTTTCAAAGTCACTATGAAACTTAGTGGGTGGGGTATGTTTTTTTACTTAGGTAGTTTCTTTGGTAGCTAGTTTGAAGTAGCACAGTAACGCAATATGATATTTATCATAAATATGCCTATCAATAACACACTTAATCATACATTTAGCGACTAATTTCAGTTTTTTAATGTCAAATAGCATCCTGATATACAGTACTGTAGAGAAGAATACACTGAAGTTTGAGTAATCTCCCTTGGCTGTTTGGTGTTATGACAATTCCCGTCAATTGAAATAAACTAGATCTAATTTACGTAGTTTAAATAATTTAAAACAAACAGCTACCTTGTTAGCTATCATCATGACATTGGTCTTGTGAAAATTTTAAAGTTGGATTTTCTTCAGATTTGTTTACACTTTACTCATTTGAGCGGTTGCCGCATGTCCTACTTCGTGACTCACCCGCAACACATCGGCCCAAAACTATTCGAAACATCGTTTATGGGACAAAAATGTCAAAATTGCTATCGAATCGAGCTAAAAGCAGACGAATGGCAGCCATTTTGTTTGGGTTTACGACAAAACATGTGAGTTACGACAGCCTCCACCCTGTCTTAGAACTTGAGACAAAAATCGACCAAGTTGCGACATCGTAGCTAAGACAAAACGTTGATAAAACGCCTTGGTCGCAGATCCGGCGCCGTAAGACACAACTTGCGACAAAACGCTAATAGTATTGTCGTACGACACGTTGATAAAACGCCCCCCAGGTGTTTCCTATATCCAGTTCAGAGACACACGCGGATAATGAAATATAGGAAAGGGAAGGCAGCACGGCGGCAACAGGATCTTGTCTATATAGGGTCCCTGGCAGCAACAGGAACTTGTCTATGTATAGTATCTGGGGTCCCTGGCGGCAACAGGACCTTGTCTATGTATAGTATCTGGGGCCCCTGGCGGCAACAGGACCATGTCTATATATAGTATCTAGGGTCCCTGGCAGCAACAGGACCTTGTCTATAAATAATATCTAGGGTCCCTGGCAACAACAGGACCTTGTCTATAAATAGTATCTGGGGTCCCTGGCAGCAACAGGACCTTGCCTATACATAGTATCTGGGGTCCCTGGCAGCAACAGGACCTTGTCCATACATAGTATCTGGGGTCCCTGGCAACAACAGGACCTTGTCTATAAATAGTATCTGGGGTCCCTGGCAGCAACAGGACCTTGTCTATACATAGTATCTAGGGTCCCTGGCAGCAACAGGACCTTGTCTATAAATAATATCTAGGGTCCCTGGCAACAACAGGACCTTGTCTATAAATAGTATCTGGGGTACCTGGCCGTAACAGGACTTGTCTGCATATAGTATCTCGGGTCCCTGGCAGCAACAGGACCTTGTCTATATATAGTATCTGGGGTCCCTGGCAGAAACAGGACCTTGTCTATATATAGTATCTGGGTCCCTGGCAGTAACAGGACCTTGTCTATATATAGTATCTGGGGTACCTGGCAGCAACAGGACCTTGTCTATATATAGTATCTGTGGTACCTTGCAGTAACAGGACCTTGTCTATACATAGTATCTAGGGTCCCTGGCAGCAACATGACCTTGTCTATAAATAGTATCTAGGGTCCCTGGCAGCAACAGGACATTGTCTATATATAGTATATAGGGTCCCTGGCAGCAACAGGACCTTGTCTATATATAGTATCTAGGGTCCCTGGCCGCAGCAGGACCTTGTCTATAAATTGTATCTAGGGTTCCTGGCAGCAACAGGACCTTGTCTATAAATAGTATCTAGGGTCCCTAGCAGCAACAGGACCTTGTCTATAAATAGTATCTAGGGTCCCTGGCAGCAACAGGACCTTGTCTATAAATAGTATCTAGGGTCCCTGGCAGCAACAAGACCTTGTCTATAAATAGTATCTAGGGTCCCTGGCAGCCACAGGACCTTGTCTATAAATAGTATCTAGGGTCTCTGGCAGCAACAACCGAGCACTAAAGGCTTAAAAAAGTACACACGAAAAAAAGAAATAACATGGACGAGAGATGACACGCACATACTAATATAACAAATGGAGCAACATGAGGACAGTGGTTAACCATTGGGTTGTTCCGTGGACTGTCGTTTTTAAGCACAATTTCAATCTGTATTTTTGACAAAATTAATGATTTCCGAACCTCTCCTGTCGATTGCTATCCTCAAAAGCCATTACTTCATACAGAGAGGGTGCCGATATAGCGTTATGCTCAGAGAGGGTGCCGATACGGGATACCGTGGAATAAGAAAGTGTAGCAAAATCAAGCTGACTGTTGTGGCACGATTAATTTTTCATCAATTTTCCGGCAACCATCAACAGGTTCATGCTTTCGCAAGTGTTTGCGCAAAAAGAAAAACAAGTATAGAAATAAAGATAAAAGTATGAAATAAGAAAAAATTAAAAGGTTAAAAACAAGGCTATTTAGGAAATTAGAAACAGTTCTTGCTCTAGAGTAAAATATAATTACGAAAAAATATACTAGACCGTATTCCCCCGATTTTGGCACGGAACAAAAGCCCCTGTAGTGCGAGGACATCGAAATATAAACACCTGGGACTTTCCCCCCGCCTTTCCCGGGGATTGGGGTGGTGTTTTAATTGAATATAAATGTATTGATGAAGGGAGTTAATCGCGGAGTTTAATGCGCAAGTTTCAAAACACGATTATCGTTCTTGAATATTGATAAGATTTTTATCTATACGTGTATAGTATTGGGGTGAACCAACGAGCCACACGAAGTGATATTAACCCTAACAACGAGTCGTTTGAACCTTTTATTGACAAAACTATTGAAACCAAATAATAATTGTGCTTATATGTCAGTTTTAAGATGAAATAAAAACGGATTAACTGCGTCCACAAAGGTACGTTACTAATTTTTTCGTTGGTATTTGGTGCACATTTTAAGTGTGTTTAAGTTTTTAGGCTTAATGTATTGAATATCAATAAAACTTCATGTTTACACTTGTAGCGTACAATGACTATTTAAACACTATACATACCCTGGTAAAGTTTGTAGTAAAGCCAATTTATCCGTTTGTAATTTTATCTTAACAATATCTTTAAAATTTAAAACGATCATGCCATATGAGGAATCTACATGTATGTTTTATTTGATATTCTTAAAGGATATAAAGTTGGATATATAGCCGAGTGCTGTGTACATAGTAATACGGATTTGGAATCGTGATTTTATCTTGATTTAATAACCGTTGAACGTGAATTGGAAATATATACAGTAATATCATACATGTTCATGTAAGTAATTATATGCAGTTTTATTTGTATAATCGGCATGCTTATATTTGATTTTTGTTGTATATGAATGTTGAGTTTCTATGAGTTACATTGACAAATGTATTATACACACTGCTAAAATGTTGTTTCATGTGTTAGGTTACATGTAGATTTCATTTTAAATTTTCGTTGTGATTCCCTAAGTATGTGTTATTATCATTTTGTAAACGTTCCCCTAACGAACACGGGTTCCATGTTCTAATCATAGGGGTCTGTAACGTCTTCCACCCCATTCACTGTTTAATGGGGTGGAAGACGTTACAGACCCTTATGGTTCTAATTAACTGACAGAAAATGAAAGAGTATATACATGTACATGCAGTATTACTTGCATGAGAGGTTAACGTTTTAAAAAACATGTACGTTATCATTCTTCGTCATATATATGTGCCAACTAGGAGCTTCATATTATATCCAATACCTTCTTGAATGTTGGGGATCGTATTTTAAACCCTTAAAGGTTTTATCTCCCTCCCCCATCTACTACTTCTTGATAATGTCGCCGGCTTTATGTGTCAACAGTTTGTTTTGTGTGTCCAGTATCTTTAGTGTAAATATACTTTAAAAGTCAATAAACATGTAACATGTATGTATAATAAAACATAAGCACGATACATGTAATATATCTGTCACTCTCGTATATAGGCCTACCATGCAAACAATTCGCACAAGGAACATTCTACTTGTAATTTACTAGTATTGTCATAAGTCTGGTGCCTTATTCATCAACATTGTAAGACGGAAACTCGGAGTTAGACTTACAATTGACAACATTTATAATCACTGCCAATTCTTTGCAATTAAATCTAATCATGCCATAATGTGAAATTTTATCTGGTTATTTGTTGTTACCCACTAAACATGTATATCAATTTATATATCAAAATCGGTACATTTATTACAACATAAGGGAATAGAACATTTGACGGTATAAAGTATAAGTCTTTTTAGTTTTAGACTTAAAGATGTCCGGGTGTAAAAACTTTTTAAAAAATGTTGAGGACTGCCTTTTAAACTGTTTTATTCTATTGTATACCCATTAAGACAACTGCATGTTAATTTTAAAACACTTTCATTATCATTTAAGAGAGTAATTACTATTTTTATTTCCCTACACCTAGCGTAAGAACGTACTGGAAAAGCAAATGGAGTCATCTGCATGATAAATAAGTCTGCAACAGATGACACAATAAAAACAAGAGTTTGTTAAAATCTAATGATAATGATTATTTCTTCAATCAAAAGTGTAAAAATGATGTTTGTTCTACTTATGAAGTAGATAAAAATAAAAATGTAGCCCTACCCTCCTTGAAATTAAGTCATTTTTTCGCATATTGCCAATAAGTACCCTATAGATAAATGGCAATAAAATATTATCTAAACAATTGGCACCATTGATTTTTTTTCAAAAATAACTTCAATGTGTGTGTAATGTTCTAACAAAATTTTGAAAGGTTTTAACGAGCGGTTTTGAAAATATACATTTCAGAAATCCATAGTAACCCGATTTTCATCAATTAACCACATATAAATTCCTATAAAATTAAAGAAAAAAAAAAGAAAAAAATATTTTTCTCCAAATTACACAAATTACACTATAAAGTGATGTCACAGAGCCAAAACATTGTCTCATAACTAAAAATTAAAGAAAAAAAGTATAAAAATATTTTGGCTCTAGTGGGGGTTGAACCCACGACATATAGGAAATCAGTCAATTTGTCATAAAATTACTGAACTTGAGAACTCTTCAAGAGGAGATTCTTTATTACACCCGGATATCCTTAAGTATTAAAAGTTCTATTTCATAGGATAAATGTTAATGTGAAAATAGCACTAACGTAGCTTTCTCATATGTCATAAATAAATTGAATTATTGAATTGAATAAAAAAAAAACATAAAAAGATACCATTTATTTAGTTTATACAAAACTTGAACAAGTTGTTACTCTTGTCTTTAGTTTAACTGATAATGTAAAGGTCTTGTAACATTCACTCTCACCACTTGATATTCTCGATATTCAGCATATAATTTGTTTGTATGCACAGTTGCTTAACATGTGTAATACATATGTGTACATATTACATGTGCATGTGTATGTGCGTGTGCATGTGTGTGTGCGTGAGTGTGTGGACGGGAATGTGCGTGAATGTATGTATGTGTGTGAGTTTATGGTTTGCATGTAATTGTAAATACGAAACATGGGTATAATGCCTTAATTTCGGAAAATAAACTGTATAACGCATTTTATCATGAATGTATCGATCTGGCATGAAATGATTGACTTGATTAAAGCCCTCTGACCCTACACCGACTTATCACTAATCCCTAAATTTTGAAACATCACTGAAAGGTCTACTGTCCGCCTAGGTTATGGGATTATCCTCAACCTGCCCATGGGTAATAATTTACTAATAAATCTACCACTGACATAACAGCAATTCTCATCAATATATTGATATTAATTATGGACTATATTATGTTACCATCAATACAATACAAATGTACCAATATTATAATGTTCGTCACTTACATCGCTGGCTTAGAACCAGAAGGTCGTAACTACAAAATCGATATATTGAGAAAACAAGAGAAAACTGTCTGTAATTTATTCTTTACCTATGGGAAAACACGTTTTTAAAACTTCATTTTGGTCAACATGACAATTTCAGATTTTCATGAAAATAAGCATATAAGAAGCGCCTTTCGAAGCAGATTTCAAATATGTATGAGTCTTTTAAGGTCGTAAGTAGAAGTTACGACCTTCTCGTTCTAAGCAATCGAAATGCCATCCAGTTTCATCGACTCCTTTCAAACGTATAAACTAAAATCTACATTACAAACAAATGCATATCAATGCATGTATTAATATCATCAATCATTTTAGTGGCACGCCCATAACAGGTAAATTTCAAGACAAGCTTAAATGTGCAACTTGATGCCCCTCTGTACGTGCTTAATACTAGTATTTAGCTTTCAAAAGAACTTTGATTCTGTTCGACTATCTACTTAAACACCCTGTGGATACTATTTGTCGAATGAAAATCATACAATATAGTATTACGCTTTCGGCGAAACCGCACGAAACCGTCTGTGAACGCATATACTGAAAATGCAAGAATGCTTTTAGTAGAATTCGTGATCCAAATTCCCGAACGAACCATTTTCATCAAAACTTTGGCCAGGCCAGACTTAGTATCAAATAAATACAATTACGTGTCACCTCAACATTATTGCACTTTGTACATAGTTTGGTAAAGCAAATGCATTAGAAAGTTTGTCTGTACGGGGCTTTTGTTTGTTTGGGAATTATATATATATGCATTCTATTCTGGCTGTCTTCGTAAACAAACGTTTACAAAATGGGCGTTCATATTCGTATGTAGATCTACTAGATCGAACTTACTTAATATAAGAATTATGTAAATATTTGCTGTGATCTGAGTTCATTTATACTACCATGTTTGCACTAGACATGAATACAATACATGTGTGATTTGGAACCAGGATTCATTGTAACGTCGTCCGTTCATACTTTGAAAATTATTTCAGCGAAATTGAATTCTATAGAATTCTTTGAGTATAATATACTGCATAATTCCCAAACAAACAAAAGCCCCGTACAGACAAACTTTCTAATTCATATTGAAGCGCGCTGGTCGAGAAATTGTAAAAAATCCTTCCATGTAGGCCTATGTATTTGACCTAAAAAAAACTCTTAAGGTACTAGGAAATGGCGTTCTGGTATTTGGAATTGAGCATTTCAGCACTTCTCAGTTGTTTTGCATTCGGAAATTACCGAGCGATCAAGGGGGTCAATTTCTGTACATTACGGAACTCACCGAGACACTGTACTTGGACGACTTCGTAGTTCCGTTCAGTACGGAAATCGCCGAGACGCTGTGATTGGACGACTACGTTGTCCCGTTCAGCACGGCAATCACCGAAACGCTGCGATTGGACGATTACGTTGTCCCGTTCAGTACGACAATTACCGAAACGCTGTGATTCGATAACTATACTGTCTCGTTCAGTACGGAACTCGCCGAGATGTTGTTATTTAAGGCCTTACTACATTTTCGTATTTGAAGTGACGGAAATGCAATTATTACTTTAACCGCGCGTACAGAGAAAACTTCAAACGTCTCCATTAAATCCTGTCCTTGTTTGTAAAGCCGGAAGAAGACATTGATCACTTAGAGTGATTTGTATTGACCGGAACCGAACAAACAATGATTCTAGGAGTGACCATTTAAGTAAGGGTCATTATGTAGTAACCACGTCGTTACTGGCATCGTTATGATTAATATTAGTACGTATGTATGTTTGGGTTGTCAATAAACTGTAAAATAGCAATTTGTATTTATCGATTCAATTCTAAAATGTTCAGTAATGCGGTAATTGGCCTTTTTCAAATATTGACAGAACAGTTTTGACGAGCTGTTGGAATACTAATCAATACTAATGGCCTGATATATAAGTATTTGCTCGAACATTTCATAAGGAATGTCTGTTGTAATGATTTGTAAATACAATATTTTTTCTAATCATTTGAGTTGGTTATGTAAGTATTATTACAAGACGTAGGGATAATTGCATTTCATTCCGAATGTGTTTTGGTACTTCATTCATTGAATAGGCACTAATATTCATTTGACATGAAAATACAATGCTCTCTGCTCGGCATGTATGTTGATCAGATTGTAATATGATTTCCAGTCCGTTAGGCCACGTTTTTGTTTTTATTTTCCGGTGTTCGGAATTTTATTGTTTTTAGGAGGGAATGAAAAGATAATAATCTTCGATTCCTCTTTAATGGCCATAGGTCGCTCATCGTGACAACTACAAGGGGTAGGCGACGTGAAGCCTTTTTTGGTCATTTTGTTATTTGTTCATTACCCTCCTACAGACAGCAAAACTGTCAAAATTAAACATAAATATTAACTGCACAGAGTTGTCTAAATATAGCTTGATATGATAAAACGCCAGAGACTAACACAATGATAAATTTGCTATAATTGTATTTGTTTTCATGACCACAGTTTAACACGAACTAAAGACATGTTGTCAATTGAGTCCATGACAATATGAATGGCACAAAAACGTAAGTCTTCAACAAATGGCAATACCACGGGTAATAATCACCATATGATCTTAATTTCCTAGCCATATGCACAACTGTATAAGCTTAGCACCTAGGAAGTATCGATGAAAATACTACCAATGGTTTGATTAGGAGAACAATTAATTTTTGCGATATCCTGACAGATAGCCATCCACCACCATCCATCCATTCGTCTATCACAAAATCAATACGTCTTCACCCACTATGTTTGAAACTTTCCAACCAATGCCCCGGTGGTGTCATCGGTGCTTAAAATCAGGTACCTAAAAGAACCAGCGATGTCTCAGGAACTGGGTGATCTTCTGTATCGTGTACCCACCTCCTAACATGGCTGCGAGTATTACGTGTTCTCTACGAAGCTGAGAGCAAAAATAATTCGCATGTATAGTTTAATTCTAATCGTTAGTTTTTGGAATATTATAAACAAACAAATACAATGTTCCGGGTCCTTAATAAAGGTTTGGTAAAGCCTACATATACACACATTGTATCAGTACGCAATGATTTGTACGACATAAATGTCGCTGGATAGGTGCTATGTAGTGCATTTAACTTTGTATCACTTTAAGTTCAATCTAGTACGTGTATATGCAAGTGCAATTTATCATGTTTCGATTGATTTGATAAATATAATACTAAATTTCATTGGAGCAGCTTAAGGGTGTGGATTTTGTAGATTTTGATGGTTTAATCATGAATATTTCGTCATGATGTTACAATTTGCAAATATCGATAGGTAGCTATATACAAAATACACGGCCTATACGTAAATCGATTAAAAAGTATTTCCGCGTTTATCAGCGCGTCTTTTGTCAAAATCTATCAATTTTCAAAAGATTCGATTTGGAAAATCCCCTGAGATTTGAATGGTAATAAACAGTACACAGACTCGTCAATATGTGAACAAGTAATGACAATACAGTGTAGTCTTTGTATCCGATAATGGGACGTTAAGAATTTTAGACAATTTATCATAAATATTTAAGAACTTAGAAAGAGTGCATTAGGAGATTTCTTGCTATACGTATATGTATTGATACACTTGAAATAGCTTTAAGTAGATCGTGGTCCACTTCTTGGTCTGGATGTTTTAGACCTTTCAATGTTCTGTCATACAAATGGATTTGATCGGGGTTTTTTAATTTTCAATAATAATCTTACGAGGCTCAATAACTCTTTCTATCTTGGATTTAACGTCAGTGCATTCGCTTTTTTAATATTTTGTAAAGGATCAATTTCAAGTTAAGTTTCATTTTTCAAGGTATGTCAACGATTTATTTTTTATTTTTTACTTTACATTCAAACATTTAGTTTCATTTTTGAAGGTAGAAATCTATTTTTGCTATTTCACATGAAAGGGGTACCATTAAATAATTAACGACTGCTTTAAAAGTCTTTGTCGTTGTAATCATCAGTTGCTTCTCTTCTGAGTATTCTGGAAATGTGACACCTGCAACTGTATGCATTAATTATACATGTGTCTCTCAAAGAGACGCAATGCTGTTTGTATGCCACGTTTACAAGCCTTACATTTCGAAAATATGTCGACCCATAAGCCTACTGTTTTCCGTATAATTGAACATTTCCAGATTGCATATCTCCGAGAGATGACACGACGTATACACCAGTGGTGCTCCCTGATCTTTAAGTAGGTGTGTCCGTGACTTGTCAGCTGAATGCAACTTTATAAGTTTATGATTTTTTAACATATAATGTTTCGGCGTATTGAAGTAGTTCATCGACATAGAAACCTTATTCCCCCACTACCCCGTAAGTACGTTTAACTTATTAACCTGTAATTGAATTAAATAAAAGATTGGAAAAATATTGAATTCAATTATTAACCAATTTGCGTCTGTATAACATTTCATCGTCATGAATTGGACACAATCGTCAACTTTACCCGATTTGTTTATAAAAACTTGAAATTGTTATTATTCGAATTCTTGAGTGCGTTGTTTGTAATTTGTATGCTTCAATATTTAAGTCTATTAGAATGATTAAACGAAACACTTAAAAACAAACGACTTTTCATGCTAGTACAGAGAAAATGGATCACGTTGCGATTTGAAAAAATCAAATCGTAGAAAACAAATCCTTTTCATGGATTTAGGTTCCTTTGATGATGTGGATAAAATTGAAAGATACGTTTCGAATTTGGTAATTGCTTTTTAAAGACGTTCAATTTACCGAACAATTTGAAAGTGTTCTCCTATTGAAACCCCAATACAAATTATATTCGGATCAGTATTATGCCATCACTAAGCAGAAACCCAACCCAACTCAACTCAAACGTTATTATCTAGTACATTTGTACCAGCCTTTTCAAAGTTAGTACTATAGTGATAAATTTAGAGTCCTTTTTCAGAAAATACCGAAAAAAACTGTGAAAACCGAACAAATCACGCGATCAGAACTTTGTGGAATTTCTCCGATATACATACGTCCGAAATTTAAACTAAGTGTCGTCTTGTAATGAACATGGTTGCATTAGCAATGGCGACAACAATGACATTATTGTTTCTGGTCCATTAGTAGTAACAATACTTCCATCACGACCATTTCAAAGGTTGTTTTGTAAAAAATGCAGGACTCGGTTTTAGATACAACGATAAAATATCAGTTAAAATATCATTGTACTGTCAATAAAACTTCCACTGACTCGTGTGTTCGATATTTTAAATGATTGTATATATATGCTTCAATTATAAAATAATTTTGGGAGCATTAATATTATTTTTGTCGATCGGGAAGTTAAAATCGCAAACACGGCGGTCCATGCATTCATGATTATAGATTTGCGTAGTTGAAAAACGTGTATTTAAATTTATATGTTGAAAATGTCACGAGAAAGCCAGAAAGCCATCAGTCAACCCCATTGCTAGTGCTTGGTGTGAAGTTACATTGGTACTGGGAATCTTTCTTGTTGTTGCAAATTGGTCTATTGGCGCTCGTACGTCGCATTTCTAGACGATATGTGTCGTACAGCGTACAGTAATGTGTCGTAAGCGTACAGTAATGTGTCGTACAGCGTACAGTAATGTGTCGTACAGCGTACAGTAATGTGTCGTACAGCGTACAGTAATGTGTCGTACAGCGTACAGTAATACTATATATAGGTTCAAATCCCACTATACATCTAGCTGCAACTTGTCTTGTCTTTATAGTTTATACTATACATGTTTTACACGTACAGACGAGTGGTTAAATTCTAACGACTATATGGAAGCATTCGGTTGAACTATTGGTGTAGCTGACTGTACATTGTCGTGTAGTGACGTGATACACATCCTGCTTCATTTTAACTTTCAAGTTTCATTTAACTTCACACCACCCATACATCACCGATTATTCATTTGAATAATTATTCAATACATGTTTGCCGATACTTTGTAACAAAATTAACACCAGTATCAGGTGGCCGTACATTTATATTCAGTCTAATGAGTAGTTTATGCTTAATTAACAATACACGTAATTATCTTAATTAGTTGTTAATGAGAGCTATTTTCAGTTGTAAAGCATTGTATTGTATTACACCGAAATGTGAACACGTACATCATTGTGTCTACCCATGACAACCCCCCGGGATCCAATTCCTTAACTGAAAGCAGTACACACCACTCTGTAAAGTTTATTACCGACTCATTTACAATACACATGGAACGCATGGTGTACCATTATTGCAAAGCGCGAAGAAGAACGTTTCTTCGGGCACCGACCCTCTCTATTCAGCCGTTTGTACGTCTCTCACCGCTCTATGTTAACACTGTTTGGTCGGTTGCAACGTCTGTTGGTTGCTGATCGGCTGTAACTAATAGTCGGTCGGGCGACTAATTGGATAAGGACACAACGAGCAGTCTTACATGTATTTCAGTGTTCGTTTTTTCATGCGTCTGTATGTCTGTAGACCGTGATTTAGATGGCATTTTGTGAATTCGTTCTATATAGTACTTTCATTGAATGGTTGCTTCACAGTTAATGAACTATAGATACATCGATCTGTACGCCTTTCACAGCGTTTCCTTTAAGGATTAAGCGAATGTATTCAATGCTTTTGAAGACCGAATTTGTAATCATATTATAGTGACAACTTAAAACCTTATTTATCTATATATACTGACAAGTTTAGGGGTAAAAGGCTTACAAAGTTTACAGGTACTATTCAAAGCTCAAAGGGTTAAAAGGTAGCAGCCATTCAATGGGTTTTATTGCGGAGATATTTGTATAAGCATTTTTCGACAAGTGGACAGATTAGTTGCTATTTATCATAGATTTCCTAAGGATACTTACTAGCTTACTTGTAAAGCGTGGGGATTCACTTAAAACAAAACAACATGATCTCGATCAACTAATGTTTTAAAATACCATAAAGGGAAGTAGACTTGATTTTTTTTTAATTTTTAAACTTTCTGCATTTGAAATAATCCGTATGCTATTATATAATGGACCAGGCTACTAAAAGTGTCGAAGCGTACATTATCACCTTGCTTGCACTCTTTACCAAACAAACAAATACTCACACATGTACATTTTTCATATTCTATATTCTGAAAGACGCTGAATGACTGAGTATAGCTCGGCTAATTTGACACGAGCCTTACCTTTTGGTTAGCATAATTTAATAGTTGATATATTGCCTACGTTTATAACACCGATTGTATGTTTACATAATCGGGGAGTATCACGAAGACGCTCGAGATGTAATACAAACACAAATCTGAAATACCGATATTGCACGATTTGCTTGCGGAAGTTGATATATTCGAAGCAAGAACCGTGTAATATATTCTTGCATAAAGGCCAGGTTCAGGTCAATATAGCCAAGCTATACAACTTTGTTAAACATCAACACTGAAATTAAATGTTATTGTGACGTCATGTTTTCTGTTACCGGAAATTACTGTTTGTGTTTGCCAATGCCTTAAAAGCAGGAAATAGAACTGTCAACAAACAGATGCCTGATTCTTGTCTACATATAACAGTACTTCTTTCATATCCAGTTAGTAGACCTACATATGCAGCCATTTACTACTGACAAGCAAAGGAAGTCTATTTAAATTTCACATCATACTAGTAAAGTTTTATTCATGATCAAGTATCATATGAATTACTATATACATGTAGTTTTACATTTCTTAAGCGATTCAAGTCAATAACCTCGGTTTTATTTCATAATTACATTACCATACATTTTCCTTGCATCAGACGTCAGAAATGCTTTAAAAATGTAATATGTCATCAGTACTCTTGCATTCATAATAATTCTGAAGAACCGTTTTCAGAAATCATTTTATTGGAGAATGGACATCAAATTCGATATCTATTAAGAAAAAATCGTTAAATTACATGTACAGAACAACCTGTAGGAGCGACGTTACGCAGAGCAACAATTTTATTAAACAACATAATCATTTTGTTCTAGCAGTTTATCATTTACTATAAATACAAGTACTCAGTCCCTACATAGCATCAACTTTGGTATTACACGTTAGCAAACACATTTAATTGTCAGTTTTTCAAAGTAAAGGATATTGATCTTGAAAGGTTATATACAAATGTACTACAGTAATACTTCGTTAAGACGAGCATCGATAAGAAGAGCACACGGCCTATGTCGAGCAAATTTCACTGTATGCTATATGAATAAGGAATTAGGAGATGTATTTCGTGACGTCACTGCTCTGTTCAGCGCATGCCAACTAGCTGTCAAATTATTGCCCTGTATATCTAATGTCCTTACCTATTCTTAAAGATGTTCCCACAGATAACGGGTAATAAACTGGTTCTCCCTTAATCTCAATTACCTACATGAAATTATGTCGCGTGTACAGAGCACAGCCTTTTGTGATCATAAGAAGCATATCAGCTTTGTTATAATTTATTAGTTTTGACGGAGGGCAACTAATATACCCTTTACACCTTTGTAGCAGTTCCTGTATACTAGTATTCAGTCATTGCTTTTTTGGTTATATGGAATTCTTCTCATATTACATGATGTCTTTAAGAACTAATGTTTTTCAGATGAATTCAGAATAAAATTAACATGATTTTGAAATATGTTCAGTCAAAACTTCACAAACATGACACTCCCAACTATACAAACATCGCCTCGTCATGTTCACAAACATGGTCTCTCCAAATTCAAAAGAAGAACCTCACCAAAGTCATAAACGTGACCTCCTCAAATTTACAAACGTGTCATTCCCAAATTAATAAACGTTGCCTCCCCAAATTCACAAACATGACCTCCCTAAATTCACAAACGTGACCTCCCCAAATTCAAACGGATCCTCCCCAAATTCAAAACAAGCCTCCCCAAATTCACAAACGTAGCCTCCCCAAATTCACAAACGTAGCCTCCCAAATTCACAAACGTAGCCTCCCCAAATTCACAAACGTAACCCCCCCAAATTCACAAACGTAGTCTCCCCAAATTCACAATCGTAGCCTCCCCAAATTTACAAACGTAGCCTCCACAAATTCACAAACATGGTCTCTCCAAATTCCCTAGGAGAGCGAGCTCCCCAAATTCACAAACGTGACCTCCCTAAATTTACAAACGTGGCCTCCCCAAATTCACCAACGTAGTCTCCCCAAATTCACAAACGTAGCCTCCCCAAATTCACAAAGTGGCCTCCCCAAATTCACTAACGTGACCTCCCCAAATTCACAAACATAGCCTCCCTAAATTCACAAACGTAGCCACCCCAAATTCACAAACGTAGTCTCCCCAAATTCACAAAATGGCCTGACCAAATTCACAAACGTAGTCTCTCCAAATTCACAAAGCGGCCTACCAAATTTACAAACGTAGCCTCCCCAAATTCACAAACGGACCCTCCCCCAAATTCACAAACGTAGCCTCCCCAAATTCACAAACGTAGCCTCCCCAAATTCACAAACAGAGCCTCCCCAAAGTCACAAAGTAGCCTCCCCAAATTCACAAACGTGGCTTCACCAAATTCACAAACAGAGCCTCCCCAAATTCACAAACGTAGCCTCCCCAAAGTCACAAAGTAGCCTCCCCAAATTCACAAACGTAGCCTCCCCAAATTCACAAACAGAGCCTCCCCAAATTCACAAACGTAGCCTCCCCAAATTCACAAACGGAGCCTCCCCAAATTCACAAACAGAGCCTCCCCAAATTCACAAACGTAGTCTCCCCAAATTCACAAACGTAGCCTCTCCAAATTCGCAAAGTGGCCTCCCCAAATTCACAAAGTGGCCTCCCCAAATTCACTAACGTGACCTCCCCAAATTCACAAACATAGCCTCCCTAAATTTACAAACGTAGCCACCCCAAATTCACAAACGTAGTCTCCCCAAATTCACAAAGTGGCCTGACCAAATTCACAAACGTAGTCTCTCCAAATTCACAAAGGGGCCTACCAAATTTACAAATATGTCATCCTCAAAGTCGCCAAAGGGCCTTCTCACAACGTCATGAACAGTACCCCCCAAAGTTCACGAACAGGGCCTCCCAAAAATATCAAGCAAGTATCCCTAATTCTTTAAAAAAAACGAAATATTTTGATCGTAAGGACACGCAGTATGTAACGATATTGGAGAAGACTGATAGAATATTAAATTTTATGGACAACGAATTGGATGTGTAAATGTGCATGTACAAGTAAATAAAACATATGAAGGAAACTACAACACTACATGCTCAATTGAGTTAAAAAAGTTACCAATTTTCTAGGGCTCTATTCAGCTGTTAGGCCGCTCAAACACCCTTTGACATTTCAACTTCCCCTGGTCATTGGGCTACAAATGGAAACCTAAACTCGTGTCTCCCTTTGGAGACTATTTCTCTCCTGTGGTGTGGCAGCCAACGTCGATCTGCGGCGCCCAGGAATAGACACTGCCCTCACAGGTACCTTTTTACACCATGGTGGAGTGGAGTGGAGCTGTGGGTCTTGCTCAGAGAAATTAACCAGTGGTCCAGAGGGGATCGAACCAGGGCCCTCTCGATCCCGAAGCGCGCGTCCTACCTCTAGGCCACCGCTTCTCACATTGGCACCACGAAAGGAAATTATTAGCAAATATACGATTAACTTGGACATCACTCGCATATAACATAAACTTGGTCTGTTTTAAAGTTGAGAAGATCATGTGTATTTGAACCTTTCACTATTATATATAAGTGACCTTGAAATGCGACGGGGCAACTAGAAGTAATACTATGCACCCACCCAAAATCTTCATATAAGCTAGTTTGCGATAGAAAAAAATCGTGTTTTTTAAACATTTCTGAAAATCTATTATTCAGATTTTGGTAAAAAATTACACAGAACTACAATTACTTCCTACCTACTCCCATTCCGATTTTCATAATTTTTAATCACTTATTAAAATACATTTATTCTTTATTATATATTGAAATTACATGCGCATGGACAGTTTAACGCAGGGAGGTAATCTGGTATTCCATTGATGGTTTACTATCAATTATTTAACCGTTACACTCCGTGATCCACGGGATTAACATTGCTGTTATAAAGACGAAACTTAGGAGGCCCGTATGATTTCGTTTATTTAGGTGTGTCGCTTGTAAACAATGTAAAACAATAACATGTACTTCGTCACTTTCACAGACGGGCCTCGTGTGTGTTATATTAAATGGGTTGCAAATACGTAAATATACCGTTAGGCGTATCACGTGACGGTAACATTGGCTGTTGGAAGTATCAAGTCTTCTAACTTGATATTTCATACAAAAATACAAAAATGTTACATAGAACTTATGAACAAAACTTTTTTAATTCCTTTCCGATGTTGCTGAAATTCGAGTGTGTATTAGGTAGGTATATTTCGTTTGTTTGTGTCAATTTTCATGCTTGTAGGTGTAGTAATAACAGAGAAATGTTTAAAAAACACGATTTTTTTCTATCGCAAACTAGCTATTTTTTTTTTACATGCATTTATAAATCCGCAGGACCTATCGTTGACTTTAAAGGAGTATACGGGATTAAGATTAAATCATTAGCGGATTAATGTGAGATTAAGGTCAGTATTACTAGTATCATGGGTTGGTTCAAGTATGCTTTATCCTGATACCCCACTAAATAGGTGTGAAATAAAGTTTACGAACATTATAATAACATGTCTTCTAATGTCCTTGGGCAGTGTGTCATGTTTGGGTCAGCATTGCTTATCCCCCGACCAGGGTGAAATAGTATGCTATGGCTTTTGTGATGCTATTGGTTTTCTCTATGCTACTTTTGGGCTTTAACTGAATACTACCATATACAGGGTGTCCCAAAAAAACGGGGACCTAGGAAAAACAATTGTAACTTTTTTCTCAATTATAGATATCACACTATTAATATGTCAACACAATAAGGGAAGAACACTGTTCAGAATACTAGTATCACTGTGTGATAATATAGTTCAATACCCGGAGTTACCTCCCATGTTTACAATCGCATGTTTCAGTAAAATACCATAAACTGAAGCAGTGATTTCAGAATTCAATGAGATATATTTCCATGTTGACCTCAAACATCTTCTTATGTGCTCCAAATAATTGTTTATGGTTCGTGATACATTAGTTCATTGTGTACAGCAAAGAAGTTCACTATTGGGATCAAGTTTGAGTAATTTTAAGATCATATGGCTTGTGATATGAGGTAAGATGTCAGTACTATTTCGCAAACATATCCTGATTTTGATGCTGATTTATTGCAAGAAGAGTTTTCTGCTAGCATATGGTACAATTTTATAATTTCTGACATACACAATTTCTCCAAAATATATCTATGAACTGTTTGTTTGGATAAAACTGTATACTTTTTGCTCCTTTCTATAGTCTAAGCTTGTTTGGTAATAGTCCTTGAAAATATTTACGTTTTTAATCATTGAATGATTGTTGATGCTATTTGGAAGGTTTTCCACTTCCCCCTTGGTCAGTAAATGTACCACGTTTTCATCTGTTTTGCTCTTTCTTGTCATATTTGTTTTATTTTTACAAGATTTTGATCACCCCTTTCACTTTAAATGTTGTTTTCTAAAAACTAAATGCCCTGACACAAATGCCCTTGTCTTATAATGCCCCTTTTCATGTGATTAAGCAAAAATAACGTGAAATGTTGCCATAGTGAAAATGATGACGTCACTTCCTGATTTGAAGCACCATATTTAAATAAGTGCTCTTTTTAGAAGAAGGGGTCCTTTACATACACTTTCACAAAATATCAGCTTAATTCATCAAAATATAAATGAGTAATAAGGGTTTTAGGTAGGTCCCCGTTTTTTTGGGACACCCTGTACATAGAGATCATCTGTCACGTTCTGGCCCGATGATTATAAACATTGGAGTACGTATTCCATGCTCCAACTCATACTCCGTACTCCAATTGGAACATTTCTTAAACTTCTTTATTACTGAATGGAAACATATGATATGGGGGTTCATTTTCTTAATAAGATCATTTGCTACAAGTTGGTGTTGATTTTGATGCAAAATTCTAAAAATGCTGGGTGTTTTTCAAGTTTGAGCATGGCGTATGGAGTTTGAGTATGAGAATGAGAAATGTTTATAATCACCGGGCAAGATCTGCGATGTCCAATACATATTTAAATTACTAGTAGATTCTAGTAACAAATTACAGTAATGCCGCTGCTACTTGTCTAGTCTGTTTCCTAGCTTAGCTGTTAGCACTCTTGGTGTCTAATATGAAGATCCGGATGCAGGCACTCATAATATGGCAGTCATGTTTCAGCAGAAAGCTGACTGGCAAATATAGACTATGCTCGGCATTATCATCAGACACTACTAATTGTCAAAATGCTCCGTATTTTGTTTTGTCAACATTCCAAATTTGCATGATGGGGTTACGGGACTCATTCAGCATTAAACAAAAATAAGCAATTAAATAAGCATTACATGGTTAGTGAATTATAATTATAATGAACAAGTTTAATACTTCTCAAATTAGGCATTCATACATACATTGTAGCATGTATTCGGCATATACAATTTCTGACATACTTCAATTTAATCTCACGGTTTATTTTTCTTTTGTTTTAAATGTCAGTATGGTATAGGTTTTGTCAGTATGCTTGTGGGTATGTCAGTATGGTGGAGGATTATTCAGCATTTTAACTTATTGATTGATGAGAGCTATAATTAATTACAAATCATTTTAAACGAACAATAGAGCAATTAAAGGTTGTGTCTATGTATATTTCATGCTCTAACTATAGGGATCTGTAACGTCTTCCACCCCATTCACTGTTTAAGAATAACTGTTTTTCTTAAACAGTGAATGGGGTGGAAGACGTTACAGATCCTATGGTTATAACACTGCGATTTAACAATATAGTTATTACAATTGTACTTGTGTAGATTTAAAAGTCGTATATGCCAGTGAACCCTTACTCGGTACGTTGTATTCGAACCCAAGGCACCAAAAATCATTCAAACAACATACACTCGCGATTACTGACTACAATACTACAATACGTGTAAACCGTAATCTCATGCGATATCCACTAATATATTCAAAGCATAAAAGCAGTTATAGCTTTATTAAAAGTATTAAGCTAGTTTTAGAGGATGGTTCTTTTGCATCTATTTTTCATAATCGTATATAATCTAGATATTACTTTAAGATACAATATCAATTTTAAATTTGCTGAATACGGACGAATCCACTTTACGTTAAGTATTTACGTGACAAGTCGCGATATCTGATACCTTCCTGTGGTCATATAATGACCATACAACCTATTTTCGCATGCATATTAATTTACATAAAATAAAGAACTTCTCTAAATAGTAAACAGAGCGTAAATAACTGTCACATTTTGTCATTGATACGATATTGTTAGTTCAAACATTATAGCTTGCTGCTACTATTATTAGATGGAAACCGTAATTTGAGTGTTCTTGGTAGCGATCGCATTCTTTTGTTTTAATGCACTTTAATTTAATTACTTTTCACAGACAATACAAGAAGTATACGTTGTTCCAAAGTAACACACGCATGCACAGTAAAATAATAAAACATGTAAACTATACTATCACATGTTTCATAATGTTGTGGCATTATTTTACAGAAGGTTCACTATATAGTTGGCGTTGCTGAGTTTTAGTAGTTTAAGACCACTGCAACATTAACTTAACATTTGATGTATCTTTCTAATTTTAGAAATGGTTGGCTATTTAAACATGTGACACTTTCGGGAATCTTTTAACTAAAGGAGAGAGGACATAAGCTGTCTTCAAACACCGGCCGTATGTCGGCCACAGCCAGGCGAAGAGGGGCAGGGTCTCGTGGAGAGTTACAAGAACTACGAGGCCCAACAATGGCTCACATCGGCTTCCAAGGCGCGAGACACATGCACCCTGAACGATTACCTAGTGCTAGGAAGGAACGTACAATGTCCGTGAGATTATTTGACACCGACGAGGTACGTGTACATATTATGAATATGATTTCACAGTTCTTTATTTATCTTTGCAATTACATCGAGTTCTTTTTCAGTTTTTAACCAGCTAGGAAAATAAGTCTGCACTCCGCCCGACAGCCCGTCCATCCGTCAGTCCGTCAAAAAACTATAACTGAAAATCGAACTTGTGAAACGTATAGAAAAACATACACCACTTAAAGGTAACAATCAGAAAATGCTCCTATACCAAAATGAAGTATTAAGCGGAAACATTTGAAATCATACAACCCTTTATCCAGCAATAATCATTCTGATACACGCGCGCGTTATTGTATTTCTGAAACCTTTTCACGGATATCTAATGAATAATGCACGTACCAATACAGTCCCTATGATACTTGAAAAATTAGCACGACAAGCCCAACTGCTATTCTAGAAACGTGGATTTGAATACCCGATGCGAAGTACGTTCATCAGTGGCAGCCATCCAAGTCAGTCAAGTCGGAAAACTGATATACTATCAATACGAAACACAAAGCTGGTCTGAAAATGGCAAAACTGAGCACAAATACATGATAACTGCCTACACTAAACTCGCTACACTGAATCCTATATAAAGCAATTCCCTTTGTGAGCTGCAAATGATGGTTTTGTTAGGGGTTGTTGTCGAACAGATGATAGATTTAGAGAAATATTGGCTTAGGGGAATTTTGAAGATAGATAATTTATCTATAATGTATAGAGTGCCACCCTGGAGAGGTCATGTTGTGTATAACAACACATTTAGTTTTCATGTTTTCAGGATACTTTGGACAGTGTAGAAAGCCAATCCGGAACTGTTAAAATCTTAATGGTAAATGGACTTAAACTGAACAGTCTGAATGAAGAAATATGTGACCGTATGAAACATCTACAGAAGTTGGACCTCAGTGAAAACCAGCTAGGGGATAACAGTCTACCAGATTCGTTTAAAACGTTGGATAATTTAGTGGAACTTAACCTAAACAACAACAAATTCACAAAAATCCCAACGACTATAAAGAAATTAAAGAATCTTGTGAGGTTAAGTTTGAGTTTTAACTCTATAGACAATCTAAAGGGTATTGAAAAGTTAAAGAAAATGCAAATTCTTATGTTAGACAATAATAAATTTACCACAGTGTTCAAGGAGGTCTGCCATATGCGCAAACTGGAAATTCTAGATTGTAGTCATAACAGCATACGGGAAGTGGGGCTTGATGTCCGCTTATTGAAAAATATACGAGAACTTAATGTTACTAAAAACAAAATTTCAGTTCTTCCTACGGATGTGTTTCAACTAAGTACACTAGAATCGTTAAAAGCTGGTCAAAATCAGATTTCAAAGATTCCGGTGTTCAACATGAACCCACAACACTGCCATATAATGTCGGAGATTGACCTTAGCTCAAACATGATCAATAAATTCCCTGGACATCTTATGGTTATAACAAAGAAGTTAGACTTATCAGCGAACAGGATCAAGACATTAGAGTTGAATAAAATGAAGAAATTGGATACTGATTCGGACAAGGAGTTGAGTGTTGACGGTAATCCACTGACATTCCCACCAGCTGATGTCTGTGAATGCGGCCTCAAATCTATGGTCCAGTTCATCCAAGAAACACAGATCAACCAGAAAGTCTACCAAGGAGTAAAGGTAATTATGAAATAAGACCTTTTACTTGGTATTGTCTGAGGCCTTTATTCTGCCTCAAATTGGTTCCCAATAGCTGAAAAAAATCACAATTGCTGAAAAAAATCCCAATTGAAAAAAAAACCCAAATAATGAATTCAAAATTATGAAAGCCAAGTAAAGTGTTTCTTTAAGTTAAACCAATGAACTATTAACAAATACACAAATGAAATCGTTGGTATCAATAAATTGGAACAGTAAAGTTCATTCTATTTCCAATACCCATATTCAATCATGGACCAAATAAATCCTATTTTTTGCAATTTATTCGATTAAATTGCTTCCCAATTTCGAAAATTTAGCGACGCTAAATTCCCAAATTTGGCTGGGGCCTTTTTCCCAAAAAGGTTAGAAAAAGGTCTGAAATAATACAATTGAGTTTATTTAGATAATGACAGTACACATTTAAAATAAAAAAGCACCCAAACAGGAAATGCAACACTCAACTGAAACAAGCTGTGGTTGTAATTTGTAAATGTCCATCCCATGATAACCCAATAATCAGAAATGGTACCGGTCACACTAACCTAGACCTATGGTCAACTGGTATCAAAATCAATAGGGCACATTGACCAGTGGTGACCCATTTACCTTCATGTGATGTTGGAGAATCATGGGGTCAAGCGTTCTTGTTGAGCTTTTTATTTATTGGCTAAAAATTTTTAAACCGCTTACTGTTGCAGGGCACGAAATGCACAAACGAACAAGCGAAAAGGAAACATCAAATCAACTATAATTACTAGTAATAAAACTTCATAAGTCAAATAGTCATGGGTTCACCAAGACTCACAACAGATGTTTACAACTATTGTATAACAAGAAAAGCAGCACTCGTTTCGATATTTTTATCCATTCGTATTTTAAATTTCTATTTTAGATATTAGTGCTTGGTGCTCCTAAAAGTGGAAAGACAAGTTTCGTACAAACCCTAGTAGACGGACAGCCGAGACTATCGGAGGAGATGTACGAGAAGTCAGCAGGTATAGAGATCAGTGATATGACCTACGAGGATATAAAGATCAAAGAAGAACCGCCACCGCCGATCAATGTCAAGGTCACACACGCCAGACGCCAATCACGTGACCCGAAACATTTAAATGGTGTCGTTGGAGACCATACTGGGTCAACCCAGAACGATGCTGGCGAGACTAACGGGGTTATCGAGGAGAAACCAAAAGCAGCCCTTAATTTATGTATATGGGACTTCTGTGGTGATTCGTTCTATCTCTACCCTCATTATATGTTTTTCGAGCAACCGGCAATCGCCATTTTGACTTTTAACATGTATACGTACAAATCAGACAAATTTGATGACGTCATCAGTTCTTGGTTTGATTGGATGATTGCCAAGACGAACAAACTATGCGTGTTACTTGTAGGTACTCATTCTGATAAGTTGAAGAAAGGACAAATCAAAACTGTATGCAACGAGGTGAAGGCGAAACTTCAGGTGAGATATATGTTATGAGGGTTGTCTTAGAAATGGTAGTTTTCTTCTCGTGAATGTCTAGTACATAACATTTGAAATAATTGACTTTTAATACATTTTCGTAGCTTGTTTAAGTCCATGTCTATAGAACCTTGTATTACCAATTTTATGAATAACTACCTGAACACAACAGTAGTGACCTTGACATGTTGACCTTGAACTATTGACCTTGAACTGATCACGTGTTTATTGTAGGCGCACGCGGAGAAGCAGCGTCAGATAGTACAGAAGAAGATCGATGAGATCACAGAGAAGACACACATCACACAAACAATGTCAGCACAGCTTAATGCTTACTCATTGTTACTGCAAGAAAAGTTCGTTGTTCAAAGTGAAGTCATTATCACTAGCGCCTCCAAAAATACAGGTAAACAAGTTCGACCCTTGGCCGTAATCCACAAGAACTGGTTATGTTTTTATATAATGGCCAAAAGAACAATCAAAGACCATACTGGCCATCTTTTAGAGAAAATATTGTTGGTAGTAACGGGCTTTTGGGTAGTATTTTGTTCCAAATATATCAAATGTCAAGTTTATGTGCATTGTTTTACATTAACTGTGCCTTATATTCGTATAAAAAAATGGAAACCAGTATGCATTAATTCAAACTAAATTACTTGTGTTTATTAAAAACTATTGTATACGCTCGTGCTGTTCACGAATCACATGACCAAGCACCTTTCACCCGACTTTCCTGGAAAACTTAAGCAATACAATACAGAATGATGAACATGCCAAGACTTTCAAATTTTTTTACAATATTCTCTTCCAAATACCAGGTGGTGTCATAGATCTTTGATAATCTGTGTGTAGTATGTTGAACAATTCATACATGTTTACTGGTAAACTGTTGGTCCAAAACATGTGCCAAGGTCACCATGAGTACCAGAAGTATCATTAAATCAACTCAACGTTGAGCTCGAATCTAAAGTTGATAGTACTATTGTACCTACTCAAAATGAAGGTTAATATAATTTATCAATTAAGAATAACGTTTGATTAAAGATGATAAAGTGACGAACATACGAACATAATTGGAGTCATCTTGATAATTTCAGGTTATGAAACCATAGCTGCTTCCATTGAAATGTTGTCCAACGATTCCCGCCAATTCGCACATGTCCTCCGATCAATTCCAACATTCTGGTTGGATGTCGAGTCTCAGGTAGAAGAACGAGGGAACACGATGTTTGTTCCTGTAGTCAAGTTTGAAGAACTAAAAGACGAAATAGGAACAAAATTTGGAATGAAACATTTGGTCAATCCCATCATGCAATATTTGCATGAAACAGGAAAGGTAAGTCACGTGAAGGTACTGGTCGGTGAGTCTGCTGATCCAAATCATGGATTTCTGTAGAAAGAACAAGTCTGAATGTAAACTACAGTATCTTAAACTAAATGGCTAACTGTTACTGAGGGTTTCCAATGTTACTGTTTGATCCATAATAAAGGTTTAGATTTTAAGGCTTTTTCTGCACCGACATTTCATTTGGATTCGTTGGAGAAACTTGTACTAGAGGTTTTCAGACAAAATAAATCCAGTTTGTTAATGTCGTCTTAATTCTAGTCCTTGGAGATGTATCTGTGTTTTGTTTGTTTGTTTTGCAGTCGACTCGGGGAAAGGTTTACTAACTGTATGTGGTGTTTCTCAGGGTTCGTGTTTGTGTTTCTATTGGGGGTATACATGTAAATCATGAATGTAATATTCATCGTTTCTGTATGAATGTGTGTAATAAATATTATACGTTTAATTGCAGGTCCTATGGTTCGCGAACAATACTGCGTTAAAGGATGTCGTTATTCTCAGACCGGCATGGTTCTTTGACATATTTCGTGCAATATTCCGCCATGATTTGAAAGAAAAACTGGCTATTGAGGTTGAAGACAGTTTTAAAACGATAGGTAATGATAAAACAGCTATACCACCGTCAACTATTTAGTTAAGAATAATATTGTAGATATTCTTAAAGCTTTCCTGAGGACAATCATTTCAGAGTTTCTGTGGTAGGTTTTGATAACAAGTCGGAAGGTCACACACAGGCATTTAACCTCACACGCTGATAGAGGTACATTCCCACAATGACCTTTTTTGTGTAGATATTCCATTAAGTTCTGCTTTTGTAGAATAAATGCACTGCCTGTAGACATTTTTTTCTTTTTTTCACTGTCACACATATTTTTGTTTAAAAAATAACAGTTAAATGAGCTCCTGTACTTCGAAGAAATGCCAAACTTGATTCCAGATTACAGATAAGTCTGTATAAATCAAAATTGAGTAAATCTAGATTACGATTATTACCGACAAAGATATCGACATGTCTGCACAAGGAGGAGTAAAAGTCTGCCACTTCGTTTATTGATCCATCCATGTCTGTCCCACAGTTCAGTCTAGGAGTTTATGTAACAATGTGCGGATCTGTTAACTGGAATGTTGTTCAGAACCGACGTTCATCACGAATGAGCGAACAAACTTATTGGTCCACATTTGTGTCTGATCGGTGCTTGTTCCCAACTAACGCCGACTAAACTAACGAAAGACTGCAAATCTGACAGGAGATTCATATAATTGTCTTCCATGATTCTTTGATATGATTGGAACATAAGCGGCCATATAGTTAGATAAGCACTCTTTTGTCTTTTGTGCAGTATTTTTCCCATTTAGTTATTCAGGGGTCAGGACAGCGGTAATAAAATACTAGTAGGTCGAAACTAGTTATAGAAGTGAAACTTAAATAAAACATTGAATGCATTATTTGAAAACTGTTGCACTTGTTCTGTCTGACCGTGTTTGTATTGTAGAGTTGTCGACCTGGACTATCCGGGTTCCAGCGATATCAATGCTAAGTTGAACGCGAGACATTAGTTTTTATTTCGTTACTTACACTGTCTATGGAGTAATACTGTAATATATACTGTACAATGTATTACATTCACATAACTAACCCCTCTATGTTACAGTGTTCGAGGACGAGAGCTCAGGTGTGGTATAGTATTAGCTTTACTAAAACAGACTCATTGTGCACAGCTAATGTAACATTACATTTTAGTACCACAGTGATGATTTCATGCACAAATGTATGGCTGCGCATGCGTCACAGCTCGAGTACGCATGCGTCACAGATCGCATGCACAGGAAATTGCGCCATTTTATTATTGTAGACATCCGGGTTATGGTTGGCATGACAATATTGAATATTATTAAGTAGATATTTAGACTCTAAGGTCATGGCTGCTCATGAGAAGGCATTGGTGCAGAACTTAGCACAATGGAAAATGGTGGCACCGAACTTCTTTCCTTGTTGGGTTTTATGTTATTAGCATATTAGTTACAATTTTGCTACATCCGCGCATTTTTACTTCATTTTTATGCTTTTAGAATCTATAACTAATGATAATATATTTAGATATTTTAATCCTACTGAAATAATTCATTTTGATTTATTAGTAGATGCTTTTCCAGATTGTGAGGCTTAATGTAACAAAATTAGTTGTTTAGGCTGTTGTATTTTTTATTGGTGGAAGGATATTACACCGGTAGTTACTAGGAATTTGATTTCAATTTTTATTACTACGTTAACGAAACACAATTGGAATTACAATGAAGCGAGCACTTGGTAAAAAGTAGTCCGGGGAATCGCTGTAAACAGAACGCTTTGTAACAGTTAATATTTCTCCCGAAATGTTTTAAGATTATAAACGTCAACCAATCATTGACGATAGGCTGCTTTCAATTAACTAAACTGCTATTTTATCTGTGACGTCATTTTTGGATGGTGTTAATATATTATATTACACAGATGTTCACGTCACAATTTTCAGTGTTAGAGTTTCCATTAACACTAAACTACACGTGTCATATGATGTCTGTATATGTTGTCACGTATAATGTATTGTCGTCTGCTGATTGTTTTTGAAGTGAATGTACCCACGTGTGTTATATACATTTGAGCAACGTCTCTTATAAACAACATTGAGTTGAGTATAATCCTCAAATGACAGTATGATTCCCGCGCAATAAGAAGGACGTGTCACCTGTGAACATGTAGGCATATACTTGTATGAATAATGGGAGAAATCCCAATAACAGAGTTTGTTCAAATATCGTAATACAGGGTAACATAAATAATTTTAATAACTTTGTCAGATTTAACGATAGAGTAGTGGTTTGACAATTATTTCCAATGTAATGTGCCCGATTTTTTTATTAGATGTGGATAATAAATACATGCTTTGTGAACCTGATGTCAATAACGGCATAGATGAAGCCACACATTTTCCGTGATTCAATGGAATTTTGCGATAGAATTATTTCGTTGAAGACCTTAATTTGAATTTGCACCCTACACTCACCGGACATAAGCCCTTCGGATTTCTGATCATAAGAATGGCTGAAGGAAGAAGTGTATACTACAAGACCAGTATATTTAATTAATATGTAAACTACAATACAATGTGAAATTGGAAGCATCAATGTATACAATGTAAGGAATTATTAGTAATTTATGACGTCATTTGCTGCTGATTTTGGCAGTTTTACAGAAATCAGGAAAACGCTTCTAACACCTGCTAAGAAAAAAGTATATAATATTTGAAAATGATGTATATCCTGATTAAAACTTACATGAATATGTTAATAAATGGTGTATAACAACAACTATTATCTTAAAAAATGACAAAGTTATTAAAGTTATTTATGTTACCATATATTAATGATCACCCTGTACTATGTAAATAAAGTAAACTACAAAATACGGATACAAAACTTGTAAATAAGTTATCAGCAACCTTTGAAACAATTTTTTCTTCTCAAACTTTTATATTCCACGACAGATAACGGATATAGCTACACGGTGACTTATTAGAATATATTCTGTTTCAATCTAATTCTTCACTGTGTACAAAGTTTGAAAAATTCTTTTAGTTGTAGAACAAAAAAAAATCCACGAACGTCAAAAGGTTAAAGCAACATGTCTCACCATTGGACCATCGTTAAATATGACTTTATCGATAGGACTTTATTTTTTGTGAATCTTAATCTAATGACATGTTATTATTTGCTTGGCATACATTTATTAAAAATGTGTGTTCATTTAATGATTAGGTTAGTTCCATTACAAATTTAGAAACAGGAAATAACAGTCAAAAAATGTGAATGTATTGCATTAATCATAGCATGTTTTAAATTTGACCTTGACATATGACCTTCTTAACTTCACAGGTATCACGCAGAGTAAGTATGATCAGATGAAGGACGAGTTTCTAGAGGAAGGGATAGTTGACCGTGACCTTCTAAAATGTATGCTGAGCCATCTGTTGCCATTGGAAACCAATGGACCATTCTATGAAGTCCTGAACTTACTGCTCAACAACCTTGACCTCGGCTACCTCGTGGCTAAAAGGTAAATAACACATGCTAGTAATATGATACTACATTTGGCAGTAACAGTTTAATTCAAGAAATGATAAAAAAATATTTAAATTACATGTACATGTACATAGTTAACTACAATGTATTTTTTAGTAATTATCTGCTCTGGTAGAAAATTAAGTGACCTTTGCAGAACTACTTTTGCATGCGCAAGTATTCCGTACACTATGTCTTCTGGTATTATCCGTTATTATCCACATGAGTAACCTAAAAAGACAAACTGTGCAAGTCATGTGGACTGTATTTAAATATCATGGTCACCATTTACAGGGGAAGTTCATATAATCTTGACCCAGATAAGGACAGCATGCATTCCCGGAAGTACTTGATACCCTGGTTCCGAAAGGTACCAGAACCAGACAGCATAGAGGAAGTATGGGTACCATTGGCAGGGAAACAACGTCTGGCAGGGGTTTGCAGGTAAACTCTAACAATTATCATCTTTAAAATGCTGAAACTAATTTTATGTTGCAATGTTTCTGATTAGTAACAGTGGATCAATTTAAATCCATTTTATTTCAAATGAAATATTGTTATAACGTGACGTCACTTCCTTTTCCATCGAATGTTGCTATGGCGTTACAGTATTCATACACGGTATTCAGCTAACTACACAAATTATACTAGCAAGCTTATTTTGTTGAAGCTAAGTTTGTGCTCTTAAGACCGGTTTCCCAAGGCGATGCTTAAATACATACTTGTACACATAATTTGTTGTTTCACCAGGTTTCCCAAGTACATGCCACCAGGATTGTTTGAGATGTTGAGTGTCAGGGCACATGCTGCCAAACATAGATTAAGGTTCCTATCTCACTGGTGTACAGGATTCCATTCACGTCACAAAGATGTTAAACTACAGGTAGGTGGCACTATCCGTTAACAATAATTGAATGACATGCCTTGTAATTAACAAAGACGTCTGCCATGGTCATTCCATCAAAATATAAATATAAATTTAAGAATAAATCTTTTAGTAAAAACAAATACAGAAATGCACGTTACTACTTTGTACTATTCAGTTACCACATTTCTACTCGGTTATTGCCTTACAAGCACATAAGATTCCAGAATTGAAGATGAGGTGCAAAAACACATACATGTGTATATGCATTTTACAAAAATATAATTTTGTAAAACAAAGATGAAGTTACGTCTGAAGAAAGACAAAGTTCACAACTTTTGAAGAAAGTTCCTGTAGTTGTTTTTCCTTTTTATTGGCCAAGATCTTAAGTTTATTATCAACGGTATTGTTCTCATCTACCAAACATGAACCTTGAGTGAGCTGCCAACCCGTAGTTTTATACCCTTTGTCGTCATTATTAAAGGTAGTATTCTCTTTCACGAAACATAAGACTTGACTGTGTTGTCAACCGGTAGTTTCAAACTCTTCATATTTACCCTTAAAGATTGTGTTCTCATACACTAAACATGAGACGGACTCGGGAGCAACGTTGAGGTTCGAGCTACGAGATGACAACACGGATCCTAATGTTGACCCGGTATCAGCAGCCGCTATGTGGAACATTCTATTACCAATACTGATGGACTTTGAGGAATTATTACACTCATATACAGGTAAGAACCGGTCCACATGATTATACGATAAGCCTGTTTCATGCTCAACTCAATTTGAGTACCGTATGAAACTTGACCAGCCACAAGAATGCCACTATAAGTGTTCTTAATAACTTTACTAGAAAATATAACTCCACTTCCGTTTAATGTAATATAAAAGTTCCGGTAAGATATTAGACATTTATTGTTTGATAATTTGAGTTTGAGATCAAAATTGAGTTGAAGGTGTAAAAGTTTTATAAGCATCAGACCAAATTAGTTCCAAACGTTTACACGTAATAGTTTACAGATATACTTGTAGTAAGATTCGAACTTATACGAGGAGTGGTTCATAAATAATGCAACTTTGATTGTAAAATTTATTTGCGGTATATTATTGTAGTTTCGTAAATTGATATGTGTTAAGCAAACTTTCTAGTGCTAGTTGGCAGTTTTCAGGCATTTCGATCAAATATTAAAGTAGTTATGGTGCATTTTATTGACCCCAAGTTAAGGCCACTGTACATGCCTAAATTGACTTGTCATTATTTGTATCATAAAACTATAAATTTGGGCTTTATGTGCTATGTTAAATTTTGAAATATCTAATACAATATATTCTTTCTCAGTAAGATCAATTTTAAACCACTGATGTACTCGAGAAAATCTTATTTACTTTATTACAGATTTTAGATGGGGCAAATAATTGTTAAAATTAAGCTATGAAAATTAACGTGTAGCTTTTCATAGTTGAAATATTGTGGTCGCATGTGCAAATAATGCATGTAGCAATTAAGAACATTGTTGTAAATCTTTATAGCTTTTTAAATATGTATAAAATAAAGAAATATTTCAATATCTTTATCATTTATTCAGTCTTTTTTAATAGTATTTTTTTGTTGTTGTTTTTTTAAGTGTTTTTTTTTTTCTTAGAAAATGTAGGTTATTCTGGAAATCCTGATCGCCTTTGCATGAGCAAGCGGTGCATAGTATGGATAAAACACTACTTAAGACACATGGCTAGTTTCAATAAAATCGTACGATTCAAACATAATTTAATGGTCATTCAAAACTGGACAACGTCATGATCTGTCTATCTCTGAATTGCTGAATTTAGCACAGTAAGTGCGACTGGACCCTAAATAGAGTAATACCCTGGCTTTATCTACCGACATATCTTCATGAATTTTTAAGATATTATCAATGAAAGATAGCGTTTTCGAATGCAATGAACAATTTTATTCCTAATTCAGCACCCAGAGCGCGTACGCGGGGCATTTGCATTATTTATGAAACACCCCTCGTACTTAACGGAGCCAGGCGATTCGAAGTACAACTCAAATATCGCACGTCTCTGCACTGTTTAAGTTTTTATCTTGTGTTCGTGCTTTTTAAGTGCCCGGTCTCTGTATGAAACACAATGTATACAATTATACTTTATTTGAAGTATTATAACGTCACATTGTTAAATAAATATTTGCATTCGTTAAGCCTTTTGGCACGTACGTAATACTATTATTCAAATTCTATTGTATTTGAACGTTTAAAATTCTGGCATGTTTGGTCAGCATGTATCAAGTAAGAGGATCATACCTACGAAACACAAACATCTCAACATTATCATCTTATCAACATTAGGAAAACACATTGATCATGTACCGGTACTGTAAAATCAGTCAAATGTGAGGAGGTTTTTCTGGTAAAAATTCAATTGCCAGAATTTGTAAACATTTGCAATTTCCATTTTGAACACAAATAAAGATAAACTCGCCGTGGTCAATTGATTTAGCATTCGTTTCAATACCTTCACATTAATAAAACAAGGTCTAACACTTTAGTGATATATACGAAATTATGAAATATCATAGAACGATATCATATGACCAAACAATATTGGCAATTTCCTTTGCTTCTTATTACTTTCCAATGAATACACCAAACTAACAGTAACGCTGTGCTAACCAAAACGACACCACTGCTGTGATGAAATGGTTTTAATAGCGAGTCGGTCTTATTTCTACTTATTAGTGTTTTTGTTCCAATATTAAAACTTTGTGACATGAAACATGTACAAATGTTCAAGGTGTCTGAATAAGTGAAATGGTAATAATGTTATATACGATTTCACGTGTCTTATTGTCACATTGAAGTTTAATAAAATACAGATATAACATAATACATTGTATTCAAACAAATGTCAACGAATTCTGGTTAGAATTCGGTATAATCTTCATATGTTTATACATTCACAGGTGTGTTGGTTGAACGGTTGATGGAATGTCCGAGCTGCAAGGTGTTATCATTTATTGGAGAATGGCTAACACCAAAGGAGACACAGGGTATGGCTACACGTCCTTGTGTTGAATGTAATGAAGAAATAGATACTGCATTCCTTGTAAAACCGAGAGAAAAGAAGCGAGGTATGTATGCTATTAACGTCTGCATTTTTGTTTATATTCATTGTTTTGCTATTTATGTGTTTTGGGATGCTTGACATGGTAGGAAAGTATAAAGGACTATCTCTTTATGGTATGGCAACATCCTCTATGTGACGCACCGAAAGTTGTACAAATAATTGATTTTTATATTTGCAATCTTGACTAGAGCATAAAACGCAGCATGACAAGTAGACTGCGTAAGTTTCAAATGGAATTGTGCTTTGCATCAAACACAATTTCGGTTGTTGACATACCAAGAAAAAGACGATGAGTCCGCTAAAGGCTACTGATTTTGTTTTATTTCACGGTTTCGGTCGAGCACCATATTTCATTAAGACAATTTTGGTTTTGAGTTATTTTCTATACATTGAAGGTCTATTGCTTTTACTAAGCCAATCATTCGATTAATATTTTCATCTTTATAATACAACCATGTGTTGCCTGTTCTAAATCAGTTTTGATTGGCATACTAGTACTGTATTTACAATGTCTGTATCTTTTTTTTAAATTAAATGACTAACTTATCTTTGCAGTAATATTTTCTTTATCTATTTTATTAACAATGTATGGGATTTTTCATATGTCTGAGAGTCATTTTGTAATGTATTGGAATGTTATCATACAAAGTAATACCAACGAATTGGGGGACTATTAATGGCACCGATAACTAGTACGTTGTCAATGCTCGGATTTGTATAAATTTGTTTTCAAGTCTGCAACTTCTTTTCACGATTTTTTTACGATATTTTACAGACGAATCTTTATAAAACATGGGCTTGTGTACATATCCTTGGTGAACTACTAACAAGTCCATTGTTACGTATTGTACTGTAAAAGACAAAAATCTGATTTTCTCAAATTTTCATTATTTTGTTACTATTTATATCATGCTTATTGTATTGTTAAACTTTGTTATTTACTGCACTCGTCTTCAGGAGCCGTGGGTTTGTCTTATTTATCATTTCATTTTTAGTGAAATTCCCCAATTCTCAAAAATCTATTTACTAACTGAAAACATAAACATATGTCAATTTAGTTTTCCATGGTGATAGGTCTCTTGTCTCAACATATTCGTTCATTCTATGATTGTCTGTGATTAACCAAGCGTTCTCAACGCTGGTTCTGGTAGAAGCCCTAGCGTTCTAAATGCTGCCACGATAAATTCAAGCATTCCAAACCCTTGCACTGGTAACCCTAGCGTTCTAAACGCTGGCCGTATAATATCTGGTTGAAGGTCTGAATTATGCCGAGCATAGCCTTTATTTGCTTTATTTCTACTGAAACATGGCAGGCATATATATGTACCTCCACCCGGATTTGAACCCGGGTCGCCAGATTAGACGGCAAGCGCACTAACCACTGAGCTACGGAGGCACTATGAAGGTTGAAGGTCTTGGCATAAACTGATCCAGGAACCCGTTTTTTATCTTGCACTTGAGAAGTCTGTACCAATGTCTGCGTCATTCTCGCCGTCTCCGTAATATAACTCGTCCGTTTAAGCTATCGAAACGTCCGTTGATTATTTAAGAAAGAAACCAAGTGTGTTTGGCTTGGTCAAACAATAATTGACTGATACGATCAACAGTTTAATATAAACAGTGTTCTACGAATAACGCATGTTTGTCCGTCACAAATCGCATCACGTAAGCTACATTAGTTCCTCTAGGAGCATGCTTGTGAATTACCAATAGAATGCAATTTGTTTGTATGCGTTTGGCTGAGACAGTCGTCATCGCTTGGTCGTTAGGTTGTTATCTATCAGATGTGCCTACGCAGCTGAACGTGCCACAACGATGTGCAGTCAATATACAACATGGAATCTGCTGGCGAATGATGTTGGGGCAATAGGATCTTGTGTATTAATCTATTCATCTCACTATAACTGATACTGCCTTGTATTTCAGTCGACATAAGTCAAATAAGGCAGAGAATCCATTCAGCACGGGATCAAAAATCAAATGTGTAAAATCACGTGACACATTTATTGTCACGTGCTAGTTAGTAATTGTAAGTAAAGTGTGCATGAAGCACGTGCAAACACGTGCATTTCACAAGCTTTGTATTCTGTCCCACGTTAAATTAATACAAGTTTTATTTTACGCCGTTGTTCACCCTGTTATTTATTTCGCCTTTTTAACAATTTACATGTAGTTATATTTTTCTAATTATTTGCTTTTTATTGTCAGTTATACTCACATACTAACGTGTCTAACAGCTTCAGAAGGTAGTACTCATATTGTGTGTATGTAATATAACACTAATATTACCTATCGTGGCTAACATGTTACCTATCGTAGCATAACATGTGAAAATGGTGTCATATAAGTAAATGACTATATCTAACAGGGAACAGTATTATATATGATATCACGTAAGCTGTACCTAAGCATGTCCGAGCTATAGTTGTATAACCCAAACAGCCAAAATATAGACACAAGTCTCTTGCTCGAGATGCACATTAGCCACAACTATCAGAAAACCAAACATTATAACAAGTATGGATTTGGTCCGGTTTTTAGGCAGTCTGGGCCGGTATTTATAAAGCATCTTAAGTGAAAACTTAAATATTTTGACTTAAGTTAAAATATTGAGCTGCCCATATTTCACAAGAAACGAAAAATAGCCAGTGTTTTCTATGTGATTATGGTAGTTCTTTACATAATGCTTCTAAACAATGTAAATAATTGTTAATATCGGTGTTCTTGTTTAGAAGATACACTTAAGGAAAATTTGAGATTTTAAGAAAATTCTAAGTTTTCACTTAAGATGCTTTATAAATACCGGCCCTGGTCGTCATGCTGACGAGATCTTGTAATTATAATACGTGCTTACAATGCATTGTCATTTACTTTGGAGATGTTTTTGTCATTGAAAACTGTTACTACACATTTTAGACGTTTTAGCACACGAAAACAACAAAGAAAAATGAGTTTAATGAAATAAACTAATGTCCGCTTCTTTTTTATTACTAATTCCGGTTTTGATGCGTGGACTCAACTAGGCCGAACATGCTTTAATTCATGTATTCACCCGACTAACTTTATATAGCGATCAAGGATGCATTTAGAAACGTTATTGTTTGCAAATAATATACAACAGCGTGTATACATTTTATGTAGTTATTTCATTTGATCTAACTATCGTGTTTATTTTTATTTTTACTTCGTCTTGAAAATATTATCTTTTATCTATTATCTTTTTACTCTATTCTTCTTGAATCGTATTTCCTCTTCTTTGCGTGTTATAGCTTTTTTTTTTTCCAATTTATTTTAGTTCTTTAACAATATAGTTTATACAGTAAGTTGTACATTTTCTGCTAAAATTTCCTTTATACTTTTATCATTTTCACCGATTTTATCAATTTATTACTATATCTTTTCTATATTCTCGACAAAACTCACTATATATTTTGCCATGTAGCTCTGTAATGCATATAGGTGTTAGTAGTTTTATTTCTTAACATTTCGTTTTCAGCCCCGAATCCTTTGGGTAATATTATATGATAAGTCTATCTATGAGATATTCAGACTTTGTTCTATATAGGGGCTATATGGCGAGGCTTTGGTGTGAATCTTGGAGTTCTGCATCTTGGAATTTAATTCTGGATTTGAGACTATGTGACGAAATCTATGAAAGACCGATGGTGACATTAATAGCACACTCTTTCACTTCAGTATAAGGTGGAAAACGAAAAATACTACAATCTTGAATTGATGAAGTTGAAATCGTGAAATCAATCATTAATTCGTGCAGTGAAAATTGTCTGATTGAAATTTATATTTAAATTAGTTGAAATCGTAAAATCTCCTATTCATGAAGTAGAAATGCGAAACAATCAAATCTAGAATTCATTTATTAAATTATGCTATCATGAAATGGACGTCGTACAAACTTAACTTCACGAAATAAAGCTATTTAAATTTTGAATTCATTACGTATGTTGTATAATCGTGAATCCCCAGAAAAGAGCTGAATTGTACAATAATGATTTATTGAAGTGAAAATCGTGTGCAATCTTGAGTGAAATAAAATTCGTGCAATCTTGAATTTGCGAAATAAAATTTGTGCAATCTTGATTTTGCGAAATAAAATTCGTGCAGTCTTTAGTTTGTGAAATAAAATTCGTGCAATCTTTAATTCAGGAAATAGATTCAGAACCGTGCATTCATGAATGCATGAAATAGACATCGTTTAACCATATTGATTAGAATGTCACCACCGGTCTATCATCAAACGGTGATTAAGCTTCGTTTCTGATGCGGAATGCTCGTCTTTAACTCTTACTTGGGGGTTCATCGTTCAACGTAACCTCTTCATCTAAAGGAGGTTCGTGCTACTTAGTTTACCTCCACATAAGAGAGTTAAAATGACTTCTAGTTTGTAGCTACGTTTCGGATGAACGTGTTCCATGTTCTATTTATAGCACAGCTAATATTGAGTACGGGCGAGGGAACCCGATTACGTTTCGCACAGTCTCTGTGATTGAAGAGCTAAGAAATGTTGTGACTTGTATAATTCATTGTGTCTCTCATATGAATAAGAGTCACATGTTTAAGTTATCTACATGGCAAATTTGAGATTTTAAATTAATTTGCATCAAAATTGTGAAATTAATCTTTCGTTAATTCGCGAAATGAAGTACAGATTATATCTTCAAATCGTCTTATTAATTTAATCATTTTACCAAAAGAGTTGAGAACTGTGAATGTTATGTACGTGATTGATGCTTTTCCTATACGTCATCTTTGTTCTAATGCGATGTATGGGCGATATTTGGGACTACCTCAGTATCTGTTTTAGAAGTTACGTAGGGGTTTGAGTAAGGGATACGCGACTACGGAGTGGACCATTTGATATAGTTCACGACCTAATTTGCTTATACAGTAAAGTCCCGCTGATGAGACCAGGTCAAAAACGTATTCTTAAAAGCGCGGCTTTCTTAAAAGTGGACACTTTTTGTTATTTGATGCTTTGATTCCTTCAAATTGAAGAAATACACATGATTTCAAAATAACTGATGCAGTCTTATTAGCGGAATCATTACTGTAATATGTTGACTTGTTTTATATAACTTACATTGCATGTTTAATATTTATTTATTTTGTGCTAATGATTAATTTGCTTTGTAGCTGATTTTGTAGAAATCATTTTAAGACAGAGTGTATTAACTGCTGTAGTGTTTTATTTCAACCAGTCGTTGTGTATACATTTATTTATGCATTGCCGTGTTCAAATTATTCAGACTATTTGAGAATTACTGTTTTCCTGCTGCCTCGAAATGGCTTAACTCCTTGTCGTACACTTGATGATACTGTCTGTGTCCAGCAGTTTAGATTTATACAATTCCAAACAAATTAGACTTATTCAAACTTGGTTTATGAAAAAAATCATATCAGAAAAAGAAAAAACATACGGCACTTTACTCTTTCGTGGGTTATCTTCCCTTGAATATGTAAAATTGAAGATATTTGGTTTTAAGACAAATACCTCATAAACAAGCAAGGCTGGCTATGAGTTCTAACGTGACATAAACAAAGACAATGTCTTTACAACAACAATATCGCTGTCTTAGAATCAGAAAAATAAGTATTTTATAAGACTCACATATTATTTGAAATCTGCATTACAAGGCGCTTCGTAGGAGCCTTTTTTGCGTGAAAATAAGAACTTAATAGTTCTGTTGACCAAACTGAAGTTAAACGTTTGGTTTTTTCCATTAGTAAAGAGTAGTTTTCAGACAGATTTTTCTTGCTTTCTCAAAATATTGATTTTGTACTTACGACCTTCTCATTCTAAGCCAGCGATATATCAATCAGTGCAAGGCAATGATGTCTGCCATTTCTACGCGTGGAAAAAGTAGTTCTCTGTATACTTCAGTGAATTATGTTTTCACCGGTATTCGTCTATATGTACTCCATGTGTTTACTCAATATGTCTGTATGTTAAAGCAGGTCAAGTTATTTAAAACATGCAAAGATTGTGAAATTCTGTTCTACTCGGGGCAAATATATTAAACAAAGAAATTAACATATTTTGTTTGAATAAAGATAATATAGGCCCTATAAATAAATAAGTTCTTAATTCAAGATAAACGCCATTTAAACATTGTTATTCGAGCGATTTGTAAATGTTTACAGATTTTATAATATTCTATATAAATTTTCTGCAGATGATGTCCGACTTAACTTAGCCAGAATGCGTCAGAAACGACGAGACGCTCTAAAAGGGTCGGCGGAATGTAAGGGTATGCACGTGCAAGCACCAGCTAGACAAGGACGCCGTACTGCTGTCATGCCGACGGATATGATCATGATGAGTCGACCAAGTGTCTCCACAACCGGCGGCGAAGGTGACGCAGATAGCAGTGATTATGGGAAAAAATCGTCCAGAAGGTCAGGTGGTGTGTTACCAGGACTGAACGCGGACGAAATGACGTCATTCCTAAGTAGTCTTCACATAAACGTAGACAAAGATCAAAATTCAGCAGACGACGAAATGACTTCGCCATCTGATAGCGCTTGGCAAATGTCAAAAGATGATCCTGCGACATTTTTCATGACTAAGGAAGAAAGTACGCCTGGCAACGCGAGTGGAACCGGAAGTGATGTCACTGATGACGCACCACAGATGAATGGAAATACGTTACCAGGTTTAAGTGCTGAACAAATGGCTTTATTTATGAGTAGACATTCAAATCAGATAGATGAAAATGACCCGGAAAACGAGGAGATAGACTAAATGGTTATGTGACCATATTGTTTACAATTTTAAATTAAGTTCAAGAAATAAGATAATGTTGTGAAATTCCCAGAATGTAAACATAATAAAAAAATTACATAACACATTAAAGTCCCATTAACGCTCAAAATCAGTCATATTTTGTGCCCAAAATGAGTTTCTTATCGAGAATTTATTATGTTTTTTATAAATATTGATAACTGTGCAACAATAAGTTGACTAACACAATATGGAGAATTCTGGCCGTTCATGTTTCATGTTTTGTTTACTGTTATACACGCCGAGCTTATTTTTGTCAAGGACCAAGTGTATGCGAGCGTGAAGTTATTCACACACGTGGGCGACTACTAAATCCCGGTGTCCACCGGTATCTTTTTGAAACTGTAGAAACTGTCGGTATCGCTGGTTAAACATACTGTATATTGCCTTGTATAGAGTAGATTTCATTATAACTAAGCTTTGGTTGGTTGGTTGGTTGGTATAACTTATCAAACCTTGTGATATTTTTCTATTTAACTATGTGCTACTTGTATATTTCACTTTTTCATGAGTTAAATATCTGTTAAAGCCAACGCTTCTTTGCGGCAGTTTTTAAACAGGATTGACACAAAAATTAAAATATTCATAAAATATCTATACTTACATTTATACCTAAAATGTCTGAGACCTGCCGTCCACTAGGACCGGAAGGGTTTCCGAAGCAGAAATTCGCCAGATCGAGATGGTTCGGCATGTCCTCGCGATGTTATGGAACCCTTCCGCATCATTCCGCATTCAATCCGCATCTTCGGGACGCCTTCTGTGAGGCTTCGTGACCATGTTAAGATCACAAGCCGAAAAGCGAAAAGTTACCAAAGGCACCAGTTGATCGTGCAAGACGTGATGCCGGGTCATCAGCGTATATCCCGAATGGCAGCGGTAGCGATGTCGTCAGTTTACCAAGAGGTTCAGATAGTAGTTCGGCATCGTCTATACACTTAACCAAATTTCTAATTGGCCACCCTAAAACAACACTATATCATCTGATATATTATATCAATAAATCTTAGGCTGTGTAATTTGTTCATTACGCGCACTAATTTATCGATTTCCGGAATAAAATGGCGTATATATGTACAAAATCACCGACCACAAGCTGGCGACCGATAGTGAATCGACCGATAACCCGAACGCCAGCGACCAATAAGCTTGTCTAGCAAACAATAGGCATAGAATATAGCGCTGATTGGGGCGTAAACTTTAGAAAATATTGTTAAATATGCGTTTATATGTACATTTATACCGTATACAATAATAATAGAGACTATAAATCAGTGAATTTACAATGAATTTGTTGTAACTTCATCATTTATTTCGCCTTACAAAACTACAGAAGACCAAGTCACCGTAAATAGCATATATTCGTGGAAAAAATATTGAAGAGATACACACAAATTCAAAAATATAGAGAGAACTAGCTAATGTGACCCCATAAGACCCGGTACTGGTGTTTAGCACATTAATATACCTACAAAATGACACCACAAACATGGCTGAATTATCTTCAGAACTCGAGATATCCAATAACGACCACAATACTATAATAGCGAAAAAAGCCGTTTTTGACTGTTATATCGAGGTATGCTGTGAGAACGAGCTAATGTGACCCCATAAGACCGGGTACTGGTGTTTAGTGCATTTATATACCTACAAAATGAGACCTGTCACATGGCTGAATTATCTTCAGAACTCGAGATATCCGAGAACGACCACAATACTATAATAGCGAAAAAACCGTTTTTGACTGATATATCGAGGTATGCTGTGAGAACGAGCTAATGTGACCCCCTAAGACCGGGTACTGGAGATTAGCACATTTATATACCTACAAAATGAGACCTGTCACATGGCTAAATTATCTTCACAACTCGAGATATCCGAGAACGACCACAATACTATAATAACGAAAAAAAAACGTTTTTGACTGTTATATCGAGGTATGCTGAGAGAACGAGCTAATGTGACCCCATAAGACCAGGTACTGGTGTTTAGTGCATTTATATACCTACAAAATGAGACCAGTCACATGGCTGAATTATCTTCACAACTCGAGATATCCGAGAACGACCACAATACTATAATAGCGAAAAAAGCCGTTTTTGACTGTTATATCGAGGTATGCTGTGAGAACAAGCTAATGTGACCCCATAAGACCGGGTACTGGTGTTTAGTGCATATATATACCTACAAAATGACACCACAAACATGGCTGAATTATCTTCAGAACTCGAGATATCCAATAACGACCACAATACTATAATAGCGAAAAAAGCCGTTTTTGACTGTTATATCGAGGTATGCTGTGAGAACGAGCTAATGTGACCCCATAAGACCCGGTACTGGTGTTTAGTGCATTTATATACCTACAAAATGAGACCTGTCACATGGCTGAATTATCTTCAGAACTCGAGATATCCGAGAACGACCACAATACTATAATAGCGAAAAAAGCCGTTTTTGACTGTTATATCGAGGTATGCTGTGAGAACGAGCTAATGTGACCACATAAGACCGGGTACTGGTGTTTAGTGCATATATATACCTACAAATTGAGACCAGTCACATGGCTGAATTATCTTCAGAACTCAAGATATCCGAGAACGACCACATTACTAAAATAGCGAAAAAAGACGTTTTTGACTGTTATATCGAGGTATGCTGTGAGAACGAGCTAATGTGACCCCATAAGACCGGGTACTGGTGTTAAGTGCATTTATATATCTACGAAATGAGACAAGTCACATGGCTAAATTATCTTCACAACTCGAGATATCCGAGAACGACCACAATACTATAATAGCGAAAAAAGCCCTTTTTGACTGTTATATCGAGGTTTGCTGTGAGAACGAGCTAATGTGACCCCATAAGACCGGGTACTGGTGTTTAGTGCATTTATATACCTACAAAATGAGACCAGTCACATGGCTGAATTATCTTCAGAACTCAAGATATCCGAGAACGACCACATTACTATAATAGCGAAAAAAGACGTGTTTGACTGTTATATCGAGGTATGCTGAGAGAACGAGCTAATGTGACCCCATAAGACCGGGTACTCGTGTTTAGTGCATTTATATACCTACAAAATGAGACCAGTCACATGGCTGAATTATCTTCACAACTCGAGATATCCGAGAACGACCACAATACTATAATAGCGAAAAAAGCCCTTTTTGACTGTTATATCGAGGTATGCTGTGAGAACGAGCTAATGTGACCCCGTAAGACTGGATACTGGTGTTTAGTGCATTAATATACCTACAAAATGAGACTAGTCACATGGCTGAATTATCTTCACAACTCGAGATATCCGAGAACGAGCACAATACTATAATAGCGAAAAAAGCCGTTTTTGACTGTTATATCGAGGTATACTGTGAGAACGAGCTAATGTGACCCCATAAGACCGGGTACTGGTGTTTAGTGCATTTATATGCCTACAAAATGAAACCAGTAAAATGGCTGAATTATCTTCACAACTCGAGATATCCGGGAACGACCACAATACTATAATAGCGAAAAAAACCGTTTTTGACTGTTATATCGAGGTATGCTCTGAGAACGAGCTAATGTAACCCCATAAGACCGGGTACTGGTGTTTAGTGCATATATATACCTACAAAATGAGACCTGTCACATGGCTGAATTATCTTCAGAACTCGAGATATCCGAGAACGACCACAATACTATAATAGCGAAAAAGCCGTTTTTGACTGTTATATCGAGGTATGCTGTGAGGACGAGCTAATGTGACCCCATAAGACCGGGTACTGGTGTTTAGTGCATTTATATAACTACAAAATGAGACCCGTCACATGGCTGAATTATCTTCAGAACTCGAGATATCCAATAACGACCACATTACTATAATAGCGAAAAAAGCCGTTTTTGACTGTTATATCGAGGTATGCTGTGAGAACAAGCTAATGTGACCCCATAAGACCAGGTACTGGTGTTTAGTGCATTTATATACCTACAAAATGAGACCAGTCACATGGCTGAATTATCTCCAGAACTCGAGATATCCGAGAACGACCACAATTCTATAATAGCGAAAAAAAACGTTTTTGACTGTTATATCGAGGTATGCTGTGAGAACGAGCTATCGTGACCCCATAAGACCGGGTACTGGTGTTTAGTGCATTTATATACCTACAAAAAGAGACCAGTCACATGGCTGAATTATCTTCACAACTCGAGATATCCGATAGCGACCACAATACTATAATAGCGAAAAAAGCCGTTTTTGACTGTTATATCGAGGTATGCTGTGAGAACGAGCAAATGTGACCCCATAAGACCGGGTACTGGTGTTTAGTGCATTTATATACCTACAAAATGAGACCATTCACATGGCTGAATTATCTTCAGAACTCGAAATATCCGATAACCACCACAATACTATAATAGCAAAAAAAGACGTTTTGACTGTTATATCGAGGTATCCTGTGAGAACGAGCTAATGTGACCCCATAAGACCGGGTACTGGTGTTTAGTGCATTTATATACCTACAAAATGAGACCAGCCACATGGCTGAATTATCTTCAGAACTCGAGATATCCGATTACGACCACAATACTATAATAGCGAAAAAAGCCGTTTTGACTGTTATATCGATGTATCCTGTGAGAACGAGCTAATGTGACCCCATAAGACCCGGTACTGGTGTTTAGTGCATTTATATACCTACAAAATGAGACCTGTCACATGGCTGAATTATCTTCACAACTCGAGATATCCGAGAACGACCACAATACTATAATAGCGAAAAAAGCCGTTTTTGGCTGTTATATCGAGGTATGCTGAGAGAACGAGCTAATGTGACCCCATATGACCGGGTACTGGTGTTTAGCACATTAATATACCTACAAAATGAGACCAGTCACATGGCTGAATTATCTTCACAACTCGAGATATCCGATTACGACCACAATACTATAATAGCGAAAAGGGCCGTTTTTGACTGTTATATCGAGGTATGCTGAGAGAACGAGCTAATGTGACCCCATAAGACCGAGCAATGTTGTTTAGTGCATTTATATACCTACAAAATGAGACCATTCGCATGGCTGAATTATCTTCAGAATTCGAAATATCCGATAGCGACCACAATATTTGATAGTGAAAGTGCAGTGAAAGTATGTAACATTTTAGAGCCATGTATTTATGAAAAATAAGTATTTAGGTGTTAGAACATGTAAAAATGCATAGGTACTTGCGAAGGTTCGGAATTTGTGGTCTTCAATGAAATTTGTTATTGTGTTTTTTGTAAATAATCGCTGTAATAATTTGATAGTGAGCTTCAATTAAGATAGCAAGCATTTTAAGCTTAAGATATGGTATAATAAATGTTATTTTTGGGGTAAAATATAAAACATGTGGAGGAATCGTGCTCATTTTGTAGTCAAATTAGAACGGGTGTACATATACTGTCGTCTGACAGGTAAACTATGTTTATCTAGGTTTGCCTGGGAGTAAGCTATATACCTGAGTTAACGGTATTCACCGCTATTCTTTCGAATGGGATAGTCCCCTCATTAGTATTACTTATTGAATTGATAATACCATGCAATACCTCACAAGTTATATAATTCAACTTGGGAAACAAATTCAATACGGACGTCATTTTGTCATTTATTGAAAAAAGACTTTTTTCAGGAATCTGTGTTGCATCGATAGAAACATTGTCATGTTATATACTGAATAAATCGGTGAAATGAAAGCTTTCCATTGGTGTATGAAGATATCAATGAGATCAAGAATGTTCTCTTGGAATTATAGTTTGTAATGGGGTAAGATATTATGAAACACTCTGCATGTCCCCAGTACAAACGTCCATCTCATTATGCAATTCAAGTAATGCGTCATATAATTATATGCTTTGATCAAAATGCGACAAATTGGAGTAAAGCATCTCTAAATAATAGAAATATGTTAATAAAGAGGGGCTTTGATACTGATAGTAAAATATTTTATTAGTAATCAAAGTTCGTTGTTTAGCCTGGTACAACTTCATAAGCCGTGAGTACGCATAATCAATACATACATCACATGTATAGTGCGTTAGCGACTAAGCTGGACCCCCATAAACCTTAAATATCTTTAAAAGTAACTGTGCAATGTTATTGAAACTTGGCATAGTTCACTAAATTACCTTTACCAACTCTGTGTTCAAATTGCAGAGGTTTTTTATTCTCTAATTGATGTTTTCCCCATTGGGTCTAATGTATTATTTTTGATATTTTAATCAACAAATAGACAGGGAGTAAAATAAGCTATTACGATCAGCCAGTTAGAATAATGCTATTGTATTATTTAACAACTATAACGGGATAATTGTATAGCTTTGACCAACATTTGTCCGGTCATCAATGTATATATAGCTGAGGTCCATCTTCTGATTGTAATGATCATTTGTACAAACACAAATACAATGTTTTTCTTGCAAATATTTCTACAAAGTTGCTTCAGTTATACAAACTAAGATAAACGTTCATGTATGGGCCTCACTATATAGTTTCAACAGTCGCTGGTGTGTGACTTAATTTACAGTTATACTGGACCAAATTGTTGACCTTTGTTTCGGTCACTTCTATCACCGATACGTATTTATACGGAAGCCCTGGAGGGACATTTATTATTTAACAATAATAAACAATTATAATTTATCATTTAAAACTTATTATCTATAGTTTATTATTTATTACTGAACACTATTGTATCTGGCGGGAAATAAAATATACGACTCGTGTCGATTCGTCAGAAGGATATAACGTTACACAACGTAACACAAGTACAATTATGTGAAAGACGTTCTACTCATATCCATTGCAAGGCGAACTAAGTCACTGGGGGGTAAGTTATGTTTGTTGTCATTCGTCTTTAATTAAGCTTTAATTTAATGGTCCATCTCCAAGGTGTTTGAGTTAGACGGAGCTGTAAGTTCGCAACCGACAACTAGCTAACTGGGAACTTGTGACTATCGTTGGATATGATATGTCGCGACGTCGGCAACCAAAACCCAATGACGGTACGACATCCGACATCGAAATTCCGATGTTGAAGTGCACATACGTCGGCACGGTGAATCCTTGATATCATGACCTTCAATATAGTATAACTATATATATGATGGTATGTTTAAATACTTGACAGGGCCATATCAATATGTGGACGATTTAAATGAGTACTCTATTAAAAACTGATAGTAATGCCAATTACCAAATGATAAACTGATATATTATTATTAGATGTCTGTTGTTCAAAAGTATTAACACCAGAGTCATGATGACAGGCTTTATAAATGTGATTTTGTAAAATTATTATTATTAATTACAGGAAAGTTGAAAAGGTATTGGAGTTGAAGAACTGTACTTTTCTCAGAGGTGTTGGTGTTGTGCATTATTCACACAGGAGATGTGGTGCCTCGATATCTGCCATCAGTGAATTTAATACACAATCCTGGACTCAACTTGGTGATGGAATACGTTAATGATGGTTTAAAGTTATGTGAAATTCTTCTTATACTGATTTGTGAACATAATGTTTGATGTAAATACTTTACATATTTGTGGATATTTACTCTTACATCGCAAGAAAATACCAGATACTTGATAGAGAGAAAAAATACAACTCAGTAGAAAATGTATCTGTTTTAGAAGACTTTAGTATGTCCTATCGCTGAATGAAAGGCTGGAATGCCACATATACAAAGAAACTGTACAAAAGGTTAAAATGATATTTGGCACATTGGTTGATATGACAAAAGAAACAATTTGTTTTATGCATTCGTGCAGAAATAGAGATTGGAAATAACCGGGCATAGTCGTATAATGATGTATGTTGTTAAAGGTTTAATGGCCAATCCTAAATGTATTGTTATTTTGTTAATTATCGTATTGAATCAATAAAAGCTTTGAAGCGTGTTCCTTGTATTTTCTGAGCTGACTGTGGCACAAAAACACACATGTTAAGTTTTTTACAACCCTTATTTTGACAAAGCCTCTGCGAACTGCGAGTCAACAAATTCAAGTGTGGTGGATCTACCCCCAGTCATAACTTCTATAATAGGTTTTCATATTATCCATATATCAAAATTGTAATGGACTTCTTAATGAATTGCCCAAATTATGACTCCGAATATAGGTACATGGGAACTTGCAGTTCCCTGTGGTGGTGTCAAAATGACCTGGTGCCATTATTTGAGCATTTTATATTAGAATGCCCAATGGTGCTATATAAAAACCAAGCTATGTAGGAGTATGGCCGTGGCAGCACGAAAACTTAGACTTCTTATCGCCTGGTGATAGGTGAGTCAGACATTCCTCTGTCACTCCATTATGGTCAAATGTGAGACAGTGAGACAGCCACTTGAAGATTCTTGACCTGTACAACTGATGTATCTTCGAGACAAAATACAATAAAGCAATAGACTGCTAAATATTTTATTTAATTTTTAAAACAAAAACACCTTACTTAGACACATAAACACTTTAACACAATATGTCATAAACACAAGTCATATGATCAATGCTCTAAATATTAAACCTCCTTAAAGTATAATGTTTGTCCTTCTACAATACGTTCATTCACAACAATTTCCAATATTTTTCCTCCTCCATTCCTCAATACTTCTCCTGAAAGGCCGCTAGCGTATTTGCACCTTGTATTCTGATTTTCTCTCCATCCACGACCACGTCTTTTATATGAACCAACGCTCTAAAAAAACAGAATAATTTATTTAAAATATATAAGACTGTACTTATTTGTTATTATTATTTATCTAATATTTAAAAATTATAACTTAAAACTTATTATTTAAAAGTTATTACTTAAAACTTATAATTTAAAATGTATTACTTAATACTTATAATTTGAAATGTATTACTTAAAACTTATTATTTAAAATGTATTACTGTACTTAAAACTGACTTTTTTTGGTTGATTGGTTTAAATGGCAATTTCAAATGCTATGTCACTTAAGACAGATGTGCAGATTCCCTAACTATCTTTCCTGTGAAGGCCCAGTACCAGACCCCTTTCTCCCTCATGAACAGCCAAATTATTCACATTAACAGTCATGGTTGAAAGGGTTTACTAACGTTAGTTGAGATGCAACATCTGACCGAGTTACACAAAGAATGAAGCCAAACTCAACTGATAAACCCTGCCAAATATTAACACATTGCTCTTTGGCCTGAAGCTTGATAAGGACCATCCCGGTTGTGCAAACCAGGCTTAGAAACATATATCTAGGTCCATGCACTTTACAGACCAATAGCACGTGTGTTTAGAAGACACGTTTGCTAATTAACTACTAGTATTGCATCCTAAATAGTCTGAGAGTGCTCCAGAACCCATCAAGGACGTTCTAAAATAGAGCATGCATTGGACCTCATGCACTGCATTGTGTGCATTTGCATAAAGCTGTGAATGGCAGTGTAGTGTTAACGGTGGTACAAAAGAGTTGCAAAACGCACCAACGATGTCGTAGAAGTAAAAACAAATCCAGTGGAGCATGCCAACGGACACCCTAAACAAGATTTTGTGTCCACCCCAATTTCGAGCCAGAATATATAAATTCGATTCTATATCGAATACTATCAACAATACATGTAGTATGATTTAATATATAATATAGATACAAATAACCAGAGTCTAATACTTTCTGCAACTCATGTCCGTCTTCAATATCCCTTTGGCTCATCGTGTCTGTTTGCCGCAAATATGGCGCATGTCAATAACTTATAAATAATAGGTTATACGTATTAGGTAATAAGCGGCAAGTAATAGATAATAATTGTTTAATAATTGTTAAATTATAAATGTCCCTCCAGGGCTTCCGTATATTCACCCTGTTTTAGACTTAAAATTTTGCGTAAGGCGTCTATGAAAGGTACACTTTTTTGTGGACCAAAAATTCTGTTTTATTTTATGAGAGTTGGTAAGGGTGTTTTACGAAGACATTCCCATTTTTGTTCTAATCGGCATTGTACTTTTTAAGAGATTTAAGGTTTATGGGGGTCCAGCTTAGTCGCTAACGCAATTTACTATGGATTACTCACCATCACTGAGTACAAGTCCTGTTGGATACATACACCACAAGTGAGTACAACCATTTAATGCCGCATAAGTACGTCCAAAAGACTTTCTGAACAGGTATCAGTTGTTCCCTTGCTAGACATTCTGCATAAAGGGGAAGCTGGTTACCTCTCGTGCCATAGTAGCGATGGATAACATACAAAAATTAGACCCGGTGCGATTAATTAATATAAATTGAAAGATCTTGTTGCATGATTGCTCTTTATTTGGGCATGTATTTTCACAAAATGTGTAGAAAAAACCAAGTCAAGTGAATCAGATAACTATTTTCTTACAAACTGTGAGGAAGTTATCTAATCGGTTGTCATAATAAATTAATAACCACTAATCGGATAGGCGGGGCAATGATTTTTTAAAAACATTTTGCCACATTCAACTGCTTACAAGTACTTCACATATAACAAGCCTAACTTTAACGTGTATATAGCTATATTTTAACAGATATTCAATGTCAAAATAATTACTTGCATCATTTTTAGTATGATACTAGACTACCTTAATTGCAAATTAAAACTTTGGATGGGTTTCGTGTACTTTGATTCAATCTTCGAAAATAGACGATTCTTATAGTTTCATAGGGTGTTCTAGAACACTTTCGTATGAAAATGAACACTTCACATGTCCAATAAATCACGCAGAAAGTTTTGTTAAAACTGAAGCGAAAACTGATCTAATGGATATGAAAGCATAATAAATTTTCAGTTTTTGAAACTTTTAAAAAAATAACTTCCGATATACACTTTAACACGTGGAATGGCACTGGTAATTTCGATTTTATAAAGGTAAACGTTCTTAGTTTATAGTTGTTGCACGAAAATACTAGTATGACGTCCCTTGAATATGCTGTAAATGGCATCATCATGAAGTTATTAAACGACATAGGACATGGGAATGCTAGGTCACTTAATGATGCCAGAACAGAAAGTTCCTAATCTATTTTTTCCCGAGGATCGTGTTCAAGTACCTTAACAAGCTTTAAGAGATATGAGAATATAAAAATGAATGCAGTTCAGTGAAAACATGATGAAAACACGTTGAGCCGACGTCGTGACGGCGGGTTGATCATCCCCGTATACAGTATCCCTATCTATCACCGAAGCTTGCAGAGTTCGACCCAAATGAGATAGGGGCTGAAACGTCATTCACCTATGCAATAGATCTTGTTTTCAGTCCATACAAAATTATTTCAGTGTATGATGAATAGTATACATGACAAACGTCTACGTATTCTAGGACACCCTTCGCATGTGTTAAAAAAAGTTATTCCCAGACATCAACGGCTTTATGGACTCTTTTAGTTTATGTATTCATATTTGTGTGTTATATGCTTCGCACAGCTATTTTTTATAAGATCAAATATACTATATGTCAAAGTAATTCCTGACGTTATAAATTATATAGTAACCAATACTGCTTGGGATGCCCTTTATAGGGATACACAACCAATCCATTCTGAGGTATATAGGGTAGCAAACACTTTATCATAGCAGATTATGACCTAAATGGCTTTCGTAATACTAGTACATTGTACCATTTAAGAATAGTTATTTCTGGATGTATCAGGAGTCTGAATTACACTCCAAGGCAAGCATTTTTGAAAACGCTGACAGAATCATTACTGACTTCATTTGGTGTATTGTACTGATAGTCGCAATCAAACGTGAATCTATAGTGTAGTATGTATGACTTAACTATTCATTGCTCTATTCCGCCAAATGCATGGCCTTAACAGTCTCTCCTGACTTTATATGATGCTCAACAATTGTTTACAACTTTTCGTTGTTGCTCTGTCATGGTGTACATGTATATTACACAGCCTTTTCTAATTGTTTACCCTACAGTGACGACCATTGATACACAACGTCAACGACTTCATGAAACAAGCGTTGACGTGCACCGGGTGGCAGTTAGTGACCATTTTTTATTACACGTAACCTTTCACTGAGTGATTATTTTTTCGTGATGTTTTACTGCCACACACGCAGGAGTGAACAGCTTTTCTTTATGAGAATTTAATTATGTACGGTGTATATTTTGTTTTGAGTTTGTCTGGTTTAATACTTAATACATTAATGCCAGATTTTAGTTTTTCAGTGAGGTGTTTTAAAATAGCTGTGTGTTTGGAACTTTGGGCAGATAATCGTCTATACGTCCCGTTCTAACGCTATAAAATTTCAAAAATATCTGCCAAAACGGTGACCTAAAGTGATCTAAACGACACCGTGACATGACCCAGTTACCGTTTCCTGGTGACAAAAAACAACAACATTCCAAAAACTTCAAAATTTAGCGAAAAACCCGAGCCAAAAGGTGAACCTCAAGTGAACGAAAAAGGCATTACTACATTTGGTTGACTTGGAACAGTTACTGATCCAGGATGTCCCTAAATAAAGCGTTCCAACGACAAAACCACTACAAACATACCAAAACTACGAAACCCTGTGACCAATCAAGGTATCTCGGTAATTTGACCAAGTTACCCGGTTATGCACCCCGAAGACCAATAAAACCAAATGCTAAAACGGTAAATCCAGTGACCGAACAAGTCGTTCTATAAAACAACCCTGAATATTAAGCCAACAAATGGTGACCACATGAAACTGAGAAAGGTTATTTTCATGATGAAACACATAGATATTATTGTCAACCTATCGACATTCCAATTTTACATGGTGACCTCATTGTAGACCCCTTAAGGTAAACAACCATTAAATACATAAGCTGAAAGAAACATCTCATTTGCTGGAAATGGTGGTATGCAATGCCGTGTGTGTTTTGAAGTTAAAGGCATTGTGTACATGTATGTGATGTAGTGAACGTGTTTACTCTTGAATATTTTAACATTCTGACCTGAACATGAAATTGAAAGAAGAGTGGGGTTTAACCGGTCTGGGATCAACCCGTGCGATAGCAAAATACGTTCTCCATGATTGATAAGCAAAAGTTTTCTTAGAAGACACATGACCCTCTTTTTTATTGAACATTTATTTTAAAGCTCAAATATCCTTCTTTAAGATGAAATGTGCTTGCCAGCTGGTCATAGACGAAAACTTGTTGAAATTTGGGTCGGCCATTGTCACTTTACATTGAACTAAAGAACAAATCAATTTGGTGGTTTCTAACCAAAAGACCATGGAGTTCACGTTAAGATGACCCATAATGACCACACACATCAATGTATGATACAACCATAAATGTTACAAAGGTTGACCTCAACATGTAGCAATCAACCAATGGGTTTTCATCAGAAAAAGATCTAATGCTAACACCCAGCAATTTGGACAAGCAGCAACAACAGCTAAAAAGGGATTGACTAACATAACATATTACTAATTGTATGTAGTCTTAAACGCTGAAAAGCATTTAGGCCATCAGATAAACAGTAACGGATAATCCAGCAACCGCACAATTGATATTTCGACGGGAGCAAACAAACATTTCAATAATCCACCCCGCCTTGGCATAGAAAAAATTAGCCACAAAAACTAAATACGAATTTAATGAAAGAATTTAAAGGGTGCGAATTGCACGGACGAATAAAATTCAGGACAAATATTTGAAACGAAAGAAATCGAAGTAAGCTCTTAAATTGGCCCCGGTCAAAATGTCAAATATTAAGAAATTAAGACATTTAGTTGAAATTTTATGAATGAAACATTCCACTATAAACGATTTTGGAGCTAAAAATCACAACAAAAGTCATATTGAAATGAACAAGTGTTATTAACAATCATACGAAACTAAGGACAGAAGCTGCCTCCCTCGGGACAAGTAGAAAAAAAGAGCAAATACTCACAGGGGATTGACACATAAGTTTGTGTCAATTCCCTGTGAAAATACCCAGCACTATCAAAATAGTACTGAACACAATTTCATGATAAAAAGGCATTGCACATTCAAAAAAAAACATACGAGGTAGACCATGAAAAACATTCCACCCGGAAGGATATTTCGAGTTCTGAAGATAATTCAGCCATGTGACTGGTCTCATCTTGTAGGTATATTAATGTGCTAAACACCAGTACCCGGTCTTATGGGGTCACATTAGCTCGTTCTCTCAGCATACCTCGATATAACAGTCAAAAACGGCCTTTTTCGCTATCATATTATTGTGGTCGTTATCGGATATCTCGAGTTCTGAAGATAATTCAGCCATGTGACTGGTCTCATCTTGTAGGTATATTAATGTGCTAAACACAAGTACCCGGTCTTATTGGGTCACAATTGCTCGTTGACTCAGCATACCTCGATATAACAGTCAAAACGGCCTTTATTCGCTATCATATTATTGTGGTCGTTATCGGATATCTCGAGTTCTGAAGATAATTCAGCCATGTGAATGGTCTCATCTTGTAGGTATATTAATGTGCTAAAAACCAGTACCCGGTCTTATGGGGTCATAATTGCTCGTTCTCTCAGCATACCTCGATATAACAGTCAAAAACGGCCTTTTTCGCTATCATATTATTGTGGTCGTTATCGGATATCTCGAGTTCTGAAGATAATTCAACCATGTGACTGGTCTCATCTTGTAGGTATATTAATGTGCTAAACACCAGTACCCGTTCTTATGGGGTCACATTAGCTCGTTGACTCAGCATACCTCGATATAACAGTCAAAAACGGCCTTTTTCGCTATCATAGTATTGTGGTCGTTATCGGATATCTCGAGTTCTGAAGATAATTCAGCCATGTGACTGGTCTCATCTTGTAGGTATATTAATGTGCTAAACACCAGTACCCGGTCTTATGGGGTCACATTAGCTCGTTCTCTCAGCATACCTCGATATAACAGTCAAAAACGGCCTTTTTCGCTATCATATTATTGTGGTCGTTATCGGATATCTCGAGTTCTGAAGATAATTCAGCAATGTGACTGGTCTCATCTTGTAGGTATATTAATGTGCTAAACACCAGTACCCGGTCTTATGGGGTCACATTAGCTCGTTCTCTCAGCATACCTCGATATAACAGTCAAAAACGGCCTTTTTCGCTATCATATTATTGTGGTCGTTATCGGATATCTCGAGTTCTGAAGATAATTCAGCCATGTGACTGGTCTCATCTTGTAGGTATATTATTGTGCTAAACACCAGTACCCGGTCTTATGGGGTCACAATTGCTCGTTGACTCAGCATACCTCGATATAACAGTCAAAACGGCCTTTTTCGCTATCATATTATTGTGGTCGTTATCGGATATCTCGAGTTCTGAAGATAATTCAGCCATGTGAATGGTCTCATCTCGTAGGTATATTAATGTGCTAAACACCAGTACCCGGTCTTATGGGGTCACATTAGCTCGTTCTCTCAGCATACCTCGATATAACAGTCAAAAACGGCCTTTTTCGCTATCATATTATTGTGGTCGTTATCGGATATCTCGAGTTCTGAAGATAATTCAGCCATGTGACTGGTCTCATCTTGTAGGTATATTAATGTGCTAAACACCAGTACCCGGTCTTATGGGGTCACATTAGCTCGTTGACTCAGCATACCTCGATATAACAGTCAAAAACGGCCTTTTTCGCTATCATATTATTGTGGTCGTTATCGGATATCTCGAGTTCTGAAGATAATTCAGCCATGTGACTGGTCTCATCTTGTAGGTATATTATTGTGCTAAACACCAGTACCCGGTCTTATGGGGTCACATTAGCTCGTTCTCTCAGCATACCTCGATATAACAGTCAAAAACGGCCTTTTTCGTTATCATATTATTGTGGTCGTTATCGGATATCTCGAGTTCTGAAGATAATTCAGCCATGTGACTGGTCTCATCTTGTAGGTATATTAATGTGCTAAACACAAGTACCCGGTCTTATTGGGTCACAATTGCTCGTTGACTCAGCATACCTCGATATAACAGTCAAAACGGCCTTTATTCGCTATCATATTATTGTGGTCGTTATCGGATATCTCGAGTTCTGAAGATAATTCAGCCATGTGAATGGTCTCATCTTGTAGGTATATTAATGTGCTAAAAACCAGTACCCGGTCTTATGGGGTCATAATTGCTCGTTCTCTCAGCATACCTCGATATAACAGTCAAAAACGGCCTTTTTCGCTATCATATTATTGTGGTCGTTATCGGATATCTCGAGTTCTGAAGATAATTCAACCATGTGACTGGTCTCATCTTGTAGGTATATTAATGTGCTTAACACCAGTACCCGGTCTTATGGGGTCACATTAGCTCGTTGACTCAGCATACCTCGATATAACAGTCAAAAACGGCCTTTTTCGCTATCATAGTATTGTGGTCGTTATCGGATATCTCGAGTTCTGAAGATAATTCAGCCATGTGACTGGTCTCATCTTGTAGGTATATTAATGTGCTAAACACCAGTACCCGGTCTTATGGGGTCACAATTGCTCGTTGACTCAGCATACCTCGATATAACAGTCAAAACGGCCTTTTTCGCTATCATATTATTGTGGTCGTTATCGGATATCTCGAGTTCTGAAGATAATTCAGCCATGTGAATGGTCTCATCTTGTAGGTATATTAATGTGCTAAACACCAGTACCCGGTCTTATGGGGTCACATTAGCTCGTTCTCTCAGCATACCTCGATATAACAGTCAAAAACGGCCTTTTTCGCTATCATATTATTGTGGTCGTTATCGGATATCTCGAGTTCTGAAGATAATTCAGCCATGTGACTGGTCTCATCTTGTAGGTATATTAATGTGCTAAACACAAGTACCCGGTCTTATTGGGTCACAATTGCTCGTTGACTCAGCATACCTCGATATAACAGTCAAAACGGCCTTTATTCGCTATCATATTATTGTGGTCGTTATCGGATATCTCGAGTTCTGAAGATAATTCAGCCATGTGAATGGTCTCATCTTGTAGGTATATTGATGTGCTTAACACCAGTACCCGGTCTTATGGGGTCACAATTGCTCGTTCTCTCAGCATACCTCGATATAACAGTCAAAAACGGCCTTTTTCGCTATCATATTATTGTGGTCGTTATCGGATATCTCGAGTTCTGAAGATAATTCAACCATGTGACTGGTCTCATCTTGTAGGTATATTAATGTGCTAAACACCAGTACCCGGTCTTATGGGGTCACATTAGCTCGTTGACTCAGCATACCTCGATATAACAGTCAAAAACGGCCTTTTTCGCTATCATAGTATTGTGGTCGTTATCGGATATCTCGAGTTCTGAAGATAATTCAGCCATGTGACTGGTCTCATCTTGTAGGTATATTAATGTGCTAAACACCAGTACCCGGTCTTATGGGGTCACAATTGCTCGTTGACTCAGCATACCTCGATATAACAGTCAAAACGGCCTTTTTCGCTATCATATTATTGTGGTCGTTATCGGATATCTCGAGTTCTGAAGATAATTCAGCCATGTGAATGGTCTCATCTTGTAGGTATATTAATGTGCTAAACACCAGTACCCGGTCTTATGGGGTCACATTAGCTCGTTCTCTCAGCATACCTCGATATAACAGTCAAAAACGGCCTTTTTCGCTATCATATTATTGTGGTCGTTATCGGATATCTCGAGTTCTGAAGATAATTCAGCCATGTGACTGGTCTCATCTTGTAGGTATATTAATGTGCTAAACACAAGTACCCGGTCTTATTGGGTCACAATTGCTCGTTGACTCAGCATACCTCGATATAACAGTCAAAACGGCCTTTATTCGCTATCATATTATTGTGGTCGTTATCGGATATCTCGAGTTCTGAAGATAATTCAGCCATGTGAATGGTCTCATCTTGTAGGTATATTGATGTGCTTAACACCAGTACCCGGTCTTATGGGGTCACAATTGCTCGTTCTCTCAGCATACCTCGATATAACAGTCAAAAACGGCCTTTTTCGCTATCATATTATTGTGGTCGTTATCGGATATCTCGAGTTCTGAAGATAATTCAACCATGTGACTGGTCTCATCTTGTAGGTATATTAATGTGCTAAACACCAGTACCCGGTCTTATGGGGTCACATTAGCTCGTTGACTCAGCATACCTCGATATAACAGTCAAAAACGGCCTTTTTCGCTATCATAGTATTGTGGTCGTTATCGGATATCTCGAGTTCTGAAGATAATTCAGCCATGTGACTGGTCTCATCTTGTAGGTATATTAATGTGCTAAACACCAGTACCCGGTCTTATGGGGTCACAATTGCTCGTTGACTCAGCATACCTCGATATAACAGTCAAAACGGCCTTTTTCGCTATCATATTATTGTGGTCGTTATCGGATATCTCGAGTTCTGAAGATAATTCAGCCATGTGACTGGTCTCATCTTGTAGGTATATTAATGTACTAAACACCAGTACCCGGTCTTATGGGGTCACATTAGCTCGTTCTCTCAGCATACCTCGATATAACAGTCAAAAACGGCCTTTTTCGCTATCATATTATTGTGGTCGTTATCGGATATCTCGAGTTCTGAAGATAATTCAGCCATGTGACTGGTCTCATCTTGTAGGTATATTAATGTGCTAAACACCAGTACCCGGTCTTATGGGGTCACATTAGTCCGTTCTCTCAGCATACCTCGATATAACAGTCAAAAACGGCCTTTTTCGCTATCATATTATTGTGGTCGTTATCGGATATCTCGAGTACTGAAGATAATTCAGCCATGTGAATGGTCTCATCTTGTAGGTATATTAACGTGCTAATCACCTGTACCCGGTCTTATGGGGTCACATTAGCCTGTTCTCACAGCATACCTCGATATAACAGTCAAAAATGTTTTTTTCGCTATTATAGTATTGTGGTCGTTCTCGGATATCTCGAGTTATGAAGATAATTCAGCCATGTGACTGGTCTCATTTTGTAGGTATATAAATGCACTAAACACCAGTACCCGGTCTTATTGGGTCACATTAGCCCGTTCTCACAGCATACCTCGATATAACAGTCACAACGGCCTTTTTCGCTATCATATTATTGTGGTCGTTATCGGATATCTCGAGTTCTGAAGATAATTCAGCCATGTGACTGGTCTCATCTTGTAGGTATATTAATGTGCTAAACACCAGTACCCGGTCTTATGGGGTCACATTAGCCTGTTCTCACAGCATACCTCGATATAACAGTCAAAAATGTTTTTTTCGCTATTATAGTATTGTGGTCGTTCTCGGATATCTCGAGTTATGAAGATAATTCAGCCATGTGACTGGTCTCATTTTGTAGGTATATAAATGCACTAAACACCAGTACCCGGTCTTATGGGGTCACATTAGCCCGTTCTCACAGCATACCTCGATATAACAGTCAAAACGGCTTTTTTCGCTATTATAGTATTGTGGTCGTTCGCGGATATCTCGAGTTGTGAAGATAATTGATCCATGTGACTGGTCTCATTTTGTAGGTATATAAATGCACTAAACACAGTACCCGATCTTATGGGGTCACATTAGCTCGTTCTCACAGCATACCTCGATATAACAGTCAAAAAACAGCTTTTTGTCGTATTTTTATTACTACAATGTGAAATTGTTTTTTAGAACTTTATTTATTGACCTATTGCTTGAATGTTGTTTTAACTATACTTTTTATTGTTAATTGTATGATATCAAGCGATTTATTCATACATATATACATATTCAACTAGATAAACCACCCGAATTCGCTTAAGTACGGTGCACCGTCTCTCCCTTTTGTTTGCTAGATTTCCTTATTGGTCGTTGTTATTGGTCGATACACTATCGGTCGCCAGCTTGTGTTTAGCAAACCATGCGTAACGGTTGGTGAGAAATATTTTTTGCATGTTAGTCTCGTGAACAGCTTGGAATAGTATCGTACTTGGTATATGAATTTGTTCCCTGTTGATTGACATATCTTAAAAACACTACAATTTGTGAGAATGAGCCATGTGGAACGCGCTCATGACGTCAGATTCATGCATACATTGAACGAATTTCTGATTGGCCACGTGTCTGCATAAATTAGATTTTAACAAATTTGGTTTAAGGAGAATACAAATAATCGAAACATCTAATTTTATTGATAGAAAATAAGTTCCTCACAGTAATTCGAGCTAAATCCCGTGTTATCATAAATATCGCATTTTTCAAAATGACGTTTTAGCATACATGTTTGGATTTTGATGCTTGTACTTGTCATTCTGACAGCCTCAGCGCGCCCCATGTTACTTATTCTCGCCAGTATCAATGCTTTTCATTAAATGAACTTGAAGGGTTCCCGAAACGAGCATGTTGTAATCAGCATCCCTTCCGAATAGTACCGGGGTCTTGTTAATGTAAGGTCTAAAACATTATTACATAGACACTTTACTTCTCAATATGTTATATTATAACCTAATGAAAACCATTTACCATTTAATTCGACCGTGAAATATTACACTCGATTATCCTATACAATATAGTGCAATAGGATACCGACGATTACCAGTACCGGAGGATACGGGTATTCGACTTTTCTTTAAATGCATATACTCTCAATATATGTGTCCTCGATCTATTACGGGCATTTACGTACTGTCTTCGGAACGACCCGTCGGTTTCAGATTGTAAACAAAGGAGTATTTTGTATGGTGGACAAAATACTCATTTGTTTACAAATTGACGATTTGCGGAGATTATTATTCTTAGGATAAAAGTCATCATAGATCAAATATATGCTGATTCTATGCCATTTGGGGAGCTCTATAACCTGTCAATGTTTCACAGTCTTATTTGTAAGTAAAATATATCTATTTCTGAGACTTTATGGGACTTTAATTGCTTATCAGCAAAAGCCTTCAGCGACAAGTTTGAACGACAAAATTACGGTTTATTTTGTAGTTCAATATAAAGACATAGAGAAGTAGAATATCAAAATGTATTGTAGAAATGATATCCGCATTTTACAACATAACAGTGATTAGAGCTACATAAGTTGACGTTCATGTTACACATTGTTGCATATGCAAACATATAAAGTGTAAAATTTACTTCTTGTTTACAATTTGTCAGAAAAAAATGATTCAAAATGTATTGGTAGCAGCGTTTTTCAATGTTATATATCTAATTTAAGTTGTCTCGTAATATTGTACATTTCCGTAATATTTAGTTTCCAAAGCTAAACATTCGAAGGAGACCTTGTGGTCCACAAAAAATTGTCATATGTGTATATATACATGTGAATTATAAATAGGCGACATAACTATGACCATCGTCACATTTAAACGAAAAGTTTGGCATATTTTTGTAATGTTCAAGTATCCAAATCTATCAATTGTCAATACCTCCTAAATGTTACCAAAACTCCTGCAAACGTCCGGTATGTTTTGTCATATGTACTTACTATATACATTTGTAATAGGTTTTTGTTTTCTGAAATCTTATTTGGAGGTAAGGTGAACTTTGATGTACGTTTTATGCTATTTATTTATTATTATTTACATTGTATATATATTTTATACCAATCAGTTTATACTTGTACGAGGTTTTAATATACACAGTAAATCGTGTGGTAGCCGGGATTACCTTTACATGTGTATAAAATGTATATACGAGCGTATGTGCTGAAACCTATCTACGCAACGGTAGATGTAGAACTGATCAACGCTAAACATTAACATAACTGATGTACGAATACTAGTAACTTAAATAGGTGTTCATGTACTCGTATCTACTCAGTAGTTCGAAAAATGGTTGTTTCTTACGAAAAGAAAACATTGGATCCCATATCTGTAACACGTGAATCGGATGCAGGTCGATTGTTTTGGGAATAACTTTCATTTAGGTTGGTTGCCTGTTGAGTCAATACAACGAAACGAATGACAGTCGTGTGTATAGTTGCATTTGGTAGAACATGACATTCGGCAGTATGCTTTCGAAATTTAGACAGTGTACTTTTACCCGTATTCGCCAATTGGTTCTATTTGATAGTTGAATTCCTCCACAGCCGCCTCAAAAGCAATAACTGTCACATCTACAAGAAGCAGATTGCTCTGGAGAGAATGCAATGCACAGGCTTGTGACGAATACAAAAATCGTTGTCGTCATCGAACTACCACCATTATTGTATTGTTGTGTAACTTATTGTTTTATTACCTTGTTAAGTTTTAGTATACCTATATATTACATTATCATTTGTTTTTACACGCACTCTTTTAAACAGTATCGTTGCTGTTGTCGTCCATTTTGTTATTTACATTGTGTTTATTTTGACACTGAGCATTACAATCTGGTATATATTTCTACTATAGTCCAGCTAGGGTAATCTGACAGTGACGTCATAGTTAAAAGATTAAAACCATTGCTAAAACAGGTAGAGTTTAGTTTGATATTGAACTGTTGGTATAAGCTTTTATACTTGTTTTTACACCGTACTAGTGGATTGTTCCACTGCGTCACTGGATTTTTATCCTAACTGGACTGTAGGTATATAAAAACAGTGGTGCACATTTTTAATCAATTTATTCTAGGACAAATTATTTCTGAAGTTGTACATCCCCAGACCGTTGTTAATCAAATTCGTTTATTATACACACACCCTTTACCCAGAATGCCAACTTGCCAAGTATATGGCAAGGATGTGGGAACATTTGTATCACATAGGCAAGAATATATGGGCGTGTCCAGATACATGGACATTTTTTTTCTGGAGAGTATTATGTCCGTTTCACTAAATTAAAAACAATCATGTTCACTGTAAGCATTTTGCAACAATCATTTTTTTTATAAACTGCTGATTGGTTTGGTGGAAATCAACACGTTTGCAATGCACTGGAGTTCGATGGTTTAAATCTTGAAAATATAAACAGTTTAGCACACACACGTGACCTGTGGTGTTGAGTGGATTGGTATCACTTTACATAATGTGTCTTGTATTGATGTACTGTGATATATCACATATATGATGTATTAAAGTTATGTAGTTTCAACAGAAGTTTTATTTTTCATTATCCACAACGTGTATCCCATACTTAATGTGGACCACACAATAATGTATCCTGCCATGTATCCTGCAATACTACCCCTCTGTGCGTATCCCGCAAAATGTTTCACATAAGGTGTAATTGTTACTAGTATCCCACATTGCGCATCTCTTAGTGTGTATCCCACAAGGGATATCTCATAATATGTATCCAGCATTCGCTCAGCGAAACTTCTAACACAACACGTGTATTCGCTGCATTTTGTGTTTTAGCATATAACGTGTTGCTTGGTACCATGCAGTAAGCAAGGCCTCCTGGTAGAGTTATATTCTTTGCATGCCGAAATGTGGTGTACGAGCTAATCTTTAAGCATCAGTTAGTATGACACACCTACTGGTTGAAAGCCTGAAGTTCATAAGGCAGCTCAAAGAGAACGACTTATGTGCATAATAGCAAAACAATTATGAAAACTCGGGACAAGGAGGGCAGCCCTCAACTTGAAGCACATCAGAGCACAGAAATAACAAAGCACAAACCAGACTGGCCAATGATGGAATTGTTTGTTTATGTGTTATGTGTAAGCGATTGTCATTCGTTTTTCCCTTGCAATTTTGGCTATTGAACTCAGACTTCAAAAGGAGATATGGCTATCTGATACAAGGTTCTTCAACGTGTCGGGTACACACCATCAATACTTACGAGATTACTTGTGGGTTTCCAACCAGCCCATCTCTAGTTTGGGTGGAAAACACTTGAAAAGTGTTTCAGAAGTGGCAAGTGTCCTGGGGTCAAGAATCGAAACAAGGACCTCTCGATCATTATTAGATGGCGTTACTCCCACGACCACCATGCCACCTACTGATACTAGGAATTATACCGTGATAGGACGATGTAAGGCAATATAATACATAACAAAACTCAGATTTTCTTTTTTTATTTCCGATTCCAATAAAAGCACTGGTCCGAACTAGTATCACATAGACAGTAAACAAAAGCATCATGTAAATTAACACTAGAGTCCCAGATAAACGATTAAAATATTCTTACCAACAGAGAAGCTCAAATCAAAAAGACAATTAGTAAGCAGACATAATGTAAACATGCTACTAAAAGCCACAACACTTAATGTCGCTTGCTTAATATTTGGTCCAAGACATTTTTATTTCCGAACAATCAAATCGTTAAAAACTACTGCAGTAATATGAACATGGATATTCTTACTAAAATGTAAGTGCCAAATTTCATTCTTACCGTGATCAGACAACTTCTATAATTTTACGAAAATAAGTTTAATGCCATAATGCATAAAGTGCACCAAATGCCAAAAAGTCCTTTTATATTAGCGTGACGGGTAAATATTAAACTTATAACAATTTATGGTTCCGGACAATGGCGAAGATTGCCGATCTTATTTTTACGGACAGTGACGAACGTTACCGATTACTTTACATTACTGCTTCTTCATCTTCTTCCTCATCAAATTCCTCTTCATCATCGGCTGTTGCATCCTGGTACTGTTGGTATTCAGAGACCAAGTCGTTCATGTTGGATTCAGCTTCAGTGAATTCCATCTCGTCCATACCCTCACCAGTGTACCAATGCAAGAAAGCCTTACGCCTGAACATAGCAGTGAACTGCTCAGAGATACGCTTGAAGAGTTCCTGGATGGCGGTGCTGTTGCCGACGAAGGTGGCGGACATTTTAAGACCACGTGGTGGGATGTCACAGACAGCGGTTTTGACGTTGTTAGGGATCCATTCAACGAAGTAGCTGCTGTTCTTGTTCTGGACGTTCAACATCTGTTCGTCGACTTCTTTCATGGACATACGTCCACGGAACATGGCGGCGACGGTGAGGTAACGTCCGTGACGTGGGTCACAGGCAGCCATCATGTTCTTGGAGTCAAACATTTGCTGGGTAAGTTCAGGAACCGTCAGAGCTCGGTATTGCTGACTACCACGGGAGGTTAGTGGGGCAAATCCAGGCATGAAGAAGTGGAGACGTGGGAAGGGTACCATGTTGACGGCCAGTTTACGGAGATCGGCGTTTAACTGACCGGGGAATCGAAGAGATGTGGTAATACCAGACATCGTGGCTGAGACAAGATGGTTAAGGTCCCCGTATGTTGGGGTGGTAAGTTTAAGGGTACGGAAGCAGATGTCATATAAAGCTTCATTATCAATACAATATGTTTCATCAGTGTTCTCTACCAGTTGATGGACTGACAAGGTAGCATTGTAGGGTTCTACCACAGTGTCAGATACCTGAAATACATATATCAAACATATTGAATGCAAATTCTACTTTAAGCTCAAATGTTAATTACTAGTATAACTTTTTTTAAGCATAAACATGATAAATGGAAGCTAGTAGAGAATTCCCTGCGTAAATTAGCCTAAATCAATTAGCAACACCCTTTATATTGATATAAAACGATACATTCGGGTTTTTTTGCAATAATGGTGTCATACTGTTTTGACTAACATGGAGTATTAGCTTTTAAGACACATGGTATTTAAAGTTTATATGATTCGCTGTCCTGCAAACGTTATATTAAATTTCCACCAAGGGAGCTAACTCGTGCAGTCCTAAAACGGTACAAGACACGATATTTCTATAACATGTACACATAGCTGCAAATATCAGCTGGTAATATTTATATTTCTTCCATAGGAAAGGCATATATTTCAAGATTTTCGCATAACGTATTTGTGAAATCGAAACCATTAATTTGTGAAGAGAAATTATTAAATCCGTCTAGGATTTCCCAAGGTAGCATTGTGAAAGTATAACATAATAATTAGAATGAAATGTAAATGTCACCCCTCCATATGTAGTGTTGATCGTCCCAGAATATTTACCTTGGGTGATGGGACAACGGAAAATGTCATCATGATTCTGTCTGGGTATTCTTCACGGATCTTGCTGATGAGGAGTGTTCCCATACCAGATCCGGTGCCACCACCGAGGGAGTGTGTAAGTTGGAATCCCTGAAGACAATCACAGTTCTCTGCTTCTTTTCTCACTACATCTAACACCGAGTCGACAAGTTCAGCACCCTCGGTGTAGTGACCCTTAGCCCAGTTGTTTCCGGCCCCACTCTGGCCAAACACAAAGTTGTCTGGTCTGAAGAGTTGCCCGAATGGTCCCGAGCGTACCGAGTCCATGGTGCCGGGTTCAAGATCGAGCAAAACTGCTCTAGGTACATATTTGCCTCCTGAAATAGCAAAACAAGATTTAAGATGAATTGATATAGGATAACGTGTTATTTATGATATTACACACATAATGGTCGTCAGTGAAACTATTGTATAATTCATATCCACGGGCGTATCCACGTAATGAACTTGGGTATTATAAACATTTAGTTATGAATTGTGTGGTGTGATCTAGGTACATAACCACTCTTCCCCTTGGAAAAAAACTGAGCGTATCAACCGACTTTCGTGAAACTTGGTTAATGTGTACTTGTAAGCAGCACATCCTCTCCAAAATACGTAACCGTCTCTAGAGACACTGTCTACTGTCAAGAATAGCCACCGTTCAGCAGCCTAACATCAACAGACTTAATAAGAGTTGCTGGATCTATAGATGTATAATTCAATTAATATAGGTGTATGTGTGAGCTGGTGGACAATCACCTCTCGAACTTTGTGTCAGCAAACTGTGCATGCTTTTAGTTTGGCCTATGAATGAACTACTAGTAGGTCATATGTAAAGAATGTAGGAAGTATACTCCATCGACCAGATATTTGATGAATGTAAAATAGCTACCAGGGAAATAGTTGAAATACTTGTTGGATATCAGTGAACTTTTATGATGATTTAAAGATATTCCTTGCTAGAGGTGTTATGTTACACAATGTACACATTAATTTTACATTCATGCTCATTTCTGCAATAGTGTCATTTCAATCTGCCATAAGTTCACGAATATATAAGAACGCAGGTTATGTCACAAATTGAAACTTTCAAAACAACTGACAGTGTTTAATTCCTAAAGACATCAGGTGCATTTCGTTGTGTATGTCCAAAAGTACAAGCGGTCCGAGAGCATTCCACCGAATATTTTAACATTATCATTATTATTTTAACATTCGTGTGTTTTGGCGCACATGTTTGGTCATTTCAAAAAGTAACAAATTTGAACGCATAAAAACGTGTCATGAATTGCATGTGTTTTAATGCACTTGGCTAAATGAAGTGTGGGTTTATACTAGTCTAGCAACAGTTCATCAGGGGCTCGCTTGCATTCTGGATACAAAGCATAATCCCCACTGCCTGACAAAAGCCTCTTCCAGCTCTTAAAGGCATTGTAGACATTAGATGGCATTGTCTCAAACAAAAGCATGCCTAAATATATAGTCGTAAATCGAATACTTGGTTTATTGGATAACTCGGCAGAAAAAGTCAAGCACCTGTTTTGTGGGAAATATGTTTGTATTCTTATAGTATGCTTTCTTCCTATGATCTTTTGTTCGGCACTTGGGCATACACATTTTGAAGTATCTGGAGTTGAAGCCAAATAGGCCATTAAAACTAGGTTCAGCCTCAGTGACTGTATTTGAAATTCAATACAAACATATATCAGATAGATACAGTTAGTACAAATGTAATTGAATTTCAATACACTAATTTTCTCATTAAGTAACTGACAAATGTGAAGCAAGAAAAAAACATCAAGCACACATTAATCACACTTGACACATCATTACTGATGTTATCCATCGCCGGATGGGTATGAGAAAAGAGAAGCCAGTTCAGTTTCCTTTCTATGCTGTTTGTCTCGAAAGGGAATTGCTGATACTATGGTTAATTGTGTCTTTATTGTGACGTGGCCTAGATCGAACCCGGGACCTGTCGCACTCATACTTTTCTCTTACTGGAAAGTCAATGATATTCGTAAATTGTAAAAATAACGGACGAAATTTGGACAGGATTTTAGAAAATTGCTGAACGTCACTGTAGTATTTCTCTATTTCTCAGCATTTAGTTTTATTTTATTTATACATGTAACCTGTGATACCCACTCATCTATCAATTAATCAGTCAATCATTCAACTTATCAATCAATCACTCCATAAAGGGATCGGTGATGAATCAGTTACCTATGGGGTAATTATTCATGCCTGTGGTAGGCCTGATTGGCAATACTGGTAGGGGGTTGTTTTATGTATTCATGGAGCCAAATCAACTTTGTTATTCTAAATCTCAAATCAACTTTGTTATTCTAAATCTCAAATTAACATCTGAAATTCATCCAGCCCATTTTGGCCAAAACAACATTGCCCTGTGGTTATGGTACCCTATTGCCAGTACCCCTACCCTCTTTTTGCCAGAATCCATAAATAGTTATTGGCCTGTTGCTGGAAGTCACACCAGATGATCGTTGATTTTCCAGTTATAAAATGTTTTGTCACCTAAGTACCCTTTTATCAGTACCCTTTTATCAGCATGTCACCAGGAGAAAAAAACAACAATATTTTAGGTATTGACCTCATTATTCAGTATGTCTTGTTTACTAGTATTTTCACCATGTACCATTTAACAGACTAGACGATTTACTTGAAATGAAACGTTTTACGTAAGACTTAATTTCATACCAGAACACATCTGTGCAATGATGATATAAGTTATATAGTGCGTGAGTGAAAAGCTTGAGAGGTTTTATGAACTCAATAAATACGAAGATGCGTAGGATAACAAAAAGCTTAGAGGGTGTTTTTTTCACTTCAGTGAACACGTTATGGTTCTAGTATTTGACAACAAACAGACCAAACCTTAAACAGCAATACAACACTATACTAGCCATTCCTTAAGCGCATACAATCAATCTACTTGCACATGACGTCACTAAGATAGATGATCCAGTAACAACACAAGGCATATCTGATGATCTGAATCTATACATAAACACCAAAGGGTTTGTCATCAATAATGTACAGTGTAGTGACTGTCCTACAGCTAAAAACCACAGTAATGGAAAGTGTTCGAGTTGTTGTATTTATTAGCCCAGTATCATGTCAGAAACAAACAAAATACAAAAATTAATCATAGGTCACCGAATTTGTTTATGAGTTATGTACCCCTGAAACTGATTTTTTCTCCGAATTTGTATATTCAAGGGCAGATAACTCTATAAACAATGCTTGATTTAGCAGTTATCTGTTCCTTGTATGATAAACTGTCCATCAACAAAGTTTAATGAAATTGTGTTATTAGGAATACCCGCAGACACATCTCACAAGAAAGCTCCGCGAACGGTGATTGCTAACGATTGAATAAAAATATAATGAAAATCGGACAGAGAATGCAGCAACTGAAACTGCCCACAGCACAAAAACACAGACCATACTAACACGGCACAATGCCAAAGACACAGCTGTCCAACAGTCGAACGTACAAGATTCACCTAACAAACAGTCGAAATTCGAAGTTCCGACTGTCAAAGCGCCTATGAGAGAGTGTGAAAGGAATGGCGTGGTAACCAGATACATGCCTTACCTGTGGCTTCATTATAATATACATTAACTCTCTCTAATTGAAGATCCGAGTCACCATGATAGGTACCAGTAGGGTCTACACCATGCTCGTCCGATATCACCTCCCAAAACTGAAAGTAGAAAATTGCTTCATTATTTACTTTTTTAATTTCAAACTTACTTGACTTAGCCCTCTTCATCCCGGCTGGGACATCTTAATTTTAAAAGAAAGGATAATTTTGACGTAATATCGATGCGAAATAAGTTGGAACTAGTTTTGAATTGTATACGTCAACTAATCATGTGATGGCCATCAACGTTTTCATGTCTTAAAATCGATGTATAAGGCACCTTTCTGATAGAAAAATGACGAAAGGTGTTCGTTCAAACAGCAATTCATTTTCGTTTGATTCTTTCAATATCCGCCTAAAAATTTGGTGCACACTTTGCAGCCTGTAATTCGCAATGTGTCTATATGCTCCAATTCTCAAACAATCTCAATATTCAAGAAGTCTATTTAATTATTTTCTTCCTACATAACTCAGTCAGGTGTTTCCAACTGTTAATAATCCTTATAATTTATTAGTCTCAAATAGTTGACGTATTTCTTCCTAGCCAGACATCCGTACTACGGCATATGTCGAGATTACTCAAATACAAGTGCATGCATATAATTATGTAGTTTAACAGGAATCGTGTCACTTCACTACGATACTACAGTAACGTTACAACCTCTGTTAAGCAACACAATTTGGAAGCTTTTTGATATGCTGTTGCTACACACAGGGCTGTTCTGGAGAGATTGTACTCGAACTATATAGTAATTATTGTGAAAGCATAAATCTGCGAGTTGATTTCCAGTATATGAAACGACAATGTACATGTTGTACAATATAGAAATTAGCGCGATTATTGCATCATTTACGTTTAAAGCCTGGATAAAATTGCTTCAGACTTCGTTCAGGCATACACTTATGATCGCCCTTGATGAATTTTCTGCTAAATGCATGATATTCTAAGAGAGATCAGAAACTTTATGTGTGTTACATATCAACTTGTCACGACAATTTTGAGATCATGTCAATACGATTATTCCCACATGGGATATTATGCTACAGTCGATTCAATAAGTATAAAAATGTACTAATGAGGGAACTATCCCATTCGAAAAAGAAAAGCGGGAATACCGTTAACTTGGGTATACCCACTTAAACCTAGATAAACATAGTTTACATGCCGGAAGATAGCGTATTTACAACCGTTCTCATTTAACTTTTAAAGGACTGTACATATATATTCAACAAAACATCACATCTACGTCACGCAAAGCGGTTGCTATTTCAATGTTACAGATTGCCGCAGCAATGGAAAACTCTACGATGGCGTCTGCAAATAAGTTCACCAATACCAAGTAACATTTCTTGCTTATCTGATGAAAAGTTTTGTTGCATCCACTGTACACCAACTTCCTTGGAGATATTGTATGACAATATTAAATCAGCGACCTTATATTAGGTAACTGTATTGATTTTACCAAGAACCAGACATTGTGTGATACATGTACGGCTTACAATGACATGATGTTTGGTTCCAGACGATAAACTTTTCCTAGAATCAGTACAGCATATCGTGATAGCAATACAACACGTGAAATCATACGTTTGTTTCTCGTGAAATCAATACAGTACGTGAAATCATGCGTTTCTTTCTCGTTAAATCAAAACAGCACGTGAAGTATTGCTTTTGTTTCTCGTGAAATCAAAACTACGGAATACCGTTAGGGCCATCGTGGTTACACATTAAAATCCAGAGGGCGACAATGCGATAGTGCGATAGTACGATTGCGACAATGCGATAATACGATGGCGACAATGCGACAGTAGGCCTACGATGGCGACAATGCGACAACGCGATAGTACGATGGCGACAATGCGATAGTAATATCGTACTGTCGCCATCGTACTATCGCATTGTCGCCATCGTACTATCGCGTTATCGTACTGTCGTCATCGTGCTATCGCGTTATCGTACTGTCGTCATCGTATTATTGCATTGTCGCCATCGTACTATCGCATTGTCGCCATCGTACTATCGCACTGTCGCATTGTCGTCATCGTACTGTCGCATTGTCGTCTATCGCCTTCCGAATAAGTATTCCAAGTTTGAGTTGAATATCTTTGATAGTAATGAAGTTATTCAAGTTTGTAAAAACTTTAACCTTGTTTTCTTTTCCATTTTACAAGTATAAAAGGGGCATAACTCCAAATCAAGGGATGCTATGGTTATGGGCCTTTACAGTAAGGTAGAGGTGGTGATGGTGAACAAGTATTCCAAGTTTGAGTTGAATATATTTGTTAGTAATGATGTTATATAAGTTTGTCAAAACTTTAACCTTGTTTTTTTGCTATTTTACAAGTATAAAGGGGGCATAACTCCAAAAGAAGGGGAGCTAGGGTTATGGGCCTTCATAGTAAGGTGGAGGTGGTGATGGTGAACAAGTATTCCAAGTTTGAGTTGAATATCTTTGATTTACAAATAAAACAAATAAGACTAAACTACATCCCGACCTGTAAAGTATTTTTAAAAGTGGCTCCATCTAGGAAAAAATACGATGTGCGCATGTGTACCGGAAGGCGATAGACGACAATGCGACAGTACGATGACGACAATGCGACAGTGCGATAGTAAGATGGCGACAATGCGATAGTACGATGGCGACAATGCGATAATACGATGACGACAGTACGATAACGCGATAGTACGATGGCGACAATGCGATAATACGATGGCGACAGTACGATATGACTATCGCATTGTCGCCATCGTACTATCGCGTTGTCGCATTGTCGCCATCGTACTATCGCATTGTCGCCATCGTACTATCGCGTTGTCGCATTGTCGCCATCGTACTGTCGCATTGTCGCCATCGTATTATCGCATTGTCGCCATCGTACTATCGCACTATCGCATTGTCGCCCTCTGGAATTTAATGTGTAACCACGATGGCCCTAACGGTATTCCGTACAAAACAGCACGTGAAATCATGCGTTTGTTTCTCGTGAAATCAAAACAACACGGGAAAGCGTGCGTTTGTTTCTCGAGATATCTATGAAATTCATGCACCATGCGTTTGTTTTCTCGTGGTATTATCAATGCAGTATTTGAAATCGTGTGTTTGTTATTCTTGAAATCAATACAGCACGTGACAATTGGGAGTGTGTTTCATATGGAACCCGACACTCTCCTCATTGGACGTCGGCATAATAAACTTGTTCAGTGCAATAAATTTGGTAATTAATTAGAGCAATTATTGTAGACATTATTCAGTAATAGAACACCATTTTATAGCAATGTACTCGTACATGATTGCTGCAATTAACGATAATTGTCTGGCATTTGTGGGCTGTTGATAACATTTTATGGTGAATTTGTGTATTGGCGACGTCAATCAAACAGGACATGAAACAATATCAGAGCTCGCAGACGACAATTCCAGCCTCATACAGTATATAAACAAAAAAACATGACATTTTCTACGCTGCATGTCGTGACGATCGACTGGTCGCTTTTATAATCAACGTGTATATTGAAAGAGTCGTGCATAACAAAAGATCGAAGTAAAATCAACATCGGAAATGCATTTGAAAATTAAAAATTTGTACTGGCTATTTTATTTAATCTGGGAATCTTTTCAAAGAAATTGATGACAACCTGAACGTGTCAACCCTTAAGGCTAGTTGATGTTTATGAATCATAAGTTGGTAGGCAGAGAAAATCAACTATTTACCTGAAAATCACCGTTCCAAGTAACGGGTTTTCCAGTTCTAAAATTAGACGGTGTACACAGTGGTTAACGTCGGTGGACAAAACATTAACGCCGGATAATGCTCTTTTGTTTTTGAAAAAAGTGTTGTACGTGTGAAACCTCCCTAGTGCAATAACCACAAAACAAAAACGGATTCCGAGAAGTGACACTGTATTTGCAAAACAAACTTGTCCAAATACCAAAATAATTACAATTATATATCCAAGGCATACACTTACGTAACTGTGCATGTAAACTTTTATACTTATTTTCGGACAGAACAGAGTCTTGCTATTTGTTTATTCAATTCACATAATTAATACATTCTCGTGAGAATTTGTACAGCGGATCTGACTTGCTGAGCAGGGTTCCCGTTCAGAGAATATTCTCATAATTAGGGAGTTTTTCCAGGATCAATACCAGACGCGTAGCATTCCTCTACATACTGGTTGCCATGACAACAGTTACTGGGAATGAGAGCCTAAATTTTCTTCAATATTCGCCATTTGAATAATAATAACAGCTCTGTGTTTGCGTTTTGTGTATTCATAGCCTGCATTGAATAGAAACAGTAAATTAAGATCCTCGATAGATAAATTCGTGGTTTATGTTTCGGCAAATCAATAGACCTTTTGTTGTTCATGTTTTTCAGGGGAATATTTTCCTTACAATAGTTCGTACTGTTTATTTTCTTTGACGTGATTTTACTGTTGATTTCGTATAGAGCTTATAGATCGTCAGCTTACATTGAAAGTAAGCTTCGCATTATGTGTGATGTTATGGAATATAGGATGTCTGTTACATTATTGCGATGATCGTACTCATTGCCATGGAAATTGGTACTGTTCCATACAGATACAACATGCAACGAGTTCATTATTTTATAGTTAGCATGAGTATTGTTGTCCATAGGTAGTCATGTGTTTGTCAAAATTAAGTACTTATGGATCAGCCCATCCTGCAACATTTTGATCCAACATGAACGGACAACACAACTATCCATAAAATATTGACATACAATTTCATCCTGAATTGATCCCTGTGATTGCAAACTAATCGTTCATATAGTATACATTTAAAACATAATTGTGATAATCATTCCCATAGAAAACATGTTATTGGTCACAAAGCAATTTGGTCGAAAAGAATGTGATGCTCATTACAGGCTCTACTAGATCTAATTAATCTTTCATGTAAATCATATAATTATTCCCAAAGTGATTGGTCATAAATGTGATATTATGGGAAATTATTGACATGGACTCAAAAACTGTTCGTCCCGTTTGTATCCTTAAGTTCGTAGGTTACTAAGGTTTGCGATATTAACCAGTTAAAACATATTAATGGTACAACGTAACGAAAACACACGAAACTTAATGATTCCCAAGTAAATACAATCGGACAATAATCTGGGAACCACGCGTAGTTAGACTTTAAATATTCATGTAGCAAGTCCATGCCATACATTTTTGTGGAATGTTTTTTGAACAACAAATTTCATGAGTCAATAAAACGCCCATTGCAAACACCAGATATACCCATTGGTATCATCAAATTTCCAATCGTCAAAGACCGGTTATTTCTGTTCTCTCCACCGGAATAAGAGACCCGCCAGGAATCTAATTCTTGTGTGACATAAATACATAAATGTGACCCTGGTACATTTGATATAATACATTCAATCGTGAAAGATCGGTCGTTTTCGTTTGTCTCCGGAATATTTTTCAGTGGATAAAGACCGAGGTGATCAGAATGATAATACATTGAACGACCTTTTCAGTCAGGATCGAAATTCGATGGCTTAGAATTAGAAGGTTGTAACTACCAAAGCGATATTTTGAGAAAACACGGTAAACTGTCTGACATTTACTCTTTACTTATGGTAAAACAAACTTTTACAACTTTATTTTGGTCAACATGACTTGTTCAGATTTTTATGAAAATGGGCTCATAAAAAGCGCCTTGTGATGCTTATTCTAAATATGTATGAATCATAAAAGGTCGTAAGTGGCACTTACGACCTTCTAATTCTAAGCCATCGAATGGTTCGACCAGATACTCGATTACCTAAGTACATTTGTACCAAAATACAACAATGCCTATACTGTTACAGCCTATAAATAACAGAATCGATTCCAGACGTGAGTCATGCACTTTATGTCTGCAGTTCACCATTATTCATAGACATCGTAACACCGGAAGTTAATATTATTAATAACGCATGAAATGTCCAACATTGAGTCTGTTACTAAAGAACTGATTAATCACATAACAAGTGTTCGAGACAATGTCTAGCCAGAGGAATAAAACATGTTTTATTTATTGAGTTTTTCTGAGGTGCCTGAATGTATTGGAAAATCGCATCGTCTGCTCATTGAAGAATATCACGTAGGCCTAACTACGTAACAATGAATGAATAAATCAACATAAATAAGTGAGACGTATAAAACAATGTTGAAACATAATAAAACTCGGACAGTGAATGCAGCAGTCAACTTAATCAGTAAAGCAACGAAAGCATAAGAACACAGTCCACAATTACATAACACAATGACCAACACCAACTGGGCAAAAAACATATTGTGGCAGTGACTTGTCTCTATTTTTGCTACTTCTGTGTATCATCACAGGTCTAAGAAATTCTATCAAAAACGACAGTTTTTACTTTCCCGTTTTTTCATCCTGTCAATATACTTGTAGTATAATTATATTTGACAGGTTTGAAACGTACACGGAACCTATACTGTCTGCATCTTACCGATATAATTAAGTTTAATTACAATCCTGCAAAACATACCTCAAGTTTAAGTAAGACTGAGTTAAGAGCAATTCATATTTCTAAATCCCTCATACATAAAAATAAGAAACATCTGGTTTGCTGCGTTTTAATCAGTTCACTATGTGTGTGTGTGTGTGTGAGTGTATGTGTACTGTACTTTCCCAGCCATAACGAAATGTTGCGGTAAATTGACACCACATTCAGTGATATATCCCCTAAGTACATCAGAATTTAGTGACATTTGATACGACATTTAATTCAATGTGTAAATACTGTTGTTATTATAATTCATGATTGTTTTACAGGCGAAATATATAACGTCGTTGCGTTTGTTAATTAACATAACTGACTGTACACCACATATAAAATGATTAAACATTAGCCTCCAGCGAAATCCAACTGTAGTTAAATATTAAACAGTTAAATGACAAACAAAAGAGAGAAATAAATACATTTGTGTAGTTATAAATAGCAAAACTAAGTGAAAACATACTAAAATACAAAACAGCTATCTAGATTTTTAGTTTACAACTCACAAGAAAGGCGAAATTATAATGAATATTTGAGGCATTTTAATATTAAAATTAAGGTACATAAAATCATTTGATAAAATATAGAAATGATGTAAAAAAAGAGAAAAAAGACGGGAAGTGAGTTTTGTTAAAGTAGCAAAAAATGAGACTCACCTTGGCACCAATTTGGTTTCCACATTGTCCAGCCTGAATGTGTACAATTTCTCTCATTTTTGCTGTCTAACAGTTTCACTGTGCCCGCACACACCGAGTTATTTCACGCAACTGATGACTGTATTCAATGGCGGATTAATAACAGGATGCTCGCGCATTGATGCGTGCGCAGCTTCGTCATCCATCAGCAATATGCGCGCGCATGATAATCACATGCTACATTGATTCTCCATCTTGAATGAATCAGCAAAAAATGAACCATTTGGCAAATTGCGTTGTATTGTACTCCGTGAAAAAGGCGTATATTATTTAATTTCATATCGTATATTTAATTGAAACGTATCGTGGCTTGAAGGTGACATTCGCCTCAAAAGTGTTGAACAAACTGCATAAAAACGTACAAATTTTGAGTGTACTTCAATCATGCCAAGAAGTTACCAAGGCTATTGCTTATACAGTTATGTTTCCTCGAAAAGTAGCTATTGACTTTTATGTTTTACTCCTATCGGTAAATCGTTTGTTTTTCTTACGATGCCGTTTTTGTTAATCTTAAAGGCTTTGTTCAGTGTACGTGCGTGTGTGTCGTTTTGCGGCTTGCAGTCCAGCAGACCAGGGGGGTAGCTAGGACCTCAGCTATGTGTAGGCCCGTAGGTAAAGATGAAAGAAGAAGGGGGCTCCCCCGGATTTTTTTATTCCTTGAAAGGTACTGGTGCGTTTTGACGTATATTTAGGAGATCAAATTTCAAGCTAAACTTGAAAAAATATCAATATATGTTTTTTTTTTCTCAAAATGATGTGCAGGCCCGGGCCTAATGGCCTAGCGGCAGCTACGCTACTGCAGACAATTACATATTTTTTTCAAAAAGGTATAATGTTTCTGTTGTGTGTTGCTCTGTGGTTTGTGCTTGAGGTGTGTAGCTCATCTTTTCTGTTGGTTCTTGTTCTAGTAATGTATGCTACACGAACTGTCGGGCTTTGTAATAGAGCTTTGTAGCTGTTTCAAATTTTTTGTGGTTGACGTTGTGTCGGACTGGTACATGGAAACTGTTTTCTTTTTCTTGTTGCCTTCCCTCCCCATTCCAATTTCTTGTTGTGTTTTCCTTGTCTCATAATTACATTGAATGGTGTGTCACAGTATGCATAATTACGCGCGTGAATTTTAACTTCCAATGACTAACCGTGATAGAAATTAAAACATGTATTTGCAAGTGTGCATTTCAGCAGCAGATAATTAGTATGTATTGACTAATTTGATTCTAAAACTCGTTGTTGGGTTTTTAAGGCAATACGTCAAGACAGTGTCTTTTGTTGGAATTCAATTAAGGATGAATGTTCCTGCCGGGTGCCACTACATTAATGAGCGTTGTACGGTACAGACGTACTATTTTCAGACAAAGCGCGTATCACATATAGATGATATATGTATGGTTACTTTTCAATAGGGCACGACTTTAACAAAACCAAGACATGCAATCGAACTTACTTCACAGCAAGGCCCTTTTCCCAGACCTTTTGAAAGCATATACATTTAGCTTCCCTTGAAAACCCCTCATCTTTTAAATTTCACTTTTATGTAATGGCCATAAAAATCATTATTCTACATGTTTATGCTTCCTGTCAACCAAAAACAGTCTTTATCTAACATGCCTTCGTTTGGCGTTTTCCATGTTAGTTTGCAATCCATTTTAGTCGGGTTTTTTTTGTTTTGTGCCCTCCGTGATGTTTTTTTTTGTGTTGTTTTGTGACTTTTTCTCGAGCTGGTTTCTGTTGAATGCCACTTTATGCCTTTGTTAATAATCTGACCAACATACCTAAATCATTAGTCTGTCTATCTTTAATTTGTTTTAGCATTTTTTGTAGATGTTAAGATTCCGGTTACCTTTCATCTACCGGTACATTGGTCTTCGCACATAACACCAAAAGATTAGGTATGGTTTGCTGAAGGCTTTCAGTGCATGTGTGGATCCAGAGGGTGGGAATAGAATTTTTACCACTCGGAATGTTGTCCAAAATTGATGTTATCTCATCTATTTATAAGAGTTTGACAGAGCTTTGCGTCTGATCCAGACAAATCTTAAATAATGTTTGAAAAAGCTTGTTGGACACCTCTAAGCAAAGAGCTGACCCACCTGTGCAGTGGGTTATAAACAATTGACAAATATAAACTAGTACATAAATTTATTGATTATCATAGTTGTAATAATACAAAGTAATAATAAATGCATTCAACAGATCTACTTAAATAATTCACTACATAATACACTATATAGGAAATACACACTCAACATAGCTACAAATCAGGGTTCATATATCCCAACGATAACAAGAGCTGTTGCAAAAACATGATTTGCATTGGCACAAAATTTGAAGAAAAAAACATGATTTCCATCAAAACCAAGTATCAAAATTTCGAAAAGCAAAGAATTTTAATCAATACCAAAAACCAAAATTTGAAAATTAATTAGAAAAAAATATGAATTTCTATCCATACAAAGTTGTATGTTTTGGTCCACAAATGGTGAAATATTATATTAAGTAACTAGTCATGAATGTGGTTTGTTACGCAAATTATACAATTCCAGCTATTATTTGTAGGCCAAATCATTATCACATTAAATGCATATGCAATAGGGAAGAAAACTTATTCAAACAAAATATTATAAATTATTTATATAAAGGGAGACAACTTTAAATTAGTTCATTTACTTCTTAGACTTGAAATATAGAAGCAAAACAGTCGGGCATGTCGAGTCTTCTTGCCTGTGAGCCTGCATAATTCATTACATTTAAGCTGAGTTAGAACCTTTTATTTTCTAACCCAGATTTAAGTAAAACATGACCAAAAGTTTACTAATTGTGAAATATGCTACTGAATGGTAATATGTTGTGAGTTTTGTGCACAGGAACAGCACTAGACAGTTTTCTTTACCTGGCCAATAATAATTTGAAAATTTGGATAAAAACAAATAGAGACATACTTAAAATGTAAGAAAATATTAAAGTAAGTTCCTCTATAGCATAATTATTATGAAAACCAAGTCATACGTATTTGGGATAGATACAAATACACAGTTATAGTTAAACATGTATTCTAACAATCAAAAGTGAAAACTTACAAATAATTGAAACCACTACTATGAATATTTGAACACATAAATTGCATGCAATACATATAATGAAAACATTATACAGAAGAAATTTGATGTCTCCAACAGCCCAGAAACCTTAAACAGGTCCTTGAATCTTAGTGAAATAATTATGTACATGAATTCAGCATGCACAAAACTTGAAAAGTCTACAGGCAACTTATGCATGTGTTTAGACAAAAACCTAGATTTTTTATTCAAAATCACCCTTCGACTTATGGCTATATGTGACTTATGGTTGATTATTTACGGTACTAGTATACAGTTAATGTCACACACAGGTATGCCTCAAACACCCTAAAACCTAAAACAGGTTATTTGGTCCATCAGCAAAATGATAATGTACTATTAAACTGTAGAAGCTTTGAAAAGGTAGATCGATGGCTTAGAATTAGAAGGTCGTAAGTGCCACTTACGACCTTTTAAGATTCATACATATTTAGAATAAGCATCACAAGGCGCTTTTTATGAGCCCATTTTGATAAAAATCTGAAATTGTCATGTTGACCAAATGAAGTTTTAAAAACGTGTTTTCCCATAGGTAAAGAGTAACTTACAGACAGTTTTCTCTTGTTTTCTCAATATTTCGATCTGGTTGTTAGGACCTTCTTGTTCTAAGCCATCGAGATGGCTCCAACTGTTTCCTACTCCTAGGTCTGAGGCTAGTTGGAGACATCAACATTCTACTGTAAATTAATTTCTAAAGTTTCAGATTTTATTTCTCAACAGTTAACATTTTCATAATGTTCCAATTATAAAGGCACAGAACAAACTTGCAAATTAGCAAACACAACAATTCTAAGACACTATTTTATGGTAACAGTAATAGGTCATACAACCATGATCATAGTTCCAGCGTAATTTAAAGGGTCACAATACTCGAGAGCCCTTTGGGACCACAGATCAGGTTGTGGGAGCCCACATATATTTTTAAAGGATTTCCGACACCTACCATTCAGACTTTTTAGCTTCTTGCATTTTAATGTCTAGATCTGATGAGACATATGGGTTACTTAAAGTCTCCAAGAAAAGAGCCTCGTGTGACCAAAGGCATAACATACAAGAGATGTTTGTAAAACATGTATGCCCCAATGGCATCTCAATAGCCAGAAATGTAAAGGTCACAGAGATAATGACCTTTGACCTACTGACCTCAAAATCAATAGGGACCATCTACGGTTGCTGGTCAACCTCCATGTAAAGTGTAAAGATCCTAAAGCAAAGTGTTCTTAAGTCTTAAATTTTACTGAACGGAAGCCCTTTGGTCTACCAACAGACATTTGTCAGAATGACCAAAATGTGCGAAGCAATCTACCCCCTCATCAAAAATCAGGGGTTCTACGGAGTCATAATTCCCAATTCTGAAAACCAATCACAAGCATGTGCCGGGTGCAATTAGCACACATCCCAACACCTTTACAAGGATTGAAACATTGTTTTATAGTTAAAATTTACATTATGGAACTTCAAATGACCATAACTTCGTCAATTGTTTGATTTTTTTCATCAAATAACTTTTAATGTGTGCAGAAAAGATACTTCTTCATAAAGCAGCCAATCAAGATTTCCGGACTAATCCAGAATTGTAAGACCCCTCAAAATTAGGGGGCATAAAATATTTCAAACAGTTCTAATACTTCACATCTACTGACACAGGTATCTATTGCACATATATAAATTCAGCAGAATTCAATGATTATACAAGTGTCATTCATAGAACATAAATAAGCATGCAGAATACAAATATAATAATGAAACAAACTTATAACAAATATTCAAACAATATTGGTGAAATTATACCAAAAGGCTACATAGATAATGTGATACAATGAATATAAACACAAACAAACATGTCAGTTTAATTTTGTACCAATTCAATTCAATTCAATTTATTGTCATATGAACATATTTACATACGTTCTTCGCCAAAAAGGCGGCATAAATAGTCCAAAAGACATTAGCGTGATCCTCAAACCTTCAATTCACATAATTTAACAATTGATTTATTGTCTTTAATTTAATTTCAACATTTCATTGGTTGAGTATATCATAGATATGTACAATGTGTACTTTAAATACAAATCTAACCCTCTGGCAAAGCACAAATTTCTTGTGGAAATTGAGATGTTTAGCACAAGATGCTTATAATACAGTGAAGTTCCGCTAATAAGACCAGTCAAAAAGGTGGTTTTAATAGCAAATCGGTGTTATTAGCGGACCTTTGTTGTTCTAAATTTAATACTTTAGGACCTTAAACTGGCAAAAATCTGCATGATTCCAAAATCATCAAAGTGGTCTTATTAGCGGAATGATTTTCCAAAATCATCAAAGTGGTCTTATTAGCGGAATGATTTTCCAAAATCATCAAAGTGGTCTTATTAGCGGAACGATTTTCCAAAATCATCAAAGTGGTCTTATTAGCGGAACGATTTTCCAAAATCATCAAAGTGGTCTTATTAGCGGAACGATTTTCCAAAATCATCAAAGTGGTCTTATTAGCGGAACGATTTTCCAAAATCATCAAAGTGGTCTTATTAGCGGAACGATTTTCCAAAATCATCAAAGTGGTCTTATTAGCGGAATGATTTTCCAAAATCATCAAAGTGGTCTTATTAGCGGAACGATTTTCCAAAATCATCAAAGTGGTCTTATTAGCGGAACTTTACTGTATATTGATGCATAAAAGTCACAGACCAGGTTTATATATTCAGACATTAGCAATATATAGTAGTCATATCAAAACTGATTTATGTAGAATCGATTAAGATATTGGGTATATTTGAATTTATACGTAACACGTAAATAAGGTAAAATAATGTATTTATGACCGTTGCTAAGTAATAATTCAGTACATAGACTAGGCATGGCACTCAAAGTATACATGTGTATATTAGATTTCAATATTATAGCTTAATTTTATACATACAAGTCATAATTATTAGAAAAGAATACACTTTTTACCCAAAATGATGATTTAATTATGCAAAAAATAATTGCTGGATATGAATTACTGGCACAAAATTAATATTCGGAATTTGTCAACATTTACCTGATAGAAGTGAGACTTTAAAAAAATTAGGTAGACTAAGTGTTCATACAAACTTAATTAACAATAAATTCATAGATTTACATATTATTTCTATACTAAATGATGCCAAACAAATACCTACATATGTGCAACAATATTGAAACATGCTTATAACTTATAACAACATCAAATATGTATGATTATGTTTATCTAGTAATTTAAATAGGACTTGGTAGAGATGACGAGTTTCATTTTCTCTTGTGCAATTTTATGTTGGTCATTTTTTATGCTTGTGGTCAGTGAATTCTTATTTTCATTTTTGTGTGCTCTCTAGTTCTGATGAATGTTGCCTTGCCCAATTTGTCACTATTGTGTTACTTTCACGCTTAATAAAACAAATTACCAAGCAATCCAAAGTTCCATGAATTAATATTGTCAATCAATATGAAAGCTCAAAATTTTAAATGTCCTATTTATCAAATAAACTCAAAGTTATACCCACTTCATATTAGTATAACAATACAAATGCCACTTTTCAAATTGGACACATTTACAGTGAAAAAACATAAGTTATATTGTATGAAAAAATCCACAAATTTTAATATACACTTCTAGAATGAAATATGAACTGGTCAAAAGTGAACACATGTCAAGCTTTACTGTATAAATGGTTAATTTAGTGACATGAAAATAATGGTGAATTTCGCAAATTTAAAAAAATTCTTAAAGTGTATAGAGCTATATTCTAACAGTCATTCAATGTCAAAATAATAACTTGCATGGTTTTTAGTATGATACTAAACTTCCTTAATTGCAAATTAAAACTTTGGATGGGTTCCGTGTACTTTGATTCAATCGTCGAAAAATAGACGATTCCTATAGTTTCATAGGGTGTTCTAGAACACTTTCGCATGAAAATGGTCAGTTTGAATGTCCAATAAATCACACAGAGAGTTTCTGTTAACACTGTTTTTCTGTTTTTGAAACCTTTTTAAAAATGTCTTCCGATATAGCTCTTTACACTTTAAAATGACCTGGGCCGGTATTTATAAAGCATCTTAAGTGAAAACTTAAGATTTTTCTTAAAATCTCAAATTTTCCTTAAGTGTTACAGCTCAATAGGAACATTAATATTAACAATTATTTACATTGTTTAGAAGCATTATGTAAAGAACTACCATAATCACATAGAAGACACTGGCTATTTTTCGTTTCTTGTGAAATATGAGCAGCTCAATATTTTAACTTAAGTCAAAATATTTAAGTTTTCACTTAAGATGCTTTATAAATACCAGCCCAGTAAATTAACATGGTATACTATATGTAAAGTAGATGGCGAGACTTGTACAGCAGCAGTATAGATTACAACAGATACACAATATTGAAGATAAATATAAATAAATTCCCAACTATTTTCTCTGTTTATTTCTTATTCTGTTCATCATATGCCTTCTTCAGTCGTTTCTTCAGTTCACCAGGAAACTTGTCATAGCAAAACTTACACACAGGCTTCAAATCAAACTCAAAGAATTTAGTCCTGAAACAAAGTTTAACATTACTAGGGTATGATAATTTAATCTTAAAAAGTTCAATAAAACCATTGTAAGAGAATAAACAAGACTGCATGCAGTAAATGATTATGCCATGTATGCCCTGGCAGAACGCTTGTCCATAACAAATGGCAATGCCATTCAGGGGCCATAATTCTGTTGAAATACTGGATAGTGCTACATGTCTATGAAAATGCAATGTGTTTAAGGTGATAAACAAGTATGCAAAGTTTGAAAGCAATGCCTTGATGGGAGGGTAGAGTGGGATGACTTTCAATTGGGTCTTTTTTACGCTAATTGTAAGAGTGCTAGGATGTTCACATACTGGTGACAGATGTAAATATTAAACACAATCTCTGTTTGTTAACTAGGATAGAGCTATCATTTTGAAATTAATCAAATGTAGACTTACTTTTGACTCATTTTTCTATCACATATAGAACAGGCAAAATGGTTGACATGCCAAGCCTTGTTAAATGCATGAAACACTGAAATAGAAAAAAGGATAATATTTCAATAATAGAAGGGTCTAACATAACAAAAGTTGAACAAATGCAATGTTGAAATCACAAATGTAATATCCTTTATACTACAAGCTTTTTCAATTCAAACATAAAAATTGCTGTCTTTTACCTATACATTATAAACAACTAAACTGGAGAGCAGTGCCCTAGAGATAGGGTGTGCGCTTCATAAAATATTCCTAGGTGCCACAGATCGATATTGGCTGCTACACACACAAGAGAGAAATAGTCTCCCAGGGAGACACACATGCACATAGGTTTCCATTGGTAGCCCAATGATCAGGGGAGGTTAGAATGTCAAAGGGTGCTTGATCAGCTTAACAGCTGAAAAGAGCCCTAGAAAATTGGTAACTTTTTAAACATATTTTTAGATAACACCAAAGCCTCATTATGTTAGTGTAGTATCGTTTATTTATGACACACCTATGACATCAAACATATGATAAAGTGATATAATAATACATACCATCCCCCGAGATGACACTGTTACATGTGAAACAGATGTTTCCAAACAGCTGATGGTAGTGAACCTCACAATAAGCCAGCCCCTTTTTCTCATAATGCCGAGTACCAAAGAAGGGTTTCTCACATTTAGCACACACAAAATGTTCCACATGCCAGGCTTTCCCTAGAGCGTGGACAACCCTCTCTTCTATCGGACGTCTGGAACAGATACATATTTTAGTTAATACACATTTTTCAACAATTTGTCAACTGATATCCGAAACACTGACATTTTATAGTACTGGCAGATATGTCTTTAAGGTATTGTTCGTAACATATAACTAAAGATGTACTGATATTGAACTTTTTTAAGTAAATCACAAATATGTCACAAAATCAAACAAATATTAAAATCCTTAGGCATAAATGGCGTCATTACCCCAGCGTCTGAAAAATTCTGGGAATGGCCAGGGGCATGATTCAATATTTCAATTAAACAAGAGATATGCCCGCATAGCAGCCCGATCGTCTAAATGGAAAAAGGTCAGTGACCTTGACCTTTGATCTACCATCCTCAAAATTAATAGGGGCCCTCTACTCTTGCTGACCAACTTCCATGTAATGTTTGAAGATCCTATGGCAAAGCTTTCTCGAGTCATTGAACGGAAACCCCCGTGGTCTACTGACAAACAGACCGACTGACATGTCGAGCGTTGCCCCCAAGACTGTAGTAAGTGCATATAAATAAAGAAGGACTTTCTATAGTATTGCAGGCACCCCTCGATGTGCAAAGCAATATATCCCCTCATCAAAAACGGGGGCATAGAGAGACGTTTTTGTTAATCCTCTTAAGTCACTATCTGCACCCAGTGCCTTACACATTGAATACAGTACAGTAAAACATTGCTATATTACCCCAGCGCCTTACACATTGAATACAGTAAAAGTAAAACATTGATATATTACCCCAGTACCTTACACATTGAATACAGTAAAAGTAAAACATTGCTATATTACCCCAGTACCTTACACATTGAATACAGTAAAAGTAAAACATTGCTATATTACCCCAGTACCTTACACATTGAATACAGTAAAAGTAAAACATTGATATATTACCCCAGTGCCTTACACATTGAATACAGTAAAAGTAAAACATTGATATATTACCCCAGTGCCTTACACATTGAATACAGTAAAAGTAAAACATTGATATATTACCCCAGTACCTTACACATTGAATACAGTAAAAGTAAAACATTGCTATATTACCCCAGTGTCTTACACATTGAATACAGTAACAGTAAAACATTGCTATATTACCCCAGTGCCTTACACATTGAATACAGTAAAAGTAAAACATTGATATATTACCCCAGTGCCTTACACATTGAATACAGTAAAAGTAAAACATTGATATATTACCCCAGTGCCTTACACATTGAATACAGTAAAAGTAAAACATTGATATATTACCCCAGTGCCTTACACATTGAATACAGTAAAAGTAAAACATTGATATATTACCCCAGTGCCTTACACATTGAATACAGTAAAAGTAAAACATTGATATATTACCCCAGTACCTTACACATTGAATACAGTAAAAGTAAAACATTGATATATTACCCCAGTGCCTTACACATTGAATACAGTAAAAGTAAAACATTGCTATATTACCCCAGTACCTTACACATTGAATACAGTAAAAGTAAAACATTGATATATTACCCCAGTGCCTTACACATTGAATACAGTACAGTAAAACATTGCTATATTACCCCAGTGCCTTACACATTGAATACAGTAAAAGTAAAACATTGCTATATTACCCCAGTGCCTTACACATTGAATACAGTAAAAGTAAAACATTGCTATATTACCCCAGTGCCTTACACATTGAATACAGTAAAAGTAAAACATTGCTATATTACCCCAGTGCCTTACACATTGAATACAGTAAAAGTAAAACATTGCTATATTACCCCAGTGCCTTACACATTGAATACAGTAAAAGTAAAACATTGATATATTACCCCAGTGCCTTACACATTGAATACAGTAAAAGTAAAACATTGCTATATTACCCCAGTGCCTTACACATTGAATACAGTAAAAGTAAAACATTGCTATATTACCCCAGTACCTTACACATTGAATACAGTACAGTAAAACATTACTATATTACCTGCAAGCACCACAGATAGGTATACCCATCTTATCATGACATCTAAGGCAGTAAAGTTCACCATTCACTTCTCTAGCATCAGCATTCAACTCAATACTACAAACAAAAACATTCATATAATGCATTAGGGTATAACAATTGAATTGTCAAGCACAATTTAACCTTTGGTAGCATGCTCGTGGGGTTTATTGACTTATTTTAATTTGACTACAAATACAATTGTTCATGTACATTATGGTATCACATATTGTATTGACAAACACAATTTAACCTTTGGTAGTATATTCATGTGGTTTTGCTGATGTACCATAACATATTCCGCCTGATAGTTCAATAGTCAAGTACATACTAGGCCGAACTTAAGATATTCTTGGTTTCCCCATCCCGACCCTAGCAGATTTGGAATGGGTAGGTAAGTAGGGCAATTATTTTTTTTTTAATAATGAAATGTAGAATTAACTCTTAGGTGAAAGCCAACTAAAATTTAATGGTACATGTAAGAAAGAAGCCATCAAACAAAAAAATATAATTTTCACTTACAATTTTTAATTAAAAAAATATTATTTCAATACGGGCAATAAAATATTTTGGGTAGGGCCCTTTTTAATCGGGTAGGTAGGGGATGGGGAAACAAACAATATTTTATTTTAGGCCCTATATTCATAAATTTCAAATTAAATTGTGTTGTCAATAACATGCTAGTGGAAATACAACAATAATAATAGTCCTTATTTGGAAACGAGATAATAATTTGAATAAGAGAGCACAAATGACAAGTTTTTAACATTTTTATTTTTTCTTCCTCACAGCAGTGTACTGACATATCAGTCAGATATCAACTTTCAGTCAATGAACTTTTTATATAGACCAGAACATAATTACCTACATCATTGTAATAAAAGAAGAACTGAAAAGTGCCAGAACTATAGTAGCTCTAATATTTAGCTCCCCTCAGAGCCGAGGATAAAAAAGTTCATTATTTAATGCCAAGTCCAACAGTTTACGATGTTTGTTCCAAAACCCATTTAATTTAGTATAGCTTGGCTGTTTTGACCTGCACCTGACCTTTATGCAAGAATATATTACAAGGTTCTTCCTTGAATATATCAATTTCCGCTAGCAAATCGTGCAATATCGGCATTAAAGATTTGTGTTTGTATTACATCTTGAGGGTCTTCATTATACTCCCCGATTATGAAAATATACAATCGGTGTTGTTAACGTTGGCAATATATTGACCGTTAAATTATGGCAATTAATAGGTCGGGCTCATGTCAATGTGGGCAAGCAATAACAGTAAAATATCATTGTATAATACATTACCTGCAAGAGTTACAGTTGAAGTGATACGGATGAAAGGCCTCTCCTTTATATTTGATATGTCCTTCTTCGATGATAGAATGACATTTATGGCACACATATTTCCCCAATCCACGGGCTTTCTCCTTCGCGTTACAGTCACGGCATAGAGCTCTGAAATATTCAATGTTAAAAATATAGCATAAAGCTTGTACTACTTTACTGGTACCTTTATTTTTGTGTGACACAGCCACAGATCAAACCACGCCCATTCATACTGCAAATTCTACCATTTGAATATCAAAGCATGCAAACCAAAAACACCATTGCTCAAAAACACAAGTAACAAATCGATGGCACCGTTTAAAAATGCCGAACCTACCATTTTTGCTATTTCGGGGTTTTCGTGCTATTATAAACATAATTCAGTTTGCCGCCTTTCCTGCTAATACCAGACTTACTAGCCAATAGGAAATTGCCAAAATAGTCACATGAAACAATACCAAACATGCAATTGGTTAACTGTAAAAGCTTTTGCAGCTCCGGCATTTTCATTTCGCTCTTGAGCAGTGGGATTTTTTACAGTTAACCAATGAATGTTCGGTATTCATTCATGTGACTGTTTTGGCAATTTCCTATTGGCATTTAAACGTTGCCATCAATATGGTTTTTGTGTTTCCTGGAAAAGTACAAAATTGTAGGTTCGGCATTTTTAAACGGTGCCATCGAAATTTAAAACTCAACATGAGAAATTATGTCAATAATCAGAAGTTATAGCATATACAAAACACTAATGAATCAGATTTTCCGAAACATGTCTTTGTTTTGATGGAAATGAATTTCCAACCTTGGCTGATTTTATTTTTGAATACTCAGAATGGTTTTTTAACGCTTTATCACTGATGTATAATACACTCACCTTCCAGCATTTTTCACGAAGCCGGAGTCAGCTAGAGGTCCCGCACACAGTTGACAACGGAAGCAGTCCGGATGCCAGCTGTTGTTGAGTGCCTTGATCACTCGACCAACAACAAACTCACCTACAATACAGAATAGCATAATTATAATAAAACTTCAATAAACATATGACACAACCTCTACAAATACAAAGAGAATATATTCAATATTATCAGAAAGTCAAGTGTAATTACCGGTAGAACAGTCAGTGCACACTAGTGACACCACGCAACGTCAATACTGTCATTAAGTATAACATATTTTAAAAATTTGGCATTTATGACTGGGACACATTTTACAAATGGCGTATGATCCTTAATTTTGACAAAAACTGAATAATTAACATTGTTTACAAAATGATGTATAGACTAAAGCCAGTCGACAAATTCTAAATCTCCAAGTTGCTTATTGCAACCATACAATTACGAAATTCCATCTTAATTAATGACACTCTTGCCTTTCTCATGGTCATATCTGGTCTCCTTCGTCCTTCAAACCTTCACCCATCAAACTTAGATCTCTACATGTAAATCATTGTATATTTATGGTGAATGATTCAGAACTAGTCTTTGTTTATTCTGGTTAATTTTTGGGTTAAAAATGTCAAGCAAAGCCTTTATTTGCCATATGGCAGGCCTATGAGTGCCTCCCCTGGACTTGAACCTGGGTCACTGGATTAGGTGGCAGGCACGGTTACCACTGAGCTATGGAGGCACACTCATTCTGGTTTAATAACAATTTGTCCCTTTGGTCCAACAATGGTTGTATCTCTATATAATATTACATAGTAAATACAATCTTGTTGCACCGCAGGGACAAATGTTTCATCTATATACAGCAGTACATTCACCAAACAGTTTCATCTATATACAGCAGTACATTCACCAAACAAAGTTTTTTACTATTCCCAGCATCAAGCAAGGGCGATATACTAATATTAGTTTAACTGTTTTACCGACTATGTTATGCCACAGGGTATAGCCAGAGACCTTTCGCACTCAAAGCCAATGCTATACCACAGTGGAGGAGAACTTTGGGACCTTTACATGTAAAAGAACACGGAGGTATGATTTAATATTGATTCAATTATTGATGTCTTAAACTATTCCCTTCTCATCTCTGATTTAATTCCATAGGGAATAGTTATATAACACTAGTATGGTTCATACTCTTATTTAATTAACATTTCGGCATAAGTCTTTATCGAAAAACACATTTAAAAAAACTTATTCTACATATGTGCTGGCATTGTTTTTGGCCATTTTAAAATAATCTAAAATGGCCAACAACAATGCCACCACATATGTAGAATAAGTTTTTTTAAATGTGTTTTTCGATAAAGGCTTATGCCGAAACGTTAATTAAATAAGAGTATGAACCATACTAGTGTTATTCCCTTCTTATATATCCTTCTTCCTTTAATATTCAAAGTATTTTATATCTTTTCCCATATCAAATGTGTTAGGAACATACAACTGACCAATTGACAGTGGTCACAGTAATGGTTCTTTGAGTTGAGCCAATGAGAACATGTTTTATATACAATTGACCTTAAAAGACACAGTATACAATTTGCCAACTACAAGCTTTGAGTTGAGCTAAAAAGGTCAAACATGGATATATATATGACATTCATTATCACCACTATTGTGTGTGTCTATGATTCGCTACAAACTGTTTGAAGTTGAGTCTGCAGCTATTGAAAACAGTACCTACCACATTTGCCGCAGCATGGAGCAAACAGAACATGGAAGTCATGTTCACAGTACTTCCTTCCCTCAAACTGAAACACATTAAATAGCATCATTATTGTATTCTCACATACTGATGTAAAAGCATCTCAGAGACCCACATGAATCATGAAGCAACTTATGGCTTTACAGGTAGAAACAACATATGCAATTGGTCATTTAATTTTTTTTCGGGTTTAATGTTTAACTTATATAGAGAGGCAGATTAACCGCACCAGTTTTCCTGGACTGTACCTAATCAGTATAGCTCGGCCAATTTGACATGAGCCTGACCAATTGATTAACATAATTTAACAGTCGATATATTGTCTACGTCTACAACACCGATTGCATGTTTTCATAATTGGGGAGAGTCACGAAGACGCTCGAGATGTAATATAAATACAAATCTGAAATACTGATATTGCACGATTTGCTAGCGGAAATTGATATATTCAAAGCAAGAAACTTGTAATATATTCTTGCATAAAGGTCAGGTTCAGGTCAAAATAGCCAAGCTATACTAACATTGCCTTCCACAACGAACCACATGTGGAAGAAATTCAGCATTGAAATCATTGAGTTATTATCATGGAAGGGTATGACCCGATATGACAAGGAATGGTACACTGATTGACATATTTTATACCACTACCCCACAAATACAGATAGATAGGAACTACACACAAAGTAATCAAATGTTCAAATAGTATTTTTAAGTTCCTATTTATATTTTGCTTCACAACCTCACTATTAACAGAACAGAGGCTGAGGTTAAAGGCTGATGCTTTTTATAGTCAACGCTTTACAGTCCATAGTAAAGGTTTTCTAAGTTTATGTTGATTTTTGTATAGTCTTGCTGTCTCAAAATAAAATTTATCTTATCTGACACATTCAAACAATACATCTCTTATCAAACAATAAGTATATTAATTAATATATTAATTAATCAAACACATGAACATCAAGGAAAGTGATTACAGTCACAAATGTGTCAATCAAAGACACTTAAACATAGGATATACCTCATTTAGTTAATTAATGAAGCCAATTAATACTATCTATACACTTAATTCGACTAGAATCAACAATAGGACGTTTTCATAAAAATTGCTGTAAATTTTTTGTTTGACTAAAATTTCTTCACAACGGAAACCATTGTGTGTATGAATATTCAATGCAAACTACAGAAACAGAATAAAAATCTGGTTGCAAATTATGGGTTTGACAAAAACCAATCTCATATCACTGTGTCACCTTCTTAGTTCTGGTTTTATATTCAACAATTTGCCAGTCAAATTTATTGTTCAAAGTGACATAGTGACAAACAGGATAAATTAGTTACATATTGTTTGATGAACAAAGAAAGTATCTTATGGTCACATGGATATTTTAAAGCACATGACTCATCAATTTGTTCATTAGGATTCAACACTGTCATCAATGATTTTTTCAGTTATGTACGATAGCAGACCTTAGTTAACAGTTTTCCCAGACAGTATCTTAACCAGTACTATAGCTTTACTTTTTCACAAGGAAGAAGCAGAAAATGGGCATGGTTGTCAAATTTGTATGACCTTGAGCAAATGACATTCCAATATGGATTACAAATCCAACGCACCAATTATAACCACTGAGGATCAAGGTCATGGCTGCCATTAATGTATGACTAAATTAAAGAACAATCTAGCTTTCACAGCTAGTGTAAATGGTTTCTACTTTAGCTTTCCATTTTTTCAGCCATTTATACTTCAGTTTGGATGTAGTGATGAGTACAAAGGATGAAGTTCTAATTACTTTTACAGTTTATCAAAACTTTGCCCATAGTTCATATTATAGAACATGTACATCAAAGACCAAAACAAGAGCATTTCAAGGATGTCAGATGTCAGTGATTTCAGACATGTATTATACATTGCATGAAGCATGTACACATCAGGACACAAAATAATTATAACATATTGTTAAATAAAGGTCACGGATCAGGTTAGGTTGTCCATACAATCTATAACATCATTTTATATTTACCTCATAGAAGATTCCCTCAGGGAAGGGTTGGAAGCACTGGGCACACCTACAATATGTCAAACAAGACAAATAATTATAGCACTAAATACGAAACAAGTACCGTATTTTTTCAAATCTCGAGATCTATTTTAAGTCTCTATTAAATTTGTTCAGCAGTATTTCAGTTGTATACTCCTGACATCAGACAAACCAGCATTTATCTGTAATTTTTGCTGAGCCTAAGGTAAGGGAAATATATACCAGTACAGGGATTTCCCTGATGCAGGTTTTCTGCGTCCCTGAAGCAACTTTGTGGCTTGGGACCCTCATTTCTGCATTACAGTGCATCCTTGGGACCCCCATTTGGATCCCTTGAAAAGGCATTTTCGTTTCAGCTAGAACATTTTTCTTTCTGCTATCTATTGCACTAAGTCTTGTGGTGCATTGAGAATTTGCTTTTTTATTTATTTATAAATTTGATACTCACTAATAATGAGTTTGAAATGAATTACCGTATAATGAAGGGACCCCCAAAATTTCTCAGCGACTCCCTAAATATAAATCTTAAGGGTCCTGGGACCCTCGTATGAAAAATCCTAGGGAAAACCCTGCCAGTATTGTCTTTCACCACTTAACTTAGTATATTGTAGCAATATGGGATCAACCAGAGGCATCTGGCCCGTAAAACAGCCCAGGCTCCTCAGTTTTTTAACATGCTAAGTATAGTAAAGCCACTTGCAAGACTTGCTTCGGGTTTCTAACCAGTTCATCTTTAGTCGGGTTGGAAACACTGATTTTCCAGTACCTGGGTCAAGTTCAAGCCAGAGACCTCCAGATTGGTAGACAATAGCCATACCACTTGGCTATAATGTTCCACCAAATAACATGTATAATGATACTTGCCCAACCAAAACTGAGATCAGTATCAACATTACCTACAGAGTCTACAGCAATGAAGATGCCAGACCTTGCCCTGCATTCTACTATTTATTCAACATGTATTTTAAAGAAGCGTTCCCTATAACTTTGATAGTTTAAATCAATTCAGGAATATTATACATTAAATGAGAATCATTATTGCTTAAACTCCTCAAATCTTCATCAAAAAACTCCAACCAATTACCGAGAAAAAAATGAAATATATTTCCATAACGAGCCAAAATAGTCATGAGATGTTTCCCTTTGGCCACATAATAATAAATCAATGGAAGGGATAAATTATTATTGGTGATTTGAATATATTTTTGACATTATAGAGACATATTTGCGCGCACTTTCTTCTGACACATTTTGATAATTGATAGTGCTTGGTACATTTAGCTCCTTTAATGTGATAGTAGAGAAAAATATGCTAGTTAAAGGGAATGCCTCTTTAACATCTCACAATACATGGTTTCAATTAAAGTTCGAAGAAAATCACTTTAAACGACAACTTACACAAAGCAGTGTGGGTGCCAGACCTCGCCATTGGAGTTAACTATCTGCTGGTGTTGTCCGAATCCCTCTCCACATCGACGGCACACACCAATACCCATAGACATATCAGAACTGAAAATACACAAAAATATACAATATAATCATTGGTACTTTAATTAAAATACTACCCTACTAGGCAAGTCACTTAGCCTTGCATCCACAGCACTGACTTTATCTGAAAAAAGCATACATATATTATACATGCAAACTTTTTCTATTTCAACTTTCCATGAGGTGCAGAGACCACATACAATTATAGAGGCATGCAAAGTAAGATGTTTCCCAGGGTTTTAACTATCTATTTGCTGACCATAATGAAAATTGGTTTAACAATTATGTTATCTACAGAAATAAAGACGTTATTATTACTGATATTATTATTATTATTGTGGGTGGAGCAAACACTAAGTTTGTTAGAGTTTGTGACAAGTTTTCGTCAAGGGTTTGTAACCATGACAATTGGTCACATGCTTTTCCTTTCGATTAATTTAGTTCTCTTTCCTGAGAAAAACTTTTCAAACTTCAAACCTGGTGTCCGATTCCTAAGGAAAGCACTTTCCACGAGAGGTAATCCATGCCTTCTTCATTTAATTGAACAGGAGGTAACTGAATGAAAGCGCCTGGTAGCACTTTGTTTAGGCAACAGACACCTGTACGAAGATTGTGGTAAAGAAGTCATGTGGACAGACAGAAAACGTTTCTGTATAATTTGTATAAAGTTACTGAGTACAACACTGTCAGAATTATTGCACATTGATCAAGTATTATGATAGCATAGTGATTTAAGTGAATATATGAATTAGCATATGAATACGAAATTGCAAAACACAGAACATATACATATAAAGGTTAAGCAGAGTTTTAACTTTATCATCCCCTATCTCACTCCCATTATTGACAACCACCATTTATCAACAGACAACAGATATAATATCTACTCCTGTAAAATTTGATATTTCCGCGGGTCAAAAAGTTTACGTATATTTTTTAATTTCAGAGATATCGGCTTCTGTAACTAAGTTAACATTTAAGTAATCTTTTTCAATTTTTGTCAAAGTTCTATCAGACTTAAATTTACACTTGAGGAAATGTTTGTGAATTTTGTAAATTTTTGAAAAAAAATTGTGACTAGATAGTTCCATATCGCTAGCTTGCTTACTTATACAGCACATACTGTATAATCTAATTTCGTTGGGACGAAATTTCGTGGTTTTGGTAAAAAAGACAATTTCGTTGGGACTTGAATTCGTGGATTTGCATTTCAGGTAATAAATCAAGGGTCAGAATCAATGTTCGTTGGGATTAAAGTTCGTGGTTGAGGTGAACCAAGAAATCCACAAAATTAAATCCCCCACGAAAATTAATGATTTTACAGTACATGGTGCTTTTATTGATACAGAAATTGTGAGAACTTCGCTGTATCAGCATTCAACAACCATCATAAACTACTGCATTAGTTCATTATGCATCATACTTCCATGCCAAATCGATAGCAAGATATGGATATAATACCAGGAACACATGCACACATGCAAACATTTGGGGATAGAGAATCAATGGATACATGTATCACATGACTGTGATATTTATTCAACTCTTCAAATAGGAGATAGAAACTTATGTTACTAAGTGTACGTTAAAACATCTTCCAATATAATTAAATCAAGGGAAAAATAATTTAGAAACTTTGCCATGCATTGACCAAATAAAACTCTTTTTTATCGATTTCAAATTTGGCTCTTTGATATGGAGTCTGAATAAAACTCTTCATTAAAGAGTCTAAATAATCCTCTTCATTAAAGAATCTGAATAAAACTCTTCATTTAAGAGTCTGAATAAAACTCTTCATTAAGAGTCTGAATAAAACTCTTCATTAAAGAGTCTAAATAAAACTCTTCATTAAGAGTCTGAATAAAACTCTTCATTAAAGAGTCTAAATAAAACTCTTCATTAAAGAGTCTAAATAAAACTCTTGATTATGGAGTTTGAATAAAACTCTCCATTATATTAAGATTTTCAACTGTTACAGGCGGTTACAGGTTCACTTATTGCAACTCTTCAAAAAGGAGATGAGGAATCAAACAAATAAACCAACCAAACCAGAAGAACTTTCTTCGAATTTAAATTTTGAAAACATAATTGTATTAAAATTTCAGTTTATTTTTTGTTATTAACAATAAATGCAGAAGTTATGGAAAACTATATCCCATATTATTTCCTAATTTCAATAAAGTTTTAGAGAAAAAAATATGAAAAATTTAAGAAAAAATATACTTATCAATTAAGTGACCCAAAGTTTCAAAATCGATAACAAGATCACCTTTTCTGTAGTTCATTCAGCAATGACTCTTGTCTCTGAATTCTACGTCTTTGGAACAATTCTGATTGAGTAGAGGCATCCAATGATTGTAATCTTAGCATGTTTATACATAATATATAACATAAATAATCTCCAGGAATTTTAGTTTCACAATGTCAGGAAATGAACAAACATATCAATAGGTCATTGTTGAATACTACAACACTTCCTTAAATTTCCTAGAACAATAGTAGAACATGATAACACTTCCTTAAATTTCCTTCCTAAAATTTCAAAGACTTAAATACTACAATTTGTATAGACACAAAAACTTCCTTTAATTTCTTTCCTAAGCTTTCACACGCGTTTAATACTAAATGTTTAATGAAGTATGCTTGTCATTCACTGAGTGATGTATTTTAAGATCAGACTTTTACAAGTCGACACAATCGTGGTATCATCAAGTTCAATTGTCGTAGTCATCGTAGTCATCAATTTGATCACACTGAGTAATTTCCAGTATAACTTTGTTATACTTTCACTAAGTGTCATTAGCCGACAGTTTAGTATAATGATTAGCAACTCATATATTATGCATCCAATAGCAATGGTTGATCTAATTTCAAGTGATCGATGGACTGAATAAATAGATCAATTGTTTGATTCATTCATCTATCAAATTATTGATTTGTATCAATCAATCAATAAATAGATAAATTAATTGAGTAATAAAAAAATAAGTTTTAATATAAATTTATCATTTTATAAACTTAAAGTTACATTTATCAATCAATTGATCAATCTGTGATTATCATGACTATGTAATTGATTGAATTATCAAAATTGATCAAAATTCAGTCAATGACATAAAATAAAAATAAAATTTCTAAAACTATTTTTTAAAATATATAAATTTTCCTGATAAAGAGCACGAGCTGGAAAATATGAAAAGAGTCAAGCGTAATTTTAATAATTTTTTTTAATTTTCATTAAAAAAAATATTTTTCATCAAAAACTGTCAACTAAGTCACACATTTAAACATCCAAACTGTCATTCCATAATCAAAATTAAGGTGTTCGAATAAAAAATGTCGTCCACAAATGACAAAACATACTACAATAATTATCAATATAGTAGATCAATGTAGGTATATAAAGTCGACTAACACCAGGGGCGGGCAATATTGTAATCTTTGGGGGAGGGGTGTTCAAATAGGCTTTAACAGTGAATGATACTAAACACGGCACATGTATGACTTTCATTAAATATTCAGTACATAGAGGAGTGTCAAGTTTCGCGTACGCATTTCACACCCATTGTAAACAAACAAAAAGTTATACATGCAGTCAGTCGTACTTCACTTTTATAGTTTAAATAAATCTTACCGATATGTAAACTACTGTATTTTAACACTTGTTTAACCTATTACTGTTTTAAATATAAATTAATCCGAGCATTGCCACCTGTCGACCATTGGTTGTAGTTTAAATTTCAAATACCCCCAGTAGGTTCAAATTATTTAAATTATTTACACAGCTCACAGAACCATGGAACCCAAGGGCTTTAAATTGATCATAGAACGCTGTGTCCTCTTATACCCTATGTCTTATAGAATGTCCCAATGAGAGATCAGGTTTCAAACATGGACCTAACTCCCCTCTATCAGCGAAAACTTCCAAGGGCTTGATCGTCACCCTAATTGGGTCCTTAAACTGTCTGAGCCCCATTATCGCATGAATTTATTATTATTAGTGTATTACAAATACTTACAATTACACATAATATTTTATAAAAATAAGGAAACATATCTTATTGCCTGAAAAATACAACATAATTTACCCGCCCCTGTAACACACATACATATAATTATATACATGTCTGTACGTGGTAAGGTGCCTTACCAATCTGTACAAGTATTTAACATTGAAGTTAACAATTAACGCATTCAGACATAAAACAAAGAAATCAATCAACATTGACAAATTGTGTGATAAAATCAACCGACTGTAAAAAATACGGTTAAAAACCATTTCAAATCGACTTACATTATAATATTCAAGGCCACATTGACAACTTTTTATTGTAACCAATGAATTTGAAAAATTTACGACTTAAGTAAACAAATTATTACTGATATTGTAGTTAAATGTATAGGTTTATACAAGCAATTATACAATTTAATTAAACAAATAACTTATAAAACATCACTCTACTTAGGTAAAATAAGTAAAATAATTTACTAATTCAGAGATTATAGGATATAATTTAACACAATCTCACTCAAGCGTTAGCTTTTATCAATTTACTGAATACGGGCAAAATTTCATTCAGTGTTGAACATTTAATTTTTCCATTTAATATATACAAAGTCTAATTTATCTAACACTCTCCTAGGCAGTAAAAATATTAACCAACTTTCCACCAAGAAACAAGGAAAATCAACTTTGTTTTGTCGATACTTGGAATCAAACTCAGAAGGCAGGAGTTACAAGTCCAGTGTACTTCTAACTGCTGGACCATGGCTACAGTTTGTCATATTTTTACAGCAAGTGTTGATCAAAGAAAGACTACTCTTGCATGACTAAGAAATTTATGGTCCAAGGGAAGCTATTCTTACATGACTTAAGTTACAAAATTGTTAGTCCAAGGGAGACTACTCCATCACCCGTAAAACATTCAAACAACTTATTTCATATTATATTTGCAATCTAAACTATGAAATGGCCAGTATATACAACACATAGTAAGCAATGATATCAAAAGACTGCTGTGTCTATTCTAAAGGCAGAATAGAATATGCCATAATGTTGAACTAAAAAATGAAGTCTATCAGTTTTATTTATCATAAGCTCTCATTTAACACCATTCATTTATCATATACTAACTTACCCATTGCCATTCAGTACAGGAAACCCAGGAATATTAGCACCGGTATGGTTACCAGGACGTGGTTCCATTTCCTGTATTCCGGCCAGAAGATGGTCGGGTACCGCTGTGTCTTCTTCATTTCCATGCAAACGTCTCCGTTGAAACAAACCACTCTCATTACGCTCACTGAGTGACTGAAGCCGGAGAGGGTTCGGAGGTCGTGGTGTGGAGGTCAACGACATATTGTGTCAGTTTATAGATCACAGTTTTTATTCCAATTATTGAAACCAAATGTGTTTTTTCCAACCACAGTTTATATTCCAAATATTTAAACCAAATGTGTTTTTCCAATCACAGTTTTTATTCCAAATATTTAAACCAAATGTATTTTTCTAACACTATTTCATGCACACTTGAACTGTCAACAACCATTACAGTTTTTCAAAAGTTTGTTGATAAAAAACATAAAAATTCTGTAAAACAGAAAAACACAAATTTAAAACTCCTGTGTTCAACAACCAAATCACAACCAGTATTAATCTAATTTAAGAGAATCAACTGCAACTGTCAAGTAGACATGGAATTTGAACAAACAGCAACAACCAATTGCAATTGCAATTCATGCAAACAACTCCATGTTGCAACAATTCAGGAAATTACCACAAAACAACAAATCAAAATCTATTAACCCAATAAACAGAAAAATGGAACAACAATGCAAATCTTGCCACCTTATCTTAGTTATTTAAAAATCCTTCAATCTCTAAATATCCAATATTTCTGAGTTCAGATATGTAACAATTTAACAATTTAACTCAAAACATACTCAGACCAATGGCCAACAATTCCTAAACAATCGATAAAGATTTCCCTTGATCAATATTACCAGCAATTCATTTAGCCAGGTACTTAAACTTTTACAGCCCCAGACTTAAAGTGAACAAGTTAAACAAATACTGCACAAGTAAATACAGAACTATATGACCGTTTAGCTAAACACCAAGCAATGTCACTTTGTCGCTAAATATCTTAGCTATACTATAAAGTAAACAAAATATTGACATAGTCGAAAAATGTCAACAAAATTACTATGAGATAGTAACAACTTGCTTGTATATTATATCAAATAGAATCCAAATTATCCAACATTATCCGCCAGCTAACTGATATATATCAATGGCTTAGAACCAGAAGGTCGTAACTACCTCTTACGACCTTATAAGACTCATACATATTTGAAATCTGCTTCACAAGGTGCTTCTTATGAGCATATTTTCATGAAAATCTGAAATTGTCATGTTGACCAAAATGAAGTTTTAACGACTAGACGTGTTTTCCCATAGGTAAAGAGTAAATTACAGACAGTTTTCTCTTATTTTCTCAATATATCGATTTGGTAGTTACGACCTTCTTGTTGTAAGACATCGATATCTCTAGTGAAATGTTTGATTGCCATATCAAAATGGTGTAATATAACAATAAAAGTAAATATTGGTTTCAACCGCATGCTGCCAGATTACGATAATGAATAATCGATCAAAGTCCCACTAACTGATATTTTTTAATCACTGGGTTTTTTTTTATCCTCATCAACAGGTGACTAATTAGGAGGTAAGGATTGCCTCACGTGGAAAGCGCCACATAGCGCATTGCTTAGGCAGCGGACACCTGGAACAATTCTCTGATGAAACTGACAAGCCATGTATAAAGACTGAATTTATACTGATCAAAACAGAATTAAAATGCTCCTATCAGACACGCTTACATCTTTAAATACATAAAATTTGTGGGTTTCAGAAGAAAACCCCAGCCATTAGTGAGGTGACAAACATAGATTAGCCAATAATTAGCTTAAACTTTATCATCTTCATACAGATACAAAATACCCATTTCATACATAAATTTCACTAATTTAATATGAATTCACACTCATAAATCAATATTTCTAAGCACTTTACAGCAATAATAAAGAAAAAATAGATGCTATGCAAAGATACACCAGGTTGTATCATACATATAAACGTATGTTAACAACTCCATTCAGCGGGCAAATTTATCAATCATCATAAATATGATATTTGATCACACAGAAACTTACAATAATGATCAATTAAAGTTCACACTCCATGTAACAGGTGTCACATAATGTTGTAACAGCCCGCATGATAAAAATACTCACAGCCTCATTTTATTCATATTGACAGACCAGTCCTCAAAATTAAAATTCCCAAGCCATTTAAGACTGCATGTACTTGAGCCCGTTGCCTTACCAAGTAGTTTTTGGAAGTGCTTTACTTTAAATATGCAACAACATGCTACCAGCGAGCAGTGTTCCACAATATAGCATACGGTTTCTCAGTACTTCTCTAGCTGAAGCCTTTTATATACCTTCTATATTTAATTGAACGAGAGGTAACTGAACGAAAAGGCTCGGTAGTGCTTTGCTCAGGCAATAGCTAGACACCTAGTATCAGATTCATCAATGTTGAAATGCACCTACCGTACATGTACATTATACATATCTCGAAAAATTAAAGTTCACCTCAAAATGGCTCAATGGAGTAAAGGGTTAATATTCAATGAAAATAACAACCAAACAGTAGAGTATTTTAATGTAACCTTATACTTAACATACATTATCATTAATTTATAAATAATTTTGGTAACAAATGGCCTCGTGTTGAAAAGCATTAAAAATAAAATTTGTTCACAGCTCGGACAAAAAACGACAATCTATGCGGATAAATACGACCATTATCGCTCAACATTCATTGATTCAGAATTACATTTATCAGTTTTATATTACGTTAAACGAGATAATGATATGTGTATAAGTAATGTACTATTGTGTTTGTTGTGTAATGGATCAGGATAAAGGGTGCAATATGATACGACTACTGAATCCGTGCAATCCACTGACGTAAGCCGTGCACATGATAAACAGTCCTGAGTTTGTTGTCAATACATGTATATATAAATATATCATAAAATTATGTACATGAATTTTAGATAAACCACATAAAAAATTTTATCCTGTTTTGCAGTGACAAGATCATAGACTTAATATGCAGTTAATTGTAAAAGGTATAAAAGTGATATAAACAACTTGTCTGAATTGGTACATGCTGTGTGGGAACAAAACACCCGGACACCGGATGATGATGGATGTATGTATACCTGACATAACATTCTTTGCATCAAATTATGAAGCTCACTCAGGCTAACAATCAGCATAATCTTGGACAAAATCTGCCTAACAGACATGCAAAGACCAAACAACCTACCGCTGTCCGTCAGGCCTTGATATTGTCTGTCATACCAAGACCAAACAACCGACCGCTGTCTGTCAGACCTTAATTTTGTCTGTCATACAAAGACCAAACAACTGACCATTGTCTGTCAGGCCTTGATTTTGTCAACATGTAAAAACCAAACAACCAACCGCTGTCTGTCAGACCTTGATTTTGTCAGCCATACAAAGACCAAACAACCGACTGCTGTCTGTCAGACCTTGATTTTGTCTGTCATACAAAGACCAAACAACCGACTGCTGTCTGTCAGACCTTGATTTTGTCTGTCATAAAAAGACCAAACAACCGACCGCTGTGTGTCAGATCTTCATTTTGTCTGTCATACAAAGACCAAACAACCGACCGCTGTCCGCAAGACCATGATTTTGTCTGTCATAAAAAGACCAAACAACCGACCGCTGCCTGTCAGACCTTGATTTTGTCTGTCATAAAAAGACCAAACAACCGACCGCTGTCTGTCAGACCATGATTTTGTCTTTCATACAAAGACCAAACAACCGACCACTGTCCGTCAGACCATGATTTTGTCTGTCATACAAAGACCAAACAACCGACCACTGTCCGTCAGACCATGATTTTGTCTGTCATACAAAGACCAAACAACCGACCACTGTCTGTCAGACCATGATTTTGTCTGTCATACAAAGACCAAACAACCGACCACTGTCCGTCAGACCATGATTTTGTCTGTCATAAAAAGACCAAGCAACCGACCACTGTCTGTCAGACCATGATTTTGTCTGTCATACAAAGACCAAACAACCGACCACTGTCCGTCAGACCATGATTTTGTCTGTCATACAAAGACCAAACAACCGCCCACTGTCTGTCAGACCATGATTTTGTCTGTCATACAAAGACCAAACAACTGACCACTGTCTGTCAGACGTTGATTTTGTCTGTCATACAAAGACCAAACATCTGTTTAGAAGTATATTACGTACAGATATTTTCTGCATCAACTTCAATGACAATTTTAGCGGACTGATCCGGTTAAAACAATAATGTTGTATTAAAACAGAAAATTAAAATGCAAATCCACTGTGAATACTTGCATGTTATCCCAATCAAGAGACAGCAAAAAAGCATTAAATTATTCATCAACTCATTAAAATGCATTAATTATCAATGCAACATTTGAAGTCACTACGGAATAGGAAGTTACAATCTAGATAGAATCAGAATGTTAATAGATAATGCTTTTTTTAATAAATATGTTTTGTTTGGTTGATTTTGAAACAAGTTCTTACAGCTTAGACGAATCGCTCTAAACACCTCATTCCTGAAGGTAAATCTCACAAGAAGGGTATGAGAGAAGAGAACCCAGTGGTTATCCTTATTATACTAAACATCTTGTCATACAATAATAGGTACCATTTTCATTTCCACTTTGGTAGCATATGGCTATGCAACCTGGGAGTGAACCAGGGATCTCCCTGACACTCCAATGGGATGCTGAGACAGTAACCACCTTTAAGGCCAATAGTGACAGATTATCACAAATATAGCTTGTCCACATTGACATGAGCCTGACCTATTGATTAGCATAATTTAACAGTCGATAAATTATCTACGTTTATAACACCGATTGTATGTTTTCATAATCGGGGAGTATCACGAAGACGCTCGGCTTGTAATATAAACATAAATCTCAAATACCGATATTGCACGACTTGCTTGCGGAAATTGATATATTCAACGCAATAACCTTGTAATATATTCTTGCATAAAGGTCAGGTTCAGGTAAAAAAAGCCAAGCTATACATTAAACCAAACAAGCTTTATGATATATGCCTGGCCGTTGTCACTACATGGTAGGTAATTGCCTCCAATGTATTATATAGGTGAATCAGACTGACATATTTTATCTATATAATAAACTACTGTAAAATCATGTTATTTCGAAGGGACAAAATTTCATGGATTTTGGTAAAAACGTCCATTTTGATGTGACGTTAATTCGTGGATTTTGCATTTCAGATAATAAATATGAGGGTCAAATTTAGTGTTGGATGGGATTTTATTTAGTGGTAGAAGGTGAACCACGAAATCCACGAAATTTAATCCCCCACAAAAATTAATGATTTTACAGTATTGCAAGCATTCAATCATCCAGAGTCATGCAGAGATTCAAATTAAGGTTTTGCTTCAAGTCACCAGCTAGTAGTATAGTTACATTGAATGCAGATATTAATATGTTGAATGAATCTATTTAGTAATGAAAAGGCATCAAGATACAGATGGTTGCATCAATAAACAGGTAACATCATAATAAACATGACACCCGAACTTAGCATATTGAGACTGCAATGCATTTCACACCTAACTCGGGGACCTAACAATTTCGGGCATTGGTAACTGATTATTGGAATTTGCTACAAGAAGTTCTATAGAACTTATAGAGTATAAATTTAACTACACATGCCCCCTTCAGTTCGGCTTAACTATCTCATGACGCTCCCAGATTTTTGTATATACATTGATACTTTCTGATAATGCAAAGACATATTGACCACCGTTTTCAGTAAATTCCATAGCCAATAGCAAATAATATATTCAACTTTAACAACTTAATTCTGAATTTATAGCAAATTTAAAGTAATTGTGATAAACATACTTAAAGATAAGACCAGGGGACCGTTAATACAGTAACAAATCATGTAGTCTCAGTATTAATTTTGCTTAAGGGTCTCTATTAATCAAAACAAATAATATCTACACTTTTGTAACAGTTATAGTAGTTTTATTTTTTATAAAGCTTAAAGCTATTAAATTTAATCCAAATGCCTTATTGAAACAGTTGCAATAACTGACTTAAATCTTAAATATTTTACAATACTATTTTATAAAGCACCCCCCCCCCCCTCCTCCAAAATAGAAATCATTTATAAGCTGGCCAAAATATAATCTCGGTCTTAATAGTTGTTCAGGTATGGGGTAGGGTTACTGCTGTAATCCAATTACGCACCGGTGCCTCTCACCTACCGTGAACTGACAATGACCACCTTAAACTATTTGGACCACCTTAATCATATAATGGATAATGGAAAAAGTTGTCGACAGAAATATCAAGAAAATACATTACAACCTGTCGACAGGAATGTTTAACCTTGTCAACCACCTAACCGCTTAACCAACCAATGTGTAAGTAAATAATAGAAACAAGAGGTACTGGAACGAGGAACAAACTTTTTTTTCGAGGGTTCATGCAAAACTATGGTAACTGCATTTATTTATAGAGACACATACCATAGTTTAGCACTGAGCCCTCGACATACTAAAAATAGCTGATAAAATGTTTAAGAATCATTGCCCTTTGAACCAAGGAAATTGGTACAGGTACCTTCAGTTACAATTAAGTTTTTTCTTTAACCTAGCGAGAAAGCAGACAAAAATTATTATCATATCAAAACAATCTAACAAACAAAATCGAGCCTTGAATTGTTCGTACTTTTAAGACCTCTGAGAATATTCCATATACCAATCTCACACAATTTTATTAAAGATTATAGCCCACATAATATAGAAAACAAACAGCCAAAACAACAATCGAATTTGAACAATTTATTTCAGAATCCAAGACCTTTTTCAAAATTTTAGACCTTTTTTCACAATTATAGACCTTTTTTCAGAAATCCAGAATTTATAATATAAATAATTGTAAAATCGTGTCAAATATACATAGAGAAAAAAATTATCATAAAATTTCAAATATTTTGCATATTATATCACCGAAATTTTATACGAAAATTCTTTAGATCCAAAAAAAATCAACCAAATGAAAGAAGTACAATATACTTTAAATTGTTACCATGGCGATGACCTAATATTATATCACAATATATCAGTAACAATATAATTTATATAACTCCTATCTAGCATCTTTACGGTTTTAATTTTCACTTCAGTTATGATTTGTAGCTACTCTCAGCACGCTTTTTATGACATAGTTAACATTTTTTTCTCACAACATATAAACGAGCAAGAAAAGTTATCAAAGGCTCATACAATGTCACCTTAAACTCAACACCGCTAAATTATGCAAATAATTTTATCTCCACTTTGCAGCATTAGAAAAAAACCTCTACCATATAGTACAGTTACATTGTTAGACAAAAAACCTCCACCATACCAGTATGCATGATAATAGCACATGTACTGCTTAATCTGGTTAACCTAAGTCATGAAACTGTAGTCAGAAAACACTCAAGAACAAGCACTCACTGATAAGCCCAACTAACATTCTTTTCTCTTACACTTTCTGACGAAAATAAAAAGAACTGAAGCCAGATATATCATGATTCAATCTGAATTCTATCTTTAAACTTCTAACTAACACATGTACACTTTCTGCATTGAATTTAAATGCATTTGTAAAAGACATTCATAAATTCCATCGAACAAATAACACAAGTGCAAGAAAAATTAAACTACCAAATATGCCAAAATTAAAGTGAACTCTGCACATATGCACTGGAAAATCTGAAAACCATCTTTGAACTACCAGCGGACACATGTAGATCGACTTTCTGCATTGATTTAACACATAAAAGACATCAAACACTCAAATTCCATCAAAAATGAAAAGCAACTGCATGAACATACTACCAAATATGTCAAAATGAAGATGAATGAATTTTTGCACACCAAGAAATAATTTCTATCACAGATTCGAACTTAATATCATCTTTAAACATCCAATTCATGTACACTTTTTGCATTGAATTTAAATGCATAAGAGACATCAAAAACTCATATTCAAATCTGAAAACACTTTAAAATACCAAAAGTGAAGGTAATAATTCTGCACACTCGATGATATTTATTCTATCCCAAATTCAAATAGATGTCACTTTTACTCCAGTTAACTTAGTGCTTCATCACTTAAACATGGTATAATATATTTGTCATATAAATCCTACACCAAACACACCTGTATATAATACTTGAATAAAGCCAGGTTTACACTAATACTAAATTGTTGAAGTCGGTCAATGAAACTACATTCATTGACTACCGGTACATGAACAGCATTGTATGCACCAAGTCATTCTTTACTACACAGTCTGTTAAAAGTTAAATGAGAACTAAAATAAAAACAACCTCATCCGTCAGATGATTTTAACTGGTCATCAAGTCAGTATAGCTTTGCTATTTTGACTGGAGTCTGACCTTTTTGCAAGAATATATTACAAGGTTCTTGCTTTGAATATATCAATTTCTGCAAGCAAATCATGCGATATCGGTATTTCAAATTTGTGTATGTATTAAATCTGGAGCGTCTTCGTGATACTCCTCGATTATGAAAACACACACTCGGTGTTATAAACGTAGGCAATAAATAGACTGTTAAATTATGCTAATCAAAAGGTCAGGCTCGGGTTTAAAGCGTTTTCTTCAAGGATTTTAAAATACAGCTTGCCACACAATCATGAGCAGTGTAAAACATCCTTTAAAATACCCATCGAAAACTAGGCAAAGCATAACATTTCATACATTCACCGTACAGTAGTAAACTAACATAACCTAAATTTCCAAAACAGATATCAACAGGGGGGTGAAGTGAGGGATTTATTACAATCACCGAACATTGTTGTCTAATATCGAATAAATGACCGGATTACAACCTTGTCAGATTACAAGTTTAAAGATATGAATGCTTCATTATACAAAATCATATCATCTCTATTTATGCCTCCTACTTGATTTAAACTGTTGATAAACTTTTTTTGAAATCGTATAAAGCGGTCGACTAATCAAAAGAGAACGACTGTCATACTGAAATCTGTCAACTAACGGTAGCTTTTATTCATCTTGTGATAGTTTTCAGTTCATACCATTTACATAATTACGACATTAATTTGCAACATGAGTGAGACATAAGCATTAATTATGAAACATGCTATACCTTAGTTAAGTCTTAATAGAAACTAAAGTCCTTAAACGCAAAAACTGGGTTAGTTAACACCATTGGCCAAGTCACTGGAGTGACTCAGATTCCTATATTGGGTTGTTGTTACATTTTCTTGTTTGTTAAACCAGTTTTTCTGGACAGTCTCAGTTTATTTTGAGATTTCTACTCGAGATGCTTTGAGGGATAAGGGCCAGGGCCGGTATTCACAAAGCATCTTAAGTGAAAACTTAAATATTTTGACTTAAGTTAAAATATTGAAATGCAAATATTTTGCAAGAAACTAATTATAGCTTCATTTTTCTTGGTGATTATTGTAGCGCTTTATATAACACTTCAAAACACTGTAAAAAGTTAATAATCTTAGTTTGCCTGTTAAGCTAATACACTAAAGGAAATTGTTAAATTTTGAGGAAATTCTAAGTTTTCTCTTAAGATTCTTTGAATACCACCCCAGTACTATCTGACTCTTCCTCAAAGAACCACAGCATCTTCTCCATATGATGAGGAAAATCAGATTTCATGGAAGAAATGATTCCGGATCACTGGAACACGTCAGCAGCCTATGTTTTCTATGTCAACATGCAGATATGGGCATGGTGGTTTCCTCCGAGAAGTCAGTTGCTAAGAATAAGTCAATGTTGCTAAGGATTATAAACTATGGAGCTTATTAAGCTGTTGAATGCACATCAGATTTTTTTGTTTGAAAAATGTTTGTTTTCAGCAAAGCAGGCCATTCCCCAGAATATTTTTTAGGGCGCTGGGGTATTTCTAGAATACATACTAGAGGACATCGACAAGAATAGGTAGAATTTTTTAGAACATAAAATTTGCATTAATATGCATAATTAAGACGCTGATTTTAGTACTTTTTACACAATGCAAGCCTTTTTCTCTCAAATACCACAATACTGACTAAATATAGTGATTTAAAGACACCATTCTGAGATTTAAGGCACTGGGGGAAAGCCAATTCTGGAATTAAGGTGCTGGGTAGCACAGCGCCTTTTGGCCCTTGGGAATTTCAAAAATTGATAGTAAGATTCACCAAAAATCAACATGTTTAATAAATTAATACTAGCTGATTTATCTTCATTATCATGATACACCATTTAGTATAACATAAAATATGGCTAATTTTGTCTTATCAGTTCTGTTTTGCCAAAACTAACACCAAAAACAGAGATCAACCTATACAAAATGGCCCAAATATCCCCTTTTAAGTGTGTCACATATTTACATAGTACGCACAAATTATCAGCAAAAAATGTCAACAAGAAAATCCGTAAGGGGATATTTTAAATGAAGAGCACACTTCAGAAATTTCATTTGACAATTTATGATCACTTCAAAACTTCATACAAGAATGTGGCGCCACAGGATAAAAGCAAACAGTATTCACCTTGGATCAAGATTAGGGAAATGTTCGATAAAACATTATCAGGCTATTTATAGTGAGTTTTATAAGTTACATGAATACGGGACATAAACCGACTGTGAGGAGCCAGACCAATGAGTTAGTATTTGGCAAAATATTGACCAATAGAAATGATATATTAAATATGGCCGGACATGCTACGAAAATTTGAGACAAATACAATTTTAGCAAACATCATTACGGTGACACACAATTGCACCAAAATGAAAAATTCCTACTTTTAAGCTAGAAAATATTTGCTACAGGGCATTATTGTCTCTCCTTCATAATGGCCCTGAATTTGAACAATAAATTCCATTGCAATTTCCACTGCAATTAATGCATGGTAACTATAATATATCACATGCATTATTCAAATACCAACTAGGGCCATGTGGTGAAGTCCCTTTTATCTTCAGGAACCTGAGAAATCAGATTGAAACTTATCTAGAAACAGGACTAGTATGCCTGTTTACATGTATAACAAAACTTTCACTATTTTCTATAAAGACTGTAGTAACATGGCTTTATCAACATCAATTCTTACATCTTAGTTTTCCTATCCCAATCTTTGACCAGCTGATGTCTTCAGTAAGGCACCATCTCAGTTCTTTGAGATTTGATTTCGAGATCTTCTATGTTGGAGAAGATTACATGTGATTGACAACCAGTTACAGATTGGTGAAAGCAGTAACCGATTAGTGATTGCCATTATTACAGTATCAACCCATTACTCCATAGATCCTAAAAATCTATTGAGTACTACCAATATAAATTTGAGGCATTGTGCACACCATCTCCATTCAGGTAATTGGAAATTAATTTGACATTGGCATCTTGTTCCTTTGGTGCAACAAGGTGTATCTCAGTCAATGCTTTATAATAAGATACAACAATTCAGACCTTTTTCTGGCCTTTTTGGGAAAAAGGCCTCTGCCCAATTTGGGAATTTTGCGTCGCGGATTCTTACAAATTGGGAAAAAAAATAAGGGGTTAAATGGCAAAATTGGGATTTATTTCCTTTTAAAATATCTTAAAACCATGGATATATATCCATTTTTATTGGAGGATGGTTAGACGCCGTACCGTTCCGTACTGAACCGGAGCAGTCAATGCATAGTACAGACCGTAATGTGACCAAACAAACTCGATATACCATCCAATAGGCTACAACGGTAAATCCAAAATTAATTAGATATTTGGTATACCGTGTTATATTTAGTAATAAACATTTTTAGCTCTGGAGTAAAAAAAAAGAAAGAAAAAAAAATTTTCTATTGGGATTTTTTTCACCAATTGGGATTTTTTTTCACTAATTGGGAATGGAATTTGAGGCTGAAATACCAAGAAAAAGGACTGAACATTGTTACACCAAAGGGAACTTGAATTCTTTAATGCTATTAGTATGAAAATCTAGTATGAGGCTGAGCATAAATAAGTTAAATTTTAACACTTTCCATCATACATGGTAGAAACCTATTCATAATTCAACATATAGCAAAGTAGAACAATTAATGCCTGGAACTGGGAAAATAGTTTCCTTGTAAGCCATCAACTAGTCTAGAAAGTTTAGAAAGACAACTCCTCAATCTACTCTTTTCACATGAAATTATTTCCCTTTGCACCTTCAAACATAAGTAATCAAGCCCAAAATAAAATCTAGCGAAAATTGAAAAATGTTATGCTACTTGATTGACAAAACATATTATCTAGTCGGGTGGCCAGACTAGCCGTCAACCTGTTCTAGGCAACTACAGTACATGTTGTTTTAACTATTGCTTTAGAAGTCCATTATCATTTTGACAAGCCAAAGAACCTGTTCAATTAAGGCTTCTGAGGTACTAGTATCTGAGGTTAATTTGTTGGCATTGTAGTACAAATGTTACAATTCCCAGACTGTAAAGATTGAGTCATGCACACATATATACATGTATCTGTAATAATCAGTAAACATAATGGGAGTTAGACGACTTTGTTGATACGGGGAGTAAATGAGGCCGAGACTTCACATTCAACAAGTACAATCATCTGGTTATCATCACATGTATTTCACATAATAAAACACTAGAACCTTCATGCAGCTGTTACATTTATAATTACCATGGCAATATCAGAACACAATTATTCATTCCCTCTACACTAAATAAAGGGAAGCAACTCATAACTGTGCATGATTTTGGAAAATTTGCCTTGGTTAGCAAATTAAAGGGAAGTAACCAAATTATTTTAAATATTGAAGTCATTTTTACAGTTGCTTCCCTTTGCTAGAAATGTAAAGCATTTCTAATACCCTAACCAATTTCTAGAATTGTGATACATGAAAGAGCATAAACAACATGGTGATCCTAAAATGTAGGAATTTTGGTATGTAGCTAATACAACATATCATATCTACAATAAATAGACTAGTGGTTACATTTGTAATAAATAAATTACAATGAAAACCTAAGTAGAAAGAAAGGTTCATGCAGATTAAAGTGTATAGAGCTATATCGGAAATTTTTTTTTTTAAAGTTTCGAAAACTGAAAAACAATTATACTTTCATATCCATTAGATCATTTTTCGCTTCAGTTTTAACAAAAAGTCTTTCTGTGATTTATTGGACATGCAAACTGTCCATTTTCATACGAAAGTGTTCTAGAACACCTTATGAAACTATACGAATCGTCTATTTTTCGACGATTGAATCAAATTACACAGAACCCATCCAAAGTTTTAATTTGCAATTAAGGTAGTCTAGTATCATACTTAACACGATGCAAGTAATTATTTTGACATTGAATGACTGTTAGAATATAGATCTATACACTTTGAGAATGGAGATGCTAGCTTCAGGCCACTCAGGTAAAGAAGAAGAAGAACAAGAAGAATTGATCATCATGATTAATATTGTAAAATATGTTTATTACCTATTTGTAAGCTTACTCTTGAAGCTTTGGGTTCGTTCCATCCTTCTTTCCGGGACCTCGCCCATCTTTCACAACAACACTACTTTATATTAAATTAATATTCAAAGATTGTATGTATAACACTCTCAACCAGTTCGACACTACTTATATTGTATGTAACACTGAAGTATACTTCCTACAGTAACACAGTAAGTTAGTCTTCACAAATAGTTCAACACTTCAAGTCAGATCAGATACTACCGGTAGTTACATGTGACATAACATCAACACTTAACTAATATCCGTACACTTTCCAATCACAAAGTATTCTCAATCCAAAGTATGCACTTTTAAGTACTTGTTAGATAAGTAAACTGTTGGGCTTCAAGCCTTTATATGTTTGGAATAAATATCTATCTATCTATAATTTCCGTGGCTGCAAGTTTTGAATCTCGATCTGCGCTAAACTAGACAAAATGAAATATCAACCATAATCCAAAACTGTAAAATAAAATACTTTTGCGTTGTAAAAATTTGTAAATTTATTAATTATGAAGTAGTTTGCTAGGTTATTTGTTCACGATTCATCCTGATTGTATTGTGATTTATTTTAACTTCAGAAAAAAACTTCTACTTTGCATTTTACTGTCGTTGTCTAAATTCTTGGCAAATATATCAAATTTGCAAATGCAATCGAGAGCCATCTTTTGAAAAATCTTGGGTTATGATTATCCAATAGCTATCATAGTTCTATACTTGTTGTTAATATTATAGAAGAATGATGATCGATAATGATACAAATACGATAAGCCCCCCCCCCTACCTCTTCCCTCCCCCTCCCCTCCAATTAAATAGGCCTCTGGATGGCAACAGTAATTAGATAAGACTGCCCCCGTAGAATCACTACCAAGTTGCAGAGACAAATCGCTATATCACATTTCATATTTTGTTATTGAATTCAAAGAGTCAATGAAACAGACATGTTACAGTTTTGTGATAATCATAAACGATCCCAAATCCAAACAAGGCATCACATATATAGTCACAAATCAAATGTCACACAGCATTTTGCAGTTTTCATACTATATCCAATGTCTTGCATCTTCTATTCTTACATTCATTCAATATCAATCCAATAGTGGCCTTAGCTAATAAATCCAATTTTCTGCAACATTGGCAAAATATTTTGTTGACTATGGCAAACACTGGTAAAATATGAGGAGTATAAATGCTGTATAAATGCCGTATGAATGGCGGGAGGTTTTATGTAACTTTTTGATATTGATCCCAAGTCAGTTGTTTGTCCATTACAGTTTTATTTCGTCCGGACATTACTGGTAAGTGTTTATGGCAAGTGCCGGATAGTCTGTTTGCTCGATTTGATATTAGTACAGTGTAACGATTGAATAATGTCCAAGGTATATGCAATTTTCCCAGAAATTCATTATAGTAGCATACAGTTCATGTAATAGAAGTTTTTCTAAACACTCCTTTTAATTAATTAAGTTATTGGTAGAGCCCTTTAAAAAAGAACATTTCCTATATAAATGCAAAAGTAAAATTACATATAAATCCTCAGAAATTTGTTCATTTTAATTAATAATTGAGAATTCAACAACAACACATATATTGTAAATATTGTATTGACGTTTCGGCCGAAGCCTTCTTTTTTTTTTATTCATTTCAATTACAAATTTAATGACCATTTTTTTTTATTTAGATGTTTCAAATGGCTTGTTCACTTAATAATTATCTAATTTCCATTTATAACTTCTCATACAATATAAACTTTTAGAATAGTCAAAGCACACATTTAAATAATTTAAATCCAAATGTTACATCCCAAGTTAGTTACTCATAAGTCAGAGCTGACATTTTATGTTAAGTAAATTTAGATAAATTAAATCCAAACAATGTCCACAACGCCTGGTTACATTCCACATGTAACAAATATTTATTGTACATTAAGATGAATGTAATGTGATACAAGCCTGCAGTCACCGAGTATCCAACCTAGCTTGTTGGTATACCATAGAGAAATTAACCCGACTCTTGACCCTGTTCTTAACGTAATATGTTGTATGTTTTCATGAGCAAGGAGTATCACAAAGATGCTAAAGTTGTAATAAGAACGCAAATCTAAACCAAGGACCAATAATGCACGATTTGCCATGAAAATTTATATATTCCACGCATGAACATTGTAATATAATCACTTATAAAGGCCAGGATCAGGCCAAATACCCAGGACTCGATTAACCTTAATATATGTAGATGTGATCGTATTATGCAAATTTGATCATATAATGACCAAATGTATGTATGATTGACACATGAAATTAGAACTTTTCTTGTGCTTTTTTATGTACGTCCTTGACATATACGTGAACCTATCATGCTCTGCCGTTTGTGTTAGGTGCTGCCTTCCCTGTCTGATTTTTTATCTATATCAGTTAGAACAAGTAATGATGTTTTAAATAGTGATGGAGGAATATAACCTGTAAACAATACCAGCGGCGGGGAACAGGACCTAAAAGCAACTCGATCAACTTCACAGGTCTGTCAGGCAGGAAGATATCTTGCATGGCAAAACTTAAAAAGGACAAAATGTGTCCATATTTAGGACTAGGAACTTAGGAAGACCCTTGTATGGATTGTAGTTAAATAATTTTTCCAGTAGGACTAAAACAATAGATTTGTTAATACATTCCTAATTAATACAGAAAGCAATCAATCACTGTTGCCAATTCAACTAACCACTGCATGACAACATAATAATACAGGTGTTTGTTTACTAGTTCATACTACTACAGTCCCTTCAAAGTTAATTGAGAATGGTTACAAACATAAGCTTGTCCGTCATGTAAACTATGTTTATCTAGGTTTAACTTGATGTAACTGAGCCAACAGTAAACTGTAGAACCCCCTTTGTCTTTCACATTGGATAGTTCTCTCATTATTATGAGTCATAATTTTAGTATTACATTATTATCATACTGAATCAATAGTACAGCCTGAGTTCGAGTTACTGTAAAATGATTTAATTTCGGTGTGACGAAATTTTGTGGTTTTTGCATTTCAGGTAATACATACAAGGGTCAAAATTATTGATCGATGGGATTGAATTTCATGGTAGAAGATGAACCACAAAATCCACGAAATTAAATCCCCCAAGAAAATTAATGATTTTACAGTATCAAGGATTTAATGGCATAGTAAAATATGATAATATAAGTCATTAACAATGTTACATACTTTTTTCTCAGTAACCCACACAAGTTAATACCGATATTTAGCAATTAAATGCAGGATAAGAAAGATAAGACATTGCTGGCTGATGATCAGCAACTATTGTATGACTGTAGTTTAACTGGAGAACCAATCATTATTTTAGACCTAACCTACTCATTTCCCGGGGAATTTAGGACAAAGGTATAGAACAACAGTTTGTTATATAATAAACAAAAGGAAGCCTTGAAGAAGCTGTTTCCATACAAACTGATACCTTCCAGGGGCATGGCTCGTTCAAATCAATATGACAGTGACCCCATACCCCTATCACATTCGCAATGGTTAACCTCGAGCTAAACAACTCGGACAGTATGAGCATTATTTTTATATAACGGGGGACTGGGCGTCAAGGGAGCCAAATTTCAAAACACAGCCAATATTTTTGTCAACCTTCAACCACACTGTTGGCTTATTTCACTCAGCTTATATAAACAAAAATCCTTCAGAATGGTTTTAATTGACCATAATTTCACCATTTCTCTTTTATTTTATTAAAAAAATTTATAGCTCATTCAGGTAAGATAAATCCTGAATTCCGGATTAATCAGGAATATCGACATCCCTGTTATTAAGACATTTCTTGCACACATTTATCTAACAAGTTAAATCAAATTCATCCAAAGGTTAAATCCCATTTTTAAAAATATCATAAATGTTACAAAGTAATAAATTATCAACTCCAAAATTTATTCAAACTTAGTCCAAAGGTTAAATCCGACTTCATTATATAATAAAATATACAAATTAATTATTTTTTAACTCCAAATAGTGCATTCTAAGTTTACTATATGATAATTCAGTTCTTGCACAAAAGCAAATATTATAATACTTTAATTATACAATGTGCAACACAGATTTACTCCATCAATAACAACAGTTACAACACATCACACTATCACAAATCCCAACAATTTCAAGTCACAGGTGGCAGTACGTATCAGTGTTTGGAATATAAAATATTTAAAAAAAAAATTTTAAATTCCGTCACTAATTTTTTCATTCACTGAGCTATTATAGTACTATAATAGCTCAGGGACGGGATTTTTTTTATTTTTCTGTTGTTTGCAGACCAAACACCGATACTGCCACCTGTGTTTCAAGTGTCATAATTTATCCCCTACATACCAGTAGTCTTTATAATACTTAGTATACTTAGAATGAGCTGACACATATTTTCACAAAATGATGACAATTTCATCTTCATATTAAGTGAGTACTTGTGAAATAGACATAGGACATCATTATGATATTTATCTACAGGAAAGCACATCCCTACTTATATTCATTTCCCAGTATTTTAGGCCAAATATTTATAAAGTATACCAATGTCACATTATGTGGTTCAAGTAACAAAACAAGAGCACTGCATCGTCTTGTCTTTGATAGTAACAAGGGCAGATAACTCCATAAATATATCGACTGTAACTGACCAAGAGTTTACATTGTAATATGGTGTGATCTGATTGGCTGTTCACATCCTTAGGTCAAGTAAGATCAAAACTGATTACCACCCAACAATTGTGCTTAAAACAATGGATTCACTTGTATATATCTGAGTGACAAAGGCATTTAAAAATAAGACTTATTGGGCAACCCTTAGTGGCAACTGCAAATAAAATCCAATCATCATCATCAAAGAACTTTGAATAAACTTTATGATACCATTTCAAACTTGAAAACAAACTCTTACCTGTTATTATTTTTCCAGGGAGGTAACTCTAGCAAAGATGGTCGAGTAACTTTATTAGAAGAGTTATCTCCCATACTCTTCTTCTCCTCAAGATTTAAATCTTTCACACCATTTTGTACCACACTATGATCACTGGTGACATTATCAAATTGTTCCATAGTTGAAACAGAAGCCATTGTCATGAAGATATTTATCTATATAAGTCTATGAGTATTATCTCAAAGTACCGATAGTACTACTTTCTTAAGTCTATGAATATCACTTCCTAGTAGTTTTAATTAAGTCACACACTTTTTTATGATGTCACTGTTAATTAAATGTCTGCCAAATATTTATGATGTCACAGTTAATTAAATATCTGCATATATATATGCTACATAGATAAAAAGTATAAAGTATATGTTTACATCAGGTGGTTACATTTTTGGAAATTATATGACTTGTATTACTCTAAAAATTCATGAAAAGCTGCATATATTAATTACCTGTAAGCTAGAATTAAGCAATGCCCACACATAAGCCAGACCAATAATTAATAGTCAGGATAACTATGTTATAAGTTGTATTTCTTTCTTTCTTTCTTCCATCCATTTAATTTGCAGGGCCCACTTTGGAGCATTATCGCAAATGTTAGAGACAGAGGTGAGATACAACAAATCCGGGTGCGATACCCTAGCTCCTTTCGAATAGATTCCTTGGTTCTTTAACGTGCCCGGTGTAAAGCACCGATACACGCGAGATTACCACTGGGTTACCTACCAGGATCATCTCTAGTTGAGTGGGAAATACTAAATAGCGTTTCTGAAATGACCAAGTGTCTCGGCCGAGAATCAAACCCTGGACCTCTCGATCAGGAGTCAAGCGTCTTACCACAATAAAGATGCCAAGACAGCCAAGTACATTTTAACATGTGAAATTTCCCATCTCACACAGATGTTTATATCTGTGAAAACAACATCCTGGCCATGCAACATTAATGATCATGCTAGCAAAGTGATCATTGACATCCATCAAATCTTAAACATGTTGACTTTTAATGGTAACATATTATACATAAACCGGTACACTGTAACACTGTAGAATGGTACGTTTATTCAGGTTTTACACCATTTCTCAACAATTTTTCAGTCATATACAGTGACAAAATCATCTTACCAGTTTTCCTGGACTGTATCCTAACCAGTACTATGTGACTAACTTACCCTTCCAAAGGGAACCAGTAAAGGTGAAGGGTTGTTTGTTTGTAACTGTTTTTAAGCATTGAAAGCCTTTTCTCAAACCATTTTTGGTCATCTAAGGTGACCCAATTATACCTAACCAGATTTCCTAGACTGCATCATAAACAGTGCAAGTGCTAATTTAATATCCCTTCCATGAGGATTCAGGAAATTCTCCACAACTGGAGAAATCGGGATCTGCTCTGTATGTGGAGGAAAATCAATACCCAAGATCAAGAGTATGACATGCTGTGACCAGGAATCAACCCCAGATCACCGTGTTTCAACTCTAGAGCACTAAAACATATTACATGTATAAGCATATAAAACTGATAAAGTAATTTTGCATGAAACGTTGTAGAACAATCCTATATGCCCCTCCCTCCCTCCCCCCACTTATAAAATTAATATTCTATAAAGTATATGCTATTTAAGATTTTTAAGTACCACTTTTCAAGTCACTGTTTCGTTAAAATATAAACTTTTCACAATATAATCCAATACATTCGACACTATATTGACACCAATAGCATCCACATAAATATTAAATAAATCTTTCCACCATAAAAGTTTTAAACCACAAACTTTTACACACACTTTATAAGCTTCAGTTCTTTATCACTTTTGAATGGTAGTTGAGTCACCTAAAAAATCTGTATGGTATTCAGACTTGAAATGATTCGCTTAATAAAATATTCAAATAACTGCTGCTCTATAATAAATATTCATAAATGAGATTTTTTATTGGATGTCATTGTGCATGCATGTAGAGTAATCTTGAGGTTGAAATTTCTAAAATTTTGCCCTAAAACCACTCAACCTAGATTCAGTTTAAATAAATGTTGACATTTTGTCATTCATTGAGGAAAGTGTCAACCATATTGGACGATTCAACTGATTTTATATTAAATTTTGTATTGTGATATATACCGACAGTGACCCCTACAGATTATGTCCCCTACTTTATAATTTTTCACTACCATGCCGAAAATCTGATAGAAAACATGTTTTAACATCTGACAAGAAACGAACCATCCCTGTTATAGCCAGAAAGGTCATTGAAAAAGTATGTGATGAAAACTTTTATCTTTTGAGAGGAAACCCGTTGAAGTTGGAGATCAGAATAATAAAATTCTTCAAATCACACTAAATATCCACTAGCCACAATTATTCATGCAGTCAGTCCATTATTATTTTTTCCATAAAATAAAATAACAAACTATCAAAATGTTTCAATGTGCTAAAAAGATGCCAAACCTAAGAAACACTTGAAAATATAACACTTTTCTCCTCCTCTTATAGGCTGATAACCTAGCAATTAATTCAAGACAGCCTTGATGTAAAATACTAGTAGACCAAATCGAGTGCTTTTATAATATATCGACGTGCAGAACCAAAACCACGAAACTCTACGGGGTTTTGGTTCGGCACCGTCAATATATATATTGATGCAGTTACTATAGTTTTGCACTGAGTCCTAGAAATACCAATCAATGATCCAAATAATTTTATTTACAATGTCACTATGATATTTTATGTTTATTTTCATCACTCATTTATTTACTCCTTAACCAAATGTATCCATAAGCTGCACTGCACTGAAGATGAATCATTTAAATTTAAGCTCTCCTTATTTGGAGGTAAATAAATCTAGCCAATTTTCACTCATTTGAAATGTTAAGTAAAAACTTAAGTAAAAACATGCTTTTACACCTGAAAGTAACTTGAAACAGTCCTGTGTATCACAAATGAATTTATACAATTTTTTGTTAATTATTATATGACATCAACATAATATATACCGGTAGTCAGTAAAAGCTATTTGTAATTTCAGCAAAAGCACAAAAAAATTCACACCAAGAATGGTGTTCATATCGAGCAGTACACATCCTAAAACACCCCAACCTTTACTTAATTACAGTAAACAAGTTAACTTTCGCAACTGCAAACTTTCGCCTTTACATTTCCGGTAATGTCCACATTATTAATACAGTTTAAAATACTTTCCTGGCTACTTAATTTCTTGACTTTCTAACACTTGCATAGTCCGCCAAACTAAATCATGCAAATTAATTTCTTGGTTTACAGTTCAATTACATAATATTCAATTCCATCTACTTTTGCAATGAAGACTTTTAAAGACAACAAAGAAAACAAAAGTGCAACGCTGTCTGAGTTGTAATACAGTCTGACTACATGAATCTAAAAACCCCCAAGCTTATGCTTGTTCACGAATCATGAGTAGGGAGTAGGGGTTTTGACCCAGAAAATTTCCAAAAAGCCACATTTTGACCCCTAAGATTGTGATCTGAATAGTAATTTTTCCTTAAGTCATAGTTATTTATCATAATAGGCTAGCTTATAGAACAGTCAAATTAAGTCATAAGAAGAGCACCGCCTACGAGTGCCGGACACTCGACTTTCGCATATTTTATATTAAGATGGGCAGCTATCTCAATAAATATAGGTCGCAGGGTTCAGCCTTGTCAGTGTGGACTCTTATTGTGATACTTTGAAAGATGATGACATTAAAGTTAACCAATGCAGATGCTGACGATTACGTCTCGACGATAGCTCAACTTTTTTCTTTGAAAAGTTTAGCTTAACATGTGGTATAGTTTGGCTATTTTGACCTGAGCCTGACCTTTATGCAAGAATATATTACAAGGTTCTTGCTTTGAATATATCAATTTCCGCAAGCAAATCGTGCAATATCGGCATTTAAGATTTGTGTTTGTATTACATCTCGAGCGTCTTTGTGATACTCACAGATTATGAAAACAAACAATCGGTGTTGTATCGTATGTAATATATCGACTGTTAAATTATGCTAATTAAAAGGTCATGAGGCTCGTGTCAATGTGGCCAAGCTATATCCCTGGTACAATAAATGCAACAACAAGTAAACACAGCAACACCTATTTATCTACTGGTAGGCCTACATTAATTTTACAGCTCAAATATGGTACAAAAAGCAACACCAAGCAATGTGTTACCATGTGCAGTGATGTAGAACTTATATATTCATTTTGCATTATGTTGAATCTGTTCTTTAAAAAGAAAGTAAAGAAACCCAGCTAAGCACTCAGCATGCTGTATTTCCTGTCATATTTGCAAAATATGTCATCCTGAAACCTGATATAATCATAGATCAGGGCTGGTATTTATATACCATCTTAGTGGAAAAGTGAAATATTTTGACGTAAGTTGAATAAATAATTAGAGCTGCATACATTTCCGGAATTTCCACAAATTAAATTCAAAGATCTAAAAATCATTTAATGTAATTTAGATCTTTGTTCAATTACAGTTAGTTAGGCATAATCCCCTTTGGATTGCCTTTAAACTTCATTCAGACTTATATGTCTCAAGTTTATAGGCCACCCAAAGAAATTATAAGTAAATAAAAACTGAAGAGAAAATTTAATGAGCACATTTTTTTTAAAATCGCATCATAATTGTATTGGCTTACTTTATAAAAATTTGTATGACTGTAAACAAGTCTTTAGCTGTAAGTACACTTTTTTGTAATCTGTATTCCACATTGATATAGGAGAATACATGTCAGAGGTCGTTAACTTTATATCTCCTATCACACAACCAACTGTCGTTATATGTGAGACTCCCAGACATTGCAAACAGACAGACACCACTTAGGTTATCTCCCTTGACACTTGTTACAAAAACAAGTAATGCTGCAATAATATTAAATGGTAAGCAATTAAAAACGAAGAAAGGGAGATAACTCATAACTTTCTCCTGTCCCAGCACATATACAGTTAGCTCCCTTAGACCTTTCTACTTGGCATGAACACCTTTGTAGAAGTGTGAAAATTATTTTGTAAATTTTGAATAGGGTCAATTTGTTCCTTTGGCGCATCAAGGTTGTATCTAGCCATGTAAAACATAGTAAAAATATGATACTACCTTGCTGCCACAAACAAAGGGGCTAATCAGTATTTCGATGGCTTAGAATTAGAAGGTCGTAACTACTAAATCGATATTTTGAGAAAACAGGGAAAATCTGTCTGACATTTATTCTCTACTTATGGTAAAACAAACTTTTACAACTTCAATTTGGTCAACATGACAAGTTCAGATTTTTATGAAAATGGGCTCATAAGAAGCGCCTTGTGATGCTTATTCTAAATATGTATGAATCTTAAAAGGTCGTAAGTGGCACTTACGACCTTCTAATTCTAAGCCATCGATATATTTATCCTTTGTACCAGGAAACATTCACATCCTGTAATTTGATCATCAAAAAGAGAAATAAATGATATTAATAATTACCGGTATTATAAGGACTTTTGTTTTCTATGGACTACATAATTGGCTGACCAATTGTCATAATGGTATACTACTGGGCTGAGAGCAACAACAGAAATCTCTTCAATAACTTGTTTACAATCAGTGAGTCCCCTGAGGTTGCCCATAAAGATATTATCTGCATGTCTTGAACTAACAGAGTGAAAGGTAAATGGGGTCACCAAGGAATCTATCTGTATTTCAGGCTGTTAATTGGATGGAGAGTAGCAATAGCCATTCATATTTTTTAATTACTTACAGGCCTGATTACAAATAATACTTTATTTTCCCTGTACTTACTACTGTACTTACTACTGAGCCTCTCAACTAAGAGGAATTAACTCCTGCTGGCTGAACGTAGATTTTTGTAACTCATTGATTTATAAGCCTTCATGCTTTTTCTAATTAGTATGAAACACCTGACGACATTTATCATGAAGTCAATAATGACATATGATATTATGTCAATATTTATCTAGCGCTGAATCCATTAATACCTGTGGTCCAGCAAAAACTAGCTTTACCAAAAACTCTGGCAAACCCATGGATATCAATAGATGAACTAGGTTGTTTCTATGTGCATGCATATTTTTCGTAAACAGATGATCCCCACGCAGAATAGGTGAAGAATATAATTGCATAAAACTTACATCAGGGCTCGACACTATAACACTGGTCCCCTGACCCGGGGCCAGTGAATATCTTGTAGAACCAGTAACTGTTTTCTTTACGAATTTAATGCTTCTTTACTGTCGGACCAGTGACATATACATAAAATAGTTAGTGTTAACCCCTGTATATAAATTATATTACAGTACGTGTATTTCTTAATTTTTCATGAATTGTAAATTTCCTGACACACCCTTTGCTGAAGTTCTTCATTCCATTTTAAGAACTGCATGTACGCTAGATATGAAAAAATATTGAATGTCTGATACAGCTAGCTGTCGACAACTACTCGCCAGCCGAGTAGTTTTGTGCATTGACATTAAATACAATGTAATTTAGGTCTTTGCTCGTAAGTCTTTTCAAAACATGACTATACCTGCGGTAGAATAGATTGATATAGAAGGCGAGAGGCGGAGCTCAACAACTGTACTACAACTATTACAATACAAGGTGCAAAACAATATAAATTTGGGCGTGACTTACATATAAACAATGGTAATCGGTATTACTTTACTTACTGGGATTGGATGTATTGTAAATGACAAGGCTAGTAATGCAACCGACATATATCTGTGTGAAAATTTACATCGAACATGCATGTTATAAACTGACATTAAAGCCAACATTATCAACAAAGTACGAACTATATTGGGTACGAATGCTAATTGCTAATAGACAATATCAACAGCACTGACCTTCCTAGAGACGTTAGAACCATACGGAAAAGATGGACTTTAAGCCTTGCTTTTTCAGTTGCAATATGGATAACTTTTTTCTTTCGTAACTTCTTGAAGGTCGGAGTAAACGAAATAGTCAAACCTGACAGTGATTAATTAACGAAATGTACCGAAAAACACCGGAAACAAGGTGCGTTTCCTGTTTCCATATTTGGAAATGGAAATTCCAGAACAGGATAAAGTTTAGTATCCGGAACAGTTCGTAAATTCACCACAGTGATCTCCCTTGCTTCTCGTTAACGGACGATTTACCGTTTTTAAGATCAGTTCTTCAGTTTTGGATTTTGAATGTCCAGCCATCTTAGCTTTTGGTTTATTTTCCCTTTACAAATTGACATAGTTCTCGGGATTTTCTTTTTTTTACTTTTACCTGGAACACATGTATGTGTATGTGTGGGGAGCGGTGGCCTAGAGGTAGGACGCGCGCTTCGGGATCGAGAAGTCCCGGATTCGATCCCCCTCTGGACCACTGGTTAAAATCTCTGAGCAAGACCCACAGCTCCACTCCACCATGGTGTAAAATGGTACCTGTGAGGGCAGTGTCTATTTCTGGGCGCCGCAGATCGATGTTGGCTGCCACACCACAGGAGAGAAATAGTCTCCCCAGGGAGACACGAGTGTAGGTTTCCATATGTAGCCCAATGACCAGGGAAGTTAAAATGTCAAAGGGTGCTTGAGCGGCCTAACAGCTGAAAAGAGCCCTAGAAAATTGGTAACTTAACTTAACTTGTATGTACATACTTCGTATACCTTTTTTTATTTCTGCTCTTTATAAATGATCTTCCAGATGCTGTAACGCCAATTGTCCGTCTTTTTGTAGATGACTGAGTGTTATATAGACACATTAGGTCTGATTGTGTACTTTTATTAATTACAAACTATTGGGAAGTATCAGGTGGATTTAGTAACCGATAGCGCTGAAAGAACATGGTTTGTTCTAGCGATCAAACAATTATATTTCCAGTTGCAAACCATACACATCGCCAGTATATAGATATAATTGCTCATGGTGATAATTACTAGAATACGCATATATGTATGAGTCGTTCTCCAGAAAAAACTGTTATTTTCACTTTATATAATTCCAATACAGGATGGGCAATCACGTGACTAAAATGGTACTAACCACGGAGACATAAATCGCAAAAATCTGGATAGTTTGTTAGTTATTCGATTAAAGTACTCCTTGGTTATTTTAATGCGTTTTTCTGCAAACAATGACAAATAATTAAAATGGTACTTTCCACGGAACAACAATGTTGTGATGCTAAACATGGATAATTTTAAACCTGAATATTAGAGCATGTTACATTTTTTCTGCCTCGTTGTTTTAGATGAATGTATTTCAGTATGTTTTCTTTTAGTTGCCTCATAACTGTTTTTATGCATTCTTTTACAGCAAATGACCCATATGTTACAGAGAGAGAATATTTGAATCGAATCTACTCGGAATCAATTGAAGGAACTGGAATCAGTCCTTATTGAACAAACAATACACAATTTTACGTTTCTGTATACGTATACAAATGTATAATGCTGAACAAATTTGGCCATTATAGCAAAGTGTGTAAGGGTAAAACCCCAAAAGAAAAACAGAAATGAAAAATACGAGAGTTGTTTATTTTAATACCCGGACGATCGATATTGCTGAAAAAGAGTGGACGGATATTTATGAAAACGCACACTAGTACATTCACAGCAGTAATTATTATATTAGTGCCTGCCGCCCAACAGGCCTTGAACCTACGACATTTTCTGTTGATGACTTTGGGTGTGCCTGGACTTTGATCACCACGTGGTAATGCTATGGCATCGTAAAACGATTTATTTCATATATAGAATAGTCCGCATTTACGATAATTGTCTTTTTTTTTAAAAAAGAGAGTCTCAAGTTTTACAGGGGTACGGCCAATATTTTCATAAAATTGTTTCATTACCCGTTTTCTCTAAACAAGTCCGATTTATTGCGATATTTACAGACGCACGCTCTTTGTCTTGAAAACGCAAAAGGCTATACGAAATTGACATCAAATGTAATATTACACGACCTAGATGCATACAAATTGTTGTCTGATTTGTTAATTCTGCTTAAAATATGCGACAATCCCACGACCCCTACCTCATTAACACTACTACATACCATTTCAAAATTGGGATGTGCAAGGTAGTCGTTAGTGGAGTTACTATAAAGTAACCAGAGTTTGTGTTCGGTTGGATAAAATCATTTCATGTTTTGTCAAATAATCAAGTTGGTGACTATAATTCTTATGAAACGAAATTTTATTGCAATCGTATGTTCCTATCAAGCACTATGGCGATCGTCCGGGTATTAAATGAACAACCTTCGTAGATCTATTTTTTTCTATAGAAAAATATAAATTTTACAAAAACCCTATTTGGGGGGGGGTATTCTTTATCAATGATACCTTTACCTGTGGATTGAGTTCGAGGAAAATTTAAAGCCTTGATATTTGGCATTGATTATACATTGTATGAGCAGTGGGGATGGCTGGCTCTATATATTACATGCATATTTTTATTACGTACATACAATGTATTGAGAAAAAAACTCAAGTCCTAGGGCTGACCAACAAAATGGACTGATATTATGATGCTTTATACATGTATACACAGTGCACGGAAGCGATTCAGGGATGTTTCTGGAAATTGGGCATCTTCTGTATCATGCACTGTACATATCCCCCAAAAACCAAATTGACTAAACTATTCTGGGGGCCTCGCCCATATTACGGATTATTCTGTGTCGAGGATAAATAAGTTAAACAAAAATGCCCTTTTTATTGAAAAATACCATGCTCATGCCATGGCCGTAACTTTGGATTTTTCAAACGGGTTGCCAATTAAATCACCAAAACATCGTATTTATATAAAATGTAATTATGAAAACAGGTATGAGAGGCATTTATTAAGTTTTTTTATTGTTTTGTTCTAAAATGGTTCAAAGCAGTTGAACATTTCTTCATCAGATTATTTGTAGGTCTTAGATTGTAAAAACTAGCGTCATCTCGAATTACCCATATTTGTAGTAACCACCTACAGTGCTTAGATCGGGTGTGTCACATGATGAGGATCACGTGTCTAGGGAAGCTGCAAGGGCGTGTTGCTGCGCGCGCAACTATTGTAACACGAGCCATTTAATGCGCGGAATTTGGAAGGGTAAGAAAGACAATTTATTAAAAAATAAATTTTTGTTAAATTCGTTAGTTTCTCCTTTGTGGGTTTTAACTTATTCTTGTTGATCTCAATTCGTAGATTTAGAGATTTTGACTGTTGAACGGTGCCTCGGTCAGTTGAAACCCGTCCCTCGTGCTTTGTTTTGAGCTCATGAGATCGCCTTTTTGTCACAATTTTCACTGATATTTTTGGTACTTTAATTGTCATAATTTTACATAATGTTTGTCACTATGCAATCTGGGCCAAGTTCGTTACTTGGTCAGGGGTAAAAAAACTAGGTCAGTAGGTCAAGTAAGGGAGAAAGCTTTCAAACATTGTAGAGGTCTTATTTTTTACTTCACCTTTAAAGGCTTTATCAAAGTTTTTAAAAAAAAAAGTTTATGAAACCTGGTCGCAATGTTTCACTCTATAATAATTATCTAGACTAAGTTCGTAACTGGGTCATCAAAGGTTAAGCACTAGGTCAAATCAAAGAAAAACATTGTAAACACTCTAGATGTACATCACGTTTTTCACTTAATCTTTATGAAACTGGGCCAAAATGTTTGTCTCTATAAAATCTAAGTCAAGTTTACAACTTGGTCATCTGCATGGGACTTTAACTTTTTGGTTGTAAAAATCCCTGACCTCCACAGCCCTAGTGGGAACAGCTGATGGTAAAATCTCCGGTATTTCCCTGTGAACCCTGACAACTAAATATTTCCCCAGACGGGGTATTGGTGCGGAGAAAAAATCCCAAAACTTCCCCGGCAGTGGTGGGGAAGCTGGAAGGTAAAAACACAGCTGTTTACCCCGCTGTTTACTGCCCACTCCCGGGGGTGTGGTGGCGGCAGATGGGACCGACTGGTGCATTATAAATGTGAAACTCAGCATTAATGTATCTATAAAATCTAGGTCATATTAACAATTGGGTCATCTGGGGTCAAAAACTGGCCTACAAGGTCACATCAAATGAAAACCTTGTTAACTTCTAGAGGCCACAATGACATTATTAAACTAAATTGTGACACAATTAGTGTCTCTGTAAAATCTAGGTCAAGTTTGGAACTGGGTCATCTGGGGTCAAACACTAGGTCATCATGCTTAATCATAGAAAAACCTTATTATCACTTTCACTAAGTATTATGCTTATCGACTCCTCTCCGTGTTGCCACAGGACACTCTGTGCTAAGCGATGATTTTGACGTACAGAGTCAGCTAGCGATATAAAAATGGGTAGAGACATGAAGGGCCCATGTTGGCCCCATAAATGATAATGTGATATCAACTGTTCAAATATTTTGAAAAAAGGCATTTTTTAAGAAATAGTTACTAAACTGTTGCCATGGCAACGGATTCAGGTAGAGGTTTTTTTCAAAATGTAGAACATTATTATTATTGCATTCTATAAAACGAAACGCTGGACATGCTTTAAAATCGATCGTCGCAAGGGCATGCCAGGCCTGAAATTAAGTGTTGACGTTTCGTTTACGAGAGAAGCAGCGTCATGTCCACTGTTTTTTCGACAAGGAGGTCGCCATATTTGAACCCCCTTGTCACTGAAGAAAACATACTGATGCATGTATTTGAAACATATTAATCAACAAAATCGATTACCAAATGTAATGATGAATTTTATTAGGTTCGTATTATATCAACATTACAAACGATCTTATGGTAGTAATAGAGAAATATATGCATTTTCTGCAGCTGCAATCTAGTTTGTTTACAAATTTCGCGCTGTGTAGCAAATATGTATTCATGCGCCAAAGGTGGTTTAAAATAGTGCGACAGTTTATCTGCGAAAACGTTATGAAGCAATGTTCATAACGCGTTGTTCTTCATGATTGATGATAAAGATAAATATAAAAATCCTTACCAGTTAATTTAAGTCCAATATGAAAGTCAATATCCGCATTTTCGTATTTCGGCAAATTTAGCACATGTTAGCAAATGGATAACCGGAACTGTGTTATGCGGTTCCTGTCAAACTTTATTTTATCTAAATTTCGAACGAAATATGTCTTTTAAAGCAATCCTGAGTGTTTATTATGTATGTATAATAATTGCATCCATTGTTTCCTAATCCGATTGTATAATATCGTTGTGTGATCGTGTTGAAATAGTAAAAATCGATTCAGTACACTCCTGTCAAATCCCCACGAAATTCACGTGCTAAAGTTTCAACACACAAGTAAGTTTACGTATGGTGTAAGTTTACTGCCATATTTGGTTATCGTCTGCTAGTAGTGTTTTGCATGATTTATTAACTTTTTAACTCATACAAAGATCAACTATAGTAAATTCCCATTCTAAAATAAAAAAGGCTAATTGACACACAAAAATAAGTTATGGACCAGTACGACAAAAGATAAAAACGCCTTTTCTTTTGTATGAACAATGTGGGTCTTATTAAAATATGTTTATTAAAGACAGAAAAACTAATGTTTGAAATAATGTTCCCCAAATCCGTTCGTAAGTTGTATTCTTCAATTATTAACTTAAAAATATTTAATCGATTGAGTTTTAAGTCAATATTACTCGATTTAATCAGATATGTGGCGTATTTATTACAAACCAATAACTATCTGGTTCATCAGGCCCTCCATACCCTAAAATATTTAAGATTTATTAAAAGGAGTTGTACACACATACATGTATCATTGATTGCAAGTCATGTTGATGTTTTTATTTGTTCAAAATAAATGCATTTAAACCATTTCAATTTTTAAAAAAGGGCTGGCATGACCTTGATCAAATCTCAGACAACTGATATTTGTCTATTTTTAAAAATAATTTATCAACAAATATCAGTGACTGACATTTTGAAAAGTGTATACCAATTATATAATTATCTTTTACAAATATATTTTGATAACAATAAGGTACAGGAAAAGTATTCAGACAGATAGATAGTGTGAACTTTAAGCAACAAAACGGTGTATGATACTTAGGGGTTATTCTGTAAAAAAGGTATGTAATTCATTGAAGAAAAATACACACTTTTTTCTGTTCAAATGAACCTTAAATATTTTGTAGCAAAAAATAAAAATTATTTATATTTTCAAAATCTTTGAAAGGAAAGGATGTGTGCGTCCATATAATCATAACAAGGAATTATACTGACATTTGTAATGATTTTTTCACTTTGGTGTCTATGGTAACACAGTTTTAAAAAATGTCCAAAACGATTATTTCCGACACCTTGTCTTCTTTTCTAACTAACACTTTACTTTCGACTGCATATCATTCTAAATAAACCATTAGACGTCCCTCAATGTTTTACATTTTAAGTTAATATTGTAACTGTAACCATAGCATCGAAAACAACATTTTGTCGAAATTGTAAAAATATTTTTTCCTGTCATAGTGACCAGGTGAGCTTTTATGATTTTTTGTGTCTGTGGTCTGTCTGTCAGTCTGTCAGTCTTCAATTTCTTTAAATGACTTATTCTCCTAATCTGCCTGGCCAATTTTGCTCAATCTTTGCAGGAATGTTCCTTGGGTGGACCTCTTCCAAAGTTGTTCAAATGGTTCCAGTCTGTTGATTAATGAGGTCATGAGGCCCTAAAAGCTAGCCTGCGATTGTTTTTGGGGTCTGTGTGGTCATGGCCAAGGTGGCTGTTGACTAAACTGGGTATTTTATAATTAAGAATCCTTCCATTGGGTCTTGAGATGTCTTGTTGGACTTTTAAAAGTAAAACTTGTTTTACAAAAAAGTGTAATCAATTGAATTAGATTAAATGTGTAAAAGCAAGATTTTTCATATTTTTTTCAGATAATACTTTAAGTTCTACATAATGCCGACACGTCGTAGATCACGCCAAAAAACTGTGCCATATGTATCGCCTAAGGCTGACCTAAGTACAGATCCTAGAACTGTGCCCCCTGAGAGTGGAATTAGCTTGAAACCAGCCAGAATAGTAGTGGACCAAATACCAGGTAATGCAATTATTATATGATAAATTGCTTGTTGTGGTGTAATATAATCCCAATTACCGGTACTAATAATTCTGACATCTTTTGAATTGACAAGATGCCAGAAATATATCAAATTGGCCTTGTCTGTAGTTAAAATCGAACAGTTTTTAGCTCACAGGTTGAGATTTGTGGTCACATTTCAACCATCCACGATTTCCTGTGTAAACACTCTAGGATACAATTTTGGCCTAATGAAATCATGATGACAGTTGACCACAATGATCATCTCAATGAAATTTAGGTAAAGTTTGATGTTTGGTCAACTAGAGTAAAAAACTAGGTCAAATCATATATGAGGGTTGTCCCAGTAAATAGTGTACTTTGTTAATACTTTTCTTATTTGGCGTCACAGTATCATGATTTTTTTGCCCCCTTATCGAAAGACCAGGAGGCATATAGTTAACCCAAATTGACCGTTTCTTCTTGCCTTAATATGGCTTGCTATAGAGCTTTCAAACTTGCATGGATGTTGTATATGACCACTCTCCACATGCCTGGATCACCTGACTCCATTTTGACCTACACCTTGACCTAATTTTGGACTTAAGACTTATTGAAAGGCCAAATTCTTGGTTAACCCAAATTCACCGTTTCTTCTAGCATTAATATGGCTTGCAACAAAGCTTTCATACTTGCATGGATGTTGTATACGACCACTCTCCGCACGCCTTTATCACCTGACTCCATTTTGACTTTCACCTTGACCTAATTTTGGACTTGGACTTATCTCCCCTTCAGTATTTTTACAATAAGATTTTTCCACAGCGTATCTTTAAAGCCATTAAACATATTGACTGGGAACTTGCAATATAAATAGATGGCAACTTGGAGAAGTGCATTGACAAAGAACCATAACTCTGTTTGTCTTAAATTTTGAATTATCTCCCCTTTAGTATTTTTATAATAAAATTTTGTCCGGAGCGTATCTTCAAAACTATTTAACATATTGACTTGAAATTGGAAATATCAATAGATGGCAACTTGTAGAAGTGCAGTGACAAATAACTGTAAATTTGTCTGTATTAAATTTTGCATTATCTCCCCTTTAGTGTTTTGTATAGTCAAATTTTTCCCCGGAGTGTATCTCCAAACTATTTAACATATTTCCTTAAAACTTGATATATAAATACATGGCAGCTTGTAGAAGTGCAGGGACCAAGAACCATAACTCTGTCTGTCTTATCTCCCCTTTAGTATTTTCATAATAATTGTTTGTCCGGAGTGTATCTTCAAAACTATTTAAGATATTGACTTGAAACTTGGAATATGAATAGATGGCAACTTGGAGAATTGCAATGACAAAGAACCATAACACCTGTATCACCAGATCACACATGAAGTCCATCAAGGCATTGCTTTCAAATGTGGCATATTCGTTTACCATAATATTAGCCCCTTATAGTGTCAAATACACTATCAAAAAATGAATTATGGCCCTTGATTGACTTAGATTTTTATGGACATGGCTTTCACGGGGAGGTAAGCGTTTATTGAACGCAGTCTTGTTTGTAATTACCTTTATAAGTCATTGTGTATCGAAATCGCATGTGAAAAGTATACGGTTATACTTTTTGTGATTGATCTGGGGTCAAGAGTTAATAGGTCACTAGGTAAAATCATAGAGAAATCTTATGTGGACACTCTAGGTCACAATTTGGCTGGATCTTTTTCCCAAAAAAGCCAGGAAAAGCCCTGATATTAATAGTTATTTTGGGTAAAGAATCTAGGTCATTTTGGGGATAGAACAGTCTTGTTTATTCTCAAGGCCCTGCTCAAACTCGAGATGTCGGACTGCCATTGAATGGTAAACAGGAAGGTGAAAGTCAACATTTACGTAAGAATGAGCTGAAAACAGCACCTCTATCTAGCAATGAGATTTTTTCAACAAGTAATAAGTCGACTAAGGATGTCCTAATTAGTACCAAGTCAACAAAAGATGTGCAAACAGGGCCACAAGATCTGGACCTAATGCAAGAGATGGAGATGGAAGCTATCATGCAGATGACAGATGATGATATAACTGATGCTTTTAGAGATGAACGTGACCTGCAGGTACATGTATAACCCTTTCAGCCTTCAGGGGCCTTATTCCACCAACATTTTAAGACTGAAACTCAGACTTAGACTTGAAATTGACAAAAGTTATAACCACTACCATTTGTTTGCAATAAGAAGTATCCATGTGAAATTTTATCTGATTATTTGTAGTTATCCACAAAACATGTCTAGACTACCCAGAGGGCTTAGTGCAAAACTATGGTATGTGCCTATATAAATTGAGGTGGTTACCATAGTTTTGTACTGAGCCCTCGACCCATTTATATCAAAATCGGTACATGTATAACATGAGAGCAAATAGAACATTTGGTAATATAAAGTCTAACTCTGTGTATTAGACTTACAATGTTGGTGAATAAAGCCCCTGGGGTATACTGGATGCAGCTTAATATTTAATATCTCAGGTCCAGTGATCTGTCAAATCTTCAGCCAATTTTCAGTTTTGAGTACCTAGCTAGGGAATAATTCTCATAGAATTAGAAGGTCATAAGTAATATTTTAACTTAGGACCTTATAAGATTGATACATATTTGAAATCTGCATCTTAACTTAAGGCGCTTCTTGTGAGCCTTTTTTCATAAAAATCGGAAATTGTCATGTTGACCAAACTGCATCTGAAAAAGCTTCTATTTCCATAAATAAAAAGTAATTTTCAGACAGTTTTTTGTTTTTCAAAATTTGATTTTGTACTTTCTACCATCTCATTCTAAGCCAGCGAACTGATGCTAATTTTTTTTTACTTTGGTATAATGTTGTCTGGGAACGAACCGGGAACCTTCCAAACTGGAAGTGGGTAGTGTACCATGGTAAACTATATTCTCTTTTGACCACAAGTAGTAACTGAATGTGTAGATATTATATCTAGATATTCAATGTGGTGAATCATCTGTAAATTAAATTACTTTAAAATCATTAATTTTCGTGGGGGATTTAATTTCGTGGATTTCGTGGTTCACATAAACCACAAACTTTAGTCCCAACAAACATCAATTTTGATCATTGTTTTATTAACTCAAATGCAAAATCCACGAATTCAAGTCCCAACGAAATTGTCTTTTTTACCAAAACCACGAAATTTCGTCCCAACGAAATTAAATGATTTTACTGTTATTGTTTTTATGTAACTTTAGGTACTACCAATTGGCAGTCTGGTATGGGCTAGATATAGTAAGCTTTGGTGGCCTGCCATATTGATCAAGGGAGAAATGGCTGGTCAAGCAAATGCTGATGATAGATTTACATGGTTGATGTGGTTTGGTGATCATAAAATATCTAAGGTAGGTTGAGTCAGGGGTTAAGGTAGGTTGTGGCAGGGGTTAAGGTAGGTTGAGTCAGGGGTTAAGGTAGGTTGAGTCAGGGGTTAAGATAGGTTGTGGCAGGGGTTAAAGTAGGTTGTGGCAGGGGTTAAGGTAGGTTGTGGCAGGAGTTAAGGTAGGTTGTGGCAGGGGTTAAGGTAGGTTGTGGCAGGGGTTAAGGTAGGTTGAGTCAGGGGTTAAGGTAGGTTGAGTCAGTGGTTAAGATAGGTTGTGGCAGGGGTTAAGGTAGGTTGTGGCAGGGGTCAAGGTAGGTTGTGGCAGGAGTTAAGGTAGGTTGTGGCAGGGGTTAAAGTAGGTTGTGGCAGGGGTTAAGGTAGGTTGTGGCAGGAGTTAAGGTAGGTTGTGGCAGGGGTTAAGGTAGGTTGTGGCAGGGGTTAAGGTAGGTTGAGTCAGGGGTTAAGGTAGGTTGAGTCAGTGGTTAAGATAGGTTGTGGCAGGGGTTAAGGTAGGTTGTGGCAGGGGTTAAGGTAGGTTGTGGCAGGAGTTAAGGTAGGTTGTGGCAGGGGTTAAGGTAGGTTGTGGCAGGGGTTAAGGTAGGCTGTGGCAGGGGTTAAGGTAGGCTGTGGCAGGGGTTAAGGTAGGTTGAGATGGAGGGGTGCTCATAATAGCCCTCCCTATGCAATGGCCATGCTTTTCATGCTACCAATTAAATGCATCTTGACAAAATGATTAGTCTGCAAACAGGGAGTTAATGAAATGAAAAAGTTCAAAACCTACCTTGTTATGCATATTTTACATGTTTGAAAACTTGTTTACATGTTCATTCACTGTTTAGATTGGGGTAGTACAGTCCAGTGAGGATAAAAATCCAGTGACGCAGTGGAACAATCCACTTGTACGCAGTGGAACAATCCACTTGTATGGTGTGAAAACAAGTGTAAAAGCTTATACCAACAGTTCAATACCTAACTAAACTCTACCTGCTTAAGCAATGGTTTAAATCTTTTAACGATGATGTCACTGTCAGATTACCCTAGCTGGACTATATGTAGATGGTCTTTAGTGAAAATCTTGAAGGACCAGTTACTGTTTTATTTAAAAAAATTACGTTTCTTTGCTGGGGGACCAGTGACCGAAAATAGTTAGTGTCAAGCCCTGTGATTTCAAACTTATACAGTATATGAATTTAGAATTTGAAACCATTTGCACGAATTGGTGAAATTTAATAGTTTCCCTAAATACTCTATAAATAAATAATTACTGTAAAAGTTACTTGCCCGCATCAACAATAACTTGTCCCAGACAAGTGCTAATTTTGTGGAATAGTAATGTCATGTATTGTTATTACAGGTTCTCAGGAATAAAGTTGTGAGCTTTGCATCACATGTGCAGGATTACTTCAGTGAGGCACTCTCCAATAAACATGAGGCTGCTGTTGTTGAGGCTTTAAAGGTAAGACAATAGACAATACAGTTACGTCTTCTATTTACGCATACATATTACTGGGGTGAAGATTGGTGATTTTTTGGGGTGAGTAGAACAGGCAATGTTATATACCAATATGTTCGCCTATGTCTGTAGTATATGGAAATGCCGCATAAATCTTCACATCACATGTTGAACTCTACAAATAAATATGGTCCTTTGTTCCTTTTAGAAACCCCATAAATTAAATCTTGTGTGTTGAACTTGGATAATATTTCTTCAAACCTTCGCTGATGAACGAACCCTACGTATATGTGACTGTAAAGGATGGATTTTTTGCTGCAACATATTTTACCAGAATTTTAGCCTATTTCTATATACCCCATAACACATAGCAAAGTGTCAAAAATCGTACAATTTTACTTCCATAAATGTTCCAGAAAATGCCTTGAAAAAACACATTCTGCCTGGAAAAAAACTTGAAAAGTACTTGAATTTGGATATTGTGTATGAACCATGAATAAAGTCAACTCTCCTTTCATAATTTGAAATCTTCATGAAACTTGGTCATAATGTTGTTCTCATTAAATCTAGGTCAAGTTCGAAAAGGGTCATGTGGGGTCAAAAACTAGGTCACTATGTCAAATCTTAGAAAAACCTTGTGTACACTCCAGAGGTTATCGTTTCCATCCAATATTCATGAAACTTGGTCATAATGTTGTTCTCATTAAATCTAGGTCAAGTTCAAAAAGGGTCAGGTGGGGTAAAAAACTAGGTCACTATGTCAAATCTTAGAAAAACCTTGTGAACACTCCAGAGGTTATCATTTCCATCCAATATTCATGAAACTTGGTCAAAATGTTGTTCTCCACTAAATCTAGGCCAAGTTCGGAAAGTGTCATGTGGGGTCTAAAACTAGGTCACTAGGCCAAATCTTCCAATTACCTTGTGCACACTCCAGAGTTGCCATTTTGATCCAATCTTAATGAAATATGGTCAGAATGAAAGTTGTATTGATACCTAGACCAATGTGCAACAGGTGAGCTACCCTTTGGGCTCTCGTAATTTTTCCTATAGGTGTGTGTAGATCGTTTTGGACTCAAAGTTGATGGTTACAAGTTAATCAAACGATGGGGACAGAGTGATGTTGGACTAGCCACGTTTCTGAAAACCAATGATGATCCATTTAAACCATTGCCTGGTAAGTTGATTCTTACAATAGCTTCCTTGCAGAAAACAATGGCTGTGACAAATGTGAAACAAATATGTATTGAATATACATCAAATGATGGTGTTCACCGGTGGCGTTCGTCACATATTCACCACAGACAGCCCTGTTCATCACATATTTTCGTCACGCGCGTTTGTGGCAGAACTAATTTGCATCCGAAGAATTAATACGAAATGAATATGTGACGAATGCTGAAACTGCATTCACCATATATTCACTTCATATTTATAACATATTCACCGCAGACATTCATCAGAGGTAGGGCTGTAATTGTATACTGTGGTTCACAAAACACCAGTCCCACACAGTTTTCGTTACAAGACTTGTCAATTTTGGTACGATTCGGCATACGCTTTTTTATGAGCAAAATAATATTCAAACAAAAACGTCTGACAGCCTACTAATTATACGTTCAATTACCATGTAACACTCGGTTTAATTGTATAAGATATATTTCATATCGTCAAAATTCTTTAATATAGTTGATAGGCACATAATAATTGCTGTTATAGAAGAAACAAATTCATTTTCACTTAAACATTGAAGTATTTAGGCTGCTGTTAGAGAATATTGTATCATACCTAAATATATTGAACCATGGGAAATTGACCGTATGTATCATATCGTGAGGTAAGCGTGCTGTTACACCCCTTGTCAGAAGGCATTTATTTCTGTAACTAGTTGATCAACTACCTATGTATTACTCTCCTGTAGCTTGCAGGGTTGTAGAATTCCTCTGTCTTGGGATTTTTAACCTTTGAGCAAGTGAATTTTTCCATTGCACTTGCCAAAGTGCAAAATGATCATGAGAAAAAATATAAAACTTTCCATTTTATCTATACACAAAAGTGAATCCCTTAGTCCTGACTGAAAATTATTTAAATATCAGATACACATTACTCCCAAGCTTGGTACAATAAATGAATGATTGAAACTGAACTTTTGTTGCTTTTTGTGTTTTCCTGGGCAAGTAGATGGAGTCTATGAGCAAGTGGACTTTTCAGTCCATCTTGCCCATGAGCAAGTTGTTGTATACTAGTAAGTTGTACATAATGCCAGGAACTTTAGGTCAGATAATTTTTCCAGGGTTATCCCCCTTGGCTGGAGACGTAATATTTCATTGTCATTACCTTTATTGTTTTGAATTCCCATAGAAACAATCCATAGCTAATAATTATACAGTACAACCTCTCTAGAGTGGCCCTCTGTAGAGCAACACCCTCTCTGTTACAACACCTTCATAATTTACATAAACTGATTATTTTAAACAGTCTTTGAAATTAGGATTTGAAAGTACTGGTCCGAATCAGCAAAATTGAATAGTTTTACTCTACAGTATTACATGATTACTGCAAAAGTTACTTGCCCGAATCAATAATTACTAGTCCCAGACAAGTACTAATTCAGATGACAGTTGATAGTTACTATAAGATTAACCTGTAGAGCAACATTCTCTGAACAACGGCCAATAATAGCTGTTTGCAGGTTGTTGTTCTACAGAGGTCTTACTGGATACCTGGTGTCCATTGTCTAAGCAAAGCACTGCATAGTGCTTTCCACGGGAGGTAATTCATGCTTTCTATGTTTAATTCAACGTGCGGTAACTGAATTAAGGCACTCGTAGTGCTTTGCTTAGGCAAAGGACATCAGATGTGTAATATGGTTATGTATATTTTAGGATCAGAGTTACCGCCTGATGTTAGAGATATATTAAAGGATCTACGAGGGGCAGCCAGGGAAGTGTTCGAGTCTGATTCGGAGGAAGACATGGAGACGGAGCAACAATCTGGACCTCATGTCCCACCAGATATTTCTTCTAAAGGTGAGGCAGGCCTAGGGAACACAAAAGCACACATAAAATGTGAAAGAGCTGCAAATTATCTGTTTGTTACCCCCCAGCATCTACTAATGAAGGACATGTATTGTTTCTTTCCTGTCCATGAGAAAATGTCACTAAAACGTTTTAGTTGTATTTGATTGGCTGTGGTTATGAGTAAAATCTATACACTGACTGGTTAGGACCTACTAGTTACACAATCATTGAAACTTCTTGTATGAATTTCATCTTTGCAAAGATGCTTTAGGTGAAAACTTTGGCATTGCTTTGCTGGAGCCTTATTCACCAACGTTGTAAGTCTAAAATATAGACTTAGACTTTACATTGTCAAATGTTCTATTCACTCTCATGTTGTTATAAATGTTCAGATTTTGTTATAGATTGGTAAACATGTTCAGTGGGTAACAACAAATAGTCAGATAAAATTTCACACAGTTAAATCGAATTTCCAGTGATTATGAATAATGACATTTTTAAGTCTAAGTCTGATTATTACACTTACAACGTTGGTGAATAAGGCCCCTGCTTTTATTTATAGACAAACTGCAAACAGGAAGCTATAATAATTACCAGAAACAAAACCTTCCTCCTGTATGAAATGTAGGGTATTTACGTCTATCGTTAACAAGCATGGAAAATCATATTGCAACATATTGACTTAAACTTGATGGTTTATTTCTCTAATTGAAATGATTATACAATTATGTGTTTACAGATTTCTGTATGGTGTGTTGTTGCAAGCAGGAAGATATTGTAGATGAACATCCCTTGTTTGAAGGTTCTCTCTGTGAGAAATGTAAGGTAGGTCAGTGTTTATGTTCAAATTTACCAACCAAATTTAAATGAGAATCGTTATAAACATAAGCTTGTCCATCATGTTTAACTGGGTTAGTTCCCTTCTTAATATCATCTAGGTTAACAAAAGGATTTATCATTTATTATACACCCTTTAAAGATGGTTCAAATTACGGAAACACCCTAAGCCAGGCTGCGTTTAGTAATTTTGTGATGACTTCAATTCAATCAGTGTTCATCTGATTGTAGATGTTATTATAGCTTGAATTTGGCTTTTCATGCAGTAAATTGTATTTCTATGATGATAATATTTATAAAATACAGAATTCTGCTTTTTCGTCAAAACGGCACAAATTCCCCTACTTGAGGGCCCCTGTCCCTACAAAATCTAGTAAGGGCCCTGTCATTCACCTTGGCCTCCCCCCATGTATTGTGACATGGTAATTAACTGTTGTTTGTTATATATTTTGTTTACAGGAAGTGTTGGAGGAAAGATTGCTTGGACTAGGTAGCAATGGCTACTATGTAAGTATATTTGCCTTCATTTCAATGTACCAAACATCAAGTAATTATGCACCCATTCTTTGATGAGGGGGTTACCCCCATTCTTTGATGAGGGGGTATATTGTTTTTCACTTGTCCATCGTTCTATAGGTTGGTCAGTCAGTAGTGAATGTTTGCCCTAGGTTCTTTAAACTTTACATGGGTTGACCAAGAACAGTAGATGACCGCTTTTGTTCTAGATTATTGGCTGGATGACACAAGTTCATACATGCCATGTTTTCCTGAAGCCTATGCAGGAGATTGGTGATGGAAATGCAGGAGATTTCAATGAAATGCAGGAGATTTTTCTTGCTCAAACTTTAAACTTAAATAAATGAAGTTAATATGCAGTGTTCACTTATTTTACTTGTAAGTCATTACCATGCATGCTTCATAAAGCTATTTAAATTAATGTTTGTTATCATTTTTATCATGCAAACCAAAATGCCAAGGTTTCAGTATTCCAAGAAATGCAGGAGATTTGATCAATTTGCCTAAAATCATGCGGGAGTAGAATCTCAAATGCAGGAGACTCTTGCATGATGCAGGAGATCTGGCATGTATGCAAGTTTGTCTGCTCTAGTTCTCCTTTACCATTGGTTGGATTTCATGACGGGGGGATTTGTGGTTCACCTTTTAACCATAAAATTAAATCCCAACAAACACTAATTTTGACCCTTGGATTTATCACCAGAAATGCAAAATGGTCTTTTTACCAAAACCACGAAATTTTGTCCCTTTGCAATTTAAATGATTTTACAGTATTTCTGGAGCTATGGACCTTTGTGGGAGATGCAAGTTTTATAAATACCTTTTTTCATTATTTTCTTAATGTTTCTGTTGTAGATGTTTTGTACAGTGTGTTGTGCTGATGATCCAGGCTATTTTTGCTGCCAGAAGAATTGTGGAAGGTATATCTACATTGTTGTCAAATTTTAATGGAAGGGTATATTAATGTAGTAAATTCGACAACAACACATACAATTTTTAAAATTGAATTACCACTAATGTTTCGGCATTTCACCTTCTTCAGAGTTAAAACAATGTACTGTTGTCATGACGTTAACGTAACCTCTTGTTTGGCCTATTGTTGTAAGGTTTGTGGGGGATGATTCTCCGACCCCCACAAAACCAACAGACGGGGACAATAAATGGGGTTACCCTTGTGGGCCCGAAACTGAAAAAAAAACAAACAAAACTTTTTTTAATGGAAGGGTATGACATGTCTAGTCCTGGGAATCAAACTCAGATAGCCATGGCAGGTTACATTACATATCCAGTGCAATAACTACTGAACCACAGGCTCAGCTTAGGTGCTAATGTTGGTCCCCCTTCAGAACATCAGAATGTATAAACACGATAAGCATGTGATAGATATCTATTGATTGTTATGAGCATTAGGAGGTCCGCTGCATACAGTATATTTACAAATAGCTTGACTACGGTCAACCTTGATAAAATCGATATTGAAAAAAAATTTTGATTTTGTTTCAAATGTAATTTTATTTATACTTTCAGGACTTTCTGCTCCAAGTGTTTAAAAACATATCTTGGTTATAATTCAGTGAGGAAAGTAAGTTTCTTAATATCAATTCTCAGTTAAATCTGGAGGTCCCTTGTTCGAATCTTGGCCAGATTGTGGACCATAATGAAAATTGGTTTACCAATTATGTTATCCACTGAAAATAAAGACGTTTTTATTATTAGGGAACTGAAATTGTTTAGTGTTCCTGGTAGCACACAACTAACTCTTCTACTTCATCAAAAACACTGGGCCCCTTGGAAATAAGTATATTTAACTTGCATTTTTATGAGCTTGCCCTCTGTCAGTCATTCTGTCCATCAGGTTGTCAAGAATCTTCATCTTGCCATGAAGACAACAGTTTCAAACCTAGTTTGATCAAACTTGGTATGTTCATAGAAGTCAATAAGGAGATACTGCACATTTAATAAAGATTATTTTTTTATTCTGACAAAAATTGTGGTTGCTATGGACAAAGATCTAAAATACACACATTGAAAACCTGTACTAAATCTCACGACATCTCATGGAAAGTCTTCTGAAATCTTGCAAAATTTTGTTTGTTTTTAATACCTTGTATTGTCAGTTTTAATATAAGTAAGAAACAACTTATAATTATATGCAATAGATTTATTTTTCAGCTTTAAAATGATACCTCATTTATTGAAATCAGTCTAAGAATAAAACAGTAGATCCCGAAGAGCCAGACCTACTCTCATTTTAATGAAAATTCAAAGTTTATCTAAAAATACCCAATTCGCCTTACTGGTGTTTTCAAATCCTAATATATTAGATGTATTTTAAATGAGGTAGACAAAAATGGTTTAATGCAAAATAACTGAATCTGCTGCATGCTATTTACATAACCCGCAATTTTCAATTGAGTGTCCAATCTGTGTATTTTAGGTCTTTGCTATGGAGATGAGAATAGTGAAAATATTTTTTTTTTAAAGGTCATTGCTTCAAACTGGTAGAGGACTTTGTATTGATTGCAATTCTTCAGTGGCTTGCTCAAAATGACCTTGTTGTTTTCAGATAAACAAATTGTTGCCATGGGAATGCCTTCTGTGTAAGCCATATGATCCAGAGACGCACGGTGTGTTACACCCTAGAAATAACGGGCAACAACAGCTCGTCAAGTTCTTCAATCCTGTCGGTATAACGGTATGAGTTAGGATAAAATAAAATAGTGAAATTGAACCACTGCAAACACAGGTTGAACTATTTTTTTTTATTATTATACCATATTTATATAGCCCTTTTTTCATGTATACACACGTAAAAAAGTGTTCATTTATTTATTTGCAATGGTTCGTCTATAAACGGCTTCATCAGGTGGTGTCAATAACAATCTTTTTCAATAACAATTTTTTTTGATAAAAAAATATATCCCTTTTGTATTAATGGTATGATGATTGATCATAAATCGCTGGCTTAGAATGAGGTCATAAATACATAATTGATAATTGAGAGAACAAAAAACTGGCTAAAAATTTACTCTTTACTTATGGTAAATCAAGCTGTTTCAACTTCAGTTTGGTCAACATGACAAGTTCCAATTTTCATGAAAATAGGCTCATACGAAGGGCATTACTTGTAATGCCGATTTTAAATATGAGCAGTTCTCCAGGAAAACCGGGCTTAGCTTAGTGACAAAATTGTGAAAATATTGATAATATATGGCTAGAAAGAGGAGACTCTTGTGAACAGTTTCTGAAAAATTGAACAGATCATTCCGTACACTTACAAAGTTAAAGGCTTTTTAAACCAACCACTGCCGCTTACTTTTTGAGTGACGTCACGAACGTCATTCTTTACGTTTTTGACGTAACGTCAACTGGCATTTCAAAGATCCAGTAACTGCTAAATTTTTGACGAAAGCTATTAAATTTGTGGCACATTTTAGAATCATATTCTTATTTTAATAAAATGTGTCCAATTTGTGAGTGCTTGTTTACAGAAAGAAATAGCAAGTGTTTTTAGCCACCTAACCCTTGTTTTCCTTGATTTGAGTACGTTTTAGAAACCGATCACCATAGCAACGACAGAAGTTATTTTAACAAAATTTTAAAGAAAACTTGAAGCTCATGGATAGTACTATACTATCCAATTACTTAAATATAAAATCAAAGGACATTATTTTTTTCTCATTTTTTGACATTTTTCTAAACCTTATTGCATAATTACAATACAATGTCATTAAGCCCGGTTTTGCTGAAGAACGGCTCATATGTATGAGTCTTATATGACCTTCCCAGTCTAAACCAGCAATATATAGTGTAAGGTGGATGAATGCTCAAAGTTGCCCTTGTTTACCTTTAGTAACCACTGGTTGGATTTCAATGAATCTTCACATGAATATTTGTACCATGCCTAAGAAGTGCATAATTTGTAGCAGGTTATTATAGCCTGTCAGTGTATTATTTTGAGGTTTTGCTAAGACAAAACAATTACTCTATTGGTGGTCAAGGATTTTTATACGCCCGTTTTGACATAATATGGGCTTTTATTTCATAATCAATATTTTTTGTCACTACCTGTACGAAATGATCCGCCCAGAAATTGGGCGGAATTTAAAAGAAATTCCGCCAGGAAAAAATGTGAATTCCGCCTAACATGTTCGGGTTACATAGTATAGTGTATTTGGGGCGGATTCCAAGCGGAAAACGAGGCGGAATTGGGGCGGACTATGCAAATGAGACGGAATTCTTTGCAGGCGGAATTCTTTTGCGGGCGGAAATATTCTGCAGGCGGAATTATTTTACAGGCGGAATTAGGATGAGGCAATTTCCAGGCGGAAAACGATGCAGAATTCGGGCGTAATAAGCAAAAGAGGCGGAAATATTTTGCAGGCGGAATTACTAAAATTTACTTTGCAGGCGGAATTTCGGGTCAGGCGGAAGCATGGTTGAATTTTACTGCAAAATAATTTCCCTCTGAAATGACTTAATCCACCAAATTCTGCTGGAGAGCTACTGAAATTGTACATAGCACAAAAATAGTTCATGCTTAATTCATTTAATTACTAATCAATGAGCGTAAAACTAAAAATATCAAGAACTGCACATGATAATATAGTATTTAAGTCTAATTGGCACATTCATTATCTCATCTTATTTCTTTAGTTTTTTCAATTGCTTTCTGGCATAGTGACTTCTTTCTGTGACGGCGTCATTTAACATTTTATCAGGAAACGACACTCCTACATTCTTCTTACACCATGAATGCACATATTCTGAAAATAAAGAATATGAACCGGACTCAAAACTGACTTTAAAACTTTGGATGGAAATGTAAAGTGATGGAATTTTTTCAGAATGGACTATACTGTATGGGTATATAATCACCATGTATATTTCAATGAGGTGTATATTTCAATGAGGCTACCATTATTTACTTAAACTTACTTTCAAATTGATAAAGTATATGAATATAATGGAGTGATGTAATTGAAGAACCACTATGAATCCTCCCATAATCATTTTTTACAAATGAATTGCACAGGAATATTAAAATAATATACAGTAAATACTTCTTTAATAAAACATGACTTGGAATTTATTACTTTAATCACTGGTTAAGATTATGGTATGCATGTTCTAAATGATAAGAGTGTGAAATTGGGCGAAACATGATGAACTGTTAACAGAGGAAAACGACAATCCATACCCTTCAAAACTCGTATCTTCTCTGCGTTCAACACTGGTTTATGTTCATCACCTGGTCTAACCCTACCAATGCCTAATCCCCGTGATATTGCCATCTCTTCTATGGAAAATACTGCCCCCATTAAATTATACATCAGTTGGAAGGCAGTATTTCCTTTCTTTTGTGTTGCTGTAACACACGCTTTCCTCAATGCCAGCCTACACACCACAATATTGCTGGTTGGTAGCAGCTTGACCTACAGAAAAAATAACGATTAAGTTATACATAATTGTTAAAATCATACAAAAAGTCACTTATTCATCATGACCTATCCTTTGATATCGACTTAATTAAGCTAGGTTGTACTTTTTATAGAAGACTTAACATTAGTCAAAAGTTGTTGACTTTTTGGAATATGTTTAACTTGATTTTACCTGACTTATGGGCGAGTATATACGGTAGTTTTTAAGTAAAATATTTCGATGAATTAAATCACTCAAATCCGCTTAACTTTAGAGTGCAAGTATTGACGATCCATTTATCTATCGATTTTGCACATATAGATGAACCTGTAACAGACCCATCAGTCATCATGTTCACTTATTTAACCATTCTACACTGTGTATGAGGTATAGATTCAGCTTATGAAAATAGCAGCTTTGGTTTGAGTTCTGACTGTACTCATTTTGACAGTTGGTAAACTTCCATTTAACCCATGAAAAGTGTTTTGTACAGAAAATGAGAATTTTGGGTGCTTCCATTTATTTACCCATGTATCAGTATTTCAAAATGTGAATTGATAATCGATTGGCTAAAAAATATTGTAGATACATCGATATCATTTCTGTTGATGACAGTTAACAATTTCACTTACATAGAAAAAACTGTCATGATAACTACTTGAATAATTATCATATAAATGTATAATGGTTACAGAAAGTTAGTCACATGGAAATATTGACTTATTTTGCAAATTCACCAATTCCACTAATATTTCATTTAGCATAAATTTCTACTAAGTATTTAGTAAAGAAATAAAAAAATCACTAATTTCTCTGCACATCAAAAGTTTTAATGTCCAAAATTCAACTTTGATCACTTTTTGACATGCGGAAATATCCATTAATGCAGTATACAGAAAGACATTTACCTGATCTGCACTGTCTGGTGTAGAAGGAGTAACACTGTCTGGTGTAGAAGGAGTAACACTGTCTGGTGTAGAAGGAGTAGCACACATTGCTGGCTGCTTTCTCGGAGATTTCCGAACTGGCGTCAACTGATCTTCTCTGTAGGGTTTCGAAGGAGTAGCATCGGTGATTTGCTTCCTGGGAGATTTCCGTAAAGGTGTCACCTAAGTACCAATAACCACCAATGTGTGCAGACATGCTTTTTTGTGCTCCTCAAAAACAGTGATATATAAATGGATTTAATATAGATATTTTGGATATTTTTATATCTGTGGACTCCTTAGAATTTTCTTCATTTAATTACATTGTTTAAAATAAAAACTGTTATTTGTAAAAGAAGAAATCAGAGAAAAACTAATTAAGAATTCATAGAAGAAAACAAAGGAATATCTTGGACATAAACTATAGTGCATTCCTAATATGGTAAACAACAGATGGTGATAAATAGGGATTTAAATTCTGACAGGCTCAAGTGCTTACAGTAACAATAACAACATTCCTTTAAACCAGAAACAACAGTGGAGTTAATAGGGATATAAATTATAAAAGTTTATGTGCAAACAAATGGATAATCAGTCATCAATTGATATTTAATAGACTTAAGTGATAACAAATACCTACAATCTTACAAGTGTTAATAACATTAACAATGGAAGAAAGTATCTCTTTAGAAAAGTCAGACTTTGAAGGATTTGAAGTTTCAACAGACCATCTGCAGTTACAATGCAACAGTTTTTATAGCATTCAAGCTAATGATGAATGCAATATTTCTATTGTGTTTAACAATAGAGAAATTTGCAGTGAAATGTCTGAGTTACTTCAGGCAAAATATAACATGATTCCAGACAAAGACAATAACGGATTAAGGGTAACAACAGAGATTGCCTCTATGAAGGTAGTGATTACCCTGTATCACACAATGTGCCTACTTGTCCAAGGTAGAGGAACTATTGTCTGGATAAACACTATATTTAAATCATTAGCATCAGACCTTGGATCCGAATCAATTACTGGAAATAGTGACCAACCATCCCATAGAGACGAGTCACAAACATTGCTAAAAACAAACAGACAGCAACAAACAGAAACAAAGGATATAACAGTTGATACAAGCTATGGAAATGACAATAGCAACAACCAACTATCAACATCATCCATTCAGATGCGATCTCCAATCCAGACATCAACACCTTCTGTATTAACCAGCAAGCAAAAACCTAAGAAATCCCTACTTTCGAAGTTCAAAAACCTCACTACATCAAATGATACCAAATACGAGAGGTGTTCAACTTATTTATGAACAGAAAATGAACATCGATATTTTGTTACTCTAAAAATGAAATTGAATAAAAACTTTTGTATTGCGTAAAGTAGTGTATCAAGAAGTTTATATAATAATTGTAAATTGACAATACGTTACGGTTAAATCATAATCAGCATTAGGGTAGACGGTGTTGTTATTTGCGTTTTGAAGGTCCAAAACACGTAATAATTACGTTTACATTTTCCTTCTATAATCGGTGTTTTGTATCAACCAGATGGAAAATTATATTGTTAAAGCATGAGAAGACTTCGACATCCACTGTTTGGTTATAATATATATCAAAGTTATATTCTAAATTTTTTTTATTTGGCGTTGCATATGGTGACTTGAAGGTGAATCCGGACGAAACACTATGTTCTTGGATCAGTCACTAGGAACGATACGTAACACTTTTTCGTTGAAAACCTGATTTGAAACGGTTCGTACATAGACCATAGTTTTCAATTTCGTCAATTTGATATTGATTTTGATGTGCGTATTTCCATAACAACAAACCCAATGCCTTTCCATGAAAACGGCCGCGAACACACAATGCTGGACAAACATGAACTTATCCCTATCCCTGTGACCTTTTCTAAAATAGCATACCATAATCTATCATAACATTCTTTAAGATTTAGCATTGCTTTCCCATAATGAAACAATTTTTCTACATAATGTTGTTTATTTCGCATTTCTAGATTCCAAGACTTTTGGCTGCGAGGCATGTTTTTCTTGATTTTCAGCGTAGGAACTTCGCATTTTCCCAGAACTATGCCTTAAACGTTTTCGAAATAATGTCACTGATAGTTTCTATGGACGCTCCCATCTGTGGTACTATTCCACGTTTTGCTAATGGATTCATCATAGATATCATAAAACCAGTTTAACTTTATAGTGTAGGTTTTGGCAATGTTGGGCAATTTTCAATTTTGGGTGCCATTTCACAATTTCTGGAAACATAACTTTAATAACGCGTCTTACCACATATATTACTGATGTTCTCATTAAAAATGCAAAATAAAAAATTACCAACACTTTCTTGATGCTTATAAAAGGGCCATTTTGCCTTAAAAACAGGAAAAACAACATCATCTACTAAATTGTTGTTTTTAGCTTTAACCAAATGAAATATACAATGTATGATGATCATATGTTCAACTTAAAACATTTTCTCGCATGGTCTAAAAAAGATATTTCAATTATTTTCATTCAATATTGCACAATCGGTGTTCATGCTTTGTTCATAAATAAGTTGAACACCTCTCGTATTTGAAAGAAATGAAAAAAGCTGAGAAGTATGGAGACTATGACTATAAAAATGAGTTGACGGAAAGCTGGCAATCTGGCATATCATTCAAGGTACTGAAAAGCTCGCAAAAACCCAGGCCTCAAATTAACAGGTTCTACGATAATACCAAAGTAAAGGGTACATGTACAAATGAAGGCAATGACTATAAAAATGAGCTAACGGAAAGCTGGCAATCTGTCATATCATTCAATGAACTGAAAAGATCGCAAAAACCCAGACCTCCAATTAACAGGTTTTACGATAATACCAAAGTAAAGGGTATCGGTACGAATGAGAATACTTCCAACACAAGTACAAATGGAATGACAGAAAATGCAACAACAAATGAAAACGTATATATGATGACAACAGCAGAAATAATAGAAATAGAAAACACCATTCCAGACGAAATAAGACCCGATCATGGAATCACTAATGAGACTCAAATGTCTGAATCAAATGGAAATCAACAAAAGAAACCCAATGAAACAACACTGTCTGTCTCATCAAAAGAAAAATCCAACAAATCCAATCTAATAATGATAGAATCAACTGATCCATGTTCACATTCTGCTCAAGCATTTTCCAAAAACAGAAATATCACTGAAGACCCCATCCTAGAAGAAGAAAACAAATCTCTGAAAAAAGAAGTTAATGCACTAGAAAATAAGAATAAAGAACAGTGTAAACAAATTGCAAAGCTGAACAAGGAACTTGAATCATTAAAAGCTAAATCATCTCGACAAGAAAACCGAATTTCTTCACTTGAAAAAGATCAAACAGAGGCCAACCAACTAAATGGAAAATGTCTCATTCAAGAAGAAGAAATAAAACAATTACGAAGTAAGATCACAGACCTGAAAAAGAAGCACACTGATAAATCTGTGCTAAAAGTGAGAGAAGATGAGAGATTAGCAGATATGCAGTCATCATTGAATGAGCTGAGCGACAAAGTATCAATACTAAATGAAGAGATGAAAACACTAAAACAATCAAGTGCCACTAACGCTAAGTTAGGAACTAATATCACAGATCACAGGCCCTCAAAGGACACTCAGAAAATTGTTCAAATAATTGGTGATTCTGTAACAAAAGGTCTAGATAGAAAGAAGATGTCCACACAGCATGTGAAAGTTAACATTAAGTCAAACAGTGGTGCAACTGTGAGTGATATCACTAACAAGATCAAGGATCCAAATCAATGTCCAGTATCAGTCTCAAATGCAGATTTAGTAATACTTGAGGCGGGAATAAACAACATATCGAATGCTGATACACCTGCTAGCATCTGTGAAGACTTTAAAGTACTCACAGATGAAATACGAAATATCAACGGACACACAAAAATTGCAGTACAAGCAGTTCTCCTAAAAAAGAGAGATCTCCTCTCAAAGGATAACATCCTAGAAACAAACAGGCTACTAAATTCGTTCTGCATTGTGAATGGATACACCTTCATTGATCCAAACACAGTATTCAGCAACGATGGAAAAGTCATCCAAAGTCTGTACCATGATGAAGTGCATCCAAACTTTGATGGATCAATTGTTCTGGGAAAGTTTATGAATAGGGAAATAAGAACAGCATTTGGACTTCAAAACATACCCTCCACAGATTCGGTAAATTTTCGGGATGCCAACAATATCCAGAGGAACGAGCACCATCAACACCCCCGGGGTCACCCACATCCATGGAGACCTCCCCATCATGGACCACAGCCACACCGGCCACAATTCATAGAAGCTCACTATCAGGGGCCTCATCTGAACAGGCAGCAAAACTACGGACCACCCCCAATGGAACATCATCCATACAGCATGAACCCGTGGTCTATTCAACCTCACAGGAGACCTCAATGGTAGATGTTGGCGATAAATCATCACAACAAAATAAAGAGACATTCACTAAATTCTTCAATAAACCAGGCTTAAATATCTTTCATTTGAATATTCATTATCTATATCCAAAATTTGACCAGATTAAAATTTTACTACATAATCATGCAGAAATCGATATACTTTGTTTGTGTGAAACATTCTTAAATAACAATTTTGATGACAGTGAATTTCAACTGAATAATTACAATATGCTTCGGAGAGATAGACAGACAAACGGAGGGGGTATAGTGATTTATGTAAAATCTAAATACCATTGTGTGCTAAGAGAGGACCTTGCTAGTGATAATATTGAGGCCATTTGGCTTGAAATTCGGTGCTCAAAACAAAAACCTATTGTTTTTGGATATATCTACAGACCCCCTTCATCAAAAAGTGACTGGAACTATGAATTTGAAAAGAAGTTAGAAAAACTATATACAGAAAACAAAGAAATCATTTTAACTGGGGATTTTAACTACAATTCATTATCATTGGACTCTAATTCGGTGTGGAATAATACAATTAATGCCTTTAACTTGTCTCAATTGGTTGATAAGCCCACCAGGGTAACCACCCAAACATCCACCATTATAGATCACGTTTACACAAACAAGCCATGCAACATAACAGAAATAAATATTCCTCACATTGCACTCAGTGATCACTACCCAGTCTGTTTTACACGCAAATTAACATCACAGAAAGATACCGGTCCATCACACAATTTGATTAACTACAGAAATGTAAAAAACTTCAATGAAACTGATTTCTTATGCTCTCTTGAGGCACAACCATGGTCAATACTTGACATCTTCGATGACACTGATGATGCACTTGATAGTTTTATCAAACTTTATAGTAATGCATTAAATCTACATGCTCCACTTAAACAAAGGAGAGTAAAACACAAAAACTTACCAGACTGGTTTACTCCTGACATTACAATTGCAATGAAACATAGAGACAAAGCCAAACATTCAAATAATACTGACACTTATAGATATTGGAGAAATAAAACTCAATCTCTAATCAAAGAAGCAAAGAAATCCTTTTATTCCGAATCTATTAATAATAACCAACAAAACCCAAAACAAATTTGGAAGAATTTAAAAGATCTATCAGGGAAATCAAGTAAACATCAAAGCAACTTAATTGTTGACGACTCGGGAAATCCTATTCAAGATGCTGATGCAACTGCAGAGTATTTCAATGACTTCTTTGCAAACATTTTCAATAAAGCACCACAACACTGCGATACCATTTCATCAGATGATAAGAATATCTTATATGAATTCATCAAAGATCTTGTATCACCAACAACTTCATTTCACATCCCATTGATTAATGAGAGTTTCATTCTAAAACAACTGAAATCTATGGACTGTAACAAAGCCACAGGCTTAGATGGAATTGGGGCTAAATTTTTAAAATTATCAGCAGAAATCATAACAAAACCACTTACTAATATATTCAATAAAAGTATCTTGTCTGCAACTTTTCCAAACCTCTTCAAAAAAGCAAAGGTTGTACCAATTTTCAAAAAAGGATCAAAATCAGATGCAAACAACTACCGTCCAATCTCAATACTCCCAGTACTGTCCAAAATACTTGAAAAACATGTCAGTGATAACTTGAAAAACTACATTGAAACACATTCTTTGATACACAGCACACAATCAGGATTTCGATCAAAACACTCATGCGAAACAGCTCTTACTGCAGTCATTGATTCATGGATCTCGGCTATAAATGACAACAAACTTGTTGGGACAGTGTTCCTTGATCTCACAAAAGCATTTGACTTACTCAATCATTCAATATTGTTAGATAAAATGAAAGAATATAAATTTGATGAAAAAACACTTTCCTGGTTCACATCATACCTATCAGAAAGAACTCAGCAAGTTTCCATCTCTGGAAAACTATCAGGCTCACGAGCTATAGCATCTGGAGTTCCTCAAGGATCTATTCTGGGCCCAATATTGTTTATACTCTATATAAATGATCTTCCGCTACACCTCAAAAATACATCTACTGACATGTTTGCTGATGACACTACTGTCACTGCTTTTGAACAGTCACTACCAGAAGTATATAACTCACTGCAACAAAGTATAAATATTATCAATGATTGGTGTACACGTAATTCAATGTTGCCAAATCCCCAAAAAACCAAAGCCATGATAATTTCACCTTCAAATACAATCTACAATTCTCTTAAAACCAGCAGTGAGTACGCTCTAACAATGCAAAACCAAGTAATAGGATTTTCAGAGACAGAAAAATTGTTAGGAGTTCATGTTGATCATAAACTAAACTGGCAAACACAGGTTGAACATCTGCTTAAGAAATGCAATTCTTTACTCTACCTTCTTCTTAGAATAAAATCATTCCTAAATAAGCACACAAGAATCCTCTTCTTCAATGCATACATCTTGCCCCATATTGACTATTGCTGCACCATTTGGGGAAATTGTAATAATGAGCTTCTCAATACTCTGTACAAATTTCAGAAAAGAGCTGCTCGTATAATATTAGACAAGGACATAGACACTCCATCACATGATCTCTTTCATGAACTCAAGTGGATGACTATACATGAAAGAATCTATTTCAAAAAAGCCATTTTTGTATACAAATCTATTAACAATCTTTTTCCTGACTACATGTCAAACTTATTCACATTCTCAAATAATCTTTCACTAAGATCCCACTCTCAACAATCCCTTAAGGTTCCAAAACCAAGACTAGAATTTTTTAGGAAAACTCTTGCTTATTCAGGTCCCAAGCTCTGGAACACTTTACCACTACACATAAAACAATCAGAAAGCTTGGGTGTATTTAAAACATCATACCTCAAATGGTGGTTCACTGGTGGAAAAAACTTGATAAACTTGTAAAATACTGTGTATCTATGATCTTTATTCTTATATCACATACATGTAGTATATAAATGTAATTTTGTTCTTTGTTTTATGGATCAACTTCAAATAGTATATAAATGTAAATTTGTTCTTTGCTTTATAGATTAACTTCTCTCAACTGTACTTTATATTGTTGGTCTACTTTTCATTTGATATGTTTTAGTAGATTAATTAATCCACTACTGTTAAATTTCATGTAAATATCTTTCTGTAAATGTTATATTTGTTTCCATTTGTTGTAAATTGTATGTACATAGTTATTGAGGCTCACAGGTAAGACTGGCTTTGCCAACTGTGTTGCCTCATTAAATAAAGTCTTTATTATTATTATTATTATACCTAAAATGTATTCCGTAATTTGTGTTCATTTGACATTCTAGTCTCTGAGTATCAAATGTTCAGACACCATAAGGTATTGTGTTAATTCTACAAACTGAACTGAAAAGGTAATAATTGAATTACCATTATATATATAGTAAAAATGTAGTAGAGTCTATTGTAGCAATGGTGTTATACAATACTAATTGTAACAACATTCATTAAACGTTATAATTCATGTAACAGGTCCGAGTTTATAAACAGTAAACCAACTATTATCAACAGAAAAGTGAACTCTTCCATCAATTGCAACATTGTTTTAATTTGCAGGGAAAAGTCAACCAACCTGTCATACCACTTTTACATGCTTATTACAATTTTATTAACCAAGTTTGAGAACCAAGGGTAAAAAATATAAACTAGAGTATTAAACACTATTTACCTTGTCTGTGTATGAGCCACCTGATGTAGTAGGGGCAGGATCTGCACTGTTAACCAGTATCCTTTGGGATTTCTGTAAAGGCATCAGCTAAAATATTAACAATTATTTTGTGGTTACTTGACATGTATGTGTTTAAAATAAGTTTACTATATAATAAACTAATCCTTTAAAGATCCTCAAAAATGCTGTAAATAAATAATTGCTCAAAAATAAATATTTAAGTGCAGCAAGACTCAGAAATATTGATAATTATTTGTCACAAAGGTTTCATGCTGGAGAAAGATAAGATTAAGTTTATTTCCAATCAGGGGTCAAATAACATGACATATAAATTACACATAAAACATAATGAATTGAAATAATAATTGTGGACAAATGAAATATTAGTTAATACTAATTTATTTTAGGTCAATTAGGAAACAAGTAACCTCACAATTTATATAAATCAATCTCAACACCTCATTCTTGATGGTATATATTGCCACAATGGTATAACTGACAGAAGCCAGCTCAGATTCCCCTTTTTGCTGTATAGCAAGGGAATTACTGGTACAATTTTTATTTCGTCTTTAGTATGACGCGGCTACATATCAAACCCACACTCAAAGTGTAAATTCTTCCTGTAAACTATTGAGGTGGTTAAATGAGATGTTGCAAACATTCAGTTGCCCATACAAAGCTGGAAGAAATTGCACTTCATGTTACATTACCTTTGAAGAACCTGTGATGATGTCTGTACTTGAGACGTTCTGAACCAATTCATTGAAAATACAATAAACAACTGCTTCAATGTTTAGTTCCATTCCAAAATTTTTGTTTATATGATCTTATCACAAATTCCCTGGCACATATTCTTCATGTTCTGTATAATCCATGGCTTTTTTCTGTTTATCATTTTGAATTGTCCTCTCAATTGTCTTGCACCGTGACTGAAAATCAAATTTAACAGTTACATATACAGATATATACAGCTCATTTTAATGCAACTTATTATTATGTTTATGTTAATTTTTTCAATACACATGATATATTTTAGTAGAGTAGAATTTGATTGTGTTTTTAAACAATAGAAGTTAGGTGTAATATAATATCATGAAACTCAGTGTTACATTGGGATGCTGAGTTACATAATGGATTAAATTTATTTGACCAACTCCTCTTAAACTCAATATATTTTACCTTTTAAGGAACAGTATAAATATCTTCAATGTCTACAGTAAACTTTGGTTAGTACTGACTACCACAATACTGAAGAAGCTAAATTCCCGGTCAAGCCTGCAGTCATGCCACACTTGTGTCAGCGGTACCATCTGAGTTTTGACCTGAAATGTATTATAGAAAATTAACTATAAATTATAAATATGACACATTTTTCAACCTGACCCATTGGTTTTATTTCTTCATACTGTTGTACTAATGCAAATTATCTGAAGGTGCAATGCTGTATTTACGACAAATGTACTTTGCAACAATATAAAGAACACTGTGATTGAAAGCCAGCATACTTTTTCCAGTATGCTAAATTGCTGACACACTGAAGTAACATGTGGCTTTCATTTCCCTTAGTCTTAGTGCATTGTTGATTTAGCCAGCTTTAGGTTTGTAATTAAATAATACAAGAAGGCAACACATACAAATTTAATATCAATGTCTGAATTAATTATTAAATATCAACACATCTTACCTGGTGTTTAATTGGGCTGCAATCCTTTTCATTCTGTTCTCCAGGTTTTCAATCACTGATTGGAATAAACCATGGAATGTCTCCAAATTTTTTGTTAAGTCTATTATTAACTGACATAGTTTAGCATCCTGATACAAATAGTTTTCCTGTGATCAAGAATGTTGATTTATATAAGTGCCCTCAGAATAAAAGCACTGCACATACTACACATATTTGTTTTAGTTTGTTAACCATCACACTATAGCGGTCATCCACTATACGTAGCCTCCAAACATTCAAATCTGGTAACATGTATATGGACCAGTCTCCAACCAATGGCTAATCAGTTGTGAGGCACACTTTGGGTGAAATGATCAGTTGGTAATTGTATACATACCAGCACATGTATTATTCTGCCTATTGGTGCCCCTGTACTTGTGTTACTACAATACTACAGAAACTGGCTTATCAGCAAATCTAATTTTAGAACATTCTCACATTGACCAGCAGGGTTTATAGGGGATTTAAATAGCCCCGGGCAGCGGGGCTATTGAAAATACCCAGACCGTTAACAGGCGAACGTGCATATCTTCATTGAGTTTCTGCCAGTACTAATGCTTTCAAAAAAAGTTATTTCCGGTCAAAAATTTCAGGCAGTTTTCCGAGGTGAATGGTCCTTGGAATATAAAAAAAATAGTAAGCTGTAAACGGTTGAGCCTATCGTTCTCTTTCAATTAATTATTATTTTTAAAAAAATGTGTGATAAATAAAACAAACTATTCTTAAAAAACAAAGGGAAGTAAGAAATACCTCTACTCCCCATGACCGTGGACCGTGTCACTAGCCAATTCATTGCAAGCGTTTGCGAGATTTCCAAACGCCCGTTGCACATGGAAGATGTTTTAAGAAACATCAAAAATAAAGACCAATAAAGGTGAAATTTTCATTTTAATAGCCGATTTATCATGACAGTACTCGATCTCCGAGGAAATTGGTCTTTAATAGACATTTTTACGTAGTTTTACAATGATATCAACACTCAGATCATACCAGATGCTTGAACGTAAGTAGGCTACAATTCGTTCCATGTCAACAATGCAAATCAACAATTCTATGTCTCAATGTATAGCTTGTCAAAGCAATGTTTATGAGATTATTTTGTTACTGTCAGTGTGTATAATACTTATGTACCAGTTAGTTTCATCCACAGGACCCCAGCCCCGGGTGAAGGGGCGCTCCGGGATTTTGAGTTGTCAAAATCAACAGCCCTTCAGCCTTTTACGGCCTACAGGGGAAGCTGATGGTAAAATCTCCCGCATTTCCCCTGACATCTACCGGTAAATATTGTCTCTAGGCTATTGGTATTCGCAGAAAAAATCCTAAATTTCCCCTGCCTTGGGGGATAGCTGGATGGTAAAAACATGGCCTATCTGCCATGGATCCCTGTGGTCGGGAGGAACTGTGGATGCAACTGACTGGTGCATTAATTATTTGTGGTGGACAAACTTGGGTACTAGCAGGGTCCATACGTTGTCGCTTATGTAATATCTTCGATAAAGTTTACTTAAGCCTACTTCAGACGTTAATTATCCAAAACAAATAACTATCGCATATCTATTTCAATGGATTGATTCCGGACTGATCACCATCGGTAGCTGGAGTTCGGTTCCTGGGAGTATGAAACTGCGGAGCACAATTGTGTGATGTTTGTTGTGGTCTTGTATGATTGACTAGGCCCCCAATTAACGTCATACGGTGTCGCTTTTGCTATATCTTCAATTTTCCAAGGCTTGAAGCTGATCCGATACTATGGACTGGACGAAATATGGTTACAGTAGGTTTAGAAATTTCCCCTGGACTAATTGAAACTGCTCTCAAGAATACAGTTAGGCCTACAAAGTACAATAAAGGTAAGCAATTGATTTTACTCATTTTGAATCAAATTATGACAATTTCATTTTGAATGTGTTGTGTACAAAAAGATATTAACATTGTACTGCTAGGCAAGCGCTACCAAGTGATTTCGTTAGAAACGGGGTGATTTGGTTGCCCTTTTCAGCGCTATGTACTCGTAACAGTCAGCTAGCCACAAGCGCATGCCGAAATAATAATATATTTTTCACTTTTTCCGATATACAGCAGCGCTTATTTTAAGAAGCTGTTTCTAAGCATAGCGCTCGATAGCGTGACTACTGTGCATCTCACGCAATGTTTGCCTAAAATCGTACATATCTGCGGTCAGGGTCAAACAAAAATTTCACATGCATCTCTGCAGCCGCAAAGCCTAAAGTAAAATAATTTAACTCTATTCGCTTGGGTCAGTAGGTCAAATGCCTTATGTAGTCACTAGGTCACAAATGTGGCCTTATATTCCAAAGCCTTTAATCAGAAGGATATTCTTTTAAAAATCAAGTTCAATATTGTGACATCCGGGGTCAAAAAATGTGTCACTAGGTCAAGTCCTAGAAATTTCTTGTCACGGTAGACAATAGAGATAAAAATGTTGGTCTTTTCTTGATGAAATTTCTACAGAATAAATTATTTCATTATAATCTAGGTCAAGTTCAATTATAGGTCTTCCGGACCGGGGTCCCTGATTTTTTGGCTACCCGACTTCCCGATAATCGCTGATAATTGTGGGACTGACGATCTGGCGGACTAAAAAAAGTCGGTCTGACTGTCAGATGGACTTTTTTCTGCTAAAATCAACAAATGCAGTTATTCCCTTTTAAGGCGGCGTTTACACATTAAAAGAAGGTTTTCCTTGTTTCCAAGTCCTTTTATCATGATCTCAGTGTAAGACTTTGTTTTTCCGGTTGTCATTTACCAATAATTCAATCGTTTTAATGCACAAAGTTTCCCCTTTTCCCTCGCGAAATCATCGAGACTCAGAGCTACAGATAAGGTTTTGGACCAATGAGTGATTCACTCCCACATCCAGACTTTAATGAGTGAAATCACTCTCAAGAAAAAACTCAATTCTTTTCATTTAAGAAGAAGAGTGACACTGCAAAATTCTTCAATTTTTATTGAATTTGAATAAACAAAATAAAAGAGCAACAAAATAAAATAGCACCACAGAATAACACTACTCGTGTTACAGTACACTAATCAACAGTAACTGTTCTTATGTTATGTCTATGGACATTTTCCCTTAGCTGAGCCTGATGATCTTGGCTTGTACTGCTGAATTAGTCTCCCTTTCCTTCGTTTCTTCTCTCTATACCAGGATTTTACAGCAGCTTCTGGGTCGTAAGTGGTGAAGTCACAACCACACATCTGAATCTGCATCAGATTATCCAGACTCTCTTCCTTCAGTGAACTTCTGTACTTGGTCTTTATCCTGTTTTGGTGGCTAAAGCTCCGTTCACACACCACACTAGATACAGCAATAGACATAGCTATTTTACACAGTTTAGCAATTTCTGGCATGACTTCTTTGTGGACTGTCAAAACCCTTTTACACACGGTCTGTGTTTGCTTGTCTTTGTAAGACCCTTTCAGCATCCCTTTTAACAGAGGCCACTCCTTTTCAAGCTTATTTCTATCCAAAAGTGGAGCCAACTGGTTTTCTTCCACATGGTCATCTTTAGTCACTTTTGTCGTCTTTCCTTCCCCATACAACTCTGCTATGGATCTTGGAGCATCCTCAACTTCTTCATTTTCTGCAGCATTCTGGACATCAGGCTCTAATAGAACACTCAGATTTGTGAAAATCTCACTATCAGATTTCCTAAATCTATGCCTTATATTTTTCTGTAGACTAGTGACATAGTTTTCTCTTAAGTTAGATAATTGGGTGTCTATCTGCTCAGAATAGTAGGTCAGCTTTTCTTCATTCATATACGCTGACATTTTCTCATCTTCAGCCTTGAATTCTACCCGCGTTTTCATTTCCTGCAGAGAATCCCCATCCTTAGTTTTAATACTGTTCAGTTTTTCAACTGTTCCATCAATCAGTGGCTGGATTTCACTAAAGCCAATATTCTCTTTCTGCATACTTAGACTCAGTGAAGCAACTATTTCATGAGCATCCAGCATGAAAGCCACTAACATCACTGTCTTGTACCTTACAAAATACTTATACAGTCCATGAGCTTGTGAGTTCTTTTCAGCAGCAAAAGCTGAGAGAGTCAACAAAACTGATCCATATGATTCATACACTGCTTCTACAGCATGTTTCAGCCCCAACCATCTGATTCCATGTGGTTCTTTTAGTGAAAGCTCAGGCTCATTAAGAATCTCCTGCATTTTCTTGAGTTTCAACACTCTGGAGCTCGAGCTGCTCATGAATATATACAAAGAGTTAAACTTTTCTCTAAATGTTACTAACTCTGTGTTGTGTTTAATGGAATCTGAAACTGCCAAGTTTAGTCTATGAGCTATGCAATGTGTTTGCACCATAAAGGGAGAGTATTTAGCTTTCATCTGTACACCCACTCCTGATTTGTGGCCCATCATAGTTGCAGCTCCATCAGTAGCAAGGGAAACCATTCTAGAAGGGTCTAATTCAAACTTTATTATTGTTTGAATTAAATGGTTGACAATTGTGTGTGCTTTGCCATCTTCAACTGAAATATTGGTAAGGAATTTTGTCACTGGCTCACCATATTTTACATACTTAACACATATAGACAAGTGCTTCTCTACTGCCAAATCAGTGCTTTCATCTAACATAACAGCAAAAAACTCAGACTTAGTAATGTCAGAAATTATCTCTCGCTGTAATTCAGTTTTGATGCAAGACTGCATCTCACTAAGGGTGTCCCAGCTAAGATTTTTGTACTTGATATCAACACCATTAAGTCTCTGTAATTCAAGCAGATTATTGACTTGACTTGTTGGCAGTCCTTCCTTTGCCGCGTAGAATACTGTGCGAAATAATTTGATTTCACCAGTTTCTGGCTGTTCATCAGAGGAATCAGACAGACAGACATTTTTGTCCTTTTCCAAGTATTGGCCACATTTTTCAGCTGCTTTCTCATGCTCTGTGGAGATATCATGACGGGACACACTTGTTTTCTGAAAGTTACAAGACCCTTCCTGTGACCAGATACTAGGAACTTTACTCTGAATGCATACTTTACATTTCATAATCATATCTTCGTCTGTACCTGCAACACAATACGCAATATATTAATATATTAGTAAACAGTACAAGATAGATATTTTGTGTCTCAAAGGTCACACTAATAGTCTTGGCATGAAGTCTGTGATGGACAAAGATGTTTGTAGTCATTTACACGTAGTTGGCTGGTCACAGTATTTGGGATTAGTGTACAGACAGAACAGCAGTGTGCTCATATAACATGTAACTGGTACAGTTGATAATAGGATCGTGTTAAATATTTTATTTTGAAAACACAACACTCACCCACTAATTTATTCTTTAGGACAGGGAGGAGTGTGGTATGCCTAAATACTGTGCAAAAGTAACTTCTCCCATATTTTGTTGCTAGCTTATTAACATGTAAACCCGTTTCTTTGGCCGAGTGACGGGTAACAGAGTAAACAAACCTCATTAAGCTGATCAAACTAAACCTCATCAAATATACCAAAGCTATAAATAAAGACAGAAGATAGATGTAGGATAAACTGTACCTATCACATCCAACCACGGAAACTCTAATTTCCAGCTTTCAATCGTTTTCGATGATACCGCTGCGTGATGTTTCTTTTTCAATTTCGATTCGTCTTCCGTTTCTACTCGAGCGATAACATTACTAACGAGGCCTTTAATAATTGGACTAACGATTGACTCACTCGTACCTTTGTCATGTTTGAAGAATTTGAAGAGAGAGTTCTGATTTGGAGGAGAATTAGCGCACAATTTGTGTTTTCTGCCAACTTTTCTGGACGACATTTTACTGGCGCACCGGTTTTCAACCGCAATTCTCGCACATATTTCGAACGAAGATTGCCGAAAATTCCGAATGTACGGCGAGTTGTGTCTAAAGCCCAAAACGAACGGGTAACGCGGATTATTTGACGAGTGGCAAACGTCGACGCACTGGATTCGATTGGAAATGCGTGATCGGCGTTTGTAATGCGTTTTACGACGCATAGAAATATTTTTTAATGCGTTTTTTGTTAATTTCAATGCGTAATAACGCATTCACGCACCTTATCTGTAGCTCTGGAGACTTCAGAAAAAGTGTACAAAAACACCAAGTTAGAAAAATGTTTCAGCTTTGCGATTGGCCTAAGAATTTATTATCGAGTCGACCAATCAAAATATGTCTTACACAAGACACCGCATTGTCGCAAAACCAGTCTTTCTGTACGGGTGTCCGCCTAATGATGGTTGAAAATTCTTGAGAAACATAGGAGTTGAGCATAGAATTAATTGCTTACGCTGCCTGCCCACACATTTGTGGCTATACCCAAATATAATAACGAATGATTCTGAAGCCTGGTTAATAAGTGTAGAAAGCATGAATATGCCAGCACAAAACATAGCATTTCATGAAAAATGCCCAATGCAAACTGAACTTATTGACCGGAAACCTTTTTTATGTATTTTTAGTAAATGTGACCATGACCCCAAATACAATCCCAAGCTAGGTATCCATGCAAGCTTGCTATATACAAAGTATCATTAAGATCAGCCTATCCAAACTTCAAGTTATTGACCGGAAACCCCTAGTTAAAAATTGTTTGACATCGCTGCCTCGCTGCCCATCATCTAGTCCGTGACCAATTGTCCCAATCTTATAAAGCAGGATTTTTCGTTGGAAAACCTGAAAAAAATACATGCGATAATGTACCCAGGAAAAAACGTACCCAGGACAGAAACTGAAATTGTTCAATTCATTGGACGGCTAATTGAAAAGTCTGGGTACCCTTACAGAAAATATTCTCTCTGACAAATGTGTAACATGTATGCGGTTAACATGTATCAAATATGAAATGAATATACTGCGAATGCAGTCTTAAAGGGACTGCGTCACGTTTTAGCGTATGGCAAAAATCAAATAAAATTGTTAAATATTTACTATATTTGGCATAGATGCCTGTATATCCCATAAATAAGCACACTGGTATAAATATAACTTGTGAAACATTATTTAAGTATTTTACCTAAAAAAATTCTATACCATATATCTGAAATATAGCTTAGCAATTACCCAACATCTATTTAATCCCCGTTTAGGCGGTGCCTTAGTTCATATTAAAGGTTACCATGATATCAATCCTAGGTGAATAGAATCAGTCGCTGCATAGAATGTGAAAAAAATCAGGTATTAGAACAATTATCAGCAATTCTGAACCGGGCATTTCAGTGTATCTTTTTCTTTATGACCAGTACCTAATTCTTTTTAAATTAGCATATTAATGCTGTTTCATACTTTAACTATAATAATTGTATCAATAAGCACTATTTATCAATTATAAAAATGCATATATATATATACCATGCAGTTTTTACAGAATTTTTTATAAATGCCTTATTTAATCTGAAAATCATTAAATCAAGTTAATATCATTTTCAGATTCTTCTTTCAGATTGTTTTGAATCCCATTGTGCAGGGAAAAATAGTTTAGATTATGGCTTTATGAATTTTTAAATCAATTTTCATGTTTTTGGACTTAGAATTGTTCACTCCCACCACTGGATAAAACTGATAAAAATGTCTAAGTGTTTTCCATCGATTTCTGCTCCTGAAAAATGACTAAGTTCAACTTTCTGTGTGCTATTAAGAAATAAAGTATGAAAATTCTACCTGATAGTTAATCTGCCCAGATTTATTTTCTTTTGAGCAAGATTATGTACAGAATACAGAAAAAAATCTGCACAGACTTCCACCAAATTCTGTGTCTGTATGTACTTTGTACAGATTTTTGATATTCTGTATGCAGTCTGCCCAGAATCTGTACAGACAATGCACAAAATCTGTGTAGAATTTTCATACAGGAAATTACACATTCAACCCTGTTTGCAAAGACCACCTGTGTTTTAACTCAAATTGGATATTGAAACCAATAATTGAGAATGACATTTTTACCAGATACCCATACTATAGGCCATGCAGACAGATTTGATGGTGTATTTGTGAAATTTATTAGTTAAAGGCTAGTCAATGGTCATGTAACAGAAGTGTATGTCTGTACATGCAAAAATCTGTATTGAACTCATGTGACATTACATAATGACTATAATGGAAGTGTTGTACATAAAAACTACCCAAACTTACTATATCTAGGATGTCAATGTTTAGTATTGGCAAGCACTAATACATATATATATACATATAAGACTAACACAGAATTTACAAGTTCAATTTTCAGCCCAACACTTGCAAAGAAATTTGTCTAAGTATAAATTTCCGCCTGACCAAAAACTCATTTCCACCTCACTCTGAAGACAGAGTTAAAAAATCTGTCCCAATAAAAATGTTCAAGTATGAAATTCCGCCTGGCCTGTAACTTTCCGCTCCGCTCCAAAGACAGAGTTAGAAAATCCTCCCAAATAGAAATGTTAAAGTATGAAATTCCGCCTGGGTCAAAATGTCCGTCCGGAATTTCTGGGCGTAAAACCCATGAAGATTAGGCAGCTTGGGGCGGACATTATGTGTCCGCCTCTATTCCACCCGGAAACACCAGTTTCCGCTCAAATTCCGCCTCATTTCTAGGCGGAATCCGCCCCGAAATTTCATACTAAGCACAACCAAGACGGGCGTATTTTGTGACATTTTGGCATCTTGTTTCTATAGTAATACTACATATCATTAACAAATCATAAGAATTTGAATTTCATGAGAAAATATTTAATTGAAACACATTTTCAAACGATAATTTCTACCAGTAATCTATTAATACTGTAAACCAAGAAATAATTTTGTGGAGTTCCATGAGTCAGAAATTCACAAAATTAAGAAGCTGTAAAAGTGTTCCAAACATTAATATGGACATCGCGGCAGACTACAAAACGCAAAACTTTGTAGTTGAGAATATGCCAAGGATCTGCCGAACACAAAACTAAGTATAAAATCTTTTGCGAAAGTAAATTTGTTTACAGTAATGAAAAACCCGAGCATCAATTATTTTCAGGCAACATTCCTGCCTGATCTGACGGACAGGAAGTTACGTGTATTATCACTGTATGACGGTATTGGTACTGTGAAGTATGCACTAGATCAGCTAGGTATAGATATAGGTGCATACTATAGTGTTGAAAGTGATATGGCTGCTAGGATGGTCTGTAAACGCAACAACAAGAAACTCAACTTTCATTATCTAGGGGACGTTGAACAGATCACGATTGAGCAGGTAATTCTGTGCTTTCTCACACCCAGTTTCAACCTTGAAAAGTACTTGGAATATGGTGCTGCCTTGAAAAAATGCTAAAATGGTCCTTGAATTTAAATGGAAATTCTAGAATTTAGTCTCACTGCCTTGAATATACATAGACTTGAATAGATGTTGTTAAAAAGACACATTATCTGTATCAAATGATCAAGAAACCCTGTTTGTTTTTGCATATTAATTTATGTTGTTGCAAGTTTGACATAAAGTGCTAAGCAGAAGTTGTAATGGCCAGAATTTTCATGTTTAACCAAATAGGTAAAATTACCTTGGTAAATGTTTTGAAAAAGGCCTTGAAAATACATAATCTGCCTTAAAAAAACATTGAAAGGTGCTTGAATTTAGTTGTGAAAATGTGTATGAACCATGATACCCAACAACAAAATATTTGGGCGGGGCGATGCTTGAGTCATAATTTTGGTCCATAATAATTATTGTAATTCTGCATGTACTTCGAAGCTGTCATTTCATATCCAACGACAATTATGAAAATATATGGGCAGGGCTATGCTGGAGTGATCCAAATAAAATATATAGGATACTCTTCAAAACAAATTGACTCTGGATGATTTGTGACCAACTCAGTATTAATTGGATTCTAAATTAAAGTGTATAGAGCTATATTCTAACAATCATTTAATTTCAAAATAAATACTTGCATTGTGTTTAGTATGATACTAGACTACCTTAATTGCAAATTAAAACTTTCCCCCGGATGGGCTCCATGTACTTTGATTCAATGGTCGATAAATAGACGATTCTTAAAATTTCATAGTGTGTTCTAGAACACTTTCTTATTAAAATGGACAATTCACATGTCCAATAAATCTCAGAGAGAGTTTCTGTTAAAACTGAAGCAAAAATGATCTAATGGATATGAAAGCATAATTGTTTTTCAGTTTTTGAAACTTTTTTTAAAAATATTTCCGATATAGCTCTATACACTTAAAACCGTGTGATTTTTTCAGTTGGAGGCTATCTGTCCTATAGATTTAGTAGTAGCTAACCCACCTGATTATGATCTTGATGTGACTAATGAAGACCATAAGGGATTTAGTAAGTACACTTCAACCTCTCTAGAGCAGCCCTCTGTAGAGCAGCATCCTTTACACAACGGCCAAATAGTTGCAGTTTCCAAAGGGTGCTGCACTACAGATATTGTACTACAGTTTCAGTTGAAGATGTCTGTCATCAAGTTGCAAATATTGTGAAACGGGTAATTCAAATGTCATCAGCACAGGAAATGAGCAATGATGCCTTAAAAGTTCCCTCAGACTGGGAAATTAGTTTCAGCCACCTGTATGTATCCCAGTACATCATCTTTTTGCTGAGGCCGAGGAGCCTGTTCAAGGTTTTAAGATTATTTGAGATATCTACATTTTCGCGGAGTATGTTTTTGTCGGTATAATTCAGCCTCTATCACAGTTTGTGATTAGCCAGCCCCCTTAGCTCAGTAGGTGGAGCACGAGACTAGTAGTCACTACTGATGTTGGGGTTGTGGTTCAAATCCCGGGCTGGCCAACTAAAATGACTGATAGTCTTTCGGATGAGACTTTAAGCCTAGGTCCCATATGTATGGTGCTATACACTGGCATGTAAAAGAACCAGGGGTGCCTCTGGAATTGGGGCATCTTCTGTATCGTGCACTATCCCCCCAAAACTAAAAGTACTAAAACTCTTCTGGGGGCCTCGCCCATATGGATTTTCCAGTGGCGAGAATAAAGAAACACATTAAATAAAAAAAAAAGTTTGTGTTTTTATCACAAGCGTTATTCAGCATTACTGATTTACTTTTTAGTCCAGGTCCCAATCTCCTGAAGCATCTCAATCTGAGCAAGATCTCATCTCAAATATTAGTATTTATTGTCTGTTTGTGAATTTCTATGTGAGGCTGTACTCAAAACTAGCATCACTAAATAGAAATTATGAGTTTTTTACAGCAAAAATGTCAAGAGCTGCATCTTCATATTTTTCTCTTATTCTTAGCAAAATCTCAATTTAAGTTGAGATTTCTACTTGAGATGCTTCGTGAGATTGGGGCCTGTATTTTTGCATTTTATTGGGAAGATATACTTTATTTGATACCTGAAGAGAAAATAGTGAAACTTTATATGAGGTCTGTGCATAACACCATCTATGTATCTACTTGTTTGATATTTTGTGTATAGTTCTTCCTGTTATCAATGTATGAATAGATGGAACTGGTGAAGCCATGTTTACAGTGACGTCTATATTACGAGACATAGAACATTTGTGTGCAGGAAGACCTGTGTTCTGGTTGGTAGAAAGCTCACCTTCAATGATGACTGCATGTAGACAGTACTTGAATGGCTTGTTTGAGGTTTGTGTTTGCCATCATACATTTCATTAATCCTCTTCCCCCCCCCCCCGACTCAAGTGGGGGCGAAAATTAATCTTGAGAGGGGAGGGAGTTAGCTTTTAGTGGGGGGAGCTAGTCAAGAAGTCGGGGAGTTGACACGAAGTGGGAGGATTTAGCCTCAAGTGGGGGGGGGGGGGTTGTGCATTAAATCTTTTCAAGTGCAGGAAATCTATATTTCCATTTTATTCCGATTTGTAGAATTTTCGGAATTTGTATCAATAAATCTGATTTTGTATAAAGCACATATCAATTATGATGGTTTTGTTTGTTGCAGGTGAAACATTGTATGTGGGATGCTCAATTTGTCTCTCCGTATGTTTGTCCTAGACTCTACTGGGGAAATATTCCTGGACTCTGTGGGTGAGTAGAGTTTTCATGATGGGGTCCAGAACTTTTTCTCAGATGTGACAGTTATCAGCAAATTTTTTTATCTATGATTGTCATGACATTTCATTTTAAATGTATGATATAACTAAAATTCCAGAGGGCGTTCAGACTCTGTCCACATCCCCCACCCCTATGGATCTGAAAATTGTTTGTTCACATGTAAACTAATTTGAAATCTCTGAAACTCTCATCACTTCATTTAATACTACCTTGATGGCCATGATCATGTTGTTCTCTAGTTTGTTTGTTATCATTTTTCTTATGGACGTTGAATCTCGCATGTTATCAATATTCACTGTAATGAAATAATAAGTTCTTATTTTTAGAGCCCTCCGATTCTTCAGTAAGAACAAGACAGCTGAACTTACGTTGAAACAATGTCTGGATAAAGGAAGGAAACCTCGTGTAAGTAGGCTTAAATTGTCCTTGTTATGCTCTCCTGTTATTATAGAGGGGGAGGGGGGGGGGGGGGGGGTAAAGTGCGCCCACGACAACAATAAAGGTTGGAAAATTTGTAGTACTTCACATAGGTGTTATTTTAGCATAAATTGACTGTATGTGTTTATTTAAGATGTACACTAATCCGGGTCAATGTTTGTAAACATCACATTATCCTGGACAGCTATATGAATTGCTTTGCCCATGTTCGTTGCAATCTATGGATTCGTAACAATATGTTAAGAATGGTTGGGTCATACTTTGTAGGAATATATATAATTATTTCAGCATTTGTAGAATGTACCTGCTGATTTTGAGGTCCTTATTGAACCTGACAGGCTAGACCAAAACGTTTAACCAATCAATAACTCAAGACCAGTTACAACTCTTAACGCGGTATTCGGACCTGTGCCACCTAAAGTAAACAGGTAAATCAGGTATAACAACATAAGGATATTGGAGAAGGGATTATCATTACAATGTGTACCCTCATTTTTATTTACTTGGTGAATAGAAGTAAGCAGGTAAAATAAACTTCTGCTCTCCCTAAATCGATTTAATGGTCAGTGATTTCTGTTTATATTGACATTGCAGAATATCATGTTAAGTTATAGTCAGTAGGATCTAAGTTCATTGTAGTGGGTTGGTTATCAATTTGAAATTAAGACCTCTGTTGATTTTGATGTTTAGTTAGTCAAAGGTCAAGACCGCTTAGGCAGGAGATAGTGGTGTTTTAAAAGGTATCCTGATGTGCTGCCCTAGCTCGTTTTGAACAACACAGAAAGTTTATTAAAGAGAAGGCATGCATAGCTTATAGTCTTTCATAAATACAAACATTGCATGCAGAACAGACAGCTTGGTTCTTTAACATGCTCGGGGTACAGCACCAATACATGCAAGACTACCTCTGGGTTGCCAACCAGTTCTTCTCTGTTCATATATAATGATAAAGTGTCTCGGCCTAGGATTAAACCAGGAACATCTCGATCTGCATTAAAGCGAGCTACAAGTATCTGCTCAAACGACCTGCCAGACAGACCATTCACTCGGCCCTCAATATTTTTTCTATTAATTAATACCCTTCTATAGTTTTGTAATATGATTATTTGCAGGTGGGTATGTTGAGAAAATGTGCCATTGACTACCAAGAGAAGACTAATGGTAAACAGCAAGCTAAACAGAGGACAGCAATAGATCAGACCTTATTTCAACTTCCTGTTTCTGAAGATGGTGATGCATCGGTCGTCCGAGTGGAAGAAGTTGAAAAGTGAGTCCACATAGCTGTATTTATATGAATTCTGTAGCGAACTGACAATCCAAAACTACACAGAACTGGTTGCAAGACCTAGCCATCCTTGCAAGAGTCTGACATGGAACAAACCATTCATATCCCCCGTAAATAAATGATATTTCAGTATATGTATAATTATTCTGTAGCGTACAGACAACCCAAAGCGACACAGAACTGGTTGCAAGACCTAGAAACCCATGCAAGAGCCAGACCTGGAGTGCACCATCCAACCCACCCAAGGATAGTTCAGGATTTACATAAAGGATTTAACTATGTAAATACTGTATCGCACAGACAATCCAAAACCATACAGAAATGGTTGCAAGACCTAGCCATCCTTTCAAGAGTCTGACATGGAACAAACGATTCATACCCCCCTAAATAAATGATATTTCAGTGTATGATTATACTGTAGCGTACAGACAACCCAAAGCGACACAGAACTCACAGTAGCCCCTAGCCATCCATGCAAGAGTCGCCCCAACCATCCACATCCCCTACTAAAAAGGATATTTCAAGTTTGATATAGTTAAATAGCATTCTAAGCCAGCAAAGTGTGTTAATAAAACAAATATGGTACATATATTTCAGGATACTTGGACTTCCGGATGATTATAGCTATGTGAAAACTAATACCATAGAGATCAGACAGAATTTGTTGAAGACGACTCCAAGTGCTCGTATATTGAAGCAGATCTTAGAACCATTCAGTAGAATGTATCTGATGAAGAAAAGAGGAAAGTCAACCTCATAGATCCCACTTGTTTTAAGTGTTACTTTGTGGACCACAATTCATTATCATGGATCCACATGTGGACTACAAATCATTATCTTGGATCCACATGTGGACTACAAATCATTATCATTGATCCACATGTGGACCACAAATCATTATCATAGATCCACATGTGGACCACAAATCATTATCGTATATCCACATGTGGACCACAAATCATTATCGTGGATCCACATGTGGACCACAAATCATTATCGTATATCCACATGTGGACCACAAATCATTATCGTGGATCCACATGTGGACCACAAATCATTATCATAGATCCACATGTGGACCATAAATCATTATCGTGGATCCACATGTGGACTACAAATCATTGTCATTGATCCACACTGCCAATCATACATCATTTGCATACTGAACTGTTTGTTTCAAATTTGCCTGTGCGACGAACTTTAAATTCATTCTGCCAATCATGAGTCATTTGCATACTGCCTTATTATAGTTTCATATTTGTCTGTACGTTTGTTCCAACATTTTATGGTAATAATATTTTTATGTTTTAATTTTTTATAACAAATGTTCTAGGCACTAAGCCTTTTTTGTAATTCTTTAAGATTTGTTTAAAGATGTTTTGCTTAAAAAGCATGTGCAAACTGAAATGTACATTTTAAAATTGCCTCTGCAGTGAATTTATAAACCATACTTCCTAATTCAATGTTTAACTTTTGTCCTATGTAGTTATTCCCACAAATTATATTAAAATATTTTTTAAGTTTTGATATCCGACTTTTTGTAATTCTTTTGAAAAAATAAATTTGCTTAGAAGCATGTGCATTCTGAACTGTACATTTTAAATTTGCCCCTGTGGGGAATTTATAGTCCATGCTGTCAATCACTTGTTTCATATTAATTGTGTCTGTGTGGTTATTACCACTACATAACAATATTTTTACTTTTTGATGTCAAGACGGTTTAGGCATTTTTGAGCCTTTTTGTAGTTTTAATAAAAAAATGAAAGTATTACACCATTAATTTTGTTGTTTAGCTAGCCTCAGTGTTTACCTTGAGCACTGTAACTTGTCGAATTCACATTTTGCTAACAGTTTCTTATTGATGTTGATGCAATGTGTACACTTTTACTTCTCTTAGCCCTTGGTACACCTGTGTGAGCGAAGGTCACAAGTAAAGGTTAGTCAGTTCAGTTTTCTTTAGCTCAACTGTCACGTAGTGACAAGGTTAGCTTTTATGATCACTCTCTGTCCGTCTGTCCATCGTAATAAAACTTGGTCAGGATGTTAGTCTCACTATGCCCCTATCGTTGCTTCTGTCTATGTCTTTATCTTCGTCTGTCTGTCTGGTTTCCGTTCAATAACTGGACGATACTTTGCTCTAGTGTCTTCAAACTTTACATGGAGGTAGGTCAGCAACGGTAGATGACCCCTATTGATTTTGAGATCACTGTGACCTTTACAACAATTATGCCCCCTTTTCCAATGATTCGGGGATATATAGTTTTTTGGCCTGTCCGTCCATCCTTGCTTACAGCATGAAAATGCTTTGGCCTTGGTTCTTCAAACCTAACTCTTCAACACCTTAAACTTTCATGTTTTGTGGTCACTATCTCAAATGTCAAGGTCACAGTCGAAGGTCCAATTAAAGTTTGTCCAGACCATAACTTTGTCATGCTGTGACTAATCGAGCTTATAATTGGCATAAGTGTTCACCTCCATGAGGCGGAGTGTCATACTCAGGTTCCTATCTCAAAGGTCAAGGTCACAGTTGAAGGCCAAATGGAAGCTTTTCCGGACATTAATGAAAAATTGTCATGCATTGACCAGTCTTGCTTAAAATTGGCATTAATGTTAATCTTAATTAACGGGGGTGTCATGAGCAACCCCTGGTTCCTTTCTCGTCATCGATTGATTTGCATGTAGATTTTCTATATTACCTTGCATATAACATGAAAACGTTTTGGCCTAGGTTCTTCAAACTACATTGTGCATGCAACTCTTTTGGACCTACAACCTCCACATGTTTTGAGGTCACTAGGTCAAAGGTCACTTTATTGGAACACATCTTGTTTTAAGACAAACTCGAAGAATGGTTTGCCCTAGGATTGTCACTGAGACCATTACCATGTTCGACTATTTGGGCTGCCATGGGGCATACATGTTTTATTAACATCTCTTGTTGATCCATGTATCTAAGTCAATGTTCAAGCTGGTTCATGCAGGGTCAGAAATTAGGTCACTGGGTCAAATTAATAAACTTTTATGCAGGAGGCACATATTGATTGTGCTGTTGCTCCACCCGTTCAAAATTTTAACCAAACAAGTCAAAGCCATGTAATACTCAAATAATCCCTGATTGACTTTGCTAGATTTTTATAGACAAGTCTTCCACAGGGCATACCATTTATTGAACACAGTCTTGTTATACATTGTACTATATAGTTGTAGTGCATCCAGTTGAATAGTTCCCAGGTTCAATTCCGAACGTAACTTGCCAAAGACGAAATAAGAATTGTTTTGCAATCAACCCACAATTTAAGTTATGATAATTCATGGAAGCTTTTGTATCATGTTTGTACTGCATGGATAACTTACCTGCTGACAAGTTGCACTGGTTATATTTTTTTATTTATTTGCACCATTCTAAATAACAGGAGTCCTTCAAATATAACAATAAAAACATGTGTGCTAACTGTTTATATTAATATTCAGTAAGTGCCATTGTTTACAAGGGTAATTGCACTGTTCATTTACAATATTACACTGATATTTGGTTGCACTGTTCAATTATGTGGATAACTTAAGTGCTGTAATTTATATATAGCACTGTAAAGTTGCTCTGTTAAAATGCATTGTTCATACTTTACACTAGGCTATGTTGCAATGTTCATATGTTACACTAAATTTCACTGTTCATATATTACAAGGCCATCTATTGCACTGTTCATATATCATGTATTGAGTTGCACTGTTTACAAGTTTCGTAGATAAGTTGTACTGTTTATAAATATAAAGATGATTTAGGCTGTTCCTATTTAACACCATGTAGTTTCATTATTTACATAGTTCATGAGTAAGTAGGTTGCACTGTTCATATACATCTATTTGGTGATTGATCAGTAACGTTGAGTATCAATTGGTAAAACTAAAGTAGATAAGACTTGATTATATAAATGCTCATGTACTTAGCTAAACAATGTTTCTACTGATGTGATCATGAGTTGGACCGTTCTTAAAAGTATTTCCCATGAGCCACTTCTCTGCTGAAAGCCTCTGTCACTCGTGAGAGTTCCTTGTCCGAACTTTCTTCATTGATGCCTAAATCAGTTTTCATTTCTTTCCTTAAAGAAAGCAAAGCTTGACGTTTAGCATCTTGTGGAAGTTTACGAAACAAGTTAAATCGTAGAGACTGGTTACAATTGGCGTTGGGGTATTTCTGAAACATTTTCCCAATAAGTGAATTGGAATAGAAGAAATGTGGCAATCTTCCTGTATCCAGACATTTATCAAGCAAGCCGACTAGGAAAATCAGTGCCCTTTTCACACCATCAATCAATATGTTTGGATAAATGTAACATGTGTACAAGATCAGGTAGCATGTAATCTGCTTTAGATGATATGACTGCAAGACTGTCGCAATCTGAGGTGGGGGAACCTTCCCAGTTTTGACCTTGGTCATGTAGGCTTTCAGAATACGAAGTGCGGTCAAGATGTACTGCTGTTTTTCATCATTCCGTGCAACATCAAAAACGAAGCGCTCATATGCGACAGAATTGACTAGCCAGACTAGACTCTGATCGGCTATTTCAAGCGCTTTGACCGACTCCTCTTCTTTCCATTTGCAAATTGCATGAATGCGAGCATTTACCATTTTTCTGCAGCATTCTGATTCGCTGTCGGTTTTCAGACGTAGTGCTGCAATGATGTCTACATCGATACGATTAGTAAAGCTAGAAGGCCTTCTCTTTGCTTCTGTTGCGAAGTAGGCATTAGCCTCATCATCAAACTCAATGGTAATGTTGACTGCGGGTGGATTCGATTTTCGTGTGATCTTGAAATCAAATTTACCTTCCTCCTTGATTTTCTGTTGTATATCCTGTGTACACTGATCAATCAATGACTGAAACACGGATCTGTGAAGCATTTTCGAACTCAGATACAGGATGTTGTTTTCTTCTATGAAGATTTTCTTTTTCCATAATTCTGGACACTTCTTTTCCACTGTAGTGGCTGCATCTGTGATCTTTAGGTAGCAGAAGCCGGGGATAGGTTTGTTGTCTTTCATAATGGAACATTCTTCCAGATGGATGCCTTCAATATAAAACTCAAATCCCACATCAAACTCGTCAGGTTCAATGACTTTAAGACCATCTCTTGCACTTCCTTGAAGAATGTATGAAGCTATCTTCAGTCCCTTATATTTAGATAGAGCCTTTGTTCTCATTTCAGACAGCAGGAGTGACTTCACACTGTCCACGGCTTTCCAAGCTCTGTCCCACTGTTTCCGTCCAAAATCTATTTCACCTGAAATATAGAATGATGATACTGCTTGAGCAAAAAAGAGAAGTTACCAATTTTCAGCAGTTCATCCTCACATTTAACTTCCACTTGTTTATTGGTCCACCTAAGGAAACCTGCGTTCAAGTTTCCCTGTCAAGACTATAATTGTTAAAATAAAAAAACTGTATTTTACAACGAATACATAAAGTATTCTTACAACTTATATTACGATCAAAGGTGCTATTAATGAAAACTCCAAACATGTTTTACCATCCGTTACAGATTTCTAAGTTTTTATACGCAACTACGCTTTAACAACGTTCAATTATATATCTTTCTGCGTTAGTCACATAGTATACTTTAAATCTTAAAAGGTAATAAACCAACGTTATGCGAATAGTTTTCTCCTTGATGAATAGGTCCAGATTCATATATAAATGTATTTAGCCGGCCATTAGCCACAAATATGCGATTTTAAGAGAGCTTTTTGATAAATTTGGCAATTTACCAACTGGATTTGAGTCCCTTTAACACAGTACACGTTTTATGTTTATGTCAGGACTGCCAAAACAAAATCATGCAATTGCTGTGATTCTACCAATACAAACATTTTTCAATTTTGTGAAATTGCCAGTGAATTGTCGGTAAGCCTGTTCTGGAACAAAATTGCTTGTTATTACCAACCTTTCTCATACCCTTTTCTGCCTTTTGCTAGTTATTACAAGACAAATTCTGACAAGTTTGATTTAATTAAAAGTAATATAACACAAAACACTACAGCTACTAATAAGCTATTTTTGTGAAATCCACTAGCAATGAGTGAAATATAGTCATAAACTTTTGCCTGTGATATATGGAGACTTGTCATGTCAAAGCTATGATATAATTTGCCAACACGATTCTCTGTGGAGTGCAGGTAATGCCATCATGGGGGATAGAGAATAGAATACGGTTGCTACCTGTTTAGCACAATTTGACCAATTAAGACCATTCAGTCCACAGTTTCCAATAGAGACACTGTCATCTCAAACACTTACCTACATAAGGTGATGCCCTTAATTGCAATAACCAATCCTGGTCGCACAAACCATAATTGACTTCAGACCTTTGCCATTGATTTAATTCATTTCCAATATGTATATCACGTAGGCGATTGGCCAAAGCATCCTTGAATTAGAATCATAAAACAACAATCATGATGCTGTAAAATCATTTAATTTCGATGGGACAAAATTTTGTAGTTTTGGTAAAAGACAATTTCAATGGGACTTTAATTTGTGAATTTGCATTTCAAGTAATAAATACAAGGGTCACAATTATTGTCCGATGGGATTGTATGGCGTTGACATCTAGGTCCAGTTCGAAACTGGATCATGTAGGGTCAAAAACTAGGTAACTAGGTCAAATCTTAGAAAAACCTTGTGTTCACACCAGAGGTCACTGTTTTGATCCAATCTTCATGAAACTTGGTCAGAATGTTTTTTCTCTTAATTCTAGGCCAAGTTCGAAACTGGGTCTGTTCTTAGGAAAAACATTGTGCTCACTCTAGAGACCCCTGTGTAGGTCCAATCTTGATGAAATAGGGTCAGAATGTAAGTTGTACTGATCCTGGACCAATGTGCAACAGGTGAGCGATCTAGTCCTATGGGCCTTCTTGTTGTTACTTCTTATTCAGTTGTCAGTACGAAATACAATCCCGATGATTGATGTACACAATATTTTCAGAATGTACACAACATTTTCAGAACGTATAGTTTTATCCTTCTAAAATAGGAGTAATAATGCAAGTAAAAGCTTACAGTTTGTTCACTGTCCGAAGAGCTATTTGTATCGTGATCTGTTGAAGGTCTTGGTGCCGACACTATTTCTGGACTTTTAGGCACAGGAGTTGACTTTCTGTAAAGATGAATGTAACTTTTCAGACAAATATACAATTTAAAAGTGTAAGAGTATTAGTAATCTTGGTTTCCTCCAATAATATACTTGTAGTCATACCCTATCAGAACAGGGACCCAGCTTCTTGGAGTCACAAACATACCCTGCTTCTAGAGCAAAAATTATTTTGATAATTCCAATTGTAGCAAACTTCTATTGGTAAAAGGTCTTATTTTTTAAAGTATAGAATTGATATCAGCCATTAATATACTCAGAAATATATTACGTTTATCTGGTACCAGTTACAATCATAGTGAAGGGTCAGAGTTCAAGACTACTGACTATTTGCAAAATCAGCATTCAGCAGAAATATATTCACTTTTCCAACATCAAGGGTTGTCCTGTATTCCCTTGTCCTAGACCACGTACAACAATGACTGCTGTATCTCCCGACACCATGCCTCCCGTGATCAACGTATCTGAAAACAGTTATAATATATAAATGAGATGTTTGTCAGACCATGTGTTTGTCACTTTACTATACCATAAATTAACTGCATTGACAGGGACACAGATATAAACTAGAAATTTGTGCCCTCGGGCAAATTATGTCAAGCCTTGGCGCACATTGAAAAAAAATGCACTGACTTAAATGTGCTAAGTTACATCTAATGCCAACATGCATGAAGAACAAATTATCCCTACAAACTTCAATTTTACCTTTGACCTTTAACTGTGACTTTGACCTTTGAGAAAAGAACCGGGGGTTACTCATGACACTCTAATTAATAGAGGTTGACATTCATGGCAATTTCAAGCAAGATTGGTCAATGCATGACAAAATTTCGGTCCAGACAAGCTTCTTTAGAAATTTGATCTGTGACCTTGACCTTTGATATAGGAACCTGAGGGTTGAGCATGACACTCCAGCTTATGGAGGTGAACATTCATGCCAAATATGAGAAGGATTGGTCAATGTACGAAAATGTTATGGTCTGGAGAAGCCTCAATTTGACCTTCAACTGTGACATTGACCTTTTAGATATGAACCGTTGTGTCTGTTATGAACCTCTGTCTCATGAAGGTGAACATTCATGCCAAATATAAGAAAGATTGGTCAAGCGTAAGTGAGATACAGCCCAGACAAGGTCTATAATGGTAATTTTTGAAGTTTGGCCTTTGAATGTGACCTTGACCGTTGAGCTAGAGACCTGTATCTTGCACACTGCACACCACCTCATGGTGTTTAACACATTTGCCAAGTTATTTAACAATGTGTCAATGCATGAGTGAGATACAGCCGTGACGAGGTCTATAATGGTCATTTTGATGTTTGAACTCTAAGTGTGACCTTGACCTTTGAGCTAGACACCTGGATATTGCGCACTGCACATTACCTCATGGTGTTTAACAATTATGCCAATTTATTTAAAAAAGTGTCAATGCATGAGTGAGATACAGCCCGGACAAGGTCTATAATGGTCATTTTTGACATTTGACCTCTAAGTGTGACCTTGGCCTTTGAGCTAGAGACCTGGATCTAGCGCACTGCACACCGCTTCATAGTGTTTAACAATTATGCCAAGTCATTTTAAAAAAAGTTGTCAATGCATAAGGGAGATACAGCCCGGAAAGGATCCTGACGGACACACTAACTAACTAATCAACTCACTAACTAACTAACGTACAGACACGCAACCGCCATTGTGACGACTATGTCGAGCTCACCACTGGGCTCGACAAAAATGAATGAAGCACTAAAATACACATGTTTACGATATATGTTAATCTACTGCATGGATTATGATATAAACAAATCTGCAGAATCTAAAATACATTGGTTTATAATATAATAACATAGCAGTTTGTAATATAAACAAATCTGCAGGCACTAAAATACATTGGCTTATAATATTAACAAATCTGCAGGCACTAAACTACATTGGTTTATAACATAAACAATTCTGCAGGCACTGAAGTACATTGCCAGTAGTTTATAAATCTGCAGGCACAAAAATACATTGGCTTATAATATGCTCAGTACATCTAGAAACGCAACGTTTTCGTCAATGTTTTTTTCTTACTTCCGTGGTTCATACTTTTTTAATTTTGTGTAATAACATTGTGTAATCGCGTAGGAACTTGGCTGTAGTCCAAAATTTATCGATCGAGTTATGTGACTTCCGTGCGTCAAGAAAATCACAAAACGCACAAATTCCACGTGCACTATTTATGCAGGATAATTTTAGGTGGAAATTGCTTCGAATCCTTTGTAAGGTTTGTCAATGGAAAGGAAATCACAAATAAAAAGTTCTAGGCTTCGGAACAAAAATGCCAGGATAGTCCGAATATGGGCATATTCAGGCGATTCGGATGCCTTTGACGGGGCGTCAAATGGTAGATTTCACTTCAGCTAATTTGTCATGAACCGACAATGTTTCATATGAAGACACTCTACTAGCACTTTGGCATCGTTTACAACCACCCATGTCCAGGTCATCTATGTGAAACAACTCTCCGACAAGACCAGTATTTCCACATGTACTATGTCTAGGCAAAGTTCACAACCGATCCATACACTGCTTAACAACTTGATAGACGTCATGAATATGTTATAAATCAATAATTAAACAATATTTGAACTTTTTTTCACTTAATTAGAACAACGATTCTGAAAAATAAGGATTTTACCAATTTGTGTTTCGTTACTTTTAAGCTGCACTATACACGCAAGCGAGGTTCAATCGCATTGATAGCACTTTAAGAAAACAATGTTGCAGTTGCATTATTCATGGAATAGAATAGCATCAAACATACAGTTTGGTTGTCAATCATAACACGTTTGTAAAAGTGTTGACAGTAACCCCAGTGTTGCGTTTCTATATGTACTCAGTATATAAACGATTCTGCAGGCAATAAAACACATTGGCTTATAATATAAACAAATCTGTGTGCACTAAAATGAATAATACATTCGTTAATACTGTTAAATGTGCAATTTGACCAGTGTAGCAATTACACGCAGAAGCAAAGTTGCAAGAAAGGTTTAAACATTCACCATTTCTGATTTTCCTGTTAAAACATTCCCTCCATTCTTGGAATTGTCGATTGTATGGTTCTATCTGGAGTAACTTGGTCGCACATGCTAAAGCCTCCTGATAGTCCTGAAATAACAAGTTTTAGTGTAACAGATCTGTGGGATGTTTTCCCTGTACGAGTTGTTGTTTTATTCAACTCGGGAACTATCTAAACTATAATTATATATATATTCCTGTTCAACTGTACGTGTATATTGCCATGTTTAACATACGATGATCATGAGCAACCACAGTGCATTTAATATCAACATAATTCGTTCTCAAGTTTTTATGCCCCCGTATCGATAGATCGGGAGGCATATAGTAATTCACCTGTCCGTCCGTTCGTTCGTTTGTCCGTCCAGCCTGGTTAATCCAAATTGACCGTTTCTTCAAGCATTAATATGGCTTGCTACAAAGTTTTCAAACTTGCATTGATGTTGTATATGACCACTCTCCACGCACCTGTATCACCCGACTCCATTTTGACCTTCACATTGACCTAATTTTGGACTTAGACTTATTGAAAGGCCAAATTCTTGGTTAACCCAAATTGACCGTTTCTTCTAGCATTAATATGGCTTGCTACAAAGCTTTCATACTTGCATGGATGTTGTATATGACCACTCTCCACACGCCTGTATCACCCGACTCCATTTTGACCTTCACCTTGACCTAATTTTAGACTTAGACTTATCTCCCCTTAAGTATTTTTACAATAAAATTTTGTCTGGAGCGTATCTTCAAAACTATTTAACATATTGACTTAAAACTTGAAATATAAATAGATGGCAACTTGGAGAAGTGCATTGACAAAGAACCATAACTCTGTCTGTCTTTAATTTTGAATTATCTCCCCTTTAGTGATTTTTATAGTCAAATTTTGCTCTTAGTATATCTTCAAAACTATTTAACATATTGACTTGAAACTTGGAATATAAATAGATGGCAACTTGGAAAAGTGCAATGACCAAGAACCATAACTCTGTCTTAAATTTTGAATTATCTCCCCTTTAGTATTTTCAGAATCAAATTTTGACCGGAATGTATCTTCAAAAGTGTTAAAGATATTGCCTTAAAACTTGATATATAAATATATGGTAGCTTGTAGAAGTGCAGTGACCAAGAACCATAACTTTGTCTGTCTTACATTTTGAATTATCTCCCCTTCAGTATTTTCATGATAATCGTTTGTCCGGAGCGTATCTTCAAAAGTATTTAAAGTATTGACTTGAAACTTGATATATGCATAGATGTCAACTTGGAGAAGTGCAGTGACAAAGAACCATAACACCTGTATCACCAGATCACACATGAAGTCGATCAAGACACTGCTTTCAAATGTGGCATATTCGTTTACCATCATAAGCCCCTTATAGTTCAAAGCCATTTAACACTATCAAACATTTTAACTGAATAATGGCCACTGATTGACTTTTTATGGACATGGCTTCCACGGGGGCATAGGCGTTTATTGAACGCAGTCTTGTTTATATATATTTTTTTATAAAGCTTTCATAACTAAATAGCCTATCTATCAAAACGTTTGTATGCATAGTTTTTATTTACTAGACTTTAAAGTGAACAAGTTCGTGGTATGATACCATTTAGTCCGTCTAACATAGCCTATGTTAATAAAGACAACTCCCCAATCTACTATTTTCTCATGAAATTATTTCCCTTTGCACCCTCAAACATAGGAGATTATCAAGCCCAGATTAAAATGTAACTACATGTAAACAAATATGATAATTGATAGATAAAATATATTATCTAGTTGGTGACCAGACTTGATACCATTGTGTAAGTTAATATTGCGGTATATCTTACCTCTAATTTTGAGTATCCTATTGTCAAGTAATACAAGCAATCTCGTTCAGTTTGTGGATCATTGGTCGTCTCAAGCAAACCTGGTACAACAATCGTTATTAATAATTATATATCGCTGGCTTGGTATGAGAAGGTCGTTAGTGCCACTTACTACCTTATAAGAATAATGCAGAATTGAAATCGGCATCATAAGGCGCTTCTTATGAGCCCACTTTCATGAAAATCGGAACTTGTCATGTTGACCAAACTGGAGTCGAAAAACTTGTTTTAACATAAGTAAAGAGTGATTGTCAGGTAGTTTTTTTTTCTTCAAAAATTTGATTGTAGGTACGACCTTCTCATTCTAAGCCAGGATATGATTGAACATTTAGAAGCAAACAAAATTGGGTATGCTTCTTTGGAGTATCATGAAATATGATAGTGTGCCATTTGGAACGAAAGTTGTACCTAATTGTTTCAACTTAGAGGAGAATCATTTTTCGGATTCATCAATGCTACATGTATGTATACATATATATATACGGAAGGCTTTTTATAACTAAGCACGGTAAGACATGTATCAATATGTCTTTTTGTGAATATACAAAATAATGCCGAGCATAATCTTTATTTGGTTCATTTCTACTGAAATATGGCAAGCATACATTTATATACTACTTTTCATCTAGCAATTTCAAATTGACAGAAAGGCCTAAAGGAATTATTCCACCTCATATGTGTCTCCAACCGGCTTTGAACACGGGTCGTCAGATGAGAGGACAAGCGCACTACCCACTGAGCTACGGGGCACATGTACAATGCAATGAATCCACATAAAATCAACAACCATGAATTCAAATTATTCTTACCTTTCAGTAAATCAATGCCAAGTTCGATATCCTTGTCTGATCTACAACGTACAAGACAACTTCCATACTTGGATTGTGATCTCTCATTGGGTGTCCCTGTGTTTGCATCTTCTTCGTACCGACTACGGGCTTCCTAAACAGAAAAATAGATTACACAACAATCTATCGTGTACCAGTCAGTTGCATCCACGGCCCCATCGCCGGGAAACGGTCGTGTTTTAACCTTCCAGCTTTCCCTGCACTGACGGGGATATATTGTAAATTATTTTTTCTGAAACAATACCCCGGGGACAATATTTAGTTGTCAAGGGGGGGGGACGAGGAAATACCAGAGATTTTACCATCGGCTGTCCCCGACAGGGCCGTTCAGCCGTGGATAGTCGGGGTTTTTTTACAACCCAAAAGTAAAAATACTGGGGATGGGGCCGCGGATGCAACTGATTTCTTAAACAATCGTGAAAATATAAGACAGGGATGGGTAAGAATCGAATGTGATTGATTTACAAAAATCTAACAAACAATTCGATTACTGTAAACCTAGAAACTTTCGCGTTTTGCCGATTGTCGGCATATTCGCGGCTACAAACTTTCGCGTTTTTTATTCTCCCGCGAAAAATAAGTCGCATAGTGACAGAATTATTGATATTATAACCTGTCACATATGACCGGTTCGTATATAATTGTTTCTTAATTATAGTTCTCACCTTTGTTAAACCCTCTCAAACTCTTTTTGATGTAGATAGTTACCTATTGTATTGTTTACAAAAATTGCAAACAACGCTGGTAATGTTTTTACAGTTTTTTACGGATTTTTATCAGTTATTAAATGTATTATGACATACCCGGTAATAAACAGCGCTTTTTACACGCGTGTACCGTGATCATAAAAGGCTTTATTCAGAAAAAGTACATACACTTAACATTCCTTATTTTGACAAAAGAGCACTTATAATACGGTCTTATAAACGTCGTACCAAAGTTATGAATTTCCTTCAAAAACGAGAAACTTTCGCGTTTTTCTTGTCCTGGACTTGTTCGCGGCTATTTACTTTCGCGGATTTTTACAAACCGCGAACTTAAATCGCGTGAAATAATTTCTAGGTTTACAGTATGTATTGTTGCAAGACAGACACAATGTTTATTAAGACCATTTTTCTACGTCAAAAATTTCACATGTAACAAAACAAGTGTAACATGTATGGATGGTCACAAACAAACCAATGACAATGTTGCATTAACGATGGAATTATAACCAATTGCATTATTCATGACATATATCTAGGATATATCACGAGTTGTCAGTTGATATAATTTTATATTAAACGAGTTTTGGAAATTTTATTAAGCGAGCCTCCTGATTGAGTTAAATATAAATATATCAATTGTCAACGCGTGATAGATTCTTTATATCACATGACACTAAAAACGGAAAATACGCATTGATGTATTGAAAAACTCAATACTTTATACTACACGTGGTACGTATAACTTTATACGTACTGCCTATATTAACCCGGATACAAGGAAAGTTATGACATATATCTATACACAGGCCTCAGAAATTATATCACAAAAAACCCAGTAGCATCCCCAAAATTTTTACTGATTCATTACATATAAGAAAAGTTACTGTATTGATGGATGAACAATTGGAGAAGTAAAAACTGTAGTTTGTGATGTAGTATCTTAAATTAGGCTTCATCAAAAAGGCCCGCCGTAGGTTTTTAGGAGTGTTATGTACTTGGATTTAATATATATTTGAGATGCTGTGTTTGTTAATAAAGTAGATTATCTAATATATTATGATATTATCTACAAGTTGCATCAATGAATCGTTCGTATCACCAAGATCGTTACTCGTGCACAGTCGGTCAGTTAAATATGTCTAATAATTATTTGAGAAAACCCTTCAGCTTTAATCCGTGTATTCAGTCAATATGTCAATCAGACACTGACAAGAATCAGTGTGGACATCTCCAGTGGTGTTAACGGTTGATATGATAAACCGAATGACTAAACAGAAGACAGAATAGACTAGAAAACAAACATTTTATAAAAGTTGTCTAAATAATCGAGCGTATGGCCAGGGCCTTTTCTGTTTATTTTTGGAAGGAGCCTAGCTTAGCCTCTTAATTTTTTGGGAAATATGGGTGTATTTCCTGGTTTGGGAAACAAAAAAGTGTGTAGATTCTATAACTTGGGATTTTTGGGAAAACTGCATAATTTTAAATAAATTTCTAATTGGAAAGGGGCATTTTACATACCTCTGTTATATAAAAAGAAAATCCCTGGTAGCAAGATACAGGTAGTGGAAGAGTGTACATGTATATTAAGCATATATCTTTGTCACAGTAGCACAGTGTCTCATAAATATTTTAATTGACATATTTATAGGTCCACGATTGGTAATTAAGCTCGGCCATTGTTCTGTTCTGTTGGTTGGTTCCCCCTTTGTCTTTGAGGCCTTTCCTATTGAATAGGACGATCAAGTCAATTATTATGATAATGCATTCAATCAGGAAGATGATCAAATCAATTCATTAAAATGATAAAAACGTTGGCGAAACATTACTATCTTCAATTAAATAGTTAAATTGTCATTCGCACGTCTGATTCAACAAGTCAACAGCCAAATTATAACACAACATTTTTACATTACATTACAGTTTATACTGTTTATATAAATGTGAAATTCCATTGATGGAATGTATCCCTTATGGGATATTTGTTTTGATACTCTGTGAGCTAGAAAGTCAGGAGGAGAAATCTTAGCGCAGCTTGTAACAGAGAACTTGTGAACATCTATTACAACCACTACTCGCACTCTGCACTCAGAACTCAAATATTGAAAATGTTATATATAATGAGATATTATTTGTTCTAGATTGCAAATATAAATAAGGAAAATGTATAGAATTATTATTTGAATGTTGAAAATAGCATTTGATACGTTATCTATGCAATTCCATACTATTTATGAGATAAAAATGTAATTGTTGAATCTGAGTACCACACTCTGCACTCAGGCTGATAAATTACACTTATAGCTTACAAATACACTTAAATTTCAATTGGAAACAAGCAAATGATAATATTTAAGCACCTATTCAACATAACTTCAACTTCTCGTTCTCAAAAAATCTTGCTTTGAACCTCAAAAGAAGGAATTTCAATAGTTAAGTGCTGGGTGCAGAATGTAAGTATTGGTTGTAATTTCGGGCCCTGATCGTGTGAAAGCTGTACAACATCTTGCAGTTTGTCTCCGATAAATGCAAAAACGCCGAGGTGATCAGAATGACCTGTCCAAATCTAAACCAAAAGTAGACTAGAAATTTGTGCCCTCGGGCAAATTATGTCGAGCCTCGGCGCACATTGAAAAAATGCACTGACTTAAATGTGCTAAGTTACATCTAATGCCAGCATGCATAAATAATTAATTATACCTACAAACTTCAATTTGACCTCTAACTGTGACCTTGACCTTTGAGAAAAGAACCAGGGGTTGCTCATGACACTCCGATTAATAGAGGTTGACACCCATGGCAATTTCAAGCAAGATTGGTCAATGCATGACAAAATTATGGTCCAGACAAGCTTCATCAGAAATTTGACGTGCAACTGTGACCTTTGATATAGGAACCTGAGGGTTGAGCATGACACTCCAGCTTATGGAGGTGGATATTCATGCCAAATGTAAGACAGATTGGTCACGACAAAGTTATGGTCTGGACAAGCTTCAATTTGACCTTCAACTGTAACCTTGACCTTTGAGATATGAACATCGGGGTCTGTCATGAACCTCTGTCTCATGAAGGTGAACATTCATGTCAAAGATAAGAAAGATTGGTCAATGCATGAGTGAAATACAGCCCGGACAAGGTCTATAATGGTCATTTTTGAAGTTTGACCTCTGAGTGTGACCTTGACCTTTGAGCTAGAGACCTGTATCTTACGCACTGTACACTGCCTTATGGTGTTAAACAAATTTGCCAAGTTATTTAAAAATGTGTCAATGTATGAGTGAGATACAGCCCGGACAAGGTATATAATGGTCATTGTTGATGCTTGACTTTTAAGTGTGACCTTGACCTTTGAGCTAGAGACCTGCATCTAGCGCACTGCACACCGCCTCATGGTGTTTAACAATTATGCCAAGTTATTTAAAAAATCACCATACAAACGAAGAACATACAGTATGGTCCGGACAAGCAGTATTGCCCATTTTTTACCTCCAAAAGTAACCTTGACCTTCAAGCTAGGGGTACTGGTCTTGGGACCGACACGCCGCCTCAACATGGGGAACATTTGTGCCAATGTATTTCAAAATCACCCAACAAATGAAGAACATATGGTCCGGACAAGCAGTTTTATGCCCATTTTAGACCTTTGACCTCCAAGAGTGACCTTGACCTTCAAGCTAGGGGTACTGGTCTTGGGCGCGACACGCCGCCTCAACACGGGGAACATTTGTGCCAATGTATATAAAATCACCCAACAAATGAAGAACATATGGTCCGGACAAGCAGTATTATGCCCATTTTGGACCTTTGACCTCCAAGAGTGACCTTGACCTTCAAGCTAGGGGTACTGGTCTTGGGCGCGACACGCCGCCTCAACACTTAGAACATTTGTGCCAATGTATTTCATAATCACCCATTGAATGATGAAGAAACAGCCCGGACAAAATCGGACACACGCACGCACGGACGCACGCACATACATTGAACAGCCATTGTGACAACTATATCGAGCTCACCGCCAGCGGGCTCGACAAAAACCATGTGGTAAGTCGTCGAAAGTGCTACATCACGGTTCATTGCTTGTTCTAACATTCTTAGGGTACAAAATGTGTCCACAACGAGTTATAACTGATAACAATAGTGATTGTAGTATTGAACATTGAATAATTTCTATAATCTAATATTTAATCAATGAATAGTGTTGTGTACATACCCTTAACGTCTCTGTATAAATAATATCTTCTAAAATGCCTCTATACTCCATTCTTTGTCGATTAAATCATGTTACATTGTAGATTTATAAATGCTAATAAATAATGTGTTGTGCACATACACAGATATATAATAGTGACACTTGCTACGACACGTAAGCCCGTGTGTACACACTACGGAACTTCCCGATAACATGGGATAAGCTAGTCTAATCATTTTGAAACTGCCGAATGTGCGCGAGCTGTTTCCGTATCTTTCCGTGTGTCAACGGAATGGCATCTTTCGATTACTTTCATTTTCAGAAAATGAGTGAGTCACAATGATTACATCATTGTAGAAAGGTGCATCTGTATACATGTAGCACAGGCGTATCTAGAAGTATTTGATTACATGGGCGTAGGAGCAAGGGGTTCATAGCAGCCCCCCAATGTCTGGACAGGGGGGCAACATATCTCCCCCCCCATAATTCAGACGAAGATTATAAATTACGACCTAATCTATAATCTCGTTAAAGGCAATTTGCCTTCAATTCTTTGGGAAAACGTATAGATTTTTTTTGCACGTTCCGCTCGCAAAATAACATCCTTTATATAAAAACATGTCAAATCAACACCCATTGTTAGCAAAAATACACTTGGGACATAAATTGTACACTAAACCTCCCATAAACCCTCCTATATCGATTGAGGGGTTGTCGATTGTGTATAAAGCCTTTGAAACAAACATTTACCTCGAGCTACAATCTCAAAATCAAGCAATTTAAATTCTGTGCAAGCACTTAATTGTGTTTAAAGTAAGAACTTTATTTCCCCGTATTTAGGTCCTTATTTAATACCAAATAAAGTATCTCAGAACGCCTAGAATGCACCAGATTGATCCATCTTTTAGAAAATTTTCCCAGGGGAATGCCCCCGGAACCCAGTATACTTGAACTGATTAACTTCCAGTTACTTCGTAATTACTAAACCAAATAACCACAGAACCATAAACTCACAGTTATTATATAGATATAGGAGAGATGTGAACGTTTAAGAGTACAAATCATGTTCGAGAAACATTGCGTGCGGACATATTTTGACAAAAAATGACTTTGCGAGCGAAGCTGCCAAATGCCCCCCCCCCCCCAAAGTTGAAGACGCTCCTACGCCCATGGAATATACGTACCGCAGTAATCTATGTCGCCCATAGCATGCATAGGAACTATAAACGATTGATACATTCACTGGAATTGACATTCTATGTATCCAAATTTCACTACAACCCTTCACAAATCGCTGGCTTTAAGATAACAATGAGGTACCATGGGCGTAGGAGCGTCTTCAACATTGGGGGGGCCAAACATTTGGCAACTTAGGGTAAAAAATTTTTTTTGCTCGCTACGCTCGCATATTAACTACATTATGTCAAAATATCTCAATACCCATTGTTTGTACAAAAATACACTCGTACGTAAAGGGTACTAAAACGCCCACAATCATCCTATATCATTATAATAACTGCCACTTTATGGTTCTGTGGGAATATGGTTTAGTAATTACGTGGTAACTGGAAGTAAATCAGTTCAAGTATACGTACGGGGGGTCGGGGGCATTCCCCGGGAAATTTTTCTAAACAATGGATCAATCTGGTGCATTCTAGGCGTTCCGAGATACCTTATTAGGTATTATAAACTAAATACAGGGAATTTAAGTTCTTACATTAAAGTGCTTGCACAAAATTTAATTTGTTCGATTTTGAGATTGAAGCTTAATGTGAAAACTTTGTTTCGAAGGCTTTATAAAGTTTATATAAAATAGACCATAGGTCCATGAAAAGTGTCATAGGCCACCTATATACATAGTATAATATATTATATTATGTATATAAGGATGCCATAGGACACTTTTCACGGACCTGTGTAATAGACAACCTCCCAAAGTCGTATAGGAGGGTTGGGTGACGTTTAGAGTACAATTTTTGTCAGGAGTTTTTTTGCAAACAATAGGAGTTGACATAAATTTATATAAGGAGTTTATTTAGTGAGCGAGCGAAGCGAGCAAAAAAAATTCCATACGTTTTCTCCAAGAACTGACGGCAAATTGCCTATAACGAGATACATTAGGTCGTAAATTATACTTTTCGTCTGAATTATTGGGGGGGCCAAAAGATATGTTGGCCCCCCCTGTCCAGACATTGGGGGGGCTGACCCCCCTGGCCCCCCTGCTCCTACGCCCATGGGTACACAAATTAAGCAGTCCTCTCCTGAGTGCAAAGCCATCCGTCGAAAATGAATGGAACTACATAAAAAGTAGATCTATTATGCGACGGACACATGCTGAGCACAATTAAAAATGTACGTACATGTCGCTTGCTTAGAATGAGAAGGTTAACTACAAAATCAATAGTTTGAAAACAAGAAAAACTGTCTGACAATACTCTTTGCTTATGGTAAAATAAGCTTTTTCAACTTCAGTTTGGTCAACATGACAAGTTCATGCTTTAGTCTTATAAGGTCGTATTTAAGCCATTGATGTATCTCATTCAATCGACGATCTTCATACTTGTTTTATTTCTGCGTGAGACGAAACCCTGATGAAAACGACCACATAAAGTGTTTTAGAGGTAAGATTGGGTCAACCACAAGTAAAAGTATCATTGAAAAAAGAATTTTAAAAAATAATATGAACTAAGGCACCGCCTAAATGGGGATTTAATAAATATTGAATATCTGAATTCTGATTGGGTATGTTTGTAGGTATACACTAAAAAATTATAAGCTGAATTTAGATGTTAATATATGGCGCTAATTATCAGCAACTAGTTAAGCCCTCTCCCTCTTTTCGCTTTTAAAATATGATATCAAACATATTTTTTATACTAAGTTTTAGCTAGGCAACACAACAACTATATAATCCAAACTGGGACTTGAACCCAGACTGCCTGGTGGTGAACCAGTCGTCATACATTTGACCATTTGGATGAACAATACGTGTTGCAATGTCACCAGGCTATGTTTTTGTCAAATAAATCCCTTACAAGTGTTACATATTGCTGACAACTAGCTACCAATTATATGACAATGACATTAATTGTTAATTTGGCAGAGTGTACTTAGTATTGACACTGTAAGATATTATTATCATTTGTGATGACAGCATGAACAAAATTTGAAGTAGAAAATATAAACAATCATGCACAGTGACCACCTGATGCTATTCCACCATGTTTCAGCATATGAATATTCATGCACGGTGAAATCCTGCATATCAATTGTTGCTCAACAACGGAGAGGCCTTATAATTCTTCAGGCATTAAACCTGGATCCATATCATTCTGCGCGGAAAATTTTTTAAAACAGATTTGTCTCTAGCACATCGTTTGCATGCATAATTTTTGTTGAGTGGAAAATTTAATCTAGTTTCATTACATACGGAGCATGTGTTGAAATCATAGGACATTTGTTCCAGTTCAAAGGCTCTTATACAGTCCATGGCTTTGTTAAATTGTTGATTTTCGGTCAGTGGGGGTGCATCAGGAATATTATCAGACTGGACACCTAATTTCTTTTCTGTCCTTTTAATGCAGCTGTTAATTTCGTTTCTCCGATTCATTCTTTGATACCGAGTTTCATTTTCTGGAGTATCGACATGGAACCAGAGACCTAATTTTCTACAGATATCAATTTGTTTGTCCTGAATTACCGGGTGATTTTTTTTGTTTGATGTTTCACTGTCCAAAGCACAGCAATACTCATATAATTTTCTCTTTTTAGAACAATTTGTTTTGTTTGAGGAAGCTGGACCTTCATTTTGATTTGATAATTATATGATCAGAAGAAGAAAATGAACATGAATATGTGTGGTCATCAAGTCTAGTCTAGTAGAACCGGTAGCCGCGGGTGAACTTGAACCAGAGGCTGCGTGTGAACTTTGGCTTTCTTCGTTGCCAGTAGACTTAGAATTTAAAGTTTGTGAATTGTGAGGATTTTGCGCATCATCACCAGTCTTTTTCTTCAAAGCTTGAAAGTGGTGGTTGTTCAAAAGAATATCAATACTAGTTTGAGGGTCAGGATTAGATGCTGGAAGATAAGTGGTCAATGTAAACGTAGATATGTGATCCCTTCTTCCTTGTAACCAAATATTTATTTTACAATCTAACAGTTCCGACGCAGCCTCTATTTCGCATGCAGTGGCCCACCAGTTACCTAGAACCATTCCATCCCGATACCAGACGCGAGACATGTTTTGACCATGGTGTATTGCAATCTTTTCTCTCCAAGTATCCCAGTTGTCATAAATTTGACCACAAATAAACCTTCGGTAAATGAGCGTCTCGTTAAAATCACCGGACAACAAATAACTCAAGCAATCAAAAAAACAATTTCCATCACCCGGTACGTCAACGATATGGAATACATCATTACCAACATTAATTTCGGGTAAATATTGAATTGAACGTACAGGCATAATGATTAATTATCTGATCGGATCATCCATAGCAATAAACAAACTTACTTGACCAATGCTGCTCTCAGACGAACGAAAATGCTGAAAATTGCGCGTAAAATTAAATACACTAGAATGACTTCCCTTGGTTGTCGATGAGTTTAAAACACGACGCTCTTCGGGCCGTGTTTTTTGGGTACTTCTTATTTCCCTTTGTTTTTTAAAAATAGTTTGTTTTATTCATTACACATTTTTTTAAAAATGATAATTAATCGAAAGAGAACGATAGGCTCAACCGTTTACAGCTTACTATTTTTTTTATATTCCAATGACCATTCACCTCGGAAAACTGCCTGAAATTTTTGACCGGAAATAACTTTTTTTGAAAGCATTAGTACCTGCTGAGACTCAACGAAAATACGCATGTCACTCGTATTACCGGTCTGGGTATTTTCAATAGCCCCGCTACGGGGATGGGCCGGGATTTTTACTTTTGGTTGTACCACACTGCACTCAGGATGATAAATTACACGTATAGCTTACAAATACACTAAATTTCAATTGGAAACAAGCAAATGATAATATTTCATGGGCGTAGGAGGGGGGGGGCAAACAATTGGCAACTTTGGGTAAAAAAAAGTTTTTGTTCGTTACGCTCGCAAAGTAAGTTCCTTGTGTCAATTATGTCAATACGCAATATTTGCACATAACTATTCTAGACATGAACTGTACTCTTAAACGTCCAAAACACTCCTATTCCTATATAATAACTGTGAGTTTATGGTTCTGTGGTCATTTGGTTTAATAATTACGTAGTAACTGGAAGTTGATCCGTTTAAGTATAAAGGGGTCCGGTGGCATGGCCCCGGGAAAATTTTCTCAACTATGGATCGATCTGGTGCATTCTAGGCGTTCTGAGATACCTTATTTAGCATTCAAAAGGGACCTGAATACAGGGAATTTTAAGTTCTTACATAAGACACTATTAGGTGCTTGCATAAAATTTAAATTGGTAGATTTTGAGATTGAAGCTTAAGGTGAAAACGTTTAATTTTTGCCAACAATGGGTGATGACATATTTTAATATGAGGTAGTCATTTTGCGAGTGAAGCGAGCAAAAAATTATTTGATACGTTTTTACCAAGAACTGAAGGCAAATTGCCTATAACCAGATATATTAGGTCGTAAATTATAATTTTTCGTCTGAATTATTGGGGGGGGGGAAGATATATGCCCCCCCCCCCCTGTCCAGACATTTGGGGACTGCCCCCCCCCCTGCTCCTACGCCCATGTATTTAGCACCTATTCAACATAACTTCTACTTCTCGCTCTAAAAAAATGTCGATTCGAACCTCAAAAGAAGGAATTTGAGTGCAGAGTGTAAGTATTGGTTGTAATTTTAGGTTTAAGTGAATCCCAAGTGATTTAATCGTACTCATATATTATCATATTAACTAAATATACTGTTAGGCGTATCACATGATCGTAGAATTGGCTGTTGCAAGTATCAAGCCTTCTTACTTTAAATTTTCATATGTTACATACGTAGAACTTATGAAACAAGTTTTTTAACTGAATTCTGGTGTTGCTGAAATTTCAGTGTGTATTAGGTAGATATATTTCATTTATTCGTGCAAAATTGCATACGTGTAGGTTTCGTAATTACAGAGAAATGTTTAAAAAAACATGATTGTTTTCTATCGCAAACTAGCTATACAGCCTTTGCTGGTATAATAAAGTTGGTCATTCTAGATTCTAAAAATTATTTTGCACACTTTGCTAACGTCGTCATGATGGTAATGGCTTTTGGTTCGTAGCACGTGTATTTAGGTGCGTGGTATGAAAAGACTTTATGACATTTTTGCCGATCAACGTAGCTAAGTACCTTAATTCCTCCCGTTTGATATGCATACAAGTAACGTCTAGGTGTTTCAATTTTTTTATCAGTTCATGGAATAAACATGTATGACATACAGTAAACTGTATCATTGATTACCAAACAAACCGAAAACATTTTTTGTATACATGTATTTGCTATTTACTATAAAATATCTTTTTTTTTCGTTTAGTCTTTATCAATGATACAGTTACATGTGGTCTGATAGTGTCATACAATTTATTAAAAAGGTTAGTTTCTAATAAAATAATTTTGTTTTTGCTTTCATTCTCTAGTGATCCAGTTGAGATTCGTCTCTTCTGTTCCATGTGTTATATTAATAGGTCTTTCTTTTGCTGACCAAGATGTCGATGGTCTCCAGTTAGCAGATGTCAAGCTAAGGAACAGGGAACATTATTTCACCAGAGGAGAGTGACGTTTGTGAGCATGGAAGACTTTCCATATTTAACAAATAAAACATGGCCTTAGTCAATATGGAAGTCTGAGCTAACATGGTATAGTGCGCCTAGGATAAGGTGATATCGACAAACATAGACTGGATTGGCCTACTGTTGCAAAATTGGTTGCTTAAATAAATATGTATGGTCAAGTTTATATTAAAATAAGACTGACGAACTGTGCACACTTGCTTTTTTCACCTATCTGGTCTATACCATATTTTGCCGCGTTTCTCGTTATCCTCGGCGCAATATATTTGGCCTGAAGAGAAGTAGACCTTGCTTGTATATCAAGATATGAAACTTCCCAATTAGATCAGAGTAATAAAGTACCATTCACCCAAGAGGTAGGATTAATATAAGTAAACGACACAAATGTACATTTTAAAATATTTAATGAAATATCCAAACAAATGTATGAAAGTTGGTAGAAATAATGATAGGTAAAATGTTTATTTGTTGTAATGGCAACTGAACGTTTTACCTAGAAAAGTTACCTCAGATAGTCACAAATCAAATAAAGTGGTTTTCAAAATACATGTATAGGATCGCCGGACAAGTGGCCACCCATATTGTTGTGTAACAATTTTTATCATAAGCATTATGCACATAGTTTTTACATGGATTTAACTAACTGAAGTACAGAACTTAGATGCTGACCTGATCCAAACCTTTGTGCATGAATATGGTACTTATAATTACAACTGAAACATCTTTGTAATACTTCCCACTTGATAAGCATAAAGACATCAGCTGTTAAATTATGATAATAGAAGGGTGAGGATCGGGTCTAATTCTCTGTGTTATGTCAGCTAATTACACATCAAATGAAATAATTAAAACATGATCACTGTACCTACTACCATAACATTTTATGTAAAGTGGTGTAACTTCATTAAGTCAATTTATAAACATGTAGTGAAAGTCGACACAAATGTCTGTTCACTCTCTTGTGATTAACCACAGAATTCAATATCACTGTGAGAACACTTAAGACAATTTTATGGTTCAAAATGTTTGGTCATTGTGCAATCAGAGTATTTTTCATGATTAATTTTAACAAATTCTAATTTTGATAGAAAATATGCTAATAGGGCCTACTTGTTAGTTCGCATAAATTTTCATGAATTCAACCACAATGTAGCAAAAAATAAATTGAAGTGAAAATATCTAATTTTTAACAACAATTCTGACAAATATTGTCTCATATTTTTCTGTTTTCTTTTCTTTCGTTCCTTTTATTTCTTTCTTCCACCTCTCTCCTTCAATTGTAGCTGTACAACACCTCCATTAGTGAAATTATAGAAAGCCAATGTGTTGGAATCTTTGATAAACAAACCCTGAAATCATGGATAACAAATTAGTGAATAGAACGGTTTGTTTTTTGTTTTTTGTTTTTTTTAATGCCAAGCATAAGCCTTTATTTTCCAGTCAACTTTCTGCATATATGGAAGGCATACGCGTGTCTCAATTCGTATTTGAACACCAGTCATCAGATAAGAAGGCAAGCACATTAATCACTGAGCTATTAAGGAATTCTGATTGGTAAGTTTTGTCATACATCTCCTGTTATACAATATCTGGCACAGACCTCTGAAGCATCTTAGTCTAAGCTGAATATCATTCAAATATTGTTATGTGTCTTAATGTTAATTTCCAAGGAGGGCTAAACACAAAGTTGATATCACAAAGTGAAGTAGAAACCATATTCTGAGTTTATTACTGTAAGAATCCAAGAGTTTCAACTTCAGATTTATTTCAAAAACAGATTCTGATTTTAGTAAAATTTCAATTTGAACCGCAATTTCTACTTTAGATGCTTTGGAGAGATCAGGCCCAAATCTCCCGAAACATCTCAATTTTGAGATAAATCTCATCTCAAATAATGCCATGTGTTGTTTGGATAATTTCAAAGGGAGGATGAACTCAAAATTATCTACAAAATTTGCAAATTCTATTATTTGTATATTCCAGTAATTTGTAACGAGTTCAGACTTCAGATTTATTAGAAATCCAGACTCTGATTTCGGCAAAATCTCAATTTGAGATGAGATTTCTGCTTGAGATGTTTCTGGAGATTGGGGCCAGGCCCTGGACACATAAGGATAATACTATATAATTTAGCCAAGAATTGAGAATTTCCACCAGCAGTCAAAGGACAGCAACTCTTTTCAAATCTGAAAGTGATTTGATGGGAGCTTTATGCACATTAACACCAATGGTCATGACGTCACATGAAAGACAACAGCCTCGGGTGGTATTCACAAAGAAACTTAAGTGAAAAATTAGAATTTTCCAAAAATCTTATGATTTCCTTAAGTGTTTCAGCAACACAAGAAAATCAAGATGATCTACTTTTTACATTTCTTTGAAGCATTTTGTTAAGCGCTACAAAAATCATCAATAAAAATTGACTTATTCTTAGTTTCTTGCAAAATATTGACAATTCATATTTTTAACTTAAGTGAAAATATTTAAGTTTTCACTTAAGATCTTTGTGAATACCGGCCCAGATGATCTATTGTCCATATAACATACAACCGGGGATTATAAATAAAGACGAGATATCAGCTGTTAAATTATACTAATTAAAGGTCAGAAGCAAATTGTAAAGATTGCTCAGTACTGGAGTATATTTACATCATACTGTAGTTTCTGCTTGCCACCTGGTAAACCACATGATTCATTGATCTTAGCTTTCAATACAGACACCTGGAAATAATAGTACAATACATGTATATATGCAATAACCATGGTCATAAATGAGTAAATTGAAAATGTACAAATAATACTACACTTAAAACAATATTCACTTTGAGATTAAACTTTATACTGAGGAGTCGATGCAAAACTATAGTAACTTCATCAATTATAGAGTCATGCGCTAAGCACACAATATAGACTATGCCATGGATTAACAACAACCTTACATCTAAAACTTTTATCAGGCATAAACCCAATAACTGAGTGTAATTCATTACTACTTATTTGACCGTCAAAATTGAACTTTTCCTCTACAATGAAAGAATCAAAGTCAAAGAACTCATTCACGCCTACAAAGAAACAGGCTTTATCTGGAAAGCCAGTTAACTCCCCTTTGAGCAAAAATTACTTGAGCAAGTCATGCGGGGCGAGTTCACTTTAGAAAAAATTTGTTTAAATGGAATTGAACCAAATACTGTAAAATCATTAATTTTCGTGGGGGATTAAATTTCGTGGATTTCGTGGTTCACTTCAACCACAAACTGATTTTGACCCTTGTTTTGTTATCTGAAATGCAAAATCCACGAATTCAAGTGCCAACGAAATTGTCTTTTTTACCAAAACCACGAAATTTCGTAGGGACAAAATTAAATGATTTTACAGTATCTTAGTTATACATGTACTAATAAAGTTCATAATCATAGAAAAGATAAGTTCATCCTGACAATGATTAATACATACATTATCTGTATATGGTAGAGAGAAGTTGAGTGTCTGGCCTTTCAGGTTGAATTCTGGTTTATCTGGCATACTTGGTACAGTCACACGGAACTTCACATTGCCCTGAAATTATCAAATGTATATATGTACGATTATCATGATTCATCTAACCCTAATGGCTATGCATTAAGAGAATCATCATGAAAATTAGAGGAGTTTTGTAGGGGGTCACCCAAGGAACATTCCTGTAAAATTATATTAAAACCCAGCCAATCAATTTGAGTTGAAGATTTTCAGTTTCTCTATATGGTCTTAAAGAGAATTTTTCCCAGCCACTGCCAGGTGACCATGTTTTTTTTACAGAATCAACATTAAAACAATAGGAATTTGGTAGATGGTCACCTTATCAACATTTAGCAGTCAATTAATTAAAATATTTGTAATCAATAAATCCTTGCTCATTGGCAGGTACAGAGGGTAGCCATAGACTGGGGTTCTGAACGCCCCTGAAATTTTAGCCGAAAATCTAAGACTAAATCTACTATAAGGTAATGGCTAATGAGACCCCTGAGAGAAAGTAAGTAACGGGTTAAACAACTTCTCGAGAGAAAAATAGCTGGATGGACCTCCCTTACAGAAATTGCTAGATCCATGCTTATTGGTAAAGTGTATAGAGCTATATCGGAAGATATTTTTTTTTAAAGTTTCAAAAAATGAAAAACAATTATGCTTTCATATTCATTAGATCATTTTTCGCTTCAGTTTTAACAGAATTTCTTTCTGTGATTTATTGCACATGCAAACTGTCCATTTTCATACGAAAGTGTTCAAGAACACCCTATGGAACTATAAGAATCGTCTATTTTTTGACGATTGAATCAAAGTACACGGAACCCATCCAAAGTTTTAATTTGCAATTAAGGTAGTCTAGTATCATACTTAAAACGATACAAGTAATTATTTTGACATTGAATGACTGTTAGAATATAGCTCTATACACTTAAACCTATGCTAGTCCTTTACTGGCATACAACACTGGTTCCTACCTTATGTACTTTGAGCCATTCTTCCTCAGGTACCAGCTGATCTTCTGTCTTCTGTTTCTTACTTGGTGGTTCATCACTCTGTGGTTCCGGGGCTGATTGTTGGGGTACTGGAGCTCGTACCATTGGTGGAGGTGCTGGGAAACCTGGCGGTCTCATTGGCTGTGCTACCATCATACCTGGTGGACCTGGGGGCATACCTAACAAACAATCACAACATATGTTACACTATATACAGTGCCCACCAAAAATATGAATACAGACAATTTTCCCCCATTTACTTGCCTGTATAACACTACTTGCAGAACAGAGAAGCAACAATGTTTTTGAAGACCAGGAATTTTTTTTTATTTAGTGTTAAGACAATACATTGATTGGTACCCTAGATGGAAAATATTAAGTTTCATTGCCATGATCATATAATATGGCAAATTCAGCCCCTTGAACCCCATAGTTTATTTTTAAATCAGAAAATGTTCATCTTTCTATCTGTCACATTTTTTACTCCTTCATTAACTGTTTTTTTTCAGAAATGGCAAACATTGTTACCGTCTGACCAAAAGATATGGAATAATTAAACCAATTATAATTCTGCATCTGTCAAAAAGTGTATCCATATTTTTGGTGGGCACTGTACTTAGCACGGTTTTATTCCAGGCTATTGATGACAAGTATACCGTTTGTTGTCCAGTATTTTATTTTCTGTATCATTCACAAATTTCTGAATGAATCGTCTAATAATTAACATACGTTCATGCACAAATTCATAAATACACAAAATATATATGTTACTGAAATTGCCATTATACAGATCATGCGAATACAGTGGTTTACAATACACTGGAATTTTTTACAGATTTCAGGTTGGAATCTTAAAACACTCAAGAAATTGACACTATTAAGAAACATTTGCTAAGTTTTTAAGATTTTTCTTTATAATTGATAATAATACAACAGTAAGAGAAACTTTACCTATAACTTGCATAGGTGGTGGTCTAGGTGGCATCATCATGACAGGTTGTGGCATGGGTGGTGGTGGTTGTATCACAGCTACCGGTCTCTTCAATGTCTGTGACTGGGAACTAGCTGGTGGTGCTGGGACAGATACCACAGGTGGTGGAGGGGGGAGCTTAGGCTGCATGGACTTAGGCAGTCCTGGTTTATTTGGAGGTGGGGGAGGTGGTATAGCCACTCCACCGCCCTTGCCCAGTGACGGTCCAATCTTTTCTTTCTCTGCGTCAGGTCTAAAATAAAAGTTAATTTCTTCATACTTAGCAATCATACATTTCTTAATTATAAAGTTTAGTACTTGCTTCACTTCAGGAGAGTAAAATGTTGACCAAAAATGGTTTGTCAATACCGTATAGCTGGTTATTTCTGCGGGGTGGAAATTTCTGCCATTCTGCGGTCCAAGATTAATTCGCAGAATTAAATCTAAGCAGAATTTTATCATCCGTAGAAAATTTTCACGCAGAATATTATCTCCACTATACAAAAATAATGATCAATGGGTAATCACAAGTTAACTTGATTATTGTATAGTTAATTGCAGTTAGTCTAGTGTTACAACAGTGTTTATTAATTTAAGCGAGCATTGTTTGTACATATATAATGATAATGTCATAGTGTGATCCACAGTTTGGACTGCAATAATTAATTACTATGTACATGGATTAGACTACCAATGAAACTGATGTATGTTAATTCTTACCATTTAGCAAACCGCAGAAATTTACGCAAGTCATTTTGTGAATCAGCAGAATTGAAATCAGCAGAATTAAACACACCCGTTTTTGAGGCAAAAATGCAAAATATTACACCCGCAGAAATTACCAGCTATACGGTATCACAACCTTTCTTATTCACATTATTGGTTTAAATTCATCTTGGCTTAAAAATCATCAGTTCAATTCTCCAAACTAAGAATTCAATATATATCTATAAGTGGGGATCAGTGGCCTAGGTACTGGATGCGCAAATTCAAGATCGAGAGGTCATGAGTTTGATCCCTGCTCTACACCACTGCATAATAGCTCTGGGCAAGGAGTAAAACCCACATGCTCCAATCCACCCAGGTATAAATTTGTACCTGTGAGTTGTACATATCTTGTATTGTGTATATCTTGATATATATTACATTGTAGCGGCACAAAACCTGGTAGAGAAATAGTCTCAGCAAGGAGAGTAGCAACAGAGAGTAGACTGGAATGCAGGTTTGCTTAGGTAGACAAATGTCCAGGGATGTTTAAATGTCAAAGGTAGGTTTAACTTGGGTGGATGACCTGCTGAAAGCAGTCCTTAACAAGACTGCGTTCAATAAACGCTTATGCCCCCGTGGAAGCCATGTCCATAAAAAGCTAAGTCAATCAGGGGCCATTATTCAGTTAAAATGTTTGATAGTGTTACATGACTTTGAACTATAAGGGGCTTATGATGGTAAACGAATAATGCCACATTTGAAAGCAGTGCCTTGATCGACTTTATGTGTGATCTGGTGATACAGATGTTATGGTTCTTTGTCACTGCACTTCTCCAAGTTGCCATCTATTCATATACCAAGTTTCAAGTCAATATCTTAAACACTTTTGAAGATACGATCCTGTCAAAATTTGATTCTGAAAATACTAAAGGGGAGATATTTCAAAATTTAAGACAGAGTTATGGTTCTTGGTCATTGTACTTCTCCAAGTTGCCATCTATTTATATTCCAAGTTTCAAGTCAATATGTTTAATAGTTTTGAAGATATACTCAGAGCAAAATTTGACTATAAAAAAACACTAAAGGGGAGATAATTCAAAATTTAAGACAGACAGAGTTATGGCTCTTTGTCAATGCACTTCTCCAAGTTGCCATCTATTTATATTTCAAGTTTAAAGTCAATACGTTAAATAGTTTTGAAGATACGCTCCTGTCAAAATTTGATTCTGAAAATACTTAAGGGGAGATAATTCAAAATTTAAGACAGACAGAGTTATGGTTCTTGGTCATTGCACTTCTCCAAGTTGCCATCTATTTATATTCCAAGTTTCAAACCAATATGTTTAATAGTTTTGAAGATATACTCAGAGCAAAATTTGACTATAAAAAAACACTAAAGGGGAGATAATTCAAAATTTAAGACAGACAGAGTTATGGTTCTTTGTCAATGCACTTTTCCAAGTTGCCATCTATTTATATTTCAAGTTTCAAGTCAATACGTTAAATAGTTTTGAAGATACGCTCCTGTCAAAATTTGATTCTGAAAATACTTAAGGGGAGATAATTCAAAATTTAAGACAGACAGAGTTATGGTTCTTGGTCATTGCACTTCTCCAAGTTGCCATCTATTTATATTCCAAGTTTCAAGTCAATATGTTTAATAGTTTTGAAGATATACTCAGAGCAAAATTTGACTATAAAAAAACACTAAAGGGGAGATAATTCAAAATATAAGACAGACAGAGTTATGGTTCTTTGTCAATGCACTTCTCCAAATTGCCATCTATTTATATTTCAAGTTTCAAGTCAATACGTTAAATAGTTTTGAAGATACGCTCCAGACAAAATTTTATTGTAAAAATACTAAAGGGGAGATAAGTCTAAGTCCAAAATTAGGTCAAGGTGAAGGTCAAAATGGAGTCGGGTGATACAGACGTGTGGAGAGTGGTCATATACAACATCCATGCAAGTATGAAAGCTTTGTAACAAGCCATTTTAATGCTAGAAGAAACGGTCAATTTGGGTTAACCAAGAGTTTTACCTTTCAATAAGTCTAAGTCCAAAATTAGGTCAAGGTGAAGGTCAAAATGGAGTCAGGTGATACAGGCGCGTGGAGAGTGGTCATATACAACATCCATGCAAGTTTGAAAACTTTGTAGCAAGCCATTTTAATGCTAGAAGAAACGGTCAATTTGGGTTAACCTGGCCGGACGGACGAACGGACGGAAGGACGGACGGACGGGTGAATTACTATATGCCTCCCGATCTATCGATACGGGGGCATAAAAAACACTAAAGGGGAGATAATTCAAAATTTAAGACAGACGGAGTTATGGTTCTTTGTCAATGCACTTCTCCAAGTTGCCATCTATTTATATTTCAAGTTTCAAGTCAATACGTTAAATAGTTTTGAAGATACGCTCCAGACAAAATTTTATTGTAAAAATACTAAAGGGGAGATAAGTCCAAGTCCAAAATTAGGTCAAGGTGAAGTTAAAAAGGAGTCGGGTGATACAGGCGTGTGGAGAGTGGTCATATACAACATCCATGCAAGTATGAAAGCTTTGTAACAAGCCATTTTAATGCTAGAAGAAACGGTCAATTTGGGTTAACCAAGAATTTTACCTTTCAATAAGTCTAAGTCCAAAATTAGGTCAAATTGAAGGTCAAAATGGAGTCAGGTGATACAGGCGCGTGGAGAGTAGCAAGCCATTTTAATGCTAGAAGAAACGGTCAATTTGGGTTTACCTGGCCGGACGGACGAACGGACGGAAGGACGGACGGACAGGTGAATTACTATATGCCTCCCGATCTATCGATACGGGGGCATAAAAAACTGATTTCCATTTCCTAAGAAAAGCACTATGTAGCAATTTCCATGGGAACCCATGCCTTCTATATTTCACTGAATAGGAGGTAACTGAATGAAGACACTCGGTAGTGCTTTGCTTAGGCAACATACCCCTAGTAACTTCGCTTCTTCATAGTTTAAACAAGCTACTTACACAAGACCTTTAACTTTATGAATATTAGCAATCTGTTCATCAATAGAGAAGTTTTCTCTAGCTTTCTGTGCCACTTTCTCCATGGATGCTGTATGACCGTCCCATACAACTTTCTTTTCTTTCTTTCCTTCATCTTCCTCCTCACCGATCTAATGTCAATATACAATACAATACTTTACTAACCATTCTCTATCAGAAATATACAATGCAATGTTTTATTCACAAATATCACCCTTTGTTCCTGATTATTTGCATAATTATTTTTTTGAAAAAAAAGGTAAGTTTAAAGTATTTGAAAACATGTAAATATGAAAACAATAGCTTGGATCACTCATCCGAGGCCATTGACACATGTAAAAGCTGTAGTTATATTAACCCTTTTACCTACATATAGGCTGTGGGCGCAGATATCCAAAGTTCTTAAGATTTCACTGTGAGCAATTTGCCACATCAGCTAAAAAGGAAATACTATTGATAAATCCTCAATAAACATGTAATCCCTTGCAAATTTCTTACCTTTTTACCGATACCAGCTTCCTCGGTACCAGCACCGAAGATATCAGTACGTCTTTCAGCGAGATGTTTGAGACTGCTCTCAATGGATGATCCCGGAGCAATCACGTCTTCTTGTTCTGTCTTCTCCTGTATTTGTCGGTTTCTCTCCTCTATCCACTTAGGATCCAACAATCCTATGTAACAATAACAACAAACACATTTTTTGTGTCAAATTTTGTCAGACAATAGTACAAGTATTTTTGCTGGTTTAGAATGAGAAGGTCTTAAGTACAAAATCGATATTTTGAGAAAACAACAAAAAAAACTGTCGGATAATTACAGTTTACTTAATATGGTAAAATAAGCTGTTTTAACTTCAGTTTGGTCGGCATGACAAGTTCCAATTTTCACGAAAATAGGCTCATCAGAAGTGCGTTGTGGTGCTGATTTTAAATATGCATCGGTCATATGAGTTCCTAAGTAGTACTTATAACCTTCTCATTCTAAGCCAGTGAATTGTTGGTCCGGGAAAGGAACTTCTGCAGTAATTATGCATATACAGTCGAACTTCGATGCCTCGAACAGTTTTATGTCCGTTAATTACTTAATGAAGAAAATTATAACTGATTTAATTTTCGTGAATAAAATTTAGAAACAACATATTAGTCATTAATTTAAGTGTTTGTATTCTTTAAAACGATGTTGAATGGTCATTATTCGTACAAAACCTGATCGGAATTTATTAATTTTATCATTGTCAAAATGAAAAGTAACCATTGACAGGTACAAGCGTTCGAACTTCTAATACATTTACAGTGCATATATACTCGTACCCCCGATGCCTCAACCGGTAGATGGCTCGAACTATTTTCCCGGTCCGAAGGTAGTTCGAGGCATCGAAGTTCGACTGTAGTATACTTGTATAAGAAAACTATTCAGTCTTGCCGATTTGTGCAAAGAGTATTAAATCCTAAACTCACAGGCAGTCGAGATATCTTGATTATTACATTTGAATAATTATTTAAACTGAAACAGTAAGGTATAGCAAACTTAAAGATGGCCAGTGAGTGCATATGGAAAATATGTCTCTGCACAACTCATATTTCCTAAATACATCACTCAGAATGTGGATGATTGAATGTCCTTGATAATATATGTCTAACTCTTTGTCAATTACAGTGCATGCAGTACATATTTGTGTGTTTTTTTTTTGGTAATTCCTGATCAGTGGTGCGTGTGTTTTTGTGTAAACTATACCATCAAAGGTTAACGCAAAGGGATTGAGAGCAGTGACCTAATATATGAAATAGGTCATAGTAAATTATAAAGATGGAATCATAGACTAACTCACCTATCTTCATATGTTGTTGTACTTTTTCTACAGGAATCTTCTCACCAGTGATAGGTGATACCAGGTATTGCTCCGATGGCGGCTCTTGTTGTATCGTTCGAGCTAGATAAAAATCAAGGTATATTATAAGTTAATACATAAGTTAAGCTAGTAAAACATCAAAACATATTATAAGTTAATACATAAGTTAAGCTAGTAAAACATCAAAGCATATTATAAGTTAATACATAAGTTAAGCTAGTAAAACATCAAAGCATATTATAAGTTAATAATACATAAGTTAAGCTAGTAAAACATCAAAGCATATTATAAGTTAATACATAAGTTAACTTTTCAAATGGAATTAAAACTGATCACAGATTTGTATACCGTTTTTATTTTATGTTAAGCCTAATTATAAGCACTTATAACATGCATGTATGTATAGTAACTAATTTAGGCTAATCGTAAAACATAAGGGTATGAGGAAATTTAACAGGGGAGGTAGCATTCAAGCTTTGTTTATTCCAATTTAACATTTTTTCTCAATGATTGTTCAATTATATACAACGACCATTTTACCTAACGGTATACATTTTTCCTGGACTGTAACCTTACCAGTACTAACTTAAACCTTTCACACGGAATTGGTGACTTCTACATGTCACATGTGAAGGAAATCCACATTTGGCATCAAATTTTCATGGAAGGGTATGAAGTGCGGCCACCTTGAATCATACCCAACAAATCCAGTGCACTAACCATGGCTCTCAGAAGAGGAACAGTGCATGTCCCTTCATAATACACCTACCCCTTACCTGATTACCACATAATCTGACAAGTAATCAGTATTTTCAATAAACTTTATTTTTGTGATTATTTCGGAATCAAACCAGACAACTCCAGTGCACTAACCAGGTCTATCATGCCAAGCATAGCTTTTATTTGCCATCAGCTAGCTGTGGAAACCTGACAGGCATCTGAGCACCACCACTAGGATTTGAATCCAGGTCGCCAGATAAGACAGCAAGCATGCTAACTGCTGAGCTACAGAGTCACACTCAGAGGAGGAACACAGAGTGTGTGACCATTGATAATGCACCTACCTTTCGGATCGTAACCTTTCTTGATGACGACCTGGTCAGGTGTAGGTGGTAGAGGAGGTTGTGGTATCTCACTGGGTGGAGGTGGCGGAGGTGGAGCGGCAGGTTGTGGAGGTCGTTGTGGAGGACGTATCTCCTGTCTATCCTTATCCTGATCCTCCTCGTCCTCATCTGATGATGGTTCCGAATCATCATCTCTCTGTTATATACAATAATGACACATTCTAACGATGTTACATGCACAACAATTTTGTCTAATCAGGAAAACAAAATGCGGTCAACCATTTTTTACAAACAACTTGAAACCTGAGGCCTTAACCAAATTTGTTTTCATATTAAAATCAGTTTTATTAAGAAATTTTACCATTACATACTAAATTGACCATAACTTCGCCATTTCTAAAGATATTTTCATCAAATAAATCTTATTTTGGTCACAAATCATGGCTCTTTCAGGTATTCTGGTTATCCCCGCATACAGTCAATGGTTAAATGAATTAAATGCAGTATGGTGCTGCTGGTACTTAGTAAAATCCACAACACTAAAAGTTCCAGACAAACTTAAGGACTATGAGACAGAAACTCGTGTTAACAGTGAAACGTACCTGTGGTGGTAATGGTGGCATGTTTGTCATCCTCTGAACTTCCTCCTCCTCATCTTCCTCATCAGAATCATCCTCGTCTGAATCAGACTCTCCTGATTCCACGTCCATCTCATCATCACCCTATAACAACAAGACATGTTTGTAACAGTCATTCAATGTCAAAATAATTACTTGCCTAGTTTTTAGTAGGATGCTAGACAACCTTAATTGCAAATTAAAACTTTGAATGAGTTCCATGTAATTTCATTCAATCGTCGAAAAATAGATGATTCTTATAGTTTCATAGGGTGTTCTAGAACACTTTCGTATGAAAATGGACAGTTTGCATGTCCAATAAATCACAGAAAGAAATTCTGTTAAAACTGAAGCAAAAAATGACCTAATGGATATGAAAGCATAGTTGTTTTTCAGTTTTTTAAACTTTTTTAAAAAATATCTTCCGATATAGCTCTATACACTTTTAACCGTCTTCAACAGTAAACAACAACATAAATACTGAAGTGTTTGTTTGCAATAGCAGACCAATCCAATGAAAATACTCCAATCTACCATGCACAATAAACAAACAGGTATAAAAGCTGAGACAGCCACATGATACGATCACATTGTATGTAGTACGATCACATTGTATGTAGTACGATCACATTGTATGTAGTACGATCACATTGTATGTAGTACGATCACATTGTATGTAGTACGATCACATTGTATGTAGTACGATCACATTGTATGTAGTACGATCACATTGTATGTAGTACGATCACATTGAATGTAGTACGATCACATTGAATGTACGAGAGGTGCCCCACTTATATTTGAACAGTGTTGAACATGACATATTTTCATGGAATTATGGAATAAATCAAAAATTTCTTTTGTACTGTGTAAACATATGTGTTAGGTAACATTTACACTAACTGGTTGGTTTGTTTGAAAAATAAAATGAACCAAAAACAACACTTTTGTAAAGGGTATGGTGTTTTGCGTTTTGAAGGTCAGCCACTGCCATAAAAACCCTTAAAAGTTGTTGGTTGAGCATGGATATTCCATTTTTGTGAAGAAAATATGCAATCTTTGTCACAGGAAGGATGTTTTGCGCTTTGTTGTTGTTTTTTACGAAATTACGCAAAATATTAAAAACTGACAAAAATTGATGATACCTACCGAAATCTTAAACTTTGGTTATTTGATAAGTAAGGCATATCCAAAAACCAAAATCGGGACTTCAGCGACGTTAAGAGTACCCATTGGAACTTTCGATTTGTTCATTTAGTGAATTATACATGCCGGACTCGGGATAAAATCGGTGTTTACATGCTCAATACCACAAAAACAACATAAGGGAGACAAATGTCTTTAACGCGTGTATACTTCAACGGAACCGTAAACGCCACAACTTTGTCACCTCTGTAGGGGCAATGCTTTATCGTTGAGAAATATACCATGAACGGACAGCCTACTATATGATAAATGTTGATAAGGCTACCCATAAGTTGACATTCGTTAAGCTTCACTTGTTTCTGAACGTTTGCATAACGTATGCTGTTGTTTGGTATACTGGCTTAATGGAACACACATGTTTTACTAAAAGTCAAAGGTGAATGCACATTGCTGTGTACATTAGGTTCCAAACCATATTTGGTCAAAAATATTGCAAAACAACTTTCCTGGAGAACATATGGGGAGCATGGTGTTTTGTCAACACGGAGCTTCAACTCCCTCCACAAAAACACCATTCTGTACCTTAAGAACACACATTTGAAGTATATTACGCAATATTAGTAAAGTCTAATGAACATATACCCGCAAACCCTTTAGTCTATGGAATATTGTTGCGTTTATTACAGGCGGGAAATGCAAACAGCATCGATCGGATTATTCGGTCTTCAAAAAGCCAAACACCATACCCCCTACAAAATTTTATATTTAAGTGCAAACTAAGAAATAAAGTAATAAATAATAGTTGTATGTGTTTCATAACACGTTATTTTGCACGATGATATAGAAATATTTTGATTATATATAATAAGCATCGAACTATTTGATACTCAATACTGTTCAAATATAAGTGGGGCACCTCTCGTAGTACGATCACATTGAATGCAGTTTTAAAGTGTAGTAAGGGGAGATAACTCATTTATGTCTCTGAATCAATATCATGCCCAACAAAACAGGGCTACAAGTCACATATTCCGCATGGTAGGACCAAATTGAATGAAGTTTGAAGAGTAGTAATGGGAAATGACTCACTTATCTCACTTATTGCGTTTCATGAGTGTACAAAAGGCTACACAATAATGAAAATAAACTGATTACAAGATAGCGGTTTTGATGTTTCAATCAATGACAAATAACCTCATCAACAGTTAGGCAATATTAGGCAATATTAGTACGAACATTTTAAAATGCCAAGTAAGGTCTTTGTTAACCAATCAGCTTTCTGTCACTGCCAATATTTGAACCAGGGTTGCCGGATTAGAAGTGCGCTAACCACTGAGCTATGATGACCAAGACAGTCAAAAAGAATGACAGACTTTAATAATAATAATAATAATAATAATAATAACGACTTTATTTATAGTGGATTACATATTTGGTTCAAGACCAATTTTCAATATGGTCCACACTGAATATGGACTGAAGTAATAGACAATACTGAACACTTACCGCACGTTTACCATGTCTCTCCTGGGCCAGTACACGAGCACCAACTTCTTCAGGTGTGGTTGGTGGAGGTAAGTTACCTGTAAGAAAAGTTGACATAAAATACCTTCTACATTTTACTCCACATCAAACTATTCTGTTAATGCATGGAACTGATGAATGCCTAACCCCCAAAATATTCAGACAAATCAAACCAGTCTCCAGAAACTCAAATTTGATATTGACAGCCAAGCATCTGAAATCAGGACTAGTCTACAAATTTAACAGGCTACAGGCATATTCAATACTAAATTTTACTTCTTCTCACAAATAAATCTCAGCTTCTTTAAGTGAGTGACGGGAATTTGACAGAATATAATTATCATAATCCCTAGGGCTAGTGCGCTCCTAACTATTTACGTCACTGGTCCGACAGAAAATAATCATAAATTTGTAAACAGAACAGTTAATGGTCCTTCTAGACTTTATTGGTCTGTCTTGATTTTCGGGCCATGGAACAGTGTTAGTGTCGAGCCCTGGGTGTGCATAATTTCAAAGTAGTCTACAACAGTACACTTCAAACAAAACTTTCTTGGTAGTTACTTTATTTGCCTCCACACAAAAGTTGGAAAAAATTGATTTAACACAAATAGATATATACCCCTTCCTATGGCCAAACGGATAACAAACAGATGGTCAAGATATGGTACCGATGTAATTATGAATATTCAATGAAATACTAGCTAAGAACATGCATTTTAAGATGTGTCGCGTTATAAATTAGTTCAGTGCATTAAAGTATACTAACTAACTTACCTTGTTCATTTGGTTGGAAATCGACAGTTTCCACTACCACAAAGTCATGCCAATCTATCTGTGTATAAGCAACTGTAATCATAAAATCATACACATTTTTCAAAGTATAATATTTCATCATTTGAATTCATAATATTTTTGTTGTATGCAGAGAATGCTTGAAATGTTTTGTTTACTTTAGTTTTCTTTGGGTCAAAAATCTTTATCATCATTAATTTTTTTGGTCCACCAGAGTAGTTTTTTAAAATAAAACTGACAAAAGTTTTTATTAATTTTCAGGGATCAAACGGGGCAATGAAAACTGAGTTCATCAAGGCAAAACATGCCTGCAAGTAGAGCCAAGACAGCACATTACAGTTGATTACCTCGTTCTCTTTCAGCAGCTTCCTCCTCCTTACGTTTCTGCATCTCCTGATACCGTGCCCAGTCCACTCTGTACTTTACTTGATCCAAGATATTCTGATACTCCTCAGATTCGGTCTTCAACTTTCCTAGCAGATCTTTAGGTGGAATTAATACCTAGAATCAAATTGAGTCTTGTCTTTATACATGTTTATAAACAATTTCAGGGGGCTCTAGTTCCAAGCTGAAGCAGATCTTCGGGTGGAATTTAAATCAAGAATCAAGTAGGTCTGATCTATATACATCTAACGATGTTTAAGCACAATTGTAATTTTTGTATTCAAAAATAAATTTTATGAAATAATAATACTTGCTTGACATACTATTTGGATATACTTTCGGTTACTTTCTACAACTCGCCCTCATTTTAGACTTTGGGTTCATTAACACAAAACCAGTCTAAAATTTAATGTAACCAGTCTACCGGAACCGGTGTATATGTAAAATGATCCCATCCATCAGTTCCTTTCGGCGACGAAGTGCCACCTTATAAACTGGGTGGGAATTAACCGTATGTCAAGCAAGTATTATTATTTCATAAAATTTATTTTTGAATACAAAAATTACAATTTCATTTCATCACTAATACTTGCTTGACATACTATTTGGATGATTCCAAAGCAACTAAAAATAAAAGGGTGGGAACATAAATCCTTACCTTATCTTAGTCCCTATTCTGCTGACAATACACTGTACAATTTCTGTTCTTACAGACTTAAACTTCTCTGCTTGCAGAAGTGTGGTAAAGTTCACATATGCTACTACTAGTAGCATTCTCTATATACAAATTCAGTCTAAACCTCAAATCTAATTCAGCAACTCGCCGAATTCAGAGCACATATTACTCTAAAAAGTTAACATTTATGTTTTTCAAATAAAATCTAGTGAATGTGGACTCCCTTGTCCAATCGGCTGCTTCCATGATATTTTTCAAGGAAACACCTTTATACAATGCCCAGGATGGAGCAATAGCACGTGTGGAATGACCTTTAACCTTTAAATCTTTGTTATGACTTCGATAAGCCCATTTTATAGTCTTCACTAACCATCTGGAAATAGTTTGTTTAGAAACAGGTTTATGAGGTTTGATGTATGATAAGAACAGTTTCAATTCATCACCATCAACCGTTTTCCTGTACCTTTCTGTACTCTTTAGATAAAATGCAATTGCACGTTTGGGATCTAACTTAGGCTCTTTGAAGGCAGGAACAAATATATTTGGACTAATATGGTTCAGTCTGTCTTGTTTACTAAGTCCTTTTCTAACAAAAGAAACTCCTCTATTTTGAACTCGGACATTCTCTTCTCCAAGTGTTAAAGATTGAAGGTCACCACAGCGTCTGAATGTTGTTACTGCAATGAGAAAAACAGTTTTTAAGGTCACAAATTTCAACCTTGCTTCTGATAGTGGTTCAAAGGGGCTCTGTTTTAGAGCATTCAAAACAATAGGTAAATCCCAATCAGGAACCATTTTGGACTGAGGTGGACGTAAATTGAAAACCCCTTTTAACAGTCTAATGATGGTTGGGTGTTGACCTACAGGTTTATTGTCAATGGGTGGTAACACTGAGGAGAGCATCGACCTATAACCTGTAATGGTTTTGTATTGTAAACCAGTATGATATAAATCAGCCAGAAAATCGGCCATATCAGTTAAAGATACTGTATACGGATCAATTTTCCTTTCACTACACCAGCTACTGAATCTTCTAAATTTAGCGGAATAGTCCCTTTTTGTACCTGTTCGCCAAGATTCTGATAACAATTTTCTTGTTTTCGAAGAAAATCCCTTTGTTCGAAACTGTTTGTCGATAACAGCCATGCAGTTAGATTTAGACTTTTGGGATTTGGATGTAAGACAAGATTTTGAGACAACAGATCTTTCTGAATCGGAAGAGCTATCGGACTGTCTATTAGAAGGTCCAGCAATTGGGTGTACCAAAACCTGCGTGGCCATCGCGGTGCTATGAGGATGATCTTGCACTGATATTGCTTCATGTGGTTTAGGACCTGTGGAATCAATGGAATTGGTGGAAATGCATAAGCGAAAAGAGTCTCCCAGGGTATTGAGAGAGCGTCGTTCGCAAATGCTTTGGGATGTTTTGCCCAACTGCAAAATAGTGTTGTCTTTTTGTTCCACTGATTGGCAAATAAATCCATCAGTGGTTCTCCCCAAATGTGAAATATGTTCTGAACTATCTGAGTATTGAGTGACCATTCTGTCTGTATTAGTACTTTGCGACTCAAGCTGTCCGCTAAATAATTGCTCTTCCCCGCAATGTGAGCTGCTGTTAGCCAAATGTTGTTCTTTATTGCTATGTTCCAAAGATCCCAAGTGAGATTGAACAACTGAATTGACCTTGTACCCCCTTGTTTGTTCAGATACTGGATAACTGACTGATTGTCTGACCGGACTAACACTGATTTTCCCCGCAGATGTGGAAGGAAATGTTTGAGAGCTAATATTACCGCTGTCATCTCTAGACAGTTTATATGCAACAAACTCTGGGCTCGATTCCACGTGCCCTGAAATATCAGACCATTCATGTGTGCTCCATAACCCTTCTTGGAAGCATCTGTGGTGACTGTTATTTGTGTCTTTCTCGGTACAAAGGATTTGCCTGCTAGAATGTTGGCTTTTACTAACCACCAATTCATTTGAGATATCACAGTATGAGAAAAGGGTACTATTTTCTCCAAATTGTCTGTTGATGCTTGCCAATGTCTGAGTAAATGTAATTGGATTGGCCTCATGAATAACCTGGCATTTGGAATAAGTTGTAGGCATGACGCAATCAGACCCAGCAAATGAAGATAAGATAGTGCTGTGCACGTTTCGTTTTTGATTCTCATGATTGCTACCTTGATTGCAGTTACTCGTTCTTGAGTAGGAAAAACAAGACCTCGGTGCAGATGAAAAACTGCTCCGATGTATTCCAATATTTGTGTTGGAATAAGATTTGATTTTGAGATATTGATTATGAATCCCAGATCTAATAAAGTTTCCAAAATTCTCTGTCGGTCTAAAATCAGTCCCCGATAAGTTTGATTTAGAGCTAACCAGTCGTCCAGATAAGTCGCAAGTCTGATCGACCACTGTCTTAGGTAAGCTGAGACAGCTGCTATAATTTTGCTGAACACTCTGGGAGCTGATGTTGGACTAAAGCACAGGGTTGTGAATTGATAAGCTTTGCCCTGAACATAAAACCGGAGATATTTTGAAATTTTGCATGAATTTTGATGTGCAAGTACGCATCGCGGAGATCTATGGATATACCGTGATCTCCTATTTGAACAAGATTGAGAACTGTTGTCAAGGTATCCATCTTGAAATGTGTTTTCTGGAGATACTTGTTGAGAGGTCTCAGATTTATCACTGGTCTTACACCCCCCGATTTTTTCTGGACTAGAAAAATTGTACTGTAGAACCCGTTGTACATTTGATTTGCAGGTACAGGTACTATAGCCCTTTTTTGAAGTAAAGAATCTATTTCTTTTTGAACAATATTGATGTTTTTTGCATTTATTCTTGTCTCTTTTAAACCATTGAATGGTGGAGGGTTGTTTATAAATTCTAGTCTGTACCCTTTCTTTATTACTGATAAGACCCATTTGTCGCGGGTAATTTTTTCCCAATTTGGAAGAAATTGTGACAAGCGACCTCCCACAGGTATCTCCGGAAATTTTACAAGAATACTCACTGAGTCAATATTTCGTACTTCTGCCCCTTCCACGTCCAGATGTTGGAGTAGTTGGCTTCTTGAAATCTTTTGATTTGTCACTTGAGTAAGTTGAGTTTGGTTTTGACCATTTGTCACTGTATGATCGTTGTGGAAATGACTGTGGCTTTCTGTCAGAACGAAACATGGGTGAATCATGCTGCGTACTTCTAGGGGATTCCGATCGAAATCTTTTCCCTTGTTGACTAGAAGAAGACGAATCAAAGAAAACCCTTCTCTTAACAGGTTTCTTTGTAAGGTCAGGTAATAAGTCTTCAATTTTCTTATTTCTGTCTTTGCGCTCTTGAAGTAGGTCTTCTAAGCCTTTACCAAATACCCCATCACTGGATAAAGGTAGATTTAGATCAGAGTTCTCTAAAAAATCTAACATGCCTGTATCAGCAATAGCTGCTTTCCGTCTTATCAAGTGATGAAACGCTCCACATCTGGCAAGTTGATCCAAAGTTCTTTGCGACATTGTAAATATGTCCTTGACCGACTGTGTCGCTTTGTCCAAGTTTGGTTCTTTACTTTTTAAAGTTTCAAGTAAACCACCTAAAGCTTTTTGAGTGTAAAGCACAGAAGCTAAACCTACTTTAGCTGACAACTGGCCTAAATAACTAGTTCGTTCAATCGTTTTAAAAGGTTGCGTCACTAGTGTGGCACCTGCCTTAGAAAAGCTGGCCTTCTTTGAACCATGTTTCTTCACGAGTAATGTCTCCATTAACGGATCTAAACTGGGTACGTTCAGGAATAAATCAGAGTCTTCGCTCAAAGGAAATGAATCTCGGGTAGACTCTTGAAAAGCTGACAATTTATCAGGTCTCTCGGTATGCCATGTGTTTGCTAACATATCTTTCTGTGTTGACTCGAGCATCAAACCTGTTTTCTTAACTGATTTTGGTCGTGCTTCTTCACCGAATAAATCAGCTAAAATTGACTGATTAGAAATTGATAAGTGACTAGTCTCCACGTCACTTCCATCATTTTCGTCCATGAACATGTTTCTTTCATTTTGGCGCAATGTAATAGACAATACATCGTCCCTACGTCCATTTTCACTGTTAGTGTCGGAAATAGTACAAGTTTCCTCACCATCAAATTGCCCAGGGGTGAAATTAGCCTGGCTATGACACTTATAAGAAGCAGCTTCACGCCTGTCAGGAACAGGGTCATGCCGTTTTTCTGCAGAAACAGTTTCAGTTTCACGCCTGCTAGCAGGGTCATACTGAGTCTGTTGGTTAGTCAAAATTGTTTCCAGTAAACCTTTGTAATCCTCCATTTTCTTCTCTAGTACATCGACTCGAGACCGACGTTTACGGGTTTTACCTGTTTGAGATTTCTTCAATGGCAATGTCACTGAACAGGAAGTTTCCGAATTCTCTCCGTCTTCTCGACTGAAACTCTCGCTACATCGCGGAGAATTATCATCCGAACTATGGAGTTCATCAGCCATAATATAATAGCAACGAAAACAATATAAAACAATCGAAAATAACGAATAGAGGGCTCACGTAACCACGTGTGTTGTTTGCACTTCGTCGCCGAAAGCAGAACTGATGGATGGGATCATTTTACATATACACCGGTTCCGGTAGACTGGTTACATTAAATTTTAGACTGGTTTTGTGTTAATGAACCCAAAGTCTAAAATGAGGGCGAGTTGTAGAAAGTAACCGAAAGTATATCCAAATAGTATGTCAAGCAAGTATTAGTGATGAAATGAAATTTCAGGGGCTTCAGTAGACACTGGGATAGACAACTTCCATTCTGGATTTTTTAAAAGGCATAATTTTGGTCATATTCATTCAAGCTTATTTTAAAAAGGATAATTTTTACATATTTTTACGATTAACTTATCCTTAGAAAGCAAACCCACCTTTGTATACTGTTCAACCAGTTTTGTGAAATAGTTGAAGAGACTGTGCTGTGGTCGGAGGAAATCAAACTGGTAGTTACGCTGCTCTCTGTTCATCAAGTTAGTCAGAAACTGACGTCCATTTCTGGCAACAAACTGGGCAGTCAATCTAACAACATCTCTGAAAACAACAAATTTGTACATTCATAGTTGATCAGAGAAAATATATAATAAAATATAATAAATTTTTATTTCGTTTTCAATTTGTCTTAAATATTATATCACTAACTATTCGGACCTATTGAAAGATTTAAAACAATGTACAAATAACTTTAATCATTTAAGTTAAGACATTGCACTAGTAGATTGATCAACAAATCAATGTTCAAGCATGTAACAATTAGGACTATCTATTATATTGTCTACCGTAGCCTATGTTAAAGGAATACACCTAGGAGGAGATGGTTGAAGGTTTGAATCAGCATAGGGGCCTAGCTGGTTAGATTGAATAATTATCACATGGTGCCCACTGCCTAGTATTACATGAAAGAAGTTGTCAAATAATTGTGTTCATTAAGTAAGTAGGTAAGTATCTCATATATAAGCCAAATAGGTAGGCAAATAGGTGTGACACTAATAATAGTCCAAAATACATAAACATTTTTCTTTACTTCAATTAAAGGGGTGTCATCAGAGCCAAATTAGAAATCAGGAAAATCATATGCAATCATCCATTTTTGACAAACAAGAGGCATTCAAAAATAGTGTTTCTATATTTAAATAAGTTTATATTAAGAAATTCCTTTAAAACAGATTAAAGTGATTATAACTTAGCCATGCATCAAGAAATAACTTTCATTTTGGTCAGAAATTATGGCATTTTAGGTAATCCGGAATTCCGGATTAATCCGGAAAATTGACACCCCTGCATGATTTATTATTGTTACTTACAGATCAAAGGCTGAGATACTTGGTGGATCAGCAATGAACTCAAACTCCGGTGGTGGTTCTGTAGGTATCACAGGTTCCTGTATTATCTTAGCAACCTCCAGTGGTTTACTGAGTCCAAGTTGGGGACCTTTAGGTACCTGTGGTTCTTGTCCTACAAAAGCATACCATGTAGATAATATAAATGTTATTGTGACCAACTAGCAATCCTTTTACAAGTTTCATATATGTCGTCAATTTTCTCTAAATATAAGAAAAATCAGAACAACTGTAATTTTTAAAGCAAATGAAAATAGCACTTTTTTAAAAAGCAAACTAAAACATTAGTAAGAAAGTTTGAACATTGTCAGGCCACAGATTTTGCACAAAAATGAAATCAATATTATCGATTTAAAACTGGAAGAGTTGAATCACTTGAAATTTTTGTAGTTTAATCCGGTTGAACAACAAAATGAAAGTTTTGAAGGTCACTCATCAAAACTACAGTGTACAAATGTAAAGTTCTGCCACTTACCTTTCCCCTCTCGGAACTCCTTGACTTTATGCTGATAATATGCATGGTAGGGATCTAATGGATTCAAAAAGTTGAACTTTGGATTGTTCTGTTCATTCTGTCTGATTCTTGATTCAAACTCCGGACCATTTCTAGCAACAAAACTTGCAGTCTTGTCAACAATGTCTATTCACTGTGTAAAGGAGACAAACTTTATTATACAATAATAAGACTATTGTTAATGTCAGTCTACAAATTCATGGTTATTTCACTATTGATTTAGCAATGCTTAGGATGCATCATTGACATAGGCCCAATATATTTTTCTCTCAAAACCATTGGGATACCATCTGGAATGAGGTGTTGAGTATGATAACAGCAGGTTATTTGTATATTTTAAAACTGGACCATGGCAAGTATTGTTAGTAGGAAACTCTTAAGCAAATAAATTTATAAACACAACTGTAGCCTGTAACCTAACTAAAGCGCTATATATTGCATTCAAAGACAGGGTGGTCACAGAAAATGAAGAATGATCCTGATTTTCCCCTGACTAAAAAGTGGCTTTCATTGATTGACTCAAATGCACAGGTCAGATACAGCTAAAAATATAATATCCGACCTCCCCTAATAGATCATATAGCTATACAGTACCTTCACCACCAAAATCATAATTTATTATACCATTTAATACCAATCTAATTTATAATAAATACATGCTACAAACACAGTAACAGTCTGATTGAAGAAATGCATCTATTCCATTAAGTCATGAGTGACTCTCAGTCTCACTCTGCATTACACTAGGGCCTCACGATATGATATGTTCCGTCAATTTTTGGAATGATTTGGTTTATTTCGGTATGACACAATTTTCTCTAACAGCAATACTTCATGTTTAAAGTGACAATGAGACTATAACAGCAATCATATGTCTAACAAAAACTGGCTATCAACTATTTTAAATGAATTTCGACAATATGATGCATATCTTAAGACAATTAAAACGAGTGACACATGGTTATTACTAGTAAATAATCAGTAGGCCGTCAGATATTCCCGTTGTCTGAATGATAGTGAATATTATTTTGCTCATAAAAAAACTTATAAACACCTAACTGTACCGAAATTTAGAAGCATTTTACCGTAAACTGTGTGTGACTGTAGTCCTAGGTTAATAGTTACAGCCTGACATTAAACATGGATACAGCGTAAGGTGGTACTGAATGGGCACCAAAATGCTTTATCCCAGCTTCATTCAACATGCAGTTTGAACAGGGAAACGGCCAATACAGGTTTATTGCAACGAGAAAAAAAAATGATAAGCACCTTTTCTGGGGCATCAAGCAGCAATATTTGAAGTGGGCGTTTGATCTTTACCATGTAAATGGTACTGTAAATACTCAGCCATAAGTCGAGTGAAAACAGTCCCAAAAAAAGTTAAAAAGTCACCCCGCGACTTATGGAAGAGTTTACTACACTACTACCGATTTTGTCAGAAAATCATTACATTACTCCTGACTTTATCTGAAACTGACCGCATCTCCCTGACTTTATCTGAAAATGACCACATTCCCATCAACTTTGTTTGAAAATTACTACACTCTATATTCTGTCTGAAACACATGATTTCAGCTTTCACAAAAATGGAAAACTATACATGCGACCTATGAACGGGTTTAGACAAACCTTGATTTTTTATTCAAAAGTCCCCCTGCGACTTATGGCTGCATGCGACTTATGGCTGCGTATTTACGGTAGGTAATTAGTTGGAAACGGTGGTAATCACATTGGTAATTTGGTAGGCTACTTTCGTTTTCAGTGCCATTCTTTGTTATCAGGTTATTAAACTATGACAACAGTTATTACAGGTCGACTTCACGTTCCTATCTAAATCGTCATCCCTTAGAACTGACAGTCAGTAACCAGATGAAAAACGTTGCTGAACGTTTTCTACCAGTGAAAGCCAATCATCCAAGGGAGGTAATTTGTAAACATTTTTTTACAAAGGATACTTCTGACTTCTGGAGGTGGATAGATAATCCCGATTACCGGTGTCTTGTAATTCTCTTCCTCATTCTGTTGTTCCTCAACAGGAACGGGTGTTGTTACCTCTATTGCCGGCATATTATAGAAAATACAACTCACACAAATAAATATTTCCCACGACTAGGTCGCGGTTTATCCACACGTCGTGAAAATAACTAACTTGTTTATCTTCCAGCGCGACCGTACTTTCCCGTACATTGAATATAGGATTTATTATTTATTAAAGTATTGTTAATTATGAATTATGATACTTGTACAAAATCAAAGTATTGTAACACAATGGTTCATTTGTATAATATTCATCAGTTTATTGCCTGTTTTCATCAATTTACCACGCACAAAAATCGTCCGGTACGGGTTGGAAGGAACTTTATCATACCGTGAACTTAGTTAATCTTAAACCAAAGTAATTATATGTTAAAACATTAATGTCATACTGTTAATTGCGATTATTATCAAGCAATAAACTATTCAAACATGACGTATCAAGATTTTTCTCATTACGGTGACTTTTTTACGTTTCTAAACGCTTTACTATAGCTTAGAGGGTGTGACCTCATCTGACCTGAAAAACACTGGAGCTGTCAAAAAAAGAGTTGTGTATTCCTCAGTTCAGCAAATGTTTTCAGTGCAAAATGACGCCTCTGTCCGCAAGCTTTGGACTTATTGTAATCCTATGGATTATCCCTTACTCGGAACAAAATCTTAACCTTTATTTGGATGAAAAAGAAACTTCAAGACTGCTTGGTAAGTATTTTGGAATTGTTACTTTCTCAAAATTTGTGATTTTTGGGAGAAGTCATTGGAGCGTGAAATCTAGAGTGAGGATGCTGCTCATGATTTGGTCCATCCTTTGTGTTTTACCTTCTAAAATGCACTTTTTTGGATATTTTTAAACAATAAATATGCATTTATCCAACTGTCATGATCATTTAATTGTCTTTAATTGGTACTAATTGACAATGATTACTTTGATAGTTTCTAAAGTTTATAAATGGTTACCTGGGGAACCAGTGAGCTGTATAAAGAAATGGGGATTCCACACCCTTTTGTTTGTAATTGACTCACTTAAACTAAACTTGGTGTGATTTGTTTCTAAGTAATTCTGGTGTTTTATAGTACAGTAGTAAACTTGTTTTTGCAAACTGTTTATTTTAATATATTTAAATTGATTACAGTTTGTATTGTCTAATTTGTCTTGTATAAATCAAAGGGGTTTACCAGTTCCTTCAATACACCAAATAACTATTTGCAGAGAATTCAAATTTTATAAAGAAATTGGCCTACTCTAATTCTAACAAAATTGAATTTATAGTAGCGAAGCAATTATTGTAATGTAAACAGAAACAAAAACTTCATTTTAAAATTGAAATTTATTTCTGTACATATATGTAAATACGGAATGTAAATAATTAATATGCTGGTAAAACCTGAGTGTTACTTGTTATTCATGTGAAAACTCAATCTTTTAAATTAATTTTATTTCTCATGATTTGTAAGAAAATATCTTTTATATTATATTTGTTTTTATTAGATTTTATGCAGTATAATGTTTGTATATGTAACTTATTTATGTATAAAAAAAATTTGTGTGCAAATTGCATTATAACATGACATTTTTATTGATCTAATACATTATTGAATAAAAAAGTCTTAACATGGATTGGTAATGGTAATTGACATCATCGTAACATGACTTGTATATATCCAATGTTAGCTAATCCTTACACTTTAAATTCATTAAACATTATTAGCTTGAATAAAATGCATTATAATCAATATTATAAATTATAGTATAACAAGGACCTAATTATCCTGGGTATTAAGATAAGTTTATTTAATATACAAAAATGTATTTCTTTGGAATTGTTGCTTCATTTAGAAATTGGCAGTCCAAATCCATCTTTTTAAAAAGAAATTCCAACAAATTGCTTCAATGCAAGAAATGCTGTCCAAATTTCAGTCCAATAGTATAAAGGTAAAATTAGTCCAAAATGTCTAAATAGTGAATAAGGGTCTTTAGTCTTACTCTTGGAGAACCTTGTCACCAGTTATGGAGATGTAAAGTATAAATTAATTTGTAATTCAGATTTGTTACTTGAAATTCTTCTTGAGCTTTTATTTCAAAATTCAATTTAATATTTTTAATAAAAACTCAAAGGTTTTTGATAATCTTATACATAATTTATCTGCACATTTTCAACGATATTCACCGCTATATGATATTCAAATTTTGTGTCATAACGTCAAAATGATAAATTTACATTTTGTATAATTTTCCCAATGTCAAGTACTTTTGATACATAGTTTGTATAGGATTTGCATAGTTGTCATCAACTTTTTCGCGTATATTGTTGAAATTAAATTAGATTAAGAGCTGCGTTAGGTCTTCATTATTATACAATAATAATTATTATAATTGTGTATTTTTTATAATATTTATTAACCAGGTGTTTCACACAGCCTAAGAGGGTTGTTTTGATAATTTTGTAACTGGCTAAAATGTATGCTTATGAATTTAAATTTCTGCTGATACATGTGGAAACTGACCATTGATAATTAGGCAAAATTATGGCTTTTTACTTTAGAAAATTTGTGTAATCAAAGGGTCAATGCTATTTCAAATAAAACCCCTGTCTGTTCCTCATTTTCTTAAGATTCATTTCTATTTTTTGACTGCAGAACTTTTGTATACATACATTTTAGGCAGAGGTTTCTGCTATATAGCATAATAACATTCATGAACCAAGTTAAAACCGCACTAAATGTTTTGTTTATAAATAAATTTTAATAATATAAATTATGAATAATTATTCAAATTCTAATATATCCATATGAATGATAATAAAGAAAACAATTTACTCAGTATATGAGCGTTTGGACCATAAAACATGACATACATGCTTCGTCAAAAATGTGGGTTAGCATTGTACGGTTAAACCAAGGCCATGGTACTGTACATTTGTATTACCGTAGCCGTCCTGTCATATAAATACATTTAATACATGAAATAAAAAGTTTATAGGGTTAAATCTCACATCTTCTGTTTTCTGAATGTTTACATTGTATCCAACGGCAGCAACTGAATGATAATAAATGCTCCTTTTCATTGAAGAGTTTTTATGACTACCGTAGACTTATGACTACACCTCACAAGTTCATTCAGCTTATATTCATGTATTTTCATCAAATCATGAATTTTTTCCCTGAAGCAATGTTTCCTAGTGTAGTATCTACATTTCAAAGGAACACATTCTATTACTAAGAATACGCTAACTAAGAGAACCTGGCTTAGCCGCCATATTTCTGCCTTCCCTGCAAGTTCTTTGATAATTTTATTGAATTTGCTTAATTTTATACCATACACCCCAGCTGTGATCGTAAAGACCTGGTATTGTATAAAAACTAACAGGTCAGGGTTTTCTGGTACTACTACTGGCATCCAATCATAGTAAATGAGTATTCTCCATATCTAATAGCTATTTGTTTCTAGATATATAAAAGAAATATGTATATGATTAATTATAAGGTCTAGCGCAATTAAGCTCTGGTAAAATATGAAGAAAAAAGAAAATCTGATTATGGGCATGTCGGGCTCAGCATTGCCCATCGGGCTTAGAGAAGTTTGATTTGTATATTAACCCAAGCCAATTTTGTAATATTCTAATTCTTACATGAAAGTTCAATTTAAAAACTGTGAAGTTAACATGTACATTTTATATTTATTAACTTGCCTACCCCACTTCATACAATGATTTATAGGGAGACCTCATTTACATATAAACATGTCGGGTAACAATTTATTTACTGAACATGTGTTGATTAGGCCACTATGATTAATGTTTGTTTACAGTTTAAAATTTACCTTATCTGTATGGATGAAAGTTGAAATATCCCTACTGCTCCTCTTCTACTGTTGGTGAGGGAGCTGTCTACTCCCCCCCCCCCTTCTGCCGTTTGTGAGAGATCTGCTTTTAGCCCCATATTGCAAATAATTTCAAGAGGGATTTGAGTGTGTGTTTGTATGAGATTTTAAATGAAATTACTTTTATAGCATGTAGCCCTGGGACCATGTCTTCTAGACCTTAGCATATGTATAATTGTAAGGTAATTTTGAGGATTGGCTAAACGTGTGTTAATCTAATTTCTAAAACTGTGCACTACATGTGCAAATTTACAATTGTCTTGTACTATAAATTATAATGTATACAGCGATATTTAATTGTTTAACACTTGCTTAAAATCGTAATCTTTAAATCTTACTGTAGAACGCATGCAACATCATGCTTCTAAGCTCGGAAAAATTTAAATGCACATTGAATCGAGCGACGGAAATAATAGTCTTACCAAATTAGAATCTTATGAATAAGAGTCCTATCTCTGCTCGGCATTTATCATTTTAATTTGAATTGTGTAAGGCTAGCCACCTAGCGTTACTGATATGTGATATTGGTATTACATATTCTCATCTCATTTATTATATTCTTAGAGAGATAAATGCTATATTCATAACTCTACACATTTTTCATCCACTATTTGTAAATCATTTATTTTTTGCGAACATAAGCTGTGATGATGTGCCACTGCTGTGATATAATTAGCAATGTCTCGGTGTCCAGGTAGGGTGTCTCACTGACCAGCTAGGGTGTCTAGGTATGTTAACCAGTTCTGTTAAATGTGTAAATAATGAGATACAAGAGATAGTGAATAATCTCCCCTTACTACTCTTTACTATTAATAATTTGAAAGTTGTATTTTATCTTAATTTAAGTTGACTAAAAATTTCACAAGATTTGATTACTTTTTCCCTGAGTAGTTTTTCGTTAAGGTTATGTTACTTATGTATGGGCAATTTTCCTTTTATTTGTTTTATGTGATGTTGTTTATGGTGCTCTATGAGTGCTGCCTTCCCTGTCCGATCTACTCATAATGTTTTATCAATGAAATATACTGTACATGTAATCAGAGACTACCATACTCTGAGAGTGAGGATAAAATTCATAATTGGTAGTAATGTGGACCTGCCACTCAGTGTTGAGACTCTGGAGGTTGTAGGTTTGAGCCATGCACACTAATCGATTCAAGCATCCTTCCCTCCAGACTGCAACCTTAGTCCTAACGAAGTTATTAAAATGGCACACATTGTGAAACATTCCAGTTTTACTCTGCAAGACCATGTTGCTGTTTTGATACAATTTTTTTGACTGAATGATTTGTGTTTCCATTTATTCATAACCAGATCTGAGAATATTTTATAGCAGGATTCTGGGTATTACTGCAGTAATCAGTCCAACTTGCAGCCTAGCAGACATATTTTTGCTGCTAATTTTTTATACTCAGTTGATTTATTGCTATAAAATTATCACTGATTAGAAGTCAGACAAAAGTATGATGTTGTACAATGCCACATATTGATGCATTGGTCCCTCTAGGGGATAGAATGTTGGCCCTTTAACCCCAGTGAGCTAATTGGTTGAGATTCCTTGGGGATCCCTTATTAAACATGAATTGAAGATTGAGGACTTGGATGCATTCCTAAATCAGATTACTCATATAGTTTGTACAATTTAATTATTCCATCTGTAAATTGTAATGAATTGTAATGAAAGTTTACATTAATTTATGATTAAATAATTTTGGACTCATTTAGATAAGCGCTTTTGCCATGGTTGTTTTGTATCATTTTCTTTATTTTAAATCTTTATGCTTAAATGTATACATATATCGCTGGCTAGAATAAAAAGGTCGTATTAAAGTACAAATTGATTTTTTGAAGAAAAAAAACAAGAAAAAACTTTCTGAAAAGTACTCTTGTTTTGAAAATAGGCTCATAAGAAGCACCTTATCACAGATACTGATTACATTTTTTGTATAAATATTTGTCAGTCTTATATTATGTACCTTCTTACTCTAAGCCAGCGATATAGAGTCAAATTTGAAAGCACAAAAATTATATAAACTTCAGTTTTTTACGTTGCGATTTTTTACCCAATATTGATTCAGACTACCGGTAGATCCTCGACTCCTCGTTAAATATAAAATTATAATTTAAAACTTATTTACAGAACTTTGTGACTGTTTATCCGTTCTTTTCATCCCATCGCTGTATGGGAGGGAAGCTTCATTCAGCCGAGATAAAATGAAATTTATGTAAAATTTCCACCAGCCAGTTTCAAATCAATAGAAAGAAGTTAACTATAATTCTGTAAGCCTAGTCGATCATGTTGATTCTATTTAGAAGAGCAAATTATTCTTAAAAGAATTAGCATGGTTCAATTGATGCATACAGAAATTCATATTTCGATTCAATAACCTCAATGAAGTGCCATCAGTCTATGTAATTATGTTGTGATGGCGTCTAGCTGTGAGGGTATAAAAGCGTTACATTATTGCGAGTATGTGATATTAAATTACTTAGTTTAGGTGGTCAGGGGACGATAGTTGCGTGCACCTGCACACAAGGATCTTCAAATTATTTTTATGGAGAAGGGGGGGGGGGGGTTCTGACCTATTTTTTTCTCAGAAAAGGGGTTGACCATGTTTTTACTCAGGATGGAGGTGAGGCAACCAAGAACATATTTAAATCTCTTCAAGGGATACTCTTAAAGGCCTACGATAAGTGACTAAGTCCCTGCCAAATGGGTTTACACATGTGAGATATTAAAAAAAAATTGCTTAAATTCTAGGGTGGGGGTGTACGTGTGTCCAATGCACCCCCCCCCCCCATTCACATGTTACCTGAAAACTAATAACCTACTGAGTTTGTATTTGTATAGATGCGCTTTAATAAATACAGCCTGTATGTTTCTATACAAAGTTTTCATTGAAATTGGGTGAATGATTTATTAACTAAAATAGTTAGTAACAATATTCTATCTGGGTGTTCTCACTCCAGTCACGTTCGAACAAATTAAGATTTGCATGGTAATTGGGTATATGTACCTACCCTCGTACTCTCGTAAGGTCATGATTAATCAATTTGCTTTAGTACTGCAGTCTCAACAAGATTTTGATATTATTATGCTGACACCCTTTTGGTCACAGATTATAGTTTTTGATTCCCTCAATCGTCATGTTCTGCTAAGCAAATCCTGCAATTTTAATTTTTAATTATATCTTTTTATATTACAGTCTTTGGTGAACGTAATGCTTGCTGGGTCCTACAAATGAAAAGATATAAAAATATTTAAATTCTTATTAAAATGATTATCGTGGAAGGGCAGGTAAAAATTCTGAGCCATGTTTAAATGGTCCAGGACATGAGCAACAGTCCCATAGCCAGGCTTGAACAATTTATCACAAAATCATCTATTGTACTGGTAGCTTACCTGGACTTTCAATGGCCTTCAGAAGTGATTTGATCAGAATTACTCTTAATTTTCAAGTCTTCAAAACATTGTGAGAAGATTTATGTGAAATAAAGTAAAATTGAGCTCTTCAGCTTCAATTTTCAAGAGTCGCAAGACTGGCATGTCCGCTTTTGTCAAATTCTATTTTCAAAATGCAGTTACATGTATGATGTACAACAGTCAAATGAAAGCTGTTGTATACTGAATAGTGTTAAATCATTTAATTTCGATGGGACGAAATTTCACGGTTTTGGTAAAAAAGACCATTTCGATGGGATGTCAATTCATGAATTTTGCATTTCAGGTAATAAATACAAGGATCAAAATTGTTGTTCGAAGGATTTGATTTTGTGGCTTAAGGTGAACCACGAAATCCACAAAAGTTAATCCCCCACAAAAATTAATGATTTTACAGTATAAGTTTACCATTGAACATCATCAGCAACAAGTAACCTCTCAATACCAACAGGAATTCCTGTCAGATATTGCATCTTCCAATGTATTGTGGAATGCTAAATGTGTATAATTTAGCAAAAGGTTAAATTAAGGAAATGAAACAAGGATTCCAATGATGCTGTAATGTAATTATGTAAAGTCTGTATGCCTGAAAAATCTTGAAAAATAATTGCAGTAGATAATTAATGCATGGCAGGAATGGAGCACTGACTCTTATACCAGATTTTCAGGGTTCCAAGTACCCATGATACATCAGTTAATTATTATCAAGCCAATTAGGCTACACTTTTCTTATCTTTAGGTTTATGCGAATTAAAAAAAAAAATATTGGTTGAATATTGAATGAACATAACTACCGGGGTAAAAAGAAATGAGGAAAGCAGACTGGGAAGACTGTGAGCCCTCAACTTAATCAGCTGAGCACAGAAAACTGCTATATCACAAGGCAACTGCACAGAGAAATGCCCACATACACCCAAAGAAATTGCTTGCAAAATGATAGGTTTCATCCTGGAACCTTGAGGACACTTTAAGCATTCTTTTTAAATAAAGTCTAACATTAATATTATAATTAATTTATTAGTTACAATAATCGCTATAGATCTGCCTTCATATTTCTGCTAGGTGACAGATTTTCTTGCAAACAAATACGGATTATAAAGCCTGGTTTTCAATTGCCCATGGCATAATCATGCCTGGAAGTCCATTTATGGCAATACAAGTGTCTCTCAAATACCATGTCGATCTCGCGTCTGTATCTGCCGGTACCTGGTGGATGAAATCAATATAAATGATTATGCTTTTCCCTAATCCATATACAAATCGTCCATACTTAACTTTGCCATTACCGTGAGTTGTTCTTGAATCAACAAATGTTATAATCAAAACTCCATTTATTATCACCAAAAGATCGAAACGGGTCAATCAATAAAGAGACACTATTAACAATACCGGTGTACGTTTTATAACGGAAAGTCCTTTCGATCAATTATAAAAAAAAACCAGCATCGATATTTACCTGTACGGTTCAGTTTTGATAGATTTATTCGCGTTTAACTGTCAGTTTCGTTAAAAACAAATACGACTCTATTGTATTGCCCCTTGTTATATAGAATGATGAACATTCTAAAACGTTTTTTAGGTAAATACGACGGTATTATAAATTTCAAGCGACTCTTGTTTATTTGAAAATCTATACTCAATAGTTTTATTTTGTTAAATCAATGTGTTTTTGTCGCAATGGTGAAAGAATATTTCATATGAAACAGTTTCAATTGATCTAAAATGATGAGTATTTTTTACGATGTAGAAAAAATCAATATTATTTTTTGTGATATTGCATTGATTAAAACTATATCCCATGCCACTGGATATTTGTTCGCAAAAGGTTACAGTTGTTGCCTGAAACTGACTGGTACCTAAAACTGTGACCTTTGGATGAAACATATAGCATTACTAGTGTCATGATCTAATATTCTTGGCTGAATGAAGCAATAAGAGAAATTCGTCTCGTTCAAATCAGTCAAAGAATAAAGCAACTACGCTTGATTTTGAAATTGTGTAGTCAAATTTTTTCTTGCAAGCGTTCCTAGTGAAAAATTACATCATATAACATGTTGTAAATGTTTGTCCGCACTAATTATGACAGGGAATACTATATATTTACATTTTTAGCTCGACTTTTCGAAGAAAAAAAGTTGTTACTCTTAGATGAGTGATGATGATCCCTCATAGATGAGCAAGGACTATTACGTACAAAAAAGTCGAGTGTCCAGCACTCGAAGACGGTGCTCTTGTTAAGTCTATGACTGAGTTTGGTTTTTCAATTGTTATGCTGTAGATGAAATGCTGAATGAGCCAAAAAATAGGCCCATAACAATATACCATAGTACAAGTCTGAGATATAAATTCTTCTTTATGCGTTCACTAAATCCTGCGATTATATCTTCAGTATTCAAACAGTCGATTATTTGAATAACAAACAGAGAAATGAGTATTTACTCTATTTTGTTACATTTAAATTTATTTACACATCCGTGGAAAGCTTGTATTTCAGAAGTGTTGAAAGCATAAATGTTCTATCTGAATGTTAATAAAACAGCAGATAAGACGGTTTTGCCATCTGCCCTCGATTGTGTTAATTTATAAACCTGTGCCATATAAATCAAGCTAAAAATGAAGCGCAATGATCTATTCATACTAAAACCTCTAATAAAATATGAATTTTGAATAAAGCCGCAGCGACTGAGGGTGACTTATGAGAAACCATCATTACTTAATTTTAAGAATTATCTTGAATACGAATATGACATGTTAAAGGAACAGTATCATATTTCAATGATTTCGATCAAATTTATGACTTTTTATGTAAAGAAATTTTTACATGAAAATTATTAAATGTGCAATAAGACGGAGATAATTATTATGAAAATACGCTGAATCAAGTTTTGATTAAAAATGTTGACGTTGTATTACAGTAACATTACATTGCTATTCAAAGTTAGAGACTCTGAATCGCTGAATTGTCAGCGTCATTTGCATAATTTCATAAAGCAAATTATTCACAATTTCGGGAGAAAATCTTGACGTTCTTTGAGATCTGTAAAATCTATGAGATAACTTCAAAGCTGCAAGCTCGTGCATTGTCAAACTACTGTAATTATCATGACTTTGTGTCAACTGTTTTACCGTAAAATCCTTAATATTCATGGCTCCAGAATTTTTCACAGATTGTGGTGAGTTTAGTCAAATTAATCATATCAACTACAAGAATAGACCAGGGTCACCGTCAGAATGAGGTGGAAAACTACTAAATGTATATCAAATGCGTACAATTTTGCTTTCTTCATGCTACTACATGTATTTAGCGATTGCTTCAAACAGAGGAAGCTGCCATTAACTTGTTGTTTACAAATTGTTGAATAGTATTCGGACAATTCGAAAATTCGGATATATCACTTCTTCATTTTTTATGCTGTATAAGATTGGCAGATGTATGAATTAATTAATTATGATGTTCATATAATTTAATAACTCTGATTGATTGATAAATTGATTGATTGATTGATTGATTGATTGATTGATTGATTGATTGATTGATTGATTGATTGATTGATTGATTGATTGATTGATTGATTGATTGAAATGATACTTACGAATGTTTTATGTAGTGGACAATAGAAAGCAAAGAGATTGAAAGCAAATTTAATTATGAAATTAGGGGAACAAAATCTTGAAATAACATTTAAAGGACATGTGTGCAATTCACAAATTTGTTTGACCAATATCATTAAATTTTAGTGTTGTATATCAAAATAGACCCTTCTAATTTAAGCTATAGTCATAAGAAGTTTTATTTATCGGTATAATGTAGATCTATGGAGTTTATTCACAAAAAAGTTTGTAATCAAATAAACACAATTCTACAACAAGTTCACAATTTTCGTTGACAATTTTTGACAGGTTATTTAAAAAATGTTAGTTCTCTATTCCGATACTTTCAACAGTGTTATAATCACGTTATAATTAACTGAATTACATTAACATAATAATGTGAATATTATATTTGATGTCGAAATTTTACAAGCTTGTGTGAAACACATAATGGCGTACAGATTTTATATCAAACACTTCAAAACTTATGCTTACGCTTAAGCCCCTTCCCACCCAGGTATGAATTTATAAATAGCGCTCATGATAAATGGTCATATATTATAAGACATCTGCAAAATAAATTGTGACATAAACAAACATCACAGAGTACAGACTATATATATAACTACTGTATTAGGTTCCTCTGTAGAGTAATAACCTCCCTAGAGTGGCCCTCTGTAGAGAAACAACCTGACTATGAGGGTCCTCTGTAAAGCAACAACCTCTCTTTGGGGGCCCTCTGTAAAGCAACAGCCTCTAAACAAAGGTCCATCTTAGTTGCATCTTAGTTATGCCACGAAATTTATAAAGAATAATCTTCCGTAAATATTAATAATTTAACATCGTCACTTTAATACATGTCCAATATTCCAAACGACCATCAATATCTTGAATACTCGAAATTCATATTTTGTTTAAACAAACAAGTTTATTTCATTTCACATGAGATTGGCATGCCTTATCAGAAAGGACTTGGATTATTTATTGAGTCATATTTCAAAATTTTGCAAGCATTGTCACACAGAGCAGCGGGACGTCTCCACAGTTCGTAGTCTCAAGCCTGAAAAAATGACAAGTTTATCTTTCGGTACACTAGTTGATTGGCATTTTAATCCATGAAATTCGTCTTCGATATTTTTTCAAACATTTCGATGCATGTGCTCCTTTGTACAAACTGTGATGGTAATCTATCTTAAGTCGTTCCTGGCCTTAGTCGTGATATATATTCCTGTCTCTGAGGCCACTTTGAGCTTAAATTTCTTACTGGTCTAATTCCTTGCATGCTTATGCCCATCACAGTGTCATGTTCTGCATGCAGGGGTGCCATTGACTGTCGTTATTCAGGTGTGTTTTTTTTATGCCCCTATCGTATCAATAGATCTTTCACATTTGACCTAATTTTAGACTAAGGCTTTCAAAGGGCTAAGTTTTAACAGCTACCCAAATTGTCGGTTTCGTCTATCCCATTAATGCAGGTTGCTACAAGGCCACACCTATATTATCATCTGACCTCATTTTGACCTTCACATTGACCTAATTTTGGACTTAATTGATACAGAATTCATTATTGCATGATCATGGATGGAATGTGAAAGTTTGAGACTATTTTTACACCATGCTAATAATGGTTGAAGAGGGCTCCTAATAATTCGGAATAATTCGGAAATCCGGATTGGCTGCATTAGAAAGACTACTCTTTTCTGCTCAAAATAAAAGTTGTCTGATGAAAAAAATAAAAATTTGGTCATTTTAAGTTCCACTATCTGTATTTTAACAATAAAACAGTGTTTGACGCTTTGTTAAGGTGTAGGAATGCTTATGGCACCAGAAAAAGACTTGGAACTTGTTTTCGGGATTGGACATTTTGCCTGAGTAGAACTCTTGTTGAAACTTTTTAACATTTTCTGTTTAATTTTTATGTTCAATAGAATAAATCACTGCTAAAAAATTTGGAATTGATCGAGTTAAAACAAAAATGTTTTACACATTTTTTGTTGCACCGTTAAAATTTAGGCCAAATTTTTGTGTGTGTTGTCTGTAGTTGGTCTGATGTTTTAATAGAAGACGAACACTAGTTGTCAACAGAGCAATGCGCAAAGATTATTAATTCGGAAGATAATAATTTATAAACGTATCTGTCAATAACCATCATTGAAATAGAAAGCTGAATTTAGCTGATCAATTTTATAAGTCAAGTTTATGATTTTATTTAATAAACTGATAAGAAAATATTTTTCCATAGTTTTAAGTGAAAGTGTAAAAAATCAATGGTGTTGTATATATATGTTATAATTGATAAACACTGTAGGATTGTCGGTATTGTTTAACATTTCATTATACGGCATTTAAATACATCCTACATTACAATCTACATTAACAGCAATATTAAAATTGTCAACAAATGTATTGCACTTTAGTTTGCCAATTTTATCATTATCAATTTATAATTAAACAGAAAATGTTCTCTCAATATGGTATAATATGTACTTTATACTGAACATATTAAATCAGCACATATGAGAAAATGTGGGATTGAATAGATAATTTAAATTGAGTTTGATTAAAAGTATTTCTTTTTTATAATACCAGGTAAATAAAGTAAATAAATATTGGGCATGTTACGTAAACTGGTGATCCTTTGGGCCAGTTTAATACTATGAAAAACAACTTAAGTTAGTATCAAGCCCTGTAAATTTTTTATTAAAAAATTGACTGATTTTAGCGAATCTAGCAAAAACATTATGTCGCTGACTTATATAGAATGAGAAGCTAAGGTTGTATTTATTTACAAATGTTTACAAAATCAATATTTTGTGAAAACAAGAAAAACTGTCTGAACTTTACTCATTAATTTATGGAAAAAACAAGCTTTTTCAAATTCATTTTAGTGAACATGACAAGTTTTGGTTTTCATGATAATAGTTTATAGGAAGCCCCTTGTAATGCAGATTTTAAATATGTATCAGTCTAATAAGGTCGTAAGTAGTACTACCTTCTCATTCTAAGCCAACAATATAGATGTTTCTGTTATAAATACAGATTTTGTAAGGCATTGATCATATAAGCAGTTGTTATTTCGCTAATGTGTGTGCTTGTTCTATTTACCCAGAATACATGTAAACAATAGCGCCTAATGACTTTTGGGGATTCTGGAGGTTTGTTCCAGTTGTCAGTATACATTCATTGGGATATTATACTGTACAAATTTAGCCCTAGTCTGGCTACCCGACTAGATAATATATTTTATCAATCAAATAGCATAACTCTTTCAATTTTAGCTAGATTTTATTCTGGGTACTTTATCTATGTTTGAGGGTGTAGAGGGACATAATTTCATGAGAAAAGAGTAGATTGAGGAGTTGTCTTTCTAAGCATATGGTAATTTTTTGTTTTGTTAGACAGACTAATTTAACCCCTGTAGAGCAACACCTTGCCTTGTGGTAGCTGCAAATGGTGGCTGGTGTTTAGAGGTTGTTGCTCTACAGAGGTTAACTTTATAGTAAATATGATCTCGGGGGAGGGGGGAGGGAGAATTTAGACGGTGTTGTTTATAATAGAGTCACTGTGGTTGTTGCGCTACAAGGGCTGCTCTGAGTGGAGATGTTGTACTGTATATTTATATCTGCAGCAGTTTGTATCGCCACCATCAGGTCATTTTATACCATTTAGAACATGTGTAATTATTGAACTGACTTAACCAATGAAGCTAGCATACCATTAATATTACAATACCTACCATGATAAAGTTGGCAAAAACATTGGTCTGTGTCTTATAGTGAAACTGGTGCTATGTATCTATAATGTAATATTCTATTTTATTGAATATTAGTTCAACTCTTCCAATTTGTTTCTGGCGATAAAAATGAACTATGTACAATCAGGGGCAACAGTATATTCATGAGTTCTGAGTAACTGTTGTTGGACTTACACATTATAATATATTAGTTAGACACTCTTGATCTTTCCTACACGTCAGACAAATATAATATTGTTTCCCTTCTTGAAGGTTAAGACTATTGCTCTGAAATTACAATCCATTACACAAAGTATTTCTACAAGCCACACTCTGTCCAGGTATTTATAATGGAAGTTCAATAAATGGTTAAGTGGCCCAAACTTTTGGTGGGATTATAGGAAACTCTTACACTGACCAGGGTCAAGTGGCTGATCCACCCTGCATTCTGTGGGCAGAGTTAGTTTTCCTGATTGTTTTGTATAAATCTAGCACTCTTAAAAAGTCAGTTATAATGAGAATTCTGTTAAATTCATGTATGGGATTAATCTGTATTTATTTTCGTCTACAAATATATAATCCAACAATTAAATAATTATTATATGCATTGTTAGAATGTCACACTTCACCAAGGCCCAATGTACACCGGTACTATTATATGTATGGAAAATTTCAAAATCAGTCCAGTTGGAAAAGCATACTTGTCTTCCATGACATAACAATTGACAGTCATGTTGCGACCTTTGACATTTGTGTAACCATTGACAATTGTGAGACCATTGGCAGTTGCATGATACATTGACAGTAACCCATTGACAGTGCTGAAACCCATTTAAATTTGTGAAACCCTTTGGCAATGGTGAAACCATGGACAGTTGAATTACGCTTGGATTGACAGTTATTTAACCATTGGCAGTTGAAAACCTTTTGACAGTAGTGTAAGACATTGACAATGTATCCCTTGTCAGACCTTTTTGGGTTTGTTTGTACTGTACTTAAAATCTTTTCTGTCTGAGATTGTCATTTTCTCAGACCGTACTTGTCTAACTCTATGTCAGCATTAACTGGTGCCCTGTCTTCTCTGGGAATTATTCGGTCTCAGATATGTGCAAAATTAACAGAATGCAGGTTTCCTTAATCTATATAATTGTAATGGTACATTTTCGAGACTTAGTTTGTAAGAAAAATTACAACAAAAAATGACGTCATAGGGAGATTACGACTGTTTTCTGGTGGTCTGGTATTCCGTTGTCTTGTACAGAATTTGACATCTATTACCCTGGTCCATACAATGTGTCTTTCTTAACGCAGACCCCCTTTGTCGGTTCATTTTTTGAAAGTAATTACTTGAGTTAACTTTAATGGCACCAGAAAAACAAAAATCATGAAAACGGAGATTTAATGGTCGTTAAATGCCTGTAGTTAATATGTTTAACGATATGCTCTAGTAGGTGGTCATATTACTGTTAACTCATGTCAGAATACATATCTATACAAAGTTATGATAATTATATGTAACTGACGCAATAAATCATGATTTTCCATTATTTATATTTCGTTGTAATCAGATATATTTGATATATTAAGATTTTAAAATTTATTTTTTACAACAATTTATTCCGAGAACCCGGGACCATCTGCTTCGATTGTAAAATTAAAACAGCTTCCGATAAATTGTGTTGTTTTATAAATTTCTCTGATTACCATATGCCTGCATGGTGGGTACCATAAATTGTTAAGTAAGAAAATATATAAAATAATGATTATTTTATTTTCCACGACAGTTTTGTTGTCTAAATTGCATTTTACTGCAGAAGTTTTACATCTCCGACCATCAGATTTTATTTTCCACGACAGTTTTGTTGCTTAAATTGCATTTTACTGCAGAAGTTTAAAATCTACGACCAACGTCATAAAAGCATGTTTAATTCTACCTGCATGGGATGAAGTATGTTTTCCTGTCTAAACAGAACACCAAAATAGTTCTGTGAGATGTTTTTGCTACTTTACAATTTTTTTCTCCGAGATATTTGTTACCATTTTTTTGTAGAAAAAGATGCCCCTATGAGTTTAGCTATTTCCAGACTGCATGGTTGAAATCTAGTGTAGAATTATGCTTGCCTACTCCTGTGAAGATTTTCCATTAAGCCAGACAAAGAAGTTTGAAAACACATGATAAAATATAAGATAACTTAAATGAAACAAGTTTCAGGCTACAGGTGTGCCAGAGCTCCGCGCTGTGATTTTTGTGAGTTATTTTGTCATTAGTTTACATGTGCAGTAGCGGAGCTGGTTCTGCTTTCTATCATTGACACTGTCAATTTCATGATACAGTACACAATTTAGTATTGGCTGTTGTTTAGAGGTTGTTGATCTACAGAGGTTATATTTAGAGTACATAGGTCTGAAATAGGTCCTAATTATAGTCTTAGCATGTTGGTCCTAATTATAGTCTTAGCACATTGGTCCTAATTAAAGTCTAAGCACATTGGTCCTAATTATAGTCTTAGCACGTTAGTCCTAATTATAGTCTTAGCACATTGGTCCTAATTATAGTCTTAGCACGTTAGTCCTAATTATAGTTGGAATCCTCTAACTTTAGATAGCAGTTGTTAAATCTCATGTAATTAATTAAAACACTGAGGTGAGAAAACAACATGCAGTAGTCTGAAACTCTATTAGTAATAATGGATTGTCAAGGATTTGGCTTGCTTAGAATGAAAGGGTTGTAAGTACAAAATTGATATTTTGAGAAAATAAGGAGAAATTGTCCGAAAATTAGCTTTTACTCATGGTAAAACAAGATGTTTCATCTTCAGTTTGGTCATCATGAGATGTTCTGATTTTCATGAAAATAGGCTCATTTAAATATGTATATCAGTCTTATAAAGTACTTCTGACCTTCTCATTCTAGACCAGCGATTTGTCATGTCATATAATTGAAAGATGAAATAGAAATGACATCACGGCCACTGATTAGCAGCAATTTGCTTGAAAAGGATAAAATATGATAGATTCTTTCTTACAGTCTGTTCAAAGCTAAATGATAACAGTTATATTAAACATAAGCTAGTCTGCCAGGTTAACTTTGTTTAACTAGGTGTAACTGAGTTAACTGAAGTCCTCGCTATTCTTTTAAAATTTATTCTTGGAATATATCCCTTATGAGTATTACGTATTGAATTGACAGTAGTACTTATAATGTATTTGTTGTTTTCAGTTTTTGCATTGAATTAACAGCACTATCATAGTTAGGATCTATTTGACATATACCAGAATATTCAATTTATAGCACTGGTCCAGTAAAATGAATAAAATGTGAAGGAAAATATTTTATAGACTGCAACTCATAAGATTGTAGTTCCATCAAATTTAGGACCCCACTCAAATTGTTTGTCAATTTTTATGCCCTGGCAATTCAACTGATTTGGAGACAATAGGGATGTACTGTACCGTTCATCAGTTCGTTCTTTCGTTTGTTACAAACATTAAGCTGAAACTGGCCTTGTCAGTCATATACCTAGCAAACATTTAGATCTGTCTTGCCTATTTAATCTGAAGATGGAGGGAAAGTGTAAGAAAACAGACCCCGACTTATCAGAATCCAGAACATTATAAATTGTTTGTAATCTACTGATGTTATTATGTTATTTGTGATCATTTATTGTTGGTACATGGCTGGATGATTCATGTCAGTGTCTGGTACTCGACCTGTCTGATTATACCTGTTATAGTGCATGTACGGAAAATTTGACCCGATCCCCAAACTTCTATCAGCATAATTTAACAGCGGAATAAAGTTTCTATATTTAAAACCCAGTTTGTATGTTTTCTTATGATGAGAGTATCACAAAGACACTCAAATGACCAATATTTCAAGATTTGCTTGCGGAACAGTGTATATTCATCTTATATTATATTCATGCATAAAGGTCAGGATCAGGTCAAACTCTCTATACTATAAAAGATGGTCTACACTGAACCAGTTTTTAGCCTCTGTGACTTTATCTACAGAAATTAGTGCAGTTTTCCTCTCCTATATCATTTGTTGGCTTACAAGTGCATTTCTGTGTCCATGCTTATAATGTAATCTTTCAGACACCCACAACTCGATGGCTTAGGATTAGAAGGTCGTAAGTGCCACTTACAACCTTTTAAGATTCATACATATTTAGAATAAGCGTCACAAGGCACTTCTTTTGAGTCCATTTTCATAAAAATCTGAAATTGTCATGTTGACCAAAATGAAGTTTTAAAAACGTGTTTTCCCATAGGTAAAGAGTAAATTACAGACAGTTTTCTCTTGTTTTCTCAATATATCAATTTTGTAGTTACGACCTTCTTGTTCTAAGCCAACGAATTGTAGATAGCTTTATGTGGTACAGAATCTGTTTGGAGTGAATGCATTCTCAGGTTTGATTGGCTGCAACATACCAGTTGAAATGTTAAAATATGGTACTGATAATATTATCTCCCTTGCTTGACATGAGTAAGCACAGTAAGTTCCAGGTACTTCATTCAGACAAGTGAGACTTCATTAAAACAAATTTTAAAAATCGTTATGATGTAATGTAAGATGGTATGTCATAGCACTTGTAGTGTATTTTTTCTGCATTTTTTCTGTATAAATGCACTTGAAGTGTTTTTTGCTAACAGGCTTCTTAAATGTGATACAGTCTTTAATTTCGAAGTTACATCTCATCCAAAAATGCATTTCAAAGCTTTTCACCAAACTTGTAAAAAAATCAGGTAAAATGACAAAAAAACTTCATAGATCTAGTAGAAAAATATATCACCCCAAAAAAAAAAAAAAAAAGTCAAATTCAGGTAAAAATGAAAAAACTATATCGATCGAGTAGTAAAATATTACAAAAAAATAGGAAAAAATTAAAATTCAGGTAAAAATGACAAAATTATATCGATCTAGTTGTAAAATATTACGAAAAAATCTAAGAAAAATATTGCAAAAAAAAGAGAAAAATGTAAGTATTTTCTGTATTGGAATTCCATCTTTCTCAATATACAATATCAATCAACTTGTATAATGTTCAAAGTTTGATAAGCCATCAGGTAGAATGAGGTGATATCTAATTTATAACCTCCTGAGTTCCAGGGAGAGAAATACAAACTGCAACAAATATCTAGATGTTTGAAAGCATTACATGTCTGTTAAATGTCAGGGGATATAACACCCTGCTGCGAGACTAGTTTTTGTACCCGTACAAACGGAGCTTCAGGCGTATGTTGCAAAGCACTGCAATCTTCGCGAAAGTGAGAAAAAAAGACCGGACATCCGGTCCGGCATAAAATAAATTTGGCCGGACCGAATCAATTTTGGCCGGACCGAACAATATTAATAGGAAACAGTAAAAAAACACAAATGTTTTAACAATTTATCATTAAAAATGGACAAAGGAACAATAAAACAACACTTTTGGAAACAATAAAAAAACACTTTTTGTCTCTAAGTCAGTCATTTTCCACCAGAAACTACTCTCTTATGAATAACTTTGTTGCACTTTCCATGGGAGGTATTCCATGCTTGCTGTATTTAATTGAACAGGAGGTTACTGAATGAAGGCACTCTGTAGCGCGGATACCATTTTGTTGTAACAAAACAGTACTTGTTTCACAAGAATATTGTTTCAAATTTCATGGTTAAACTAAAATTTCAAGCTTAAACTACATGTAGTAGGTAACTGGAAGCTTTTACCTCAAGTAGGTATTACTTAAACACAATATTTTCAAGTGACCAAGGTTCTAAAGTGTTCCATATTGTCAAATTTGTAATGTTTTCATAGCCCAGAATTGACTGTATAAAATGGACTTTCAAATTGTTTTCGCTATCTGTTGAACATTTGAAAATGTGAAAATATTTAACGAGTGTCATAACGAAATTTAAAAAATATATGATTACGGTTTTAAAAACAAAGTACTGTATGGGTTCTTCATGATGATAAATTTATATAGCGACAACCTTTTTGTTAGGTTCAAAGATAAATTTCAGCCCTATACTTGAGGCTTATCGAAACTTTGCACTTATTTTACCATTAAATTGAGAGGTTTGTAGCTGTATTGAAGTGCCGTATTCTTAACTGGGTATTATATCGTGAATGCCGTGAATGCCGTTATTTATGTTTTTTCGTTTGGGGTTCAGATTATAAATAGACCTGTCAAGTGAAAAAATACCTGAAATCTGTGGATGTCTGTTTGAGGACCCTCGTTTATTTTATATTTTTAATTTTTGTTGACATATAAATATTTAAGTATTTGTTTGTCATTCTAAATAATGGGATGACCTGGTAGCATTTGGATTTTTTATACATATTTTTTAAGATTTATTTCCGATTTTGAATATATACAACAATTTTTTAGGATTTTTAGTCTGATATTTGACACAGAAATATTTTTAATGGCAATTATATATTAATTAATAAACTAACAACAGCATGGTGAGTCAGTTTCTTGAACTGTCATATAATAAATTGTAAATCCCTGTTGTTGAGCTCTTAAAAACTGAGTTACATAAAAAAGATAAATATATTATGGAATACTTTTATACCCTCTCTGGCATTATTTATGTTATTAATGTATTTAAGGGGTAAATGTAATATGTTAATTATATGTTAGACATATGATATCTAAAGGGCTTGGTTATAATAAAGTCTTATGAGATATAGATTTCTACTTTTGATACCTGCATGAATAAAAAAAATATTTATTTTATATGGTGCAGCTCATTCTATAGGGTATATTTGCATTCCGGCATATTTTTTCTGTAATGATTTAAGAGACTATGACAGTCATTTAATCTATCTGAGACAGACAGCATCCCCTAATCATATCAATTAACAAATGTACTTTTAATAGTTTATTGTCTAAAATATTTTTTCTCTAAAACAACATCAGAGATGACAAACCACTTGGGAGAAGTTATATTGTTCTAATATTGCCTAGGAGTTAAATTCGCACATTTTGGTAAAATGATTTATTAAAAGTTGAACATTATTTAAATCCCCATTGAGTATTTTATCCCTAACATCAGGCTGGATGTTTATTCTGCCAGATCAAATTTCCCGCCAGTAGGTTTCTGAAGCTAATACAATTTGTCTGCCAATTAAGCAATTGTAAAGAGGCAAATATTTGAGGAAAGTATTTCACCGGGGAATCAAATCATGGGTGTATGATATTGAACAAAACGTGAACAAAATGTGACAAATACGGTTATATTGAAGTGGCAGTTTCTACCTGTTAAGCTTTGGGTATCAAGTGTTAGCTGCCAATTTGCTCAATTACTCTTCAACTACCACTTCAAATTAGTATACAGATTTATAAATGTTCACCTTTTAAAGGTCCATGCCTTAATAAATTATGTGGCACGGAAATCTTTAAAGTTGAATTCTAGATTCAGTAGGACCAATTAAATTTTTAAAAAAGCAGTATTTTTATTGCGTTAAAGATCAATCTACTGGTATTCTATTTCATAACAGGGTGCAATATATCATTTAAATGAAAACTTGCATACCAGTAATTGACAACCTGTGAACAACACAATATATGGCACACCTACGTACCTAATTTGATGAACAAAAACCTCTATAATAGAACTCTGTCTACAAAGACCATCCATTTTTATCTCTGATTGAACCATTTTCAATTTCGATTTTTGACCTGCTACGAGAGACCACCTGTCAACAAAGACCTTTTTTGCTGTTTCTAATTATGTATGGTCTTCTATACATACAAGTCAAACAGCATTATATATATTGTACATCATAAATTTCACTCTTTTACTGTAAAAATGATTTATGATGGCAACCTGATTAATATATGGGTACCCATAAACTGTTCCAACATATGAAGTACTCCTTTATCTTACCATGAGGTCATGACGGGTTTCAATTTAAACCAAACTTTAAAAAAAATTCAAATTTTCAATTTGTTTGTTTAATAATTTTCCTGCAGCTATTTGGATTCATATTCAACTTCTTCAAGTTTTCAACCATGAAAAGAAAATAATGAGTCTCGTCTGTCATATTTTTTTTGATGTCCATGTTTGTCATTGTACCGGTCAGTTCATGGTCAGTTTACACTAGACTGACCGCTAGTGATTTGATACCCACTTCTAATATAGTTGAAGTGTATAAACTTGTTATTAGCAAATATAGAACGTCATCTCATATTTCATTCTACACTCCCCTTAGCGCTTTGATTTCAACTTGGTTATATTTCAATTCTCATTCAAATGCAGTGTTCCAAGTACTTCAGGTCCCAGGAGTATTTCTGTGAAAAATATCCGGACACATGTATCAAATTATCTCCCTTTAGTACCAAATGACCTCCCTTTGGTAATAAATTGGTATCAAATTACTTCCCTTTGATGTCAATCATTAAAATTACCTCCCTTTAATTGGTGAACTTGTATTCTGGTTTATTGTCTCTATAATTATGAATTTATTATTGTAATCAATTTTTTTATGAAAAAAACCACACTAATTATTAAGAACAATTAATGCCTTTAATGGGACTATACTTTATGAAAAGTTTAATGCTTAAAAAAGATGTTCGCTGAATACCCTCGATATTCTATTGACTTCCAAATACATCAGAAACATCTGTGTCCCAACCCCTTCCCCTTTTCAAGCAAATTTGACAAAAAAATATGAACTTTACTTTAGATTGAAACTGAGGACCTAAGGACCTTATTGTTTGTTTTGAACACTGAATTCTCAATTTTAGTAATATATAAACTGTACACTTTGATGTCTATGAAACAGTTCTGGACCTGATCCCCTTATAGTACTCTGGGATTGTGATATCAATTTTGAAATACATTCTCCGGAAATTGCTGAATAATTATCTGTGAATAAGTTGATAGAAACACATATAATTCTGTTCATAGTCCACACTATGCTCACTATATCTACAAATAAGAATGAAAAGTTAACCGATATTTTATATGTAGGCAGGCATTTAAACAACGATGCACTGAGACAACCAATTTGCTAATGAAATTGTCCCCGTTGAACTTTGTGTCCTATGCATTCAGTATAATTAAACGGATGGGGTAACCGGATACGTTCCTATATACGTCCATCATGAAATGCACCCTTTAATTCATTACGGTCTAGGGAGTCGTAAAACAAGCGGTATGAAATTACCTGGTAATAAATCACGGTTATAATTGGTGTTTATACAAATGAGCCAGCCTGCAGAATATGGTTATTGTGTTTGTAAATGGTTTAGTATTCCCTTAATTTGCTTATTTGGTTTTGGTTGTTACATTTATTCAAATATTGGACTCAAATATTGCTCCGAGATATAATTTCATAGCATGACACTCACTGTATTGCAGTCCCGAGTTACATTAATAACGTTATGATCATATTGTGTGCGTGTGTGCACTAAAAGAGTTGAAGTTTGAAAATTATTTAAATCATTTTTGGCAATCTAAATTTTTCATCTTTGACATGTCACATATTATATTTGAATTATGTCTATAGTACCCGGTATTTGTCGCCCAACTTAAAAGAGATAAACTGGTTGGAATCACTGAGGCAGTCTCACATACATCTGTGCTACACTTCTATTCACAGGGCACTTTAATAACCCACCAAGTCTATATGGAATGTGTTTTAAGGGCAGCACACATGGATTCTTTGTGTCTTGCAAACCGGCAGTCATTGGCCATCATCATTTCATCATTGGCCAATAAGGCTGGCCATGGCACACAGGACATCCTTTGGCGATCAGTGCCTGTAAAATCATTAATTTTCATCGGGGATTAAATTTTATGGAATTCGTGGTTCACCTCAACCACAATCTTTAATCCCAACGAACATTAATTTTGACCCTTGTTTTATTACCTAAAATGCAAAATCCACGAATTCAAGTCCCAAGAAAATTGTCTTTTTTACCAAAACCACGAACTTTCGTCCCTACGAAATTAAATGATTTTACAGTATATCTGATTACTAGCATTCCCCTTACCAGTTACTAGTACTAACTAACCCTTCCACAAGATACTTACAACTTGTCAATATGCAGAGGAAACAAAAAAACAGGCATTGTTGTAAAATTTGCTATTTAAATGGCGACAAGACATAAATGCGTGGGACGTCTAGCAGATGCGGAGGCTGCAAAAAATGTTTTCGTGCCAAAATTGAGTTACAGGGTTTTGGTTTGGCACCGTCGAAATGATTGTCTTCTTACAATTTATTTTTGCCGTATTTATTGTCATTTAGTAAAGTACCTTTGTCACAGTGCATTTGTATGCTATATATATAATACCTCAATAAATTTATTCCTATATATAAATCTTTCTTTGCAAAATTTCCTTTATTGTTTTAAATATGAATGTTCATGAATTTTAAATTGCACAAAAAGCAAGATTAATAAATGGTATAGTGCATAAAATGTTTCATCTGAATGAGCCGAATTCATAAAATTGTGACAGAAATTGCACTGTAGCAGTAGAGACAAACATAATTTTATCGTATAAATTTCTATGGTAAGAGTTACATATGATATGCAGTTTGTATGTTGTTTTTTGAGTTTGAAAAAACATAGGATTCTAAGCTACTGTTAAAGTTAAGAACTTTGCACTTGTTCGGTGATGCTTATCACTATAGTGAGGGAACATCGTTACACCCTGTTATATTTGCATTTTGAGAATACTTTCATTTCATTTTTCTTTTTTGTTAATTTTTTGCCACATCTTTCTATGTGAACTATGTTGAAAAGCAGTGACAGTTTTCAGTTTGGGGTTGGCTAGCTTTAAGGATTCCAGGAGTCACTTTTTCTGTCAATGAGTCTGTCCTTAGAGTGGCGCATGATTAAATTACTTTCACTGTTTCATTTTTAAGTATGCATAGTTCTGTTATGTTTCATTGTGAAAACCTTAAATATACATTCAAGAACAAAGCAGTGATGTAATTATAAGTTCTCCACAAATAGTTTTACATATTCTTACTATCTCTGTCTGGTCCTGTATCAGTCCAGGCACAGGCAGTCCACCTGTTGTTTGTGTACAATTTATGGAATTTTAGATCATTTCAAATCCCAAATCTTACACATACACACCAGAATCTAATTATACTGTAAAATCTTTTAATTTCGATGGAACAAAATTTCGTGGTTTTGGGAAAAATGAACATTTCGATGGGACCTTAGTTTATGGTATTTGCATTTCAGGTAATGAATACAAGTGTCAAAATTAGTCTTTTGTGGGATTCGATTTCGTGGTTAAAGGTGAATCATGAAATCCACGAAATTTACCCCCTCATGAAATTTAAAGATTTTAAAGTAATATCATATAATACATAAACCTTATCAGCCTTTAAAAAATAGCTGATCCCTGATTTAATGTGCCGATTATAATCATTATTTTATATATCCTGTCCAACTAGCCACAAACCAACAGGAGATGGGGGCTGCTGAACGAGGACCTCGGTTCGGTTTTATTTTATTTTTTAGAAAAAATGTTTTATGATATATGATTAGTTTATTATTCCTGTTCAAGATAATAATGCTGGTTTTAGAGTCTACTGCATATTTGAATATTATTTTTGCCTGGCATAATTTATAATCTGAAGTATGTTTCGGCAAGCCAATTTTAATGTCTGAAATTAAGTACTGGCTAATTATAACGCTTTGACAGGCAGAAATATCCATTATTTAAAATTATTAGGCCCCTCATTATTGTTTTTATTCAAACAAAAATTATTGTGTCCAAATGTGGCAACAGAAACATTAACAACCTGGAAAGCAGGTAGGGGACTACTGTATGGCTTGCAATTCCTAATTACTTGTTCAACTCCCTTATGGTAACTGGTTGCATCAGAATGGTTTGACTGTATGAGATTGAAGCATAGAGTCTTACATCTTCTATAATATTCAACAAAAACATATTATGTGTTTATTCAAAGAGAAATGCAAGACATAATATAAGTGGTGGAAGCTGCCAGCATTCTCAGAAGACTAGAAGAAAATAACCATCGTTCATTCATACAAATAGAAGAAAATAACCATCGTTCATTCATACAAATAGAAGAAAATAACCATCGTTCATTCATACAAATAGAAGAAAATAACCATCGTTCATTCATACAAATAGAAGAAAATAACCATCGTTCATTCATACAAATTGCTACAATACAGTAATAGAGAGCAAAAAACATTTATGTGTCTGACACCTTTGTGTCTATGCTTAAGCTTTTATTGTTGCAAAGCCTTTTACCATTATAATAAACATACATTTCTTGCACACCCAGCACAGCAAAGCTATTTACCAGTCATTGGGTCCCAGCATCAAAATCTTTACATGTTTCAAGTAACCCAAATGATACCGTATTTCATCTAAAAATACACTGAGTCTCACACTTATCCTGGGTACGGAAATTGTTATTCTGTAAGTTTCATTACTGTAGATAGGTTAATATCTGTGTGATCTTTATTTCCCAATTACAGACTGAGTGTTACCATAACTTATTTAAAATATACTCATATCTCAGAATACAATGGTTCTGATAGCCTTTGTTCTACTATATTGTATGTAGGTCACTTCTTATTAGTGTTACCTACCTACCTACCTACCTACCTACCTACCTACCTACCTACCTACCTACCTACCTACCTACCTACCTACCTACCTACCTACCTACCTACCTACCTACCTACCTACCTACCTACCTACCTACCTACCTACCTACCTACCTACCTACCTACCTACCTACCTACCTACCTACCTACCTACCTACCTACCTACCTACCTACCTACCTACCTACCTACCTACCTACCTACCTACCTACCTACCTACCTACCTACCTACCTACCTACCTACCTACCTACCTACCTACCTACCTACCTACCTACCTACCTACCTACCTACCTACCTACCTACCTACCTACCTACCTACCTACCTACCTACCTACCTACCTACCTACCTACCTACCTACCTACCTACCTACCTACCTACCTACCTACCTACCTACCTACCTACCTACCTACCTACCTACCTACCTACCTACCTACCTACCTACCTACCTACCTACCTACCTACCTACCTACCTACCTACCTACCTACCTACCTACCTACCTACCTACCTACCTACCTACCTACCTACCTACCTACCTACCTACCTACCTACCTACCTACCTACCTACCTACCTACCTACCTACCTACCTACCTACCTACCTACCTACCTACCTACCTACCTACCTACCTGACATATAGTAGTACATGCATTTTGTTGGTTTTTTTTGGATCACCAGGTTCATCATCCAGTGGTTAGTTCTTGTCTGATACTGTCAGATTTAATGCCTTTATTACCTGTTTTAATCATTTCATGCTATATAGATTTTATACCCATCTGGTACCCGACTTTATTATAACTTTAGTGTTGCAAGGTTTCATAAATGCTGGTTCCCTTGTTTCAGAAACCAACACTAACTTATGTTATTAATCATGACTTCTTAAAAATCTACACAAACTGGTGCCCAGCTTTTACAATACCATCTGCATCTGTTGGCTCCTGGCTTTCTGAAGTTTTTTTTATCATAATAATCATTAAGATTAAACAAACAAATAATAAATACTGGTACCAATAATTTTTATTTGTGCAGATCCAATGGTGCGCTGAGAATGTGACTGAAGTCACTTCACAGGGGTGGTGTTCAATATTGATCTTACTTGACTTAATAATAAGGACAACCAATCAAATCACACCAATTATCAAACTTATTCTCCAATGAGATAAGATCATGATTGAATACCATCCCTGGATATTTATAATTTTGGGGAACTATTCTAATAGCATATTATCAGACTTACTATGATAGTGTTAGGGTATCGCTGAGTGTGTGTGATTGAATGGTTGGAAAATTTTGCCAGAAGCCCCCAAACATTGCTGAAAACATCTTAAATAATGCAAAACACTTGGAGAGTTCAGCATGAAAAATATGATACACCACTTAGCTCATGGAATAGATATTTTAATGCATGCACAGAAACATCTTCTGTTTAGATCTGGCGAGATCTGGGAGAAATCTCGAGAAATATTGCTTTGCATTTAAATGGATTGTTTTCACTTAAACCCTCTAGTAGAGGTTCAAGAGAAGCCGCTAGCATCAGTTAAATGTAATAAATTAAAAGATTTGAAACATATTTTCAAGAAGATTTAGCGGAATGATTGTGTCATGGTGAAGTATTTGATAGATGTTACCTACGAGTTATTACCTACCCTTATTGTGTTCCATTTACGAGGGTCGGTGCTAAACTATGGTAACTACATCAATTTATATAGGCACATACCATAGTTTTGCACTGAACCCTCGACTTATTTCTATGACTGACAGATGCAAAGATTTATATGTTTTAACTAATGCAGTCTTTCAGCTAGTGATTCATATGTTGGTATTTTAGTATATATATATCGTTTCTGGGCAGTTTTATGCGCAAGCGAATCCTTTTTGGAAAGTGAAAACTTCGAATTACATATGTTTGAAAGCTGGTTAAAATTATTTTAGATTTTTAGACATAATTGCTGTTTAAATTCTGAATTTGAAGTGACTTCAAATTTAAGAGTTTCCAGTCCACTAGGGAACTTAAATGTTGCCATATGTTCGTTGTTCCCCAGCAGTTCTTGATGAATGTAGAGAGAATTCCAGATTAAGAGACTCTTAGATTAATGGGACAGTTTGCAATGGCCTGAAAAGGTTTCTAAGGTGGTCGAATGCCCCTGTGAATTTTTTTGAACAGTTAGAAAAATATTCATGGACAGTTCAGGATATTTTTGACATATACATTTCGGGTATTCTCCATAAGTGACTGAATATACTGTTGACCACTGATTGTGGGACTTAAAAAATAAATATTTAAAAAATAATAATACTGATGTATTGTCGATTAAAAGATGTCTGTCAAAACCGCCAGAATGTTCCATTTCTGAATAGCTAAATGCAGTAAGCATAATCACTACGCTTTAGGGCCATTAGAGTTTAAATCATATAAGTGTATTTATGATGGTAAACTTAAGCCAGAGAAACCTGTATAACTTGACAAGATTTAATAGGCACTTCGGACATATTCTGTGCATATTTCGGACAAAGTCGGTGCAAAAATAAACAAATATTTTCGATAAGTACCCACTACGCTTACTGAAAATAATACACGCTTCCGAAGTTTAATGAGTGCCTACTAAATCTGGTCAAGCTATAATAATCGACCGGGTTGAATGTTTGTTTACACGGTTGTGACAGAGATGTTTGAATCAACTTATAGTTATTTGTCTATTTTCAGGGATACAAGCAGAGTTGTACTATGTGAGGAATGGTATCCTGAACAAGTATGCATTATCCTTCAACATGCCCATACCGCCACAGATAGACTCCATCTTCTTCACATGGCAGAATCTCCGTCCTAAACCTCCCGATGTAAGTATCATACATGCTGTCACCATTACTTGTCACCAAATGTCCTCAATAATCTCGCAATAGATCGTCCACTGTAAGTTTGAAAAGTCAAGGATTTCATCAACAGCCAAATCCTACCAAAGAAGAAAATTCTGCAATCAAAATGATTCTAGTATTTCGCTTGTTAGACACTCAGTTTTAATGGCTAAAAAACAAGTATCACTAAATTAACACATTGTTTATTACACCAAACTGTTGCTGACAAAATTGATACAATCTTAGCATTTGTCTTAAACAAATATTTCCTCTTAATCAATTTGAACTAAGAATTTATTAATATTACGAGATATACCTAGGTTTCAGTGCAGCAAGGAGCTTAGATTTTGTCCTCTTACTTGTATTGTCCTTATTGTGTGCCTGTGTATGCTTGTGTTGGCCTTTAGTGTCACCTGTATTCTTGTGTTGGCCTTTAGTGTCACGTGTATATACTTGTGTTGGCCTTTAGTGTCATCTGTGTATTCTTGTGTTGGCCTTTAGTGTCACCTGTGTATTCTTGTGTTGGCCTTTAGTGTCACATGTGTATTCTTGTGTTGGCCTTTAGTGTCACCTGTTTATTCTTGTGTTAGCCTTTAGTGCCACCTGTGTATTCTTGTGTTGGCCTTTAGTGTCACCTGTGTATTCTTGTGTTGGCCTTTAGTGTCACCTGCCTCAGGTTATCAAAATCTTGGGGAGTTTGTTTGGATTAAGATAATCTTACCCCACATTGTTAAATAACCTACCCTTAACCTGCTTGAGTAAAGCTTTACCCAATATTTGCTCAGAAGATTTTGTAGCTTTGATAAAAACTCCCCAAGATGTTAACTGAATGTCACTGAATGTCACTGAATATCTGACATATTTCTGATGATCTAAGTGATCTATCTCAAGTCACCAGCTGGGATTTTACGGGAGTCCTGCTAGGGATACTTGACTTTTTGATGACACATTCCATGTTGTTCTCTGAGTTGTCGTTGGAGTCGTTGGACTCGTTGTCGTTCCATGGTCCACTATCAACTGTCTGCTTGATGTCAGTAAGATAGATTAGTTAAAGTGCTCGCTGTTGGCATACTCTATATGGCTCAATGTCATCTCTGGTGGTCAATATATGATCATCAATGAATGATTGTCAATGTATGATTGTCAATGTATGGTGGTCAATGTATGGTCGTCAATGTATGGTCGTCAATATAAAATTATGATCGTCAATATATGATCATCAATGTATGATCATCAATGTATGATCGTCAATGTATGGTCGTCAATTTAAAATTATGATCGTCAATGTATGATCGTCAATGTTACATAATGATCATATGATTGGGTGAGAATTGGTATTAATAAACTAGAAAGTTTATTTGCTTAGAGTTTTATGGTGCAATTGGTTCATAGGCCAATTTTACATTATATATCTGCATGTTAGTGTCCTTAATGTAACTGTCTAAGCTTATAGATTTATATATGCAGCATGTGAGGTAAGGTCTTAAAGCTTAAAGATCTCGAGGTAAAGCCAAAGAAAACCCTGATATTTTGGGTGTGGGGAGAAATGATAGTATGTTCTGTATCTGTCACTTGCATGGATGGCTGAAGGTGCTGGCAGCTGCCACCACTTCTGCATGGCTTTAAATTGTCACCTTGGTATATAATATACTAAATGAGGACTACATTTATATTAATCAAATGTCACCCACCGTTTTCTTGCTGCATAAAATAATGAACAGGTGTGCTGAAATATGCAACTTAACTTCCCTGTCTCTTAATTTTGATAATGGTTAAATTAGATGCAAATCTTCAAGTAATGATAACTTCTAGAATATAATATTCTTAACAATGATTGTGCAATTAAGTAAGGTCATTAATTTTGTACTTTTATGAATAATTTGTCTTTGAATGCTGAATTTAAACATAGTTGAATTATAGCAAATAAATTATATAGAAAATAATTTTACATTGTCAACAAATTAGGTATATAAAAATTTGCCATGTTACATGCTACCTATATATATATGCTGAATAAATATTATTATTATTAGAAGTATCATATTGTTAATTTTTAGTTGGGGTGTTACGTAAAATTTCTGTATGAAATAATACATGTTAATTTTGTTCCAATTTATGAGTTGGAATTCAAAATTTATGGAAGACTGGCAATTTAATCCATTTTACAATTGCATGATTTTTGTAAACCACCCAATATTGTTTTTCTAGCCTAATTTAATGCAAACATTTCACTCATTGTTTCCTTTTCCGAAATTTTAAGGAAGCTCTGAGACTTTGTCAGAATATTAAATTTAAATCCCGCAGCCCTTGCATACGAATATTACCATAACATATGAGGAATTGGTCTGCAACGTTTCCTTAAGTGTGTGATATTTCTTCTGTCATTTTGTCAGTTAAAATAATTCTGATTCAAGTCTCGGTCCACATCGTCTGTTTAAATTATTTTGAATTTTGCTGCCTAGAGGAATCTTAGAGAAGCTGGCTGTGATTTGGTATAGCCAGAACTATGATAGAATTTTATTTGGTAAAAAAATTCAAAGATACATTGATTTCAATATGAAGTGTGTGTAAGGCTTCTATAAGGTATGTTACTGCGCTTTTACTGTTCACTTAAAATGTATGATTTTACTGTTTGTATATTTGTAGATGTTTTACAAGATGAGATTTAAAGTGTCCAATCCTACAGCGATGGACATGCCGAGACCAAGTATATCACCTGATGGCACCGTTCCTACATCTTTGTCAAGTAAGAACTTATTAAATTTATGATACAGTATTTATGTGCCAATGTAATCGGAGACTTAATTATCTTACTTATTTAATCCTCTACTTTCTCATTAAAATGTAAGGCTTTCTCTCCTTGGTCCTATCCTTGGCTCATGTCTGGGTCTCGTCCATTGATAAACCTATATTGGCATTTTCTGTAACCAATGTTTTTCACCAGGTTGTCTTCTCTATAACCTGTCTAAATAATGATAACACAAACAAAAAAGTTGAGCGCATAACACTTTTCCACCATTTACTGCACTCATGGCTTCTGCTGCTGTACTGGCTGACAAGGTCCTTGACCTAAACACATTAAAGACCCCAGTGTAATGGTCAGTTTTATTTCCCACTCCCAGACCTTTCCTGAGGGATAAACGGGACCAGCTCGAATTCAATCCTCAGGAAGGAACTAAATAAGTGATTATATCAATTCAATTGAATCACTGAGATCGCACTCGGCTAAGTGCTTGAACACTATGAACCAGATCTAAGAATAACTAAGGTGAAAGGAGTTTCTACTAATGTAATTTAAAAGTAGTGACCTTGTAAGAACAGACTGCCAGGAGAAATAATAATAATTCTTTAAAAGTGTACCAAATGTAATGTGTCACTGAGTAATGTAAAGATGTCATTGCTGCCATTGTGACATCATCATATCTTAAATGCCGAGCATAGCCTTTATCTACATTTACATATGAATGTGTGTGTCCAACCGGATTTTAACCCGATTCACCAGATGAGACGGCAAGCACACTAACCACTGAGCTACAGAGGCACTATGTCAAACATGTGTTGTGTAAATAAGACGCACTGACTCTATGATGCTCTTCATAAAGGCAATACAGACGTATTACAGGGGGGGGGGGGTGTTCTAAATCAATCAATGGAAGGAACCATATGTAAATTGTTGGAATATAAGAAAACACTTATTGCTACCATTCATCATTTATGATTACAAATGAAGCACTATAAGATATACACAGGATGCCCATTCAATGATGGAGTCTGCCTCACCATCAATAAAGTGTGCATGCCTGTCTATAATAACCCTATATTTCCATTTTCGTTGCAATATTTTTTGGGCATAGGCCATGCTTACAAATTGTTTGTTTATGCCGAGGTTTTTCCTAATCGCTAATTTCCTCCTTTTTGGCTTAGTTAACTTATGTTTTGATTTCGGGTGCAATATTTTTGGGCAGAGGCCATACTTACAAATTCTTTGATTATGGTATACAGGGAAGTGCTTCTTTCTCCTTTAGGCTGTTTTCCTCCTTTTAGGCTTTAGTGTTATGATTACCCTAAATTTCCATGTTAGTCATTCAAAAAAAGTGCTTACCTATATCTTCACAATTAACATTAAAAAATGATTCCTTGAAGTCTTGGGTCATTGGTTGCTGGTTTTACAGGGGACTGAGTTTGTTGCCAAGAAGAACAACAACATTCAACAGGAAAGAGGGAATGATGAACTAATGTTCTATTTTAGCATGTCCTATAACCTGGCTCTGTATCTAGCATTAAGACGGGTTAATGGAATGCATATTTTATGCCAAGTAATGTTAATTGTTTCCTACAAAGCAATTATTATTGCGATTGTATGTATTAATTGTTTTGTACTCCATTCTGACATGCAGTAAATTAGATGACAAAGTCGATGGCAGCGTTATCTGTGTAAGAAATGGCAACATCAGGACGTGTCAATGATTCCTTCTGTTATACACTAAGCAACATGTGCAGCTGATGCCCATGGAATCTTCAAAATGACATCTTTGGTTTAATTTCTCTTCTGTTCCATTTCTTTATCTTTTGGGTGATTTTGGTTACATAAATTTCTCTTTTGTTTCATTTTTTGTCTTTGGGTTATTTTTGTTCTCCATTCTCCATTTGAAAAAAAATGGGAACAATTGGGAGAGTTCTGTACACAGTATCTCGAAAAGTTGGCTACAATTTTGCTGGGAATATGTTTATCACAATGATTTATTATTCTCCTGTCTGAAGTTTTATTTATTGTTTTTTATTTACATTGGAGAAATTTCAAAAGTGTGTTTTAAGGCACTTTAGCTAACAGACAAGTTCATGACATGAAATATGTTCCAATTTCATGTGGTAACACTTATTGCTACAGGCGGTGTAGCTTAGGCAGACAATTCTTACCAATTCTACCCCCAAAGTTTGAAAAAGTGGGGGAAAACATCATGTCAAAATATTGTCCTGTAATAGCATTCATCCTGTTCTTGAAAAAACAACAGCAATACATTAGTTTTTGTTGGGAGAAAGTTGTGAACTTTGGGAGGCCAAACACATTTATGAAAACAAGTACATTGCACATTTTCCGCCATAAAGTTTTATCATGCAGTCACACAAATAATTATACCAGAATTAGAGCATCATTTCTGGGCAACATATCATTTGGACATATTACCAAAAATATTAATTACATCAGATTCTGCACATACACAAAACATGATCATATGTCCAAAGAGTAATTTTGAAATAACAACAACAAACATCACATTTTTCTCATTTGGCTATAGATCTAAAACTATTACAGTTGTCTTGTTTGTTAAAGTAATTTAATTGCTCTGTTATCCAAAATCTTTGGAGACTTTAAGTTGCCTGACCTTTCAGTGCTTTGATTCTTCACATTTCGTCATTTCAGCGTTTAAGATACAGTTCCCGTGTACTGGAGCATTCACAACAGAGGTTGATGTCAATGTTCAAATGAATATCAGTATCTTCTCAGCTTCCAATGTTACTGTGCTAAACTTCAGAAGAAAAAAGTTTTGTACCAAAGGTAAGAACTCGTTGTGTTTGTCTGTAAAAAAACGGTTGCCCTATCAATATATGTGTTTGTAAATGTACTGTTACAAAGGTCTAAATATGTTTGAATTCTTTATAACTCTTTCATTAGCTGGTCTATTAAGACTAGTTGGTCATTGCACTATGTGATCAGTTGTTGAGTTGTTGGCCAGTTTTGTTGGTTTTGGCTTTATTTGATCAAAACTCATCATTGGTCATTGTTTGTTGTATATTACTTTTCTCATTGGTCTTTGTCTTTCACCATCTTCTGGATTTTACAGGACAGGTGTAGCAATTATGGTTTGCTATCTGAAAATTGGTTGGTTGTGACCTTTTCATCATTGACAGTATTTTGGTTGGCTTTGACCTTTCTTGATTCATTCTCTCTAAAACAATGGCTGTTCCTTTTAAACAATGGATGCTCCTTTAAAACAATGGCTGTTCCTTTAAAGCAATGGTTGTTCCTGTAAAACAATGGCTGTTCCTTTAAAACAATGGCTGTTCCTTTAAAACAAAGGCGGTTACTTTAAAACAATGGCTGTTCCTTTAAAACAATGACTACTCCCTCTAACACAATTACCACTCTCTATTAAAGCAAATTGACTGCTCCCTATTCAATAAACGAATGCTCCCTCTTTAATCAATGCCTGCTCCCTATTGAATCAATGAATGCTCCCTCTAAACAATCCTTTTTTGTTTTCCCAAGAGTGTTCTTACTTTAAATACATCAAGTCACACTATTCATCTATTAGCTAACTGAGCAATTGATTCTTCAATGTGTTTAGACAATTTAAATGAGTTTCCGAATTGCAATATATTTCTGGTGGTCTTATTAAAGACAGAACATTTCTCAGAAGTTGAAGCGTAGCTCCTTGGAGGCGCATATAAAACATATTTTTCTTATAGCGAGAATATGAGAATATTTAAGCGAGGCAAATCTGTCATATTGAATTGAAAAAACAGGAGCGTTTTATTAGATTACGATTGGAAGACAGTCTCATCTGAGATTGAATTTGTCGAAGCATTTGTAATAATACTGTGTTACTTATGAAAATAACAATGTACTTAGCGTCTCTCATATATGGTATGGCTGAAGCATAGAAGCATATCACATATTGGGAATTGCCATTAAATAGGAATTTTGTCCTTGATATAAGTGGGTCCTGATGTAGGAATCAATATTATATCCATCAATTATAACGGAAGGGATCAGCGGAAATGGGAAATGACAAATACGGAGAATGCATTCGATTACTATTGTTAATGATATTAGGATTATGGGATAGCTATTTTTGTTGTAATTTGACTGTCTGTCCTGCCGAACATGGAATGGGGGATCTATTTTTGTCTGTTTTGGGTTTGGCGTAGATCAATAGCTATGGGAAGGAAGTATTCGTATGTTTTGAGAGATTAGGTGCCAAAAAGTAATTTTCAGTGGGTTGGGTTTGATTTCTGTAAAAATTGTTATTGTTCATTCTTGGCTTGCGAGCAAGGTATGGTAGTTCTGTCTGTTGATTTTTGACATGTTTTGGGATCGGTGCATCTCGTGTTCTAGGTTGAGAAAGATACAAGATACAACGTAACAAGCGCATAATTTGATCATTGATAGACTAACATATTGCACCAGCTTGTTCTCGATGATTGAAACCATGTATTTACGCAACGCTACACCAACTTTTTCTGCATGTTTTTATGGTTTCTCTATCAGGGATAAGACATCATTTAGTGTGCATCACTGATCAAGTCTAGTAACCTCTGACAATGCATTTCATGGAAACGATTTATCACATGGTTTTAATTCTGTCTTGTAACGTTTGTCTGTTAGCTCTTGACTTGATCAGACCATGATGAAATAATCAAATGCTTGGTATTATTTTTCTGCAGCAAACCCCAGAATGAAACATTTCATTGATAATTTAACTGGTAATCTTGTTAATACAATGTAATTTATTTTTCATTTTAAAGTTTTTCTTGGGCTATTTTGGTGCCATTATCTTGTAAAGGAAAACAATACTAGACTATATTATTGTCTTATGTGTGGTTTTGCAAAATTCTTTGACCATTTTATGCCAAAATCCCATTTGTGAATGATAAACAAAACTAGACTGTATTCTTGTATGTTGTGTAGTTTTGACTGAATTCTTTGATCATTTTGATGCCATTAATTTTCTAAAGGAAAAAACAATTTGTAATTATTGTCTTTTGTGTGGTTTTGATTGAACCCTTTGACCATTTTGATGCCATCTTTTGAAGGAAAACAATAAATGAGTATAGTCTGGTCTGCTGTTTGTGGTTTAGACCGAATTATTTTACCATTTTGATGGCATCATTGTAGCTGTTTTGTCTGACTTGGTACTATATTAGTATGCTTCCAAGTATTCTTTGTGAACCCTCTATGGACAATCATTATTATGTGTACTGTTTTCATTTGCATAATTATCCATCTTAATTCAGGAGCTTTTTGCTTACTAAGTTGTCTAGAAAGTATAGAGGAATAATTTGTTATTTTCTTTGGGGAATTCCGAAGTTTTGAGAGAAAAAATGGGTTCTGTTATGAAGTCTGCGAAGGTTAATCCATAGATCAGCTTGGGGTGTTTGCAAGCGCTTGCTACCAATCATAAGTCAGGTAGTTTGCCTTGTTTGATAGGTACTTGTATACTTGATTCATTCCAGTAGAAATATAACAATTATTACCATATGTACGGAGATTAGTAACACCAAAGGCTGCTTGTTTTATAGGAATGTTATTGTTTAACTATTTGCTGTAATCCTGTTTTCATTTAATCGGTTTGTATACAGTGTTTAGATTGTTTTAATCCTGATGCTTCGTTACTGCTTCCTTGTTCACCTCAGGTACTTGCAGGATCGTCTAAATCAAATATTTTACTACTCCCGTAATGTTTACGTTTCCCCAATCTCCGTTAGACTTGAATTAACAGAGACAGAAGTCGTATAAATAAAAGAGAAATAGCAATTAATTGTCACTCTGTTGTTTCATAAAAAGCAGTTTTATATACAATGGTAATAAAGTTGATGGGAGGTTGGAAGTATTTTATAATTTTCCTAATTGTGGGGGGTAAAGTTGTAGATGAACAAATTTTAAGGATAGATTTTCTGTATTTAAAACTAATATTAATTGTGTTTAAAGTTAAATTGGGAAAGGGGGACTTATAATGTGTATCAATTTAGAGAAGGAGTCGGCAGAGATTTGCAAAAAGAAGTGCCGTAGGGGGGGGGGGGGGCTGTTCATGTCCAGGGGGGAGCAAACTTTCATTTTGGGAGCAATTACTAACAGGAGCAGGTAAAAAATATGTTTTGGGGTGATGGTGTTGGAAAGTGTTTTAATATGTAAACGATTAAGGGAGAATTGCATAAATAATTCAGAAAACTTTTCTTAATTGTTTTCATTTTCATTTTCCCCACTAATTTTGCTAAATGCCCAATGGAATGCTGAAATATTTGCTATTTTACGATTATGTACAAATGTATTCAGTTGTTAAATACTGGAGTCCAGCTAGTCTAAGCTGATATAAATATATATACACTGGGGCTTTCTTATAAGATCCAGTTTTTGTGACAGTGAATAATCACTACAGAAAATCAGCTTGTCTTTTCTTGTTATCGAACAATGGATGATAACAATGTTATCATTATATTCAAATTGTGTCCCCTGTTTCTACTCCCCAATGTCAACTGTCAGAGTTGCTGAACAAATTAACTGAATACCAAATTTATATTGCCAAAAAAAACCTAAAGAGTATGTTATAGCAAACCATTTAGGAATAAATTTTGATCTATCTATAGCACATTGTAATATCCTCCAATACCTTCTATGTAGCTATTTTCATCCAGCATTTAGATTACTAGTAATAGCTGGTCAAACCCTTAATCTATGAGCATTTGGCAACAATGTCCATTTAACTTCAAATGAGAAGTTTCTGGCTCGTTGTTGAAGCGCTAGACTTTATTAGTGGTTAGGATACATATTAATTCAGGTAAACTTGTATTCATAATAATTGAAAAATGGTTAAGAAACATTTGATAAACCCAAATAAAATAAATAAATAAACAAACATTGGATCATACAACAAATTAGTGATACTTTACTGTTTTACTTTACATTTATGTTCACTCAGTACAACTGTTTTATTACGGGGAACAATTATTCGGTAATGTAAGGATTACCATGGAGTATCTAAGACAACCTAGGGTGGTCTATAATGTGCAAGAGCGTGTAAGATAATTGATCGGGACATCTTGAGAGAACTTGCACCGTGTGCATTATTTCTGCCGTTAATGCAGTTTATTACGTTTTATTCTTTTTTTTGCGACATATGGTGCGTGTACACTATGTACTGATAGTGAGACTGGCTGCCATGGTTCCGGCTCCATTCTTCTAGTTTTGCTTACGATCATGTCGCTTTTCCCAGCTCCGAGTGATCTATGGGCATGCAAAAATTACCAAATTCTGGCTGAGACTCATCAGCTTTAGTTTGCTCCAATATCGTAGTCTGTTTCCCAGCACGAGGTGGTATCTAGGGCATGAAATAGCTGGCTGGTTTCCGGACTCGAGGCACATTTAAATAATTGGCACAAATGTGTCTTGGCTGCAATTTCTTTGTGTTTGTTATATATTCTGGCTTGAAATATGTTTAGTCACTTTGAACTTGCTCTTAGTTTATCAAGCTATATATTTTATTGTAACAGTTTTAAAAAAAATAAAAGCCTGGTTCGTGGTTTCTTGTTGCTGTAATAGTCATTTGATACAGGAACATACAACAGTTGGAAGTATGTAGACTTTATAAATCCATTAATTGTATTATGCAATGAAATGTTGTTGAGCAGACTTATAAGGCTGCTTGGTGTCGCACAAGAGGCACAACAGACAAGGTTGCTTGGTGTGTCACAGAATGGTTGCTTGGTGTGTCACAGAATAGACATGCTAGACTGCATTACGTTGTGGAACAGCTATTAAGGTACAAATATTGTGGTAGAACAGACAACTGGCTGTTTGGAGTATTGCCGGAACAAACGATGCTTCATGGTTTCCAGAACAGACAATAGACTTTGATGCTGATGATATTGCCAAGTTAAAACATTGAATGTACAAACATGAATACAAATTTCAGAGTACAAGTCAAACATATAACATGTTTTATATGCATTTTAAAATAAGTCCCAAATTATGAAATTATGCACAGTTATGTTAACTTTGTATGTATTCTTTAATTACCCACTTGCTAATTAATTAATTCATTAAATTTTATGCAAATGACCTATCTCTATAAGAAGAATATGGCTTATTAATTCAAGGTATCATGGCAAAATTAATGTGCAAATAATCTTTTTAAACTTGCAAATTTTGCTTTGAACTTATGAAATTGTTGGTGCTATTTTAAGGTAAGTGGTACATGCATTACAATTAATTAGATTTTGCAAATTTATGGAATTTTAGTTTATTTAAGTCGAATTACGTTAAAAATCATACTGAAGTGCCCTTTTTAGCAGACCAAATGACCAGTGATAATATATTTTGTGAATAATCAACCAATAAAAACAGATTTTGTAATGGACTGGCCAAAAGAAAAAATTGTGTATCTAAATTTTGACATGCAATTTCTATACACTGATTTTAAGTTGATGGTATTAATTTTTTTTTTAAATTTTACTATTTCATTAATTTTTGAAAGTCACCATCTAAAATGTCTTACATCCAATCGGGGGAAGTAACTCTGCAGTGGCAGTTGTAGCTCTTCAATGTGATCTTCAAAATGGAGATTGTAATGTCCTCAAAACTTAGTGGTAACAGCATGTTTACTGTGAACATTTCAAACCAAATTATTTATTATAATGAGTAAAAAGCAATTAACAATTGTGTCGGTTGCTAATTACTTACAAATGACAACTGTCTAAACTTGTGAACGGTGCTGTTTGTTACGTGTATTAAAACAATGCGTAGAACAACGTATGGTGTTTAAACAAGGGAAGATACGAGACAAAGGCTGCCATGGTTAGGTTGGTTAGGCCGTGCATACAGGAAACATAAAAAGGAAACAGTGAACTTAATTAGCTCGGTAGTATAGTAAGGTCTTATGACATTTATGGAAGGAATGTTTACTGCAAAAAACCGACCAACTTCCTGTTGTGTTGTGCAGATTATTCAAATCCTAACAGTCAAGTATAATAAAACTGAGATTTTTTGTATAGTAATTTTAGAAGTTTCTATATAAAATCTCACAAAATGTTGCAGATTGTTCAGTTCAGACTGTTTGTTTTAGTGACTACTACAGTGCCTGGCTCCTGCAGATTGATGGTTAAAACTGTTTGTTTTACAGTTATATTGTTATATAACGTATATGCATTTGATGTTTTTACCTACCTACCTATCCTCTTTGTGCCCGCTGGCACATTATAAAGGCTGTACAACCAGGTCTCATTTGATATTTCTGGTTGATGTTATTGACTCTTGACAGCAAATTGTATATTTTTTTAGCTCTTGGCATAATTATTGCTATTCACGTTTAAAATTTTAAGCGTGTTATGTGCTTTTGCAATCCTTATATTTATTTGAGGTATTAATTATTCAGCCAATAGTGTGATATTCTGCTGGTTTTCTCTAAAGTAAAATTGTTATTTTGACCAAAATAGGATCAAACTTGCTGCTTTAAACTCAGCATTCTTTAATTTAACCTTCAAAGTGAAAAAGACCACTCAGGGACATTAAAATAGCCAACTGTTGATAATTGTCAGATTATTGTCAGATTGTTGTCAGATTGTTGTCAGATTGTTGTCAGATTGTTGTCAGATGTTGATTATTTGTATATCTGACAATAAAACAAATGCCACTTCTTAAGCTATAAGAAAATAAATAAAGCACATAAATAATGTTCATGTTTATTTAATATCAGACCATTTTAGGCTATATATAAACTACTGGGCTATAGATCTTAAATTGAATTTGAAAAAGAAGTCAAAACGCAAACATTAATTACATTTTAATTATGTCATGTTGTGGGAAATTAATCAATCCCACTCTGTCGTACGTTATCTTGTATTGAAAATGTTCGCAAACAAATCCTGATAACGTATATGGTAGAAATTTGTTTGAATTTCGCTAAAAATATCTGTCCAATTTAAATATTTCATTGACATAATCGGAAAATATCTTAACGTATGTGAAGTTTATGTAAACTTATTTGTATAAAAATGAAAATGGTGCCGTCAACCATTGAAATAAACATTCAGAATTTGACTGAAAAATCTGTTGAACCCGTCACTCCAACTTGACAGAATTTTAGATTTATTCCACTCTTGATACTGGGGTGAGTAAAAGTAAAGTACACAGCAAAAAAACATTTTAAGTTAATTATTTATATGTCAGAAATTACATGAAAACTTGTGTTAAGTCATTTGGTAACTGTGCTTTCTAATGGAAAATATAATAAATAGATTCCGGGGGTATAATAACCATGAGTATGTTAAATATTACACCCAGACTATAGGCTTGCAGAAAAATGGCAAAAAAAACATTACTTATTTTTTTCACCTTTGTTAAAATAACTCGGTGTACCAGTTTGCCTCTTATTTATGAATGGGCCGCAGGAAACATTCAATCATTTGCCTCCTCAGACAAGAGAATCGTTTGTGAGCGAAGCAAGTGTAACAAGTGAATTTCGTTCACCCAGAAAATTGCAAAAGTTTTACATGACAAAACATTGAGAAATAGAAATATTCCGAAAAAAAAGAAGAGAAAAAAACATCTTTTTAACAAAAAAAACTATTGTAACAAAGAATCTAGGTTTCAAAACTCTGGTGATTGTAAAATATTCCAGAAGCATGTACTCATATAAATAAATCATTATATTATTTATAAATTTTGATATGCCCCTCCCACAATTTTATCCAGAAAGATTATTTTGCTTTGATTTATTTAACATCAAACTGTGTATGTTATATACATACTGTGTCAAGATGGAAATCTTGATTTAAGTTCTTGATGAGATATAGTTTTAACATATCGGAACAATTTCCAGAGCCGATTGTCACGATTACATCATTATTTAAGATTTCACTTCAATCTGACGTGCTCAGTGTTTGTTGATTTAATATTTCTGGAAAGTTAAAGCAAAAACAAAGGATTTGTAAATCAGATGTTACATATCGAGGGTTTGAAATACTGCCTCACTGTTTTAAATTTCTCTCAAAGAGCATGCGGCAGAATTATAATGTTTCAGAATATTTTAAGTAAAAAACAAAAGATTTGTAATAATTTATTTTAAGGGGTCATATACTGTTCAAAATGTTTTTTTTCTCTAAAGAGGATGCAGTGGCATTTTACAAAACTTACTTTGAAAAATGTTAAAACATCCCCTTTAAATCTGTCATGCAATTATCATCCTAAATGTATGTGTAACTCATGCTAAATGGACATACGGTAAAATAATTTACAAATATTTATTTTAATTATTTCGTTATCCCTGTAAAACCTATGTACCGAATGAAGCATTCCGGTGATATTTGAAAGCCAGATTTGGTGTCATTGGTGCAAAATGCACGCAATAATTTGTAGTAAAAATTCAGTATAATGTATGTGTTGTTTTTTACGGACCATAAATCTGTCTTGCAGGCCTGCAACATTCAGGATCTGTTTATGAAATCAAAAAATGGATTTCACCATTTTACCATTTACCAGACCCTATGTTCGTGTTCACCAATTAGTGAGAGAAACCATGTTTAATGCCTGCATGGATCAATCATTAAGATGTGATTGTGGAGAAAGTTTCTTGTTACCAATTCTTTTATTACTTACCATCGTAGGCGTTCTGGTATCCTCAGCCTTCCTCGGCTTTCCCTCTAACATCTGTTTGGCTTTATTGGAACTATTAAATGCTTCAAACATATGAAATGTGTTGGTAATTATAGTTTTTCTCTTCTTTTATTGTCTTATAATCACATTGTTCACGTCTTCGATATTGTATCAGATATGATAGTATGTACGTTATATTGCTATGTACCTAATTGGTGGTACCGCGGTAATGATCATTCCCGCCACAAAATTTACACTTTTTTGCCGATTTCTTGAGTTTGAAAGAACAGTACTTGAGGATGTATCTGATCTATTTTGTTTCGATAGATTCTTTATACTGAGAGAAAACTCATCGTAAATGACGAGACTTATGCTCGTTTTTCCACCCACAACAATCTAATGAATGTTGTACAGTGGTAAATCACTAGTGGATGCAAGGGCCCACTGCCTTATGTTGCTCCTTTGGCACAAAAAGGTTCTAGATGCAATGTTATGGTGTCAAAGGGACAATGCCTCTCATCTATACAGAACCGTCAGGCAAACTGAAGATAATGAAAGGATGACAACTCCATGCGTCAATTTGTTGCAAGGTTTCCACTTCTTACACAGACCTTGAGGGAACACATAATGATGATTGCGCACAAAGAGGTAATTATAAATATGACAGTGAAAGCTTGTAGCAAGGAAATTGCAGAGCACAATTAAAAAGCATATCAAAAAGGTAGCTTTTACTTTAAGGTCATAAAAGCGCAAATGTATATCACACAGAAAGGTACAAACATAGATCAGTCACATGTCAATCCTACTCCAGATTGACTAGGCAAAAGAATCCAGTTGGTGCAACTGCAGAGCAAGTCTGAAAAATTCCAAATTGGCAACCGGAACAAGGTTATATGTAATAGAAAAGTGTTCATGAAATGTATGATTGAGCAGCCTTTAACTATTATGTGAAAGAGAAAACAATACATTTATAGTTTAGTCAATTTACTTCAATGATTGATAAATAATTGATAATTAAATTATTTTTTTTCATGTTAGAAGACAAATGCACTCCATGACACTAACAAGTCTTAATATACAGTAGAATACCACCCAGTATATGTACATGTATATAGTTCATGGTCAACCAATCATGCAGAACCCACTCAGGTAGTCATTAATATGTTACATCTGACAACTTCTTGACCAGCAACCAAGAAAACGTCAGAACTAAGTGCAGGCTTTTAATGCCCAATTAAATACCCACAATTATCTTAACCACAAAATCTGCCAAACTTAATAAAGCATGACAATAATTAACTAAGCATGAGAAGAAAACACTAGAATCAAAGCACTGACAGTACAATGTAAATTATAAAATACTTTATCTTAAGGTGGTTTAATTAATAATAATTAATTGCAAAATGTCAATTTAAATAACTGACTAAATAGATATGAGGAAATTGGACACCCCTGTGAAAAAATCAAGAACTGTTCATGAAATATTCATGAACAAGTTCATGATCTTGTTCATGAACGAATTCATGAACTGTTCATGAAGGACAAATGGCCGCTTCATGAATCTCCAGTTCATGAATTTTTATTCATGAACTTATTCATGAAATGCCAATCTCTCTTTCATGAAAAAGTTCATGAACTGGAGATTCATGAATAAGTTCATGAACTGGAGATTCATGAAGCGGCCATTTTTTCTTAAAATGCACTTTAACAGTTCTTGAACTCTTTAAGAGCAGTTCGTGTACAATTTATGAACACTGTTCTTGGACAGTGCAAGAACTTTTCTTGAACTACTCTTGAAACTTTCGCTGGGCAATGACACAAATCTTTTTTTTATTTCTTTTCCTTTTTTTCCAACACAACTGTTCAATTTTAATAATTCAAGTAGCTTTAACATCCCTTTGATAATCTGCCCAAACTCAAATGTATATAAAGTCATGCTGTGCATTTTGATAATAGTTAAAATATCAATACATTATTAAACAGTAAAACAGAAGTAAATTTAAAGTACAATCAAAGTATTATTCGGTACAAATAAAGTACATTATCCGAAAAATTTGTCCGAAATATTGAAAGTTTCAAGTACAAACTGGAACATGCATTGCTGTTGATTTAATGCATCATAAATTTAAAACAACAAGTATTAAAGTTGACCACAAATAAATTTTACCTTTTGGGTGTTTTGTTTATTTATTTCACCATCATAAAAACAGGAAAAACAAAAACAAATTTTTTCTAACAGAAGATAAACCATGTGCTGCCATCAGTGGTTGTTTACTGTGAGACACGTTCAGGAAATATGAGGGCCTATAAAAGTAGGCCCAAATTTTAGCCCCATTGACAAAGCCTCTTATTTGTTACCTGATTTTAAAATAATTTCTCAGTAATATTCCTTTGGGTCAAAGTCAAAGAGGCAAAGTTCAAAACTGGGTCATTTGGGGTCAATAGGTCAAATCTTGTGAATAGTTCATGAACTTCAAAGTTCATGAATAATTCATGAATTTTGAAGTTCATGAAAGTTACATGAATAATTCATGAACTTTGAAGTTCATGAAATCTTGTTCATGAACCTGACAGAGACTTCATGAACATGGAGTTCATGAACATGAAAGTTCATGAACATCATTTGTCTGTTCATGAACACTTCATGAACACTTCATAAAGTTCATGAAGTGTTCATGAATTCATGAATTTTTTTTCACAGGGGAGGGAAGGCGGCACTCACCTTAACCAGCCGAGCACAGAAAGCAGTAACATCACAACACAACTAAATAGAGTAATGCCCAAACACAACCCTAAGAAATTATTAAACATCATTGAAAACAAAACATTTTACAGTCACCCACAGTTTGATCATATCATGTTGTCTGGGGTCAGACTCCCAAAAATCACGCACTGGCTGAAAACTCTCAGTTATATCACCATTGCACAACCTTATTCCACAGTCTTACTTATGCACTAGAACTGTCGCCAGCTACCAACATTTTTCAACACAACTTAATGTGAAGCATCTGCCTATCAAAATAGGATGTGCATGTTGAAATTAATATGCCATGTACTTGGTTGGCGCAGTGTGCTTTCAAAGATCATCTAGGAGCATTCTGTGGGTGAACTGTTATGAGGGCTCTGTAAAACAGTTCTGGGTGGAACCTGATGTTTCAGTATTACAGCTTCAGCAACCAAATCATATTTTGTACTGATGTTACTTTCTCACCCAGAGTCAGATGTTTTAAAAACCAGCAAATAGTTTGTTCTAAATAAATCGATGGCTTAGAATTAGAAGGTCGTAAGTGCCACTTACGACCTTTTAAGATCCATACATATTTAGAATAAGCATCACAAGGCGCTTCTTATGACCCCATTTTCATAAAAAATCTGAACTTGTCATGTTGACCAAATTGAAGTTGTAAAAGTTTGTTTTACCATTAGTAAAGAGTAAATGTCAGACAGTTTTTCCCTGTTTTCTCAAAATATTGATTTGGTAGTTACAACCTTCTTGTTCTTGGCCATCGAAATGCCAATATGTTTGGCCAAACGATAATGTTATACTTGCCCTCAATTTAAGCAGTGACCCAACATAAATAAGTCAGACCTTATTTATTTACTGAACAACCCTACAACTCTTTCTTGACAAAATTGTTATTAGTTGTGTTTATGTTTTAAACACTACAGAATGACACTGTGAAATGGCATTCTTAGCAACAAAAAAAACATTCCTGAAAATAATTATATAACACCCGATACCCTACTGAACTATTGCCATACCATATTGCCTGACATGTATAATTTATAATTATATGTAACTTTTTTTCCTGTTCTACATTTTTTTATAAACACAAATCGCTGTCGACAGATTAACAGTTACTGTAAAATGCCTCTAGTGTTATGTTTGTGAGAAATTAATTCATATATAAATTACCTTCTTAATTGCAAATTTTTCAGCAAAATTCTTTTAAGTGAGTTTACCAAGTGTGTTTGCCTAATAATTACCAGTTGGTATATTAAATTATATAGTCTTTATATACCATACAGTTATGCAGATTTAAAGGTCTCTGAACCTGTTTGAGCAATAAAAGTGCAAAAATTCAACATTTCTAAAATGTATGTGCCTACAAACTATATATATGCAAATCTGAATTTCACATTCCATGATTGTAGTATTACTCCATTATTTTGTGATTTATCGACTAAATGAGTATTGACTATTATTTAACAGCCTATTTTAAAGGCCTGGAAGCTTCAGTAATTGCTCTTTACTGTTTCTTAAAGACAAACTTCTATTTTCATGTTTTAGTGTCCTGATGCCTGCCATATCAAATAGAATTAGGCATTGGATCACTAAATTTATCTTATGCTAGTAAAGAAACTGTTTAAAATTCTTAAGGCATGAAAACAAAGGTAAGAACAATAATGCTCACAGAATTAATTAAATTGATTTTTTATTTGCCAGGGCTGTTTCACATGCAGTCCTTTAAATCATACCAGATCAGTTAGATGAATAAAGTATTGTTTCATTTTGGTTTGCTGAGATTGCATGGGTCTGTTTTCTTGTTCAATCATATACATGCATTATTGACCTTAGTTTTGCTCACATTTCTAGGAAATTTCTCTTGTTTGTCTGCCTTAGCTAAGAGCCTGCGGTGGTGCATGCATTACTAAAGCAGGAAACGAGAGAAGTTTCCTAGAGATGTGAGCGAAACTCAATAAATGCTTGAAATATCTCTTGCTCCTGGGCCGTTAGTATAGTGCCTAGTATAGATATAGCTTGGCCAATTTGACACGAGCCTGACCTTTTGATTAGCATAATTTAACAGTCAATATATTTTCTACGTATACAACACCGATTGTATGTTTTCATAATCAGGGAGTATCACGAAGACGCTTGAGATGTAATACAAACACAAATTAGAAATACCAATATCGCACGATTTGCTTGCGGAAATTGATATATTCTACGCAAGAACCTTGTAATATATTCTTGCATAAAGGTCAGGCTCAGGTCAAAATAGCCAAGCTATAGCCCTACAGTACTCAATAATACTTACTCTCGCCCTGTCTGTTGTCAGCTTGAACAATTACTCATTTCATGGTGCGGTGCATTCATACCCATTGAGTTAAGTACAGCACTTCTCTGGGTGTTGCATGCCTACCCAACCACGGTGATATGATACCAGGCTAGATGATTCTGCCAGATAATATTTACATTAACCTTTTGCTAATTAAGGAATTCAATCTATAAACAAAAACAGTTGGAAGTTAAACAAATGCTGTTTTTTTTGGTGATAGAACATTTTTGCCTTAGTACAAATTTCCTAAATTTCCGAGTACATATTTCATAAACAGTTAAACTCTAACAATCTCTGTGTCTGTGTATAGTTTGTTTATGTTTTACCGGCTTATTTGACTGTCAAACATTTAAAACATTGAACAACTTACATACTTTCTTTAATTTGTTAATAATGAAAATAAATAGTAATTTTCACACTGATATATACCTTGTTACCTCTGAACTTTCTGACAGGTAAGTTGCTACAAATGATTGGCATATTATCCCTGGTAGAATGTTTTCTTACAGTAATTCATCCTCATACAATACTATACACATTGCCGATGAACGTATAACTGGCTGCTTGAAAGTGATATTGACCAACAAATATTGTTGACAATTCACTGGCTTATAGAAAGAGAAGGTCGTAAGACTTATAAAGACTCGTGCATATTTGAAATCTGTACTTCTAGGCGCTTCTTATGAGCCTATTTTCATAAAAATCGGAACCTGTCATGTTGACCAAACTGAAGTTTTTTTCCATAAGTAGTTTTCTGACAGTTCTTCTTGTTTTCTTAAAATATTTATTTGTACTTACAACCTTCTCATTCTAAGCTAGCGAATTGAAGTACAGTATTCGATATTTGATTTTAGAATTTTACAATCAGCAACTTTACTTTTTCGTTTTATAGTTGATGAATTGCTTGTGATTGAATGGGAACATTATAAAAAAGAATCTTGAAAGATGTAAAAAAAATTATGTTGTAAAACGCAATAATTTTCTTGCAGAAAGACAAACTTTGGAACTTGCATTTTTTCCAAATCTGTAAAGGGCAAAACCGATCATCTGATTATGTTGGTTCAATGCATTGGTGGGGCTATACGTCTGTCCTGATTGATAGATTGGCAAATATGATGGATTTGCTCATCGTCGATATCTGCATACAAATAAGGAAAAAAGTTACTGGCCAGTCTTTTCGCTTTCACCATACTATTCGGGGAAATCATGGAAATTTAGGAAATTCCGTAAAATACTCCAAACATAAGGACAAAACTTTTGGGAAATTTTGTTACTTTTCCAATATTCTGGCTTTCACAAAACTACAATGAAAATGTAATTTAAGTTTTGTGAAACAAATCAACAATATTCACGAGAACTATTGAACCTTGTTGTGCATGTTAATTACCACACTCAATATTCAAGCTCTACCCCTTTAGATAACTGGCCCTATAACTATGATAAAATATTTAAGACAACATGATCTTGGAATTCTGACCAAACATCATTTTCTTAAATCTCTAAACTCTGACCACAGCTATTTAAATGACTGTTACAGTGTTTCCAGTGATTTTCATGGAGTTCATTGTTCACCCCTATGTTGGTACCATTAAGGCTATTCAGCCCAATTATGTTTACTGGTTATTACAATTCATTTGAATAATGAATCCGGTTATCTAGTGGAATATCACAGAATTCCACTTGGAGAAAATTGTAGCATTTTCATTTTATACCAGGCAAAATATGCAAATTCATGAATTTGTCCTTGAACAAAGGGACTGTTTATTATGATGGGGTACTCTTTTGAGGCTATAAATCTTGGCTAAAATCATAGCTTGATAGTATTGGGAAAATGATCAGAGACTCAGAAATAGGCAGCTACATTTATGAGTCCTCCTGGGTAAGAGATGGCAACCATTGTTTATTATTCAAGAATCGAAGCTCTTTTATTTGGAGGTTTTCTCTTCTGATTTTTTATTGCAATTCAGACAGAGAAATTATTTTAAAGGAACCAGTCTGGTCTGTTTTGTAAAATGATAGAAAACCAGTCTGCCGAAATATTTGAACTTTTTCTTGTTCCGATTGTATTTATGGTTTGTTTTTGTGTAATAACTTCTCCCTGTGGTATAGTTACACTGCTGTTGAAATTTGATTACCAAAGTTGAGTCACAAATTAATAAAATTATGCAAATTTTTATCCTCTAAAATAAAGAGATATTTCCGTATAAGGTGATAAATGAAATCAGTTACCGAGACAGCCGGGGAAACATTTGATTCAAAATCTACACCATTTTCACAGTTGACAGATGGCTGAAGCTGACTATGTTTGCCGAGACACGGTCACACAGGAGGGCTTATTGGTTTAAAGGTCTTTGCTATAAATTAAATCAAGATTATTAACCTCGACTGTATGTCCCACTTGTATTCCTCAGTGCTACGGCTTCCAGCTGCAGTAACCAACGCAGCCTAAGATTTATTGATTGCTCCATTGTTTACACAATTAAATAAATAAAAAAAAACAGCTTAAGCGCATCATGTTTAGCTTTAGATTTGGTGAAAAAATGTGACTTCTATCTAGTATTGTTAGTTTATTGTTTTAATGTTACAATGATAAACAATTGTTGCAAGATGTTCATCTATTGTTTACAATGATACGAAATATACATAGGTCTATTTGGAAATTCAACGAATCTGTCTCATCAGCAAATTAAGTAAAAGAGAAAGAAATACCACAAAGAAAGATATATAACAAAACAGAGTAAAACTCTATTGGACTTCAAGAATTCAAAATATTGTTTTTTATACCACAAACTAAGAACAGATAAAAAACAAAAAGGAGTATAACTCAACTGGGCAACAAAAAATCAAAGGTGAATAATTGATTATTAAATCAATTTGTCATCCTAGTGGATAGTCGATATTGGCATTTATAAGATAACCCAGTCATATTTGTTCTTCTTTCATAATGAGATGTAAATCAGATATTATCCTTTCTCCAAATTGATTACTGTATCTGGCATAAGTTGTCGCACTTTGCTACTGGTGATCATTTTATCGAAATTATCTCCCTTTGCAAAAATAAATTTTGCAGTTCGCATTACATTATGTCTTATTTTGACTTAAAAATGACTAAAAATAAGCTTTAATGTATTTGCTTAATCTCATTTTGATATGATAAATTACTGCAATTATTATAATAATAAACGGTATTTATATATATTATTTATTTTATTGATTGAAGCAGAACCCAACATGCAGCTGCTTTATGTTGATTGGAATTAATTTTATTTAAATCTTAAATAGTTTACCAGAGGTTTTATTAGTTTTGTTATTCCCTTCATTTGATTAAGGTTTATTTAAGAAATTATAAAACAAGCTTTTGGCTAAAGAGTAATATTTATTTGGCAAATCTCTAGTTATATTAAGAATGGTATATTTATTTAATTTCTATTATTTTAAAACTACTGTAGTTAATTTCTCAATGATTTGTCCTTTAATTTTATGAAAAAATAACTGTTCTGAAAGTTAACATGTCAGATACAAAACCATTTCTTCCTGTTAGGCACCATAATGTAGGCTCTTGAAAGGTTACCCAGCACTTTTAAATGAAAATTATGATCAAGTTTGTATGCTAACTAAAACATTAGTTAGTTTCAATAAAACTGGGCATTGATACTTTGTTTCAGAAGCCTTTTGTCTTAAAAGTTGGTGCATATTGTCTGAGTAATATTAAGTCAGATTATTTTTGCCAGAGTTATGGCCCTTTGTCACAGGGAGACCAAAAATGTTTCTAGTTTTCTATCGGTATTCTAAAGAGACTCTGAAAGCTTTGGCTCTGTAGACCTATAACTATAGAAAACATCCCCAAAATATCCATCTTCATGAGCGCCAGATCTGACAAATGTTTCTAACTATTCTACTTGAAAGAGTTGATACCCAGTCTGTGCCGTAATGGACAATCTGTGTTCAACATTCTGTCATGTTTTAAAAGAAATCTGACATATTTTATTGACAGCCATGTTTTTTCGTGTAAGTGCTTTTGCTGTTATATCTTCATCTGCAAAGTCGGGGCTCGTGTATCAACCATGTTTTTACTTGACATGAATTTTCCCTAATTGTCCTAATTGACAGCAGCTTATACAAACACAAGCTTAATTTTTCTTGAGAGCAATTTTATCAATGACTTGAGTGAAATATGTTGGTATTTTCTTAACAGTCCCGATGATGTTCCCCTGCCATGATGCTCCTCATGTTCCTGTGCAGAAATTCCCTGATACTTCAAAATGTCTCGTCTCGTTTGCACCATTGTATTGATGGTGAGTGTTTCACGTGTCTAGGATATTACTGGATGAACCAAGAGCTATTTGATTCTTTAGCTTCTCATTTCCTTTTTAACGATGGCACGCACCCATATCTGCGAAATCAGAAATGTCTCTTTTGGCTGTGTGCAAGTATTATTATATTATCCAACAAAACAGAATCTCAGCTCTTGTCTGTCAGGATTCATTTAAAGAGACGATAACAAAATCGGACCATGAAGACAGCACCCGACAAAATAGCAGTCTGAGCACGAAAGGTACAAAACAGAACTTGCCAAAACAGTCAAAGACTGTGAAGTTGAACATCAAAGTACAATGCCAAACATAACAATGAACAAGAAAAAGTTTCTGAATCTGAGATTCCTATTCCATTGTGTTGTTTGCGTTATGATTCCAAGAACTTATTCACCCCATTTGGACAAAACCTAGGTTGCTTATGCCAAACTAATACTTAAACTAAGAATATTCTCAAGAAGATCATGTATAATTCTTAAACTCTGATCAAGTACGAATTATTATAAATGGTGACATTATTATACCTCAAAGAATTTATAAAGGCTTTTGCTTCTGGCTCTAAGCATGTTAAAGTGCAGTCATCATATTTTCTTAATTCCGTGGGTTGATTAATGAATAACCAGAATAATGCTGCCATTTCTTTATTCCTCAATGTAAGCCTATTAAACTACCAGAATTTGTAGGAAATAAAAAGATTTATTGTCCATACATCAATTCCTAATTCATAATTGATACACCAGTGATCTTTATCTTTGACCAAAGTTTGGCACATTTGGCTTCCAATGGCAATGTCACTCAGAAATATTGGTCACATAGTAAATATTTTTGAGCATTTTTCCTGGAACTTTATGATCACCCCTTGTATTTAGCCAACTGATTAATGAAAGAAACTTTATGTGCTCAATAAAATATCCTTTAATTGCTACAGTCTGGATTAATTATATTGCCTAATTTACTAATTAACAAAGTTTACAGTAATCTCCAGAAATCCTGGTTGAATTTCAGAGCACCTGTCTACTAGTATAATGGCAATATACTTAATATTTGTATGTCTGTCAAAAAATGTTTTTTGATATGTTGTTCCGTTTGGTTGTTGATATCATTACCATTAGTGAGACGATTTGTAGTTAAACTTCAATATTTCCACTGTGGCAGATGTGTGCAAGATATTATCAAAATAAAGAGTGATATTTCTTAGAATTATCATGTTCTAATCAGCGCTAGCTTTTCTTGGCATTTGTGATGTATGTATTGCTTAAAAACATGTGTTTCAGGAAACAACATGACAGCTTACTTTAGCATAGTGCTTTTAAATGGTTGTTGGTACAAAGCTGTTTGATATTTTTACAGATAAGCGTCTGTTTTGTTCCCACTTACACCTACCCAGTATATTTGGGTGTTTCTGGTAATTGGTGGATTTGTGTTGATTTGGTATACCCAGTGCAAAATATCTGGTACCTAAATCTGAATAAATATATATAGATCTCTCTGTTTATAAATGAGTCAATTTAGGGAAATTGCAATAATGAGTACATTGTTAAATTATATAGGACAGCAATAATGAGTACAGTGATCAGATTTTACATCTGCTTTGAATAGCAACAAAGGATACAAGTTGAAAGTAATAAAAATCCAATAATGAGTACAGTGATTTGGTTTGTACACTGTGGATCACAGGTGGCAGTATCAGTGTTTGGAAAAGAAAAAGAACAAATCCGCCACTGAGCTAATACATTACATGGACCGTATATATATATCGATTGTCTATCTAACTCCCTGTACATTATGAAGGTATAAAGCGTAGTATATGTATATGTCCAAAGATTGTGGAACATTGCATCTTACAATAGGCTTGGTTCCCAACAATTATTACGATACTGTGAGCGCAGCGGGTAACCAGTGCATAAATAAAATGACATTGAGCGAAGTTGAATAACGAAAGTAACACTGTTTCGCAGTTATAAGACACAATTGAACGAGATTTTCGGTAAGAATTAATATCTTATAGTTTATTTGAATGACTTGTATAGCAATTTTTCTTCAGCGCCCGTATTTTATGTTGAAACAACGAGATGAAATGTTCCACAATCTTTCGCATATAGACATATAGTACGCTTTATACCTTGATAATGTTAGTATATTAGTTCAGTACGGACATTTTTATATATGTTTTTATTATTTTATTTAATCGTTTGCGGACCAAACACTGATACTGCCACCTGTGCTGTGGATCTGTAACAGGTAACATAATATTTAATCATGCAGGTCACAATAGTGCTCCCTGGCTGCCATATTGTTTTCGAGCACTCCCTTATAATCCTCACCAAGGAGAGCACTAAAATAGTCTAAGCCTGTCGCCCAATCCAATTTCTAATAAAATAACAGAACAGAAAGTTTATTAAGGACAAAGATACAAAGCTTGTAGTCTTACAAATACATGTATATATAAATATAAACATTGCAAATATATGTTACATAAATTTATTTTATTAATAATAATTAAAAAAAATTGTCACCTTTGACCCATTAATTTTGATATCCAATTTATGCTTCTACTTGTGCAATGTTGTGTAAAATTGTTCATTATGAAATATTTTTGTTGCACTTATTGTATTATTGTAAATTAAGAATTCAGAATGGTCCTGATCAGCCTGTATTGAATGGTCACTGTGAGGGACATGAAGGTAGCTCTAATTCCAGTATGTGTGTTTGTAGTCTGGCCACCTGACTATATAATATATTTTTTCAATCATAACATTTTTCAATTTTCGCTAGATTTTATTTTGGGCTTGATTATCTAGTCTGGTAAACTCTGTAAGCCTCTTGTAATCTGATATCCTAGCACAACCGTTATTCCACTAGCTTCCTGGCCACAAGTATTTATTCAACAAATTTCTCCTACAGAATGAGATAAGAACCCTATGTTTGAGGGTGCAAAGGGAAATAATTTCATGAGAAAAGAGTAGATTGAGGAGTTATCATTCTAAACATAGGGTATGTTAGACAGACTAGTGTGTTTGATACTTCTGTTCATTTCGTTTGGATCCTGATTGGATATGATAGAGGCTCTAATTCCAGGGTTTCTCAGAATAGTATGATGAATTAGGCTGATTATAGATGGACATATTTACAATAGAATAGTGTTGGTACATATCAGGTTTTCTTGTAGAGTCTGTATGGAGACCCTATAGAAAAAATCACTGGGAATCCCACTGGGATGAGACTGGGATCCCACTGGGATCCCGCTGGGAAAATTGGTCGGGATCCCGCCTCTCATCCCAGTGGGATCCCACTGGGATGAGAGGCGGGATCCCACCGGGATGAGAGGCGGGATCCCACCGGGAAAATTGGTCGGGATCCCACTGGGATGAGAGGCGGGATCCCACCGGGATGAGAGGCTGGATCCCACCGGGAAAATTGGTCGGGATCCCGGTGGTCGGCAGTGTTGATTTTTTACCCTCAAAATCTTGTGCAATTTAACAAAACAGGTTAGTTCTTTGGTATTTCTTACCTTGTCACATGGTAAGATACCATGTTAGAACAATTAAAGGCAAGAACTCACCAGTTGCTGATAATGTTCAAGCTACAGATGAATCAGCTTGTTTCAAATAATGTCAGGTAATATTTGATTTCTTATAGGAAAGCTTAATTAATATTTTGTTGTAATTATGAATTTTTTATTATGTCAAACTAATTCATAAATCTTTCTATTTTTATAATAATAATGATATATTACTTTGCTAACATTTATTTTAAAAGTGTTTTTGGGACTTTAAAAAAATATATATAATTTTTGTTAAAGGGAGATAATATAAAAGTGTGAGACAATAACATGAGATCCCACTGGGATGAGAGGTGGGATCCCACTGGGATGAGAGGCGGGATCCCACCGGGAAAATTGGTCAGGATCCCGGTGGTCGGCAGTGTTGATTTTTTACCCTCAAAATCTTGTGCAATTTAACAAAACACGGTTAGTTCTTTGGTATTTCTTACCTTGTCACATGGTCAGATACCATGTTAGAACAATTAAAGGCAAGAACTCACCAGTCAAACTAATTCATAAATCTTTCTATTTTTATAATAATAATGATATATTACTTTGCTAACATTTATTTAAAAAGTGTTTTTTGGGACTTTAAAAAAATATATATAATTTTTGTTAAAGGGAGATAATATAAAAGTGTGAGACAATAACATGGTTGACCATAGTCGACCATGGTCAAATGGTCAACCACGGTTGAAAACACTGACCATGTTAGACCATGGTCAAGCTTCAGTTTGTCTTTTCTCACCATGGTCAAACGGTTTATAAAACATTTTTCTAGCTCAAACTCTAAAAAAAAATGCAAGTTGGCTAAAAGGAAAAAAACAGTCAACAAAAATAAGTTCAGTCTAAAATACTATTCAGGTGGGATCCCACCGGGAAATGTACTTGGAAATCCCGGTAGGTTATTACCGGGATCCCACTGGGATGAATTTCCATCCCACTGGGATGAATTTCCATCCCACTGAAATGACAACATCCCACCGGGATTAAGTCATCCCACTGGGATCCCACTGGGATCCCACTGGGATCCCGCTGGGATCCCAGTTAAATTTTCTGTGGGGGATCCACTGCTCACACCACTCATTCTGTCAGGAATATAAAAGCACTTTCATGTGGGCAACAGCAACATATAATGGCCGATAATAATTGGTTGGCATTTTACAATGCTTGTTGTCGGAGAAGTTGTCAGGTCTTATTCATTGGCTGTTGGCACATTTGAAGCTTGAAGAAAAGCCTTGTTATAATTACAATATTTTTATCGTCATATTTTTCTGACATGTGATAAATTGTTATGATTTCCTGTGCTGTCACACAATATACTAGAACATTTTCATCATTCAACGAAAAAAAAAACCTATCTGCATTTACACGTCTGCTTGTACCAAAGTCTGACAATATTAGCGGGTAATTCTGTTGTACAATTATCCGTAACATGCTTCTGCTAGCTCGGTAATTTTCTCATTTAGATAATGACAGTTTCCTTGAGCCTCCATTTTGTCATTGAAATTCTAGTTTACAATTTGAAGTATGCCTTTTTCATGGAGGTAGAAATGTTCCTTTCTCTGTCAATATCAATGCAGCTCTCCTCTTGAAGGTAGAAATGGTCATGTCTTGGTGAATGTCAAGTGCTCTTCTGATGAAGGTAGAAATGGGCATGTCTTAGTGAATGCTAAATGCTCTTTTATTGGAGGTAGAAATGGTCCTCACAGTCTTGGTGAAATGAAAAGCGCTCTTCTCTTGGAAGTCAACATGGCCTTGTCTTGGTGAATGCCAAGTATTTTTTTGATGGAGATAGAAATGGTCCTCACAGTCTTGGTGAAAAAGCAAAACGCTCTTCTCATGGAGTTAGAAATGGTCATGTCTCTGTTAATGCAAAATCTCTTTTCTTGGAGATAGAAATGGTCCTCATTGTATTGGTGAAAAGCAATTTGCGCTCTCCTCCTAGAGTTATAGAAATGGTAATGTCTCAGTAAATGCCAAATGCTCTTCTTTTGGAGGTAGAACTCGAGATTTAGGAAGTGATGACGTGATCTGTCTGCTCGTCTGACCATTAAAATAATAAAATCTGTGTATAATATTCCCAAGTGCTTTTCAAGAGATATAAAGTGTATTTTATGTCTACATAACAATGTTTTATATCACCTTAAGCCATTATATTGTCTTGTATTTTATTCCTGCAGTAGACATTTTTGTGTGACTTTTAAGTATTAGAACATTTTGTGTCTGAGTGTTTGTAAAATATATCACACATGTAAAAAAAATGATGTTGAGATAACAATATTTGTTCACGATAAGAATGGCTTCCTTGACAATAAAAGATGAAACTGATTTTATTTCTCAATGATTTCTTTTTTGTGTATCATTATTTATACTTGGATACTGTCAGCTATTAGAGTTGATCGATGTATACTTTTATTGCAAAGTTTCAATTTAAGTCACCATTGCGAGGAAATGAATATGTTGCATGCTTTCTGAGACAGATCCACTTAAGTGCACTTACTGTGTACATAAAATATTAGATTTCACGAAATGTCAAGAATAACAAATGCTTAGAATAGTCTTCTATACGTCTTTTATAAAATATGTGTAAAAATGCGAACCGACCAAAACTGAAATTCTTTCTCGAGACAAAAAACATTAGCACAGAGTTCTCTTGCTATGTTTGATTAAATAATGTTTCAAGGATGCAGATTTAAGCGGTTAATCAACGGGTCTGTTTTGTGTAACTGTGAACAGTCATTTATTTCATCGAAAAGTAATGTGGATTTTTAGCTCACCTGACCACGAAGTGGTCATGGTGAGCTATTAGGATCGATGGATGTCCGTCGTACGTCGTCCGTCGTCCGTCGTCCGTCGTCCGTTCACAATTAGTTTGTTTACACTCTAGAGGTCACATTTTGGACTCAATCTTCATGAAACTTGGTCAGAATGTTTGTCTCAATGATATCTAGGTCAAGTTCGTATATGGGTCATGTGGGGTCAAAAACTAGGTCACCAGGTCAAATCTTAGAAAATTCTTGTTTACACTCTAGAGGTCACATTTGAAGCTTGATCTTCATGAAACTTGGTCAGAATGTTTGTATCAATGATATCTAGGTCAAGTTCGAATATAGGTCACGTGGGGTCAAAAACTAGGTCATCCGGTCAAATCTTAGAAAATCCTTGTTTACACTCCAGGGGGCACATTTGAAGCTTGATCTTCATGAAACTTGGTCAGAATGTTTGTCTCAGTGATATATAGGTCAAGTTTGAATGTGGGTCACGTGAGGTCAAAAACTAGGTCACCGGGTCAAATCTTAGAAAATCCTTGGTTACACTCTAGAGGTCACATTTGAAGCTTGATCTTCATGAAACTTGGTCAGAATGTTTGTCTCAATGATATCTAGGTCAAGTTCGTATATGGGTCATGTGGGGTCAAAAACTAGGTCACCAGGTCAAATCTTAGAAAATTCTTGTTTACACTCTAGAGGTCACATTTGAAGCTTGATCTTCATGAAACTTGGTCAGAATGTTTGTATCAATGATATCTAGGTCAAGTTCGAATATAGGTCACGTGGGGTCAAAAACTAGGTCATCCGGTCATATCTTAGAAAATCCTTGTTTACACTCCAGGGGGCACATTTGAAGCTTGATCTTCATGAAACTTGGTCAGAATGTTTGTCTCAGTCATATATAGGTCAAGTTTGAATATGGGTCACGTGAGGTCAAAAACTAGGTCACCGGGTCAAATCTTAGAAAATCCTTGTTAACACTCTAGAGGTCACATTTGAAGCTTGATATTCATGAAACTTGGTCAGAATGTTTGTATCAATGATATCTAGGTCAAGTTCGAATATAGGTCACGTGGGGTCAAAAACTAGGTCATCCGGTCAAATCTTAGAAAATCCTTGTTTACACTCCAGGGGGCACATTTGAAGCTTGATCTTCATGAAACTTGGTCAGAATGTTTGTCTCAGTGATATATAGGTCAAGTTTGAATATGGGTCACGTGGGGTCAAACACTAGGTCACAGGGTCAAATCTTAGAAAATCCTTGTTAACACTCTAGAGGGCACATTTGAAGCTTGATCTTCATGAAACTTGGTCAGAATGTTTGTCTCAGTGATATATAGGTCAAGTTTGAATATGGGTCATGTGGGGTCAAACACTAGGTCACAGGGTCATAACAACTTGAAGGAAAAACTTTAAAGATCTTCTCAAGAACCATAAGGTCTAGAGCTTAGATATATTACATGTTGCATTGCCTAGTGGACTAATACCAAGTTTGCTCAAATAATGACCCTGGGGGTCAAATTAGCTTACATATTTGGTGTGTAGCATCTCCTAGTAGTCTTTTTAGGGCGAGTGTACACAGGTGAGCGATACAGGGCCATCATGGCCCTCTTGTTACATTTGTCAGAAATCATATTATGTATATTTTTCGTATCTTCTCCATATCTTGAAAACATCTATTCAACTGAATGGAAATGCTGTGCAGAATACCCCGTCAATAATTTTGTTAATAATTCTATCCGCAGAGTTAGATTTTCATCAATTTCTGAGTTAATCTATTTTCTTCCCTATATTGTATTGAAAGATTGATTTGAATTGGAATTCCTGAAAAGTTCCATATTTTAGTAAGTGATATAAGAAGTTTTTGTATTTCGTGTAATGTAAGTCTTGATTGTAATTTATACCTTTTCGTTTACATAATTGTCGGAAGCGAAGATAGATTTTGAACGTGATCTGCATCATTGAAGACAAATGGACCACCTACATATGTTAACTTCATGCAGCAATGCATGTTGCTTTGTATCAAATTGATAAACCGATAGTAACATATTGGTTATAGTATATTGTTACCTTCAGGAGTGGGTACCAGATTTTTTGTTTGGGGATTGAGGGGACATAGATTTTAACTATAAATATATTGAGCTACTTCATTTAGAGCAGATACTATGGTATATTTAACTCAGCATTGTATTCTTCAGCCAAAGGTCTTGAGATAAATTGAGCAGCCTTTGACACCAGGGCACTCTTTTATCAACAAACTTACGGAAACCGAAAACTTACAGTCAAATTTAATTTCTTTATAATACCTTTACATCTATAAACTGTTGTAAATGGAGCTGATATACTAATCAAGGTTTATTTAATGAATTCCCACAAACAATAAATGTCCCAATATGTGGTTGTTCAAAGGTTATACTGAATCTAAATCTGAACGTAAGTTTACGATTTCCGTAAATACCAGCAGTTAAAAGACCAGCCTGAGTGTGTTGGGGTATAGTATCACTTACAGACAATGTTTTGATACAGTCTGCTTTCATTCATTGAAAGATGAACACACAATGTACGACATGTACCAAAAATGATTGCTTAATATATTTGCGAAAATATTTACATAAAAATCTACCGATATATTTTTGCTTTAAACCTATATTGATGATATTTGACAATTTTACACAATGTTCGGATGCCAGAGGTGTTCGTCAATACACAAACATCCACCCAGGGCATGACAGATGATTAAAAAACATTCTATAGTTGATTTACTTTACATTTCATTGCCAATTATAAAGGTAGCTTGTCTATAAAATAAAATTTCTGAGCAGATAGTATGTCTGGCAACCCTGGGTTTCTGGTAATCTTTATGTGCATTACAACACTGTGCTGCATTTCAAAGGTAATTAGACATGAACCAACAGCCTGCGTACATATTGTACTGGGAATTGTACTGGGAATTCAATGTTTTTCGTTGTAAAGTGAGTGTGTCGAAATGGCAAGATAAAATGTAAAGGCCCATTTGAATCTGTTGTTATAACATACATTCTTGCATTCTTAAAGCAGTCCACAAAGTGCACTCTGGGACACTAGCAGTAAGGGATAGAGCATCTGGCTGACAATTAATGCACCAGAACACATAATCATGGACTGGGTGCAAAATTATGGTAACTACATCAATTTATAGAGGCATGCTCAATAGTTTTGCACTGGGCCCTTGATATTCAGTGTTATAGGAATACATAATTATGTACCTATCTGACTTCTGATTGAAAAAAAATTGGAATAATTTTTGTCCTAGTCTGATCAACAGTGTTTCAGTCTTATGTTGACCAGTATCCCTACTTCATAGATGTTGCATGTAATTCAGGTCTATGACTGTCCCACTTTCCCTGATAGAGAAGAAACGTCAAGGCTTGAATTATTTTAATGGATATTGCAGGATTCATAGATGTCCCTTATTGGAAATAATGACATAAGGTCAAGGCTTGAAATCGAATTTAATGGATATTGCAGGATTCATAGATGTCCCTTATTGGAAACAATGAAATAAGGTCAAGGCTTGAAATCGGAATTTAATGGATAAAGCAGGATTCATAAATGTCCCTTATTGGAAACAATGACATAAGGTCAAGGCTTGAAATCTGAATTTAATGGATAAAGCAGGATTCATAAATGTCCCTTATTGGAAACAATGACATAAGGTCAAGGCTTGAAATCTGAATTTAATGGATACTGCTGGATTCATTTGATAAAAAATCAGATTGACAAGCAAGGCTATCATTTTCCATATCATTCTAATTGCTTGCATTATTCTATCTACTTAATTGCGTTATGCTGATTAAACTGCCATTCTATGGCTGTATAATACATATAACATAATACGTATACGCATCTATATAGTTATATGAATTATTGGTAGCATAAATTTGCCAAAGCGTTATATTGACGCATTATGAACATGCAGCTGAAAAATTGTTATCAAAGTGGAAAACGTAAACTATATCATTTCTGATATTTCCCGCCTTATAGATCTTGCTGTTATAAGCACAGGTAACTGTATCGTTGAAAACGAAAAAAAACTTTTTTTTGAAAATTTATATTTTTCTATAGATAGAAAAATATAAATTTTCAAAAAAAAATTTTTTTTTCGTTTTTGTTTTCTTTTTCAACGATACAGTTACCTGTGGTTATAAGCACATCTAGCTCCTATATTCGGGCATCTTGTGTCTTATGATATAAGAATATAGCAGTTTTTCTACATTATTGTCATGTGGCAGCGGTGGTTATTGGCAGTTGTGATGGATTGCTGTTTCCAGTTGGATCACAACATTACAAAAAAACGTTCCTTCGCTTGCAATTTACGGAATAAACGGACATTTGATGGACATTGAAGCATGACCTTTGGAGGTGGGATAGGATTGCATGCCTGACCTTTTGTCGTCTTCGGTGTATTTTACATTTGACATATTGGAACCGACTGTACCTATGGGACTCGTTATCTTACATGAATATTTGTTCGGATCTCTCAGATAGATATATAACCTTTTGATTGGATGTCGGGGTTGTCAGTCAGTTTACTAACATTACATTGCTCGATTTTTCCTGAAGCTTTGAAGCCTGTCAAGGGAGTCATTCTTGTATAAGATTGCTTCTCAAATTGTCATATTATATATTTTCAGTTCGTTTGAATTATTATCTATGTTACATTTAAGTCAATAGAATTTTCAGCAAATTGAATATTGTCAAATATTCCCGATGTGTGTCTGTCACTTATTGGAGCTTCTGTGAATTTAGTGATCGGGACTCTTGAAATGGGGTCCTGGAAATGCAAACACCATGAGAGCTTTTGGATAATTTGGCACAAATGATGCAAAACTAATTCTAATTGATTACATGTGTGTATAGCAAGGCATACAAGCATTGGTACAATTAAGGCATTGGGACACTTGAAACATAAGCTCTTGACGTTAAGCTTGATGCAACTTTAATAAGCCTTAGTAAGAATTGAGACCTTTGGGTGGTCTATGGAACTCTATGTAGGAAATTGTAAGAGTCTTTCAGGTGTCATACTGGTCTACTAATGTGTTAAGCTTAGTATAAAGAGGTTACACACCTTTCTCAATAATTATAGACACAGAGATTGTTGAGGCATCTGTTTAATGATAAGTGTGAATGCAGCTTAATCTTGCCTGAAACTCTTACCATTTAATTCATATCTTCAAATGAGTTATATCTTCAGAAAATCACAGCTTGATTTCTAGCCATCAAAATTACATAGCTTTCGTGAGATTTCGATTAAATAGACTACATGCTGTGCTCATATTTGTTATGTAACTACATTGGCATTAAATAAGCCATTTAGACTTTGCAAGCACTTGCAGTGAAATTCTAGAGTCGTTAAATCTAATTCTTGGATTGAACTCATATTATACCCTGGTACAATTGCTATGTAGATGGCGCTGTTGTTTTCTTTATTTTTTCTTGATGGGGATTAGAATGGATCTACTGCGTTCACAGTAGAATTTGATTGGATGATATTCATCTTCTATTGTTATGCTTCAGTTGGGAACCAGCATGCATTGAAAACTGGTAATTACGGTGCCCGGGTTTTCATAATGGTTTTTCAATCATTTCTTAAAGTGTCATTTTCCATGATTTATTGTGGACTGTCAATTTATAGGGAACCAAATTGATTTGGTTGTGGATAAAGTCAATCTAGATAGTTGTTGGGTGATTCACTTGGGTTGATTCTATTTTTCTATTCCTTTTGTAATGATGCTTTTGTCAATGTTGACACATTGTATTACATTGTTGCTGTGAGGACTCGCTGCACTAGGCTGCCTTATTGTTAGTTTTGTTCTCTTGAATTTGAAGATGCTGTTGCTTTTATGTCTTCAATTTGAGACAATCTGTGAATAATTGATTTAGCACACTAGGGCTGTAACGGAATACCGCGATACACGAAAGACCACAGACTTCAGTCCCATACGGTTCACGGTACATGTGTTGCAAATTTCGGTACGGTTTGGTATAAGCTTTTTTATGAGCAAAATAATATTCAGAGAACGAAATTGTCTCAAAGCCCTCTGATTATGTATAATTACCATGCATCATTCGTTTTTATTGTGTTAAGACATGCCTCATATTGTCGAAATTCATTTAAAATAGTTGATAACCACATAATAATTGCTGTTATAGAAGCAACAAATTCATTGTCACTTAAAAATTGTAGTATTTGAGCTGCTGTTAGAGAATATTGTATCATACCGAAATCTACCGAACCGAAAAATTGACGGTACGTATCATATCGTGAGGTGAGCGTACCGTTACAGCCCTATAGCACACACTATTGTCGATTCAAAGATGTCTGTCAAAACCGCCAGAATGTTTAATTTCTAAATAGCTAAATGCAGTAAGTATAACCACTATGCAATAGAACCATTAGAGTTTTAATCATATAAGTATATGTATGATGGTAGAATTTAATCCTGAGAAACCTGTAATAAATCACCCGGGTTGAATGTTTGTTTACCAGTTGTGACAGAGATCTTTGAATCACCTATACATGCAATAACGTTACTTTCTGCCACATTTATTATTGTGCATATAAGTATAGTAGATTCATCAACGGATGTCGTAGAATAATCTGAAAATCAACATGTGTTGCATTAGAAAGAATGAAGTTTGAAAATTATATTAAAACAAATCAAAGTTATGTGAATTTTTTCATTAGCAGTCTTTTAGCAATTGGGACAATGTTTAAACTGAGATTTGGTGTAGGGCTGTGTGCCTAGAATAATTACGGCACCTGAAACAGACTTGCGACATATTTTCAAGATGGGCTCGAGATCTTACAATACCTCTATCTGAGACTGTAGGACCCCTGATCAAAATGTTATATCAAAAGGGTTTAAGATTACAATGCTTTTAAAACACTAAATAAAAAATAAGTTAAAGGGTTCAATAATTTAAAATTACTTGCACATGTACTAAATGGGTGAAAACTTTTATAAATTTTCTTGAGGAATGTTGTGAAAAATACGCTAGCTCAGATTCATATAAAAGTACATGTTGTAAAGTCTGACTGCCCATGGGTGCTTTTATAATTCCGCGCACAATAGATCTATTGTTTTTCATTCAGTCAAAGAACTCATGTTCCTGACCTTTCAAGTGAAAGAAAAATATCCCCATGTGTCATTGTTGACACGGACAACATGAATTTCGCCTGGTTGTTAACGGATAAAATCACTTGCACAATTTGCATAAGTGTGTCCCTTTTTGTCCCCTTGTATGCAGATCTGTCGGAAGGCATTGTTGTGTTAATACGTCTGGAGTGTGCCCCAAGTCAGGGCTCTCCATAATGAATTCTAATTCAATACAAAATGTCAGACTCCCAGATATTGATTGTTTTTCTTCCAAAATACCATGAGTTCCTCTTCAATTTGGAGGTTTACTGGAAACTGTTATTTAAAGGTTTGCTGAACACCTTTGTCACTGATCTTCAATTTAAGGTAAAAAAAACTAAAGCCAGTCTCTCAGTCCCAATCGAAGGTTTGAGCTGTATTACATAATTTTGTCATTTAATTTACCTTTATTTGAGATAGAACATCTGAATTGATCACTAACTCATGGGCCATCACTTAACAGTAGCGGTATATTCAGTGGTATTGCAAATTTATAGATTATTAATCTATGGAGTTAAGGGTTAAATGAGTATATTGTATAGTTCTTATTGCTTATAAGGCTTAATCCCATATCTCATGTATTTTACGGAATGACCCTGACAGTAATGAAATTCATGGGAGCTTTTAGACCCGTTCTGGAAGGCTGGTTAACAATTTTCTATTTTATAGAAAAGACCAGTGATTTCCATAATGCATTGTTTTCATTATTCTTCTACCATTAATCCTCGTCATCGTCGTTGGACCATTGCATTATGGGTAGGAGATGATTATCGGCACTTCTAATAACTAATCAAATTCTTGTCAAGTATGATTGAGTACAGTTATGACACGCGGACAATTAGTGTCAATCTAACTCCTGCGGTGTTACACGGTAAAAATATCCAAGATGATTTCTCGATATGGACAGATTATGAAGTAATTGAGTTTTTTTTCTATAATAGGATAATGCATTGATAAAAATATCGAAGTTACGCGCTGCATGCTGGCACTGTGGGTGAAATATGCAAAATCTTACTGGCTCATATAATTGTTATTCAGTTTCTATGCTGTTTTAATGTAGAAATCATGTTTTATAATGTGTCCATATATGGTCTGAATAGAAATCAGTCTGTTGACAGTTCTGTTAACAGTTCTGTTAACAGTTACTGGTTTTAATGCTGGGATAGATCTGTGACTTGTTTGTTAAACTTTCATGAAGAAATTATTTCTAATATTCAATCCCAATCATGTACAACTTTACAAAAGGAACTTCCAATTTACTTATTATCAATGAACTATGAAAAGATTTTCAAATTCAGATAATTTGACCAAATGGGTCAAAAACCAACATTTTTAGTTCAATATTGAAATTTAATTCTAAAATTAGTCTGATAGTCAATGGTCCCCTCAAGGTTTTAAAATTTAAAGAAACACTATATAGGATGTAAAAAATTTATTGTCCCTAATTAATTCTTAACACTGACAAGAGATGAGCTAAAATCTGTTTGCAGACACAAGAATAATCTCCTTTGTTAAAATACACCTAGGGGATTAACCCATTCATAAACTCTCCATTATTTTTCAGGAATGGAGAGTTGTCTTAACAATAACTCTCCATTATTTCGTATACACATTACATTAAATGTGTATACGAAATAATGGAGAGTTATTGTTAAGAAAACTCTCTATGCCTGAAAAACATAACACACATATGTAGTGTTTACAAAAAATGGAGAGTTATTTTTTTTATATGTGTTAACAGGTAATGGAGAATTATTGTAAATAAGGTATGATTATACACCAGTGAGTTGCCCGCCATCCCAAATAAATGTGTCGGGAAATTTACTTTTGGGTTTTCAAAACCCCCGCCCTTCCACGGCCCATGCGGGTGGTATCTTACAATTAAACATTGTCCCAGATGTTCGGTGAAAAAAATCCCAACATTTCCCCAGCAGTGCGGGGAAGCTGGAGCCATACGCGGGGGTTGGTGCCGTGGACACAACTGACTGGTGCATTACACAGTGTATGTGTTCACAAAAAGGGCAATACAATTTGCAGGAAAAGCGGCACTCAACTGAAAGAGCCGAAAACAGAAAAAAGAAAACAAAAGACAGATAAAAATGCTCAAACCACAACGAAACTAGAAAATGAAATCAACCCGCTGTTACTAACTTGCTTTTAACATTAATATAATTTCAGCTATTAAGGTGGTACGCGCTCAAGAAATAAAGAAATCAAGATGATGCTAGTGTGATATGATATTAAATACCGTTTATAATTTGCAATTGCACTTTCGGGTGATAATGACTATTCAATAAGATCCAATAACAGCTTTTATACATTCACAAGGGCCAAATTATCTCTAAATCATGACACACGTCTTCAGCATGATACTGAAAGTGAAACTGAAATAATTGACATTGGCCTACATTGCAATGTCCATAAACATTGCAACTTAGGTTTTGAGATGATCAGATGAAAACTGTTTGAATATAATAGTACGTACACAGCTAAGTTCTAATTGTTTTTGGTCATACAAGACTCATAATCCAGGAAGACATGTGTGTCGATTGCAGGACTCCTAAGTTTGAATTAAAGAACAGGCAAAGTTTGTATGAATGTTGGAGGGTAAGAAAAAAGTTAAGTTCCCAATATACAAGGGCTGTTTTCAGATGTTCAGCCGCTAAATCATTCTTTGACATTTACTTCCCCTGATCATTGGGCTACCCAATGAAACATTTGAGTATCACGGGGACTTTTTCTCTTTTGTGGGCGTGGCAGCCAACATCGAACTGCAACGCCTAGGAATAGACACTGCCCTCACAAGTATATATACCAATTTTTTAGTATAGCTTGGCTAATTTGACACGAGCCTGACCTTTTGATTAGCATAATTTAACAGTCGATTTATTAACTACGTTTACAACACTGATTGTATGTTTTCATAATCGAGGACTATCGCGATGATGCTCGAGATATGATAGAAACAAAAATTTGAAATACCGATATCGCACGATTTACTTGCGGAAATTGATATATTCAAAACAAGAACCTTGAAATATATTCTTGCATAAACGTCAGGTTCAGGTAAAAATAGTCAAGCTATACAATAATTAATACTGTGCAAATACAGAGCTAGGCTTAATATCAACATCTTAAAAACATTGTAGTTATGTCCAACCAGTTGCATATCAATTATTAATATCCATGTATAGTTCATGCACAGAAATATATCCTCTGACTGTAACAAAGTCTTTATAATGTCCACCGTGTTATAACATCAAGTGACACTGGGTAAATGACCATTGATTGATCGTGTAACACATAACTCACAACATGTGTTTGCATTATCTACACACCATTATAAAGTAATGGAGTGTTATTGTATTAGTTCACTGGTTTCATGAAAAAAGCATGATCTTCTCGCTCAGTCATGTTCATATTTTTAATCTTCTATTTATATGAGGTACATCAGGGGAGACTTTTTTGAAAAAAATGCATTTTCTTTCAATTTTGACATTTACAGCATCTTTTCAGAAAATCAAATTTACATTTGACAGTATTGGTATATTTTAAGTCAGAGAAAATCCGCGTATCTGTCCATTCCTGAGAAATAATGAATACTCGGCCCCTTCGGGGCCTCGTCTCCATTATTTCTCAGGAATGGACAGTTACTTGGACTTTCTCCATAACATAAGGTGGCTTGATAAGCTAATTCTATAATTGAATTATCTCCCTTTATGGTACTCATTATAGGAAAATAATTGGTGATTATAGTTAAAGGGTGGACATACATGTATATTCCACTTTTATATGTGAATTTTTGGCTGCAACTGCAAAATAAAAACAACCATGAGACTGATTTGACATAACTATCTATGATGTGTAAAATTATTAAAACTGTCAAACAATACTACATTAATGTGTATGTAAATATCATTTTAACCTAACTTTATTTATCTCCGCCAATCAAAATTTTGTAAAAAGAAAATGTCCCTAATTATTTTGGAGATTATAATTAGTTATGTTCCAATAAGTACCATAAATGTCTTGAGTTTTCAATCTCAGAGTGAGTCCTGGTATTTAATTCCACTTGATATACCAATTAAACTTGATAACAGTTTTAACATATGTACTCACATACAAGTTCTGTATTGCATAATTCTGTAATTATCATTGTCGTATCAATTATATACAGATTTTGACGGTTTATTATTCTCATTTAAAAAGTCTTCAACTGAAATATTACTTAAGAAACCTGAGATTTGAACGCACGAGATAGCTATACAAATTAATCAGCCGTCAACGTTAACTCGCACAAAAACAGAAAAAAAGTTGAAATACCTAATATTTGCCGTACATTCAGTATTTAAGTAGCTATTATTCACGTGCTGTTTTTCCGCCGGTGATGAAATATTTCCGACATTATCACCTTTTGTAATGTGTTTTCCATCGACGGCAAGCTTTTGTTTCATGAGGTTTAGTATGTTGACAGGTCTTATAGGTGTAGTACAAATTTGCCTTGCTTAGTAACGTTCACCCGCGGCTGGAATAGTCATCAGACTTTTAACTCATCTTCGGTGAATGATCGAGTGATACGTGAGAGGAAGTCAAGGTTTGGCGATAGTTACCAGTCTATCATGCTTGAGTGGCGGAAAACAAACCGTACCAGCAGGGTATCAAATGCTGACATGATTTTGGGGCCGAGCCATTGAAGTCTGGAAAATTTAACATTGGTAGTTTTGGGGTGAATAGTTCTTAGCAAAAGATCAAACTTTATGCTGAAACCAGGGCTACCTATTATAACTATCCCCTTAGTGCCTGCTGATACATTATTGAAGGCTGCTACCAGGTTTCAATCTCCATTGACTTCTGTCCTCAAAGCATTCCTTTGGATTTCACCAAGCCTGTCTTTCCCCTACTTTTCATTTCACTGGCAGTTTTATTATACACAAAACATTTTCTTAATTGAGTATTAATTAACAATTGAATTGTTATTGCTTGTGGATTCAATTGGTCTGATAATTACCCTAGTCTATAGTGTAAAGAATTTGATACTTGACATTCAATAAGCTCAACTTAAACCTTATCTTGTCCATATTTATTCCCCTGGGCACTGTTTTACTAACAATGCGTAAATGTCGCGTATATTTACGCATAGATATCTACCTTACGCAAACTCGTAAGTGTGTTTTACTAAACGATCGCAAGTACTCGCATACATTTACGCAAAAAATATTGAAGATTGAACGTATTTCGGGACACAATATAACCAATATAACAAATATAACGGGTACCAGAATTTATAAATATGCGACAAGATTTGATGATTAATCACGCCTAAAACAACAAGTGACGGTTTAAAACAACAAACGACGGTCTAAAATAACATGCGACGGTCAAAAATCAGCAGTGCGTGTTAAAAACTCTTCACTTACCTTCATATTTGCCATTTAGGGTTGCCCCGTCTTGGCGTAGAAATAAGCTAAAACTTACGACAGAATGTGAACTAAAATATCTTTGTAAAAAGCATTTACGCAAATATTATCGACCTACGCAATATTTTAGGAAATCTTAGGTTTACGCTCGCGTAAATGCTTTGATAAAACGGTGCCCAGGGGCCTTATTCATCAATGTTGTAAGTCTAAAATCCAGACTTAGACTTTAGATTGCCATACATTCTATTCGCTCTCAAGTTGTTAAAAATGTACCGTTTTTGATATAAATTGGTATACATGTTCCTTGAATATCAACAAATAATCAGATAAAATTTCACATTGTTAAATCGGATTGCAAAGAAATGGCAGTTATTGTAAATGTTGTCAATTTTAAGTCTAAGTCAGAATTTGAGACTTATGTTGTTGGTGAATAAGGCCTCTGGTTGTATATGTTTTCATGAGCAGAGAGCACCATCACAAGAAAAATAGACACTTGAGGTGAAAAACAAACACAAATCTAAAGGACCAATATTGCATAATTTGCTCACAGAAATTCATGTGTCCAAAGCAAGGAATTTGTAAAATATTCGTGCATAAAGGTCAAGATCAGGCCAAATACTCTGTCAAATTCTCATCATAGGATTTTTTTTTAAAATCATACAATCCCCGAAAAATAAAAATATGGCCTTGCGGTAGGACAATCTTCTCCTCAGGAAGTATCTTGTTTTCTTGAGTGAGTCATTATAACCCAATCTAATAAAATGCAGATCAAATTCCATTAAAATCATAAACTCCAATGCTTGCGACTCTTAAATCTCGCAAATCATGTAATTTTGAACACAAAACCTGCTATTAAAGTGAAGTATGTTTTCGATGGCTTGTGTCATAGTCATGCAGTATTATTCAGATGTTGTGAAAATGGATAAACAGTCAGTTTTAACATATGGTTAGCTCATCTAAGAATTTCTCATCCATTCACCTGATTTCCATAAAATCATAAATTTTCGTGAGGGTGTATTTTTTTCACTGAATTCGAAAAATTGATATTTTCGCGGAAATTAATGTTGAAGAACTTATGCAGCTTTGATTAAAACACAGAAAGTCTTTTAACCAAGTTTTAAAAAAATGCAAAAATTTAACCGTATTAACTCCTTTTCTAATTTTGACATCCCGAAAAGTTTTATTTTTACAGTACAGAAAAAAATATTATAAATTGGTGCAGTGGATTTATAATTAGACTATAATATAATAATTAAAAAAATGTATGTTTTGCATAACTCAATATAACCATGAAATTTAGTGGTTGTATTGAGCATACCATACCTCCTTTAGCACATAGCATACTTAAGACAGAAATGGCAGAGCACAAGTTTCAAAGGCACAAAAAGTACAGTGTGTACAATTTGTTAGTTGTACATGAAAGTGGCCAAACAGATGAGTTTCTATTGAAAGCTAAGGTCCCAAATTCATTGACAATTAGTTGCACTTGCACTCAAAGCATACAATACATCTAGAACTAAAATCTCCCCTATACTGTTACCCACTCATTCTAGAGTATTGTAAGAACGCAGCTATTAGAAACACCTTGTTAACACTTAAAGTTGATAACAACTTGTTGATCTTTAACAAAAAATATATCAGTACAAAAACTGGCTATCTTGTCTACTATCAGTATTAATTGAAACTTCTTTGTTCCTCAACTGTTATGCTGATTGCCTCTTTTATTACCTAGTTGTGCTATGCCTAATTGAACAATGAAAGTTTTATGGGTGTTTTGCCTATGGGTACCAAATTTTATGGGTGTTATGCCTAAGGATACTAAATTTTATGCCATTTCAGCAATTTTTGTGCCAAATTGATTGGAACCCCAGACAGTAAGTGGTTGAAATATCAATTATATTTTATAATTGTATTGGAATTTTTTGTATGACTATGTGAAAAGATAATAACTAATTAAATCAGACAGGGAAGGCAGCTTTTAGCTCATATATTGTTGTCCAAATGGCTCGAAGACTAAAACTAAATACTTTTTGACTATTACTCAAATAATTTTCCTATTTCTTCAAACAGCTTATGTTGGTCTTCTTATTTGTTGTTTTATAGAGATTAATGCTACCAAAAATAGTATGGACAACAAAAATTGAAATTTAACTTACAAAAATTTAAAACAGGATATGTATGAAAATATCAACATGTAATTTGATATATGTTCAAAGGGTTGCTAGGCTTGTTAGTGGAAAAAATGATAATTGGTGGATTCGGTCATTTCACCGACTGATTATAGGTATCGTGTGTTACGCTAACCATGTTGCCCTCAGTGCCTTACAATGGAGCCGAGTTTTTATTTCATGGTTTTTTGACTGATTTTCGTGATTTATGGTCCCTGAACAGCTATAGAAAGGTATAGCTGGTATTATAGGCATGCCGACTTAAAGCTGAAAATTTAGAGGAAGAGGTTCATAAATGTATTGAAAATTGACTAAAATTTAGTGCAGTCTTGCCCTGAGTAAGATGCTCCTGAGATGCAGTTGATTCCATTTTGTAATTTTCGAAAATTTAAAAGTTCACTTAAACTTTGCCGTCATTTTTTGTCCAAAAAATAATATAGGCGACATGGCTTCACCTTGACAAATAGATTATATTGATCAATTATCACTAAAAAAAATTAATTTGTTGTAAATTTGTAAGCAATGGCGTAGGGGACTCCATTATTAGCTCAGATAAGTGTAGCATTATTGGCATGTTATGACATTGTGTTAAATGTTGCTGAAACTTTCCAATTATGCCAGAGTATTATGTCATAATAATGAAAAAGTATGAAAACTGAAATTGTATGAAATTGGGTTGTTATTATTGTAAACTTGTTTTGTAGTTATTTGATGTCTTTCATGTGGTATATTTGTATAGAGGCAGTACAAAAAATGGCATTTTTGCCTGTAATTGTTTATGCAGTCTTTGTCAATTAACTCTTTAATTATATCAATTGACTTTTAATGCCCCCACTGAAGGCATGAGATTTATTTTATCATGCCGAACAAAACAAATTTGAAGACAAATATCAAAAATTGAATAATCTATTTGTAGATTTTATGAACATTTTTTGGCTTTAAGCTTTCTTCTAAACAAGGGAAGTAAACCAATATTGAACAGAATGACTAAGATTCAACACAAATGATTATATCATGCAGGAAAAACTGTGATGATAATAGCCATTTAAATAATTGTTCCAATCTTTGCATATAAGACTATAAGATATTAAATAAAGCACATGACGTATAAACAATACTGGCTTAGAATGAGTAGGACAATCAAAACATACAAACTTCGATATTTTGAGAAAACATAAAAAGTTCTTTACTTATGTTAAAACAATCTGTTTCAACTTCTGTTTGGTCAATATGACTAGTTCCAATTTCCATGAAAATATGCTCAAAAGAAGCGCCTGGTGATGCTGATTTCAAATATGTAATACAGCTCTTGCAGTAACTCCTGTAAGTCCTAGAGAAGTTTTCGACTGTCAGTAACCCAAAAGCTCACTGGTATAGTAGGTCAAATGAAATGCACAAAGCTTAAAACAAAAAAACAACAAACATACTGACATATTCCAGCAATATTACATACATATGTAAAATACTTCAGTTAACAACATAAATAACATGATGAAACTGATAACAACAATATGGGGTGGAAACAGCACAGAAAATAACCCAGAAACACCACTGGGCCAAGTTGAACTCCAGCTGATGTTTTATACAAACTCACTGATTATAAAGTCTGCGTCTTTTAAGCAATTCTGGATATAAAAAAAGGAAAAATATTACCTAGAAAATAGTTTAATACAAACACACTGATTATGAAGTCTTCATATTTCAAGCAATTCTGGATATAAAAAAAGGAAAGATATTACCTAGAAAATAGTTTAATACAAACACACTGATTATAAATGTCTTCATATTTCAAGATAATTGGGATTTTTTTAAATTTTTTTTTCATATTTCAAGCAATTCTGGATATAAAAAAGGAAAAATATTACCTAGAAAGTAGTTTAATACAAACACTGATTATTATATAAAAGTCTGTGTCTTTTAAGCAATTCTGGATATGAAAAAAAGTGAAAATATTACTTAGAAAATATTTCCATCTTTTATAAACTTGGCAGATATTGCTGTTGTTGTCTGATAGTCTGTGAATTTCAGGAATAGTCTGAATTATCGTATTGTTTTGCGAGAGTTTTTTGCACATGTCTCATGCCTGGTTTGGCACAAAATGCATGATTTATCATCAGAGCTATGTATATTATGTGCTGGTGTATTATATGAGCTGATTAACATTTTATTTTGTTTTATGTTTGGGGAGAGGGGAGTCTGTGGTTGGCTGCATTTTTTGAGATTTTGAAAACGATACCATTGTCATGGGAATATTTTATCTATATTTCAACAAAAATCATCTACCTGTAAGATAATCTGTATCAAACTTGTAGTTTTTATTAGACCTAAAATATAGAGCAATTGTTTCTGAATTATAAGCTAGCCAGATTGTTTAAAATGTTACAAAAAAGTTACAACGTCAAGATGTATCCAAAATAGTTTGTCCAAAATTATGGTCATGGTTAGTGTGTAATAAGCAATGAAATCAATTGAAAAAGATTTTTGGCAAGATTTATTCAAATATGATTCATTTAGATGTATTATAAATGATATTAAATGTACACATGACACTAAATGTTTCAATAATAAAATGTCCCTCTTAAAGATCGAGTCAGCTGACCCTGTTCCTTTGATTCTGTCCTTTTTGTTGCAGTCTGTACCAATCAGTTTATCTTTTGACTTGTCACATGCCTTTGATTAAATAGGTGCGCCCAAATAAAATATTGCACCATATATTCAGCACAATTATTTCTATTTTATGTATAAATGCAAAAACTATGCATATGTTGCCTATTTGGCATCTTTGTATTCTTTGATTTCTCCGTATTTATTGAATTAATTTCTAATTTCCATCTCCATTTTGTTGTTTAGCGTAATGCCTCTGTCTAAAGAAATTATTTATTTGAAGCTAAGAAAAGCATATTCTGTCCCAAAGCTTTAAAATCACTTTAACTACCATTACTTCTAGTGAGAAATTTGCATTTTTTCTCCCAATTGTTCTACTGAATGGTTTCCTGGGCGACAGGAATTGTTTTATTAGGTAGAAACCTTTCTTAATGCATACCTAAGTGTAGTTATAATCAAAGAACTAGAAATGAGTAATGTGTTGTAGAAGTTCTTCCTCTGATTTGAGAATGTTTTCCATAAAAAAGCTTTTAAGAGACAATACCAAAAACATCTAAGAGGTGTTGGGTGGAAAACTTGTGTTTTTCCAATGTATTACACTTCGTGCAATATTTAGAGGCTCAGAGTAGACAGGGTTGAAGCAACACCATCATTGCTAGAAGCTTTTAAAGTCACTTAAAAAGTGCTAGTATGTGATTAGTAATACCTTGAATCATTCAATGATATGAAATAAAAGTGGTGCCACCTCTGGTAGTCATCATGCATCTATTTTAGTTCTCTTCACTTCAAGGTTCTGCACAGATTTTCAGCTGAAATATAGCATCTATGGTTTTAGACACCGTAATGATAAAGAAATTCGGAGTAACACATGTTATTACCACCTTATTTCACAACATTTGTATCAAAATATGATCAATAAATGACAATTACAAAGTTTTGGCTGAGTTTGATACAAATGGTGTGAAATCAACAAAGGGGAACAACTCACAATACCTTAATAAGGGTAGGGTTTAAAAACCAACATATTATATATGTGCTGAAAGCTCAGTTGCATCTCTTAATTCAATCTCTTAATTGATTTAAAATGTATATCAATTATTCTGAAATCACTTGAAATAGCTGATGTGAGGAATGGTTTCTGAAGAGATTGTTACCTGAGGTTCTGTCACCTTGATAAAAATTGCACCTATGACAGATGACAAGACAAACGTGTGTGTGTTTTGGTTTGTGCTTTTCATGCTCTACTTTTTCCATTGGGAGCTTCCATTGGTCCCTGTCCAATTAATTGTTACTGTCTTTTTTGCAAATTTTAAGGGGGGGGGCACTTTGTAGAGGTAATTGCGCTGTAAAATGAAATGAGAATTAAAAATTAATGGATATTTAATGAGTTCGTTTCTTAATTACATTGTAACAAAGACGACCAATTAGAAAAATCAAATTAAAGCAACCAAATACTGCAGCTGAGTCAATGAGCAATACCATGGACTGGATTTAAGCCTGTCAATGGATCTCACTGATTCAATTTTAAAATGCAGAGTATGTTTTTTCTCTCTCTGTGAGCCTGGAGACTGAATGTCAGAGTTGAATGTCACTGTTTTAATGAAGCATGAGTCAACTTGTGATGAGGCAGAGGTTTTATAATTGTGCTATTATAGCGGGCTGGCATGATAGTTTCAGAGACCGATGGTGAAATGTACCAGCACTGAATTGGTCAATATTATTACTTCTGGAGCCGATTGTTCATCATTTGTGAAGTTATATTTTGTGTGGCCAATCGTTTTCTGGAACTGTTCTGGTAGATCATCATGCAAATAGGCATATACATCATTTATGAAACTTTTGTTGCAATGATTTTAACATTTTATAGTCAATGTGTATTGATTACTTAAGACACTAGAATTTTTTTAACAGTTAAGTTCTGATGCACTTAAGTACAGCTCTTCCAAATTTGAAGCAGCTGATCTAACTTTGACAACTTCTCCCAAATTGTGAACTGAGGAAGCATGACTGTATAATATAGCTTTAACTATTAAGCTACACCTACTAGTCACAGAAGAATGCATGCATACACTTTCTGGGTGGGCTTTTGCTGTTTATTGAATTAAATGCACAGAATTTGTAAGAATTAAATTTCATCTGCGGGTGAATATTAAATAAAAAAGTCAAATGATATTGAAAATAAAAAGCAAATTTTATCTAATGAATATGATTGACTTAATTAAAGTTTACACCCATTCGCAATCTGCATGGAAGAGTTCTATTCTTTCAATGCCATTTCTAATACTAAAAAATTATTTTTGCAATTATTTTTTATTTTTGATATTTTTTTGTGAATACAAACCATTGAGTCTTTCTGTGAAGGGTTTGTTTTGTTCACTATTAAGTTAAACAAATTTCATCCTAATTTTTGCATTTGACAATTTATGACTCACAAACATTCAATGCGCTGATTTTTTGTTTTGATTTATTCATAAGGAAAACAAAAACGTCATTCATATAAAACTTCAGATTTGGGTGGACAAGTTTGTACGGTGAGAATTTTGACAAGTAGGTAACCTTTAGAATGATATATGTTTTCATCTTGAATATAATTTAGTATATTCCAAGGTATAATTATGAGAAGTGTTATTTATTTATCCAATGTCAAGGGGTTTAAGGGCGTAAATCTTTTTTGGGACTCAGTTTTAAGTTTCAGCATATTACTCAATGAACTGCTGATGCATTTATACTTAGAACTTGTGTAAAATAATTTATATCTTTTTACAAGGATCATTTTATTTGCTAAAAGTATATTAATAATAATGCTTACAATTTAAACTGTCAATTGCTGCTTGGGACTTAGTAATATTGCTCGCTGCTTGTCCTTAACTGCTGTCACCTTAGTTGTATGAAAGACGTGGCAGCTATAGGTTAAATCACATTTGAGACATGTGGTGATGTTGCTGTGAGTTAAACTTGTCCTTCAAATTAGTTCTGTATGGAAGTTGCCAGTTCGAAGCTCATAGAAGGTTGTGATGTTTTAAAGTAAATACTGATTGTAGAATAATGCCAAGAAAAGCTTGACAATTAATTGAATTTTAATTGCTAAGTTCTGCAAAAATGTTGAAAAATGCTTTGTAAAAAATGACATTTCACCATTAGGAACTTGTTCCAATATTAAACATTATTCTTCAACCCTTATAATTTAAATGTTCTCAGCATAGGGGTACTTCACATTAAAAAAAAGCATAATTGATAATTGGTCTTGTAAAAGTGATAAAAAGATAGTTAAGCAGCAATACTATATTTATGACTCATACAACACACACTGTGTGTGAGTTCTCGTTCTGCGTTCTGCGTTCTGCGCTAAGTGTGCCAGTTTAAGTCTAAAAAATGACACACTTTTTTCAGGAATAATTGCATTTAGTCATATAATATGTTATACAGTTTGTTTTTTGGAACTAATCAATCATGTGTAGACAGTTTGTTCAATTGTTAAATGTTGGAGTTTAAAGTTACGGGCCATGTTATGAAACTACACGATATTAATCATTTTAGGGGCAAGAAAAGCCGCTGTAGCCCGCCGAAGAATGTTGACATTACAAGCGGTAAAAACTCGGCAAAAACAAGCAAATTTAAGATTTAAAGTTACGCAATGTCTCGGAAATCATAAGTTATAGTTTTGTAAAAACTTTGGAGAACTGAAGGGAAACAGAAAAAATTGTAATAACTGACAGTCCAATATAACAAATCCTACGCTTTGTAACATGTTCTACAGTGAGGATACATTGTTTCATTAATTTTATGACACTTAAAGAAAAACCGTACACTCGTGTCGTCATATAATATACAAATGTAAATTTTACTTAAATAGTAAATTTGGTAATTATGAACTTTTTGATTAATTCTAAATGTTGTCAATGTTTGGGTAATTGTGAAACTTTGGTGCATAACATACATATTGTGTGGTCCAGATATGGCAAATTATGTGCAAGAAATGTATTGTGATAAAATTGGTTTCATATGAATGTGCAAAACCTCATAATGGGTGTGGTCGAAATGCATGCAGTGCATTTAAAATGTAATTTTCGCTCATTAGGTAATATAGGGTAATACATGTAACATTTGAAATATTGTGGGAAAAATTCATCAGGCTGTGGACCCTGTTTTTCAGCCCACCCCCTATTAAAACTACTCAGGGATGTGTTTTAACTCATGTGTAGGATTTAGATCATTTATTAAAAACAAATTGAGCGCTATTAAGAGATTGTTAATTTAACTTCATTTTACAGCTTAATTGATACTTTAACCATGACAAAAATACACAGATAGTTGACCCAAAAGTTTGAAAATCCCCGACATTTGATTGGACAAAATTGTGAAAATTAAAAAATCACCAACATTTGATTGAACAAAAAATATGGTGCAGTATTACTGAAGTGCTAGCTAGAAACCTGGATGGTCTGGGCATCAATCATATGGGGACACCTACACTAAAACTTTGTGTTGGTGTAAATTATGTTATTCAGTTGTTGTTGGAAGGTTTTGTAAATTTGTTGTTGAACGTTTTTACTGGTAACCTACTGGTTTATGTAATGCAAGCTTTCTTATGATTAATCTCTCATGTCACAAACTTATACCTGAAACTGGGTAATTGTTTACTGGTTTTCAGGTTCAAATCCCGAGTGTGCCAATTACCTTTAATTAAAAATGGTGGGTTTTAAGGTAATAACAATATAATGACCATGAGCTATTTAAGACTTTCCCAATCTAATGCAAACAAGAATACAATTTAAGTTTCCTTAAATGTTAACCATTAAGTGTTAGCAATATTGAAAGCCTTAAGGAAACCTTACCAGTCTTTAAGTGATCATTTGTCAGCATTTTCTTTAGAAAATCTGTGTCGATTAGAAGCCTGAAGCTGTTTAAGCTTTGAATGATTCATTTGAGAATTTCAATATATTATGCAAGTTCATTAAATTTTAATTTCTAGATATCGATTCCAATCTCTGTGAGTTACTGTTATACTCTAATACTGAATCTATATTCATACAAAAATCTTTGAAAACAAGTTTTACGGAGTGGAGGTTTCTCTAATAATAAATTATGTCATTTCCAATTCTAATATATAACACAAACAAAGCGTTACTGTAGTAACAAAAGACCCTCATTTCTTTGTTTTCAGATTTAAAAAAAATGAAATGATTTATGTTATTTTTTATTTCATTTTTGTTTGGTGGAAATTCTGATCTTTGAATCTTTGTATGACTGGTTGTTGGATGGTTACGAGGGGGCCAGTATGGGCGGTAACATCGTAAATTCGTAACACAATTTTGTTTTTGTGATGCTGTATTTGAGTTAATTATTTGGTATCAAATAGTTTGTTAGCCTTCAGAACACCTAAGAAACCTTTACGCTGTAATAATTTAAAAAACAAGAGCTGTCTCCATAGGACGACACATGCCCCCGTGCATGCTTTGATAGTAACGTAACGTTAAGATATCAGCACCGTCACAGATGTGTCATAATATATTGGGCAAATGTGATATTGACATATTTTTCTTTGTGTAAAGGGCCATAACTCTTAAGCGTGTAGGTCAATTTGAAATCTTGTTATCTAACATGACCTAGATCTTATGGCCGTACACCTTTTCATGTTTCAAAAGGTTTGACGAAGATCCGATGACAAATGCTTGAGTTATTGAGCGGAAACGGGAAGAAACACCATTTTTCTTCGCATCAAGGGCTGTAACTCTGAAGCGGCTAGGCCAATTTGACTGGTTGTCGATCTTGATCTAGACCTTATAGCTGTTCACTTTTTCATGAGGTTTGGTGAAGATCAGATGATAAATGCTTGAGTTATTGAGCGGAAACCAAAAAAAAACGCCATTTTCCTACGTGTCAAGGGCCGTAACTCTAAAGTGGCTACGTCAATTTGACTGGTTATCAAACCTGACCTAGATCTCATAGCCTTTCACATTTTCATGAGGTTTGGTGAAGATCCAATGACAAATGCTTAAGTTATTGAGTGGAAACCAAAAAAACCGCCATTTTTCTATGTGTCAAGGGCCGTAACTCTAAAACGGCTAGGTCAATTTGACTGGTTATCGAACTTGGCCTAGATCTCGTAGCCTTACACATTTTCATGAGGTTTGGTGAAGATCCGATGACAAATGCTTGAGTAATTGAGCGGAAACCAAAAAAAACGCCATTTTTCTATGTGTCAAGGGCCGTAACTCTAAAGTGGCTACGTCAATTTGACTGGTTATCAAACCTGACCTAGATCTCGTAGCCTTTCACATTTTCATGAGGTTTGGTGAAGATCCAATGACAAATGCTTGAGTTATTGAGCGGAAACCAAAAAAAACGCCATTTTTCTATGTGTCAAGGGCCGTAACTCTAAAACGGCTAGGTCAATTTGACTGTTTATCGAACTTGACCTAGATCTCATGGCCTTACACATTTTCATGAAGTTTGGTGAAGATCCAATGACAAATGCTTAAGTTATTGAGCGGAAACCAAAAAAAACGCCATTTTTCTATGTGTCAAGGGCCGTAACTCTAAAACGGCTAGGTCAATTTGACTGGTTATCGAACTTGACCTAGATCTCGTAGCCTTACACATTTTCATGAGGTTTGGTGAAGATCCGATGACAAATGCTTGAGTTATTGAGCGGAAACCAAAAAAAACGCCATTTTTCTATGTGTCAAGGGCCGTAACTCTGAAGCGGCTAGGTCAATTTGACTGGTTATCGAACTTGACCTAGATCTCATGGCCTTACACATTTTCATGAAGTTTGGTGAAGATCCAATGACAAATGCTTGAGTTATTGAGCGGAAACCAAAAAATACCATTTTTCTATGTGTCAAGGGCCGTAACTCTGAAGCGGCTAGGTCAATTTGACTGTTTATCGAACTTGACCTAGATCTCATGGCCTTACACATTTTCATGAAGTTTGGTGAAGATCGGATAAACACTGCTTGAATTATTGAGCGGACGGACGGACTGACGGACGGACTGACGGACGGACGGACGGACTGACGGACGGACTGACGGACGGTGCGATTTTAATATGCCCCCGAACCATCGGTTCCGGGGGCATAAAAACTTTTGTTGGCAAAAAATCTTTTAATTCATATCCTGGGAATTAAGCATATTTAAAAAAAAAATGTTTTGTTGGCAAAATGTTTATTTTAAAATTAGTCCGGGATATTTAACCTTTTTAGTCCTTCTTGCCAATTAGAATGGTACCTTAGCTGTGGTGAATGATTATCTACTCTGCGTAGGATTTCTGGCCGCATATTATAAACAAGTTATTATTATTTTGATCTTAGATACATGTAGTTATTGACAATGGTAAAAATGATAAATAACCAACTTGTTACAACTGCATCATGTTGCTTTGGTAGATTGAATTCATGCTTATTATATAACAAACAAAGTCATAAGTACGGCCTGCGAGTTTACTAAATTGTTTATTATGATTAAAATTGAAGCCCCAGGGTGTGTATGCCTTCATCTATTGCCAGATAGCAGTAAATTATGTATGGGGGCGGAGAGAGAGGGATAGTTCAGGGTACCAGAGACGCCATGCTGTGAGATCCCAGAAACTGAGTTTTTCAGTCATTGTGCGAAAAACTGTGATCGATCAAGAAGCAAAACTTCATACAATTGTGAGATAGATTTTCGGGGCATTGTGTAAATTTTAATTATGACTGAGGGTTTTAGGGTATGGCTTACCCTGTCCTACTGCTTTTGAATAATTTACGTCATGTTGTTCTTCGTTTTTAAATAAGGGAGTTTTTAGGGCCCGTTGAAGATTTTAATTAGCACTCAATTTCTCGGGGTATGATTTGCACTGTTATGGTGCCCTAGATCAAATTATTGCACCATGTGAGACAGTATCTTGTTTAGATTTTTAGGGAGTTTTTTAGGGGTTGAGCAAAGTTTTTAATGACAGCACAACTGCTCCCTGTTGCTCACAGACTATTCTGCTAATAAATACTCCATTGCCTACAGAAGCAAATATTTTGTCACATTGTGACTTTGTAATAGCGGTATAATTGGTTGCCTCCCTGTATTGGGCAGATTGTTTTCAAGACTGTGAGAAATTTAAGGCATTTTTTTTCTGAATCTTTTTTTGGCTGTTATCGTCTCTCGGGATACTATAGCCATAGCCAGGACTCTCGTGCATTAATTGCAGCATTCTTCATTTAATGAGAAAATGTCTTTGAAAATCATCATTGAAAGTTATTTACATGATGATAGGGCATGAATGTTGTCTGGGCATCTCTATGAAGGAAGCATTATTGCATTGTTTGATACTGGTTACCCAGGCTCCTTTCTCATGTCAATATTAATACCACCTAGCTCTCTAACTAGATCTTATTTATTACCTCCTTTATGAAGAGTGAGGAGGCAATAATTGAGGCTGAAGATTCTACAGTCCACAACAATGTGGTTTCATTGTTCTGCATACATGTGCTATGTTCTTGAAACATCTGTAAGCATATTGAAGTCTGTCAGAACAATAGCTCAGTTTTTAAAATGAATTCCACTTTGAAATTTTATAAATTTGCAGGAAAAAATTTCTTTACTAAGTTTGTTCATTGACTACATTTGAACATTGACATGGTTGTAGATATGCGGATGCAAAGTAATTTTTCAGAATATTTCCTGCACATTTCTGTCTTGTCGCCATCTAAGTAACGCGATTGGCTATTTAAATGGCGACAAGACAGAAATTCGCAGGACGTCTAGCGGATGCTGCAAAAAAAGTTTTAGCGCCAAAATTGAGTTGCAGGGTTTTGGTTTGGCACCGTCGAATTGTTCAATTTCAAATAGGGATCATCTTGGGTCAAGAACTATAATGAATGATACAAAAAATTGGCTGGTCAAATAATAGGCACACTTTGTATGCAGTTCATTTGAATTGTTATGGTTCTTTTGTAACTCTCAAAAGTGATACTTCCCTAAGTGAGCCGGTTATTGTCTGGTCGTTGCAAGGCTTGCATATTTTAGTATTTTGTAAAAACACAGATTCTCAAATTCCATAATTTGTGGTTTTCTCCGTCTTGAATTAATCTTTTTGACTTCAATTTATACAATTACGGTAGAGCTTGACTTATGTGACATAGTTTTCAGTTTGTGGACAGATAGCGATTATTATTATTCACAATTTGGCTGCTTGCTCTGAAAAGTATACAAAAAACTGACAGAAAGTCGGCATGTAATCTTTTGTTGTCAGTGATAATGTACTTGATGACACTTGTAATTTATTATGTCATCTAAATTCATTAAGATTTCTGTAATTAACACCCATTAGCATATGGTAATTAATTCTTCTCGTTTTGTTTTTGCAGGTTTCTTTTATAGGTTGCATGGCTGCGGTATAGCCAAATTTGATGTAAAAAAACTCTTGATAGATTTCACTCCATTAGTGCAGAAATTTCTCCTGTCAACAGATAAAATAATATAGTTTTTGATAAAGGCCAATTTTTTTTATTTTTTGGTTTACGTGAAGTTTTGGAAGATATTTCTGTTGGGAGCTCATGGAATGAAGTCCTGGGTTGCACACTCAATATGGCAGCATTTTGGTCCCCTGTTACATATTTTCATTCCCTTGATATCCAACTGTGACAGCAAAATTTAAAAAACCCAATTCTCTAAAACAGAATATTTTGAAAACTTTGGCCTAGAATTTTAAAGTTTTTTGGGAACAGGTAGAAAAACTGTTGAAGTTTGTGTTAGTGTACTGTCAAGATGATTAATTTGTTGTTAAGACTTTTATGTTCATATCCCCTAAAAATGGCTAAATGTTGTTTTTTTAACGTGTGTCGCCAACCTTGTGCTCAGGTTTTGGCGTTATGGACGTAACACTTAAGTTTATTACTCTCCAGGCAATGCCCGTGAAATGTCTTGACTATCTACGGATAATGGACTCGGGGCATTATTGTATGACATTTTCCTTGCATTTGGTAATTTGTATTTGTCAGCGCTTGTCAACAAACAGGAACGAAATGTTTAACAGATTGGGAGTATTAAGTAATTTGCACAAAACACAAGGAGGCCAACATATCATGTCAGAGCTGGCTTTTAAGTTTGATCAAATTTAACATGACTTCATTATTACCCCATGTCTTTTTAACTAATTACAAAATGTGGTCTCAAAATGTATTGGATGAGACTGCACATGTGCAATATTAGAGCTACAATGCTTCAGTCGTACATCCCATCTGGTGTGCGGTTTTTGCAGTCCCAAATAAAATCTCTTTCAGAATCTGATTGTCCGTTAAAAAAACTTACACTGAATATCGATCATAGCTGAACATCAAAGGTTTTGAATTTGATTTCTTCCTAGTATGTTGTAGGAATTTAAAGTATATAGAGCTATATTCTAACAGTCATTCAATGTCAAAATAATTACTTGCATCGTTTTTAGTATGATACTAGACTACCTCAATTGCAAATTAAAACTTTCGATGGGTTCCGTGTACTTTTATTCAATCGTCAAAAATTGACGATTCTTATAGTTTCATAGGGTGTTCTAGAACACTTTCGTATGAAAATGGACAGTTTGCATGTCCAATAAATCACAGAGAGAGTTTCTGTTAAAACTGAAGCGAAAAATGATCTAATGTATATGAAAGCATAAATGTTTTTCAGTTTTTGAAACTTTTTTAAAAATTATCTTCCGATATAGCTCTATACACTTTAAGGCTTTATATTTACAATAAATGTAGTGATGGCTTAGTGAGCTTCATGCCCAGTATTCTTTGACAAGAAGCTAAAATCTTTGTGAAAAATGATTAAGTGACCATCTTTTTGGACAAAACATTTCTGGATAATTTTTTCAAAACCTTTGCACAGTTGTAAATAATTGAAAGTTAAATTGTTATGTCACATGAAACAAACACACCTACTTCATATTTGGCCTAATATTTTATAATAATTTCTCAGATATAATAAAATGAAGAATTTAACGACATTGATGCTGCGTTCTTCATCCTCCAGCACTGCCGTCAAGTGTCTGCTGGCAAGTCCCGCCCCTTTTCCTACAAAAACAACCAATGATAATTTATTCATTGACAGAAACAGCATCATGTCTCCATTTCTGTTAGTTTTACAGACAGCCAGCTAAGGTTATCTGTTTCTACATCATGTTGGAGTTTAACACTTATACTTTAGTTCTACAACAAAGCAGATGTTTTACTTCTTAACCATATGATGGGGTACCATTCAATACTGTAAAATTATTAATTTTCACCGGGTTTAAATTTAGTGGATTTCATTGTTCACCTTCAATCATGAAATCAAATACCATTGAACAATAATTTTGACCCTTGTATTTATTACCTGAAATGAAAAATCCACCAACTAACGTCCCATCAAAATGGTCCTTTTTACCAAAACCACAAAATTTCGTCCAATTGAAATTAATTGATTTTATAGTTATTTACATGAACTGTCCCTGTCAGTCTTTTAGACAGCCGCACTCTAGTCGAGTGGTTTCCGGAAAACTGTCCTAACTTTGTTATTATGAAAGTCTGACTTGTTATAGGTTTACACCGAACCCACCATATTTTATCTTGTCTGGTGTCTTGATCAGTCTTCTGTTATGTTATTCTTTGATAAGTTATTGACCAAACAAAAATGATCCCTTAAACATCTAAGTATCACTTACTGGTAGGCCAAATATTATTTTTTAGGTAAATTTACATTATTTTTTAAACATTGTGATTTTAGACAATATATAAATAACAATGTATAGGAGCATGGTTTAGACACATAACTTGAGATCTCTTTCTGTTTCATAAACTATAACATAATAAAAATTGGAACAAAGAAAATAATTTATATTAAACAACATTTGATATTTCTGTGTTACCAAGAATCAATTTTAAACAGTTATTGATGTAAAATAAACATTTAAATAGGACAAAAATTCCTAGAGATGGACTGCATGAGCATTTAAAACTTTTGAGATAATTAATTTACAAGTAAGACTGTCGGACATGATTGTTTTTTCTGTGAATGCGAGTAAATTGATGCTGAAACTCGAGGTCTTCAATCTCGATGTCTCCAATCTCAACATGCATAATTCTATTAAACCCAGTTGATGATGTTTTTAAACAATTATTGTTTTACATTGTTGCTACATTTAGCCATCTTGCGCTGCTATTATTTGCTCCAAATCTAATTTTATGATGAAATATCTTGTTGTATACGAGAATTTGCTGTCGAAACTAATGTACCTGAAAATGCATTTTGTGCAACTTAATTTGATTACAGCAGTGAGTGAGAAGATAGCAATATGCATATTTATGCAATTCTTCAATGTTGGAATGCATAAAAAACAAAGGAGGCAGGTTTGAATTTTTTTTAGCTTGTTACAAAAGATTTTAAAAATGTAACTTTAGAGCCATTGTTCTCTGAAAGTCTCATTGTTTTCAAACCTAATGGAATTCCATCAGTGTAACAATACACTGTCTTTGTTGATTATAAATCGGAATACAATTCTGGGAAATTGCTTCAACAGCCTTCACTGTTAAAGTTCATACTTTTTATAGCATTCCTAGAGTGTAAAATGATTGGTTTGGTACATTTTAGAGTGACGTCAATCATTACCGCTTATAGATTTACAGCATGCGATAAAACGCATGCATTTAAAATTTGTAAAAAGAATGGAAGAAAATGTTTCAGTCGTAATGGATGTTGTTGCCATGTTTTTGTGACTGAATTGCCCCCTCTGACACTCAATCTGGTTAGAAAATGAAAAATTCAAATCTCAGAATTAGTTGAACTTGATGATTTATTTAGAGAAATTAGGATTTGTAAAGGAACATTATGTTAGTATTGTGTCCAACTTATATATTAGTATTGATGTCATTTGGCCAGTTCTGCGTTGTACTGAATCTAAGTCGCTGTGGTTGTCTTGTTGAAGTGCTTCAAACAAGTATAAGTTGTGCCTCGTTAGGTCACTGTCCTTAGTGTTTTTAACTGGGTCATGCCCCGGGGTTGTTGCGCCTCATTTGGTCGCTGTTTTTGCATGGGTTTGTGTGGGCATTGCTCAGGGTAGTTGTGTTGTGGTGTTTCTGATTTCTGTGCTTGGCTGGTTAGGTTGAGTGCTACCTTCCCTGTCGTATTTTCTCATACATTTTTTGTTATTTTATGCAAAATGGTCATTGTTACAAGTTCCTCTTGTTTTGTTGTCTTGTCATCTTAGGAATCAGTATATAATGTTGTTAGGTTTGTTCATTCTATGTTGTTGTCCTGGCTTCTTTACTAATACATTGAACTCGGTCTTTGTTCCTTTGATCGTTTCTTAGTCCTCCTATTTTGTACCTTGTTCAATATCCTTGCTGAATGCCCTTGCTATTAAAGTGGCATCTGCCATCAGCAGGTTGAATTGGTCATATCATTTTGACTTGTGTCTTGCTGGTAATAAATGTTTTCAAACATGATTTTTTTAAATGTGCTTTAACCTCTTATAATAAAACACGTTATTATGACCTAAAGTGGTCAGTGAAGAAACACCCTGACCTTTGTCATGATGGTACAACATGTTTTGTCTGAGCAGAATTGAATTACTAATCAACTGTATTGTTGTTTTTAAGTTAACTCAATTCGTATATGTTTATTTTTTCTATTTTCAGTTGACACCTACCTGTTCAAAGAATTGTCTACTCCGTCCTTGCACAACCTGCATCCAAACTATCCGAACCTGAGTTTGTCCTCCGATATGTTGTCTAATAATGGTAAGTCTGCATGAGAATGTTTTGCGTTTTGTACCCCCATCCACTAATTTTGATGAGGTGTTCAGTACTTTATACATCGGTTGGTATTTACTGGTCTACCGGTATATCTGTGTGACTGTGAATAGACAAAGTGGTTTCGCTTCAATAACAAGGGAACACTTGGTCCCAGGATCCTCAAATTTTTCATAAGGGTTACTGTTTGTTGCAGCAGGACTATAGCTTGGCTATTTTGACCTGATTCTGACCTTTATGCAAGAATATATTACAAGGTTCTTGCTTTGAATATATCAATTTCCGCAAGCAACTTGTGCGATATCAGTATTTTAGAATTGTTTGTATTACATCTCGAGCGTCATCGTGATACTCACCAATTATGAAAACATACAATCGGTGTTGTAAACGTAGGCAATATATTGACTGTTAAATTATGCTAATCAAAAGGTCAGACTCGTGTCAAATTGGCCAAGCTATACTCCTGGTCGCGTACTATGGAATACTCTTGCATACATGTTGTATAACAACATCTTGTATCTGTATTCAAGTATGTGACTTCATCTAGGTTTTGACAGTAAACCAGTTTGTATGCGTTAGCCGTTACTATTGCCTGCAGAGAACGATCAGTTGCTGGTAACTCATTGTCTGTCAACAGTACATGAAAGAACAATGTATTAAAATTAGAATTATCAGTAAGGTATACATTGCATATATAAGAATATTATTGTTTTATAGTTAGTGTCTTGGCTCCAAACTTGCAGGGAATTTTAGTATTGCTTGAAATGATTCTTTATTAGTAAAAACACTATTTGTTCTTACAGAATACAACACTAAACGTTTGGACCAGCCAGAAGACAGCAGTGGTTCCACACATATATTCTACATCGCCGTGGGTTGTGCCTGTGCTCTTATCATCTTCGTGGCATTAGCTGTGGCCGTTTATTATGTGAATTCACAAAAATCAACTAGTAGAGCTTACGCTGAACGAATCAGGTATTCTGACTATAAATATAACAAAGCAGAGAAGGTTGCACTTAACTGAAACAGCCTTGCATAAAAGGCGTAAAAAGTAACTTGCAAAATAACAGGGACAATGTTTTTGTGGGGTGCTTTACACCCGCATCTTATTAAAAACAGAGCCTAATTATGCTCCACTACTTTTAGCTGATGTAGGATCTGACAACACTCTGTATGGGGTCATGTCGATTTGAACTTTACGTCATCCAATCAAATGGCTTCTCTCACTAATCTGAAAGTGTGCAAAAAAGCTGCTGAACTACCTGACGCCATTGTGTGCCAGAGAGGTCATTTGAACGGAGTATAGTCAGATCTTGTTGTCATAAAGGAATGGAGCAAATGTTAGGATCTGATTTTAATGAGAAAATTGTGCCCACCTAATATAAATAAATACTCTATAAATACTGTAGTGCACAGACAACCCGAAGTCAAATATTACTGAAAACGCTGTTGGTGGGACTTGAAACCCTACATAAAATAATTATTAAAAAGTCACCGCGAGCAAAGAGCAATAAGTTTGCACCTATCTATGATGCAATGCAATTATTTCTGTAATTGTTTAACACTCAGTCCAAGAACTACACTCAACTTCCAACTTGAGGCAACAAATCAAATTAATTTGATTTTTTCTGTATTTGAGGTAAGCAGAAAAATGTGTGAGTTTATAAGAAATTATCACCCTCGGCCGAAAAACAATATGATGTACGAAAACCTTGATAATGATATACAAAAATCTCAATACTGATATAGAAAAACCTCGGTACACACTGCATACTCCACTTCACCTTTCAACAAGCATTCCTGCTTTTGTTAACCACAAAATATCAATATATGATGGAATCAGCCTGATACAACAAAGCTAAGAAAATATAATAACACTTAAAACGATGCCTTTGATTCAATAATTCTGTTCTTAGTTGTATAAATGAACATATGTTACTATCTGGAATACACTTAAATGTATGTGCTACTGAATGTATATACTGTATACATGTAGGCATGCTAATTTATAATTCCAAGAAAATGCTTAACATGTATAATTTCAGTATTTACTTAGTTTTAACATATTTCAACCCGGGGCCTGTTACCTGTAACGGTCAGTTTTATCCCCCGCCCAGTTTATCCCCCGGGGGATAAAACTGACTGGGGGAAGACGGGGCCTGTTACACCGGGGCTGTGGTACGCATATTAGCCTCTTCTTTTCATGAAATTATTTCCTTTGGACTCTCAAACATAGGTAATCAAGCCCTAAATGAAATCTAGCTAAAATTGAAAACAGATTGATAAAAAAAGATTATGTAGTGGGGTAGCTAGATTATATAACTGTGGTCTACATTGCACTGGAGTAAGGACTCTATGATCTGAGGTTGATGGCACTACATGGCAGGTCATGACCCTACTAATGACAAATTCCTAGTTGCTAGTTTCTTGTGGAAGGGTACAATATGATACATATAGGAAAAAACTGCATGTTACTGACAAACTCTTGTGAATCTGAGTTGAACCCAAATAAACAAACAAACTTCAACATATTTTATTAATTACCAAATAATAATTGGGAATTCAACAACAACACATATTTTGTAGAATTAATACTGTATTTACGTTTCGGCCGAGGCCTTCTTCAGAATAACAAAACAACGGATGTCATTTTTTTTTATATTTTTTTTTTTGTTAATTACCATACACATATTACATATACATGAACATGATAATTATGCAGTTTTTACTCAACTAAAAGTGGCACATTACATGAAGTATCCACTTTATTATAATAAACTATAATTTATCATTTTTTGTCCTACCCTGTCCCATGTGACTGTATGATACCCTGTCCCATGTGACTGTATGGACACTATCAGGGATGAGGTGTGAAGTTCCCTGACTGTAATGTATATTTAATTATATACATTTACTAATCTAAGTGGGATGTCAAGTGTGCTAAGTGTAATTTATAGGACAATCCTTCTAAAATAAATTACTGTAAAATGATAAACCTGAATTAACCAAGTAGGCATGTAGGCCTATATATAATGAATTATATGGCACGATGGCTGTCTCATGTATAAATCACTGGCTTAGAATGAGAAGGTTGTAACTACAAAATCAATATTTTAAGAAAACAAGAAAAAACTGTCCAAAAATTACTCTTTTAACTAACAGTAAAACAAGCTGTTTCAACTTTAGTTTGGTCAACATGACAAGTTCCGATTTTCATGAAAATAGCATCATTGTAAGGCCTTGTGATTCTGGTTTTAATTATGTATCAGTCTTACAAGGTTGTTCTCATTCTAAGCCAGCGATATATGTTTAAATGTTGTCTTGCTATATTTTCAGTGATACGAGTAGCTCCCAAGCCTTAACACAACAGACACAGTCGTTTCTACGTGCTGACACACCCAATAAAAGTTTAGGCGGATCTCGTAAGTTTTAATTATTTGCCTTTTCTTTCCCTGACACTTAAGAATATTTATGATATTTATGCTTATAAACTACTGTAATCATGTGACAAGGACAATACAAATTAATGCAGATGAGCTGTATAATAAAGAGAAATGTATGTTAGATTGTTGATAAATATGCATAAAATTCTAGCCCATGCAATCACAAAAAGGGTCCAAATAATTGTTTAAGAAATGTCCAGATGGGTAGGGATATAACATCAAAGTTAAAGAGGAGCTAAGTAACCATTTTACGGGGCCTGCATTCAGTAATTCAGCAGTTGCAGCCACCCTTTGATATTCTAAGTGATGCCGCCTTTTTGTAGCTCAGTAGTTAGCACAATTTGCTGCCTCATTTGATTGCCCCCTAATCTGACTGGTGTACCTGGGTTCAAATCCAGACAGAGACACTTGTATGATTCTTGCCATATTTCAGCAAAATGCTGATTGGCAAATAACGGCTACGCTTGTCTCATATTTTTTTAAGAAACTTGTTACAGTTTGAAGTTAAGTTACCATTTTTCGATGGCGACGTTCAGTAATTCAGTGTTTCATCCACCCAGTGACACTTTAAGTGATGCTGTGTTTAAGAAATTTGTCACAACTTGAGTAGATTCTATACTTTCAGTGAGAAGTTACCCTCGGGGGATTTCCCCCATACCAGAATTACGACAACAGATCCCAGCATCAGCCCCTATCGACCCCTATGCCATGTTACTAGAAATTGCAATTGATAGATCGAGAATCTCACTGTCAGAAATCATAATGGAAGGTAAGGTTGAATGTTCACTTATTATACCCCCTGCGAAATGAGTTTTAAGGGATTAACTGAATTCAGCTTGTATGTCCGTCCGTCTGTCATTCCGTCCTTCCATTGATACATTCTTGTGAATGCAATGCGCAGCTCCTCCTGTTTTAGACAGTATTTGTTTAAACTTTCACAGATAAGCAACTACAACATGTACATGAAGATAATGATTTGCACTGTGACTGTTTTGCCTGGATTATGGCCCTATGCTGATAAGGGTTATGAATTACATAGTATTGAAAATGGTGTTTTTGCTGCTTTAATAGTCTGAAAAATAGTTTTTGAAATTCATAATGATATACAGAATACAATGCTGCAATAAACTATACAATAATCAAGTTTACTTGTGAATACGTACCCCTTGATTATTATTTTTATATAGTGGAGATAATATTCTGTGTGAAAATTTTCTACGGATGATAAAATTCTGCTTAGATTTAATTCTGCGAATTGATCTTGGACCACAGGATGGCAGAAATTTCCACCCCACTGAAATAACCAGCTATACGGTACTTAATTTGAAAATACCCAATAACTAAGTTTTAAACATTTGCCTTGATAATATGATCATGGTTTTATTTTTGAATGCTTTTCAGGCACATTTGGAAAAGTATATTGTGGTACATTATTTAGTGAAGAAGACAGCGAAATTGCAGATCAAGAAATATTTGTAAAAACAATAACAGGTAATTATAAATCTGATGTGTGTTTCTTCTTCCTTCATGTTGATCTCCTGCTTTATACCTGCAATTAAATACTTTGAATCTAAAGTGTCTTAATTCAGTCTGACCTACTTGAAAAGTATGTTTTTGCAAGGATAATGGGGTGGGGATATTTCATCTTTTTTCCTCGTGGATCAGCTGTCCTGTTAACTCCAGTATGCTAATATTGTTCAAATCTATTTTATTCTGAAATTTCTGGTACTCAGTGTACTATGCCATGCACCCTTCATTATTTTTGTCAAAGTTTTATGTATGCATTTGTTTGAGGAAAACTTGTGTTGTGCCCCAAAGCTGCCAACTGTAATTTTCTCTATGATAAAATTTGAGTTCAAACTATAAAGTGTATAATTACTCAAGTACTTTGAAAATTACATAACTATTAAAATAGGTGATATAGCCACTTAAGCCTCTTCACTATTAATATTAACTACTTATAGATATTCTTATATTAAGTGTTTGTTGTGAAATCCATATGAACTTTATAATTGATTTAAATACTTTTTAGATGACTTACATTAAACTTTTTTAACAACAAACGCAGATTTGTTTAGCTTGTGATAACGTAGTCACCTTTAGTTTTTAACCAAATATTTTGTTTGGTTATTTTGCTTTTAAAGTGACTCAACTCCAGATGGTAAATTGCAACATTTATCAAAAAGCTCTCTTAAAATCACGTTTTTTGGCTTGACCGGCCTAACATTTATATATGAGTCTGGACTTTTTCATCTAGAAGAAAAATAATCGCATAACGTTGGTTTATTACCTTTTAAATCCATAAGCTCTATTGCGTGACTAACACAGTAAAATATGTATTTAACGTATGACAGCATAGGGTAGTGTATAAATGCAGAGAAAAGCCATGATCTAATTAACGGACGGTAAAACATGTCCGGAAGTGCAGAACATGTGCCCCTTTCATCGTAATATAAGTTGTAAGAATACTTTATATATTTGTAAAACATAGTTTTGTGATTAAAATATCTACAAAACGTGTTTTTATCATCAAAATGGAGTTTAGTCCCTTTAAGTTCACCTGTCACTTTGCGGTGCAATGAAGACAACTTGTCAAAGACATTTGGTTGAATATCATTTTGATAAGCAAATATATCTGAAAGCATGTTGTTTGATTTTGAGATCCAAGGTTAGGTATAATGCTTTCTAGAGACAAATTAGTCACAATTGGTATATAATTTTCTATTGTGAAGAGCATAACTTGTGCCTCAGTTTAGTTTTTATGTATTGAATGAAATCTATATATTTGTCCAAAAGTCTAATTTTAATTACATGTATTCCATTATTTGTGTGTTTTTTTTTCAGAGCAAGCACGGAGCGACCAAGTGCATGTGTTCTTGGTTGAAAGTTGTCTTATGAAAGGGTTCCCACATCCGAACATACATCCTGTGATAGGGGCATGTCTAGGGGACAAATACCCACCATATGTATTATATCCATACACTACTGAGGGAAACCTTAAAAAGTTTTTACAGAAATGTCGAATTTCTGATTGTAATTCTCATTATGTAAGTTGCGTCTTTAATTTTCCTTTACAAACCAACTTTCATTTGAAAGTTTTGAACTTTTTTGAAATGTGTGGAATATTTTTACTTTCTACGGAAATAATTCAAATACCCAAGATAGGTTAGTGTCATCACTTGAATGGCGTTTGCATTGGTCAATAAGGTTTTTCTTCTAAACTATACTACCAAACTTATTGCTTTGATACTTGCAACACTCGCTCACCATTAATACCTGACTATGTAAAGCCAGACACATAACTAGAATTATTGCCCCTGATGGAAGTTTTGTGTTGAGATTAACAAAGGTTTTGACTATATCTATTTTTACTTAGACAAAGGTCTGTATTTGCACTTGCTAGGCGGTATTCTTTGTCACCAAAAATGTCTGAGAATCAGGGTTGACCGTGTTTTTTTTTGTTTGTTTTTTTTTGAACTGAACAGAATACTTTATTGTCGTAAACAAAATTGTTTAATTCTACAAGTCTGCAGTCCATGTTCTGTTCAGGATGTAAAACTCATATTCTAAAGGCTGTTGATATGTTTTTGCATTAACCAGACATTCTCATACATTCTCTAAAACTCATTGGTGTATAATATCCCTATTACCTGTAATATATGGGATTGTATCTGCATGTTGCAATCAATATCAATCTATGGTGAGGAAAGGATTTTTTCGCCCTTATCCCATTAGTAATAGACAGTGATTTAATAGATTAAAAGACTTTATGGCATCGGGGATGAATTCAAGATCATTTTTTGATAAATTGATATGTTGGTAATAGTAATTCCCAATCTTGTTTATACTATTATGTCAGTGTGTATTTCATTCCAATTATTTTTATGATGAAATTTTTGAATTTCTAGTAGACTGCACTTAAGGTTAAGAAATTGCAATGTTAAATGGCATTGTACTTATCCTGTTTTAATTTATTTTATTGCCTTGGCAGTATAAACTTACCAAAGATTAAATGATTGTTCCATTTTCTTAACATAATCCGGATAATCCAGGAAATGATTACTTAGGTATTCCTCCTTGTTTATGGGGGGAGGGGGGGGATTGCTTTAAATATACCTATATAATCTCTACTAAATTTTAAAATACGCCATGAGCTAAACTTCTGTAATACATTATTTGTTCAGGTTAATAGAATAATAGAAACTCAGGGGCCATTTTTTCACAATTTAAATAATGGCTTGAATTTAATTTTTTTTTCAAATAGCTAAGCCAAGCCGTAGCTACAGATTTGAAACCAGCAGAAGAAAACAGAATATTTACAATCAATAATCAAACAATCCCTTTTGAAATTTTGCAATTTGTCGCGCTGCATTTTTCCATTTTATGGCCACAGGCAGTTTCATTATTTTCTGTAAAAAATCTTGTTCTCATGCTGTCCTGTAAATTGTGCAATGCTTTCTCCTAGGAACAGAATACAGACATAAAGTCCATATTAACTTCTGAGTTTTTTTTGCCATTTCTGCAAATTTTTATTCTAGTGAATTTAATGGTTGTGCAAACTTTGCAGTTCAATAATAGTGTGCCCATGATAACGAAAGAGGTCGGGAAATTTGTAATAAACCACATTAGGTCGAAAAAATCAAGCATGCTCAAATTTATTGGTGATATTTTAGTATACGATTCACCATATATGTCAATGTTTGTAAACATCACATTATCCTGGGTACACTATAATGATATTTATGCAACAGTATACCAATCCTGTCAATGTTTGTAAATATCACATTATCCTGGGCACACTATAATGATATTTATGCAACAGTATACCAATCCTGTCAATGTTTGTAAATATCACATTATACTGGGTACACTATAATGATATTTATGCAACAGTATACCAATCCTGTCAATGTTTGTAAATATCACATTGAGCTGGGCACACTATAATGATATTTATGCAACAGTATACCAATCCTGTCAATGTTTGTAAATATCACATTATCCTGGGCACACTATAATGACATTTATGCAACTGTAGACCAATTTGGTCAATGTTTGTAAATATCACATTGAGCTGGGCACACTATAATGATATTTATGCAGCAGTAGACCAATCCGGTCAATGTTTGTAAATATCACATTATCCTGGGCACACTATAATGATATTTATGCAACAGTATACCAATCCAGTCCATGTTTGTAAATATCACATTGAGCTGGGCACATTATAATGATATTTATTGTTGGTTTTTCAGTCTTTATCCACTCAACAAATTGTTTACATGGCAATACAAGTAATCAGGGGTATTCAGTTTTTACATAGAAAGAAAATTGTACATAAAGATATAGCTGCTAGAAACTGTGTGTAAGTATACAGCAATCTTTTATTTCTCTTGTCCTTGGTAACTGACAACTGCTCTTGCCAACCCAACGAAATTAAATGATTTTACATTAACTTTAATACGAATCTTGATTAGTTATAAATTGTTAGTTTTACTCAAAATATATCTATTTTTACAGAGCTTTACTATTAAATAATCTATGATGGATAAAGAAAAAATTAAGAAGATGTAGCTAAAAGATGCACAAATTGCAAATTTACATCTTACGCAGTAACTGTTAAAAATTTCAATTTTTGCATTCATTCTAATATTATATAATGATTATATTTTGTTCTTCTTCCGTATAACTGACTTAATTCTTGTTCCCGTTAAATGTTTTGTCATTTAATATTAAAATACTCATTGCATGTTAAGTTTACTGTATTTTAAATTATCTCAGTTTTACTGCAAAAACAGAAATTTTAATAGAATTATTCTCGCATTTTCCTACAGAAATAAATGTCTCAAATTCTCTGCGTCATTTATTAGTGTCAAATTGTGCGAACATTACTCCCATGTGACATGTATCATTTTCTTGCCTTCAGTGTGGAGAGTGATCTGATAGTCAAACTAACGGACAACTCGTTGGCGCGCGACCTATTTCCTGGAGATTATAATTGTTTGGGAGACAATGAGAACCGCCCAGTAAAATGGTTGTCGACAGAAGCAATCACAGAAAGAAGGTTTTCACCCGCATCAGATGTGGTAGGTTTTTGTAGGAGATTTATAAAACATCAACTAGAATTATATATTACTGTAAAATCATTAATTTTCTTGGGGGATTAAATTTTTTGGCTTTCGTGGTTTACCTTCAACGACAAAATCAAATCCCTTGAAATAATATATTTTGGCAATTGTATTTATTACTTAAAATGCATCCCATCAAACTGGTAATTTATACCAAAACCACAAAATTTTATCCCATTGAAATTAAATGGTTTGACAGTACTAAACTTTCACCTGCCTATATCCATGTATTACTAGGTCGTTTGAGATATTATTGCTATTGTAGAGGTTAAAATTACTGTGACTTTTAAGGATAGAAAAGTCAGGGTTCTACAGTTCACAAAATTATCCAGAAATGCATATTTGCTGCACTTGAAAGAATATACATTTCCATAGAAAATGAGTTATTTGATGACTATAAGTAGTGGAACATTATTGTGTAATAACCAATCTCTAGTGTCTGAGAATGATATTCAGGGATGTTAATTTTCCGGATTAATCAGGAATTCTGGATTTACCAATCCCAAAAAAGCCATGCTTTCTGACCAAAATAAAAAGTTATTTCATGAACATATCTTGAGAAATAACAAAGTTATGGTCAATTTGATCTGTTTTGAAGTAATTTCTTGATAAAAATCGTTGAAAACAATGTGGCTGAAGGCCTCTTGTCTGTCAAAATTGTTGACTGCATATGATTTTCCTGATTTTAAATTTGGCTCAGTTGATACCCCTGGATATTACGTAGGTATTATTTAGGTATTGAATATATCTGTGTTATTACAGTGGTCGTTTGGTGTTGTATTATGGGAACTGGTGACGTTAGCGCAGCAGCCATATCCTGACATAGATCCATTTGAGATGGCAGCATATCTACACGAGGGGTACCGACTTATACAACCACCAAACTGTCCAGATGAAATGTAAGTGACTCCCTAGCTCTGTGGTTTGTGTATTTGCCATCTAATCTGGCGACACAGGCTCAAATCCGGGTGGATGTACATATATATATGCCTGCCATTCAGTAGAAATAAAGCAAATAAAGGCTATGCTCCGCGTATAAACTTCAGTGTAGTTATCATTCATAATTAACTCCCTTTACATTTACTAAAAATGAACAAAATTCAAAGTTCACAGTGCGTCATTCAGTGTGGAGTGAGTACTGTGTGAAGGTTTATTTGAATTATCCTTTATTGGGTATATGGATGGTTCATTATATGCCTGACTCTCTGCTGGATGAATAGGCAATGCTGCCGTTTCTGTATGGCTTCCAGTGTGGAGTGAGTACTGTGTAAAGGTTTATTTGAATTATCCTTTTTTGGGTATATGGATGTTTCATTATATGCCTGACTCTCTGCTGGATGAATAGGCAATGTCACCATTTCTGTATGGCTTTGGAGTGTGGAGTGAGTACTGTGTTAAGGTTTATTTGAATTATCCTTTTTTGGGTATATGGATGGTTCATTATATGCCTGACTTTCTGCTGGATGAATAGGCAATGCAGCCGTTTCTGTATGTCTCTTGATTGTCTGTGTACTACTGTATTTATACCCTCAATATTTAGTGCTTCGCACATGTCGTTCCTTCAGTCAGTTGGTCTGTCAGTAGGTAGACCAATGGTTTCCGTTCTATAACTTAACAAATACATTTTGCCTTAGCAACAGTAGACTTTTAGGTTGGTTGGTCAAAGGTCAAGGTCACTGTGACCTTATACGTGAGAAATTACTGTAATGTTATTGATATAACATGTCATATATTTAATACTTGTATTTCAGGTATTCAGTGATGGCGTGTTGCTGGGCGGTAAATGCAGAGGAGAGACCAAAATTCTCCCAGTTGCTGGCGTGCCTGCAGGACTTTTATACGGCACTCGGTCGATTTATCTGAGATTCTATTTGTAATATTTATGTGTGTGAAACCAAAAAACAATGTGCCATAGATAGAACAATGTTTGAAAGTTCGAGACTTTACCTGTGTGTGAAAGATCGAGACTTTAAGTTCGCGACTTTCCCTGTGTGTTAAAGTTTGAGACTTTCCCTGTGCATGAAAGTTTGAGACTTTCCCTGTGCACGATAGGTTGTGACTTTCCCTGTGCACGAAAGTTCGAGACTTTCTATATGCGTTAAAGTTCGCGACTTTCCCTGTGTGTAAAAGCTGAAGACTTTTCCTGTGTGTGAAAGTTCGCAACTTTCCCTGTGCGTTTAAGTTCGCGACTTTCCCTGTGCGTTAAAGTTCGAGACTTTCCCTGTGCGTTAAAGTTCGAGACTTTTCCTGTGCGTTAAAGATCGCAACTTTCCCTGTGCACGAAAGTTTGAGACTCCCTGTGCGTTAAAGTTCGAGACTTTCCCTGTGCATTAAAGTTCGAGACTTTCCCTGTGTGTGAAAGTTCGAGACTTGTTCGAGCTTAGAATGGTGAATTCCCAGCAGAAGAGATAGAGCCAAGCATCCAGACTCACAAAATAATGGTTGTGTGGCAGACTATGCTGTAGAGGAGGAATAGATTGATACTGCTGGGTGCTTTTGTTTGTACAAAAATGAGCCGATCAATAGAAAGCATCAAAGTGTGACGATACTGCTCATGTGTGACGTAGCTATGATGACATATATGGTAATGCTCACTGGACAGACTGTATAGTGCTAAGGAGACCACTCTTTGAGAATGTTCTCAAAGATGAATCTGCTAACTTGGGTAATATCATAACAATACCTTGGTAGCATGTTTAGACAGTCTGTAATATCTCTCGTGATTTTCATTACAGATGAGGTTGTTCTCTGTGAGAAATAGAATGAGAATATATTTCAGTGTAATCTCACATTTAACGGCTGTTAATGAGATTTATGTGTTTTAACAAAATGTTAAATGGATATCATTTTCAAGTTTCGGAATCTGGTTTTATGAATATAGTTTTGAGGTCAAGGATGTCATCATGATCTGGATTGGTTAAATAATCTTTGGTACGACGATTGGACGAAATAATGACCAATCAAATGATCTGTTACATTTACATACATGGACAGATAGTAATATATAATATGATATCTAAGAACATTATATTTGTATATAATAGTGAAGTTTTGTATAAAAATCAGCCAACCAAAGTTATTACATCTAGTATTTAAGGGTTACCCGTTTAACCGGAATCCAGATGTATAACCTGAATAGACCGGAATAGGCTTAATGTAACCGGAATAGGCCTGTACTTTGTTCATAAACAGTAGTTTTGTATAGCATTTGATTTAAGTCAATTGTATATACCTTAAGTAACTTATATGCAAATGGAAAATAAAATATATTCCGGTTATGGCAAACCTATTACTATTATATACCTGGATTCCAGTTAAACGGGGGATCAGTATTTAATATATGTTTGTGTTCTTCAGTATTTCATTCTTACTCATTGTATGTCATAGGTTACTATTGTAACATTCAACATGTCCTTTACTATCTTCATGTGGCCTTATTCACCAACAGTGTAAGACTCAGACTTAGACTTAGACTTGACAACATTTATAATCACTGCCATTTCTTTGCAATAAGATTTAACCAAGTGAAATTTTATCTGATTATTTGTTAATATGCACGGAACATGTATACCCATTTATATCAAATTTGGTACATTTTTAATATCATGAGAGTGAATAGAACATTTGGCAATACAAAGTCTAAGTCTGATTTTTAGACTTACAGCATTGGTGAATAAGACCCCTGTTAATATGTGGCCTATATCTAAACCATGTGCAGGTGGCAGGTAACACGACGTCTCGGTCACATTATACGGTTTATAATCATTGGTTTTAGTTATGTCATAGAAATATATCAAACCTCCGACAAAACAGACTCATTCGTTGTGATCAAAACTTGGAGAACAAACTTGGCTGAATATTTGCTTCAACTAGAATCCAATGGAAATAAAGAAATAATTATTTATTATTTTGATTAAAGGGAGGGAACTGTGGATGGACTGTATGCCTCTGTACAGCAGAGTTATCTCTCATCCCTGGCAAGACCTGTGGTTATCTTTGGAGTAATTTAATGGGAATGTGAATATCAGTGCCTGTGTGATGACGTTTTCTGTAGCGCACACTGATATATTTGTGTATCATTCATACTCTGTATTCCTAACTGCTGTATCCTCCTGTATCAGCATTAAAAGAGATTATTGTCTATGCCCCGGTATCTATATTGTCAATGCCCCGGTATCTGTATTGTCAATGCCCTGGTATCTGTATTGTCAATGCCCTGGTATCTATATTGTCTATGCCCCGGTATCTATATTGTCAATGCCCTGGTATCTATATTGTCAATGCCCTGGTATCTGTATTGTCAATGCCCCGGTATCTGTATTGTCAATGCCCTGGTATCTGTATTGTCAATGCCCTGGTATCTGTATTGTCAATGCCCTGGTATCTGTATTGTCAATGCCCTGGTATCTGTATTGTCAATGCCCTGGTATCTGTATTGTCAATGCCCTGGTATCTGTATTGTCAATGCCCTGGTATCTGTATTGTCAATGCCCTGGTATCTATATTGTCTATGCCCCGGTATCTATATTGTCAATGCCCCGGTATCTATATTGTCAATGCCCTGGTATCTGTATTGTCAATGCCCTGGTATCTGTATTGTCAATGCCCTGGTATCTATATTGTCTATGCCCCGGTATCTATATTGTCAATGCCCTGGTATCTATATTGTCAATGCCCCGGTATCTATATTGTCTATGCCCTGGTATCTATATTGTCAATGCCCTGGTATCTATATTGTCAATGCCCTGGTATCTATATTGTCAATGCCCTGGTATCTATATTGTCAATGCCCTGGTATCTATATTGTCAATGCCCTGGTATCTATATTGTCTATGCCCTGGTATCTATATTGTCAATGCCCTGGTATCTATATTGTCAATGCCCCGGTATCTATATTGTCTATGCCCTGGTATCTATATTGTCAATGCCCTGGTATCTGTATTGTCAATGCCCTGGTATCTATATTGTCAATGCCCTGGTATCTATATTGTCAATGCCCTGGTATCTGTATTGTCAATGCCCTGGTATCTGTATTGTCAATGCCCTGGTATCTATATTGTCTATGCCCCGGTATCTATATTGTCAATGCCCCGGTATCTGTATTGTCAATGCCCTGGTATCTGTATTGTCAATGCCCTGGTATCTATATTGTCAATGCCCTGGTATCTGTATTGTCAATGCCCTGGTATCTATATTGTCTATGCCCCGGTATCTGTATTGTCAATGCCCCGGTATCTATATTGTCAATGCCCCGGTATCTGTATTGTCAATGCCCTGGTATCTGTATTGTCAATGCCCTGGTATCTGTATTGTCAATGCCCTGGTATCTATATTGTCAATGCCCTGGTATCTGTATTGTCAATGCCCTGGTATCTATATTGTCTATGCCCCGGTATCTATATTGTCAATGCCCTGGTATCTGTATTGTCAATGCCCTGGTATCTGTATTGTCAATGCCCTGGTATCTGTATTGTCAATGCCCCGGTATCTATATTGTCTATGCCCCGGTATCTACTCACACAAAGGCATATAATGATTGTCCTGTCCCTTCATTTGTCCGTCCGAAACTGTTAAGCAAAACGTTGAAGTTATTGAAGCTCAAATATCTTTCGAGTCCATCAAAACATGTTTTTAAACATACAGCATACTTGTAAATCATCATAAACACATTACATTGTCTAAGCCAGGTAACACTATCCAACATTTCAACAGAATTATGACACCTGATTTACTTAAGTAGTTCTTATTGACGAGGCTTCCACCGGGGCATAAGCATTTACTGAACACAGTCTTGTTTTTTTTCTTTGTTTTCATACAGTCCAAGACTGTGTGTCTTAAATTGTTAGTCTCGTTACTGTATATGATGGGTATGTATACATGATAATGGTTGTCATACATAGGAAGGGAGAACTCCTGACACTCTTTAGTAATGATTCTTTGTTTCAAATATATGTTTATGTAGGGTACTAATTGCACTCTATCATTATGTCTTGTTTGTTAAGTTGTTGAAAACCATGATTGATTTACTTTTATTTAATTAAATATCTTTAAAAAAAGACCCATGTTCATGCGAAATTGAATTACTTCGTTTTATTGAGAGATTGATTTAAACTGTTTTTATTTTAACCTGAAAAAAAATTGGAAAATGTTAAAGTGATGAAATTACATCGTTTTGACTACAGTTGTATTTGATGTTTCTCGTTATATTTTAGCAAATTTTGATAAATCTTTAATGAAACGTTTGAAAACTTACTTGTTAAGTGTGTTTATGATGTTTGTGTGTTTGTTTAACAATAAATATTTTAGCAAATTTTGACAAATCTTTAATGAAACGTTTGAAAACGTACTTGTTAAGTGTGTTTATGATGTTGGTGTGTTTGTTTAACAATAAATGTTTACTTGTGCATGAGATTATTATTTATAGTCCCAAAGTCTCATATTCATTTCTCTGTATTATTGTTTCTCATTCATATAGATTTTCTCATTGACCAATGAAATCCAAGCTTTTATAAAACATTACATTCTGATTGGTTCCCATAATGAGATGTGTTAAAAGACCAGTTTAATGATAAAAGGGAAAAATGTGTTTATGGACATCATTACTCATTGTTAGCAAGGTATACCAAAGAAATAATGTTTTACACAACTTTACTTAAATATGAATATTCAAATGTGCGGTTTTATTTGAAGTTACCTGATTGGAGTAGTGGAATATCATTTTAACCATATGGTAAGAACAATAAAATCTGTTGTGTGTGATGTATTAGCTCATTCACTGTGTTAAGTATCGTTGTTTTGCCTGTTCATGCAATTGTTTTGGATCATCTTTTTTATACATTTTTATCCTACATTTCTATCTGTTGAAGATTCTTTCGTGATTGTTATCGAGATATGTTGGTTTTATATGAAAATGTGTGCTAGAAAAGTGCTAAATATGCTTGCGTCACAGGATGACTTAAAGATGATTATTTGTTTCCTCTACATGTCTCTATTCACAACACAATGTTTCCTAAAGGAATTCTCGTCTGTAAGAAAGAAGCAACTATTTAAAGAGGCATTCCCTATAACTAGCATATTTTTCTCTACTATCACATTAAATAAGCTAAATGTACAAAGCACTATCAATTATTATAATTTGTCAGAAGTAAGTGTGCGCAAATATGTCTCTATAATGTCAAAACTATATTTAAATCACCAATGATAATTTATTGCTTCCAGCGATTTATTATTATGTGGTCAAAGGGAAACAACTCGTCACTATTTTGGCTCGTTGCGGAAGTATGTTTTCATTCTTTTCTCGGTAATTAGTGGGAGCTTTTTGTAGAAAATTGGAGGAGATTAAGCAATAATGGTTCTCATTTAATGTATAACATACCTGAATCGATTTAAACAATCAAAGTTATAGGGAACGCCTCTTTAATAAGATTTGTTGTAAGATGGTTTAATTATTAGCTTCAGCAATTACATCCCACTAAGATGAGGGTATTCTTGTGCTCTATTTCTGCATGTTTTTCATTTCATAGATACATTACATGTACTCATTCTGTGTTGTCCAACATGTGTCATCATCCTATGTCTTGTTTGTGTGTGTGAATCATTTAGATGATAAACTGGTCAGTAACCGATGCCCCTGTATTAATAAATGTATATACATTATATTCATCATTTGTACAAAAATCATCCATAAATCAGTTTTTAGCTCACCTGAGCACAAAGTGCTCAAGGTGAGTTATTGTGATCACTCACCGTCCGTCGTCCGTCTGTCTGTACGTCCGTCCGTCCGTCCACACTTTCAAACGACATCTCCTCTGAAACCATTTGGCCAATTTTGATGAAATTTTGCCAGGGTGTACATGGCATTGGGGGATTTAGTAATTGTTCAAATTATGGCCCTGGGGTCAAAATTGGCCCCGCCCCGGGGGTCACCGTTTTACATAGACTTATATAGGGAAAACATATAAAAATCTTCTCCTCTAAAACTACAATGCCTAGAGCTTTGATATTTTGTATGTAGCATCATCCAGACCACGATTGTTCAAATTATGCCCCTGGGGTCAAAATTGGCCCCGCCCCGGGGGTCACCGTTTTACATAGACTTATATAGGGAAAACATATAAAAATCTTCTTCTCTAAAACTACAATGCCTAGAGCTTTGATATTTGGTATGTAGCATTATCTAGTGGTCCCCTACCAAGATTGTTCATATTATGCCCCTGGGGTCAAAATTGGCCCCGCCCCGGGGTCACCGTTTTACATAGACTTATATAGGGAAAACATATAAAAATCTTCTTCTCTAAAACTACAATGCCTAGTGCTTTGATATTTGGTATGTAGCATCATCTAGTGGTCACCTACCAAGATTGTTCAAATTATGCCCCTGGGGTCAAAATTGGCCCCGCCCCGGGGGTCACCAGTTTTACATAGACTTATATAGGGAAGACATATAAAATCTTCTTCTCTAAAACTACAATGCCTAGAGCTTTGATATTTGGTACGTAGCATCATCTAGTGGTCCCCTACCAAGATTGTTCAAATTATGCCCCTGGGGTCAAAATTGGCCCCGCCCCGGGGTTCACCAGTTTTACATAGACTTTTATAGGGAAGACATATAAAAATCTTCTTCTCTAAAACTACAATGCCTAGAGCTTTGATATTTGGTATGTAGCATCTTCTAGTGGTCCCCTACCAAGATTGTTCAAATTATGCCCCTGGGGTCAAAATTGACCCTGCCCCTGGGGTCACCAGTTTCTATATTCTACGCTCTACCTTTGTTAGTCTAAATTGTGCAGGACTTCATTTATAATCAGGTGAGCGATATAGGGCCATCATGACCCTCTTGTTCATTTTCATTAGATCTGAGAACATTTGTAAATTATTGTACAGTTTTAATTTGTATTCATTATTTTGTACATGGATTTTACGACATTGTATGTTATTTAACAATCAGTTTTTATGTTTTGTTTATGTTTTTTATTTACATGTCGAAGTATTAGTGTTTCTGTGTGTATGCAAACAGTTTTGAACATTTTTTCAAGTATTTGTTTTTGTGTATCATAGATATTAATTAATATAGGTCTTAAACATCATATGCTATCATATTTATGATTTTAATTTGAAACAAAATAAAAACAATAAATAAAATATGTTGTCTTGTTATGCATGTCCAAAGTGTGACCAAAATTGCCACACAAACACTTGGATTCCCACTACTACTATTAATTTATGTTGTAAGTGCAAAATCAATATTTTGAGAAAACAAGAAAAAAACTGAACAAAATTTACTCTTTACCGGGGTAATTTTAGCAAAACAAGCTGTTTTATCTTCAGTTTGGTCAACAATGAAAATAGGCTCATACGAAGCTCATTATGATGCAAATTTCAAATATGTATCAGCCTTATAAGGTCTTAAGTAGCAATTACAGCCTTCTCATTCCAAGCCAGCGAATTGACACCCTACATTTGAACAGAAAATAGAACAGACTACTGGTAGTGATGTTGATATTGGTGACTGATAAATTCAGCAATTTGCACTCCAAAGTATCATTTTCCATGTATGAAAGAACATTGGTAACATTCATAGCCCCTACACTATTTCTATACCTCTAAGGATATGACAATGGCAAAATTTGCAAATTCACCATTTCAGTATTACTAGTAATTAAATTTATAAAGTCAATAATTTAGATGCCGTGTTCAATGTCTACTGACTCTGTAAGGGGACCACCTTACATTTACATCATCAAAATCAGCAAATAACCTATTGTTTACCATAACAGCATCATGTGCAGAACTACCTCTTCAGAACGGTCCTCTGTAGAGTAACAACCTCTGTAACACCACCTTCAAAAGTTACCTGTACTCATATTTACAATAAATTAAATCTCTGGAGAACAGCAAGCTGTATACAACGGCCACTATTTGTAGCTCCCACATGGTGTTGTTCTACAGAGGCTGTACTGAGTGCGTTATACAACATGTCAATATGATCAGCATTTCTTTCTATCAAACTTGTCTGAGGTTTAGATGCTACAAGTTGACAGTCTTCAAATGACAGGGAAGTATACTTAACGTAAGTAGTAAAAACTAGGAACTATAGTGATTCTCCATCAAATCAGAACAATATGAATGTCACTTACAGTCAGTATGCAGTTTCAACATGATACATTTATGAAATACTTGCCAGTGATTACAACTAACAGACCGGATTTTCAATGTTTTATTCCAGGTTCATTTTGATGCCTGTCACAGAAAATTCACAGGACGACACTTAAGAGATTACCAGTCCGACATGATTGCTGTCTCTATCACATTTAACTGTATCATTGATAAAGACAAATTGAAAACGAAAAACAAATGTTTTGTAAAATTTATATTTTTTCAATCGTTACAGTTACCAGTGGTCTCCAAGCTAATGTTCACTGTATATAGTGCTGTATTTGTTCAACTAGAATCTAGCTAAAAGCACAAAGAAGCATTATATCCAGCGAGGATGTCCTGAGGTCTCATGCATGCATGTCTTACTGTAACTCCCGAAGGAACGCCTATCTACGCAACTGCCAGTGTAGCCCTACCCACATGGATATAGGAGTAATTACGTGTCTGTATACTGTTTTGTTTAATGAGTGAATCTAAGATTTAAGACAAATTTCATCACACATTGACTCTCTGGCAGTCTTAAAAAACACTGAAAATCCACCTGTTCCAAAATGCATATCAGTGACTTCCAAGTGCATTTAGATTTAGACTTATACTAAACTTTTAAAAAATCCACTTTGAAGTTTTGCCTGTACAGCGCTTTAAAGAACATAATGCACTTGGTTACAAGTGTGCGTTAATTAATTGAAATCAAGACTTATTAGTGCATATGTTAAACACTTGCTATATAAGGCGCTATATAAATATTCGCAATTATAAAATTATTATTAATTATATATTAGCATGCATATAATTCCATTATGCGAGGTCAAGACACATAAATGACATTCAGAATATTGTTACGACCGTCTAAACTCTCTGGACCTCTTTGCAATCATGAACACCAGTTGAAGCCCTTGACTATTATAGGTAAACCGTGCTTTTACAAATATTGCATTGTTACAGGTGTTAAAGAAGGTATAAAAATACAAATTTGCTCATTTATTACACAAGTAACATTTGCCCAGAGGCACAATTCATGATGTAATTGAACATAGATATGATATATATTGATCATAGATATGATATATTCAGTAATATCTGTCTTATTTTTTCATCTTTTTACACATAACTTTGAAATAAAGGTAAAATAATATAAAGTACAGCTTTTATTAAAATCTCATTGTAATTAATGAATTGTATGATTTATTACACAAGAAAGTACATTAACGTTATTGTCATATGCATTATAGGAAGTCTGTACCTAGAGATTAAGCAGTTGTTTATGTGTCTACAATATTGTGATCTTTAAATGTCTACAAAGGGAAGTAACACTTCCAATTGGGATTTATCGTCCCAGCTTTTTTAAAAAACTGAGTACTCTCCTTGATTTTCACGGAAGTCACTCTTACCGACTTCAAAAAGTCTAACACAGTTGCTTCCCCTGTTTTGAGAAGGGAAGTAATTATGTACTGACTAAGAATAAGTCGTACAGAGTAGCTTCCCCTGATTTCAGGGGAGGTCACTCTTACCAACTTAAAATAAGTTGAATACTGTGGCTTCCCCTAATTTGCCAAGGGAAGTAATCAGCATTACAGAGTTCTGTCCCCTGAAAATCAGGGGAAGTTACTCTTACTGACTTAAAATAGTCAAACACAGTTGCTTCCCCTGATTTTCAGGGGAAGTCACTCTTACCGACTTAAAATAAGTAAAACACAGTTGCTTCCCCTGATTTGCCAAGGGAAGTAACTCTGCACTGACTTAAAATAAGTCGAACACAGTAGCTTCCCCTGATTTTCAGGGGAAGTCACTCTTACCGACTTAAAATAAGTCAAACACAGTTGCTTCCCCTGATTTGTCAAGGGAAGTAACTCTGCACTGACTTAAAATAAGTCGAACACAGTAGTTTCCCCTGATTTTCAGGGGAAGTCACTCTTACCAACTTAATATAAGACAAACCCAGTTGCTTCCCCTGATTTGCCAAGGGAAGTAACTCTGCACTGACTTAAAATAAGTCGAACACAGTAGTTTCCCCTGATTTTCAGGGGAAGTCACTATTACCGACTTAAAATAAGTCAAACACAGTTGCTTCCCCTGATTTGCCAAGGGAAGTAACTCTGCACTGACTTAAAATATGTCGAACACAGTAGCTTCCCCTGATTTTCAGGGGAAGTCACTCTTATCGACTTAAAATAAGTCAAACACAGTTGCTTCCCCTGATTTGCCAAGGGAAGTAACTCTGCGCTGACTTGAAATAAGTCGAACACAGTAGTTTCCCCTGATTTTCAGGGGAAGTCACTCTTACCGACTTAAAATAAGTCAAACACAGTTGCTTCCCCTGATTTGCCAAGGGAAGTAACTCTGCACTGACTTAAAACTAGTCGAACACAGTTGCTTCCCCTGGTTTGCAAAGGGAAGTAACTCTGCACTTCCTTTTAATAAGTCGAACACAGTTGCTTTCCCTGATTTGTCATGGGAAGTAACTCTGTACTGACTTAAAATTAGTAGAACACAGTTGCTTCCCTGGCTTACGAAGGGAAGTAGTTCTGCACTGACTTAAAATGAGATGAAACATGAAAACACAGCAGCAGCAACGACAATTTCACCCAAAAATGACCAGTCCCCATTCAGGACCAGACGAGCTAGACAACTCAATATAAAAATGTGACTTATAAATCTGAACTGCCCGTACTGTACTTAATACATAGACTTCGCAGTACGAATTCATAGGCGAAAATCGGTATGCAGTACCCATATACAAAAGGTACAATTCAGTACACGCCAATTCGAACAAGGATGCTATATCCACAAGCAATGACAATGCAACGCCTATGTACATCATATACACTTTATATCATACAGTTTCCACATGCCCAATCATATGCACAGAACCCGCAGGTACGATCAACTATGAAGTCACAGCCTAAATCCTAACATGCGTACCCACAAGTGCAAACTCGAATACAAGCAATCATACAGTATCTAAAACCCCATAATCAACTACATGTATTAAAAATCCAATTTCAGACATGCAGCAAATGCGACAACTGCAAGTTTGTACAGGCGTTTCCTGGCGTAAGGTCACAAAATGTTAGTAGCACTGCGGTATAACGTACACCAGATATTGCTTGTAAAGTAAGTAATGTAATACATTTTGGGGACATAAAATTGAGACCAGGGTGAGTTTAGAGTCGACATTTTCCAAACTACTGACTACTTATTAATGCATAGCCTAATTGAGTTTTATCTTCTTCGGGAATTTTTTGTGCCTCTATAGCACACCAAAGTATATCAGATAATCATAGGAAGGTTCAAATGTTCCAGTATTATGCCGTTACTCACTCGCAAACATTGACAACAGTACTGTACACGCTTCTGGAATGGCTGTATAAACGAAATGTAGATTTTTTGAACTGGTCATTTTATTTATGATGAACACAAAAGTCCTGTGACCAAATCCCAGAAAAAAGTGATCGAAAAACAAATAAGATACAGACCAAAACAGCCACAAGTATGTGTACAGAGTATTGCACATTAGCTCGACATTAGTGTACGGAGTATTGCTCATTAAAGTGAGTAAATAAAGTATGTAAATTGACAGTTTAATCGTTTCATGTAGCCCATACAATCCAATTTTAATAGGTACAGATCTACACAATTTAAGTTATTTTTACCAAATAACACTGATTATACTTTGCATTTATTCAATTTGTGTGACAAATTATCCTTGCACTTACAAGCAATACTCTGTACACTATACAGCAATACTCTGTACACCAGTAAGCAACTATATATCAATGAGTACGGGACCAAAAATCTGTCTTCAGGGGGAGGGCTTCAACTTGGTCGAAAAATTTTAAACTGGCAAATTGAATAGGTGCGATTTCCTGCTATATAACCATCATTGTGTATGCAATACAAATCATGAATAATCTCACAGTTATTGACAGTGTTTCAACGTACGAAGTTCAAAAATTTGAGTCAACATTTCTGTATTTTGGTTATTAGTAATAAATTGCAAATTTTATAAATTAAAAAAAAATCACCATCATCTAAACCACATACTTTTATATTATATGATATATATATATATAGCTATTATAGAAGAAATTATATCACAGCATTCAGAGTTTCTAAATCTCATTACTTTCAGTATTGACAGAAAAAGGGGGTTGTCAATAATTTGTGTACATATATTTTTTAATATAATTTCTTATGCCTGTGGCTACTGTAAATGTTTCAGGGAATTTCATTAGTCGAATGTTTCTCCTTTTGCCAATCAGATGGTGTGGTTTATCACCTGCAATCAGTGAAGCACGTAGTTTAACTAGACTAGAATCCTGTCAATTAAGTTTATGATTGGGGGCTACATCACACTGACCCACATTGTTTATTGTGGGGCAAGTAAACAAGAAATGTGCATGTAGTGGATAAGTTAGAAATTTTAGGGGGCTCATTTTTTTATAAAATCATATCTGGCCAGCCAGCTGGGGGGGGGCTCGAGCCCCCTAGCCCCCCCCCCCTAAATACGCCCCTGTAAATACGCCAATGTTTACAGTACTGGCTACTGTATAGGTCTTATTAGTTATTATGCTTAAAATGCACTATCAATACGTTTAAAAAATATTTTAATACCAAGGGTTTGTTTTAATACCCATGTCTAAATAACGATCTTTTCAATTAATATGTGACGAAGGCGCATATCCGTAGTCCGGTTATAACGGACTTTATCTATTTTCCTTCAACCAATCAGATTTATTGTTACAAACAACGTTCGGCAGTTGGTTACCAACAACAAATTTTTCGAACAGAGAAGAAGTGTGTTTACACATTTTGTATTTGTGGAGTTAATAGACACATTTCAAACATGGTGAGCAAAAATAATGGAGCATGAAGTTTGTTATTATGACATATTTGTATTGGACGAGGTTGCATGCGTCTCAAAGTTACAGTTCTCGATTAATTTATCGAACTTAAAATATAAAGAAGTGGGTGGGGTAAAATATTTGTTCAAATCTGCATGACATATATTTTGGCTATGAAAAGCTCGACAGTTGCTTGCTTGGAAACGGTTTAATCCAATATCAATTCATTGTTTGCCACCAAAGTAGAGCGATTGTCAATATTGGGTTGTTTTACAGCTGAAGAAAATGCTGTTTAAAAATAAAAAAGTGTCTGTTTATCACAATATACGAGGATTATATTCACTGATATCCTGTGGTTGGCTCTCCATGGAGGGGTTTTGTATTCGTCCTGGAACTCTCGTCTATGTAGCCGTATACTTGATAAAATTCTAAAGACCGTACCCCTAGACCCCCGTAATTTGACCGTAATACAGGGAATTTACTCGATACATGGTCTAAAGACTGTACGCCTAGACCCCCTTAATTTGACTGTAATACCGGGAATTAACTTTATACAATTAAAATGAGTCTTACTACTGACTCATGCCTATTTCACGCTTGCAGCCCATTAATCCCAATGCTTGCGCACAAGTCCGCACTGTCCACCGGCCCAATGAGATGAGAACTTCTTCCAGATCTACTAAAACCAGTGAGGACTTCAATACCCGGGTTATGTACCATTTCGTCACGGGTTATATTCAATATTATCATTGATTTACTATATTGTCACAGATTATTATGGCAATTATTACAACAAACAATAGAAATGTCACGGCGACGTTAGTGCCATTGCAACATAGAAATCAACGACGACGAGGTGAACCAGGAAATACACGAAATTTAATCCCCCATGAAATTAATGATTTTACAGTACTTCCCAATTGCAACTTGCTTCATTTAGTAGCCTAATGTTACATTGTATAATTGTTGATTTCAGGCTGACGATCGTTATTGCTTCATTACTGAATGGTATGATGAATGTGCCGCTCTTGTAAGGCGTTATCAGCTCATGTTCTATGTTAGAGATAATTCAGTTGAAATGGTAAGTATGTAACTTCCTTATTAGTTAAATTTAATAGAGCTTGGAAGTAAATTGACAGATGTTTTTAAAGCTGTTTTATGGTAATAAAAATAAAACCACCAAATACAAATTTGCTACAATATTCAATAGATTATCATTAAAGTGAATTGGTTTACAGATATATGTTTAATTTTGTTTAATGGCATGTGACTGATGTGTTTGTTGTTTGTTAAAATGTGGTATAGCAGAAATTTTGTTTCACTGAGTTATAAAAGAGCAAAGCAGTGAAGTTTCTTTGGATCCCACTCTGTAGTTTTCTATATTTATGTAGAGTAGACAGTTTACTGTCACAGTTATAATGCGGTCACCCGTTTTACCGGAATCCACGTAAATTACCGGAATAGACCGGAATCCAGATAAATTACCGGAATAGGCCTATATTTCGTTAATAAACAGTAGTTTTGCATAGTTTTTGGTTTAAATCAATCTTATTTAACATAAGCAACATATATGCAAAACTAAAATAAAATATGTTCACGAAAAAAATTTTTATTCGAGATTCAAAATTTGTTCATTTTACGATGTCATTACCATATTGGATCAGAATTAGCGTGTCCGGAATAGACTCGTTTCTCGTTATTTAATGGCAATTGTGTTTAATTTCTTCTATAATTCATTAATATATACTATTATAATATTGTTTCCAAAAGGAAATTAAAATATTGTGTTGAATAATGATTTTATACGAGTTTTAAAATCGCTCATTTCCCGCATTGACCGCGCATATTGAATGAGAATTAAAATAACCGGAATAGGTTTGTATCAAGTTTTTTATTGGTAATTGAGTTTAGTTTCTGATATAATTCAATAAAATATACTATTATTTTATTGTTTCCAAAAAGAAATTAAAATTATTTGGTGAATAATGATTTTATACAAGTTTTAAAATCGCTCATTTCCCGCATCGACCTTGCGTATTGAATGAGAACTAACATTACCGGAATAGGTTTGTATCAAGTCATTAATTGTTAATTGAGTTTAGTTTCTGATATAATTCAATAATATATACTATAATTATATAGTTTCCAAAAGGAAATTAAAATATTATGGTAAATAATGATTTTATACAAGTTTTAAAATCGCTAATTTTCCCGCATTGACGTTACCGAAATAGGCTCGTATATCTCGCTATAAAATGGTAGTTTTGCTTAGTTTCTGCAATAATTCGTTCATATATACTATTAATAAGTTATTTCCAAAAGGAAATCAAACTTTTTTAGTAAAACAAGATTTTGTGCAATTTTTCAAAATCTTTGAACGCGCGTATTGAATGAGAATTAACGTTACCGGAATAGACCCGAATCTCGTTTTTTACGGTAATTTTGTTTAGTTTCTGCTATAATTCCATCATATATGCGATAAATAACTTATTTCCAAATGGAAATTTAAAATATTTCTTAAAACACAGATTTTGTGTTTGTTATTTACTCTAAAGAGTTGCATTCTCGTTCTACCAGCGTGTTTTTCATCCGTAATACAGAGACTTGACTATACACTGATTCATTAGAATGAAGAGTAGGGGCTATAACTAACTAGATTTCTTGACATCTAGCATACTGGTAAGTGACCTGTTTATTGGATATTCTGTATGACATCGTGTGTGTAGATTGTATACTTGTAGCCTCAGGCATGACTAATCATTGTGCAACAGTTGGATAAAATTAAACCTAATGATCGTTTTTGAACCGCAAAAATCAATTAATGAATAAAATTACTGACATATATCAAGGATTCTGAATATTATCATAGAAGAACAGAATAGAATAGAACAGGCCACTGTTACCTACGTATGTATTTTATATCACTTGGTAAATGCATTCACAGACCCTGTCGGCTGAATCCTTTATCAGGGAGTCCTTGTGTTAATCACAAATGACACAAATGATATAGCTGTAATGAACATGTATTGCGAAGACACGGAACAATTACCTTCAAATAGTAATCCATTATGATACAATATGATTTATAATCTGTTTATGAACTGTCAGGAGTTATTCCACTAACAAAGATTAAATATACATGTACGTCTAAAGTATCACGAGGTCTATAAAATGAGCGATGCCGCAATATGTTTCTATTTTCATGTGTCAAAGTTCAGCTGCGTTACCTTTGATGTATATTTTTCACACAGGTAACTGTTTCACTGATAAAAATACTTTTTTGGAAACATTAATTTTTTGTACAAGGTCTATATGCAGTGGAATCGACGAGCCGGTCACTAGTGTGCATTTTATTTTCCCTAATGTACAATACAGTATAATTATTACTCATCTAGTATGTAATGCTGTGGTTAAAAAAACCCATTAAATTGTATACATACGAGTGTCTCGCAATAATAACTGAGCTACGGAGTCATGTAGAAAATATAAAATTTAGGAAGTTTTTTTTTAAATTTTACTCTTTATATCAAATGGCAATGATACAGTTACCTGTGGTTTTCTCACACAGTTTCCTTTAATCCACCGACGTAAGTCGGCAACGTCTGATATTTAGCCGACAACATTCTGTGATGTACCCAGCGTCGGCGACATCTAAAGTTACAAAGTGATGCCGCGCGTCTCTTACATCGGAAATCACAGTAAGGGCAAGGTGTTCACGATCACGCATTTTAACAATATAAATAGTTCACCATTTCGCTAGTACATTCCGTAGATGTATACAAATAAAGATCGAGGTTGGTTATTGTTGCATAAAAAAGTTTTCGACAAGTAGACACCAAGAAATTAAACAAACATGGCCTAATGGTTGTTCCTGTACTGCAAGATATTCTCCCAACACACATGATTGACGGTCGACCACACCATCATTGTGACACCCGAGAAAATTTTGGAACCGCCGTGAAACACTTTGAAGTGCATATTTAGTAACAGGGACTGCTGTGGCACGTGCGTACTGTAGAAGTTTGTCCAGTGTTACGATATCAGTGTTGAAATATTAGTGACCTATTCAATGTTGGATTTAAATGCCGTATGATGTTCGTATTTCAAGGTTATTGAAATCGCGGGGTGCAATACTTTTTTGATCCACCGGAGGCATATTTTCATTCGCTTCTAAATTCTTTTAGTCACCCGTTCAAAGCAGAAAACGAACGATTTTAAAACTCGTATTATATCACTTTTACACAACATATTAAATTTTCCTTTTGAATATGATTTACTTATGGTATATATGATTGATTTAGACCAAAAACAATACATTTCTGTTGTTTATTAACGAAATATTGGCCTATTCCGGTTATAGAAAGTGGATTCTGGTTATGTTCACTCTCATTCAAATCGCGCGTTCAAAGCAGAAAACGACCGATTTTAAAACTCGTATTATATCACTTTTACACAACATATTAAATTTTTCTTTTGAATATGATTTACTTATGGTATATATGATTGATTGAAACCAAAAATAATACAATTCTACTGTTTATTAACGAAATATAGGCCTATTCCGGTTATAGAAAGTGGATTCCGGTTACGTTAATTCTATGTCAATACGCGCGGTCAGAGCGAGAAATGCCCGTTTTTAAAACTCATGTAAAATCAGTTTTCATTTAAATATTTTAATTTCTTTTTAAGAAACAACTTATTTTTTCGTATCCATGATTGAATTATACTAGAAACTTAACAAAATTATGTTTTATTAACGAGATACATGTCTATTTCGGTCAAGTAAATTCTGCATAGATAGCGTAATGACGAACGGACGCCGGCCAATTTTAAAATTTCAATAACTTTTTTTTTTCATAACATATTTTATTTTAGTTTTGCATATACGTTGCTTATGTTAAATAAGATTGATTTAAACCAAAAACTATGCAAAACTACTGTTTATTAACGAAATATAGGCCTATTCCGGTAATTTATCTGGATTCCGGTCTATTCCGGTAATTTACGTGGATTCCGGTAAAACGGGTGACCCGTTATAATGTACAGAATTTTTTCTCCAATTCTGTAAACAGTTATAATATCATTGTGAAAATACCAGTTTGATTATTCACAAGTGTATTATTAAATCCTATTATCCATAATTTACCTTTTCCTTTTTAGTTTGATATGAAAAATCGTCGAATTTTTCTAAAAAGAACAAAATGTGATGGCTTGAGATTAGACAGTTTGTATGTAGGAGCTACCGTAGACTTATTCTCTAGACAACTCACATTTATTGATTATGGTGATGACTTTACAAAGTCTCGTCTTTGTCAACAAAAAGAAAGGTTTGACCTAGTTTTGTTTAATGTTTTAGTTTTTAATTTTATGTATATTTGTAATTTTGTATAGACTACAATGCCTGGGCACAGTGCAAAACTATTGTTACTAGATCAATTTAATAGAGGCTCAGGCATGCACCATAGTTTTGCAGTTGGCCGTCAATATGCAGAGGCTGTATGAGTAAAGGTACATGCTAACATACTAATTTAACATGAATACAAATTCCATTGCGTTTAAAAAGGTTTCAATTTTATGATTTAATTTTATATTCATACATGACATTGTACCTAAATTGTATCTTATGTGTGCATCATACAATAACTATTGAATAACATATGGTTATCATTTCAAGAATATCTTAAATTTCCTCTGCGGTGAGTACCTCAGTGTGCCTCTGAATGATAACTGGTCTGAATTTTAATATGAAAATGATCGAGTATTAAGTATGTCTGCTATAGGCTTTTATTACTTCATTACATCATTTTCTTGTCAAATTTACGTGATTTCATGATCATGTCTTAAACCACTAAAGGTTCATAATTATCAATAATATCTATTGTTGGAAATTGTGTGCTCTAAAATGAAACAACAGTAAACCTTATTTGTTTTCTCTGCCCAATTTTTGAACAGGGAGCTTTGCTTCCTGGTCAGTGTAAGCGTTAAAAATATACTGGATATGATTGCAAGCTAAAAATAGGTCCAATTGCGCATTCCGCGGGATGACTTCGGACTTTATCGCCTAATCTTTAGCTGAGACAGTGTTTATAATGTTGCATTATGACTTATCACTTTATTGCAGGAAGCTTGGTAAATATATCGAGACAGCGACTGTATTATGTTACGTAAGCTAGGTTACCATCCGGTCAGTGATTAACTAGATGCTGGAACATACATATGGCGTTGGGGTGGCATATGCCCTCATATGCTTTGTGACTGGAGAAATATTTTTCTGACGACAGAAACAATCCCTGTTCTTCCAGTGCCATTGGCGCTTTGATTAATGAAGGCAAAGTGTTATATTTAATGATCTGTTTTATCTTAATTTGAGTACCGATTTTTGTGTAGTTCATTGAAACATCAATTTTGATTATTTTCTTTATCATGTTTTGTGACTAATGTTTCATTTTGATATTTCAGAACTCTCGGAATAATCAAACCTGATGCCGTCGGTAAAGTTGGTCAGATTTTGGATGCTATCTGCCAATCAGGATTTAAAATTACAAAACTAAAGATGTGTCGTCTATCACGCAATGAAGCCTTTGAATTTTACCAAGAACACCAAGGAAAGACATTCTTCGAGTATGTATAAAAATGTCTGATTATATAACACTTCAGTTTAGCTGCTTTCAGGATTCTATTTCCACTGTCTGTATTGCATAAAGATATTGTCCACTACTAGGCATAACCTATAATAATATGCTGTAAAAATATTGTTCACCATGCCTGTAGTGTTAAATACATATTTTAATTAAAAGGTTTGGATGTGACATTAACCAATTCATGTTTGGAGATGCACTAGTTTTAATGTACTGATATATGTTTAACGTCTAATGTCTCTGCACAGCCACTTTTTATGCCCCAATCTTTTATGTTGTATTGTATTCTCTATTTTCAGTAAATTGATCACATTTATGACGAGTGGTCCAGTTGTTGCATTTGAATTAATGGGAGTAGATGCTGTAAACAAATGGAGGGAAGTGATTGGACCAACTGATAGTTGTGAAGCAAGGAAGAGTGCACCAGTCACACTGAGAGCTAGATTTGGCAAGGACAACACTGAGAATGCTTGTCATGGTTCAGACAGTTTGGCATCGGCAGCTAGAGAAATTGAATTCTTTTTCCCAACCGTCGGAGCTGTACGACAGAATACTGCTAAATTATCTGAATGCACTTGTTGCGTGATTAAACCACATGCCGTACAAGCAGGTAACTTACATTATAGATCTGTAATTAATTAGTTTTGATGTCCCAGCATCCACGGGTAACTGTATCGTTGAAAAAAAACGAAAACAATTTTTTTGTTGAAATTTTTTATTTTTCTATACAGTAACCTGTGCCAGCATCTACTGGTGCTGGAGACATATTCTCATTCCTTTAACAGCTGATTATTGCACACATCAGTTAGAACTTAGAAGCCGTTTGTTTTTACAAAGATTTATTTGCCAATGTACCACCATTATCCCCATGTATTTTTCGCGGTCATGTATTACATGCAGAAAAAATTAAGAGTAGGAAATAAATTGAGGCAAAACCAGTAAAAATTATGAAATCTAACTTTTTATCTCAGGTAATGGAGGAAAAATCATCAGTGCTATCATGGAGGCAGGTTTTGAAGTATCAGCCATTCAGATGTTCCATATGGAGAAAGCCAATGCGGAGGAATTCTATGAGGTTTACAAAGGTGTTGTACAAGAATATAACTCTATGGTGTTAGAGTTAACCTCAGGACCATGTATAGTGTTAGAAGTTAGAGCACAAAATGCTCCAGTAACCTTCAGAGAGATGACTGGTCCAGCTGATCCCGTAAGTACTCGGGTGTATACTTTCTTTTCCTGTAAATTCATATTGTCAAAAGGGATTATTATTTGGTATGTTAGAATTGTGAATTTGATAAATTTGCAATGTTTTATGCTTGTTAACTTAAACTATGGACAAAATACAGAAAGTTGTTATTTAATGAGACATTGTACTTGGAATTCAGGTGCGCTACACTAGCTCTATTCCTGGCTCTTTATCATGCCAAGCACGATTGTCACAAGACTACCACTGGGTTACCAACCTCTGAATGACCAAGTGCCTGGCTGAGATTAGAACCAGATATCTCTCAATTCATAGTTATCCACTAGACTGGTGAGCCACCTGAGTTAACTTGTGTTATTTAAATTAACTAAGGGAGTTAACTCTGAATTTGTTGATATTTCATTCTTACAGGAAATTGCTCGACATCTACGACCTAGAACAATCCGAGCATTATATGGTGGAGATAAGGTTAAGAACGCTGTACATTGTACTGATCTACCTGAAGATGGTCTTCTAGAAGTAAGAACACACTATCATGTTTACTTGTTTTAAAACCAATGTTTATTAGGTCTCCAGGGTTCGCACAGGCCTTAAAAAGTCCTTGAATTTTATTTCAACCTGGAAAAACTTGAATTAAATGCTGCCTTGAAAAATGTCCGGCAAATACACTGTATGCCGGAAAATACACTGTTTACCGGAAATTTTACCTTAAAGTTGTAAATGTTTGGGAAAACGTCCTGAAATTACAGATTAAACCTTAAATCAACTTTGAAAAGTCTTTGAATTTAGGTGTCTCAAGATGTGATGGAGACTTATTAACTTTGTTCTGGACAGCTGTCTGAATAACTGTCAAAACTCTGCTGATTCTCCTAACCCTTTGCTGAATTTCAATGAAACTTCACCATTTAGTCATTTACTTAATGCTGCGACTCCTTTTTCTTCATACAAATAATTTGCAATTATGCAAAGTACAAATGCTTGAGGCGACTCCACTTTTGCAACAATACCTAAAACGTGTAAATCTCATTTTGAAAGGTGAATATAAAATTGAGAATTTTGTTTCAAACTTTTATGCATACATGTTGAAGTGAAGTTTCACATTTGTTCTGACCATTTTTCAGGTTGAATACTTCTTCAAAGTTTTGGACCGATGAGCGATATAGCCGAGATGTCATTTCTACATTTTTTTGTCATCAACCAACAGAATCTGAAGAACTTGAAAGAAAAAAACTGCCTTTATGGAGTGTATCAGACTTGTACATGATATATCTCTGTAAAACTCTTACTATGGTTTCAATAGTTCAGTGAAAATGTGAAATTTACTTGTGTGTAGTAAAAAATTGTAAAAACTATTTTTTTTGAAAAGTGTTGTTATTATATGCTTAATTTGTAAGTAAACTTAGCATTTTAAGTCAAAGTAAGGTTATGGTTTGAAAACACCATATTTGTTTTTGTTATAAATAAAACATATCCTGTCTATGTGGAATTTCAGCAGTGAGCTAATAATTTTAAAAGCTGATCCAGAGATTAAGTGTAAATATTTTAAAATAAAAGTCTGCTTAAAAGCGTTCAAGGTCTTGTTTTACACAGTTGTTTAAGAGTGAAATAGATCTTACTTAGATGTAAATAAAATAAATAATAAATACTTAATGATAGAAATGTTATATGTGTTTATAATTGAGACTGCAAGCTTTGAGTGAGAGTTGTATAACAAAGAAATCAAAACTAGAATAAATGAGGTGACTTACATGTATGTTTTTGTGAAGTCATTATTATTAGTTTGTATCCAGTACTCATTTTCCTTAAGGCCAAAGGTTTTGTATTTTGAGGATTACATGGATTTATGTAAACAAACTTGTAAACCTAAATATAAAAAACCCTTGGCCTTAAATTCATGATATAAACACAACTTCTGTGATATGTATATATGCATTTTAACTGTTTTGTTTTTGTATGGCTATTATTTTTTCACAAAACATTTCCCCCAGGCATGTGTTATAAGGGAATATTTTGGTAAAGAGAAAAAAGTATGAAAGCAAAATATTATTTTTTTTGACTAAGAACATATATGTAATTTGTTTTCCATATTTCTAAAAGTATAATTATATTGCTGCTTAAAACCTGAATTACTTAAATACTTCATATAAACTATTAAATCTCATTGTATACTCTTATGTATAAATTAAACTATTTTACATGTATGAACTTAAATGTTCATAACATTATTAAAATTGTCATCAACTTTATTGTTTGTTTACTTACTTTGTGACCCCTTTTGTTGCAGACTTTAACCTTTGGCACAGTGTGTCAAGAACTTATTGCATTTTGCAGCTAACAGTTGTGAATTCAGGATCAGTTCATCCTTAATTTAGACCAAAAACATGTTGAATTAAAATAGGTTGGTTAATAATATATATTTGATTATAATGTTCTTGCCAATGATGTGCAGGACTTGCAAAACTTCCACTAAAATTAACAGCAAAATTAATTTGTTTTGGCCTTATAATGCATGTTTGTTGAAAAAAATAATTCGTTTTCACAAACTTCAGACATGAACAACTCCTCAATCTATGGCCTTTATGCACCAAAAGTAGACTGAAGTCCCAAGAGGACCGAAATGACCGTGCAAAGTTCCTATTTTTACGTGGTTTCGATTAGAGAACAAAGTTCGACAACGCCGTCCAGAAGGTGGAGCATCGTCATCATAGCAGTTAATTCCCTTCGTAATAAATAAGAAACACTTGCTTTTAACATTTACTGTTTCAGTGATGATGCCTTACAAAGAGCACTATCTATACGTATTAATGAATATACTAAAATGAATTAGAACTGTATAATAGTGTGTTAATGAAAATCAAGTTAGAAACAACTTTTTGATACTGCTCTGCAATGAATTGTTTTGTATCGTTCTCTGGATACGTATGTGAGAACAAAGGTCTCGCGCAATTTGGTTCATCTTAACACTACAACATGTCGTGATAGACACAGTCATAAGCTCATTGGATTGACCAATAAATGACAGAGGTTTGGGCTTGGACGGTGGTTTTATAGAACAACTGCCCTCTTACTGTAATTACATTTGTCTTTTATGCAGAATATATTTTCGACAGACTGAGACACACATGGAATTGAAGAAACACAACATACATTTACAACATATGACACTTGAATTGGGATAATAAAAATACAAAAAATGAAATAAAATGAACTCAGAAATAGCATAGAATGAATTCGATAAATTTAGCACTAAGAGTATATAGTCACAGTGTATTAATATTAATGAGTATCTGTCCAACTTCCGCTTATCGAAATATGGTAAACATATAATCTTCCAATAAGTCATACAGTGATCGGAAATCGCATATACTTTTTCTCACAAAAAGTCGTACAATTTGAATTGTATACTGTTAGTCGTCCACAGTGATAAGGTGTTTGTGCTGGGACGCTGGTCTGTCCGAAGAAAATCTGATTTAGTCTTTAGCTTTCACATTGATCTCAGATACATTTACATCCGTCACTCTGTTGTCTGCTTCGGCTTTCCTAAACCTAGCCAAGAGTATGATACCCAACTCCAACACTTCCAGGATGGATAGTACGGAAAACCCCGCCCACAACCCGAGCTGACCGCCCACATCACTCAATAGGTTAACAACCTGAAAAAAACACCCAGTAAGAATAACTCAGAAAAACGTACCATTAGGTTTGTTTTAAGTTAAACTATTTAAGTTAAATCACGTGAATAATACTGAATTAACTAAGATCGCTTATCCATTATTTGCTAGCACAATAATAATTCTCTGTACTGAGAAATTCTTTGAATCTATATTCAAAGAACTAGTAGAAACATAGAATGTTAGGTAACAAGCTTGGCGTGTAAAATGAATAAAAGTTACTTCATACTAGTTAGTTTGAGATTTCTTTTCTTCAGAGTTCATGCACTTAACTGAAGTAATCATTTCCTCGTAAAAAGTCTTTATCAATATTAGTACATGTATTCACACGGTTAATCCTACTATTTAGAGTTTGACTAGCACACAAATAGCAGCAGCAGCAGCAGCAGCAGCAACGGTATCAGCAGAAATAATAACAACATCATCATCAGCAGCATCAAAAACAACAACAACATCAACCTCAGCAATAACAACATGTACAGTGACAGCAGCAACAACAATAACAACAGCAACAGCATTTATTTATTTATACCGAGTAGGAGTATTCCTCTTTGATTTGCTCGTAGGTCAATGTTGATAGATACACACGAACCAATGCCAGGTTTTCCCTGTAAAAGATATAAGAGGGAGTTGAGGGTTATTCATTTACTATCCGGACGATACATATTGCTGAAAACTTAATACAGTATACGAATAACCATTTAAAACTCCCTTTACAAATGGCATTCCTTTATTCAAATATGAAATTACCACTAGGAATAAGCTTGAGTTTACTCCTATTAAAATGGAGTCACTCCAATTTTCGTTGATAAATTCTGGTTTCCAAGTTCACCTACCTTTGCGCCAACTTAAATTACATTTGATTCATTTTATGATCTTCTGTCCCATATTGATAACCACTAGAATTAATACCTACCTTGTTTATGCTTCTAAATCTCCTTTAAATCACATTTAAGTGCATCTTGTTTCGCTTTATCACTCCTACTTTGGATTTAACTACCGTATCTTTGTAGGTATGACTATAGTCTAGTCTGGTACGTTTCTAAGATTACGTACCAAAACACATTGGATAGTTACAAGAAGACGCGGATGAAACAAGCACAAAATTGAAGTAGCGATAGTTCGACCTTAGTTTAACTTCAGTTTAACTACTGACTGTTTGCACGGTCTCTAGTTGAACCATGAACTATGGTAATGGTTGTTAGCGCTAAAACCAAGCTACGAAACATCTGAACTCCAAACTATTGTATAACAGCTTATACACAAAAATGTACTTGAATTGTTTATAATTGAATTCTTAAATGATACAAAAGTGTTTTAATGTAAACGTACTTAACGAAGTGGGCGTCCATTATTTGATCACGTATGGCCTCAGGAAAATAAGTGTTCATGATGCGTTCTAGCACTGGTATGAACATAGCATTTGGCCACGTAAACATCGACACATCTTTCTTAAGTTCTGTACGCCTTGAAAATAAATTACAAACTATGAACTGCATGTAATTGATATAATGCTCTTTCTTGTATCCCACATTTACCTGGTCACTGTAGCCATGTGGTTGGGACTCTAGAGTTGAATTTTTTTATACAAGTTAATTTAATGTCGATTGAGAAGCAATTGTTTTTTATCTTATATTTATCATCCAAGATACCACATTCATGATGTTATTCATCACCAAGTGGCTAGGATATGCACCTCCCGAGTTTTGAGATGCTGAACACCTCAGACTATGATGACGATGTTGAATAGACATGCTCTACAAATTATACAGTTCTTGGTCTTAACCAAAAATCCGTATTCATGTTCTTGCTTCTAATTCAACCTCCAATAATACTCCAACGTTTTGATGTGACAACACTAGAAGGTCGTAAGTACCGAGTACCAAACACTTTTTTGAGCAAACAAGAAAAAACTGTCTGAAAACTAACAAACATACTCTTATAACATACTTACGGAAAAACATTTTGAATCTTGAGTTTGGTTAAAATGGCATCCTAAGCAGATATCATTTTAACTCTGAAAATATAACTAGAAATTGTAAAACATCAGCATACAGAGTTTTATGCAGCAGTCAATTGTCACATGATTCTAACAGGACGGTAAAGGTCAGAATAATAAAGTATTGATAAACAGCTTACTTGCAATGAGGTACGCAGTTACCACATTCGTCCGGGAAGTTCGTTATAAACATCTCGTTCACTACTATAATACATTTAGCGTCTTCTGGTGTATAGCAAGGGCCATAACCATAATCCACACTAAACGTTTCATTCAACCCAACCGAACTGTTGACGGTTCCAAGCATAAAGTAATATTGGTAACAGCCACATATGTTGGCGATGAATTTCTGTATGCATCTCGACCGACAGTCCTTAAAACAAAGAAAAAAAAAATGGGTGGTAATCAAGCATGTTAGCCGAGTGGTTATTACTCACGACGACCAAACCGAAGGTCCCTGGTTTGAATGTAGCACTGGACACTAGAAACTCTTTTTAATGATGAACGGGTTGGTAATCCTGAGGTAGTCTCGTTTATATTGGCGTCGTACATCGGACACGTTTAGGAACCAATTAGTATAATTTGAACGAATTATTAAACCGGGTAGTGATCCGGATTCCTTTATCACACTCCTGTCCCTCCCTAGAAGTTGGAGGTGCTTAACCATTATGGCTGGGGCAACCATAATGCTCACGCACTTACAAAAACAACATATGTATTCAATAATTATGTAGCGAACGTGTTTAACCGTTGTTTTAGATTTGGAAATTCCAACATTACTTAACCGAAGACGTAACATGACATGGGACATATGTTAAAGCTGGTAAATGGGTTTGAAGACTTTAATTGGAAGGAAGAGGAAGAGATAATCTCTGACATTGTTTGTATAGTATACTCACTAGCAGGTTGGCGTCAGCTCTATCTTCACTGCAGCGTTGTGGTGTTTCCTTTCCCGGAACACTGTCGTACACAACCTGGGGTTGAAAGAATGTGTATTACATGAGAGTTGTGCATATGGTTGACCTTTAACTGCCTGCTTGCAGCTATAAGCGTAGCCTGTTGTCCACCCTTAGCACAAAGACCATTGCTGTAAACCAACTTCCTAAAGAGACGCACTTCTGTCAGTGTCTACTACACAAACAACACGACATGTACATACAGTGCCCGCGCTCAATAAGAGATGCTCTACTATAACCACGTCAATCACGACATAGCATCGTATAATATTTCCAAGTTTAGTTAATTTAATCTTTGCGGGTGGTTAGATGTTTCAGCATAGACACCTTGGTTGGAAAACAACTTTGTCGTCTCAAATATTTACATAATTTTGTGGAAATACGCCCAAAATACGCTACCGGTATCATATAGTCGAGGTGCTGTGCAATTTCTGTAAAGCAATATACTTTCAGAGGTAAAATGGTAGAAACTAACGGCTCAGAGAAATGCTGAAGGTGTTGTTATAGAGAGGTTGTTGTTTTACGAGAGCTACAATGGATATATACTATGCAGTATTGACTTTAGCCGACGGTATAGCTTGGCCACATTGACATGAGCTTGACCTATTGATTTCCACAATTTAACAGTCGATATATTGCCTACGTTTACAACACCGATTGTATGTTTGCATAATCGGGGAGTATCACGAAGACGCTCGATATGTAGAACAAACACAAGTCTTAAATGCCGATATTGCACGATTCGCTTGCGGAAATTGATATAATCAAAGCAAGAACCTTGTAATATATTCTTGCATTAAGGTCAGATTCAGGTCAATATGGTCAAGCTATAACTGCCTGTGATCGTCAGGACTGCCCTCTCGTTAAACCAATGTATTTTTCATCTGGTAGAATAGAAACTTGACTATATTTTTGAGGATGTCATGAATGTTGATTAAAAATAGAGGTAACAGTTAATTTATATAATAACAATGGCTTACATGTTTGAGTCCAACATTCGCTTCAAATCCAGTGGGTATGAACACAGTCGAAAGCGAATCAAAAAAATCTCCCATCTCCTCATAAATGTTCGGTAACATAGCTATCCCAGAGGAGGTCGTCACAAATGGCAATGTTTCGTCTTGGTTTATATACAGAAGTAGTTCCAACGCTGAAAGTAATACAAGGCAGTTAAGGTTACCGAGGATATTTGATTTTGATGGTATTCTGTTAGAGTGATAAGTATACAAAAAATGTATATACAAGTCTGTCTGATTCAGTCCTTTCATGTTCCTAGATAAACTGAATTCTTGTTTACCACCCTCCCACTTTTTGTCTCCTTCCGTTCCCTTAAGTGCAAATTGATAAATGAAGTAAGACACCATTTGCTCCAAATTCAAATTCAAAATACTGATTCCAAAACGTCTTATAGATAATCGGTGTTTCATCAAAACAAAACAACCGTTTACACTGTTTAGTAAATATACTAATTTATTTAAGGTCGATTGTGAAACATTTCCAACTTATATTAATCACTATCGACACCTCCTTATGTTATCCATCGCCGCCTACTATGTTGAGCCAGCAAGGATATTTCTGGTACCATTTTTATTACGTCTTTGGTATGACGCGGACTGGGATCGAACCCGGGACCTCACGTACTCGAAGCGAACACTCAACCACTAGGCTATGGAGGAGGCGATAATTGATAAATGAAGCAAAATACCATTTGCTCCAAATCCAACTTACTGATTCCAAACCGTCTTATAGATAATCGCTGTTCATTAAAACAAAACAACCGTTTACACTGTTTCTGTGAAAGGTCCGTTTTTACCTTTTCTTTTGTCGAACCGCTAGTTACAGCGATAAGTTTAACCGCATCGATAGTCTAGAATGGTACTAGCGTCACTGATTCGATCCCAGGTCTCCACAAAAGGTATTTTAAGCATCTTATCTTAAGTGAAAACTTACATATTTTGATTTAGGTTAAACTATTGAGCTGACAATATTAAACATGAAACGAAAAATAGCCAATGTTTTCTATATGATTAATGTAGCTCTTTACAAATGCTTCTAAACAATGTAAATAATAGTTCACATTGGTTTTCCTGTTAAAATGATACACGTAAAGAAAATTTGAAGTTTTAAGATGCTTTATAAATACTGGTACATGACTACACTGATAAACACTTACAGAAGTCTGGGCCAAAACCGGCAGTCTTTCCTTCGGTCAATCTGTTGTCATTATAAGGATCGAAATTATAGCACAGTCCGTACTGGTATGTCCTTATTGGTGTAAACATATCGCTGAATGTAAACAAGTTCATAAATAAATGTCGTGAATTTCAAAAGAAGTAAAATCAAATTATGTAGTGATATTTTAGTACCCTTTTTAAACACTTGTCTGAACTAAATGCTGATTTGAACTCCACACATAATGTACTAGTATGTACTTTATTTATTTATTCAATAGTTTATTATAGTTGTGTCAACAGGGCTAAATTAAAACTCAGGACAACTGTATGCGACAAAATATTTTTGCCACACAAGAGGGAGGGCGGCCTCAATGACATTGCTTTCATATTTAACTCTGTTTGTACTAAAGAAAATCATTCAGAGCAGATTGCATTAACAATATTTTGTCATTTCTTGAGATTTTTTCATCAAATAACTTCTAGTTTGACCAGAAGATATTGGACTGTCCCGAATAATAAATCTGAATTTCCGGATTAGTCAAGTAAACTGATACACCAGTGCTAAAATCGTTTATAATCATGTATGTGGTTGGTTGGTATGCACTCATATTCATGCTATGTATGAGGGCAACACCCCTCCCCTGTGAATCCCGAATACTTAGTACTTCTTTTAAGTTTTCACCGAATCCAGAATACGATTTAACTAAGCATGTTTCCGGGTAATGTTAGTGTGGTCTAACTTGCACATGAATCCCACGTACCATACAAGTGTATACACTCATTTAACTTATTTCAATTAGATAGAACTGGGTATAACTAGAGTACAAATAGTTTATTCCATACGTACGGAGTGCATTTCTGTCCAAGAAAGTTACACATTATGATGAATTCTGACACGTTCTGTGATATCCTCACGAGTTCCGCATCATCAGTGATACTCAACAACATCTTGAACATCTTTGCGGTGGATGACAGGATATCTGATTCTGTAAAAAGAACATTATTTTAAGCCGTAGCAGAAATAGCAACCGTAAAAGCTCGGCCATTTCCGTTTGTCTCCGGTAAATATACACCAATATGAATCATGAAAGCTCGGCCATATCCGTTTGTCTTCGGTAAATATACACCAATGGCAATTGTAAAAGCTCGGCCTATTCCGTTTGTCTCCGGTAAATATACACCAATAGCAATTGTGAAAGCTCGGCCTTTTCCGTTTGTCTCCGGTAAATATACACCAATAGCAATTGTGAAAGCTCGGCCTATTCCGTTTGTCTCCGGTAAATATACACCAATAGCAATTGTGAAAGCTCGGCCTATTCCGTTTGTCTCCGGTAAATATACACCAAATACATCAATAGCAATTGTGAAAGCTCGGCCTTTTCCGTCTGTCTCCGGTATATATACACCAATAGCAATTGTGAAAGCTCGGTCATTTCCGTTTGTCTCAGGAGAATATACATTATTTTGCAAATGCATAAAAACCGAGGTGATGAGAATGCATACAGAATAACATTGGATGTTGACCTGCGATACGTCAAGCTATCGTGGGGGCGCAAGACAGAAAGACGACTGGTGAACAGTGGTGGCATACCTATGCCCACCAATTGGCGACGAGATATAAGTAAGTACATGTACATACAGTAAGAAACACAATGAAATATTAAATATACATGGGTCTTAAATGCGATTTGATCGCAATTCAGCCTATTAATCGGACCGCGACCGCTTATGCCATACGGACATAGTCGATTATGACTAAATTCTCACCGACAGCTCCATGAAGAACAATATATTTTTTAAAAAGACACACCGACCAAGTACTAGTATTAGTTAAAAAGTACAAAGTTAATACACCGTATTAGTATGCCACCGTAGTTTATTGGTTAGCGCGTGCGCCATCTAATCCGGCGACACGGGTTCAATTCCGGGTGGAGGCACTCATATGCCTGTCATATTCAGCAAGCAGCTGACTGGAAAATAAAGACTATGCTTATAAAAATGAAGTACTTACCAGCAGTCTCATTGAGCGTACCAGTAGAGGGATAGTCCCCGTGTGGATCATCTGTCACACCCTGTACAGATTAAGATGTTATAATGATAAGGTCCATAACTGTTGTAAACTGTCTGAGAAACTTTCTTAACTATTTATGACTGTTTATAAACTGTACAAGGTACTGTCTGAGACACTTTAACTTCAGTCTCAGAAAGTCGATTTGATTATTTAAATCGTACGCCATAAACTGATAAGCGAATGAAACATGGTTAAAAACGGCGTTGGCCACGAATAAACACAAATTATTTCGAGTGCGTCTATTAATATTGTGATGCATTTGATACCAAAATAGCCTGTGTGAAAACTTACATCGCTAGCTCCATAACTTGAATTAAATTCGCTCGTATCCACGGAGAATTTTTTAGCCGACCTCTCAATGAAGTCATCAATTGTAGAGCCAGTTCTCAACTTGGAGTATTGTGCCGGGTTTGTATTACATATAGTGATAGTAGGAAATTCTAACTTGTTCGCAGAGTTGATCTCGACGGATGTGCTAACAGGCGAGCTGAAATATAGAAACATTAACACGTAAAGGTGAAGTTATTGGAAGCGGTGGTCTAATGGTAGGGATCGAGAGGGGCCTTATTCACCAACGTTATAGACTTAGACTTAAAATTGATAATATTCATAATCACTGCCACTTCTTAACAATGAGATTTAAACATATGACATTGTTTCTGATTATTGTGTGTTACCCACTGAACATGTATACCTCTTTATATTAAAATTGGTGCATTTATAACAACATGATCTAGCGAATAGAACATTTGGCAATATAAAGTCTAAGTCTGAATTTTAGACTTATAACGTTGGCGAATAAGGCCCCAGGGTTCCTTGTCTGGACCACTGGCTAAGCAAGACCACATGCCCAACGCCATCAAGATGTAAATTGTTACATGTGAAGACAGTGTCTTCTAGGCACCGAAGATCGAGTAGCCATATGACCAGGGGAAATTCAAATGCCAAAGGGTGGATAAGCGGCCAAATAGCTTGAAACAGCCGTCGAAAATTGGTAACGTTTTTAAAAGTTTGTTTATAATATTGCCCCCCCCCCCCCTATTAAAGAGGCCTCACTTTATCTATCACGCGCACAGTACCTCTCAAATCCATTCTCCACATTGCCGGGCGCCCGGCACTGATGGGCGACAATCTTAAAGCAACACATTCTACTGACTGCTGATTCTAAGGTTGTGGATTCGACTCCGCCTCCAGCCGGACAAAAAAGATGATTTCAGGGTTTCCTATAATATATACTGAGCGTCAAAAGTTTCGCAACCAAATTAAATATTCAATATTTTTAAATTGATCACTCGAAATACCTTTTTACTAACACCGTCGATTTGTGTACCCATAGTGTTCATAATGAACCCATTTCCGTTGGCCTCCGTTACGCATGAATGATCACACCATCAAAAATGGTAAAACGCTTTTCAAGCGCGCAAAGTAAGGGCTTTTCATTTTCGTCTTAATTTCCACTTCCAATTTACTTCATACATGTCTGTGATACGAAATACACCAATGGATAGTCAAAATAGTTCGCAATGTACGCTACATTTGATGGCAAAAATTGGCAATTGTGAACATAAACGCTTCACTACGTTTTTTTGCAGTGGAAGGGAGGTAATTTAATCGGTAATTGTACCAAAATAATCTCCCTTTGACCGCAGACAAGTGTGGATGTCGTAATAGACACTGTACGAAATGTCACATTTTAAGAAATAGCGCACTGGTCATAAAAACGCAAAATAAAAGGAAGTGCCCCATAAGTTTTAATGTCGGGTGGACTACGATTAGGCATTGAGTTTGGTGTTTTAATTATAGCAGCATTCCCTGTCTAGGTCAGCGGCATTGATGCTTGACCTGTTGTCACGTGGTACGTCATATACACGGTCCGTATGTTGGATATGATGCAACAGTCTTATTATGATAGAGACATGTCAAATTTATCCGACACAAAGTATTGTTAGTGAAACGCCAGCCTCTTGACTGTTATATACACGATTATGTTCACATTTGTCAATTTTTGCCCTCAAATGTAGCGTACATTGCAAATTATTGTGACTAAATATTTGTGTATTTCGTATCACAGACACGTATCAAGTAAATTGGAAGTGTAAATTTAGTCGAAAATGAAAATTCCTTACTTTGCGCGCTTGAATAGACGTTTTACCATTTTTGATGGTGTGATCATCCAAGCGTAACGGAGGCCAACGGAAATGGGTTCAACTTGAACGCTATGGATACACAAATAGACAGTGTTAGTCAAAAGTTATTTCGAGTTAACAATTGAAAAAAAAGAGATTTTTTAATTAGTTTGCGAAACTTTTGACGCTCAGTATAGTATACAGTCCTAGATCCCGTGTATGATGATTTACATCAGGCAGGTTGAAGAAACACCAGTGCTTCTGGAATGGTTCGTCTTCTGCATCATGCGCTATCCCCCAAACCGAAATTGTAGTCATCTCCTCTGCGGGCCTTGTCCAAATTGGTCGCTCGATAGCGAGGACAAATAAAATCATACACTCACAATGAAACCGGCTTGGTGCAATGTAATAGAAAGTTACGGTCGTATACTGTGGCACGGTGATGTATATTCAGCGATGAGGCTATTCATGGTGAGTCTTACTGGTATTCGGTGCAATATGTTTCACCCTACGAATACAGGTTATATATTGTGAGTAATAATGGGCGCAATATACAAACGAATTGACCCCATGACCATGTATGCATATATAAAATAACTCTCACCTTTTATATTTTGCATATAACTCTATAACTTGCCAAATAATCATTCCAAATGAGACACACATGGCGAGAAACCAGAATATCTTCAAAATAATGCATGGAGAGTTTTTAATGCGTCCAATACCATGCACTGTGGCATAGTCCATGTAATCACCAACAACCAGCCGTACTCCGGACATTTTGCAGTCCAAAATGATATACCGCGACGAAATAGATAACTATTAGCAAAACACAAAACTATTGCTATTCTTAAAGCACTTTTGCGCGTATCCACTAATCACGGTGCATTTCACAAACTTTTAATACTACTCAGTATACCATTTTCCTTCTTCAATAAAATACATTTTAAATAACTGTCCAAATAAATGTCAAATTAGTAGTTTATTTGTTGTCCGTACTGGTAGATTTCGTATTTAGGCTTATTTGTGTTCAGAAATGGTAGAATCCATATTTAAGCTTATGTATGTTCCGTTATGGTAAAATCCGTGTTTAAGCTTATTTGTTTTCCCTTATGGTAAAATCCGTGTTTATGCTCATTTGTGTTCCCTTATGGTAAACTCCGTGTTTATGCGTAATGGTAAAATCCGTATTTATGCTTATTTTGAGTTCAGTGATGGTAGAATCCGTATTTAAGCTTATTTTTGTTCAGAAATGGTAGAATCTTATTTGTGGTCCGTACATAAAAGCCGTACTAACTGATCCGTGTAATAGTTCACTGTGTTTAATTTATCGCCGACTGTGTTATGACTTCAGTTGACCAATAACTAGACCGACCTATGCGTGTGTGCCTCGAGGGTGTCGCTAAGGTCCCGAGAGGGTTTGACCGCAAGTTTACCTGTACAAGCACAACAACCCATTCACTGAAACGTCATTCGTTAACGTCAGTGTATTACGGAATTCGGTTAGTGCCATATGAATTATCGTGCCTCACATCCATAAGGCACGATATCCCACTCCGAAATCTCGTGATTTCTGATGGTGTCACACCGGTGGATAGTGCTTCCGGGTCGATGTATGCTAAAATAGTCCCTTTCAAAAATTTGAGATATGTCTGTTGAAGCACTGTTTTAATGTGGAAACTGCTGATTGTTGACCAAATTACATGAATTTAGCTGAAAAATGTCCTGCATGCTCACTTTTAATAGTGTTTAATTGATCTTTTTTTGAATTATCTTTCCCTAGCTGAAGACTGACAATGTATGTGTGCTTCGGTCAAGTCAACTTTTGGGGCATGGAAAATAGCGTTGTCCTTCCAGAAGCCCTGCAGTAGCTCGAAAACGAAACTATCGACACGCCATTTTCTCCAGCTTATTTTTGATGACAGGGATTGCTTTTTAAGGAAACAGACACCGAGAATGTCAGTGAAACGGAGGGAGATATGCGAATTTGGGTTATTTTGCATTAATTTGAATGGCAGAAAATTCACCGGTGTGACACCTGATACTGCGACAGAGCGAGATCTCGTGTTTGAATATTGCGCCTCGCTTTGTGTGTCGCGCGATTGTCGTGTGTCGCTTCATGTGTCGTGCAATTCTCGTGCCTCGCCCTATGGATAATATGGCACTTAACCGGATTCCGTAGTATAGTATTCTACTTGCATATGCTCAAAACAAAATTTCACAACTAATTGATTCGCGGAATCGTTAATCTAAATTCTATTTTTCGAGGAATGTCATACCTTGAGCTATTGGATGGTAATTAACGATTCGCATTGTCTGTTTTTATTTGAGCGATGGTTTTACTGATCGCGAAAGTACTGCTTTCGCAAAAGCAAGTGATGTTGCAAATATCCGTAATACGACACGCCAGTTTTGTACACTTAAGGCAATGTTAAAAAGTTCATTAAATATTTATTGTTGCTACAGCATCAATACATGTACAATCAGGGACTGAATGCAGAGTCGGACAATGGCCTACTGCTCAATGTATTGTTTCAATATTGACTATATTCAAATCGGCTAAATTATTTACGTTTATAAAGTTAATGGCTAAATGGCTATGTATTGTGGATTGGACCAGCTGATGAGAGATGAATGCTTGAACTATAATACACTGCTCTGGGCGCCAGACCTTTGTCATCAAATACCAACAATTCGTAAATGCCGTGCGGTAAATTATTCTGTTGAATCTGTTATGTTAAGGTGACAAATACTGTTACTTGACAGTAACTGTAACAGTGTTGTAGTCACGCGAATAGTTAGATTTCAAACATTACGTGGTTGAGAATTTTATGTTCAATCAAATCGTCGATAACTATTGGATCAGGGTTGATCATTGCGAGACGAATAAAGACAAACATTGTATTGGCCAAATACCTTCAAAAGATATTTTGTTGCTACGGGTTTTTACAATTTATTGTTTTTCTAAAACGTCTAGTTCTTATTGGCAGCTAAAATTAGGTATATCAGGTCCCGTTTGAATAGCTGAAACTAAGACATTCAATTTTATAATTGACGCAACAAGGTATTCCAGCCTTTTGATAGCTGCGACTTTCGACCTATGAGGCAATCTGTCATAGATAGATAAATTTGTTTTGGAAAAGGCCGTAAGTACAAACTCGATATTTTGAGAAAACTAGAAAAAACTGTCTGAAGATTACTCTACGTATGGCAAAATAAGCTGTTCAGTTTGGTCAATATGACACGTTCCGATTTTCATGACAGTGATGGTTCATAAGAAGCGCCTTGTGATGCTGCTTTTAAATAGTTAATAGTCACTACATAAAACATTCTCGTTCTAAGGCAGCGACATGTAATGTGATTGTGGTTTACAAATGTCTCCGGGTTATTATCGGACAAAGAACATATACAACTAACGCGTATCTTATGAGCACGAATGTAAGATTCTATTTCGCATATATAACCGTAGAAAACGCTAATTATCGTTCAAAATGATGATGTATGGTACATGTGTTTGAAATACAATGAGCACAACATCTTGACGACGTTGGTATTATCATGACCCCAAAGGCCGATCTACGTCATTTTAATTTAAATATTTATTGCACGTGTGAGAAAACTATATATACCACTGTCTAATGTTGGAACTGGAAAATCCGTCACTGAATGGGGCGGCTGTTTTTTCAGTTTTGACGAAATAAATTATTAAATCAAATATTCACCTGCAAGTCCCAAGTAACGGATTTCCAGTTCTAAGAATAGAGGGTACAACCTGTATATATATACGAGTATCAACAAAATTGCGCTATATCTCAACTGATTGGAGATCATTTGGACATAGATGCACGGTGATGTATAGTCTGGTTCCCTGTCGTACTTTATAACGTTTTAGCAGTAGTGACCGAGGGGAGGTAATCCAGACAAGGTGATGTACCTGGTACACCCCGAGTAGCCTAATATTCGAATTGGACATACATATGAGACAAATGCTGTGTTTCTGAGTCAATTAATCATTACTGAGAATAATCCAAGTGAGTTTTGTGTTAAAATCTTGAATGACTTCATGTAACAAATAAGTTTGAAAGAGAAATGTTGACAAAATGCGAAACCATGTCTCCTAGCTCTGTGCTCGGGCACGACGGCTTTTTTATAATAATATTTTATGTAATGAATGTTAAAATAACAGGGAAAGAAAAATGTGCAACCAGACCGGGGCTCGAACCCGGGACCCTTCGCTTAAAGGGGGAATGTTCTACCGACTGAGCTAGCCGGCTGCCTACACAAGTTTCTCCCCATATAAGTAATTTAATCCTATACACCCGGCTACACACACCCCCTCCTTCGAAGAATTCATCCTCGAATTCCAGGAGTACCAGAACCTCTGTGGGACGTTCTGAGGGTGTATGGTGGGTTATTTGCGTTGGGCGCCAAATGTAACAGGGAAACAACAAACACATGTGCAAAATGGTCAAGACGTTTTTGAAGTCATAGTGTTGATTGTGTTGTAATGAACAAGCGTTTTTAGTAAGATTGTGATTCATGAACAGTATTTTCATGAACAGTGTTTTTTAAATTATTTTTATGAATCAGTGTATTTGTTTATTGTAATTCATGAACATTGAATACCTAGTTCAATGTGTTGGGTATATGCTTTTAGGCATTACATTTTTGTAGTTATCTCGCCTAATATAATATCATGGTTGAAATTTTGTGACACAGGGGGAGGAGTAGTTGAAAGTAGTGGGGGGGGGGGTTTAAACATTTTTATTATTGCATTATCATGACAACACACAATCATTGTGATGTACTGTCATGATGTAAGTATTTGTAAATGTGAGGTGTTTCACATTTTCAGGTAGGTTTTGTCAATGACTGGTCCAAGGCCTGGTATGTTATTTGTTTTATTGTGTTCTTTATTTTTTTTCGATAGGAGTCATGTCTTGTTGTAACAAGGTTTGGTATTGTATGTTGAAGCAGAATAAGGTGAGTGCTATTAATAATAATAGTTTGTTCTCTTTTACAGCGAGTATCTTGAACCAGTAATCTTTTATCTTGCAGATCAGTAATCATTTTTTTTTCAGGTTGGTACTTAGATATAGTTACTTAGTAAGAAGTCAAGGATGACTTCTATGTAGGAGGGGGAGGATGTAACAGGTCCCACTTTTCATAGGTAGTTAGTGGCGCCGGTCGTTTTAATGATTCTGTTAAATTGTAGAATTTTGAATCAAGCACAGCTTGTTTCGTACGGTTATAAAAAGCGAAGTTTCGTGTTGGACAGTTGTCAAACCAGTTTTGCCAGGGTGTGGCAACGTTATCAGCTTGTTGGTCTGTGTAATACTTGTCTGTGTGTGTAGTACATGAAGAACTTCCATTCTTCTGTGGTCGAGGTATGTTTTGTTTTGTACATCGGATTTTTGGTAGTAAACTGTCATGGTTTTCGGATTTGCAACGTTTCGTCTATTCTCTCTCTCTTTCTGGCTGGAATTATTTCATTATTAATTTATAACCTTTTGTATTACAGGCATGTTCACCTTTTCTGTTTTAGCACATGTAGTCAAGGGAGTCCGAGAGTCGAGCGAGTGATCATTTGTTGATTATTGTGGAAAGCTATTTTTCTGTAAGTATTCATTCTTTGTCTTGTTTTGGGGCGTGACTGTATTTTAGTTTAATATGGATGTTTAATTGTATGTTGTAATTTCTCATTGAGTGTAATAATTGTTATACGTGAGTTAATTGAGTTCTGCACTGTAAATGAAGTTGCATTGAAGTATTGTATTATTTCAGGTAGAACTGTATTATTTAACTCTGTCTATAATATGTTATTTTGTTGTCTACAAGATGTGAACTGGGATGTGACCTTGTCTGAGTGTTATATTGATACACCAGTTATGGAAGATTGAATATATACTATGTAGTCAGGCGTAAAATAAAAGATCGAACTATAGACAGGAGTTGTTTACCCCAATGACCCCAAGTAACAAAAATGATACACAATCTGCTCTTCATAATTTCTTCGCACAAAAATATACATGCCGTAATACATGTTTTACTAATTATTCAGCAAATAACAGCAACGGTATGAAGACGAACCAATCAACAAATCTTTATTTTATTTTCTACACACAGCAATTGATGTTTGTTAAACAAGTATGCCCCATGGATGGTAGCCTAATTGTCGGAAATGGCAAATGCCACAGTGAATCACAGGGGTAATCCTGGGGTAAATATCAAGCTCTTGAGTTCTAGAACTGAAACCATTTGGTTGGTTGACCGACCGACATACATGCGCAAACCATTACACGCCTCATCAAAGATGGGAGGCATAAGTATGTACATGTAAATCACAAAACATAACTGAAATGTTGTAAATCTGTATCAAGGTCGTGACGACGTACTAGTCACGTAGGAGCGGTGCCCTAGAGGTAGGGCGCGCGCTTCGGGATCGAGAGGTCCCTGGTTCGACCCCCCTCTGGACCACTGGTTAATTTCTCTGAGCAAGACCCACAGCTCCAATCCACCATGGTGTAAAATGGTACCTGTGAGGGCAGTGTCTATTCCTGGGCGCCGCAGATCGATGTTGGCTGCCACACCACAGGAGAGAAATAGTCTCCCCAGGGAGACCCGAGTGTAGGTTTCCATACGTAGCCCAATGACCAGAGGAAGTTTAAATGTCAAAGGGTGCTTGAGCGGCCTAACAGCTGAAAAGAGCCCTAGAAAATTGGTAACTAAACTTTTTTTAACGTAAAACACATGAGCATTTAGTCATGTACATACCTAGCAACTTTAAGCGCATCCTTAGCTGTGATTTCAAGTAAACTCTCAAGAGTGTAATAACAGTTCGCATACGATGCAGCTCCGCCAATAATGCTACCAAGTCCTGGCAAAACATATTTCAAAATTCTCTTTGATGCATATCGTCCCGCCTTTTTAGCTCCGAGTTTAGTCATATATGCCGCTATGCCTTTTACAGTAAATTCAATATTTCTAGACTCAATTTCTAAGAACTCCGTTAACTCATTTAACGATTTACCAATTTTTAGAGCAAAGTTTGTAAGGGCTTCATCCGTCAAACCAAACTGCTTCTTGTAAAAGCTAGCTTCCTCAGCAAGCGCTATCAAGTCGACAGCTATATCTAGACCGGGAATAGGAATAGCCCCAGCAACAGCTGATGCCATGGCAACATAATGTATACGGTCTGTTGATGCGTGCTTTTTTGCTAAAATCAGATCTTCGGAATATTTATTGAGTGAAAACAACATTGCTTCCTTTTTTAATTCCGGTGCATCATCCACTAACTTGTAAGACAAAATATTGAAATCATATTTTTCAGTTTCATAATTATCTACGAGGTATACCTCGCTTGTAGACATCTGAAGATTTTTCTTACAGTCTGTTCTAATGGTTTTGAGGACATCCGTCTTGTTATGAGATTGAGGGTGAGCTTTTCTATCATTTTCGATATCAACGGATATTTTAGACCGGACAAAATAGAACTTTTTATTATTAGCTTTTAATTCACTGGCAAGCCATTTGTCATTCTCTGTAAATCTAGTTGCCGACATTATTATAAAATAATCAAAATAATTGACTTGGATTTTATCTAGGTACGTATCCTTGGTGAATGAAGGTGTTCCAAGCCCTGGTAAATCCCACAACAATAAATTCTCATTATTTGGGTGTTTATATGATTTGGGTTTTGTTGTAGTCTCAACAACACCAACCTCTGCAGCACCATTGTCATCGGCTGTAAGCCCACGTAAAGCATTTACGAAACTTGATTTCCCAACGCCAGAATTCCCAGTAATCCCAATATTAATTGGATACTTTTTCCAGTCATCAAGTTTATCCGACAACAGTAACTTTACAGCGGTTGCCCCACCTTTTTCGAATGCTGCCTCTAACGTGTCGGCAATGTCTTTCGGGATATAAGTACCGTCGCATTCGTCTGATCCCGGAAATCCAAAAACATTAGAAGCGGCTGTCCAGGCATCATGGAATACACTGTACAAACCTTCAGAAAAGTATTCAGAAAAGTACCCATAATTGTCGTCTTTGTCTTCCGATGCGTCTGAAAAAGAATTACAATTCTAGAAACCACCAATTATGCCTTGAAACAATAGAAGTTTAATTCATATCTTTGAAAATAGCTTGGATAGAAAGATGAATTCTCTTGAATTTGGGTATAGTGTTATGTGATAATTTGAGCTGGTTGGTATGCCAATCTGCTTATATAATTGCATGTTTCAGTGTGTTTATCTCTAATAGTTATGTTTTAACAATTTTCTTTCTTATTATTGCTCCTTTAAAACTTATTATGGAAACTTTGCAAAATTCCTGATTTGGGATTGTTATAATGTACGGTTAACGCAAGCTCTTTTTCGGGCCATTACATATGCAGAGTCCTGAGGGGGTTGGTTAGTGCCAAAACCCCGGCGGACTTTGCAGATGTATTTACGCAAAAAGGCTTGCGTAAACGCTACATAGCATAAAACAACACACCAGACAGATGGACAATCAAATTTGTAAATATAACTGATATGCAACATTAATGCATAGATCGACTATTCAGGTGAATCACTTTTTTAAGAGTGAATATGATTATGTACAAAAACATTTTAATTTCTCTTATTTTAACACGTATAAATTTATGAGGTATGCACATATGCGAATAAGGCAATATGGACTCTCACATTAAAGAGGCCTTCCCTATAACTAGCATATTTTTCTCTACTATCACATTAAATGAGCTAAATGTACAAAGCACTATCAATTATCATAGTTTGTCAGAAGAAAGTGTGTGCAAATATGTCTCTATAATGTCAAAAAGTATATTCAAATCGCAAATAATAATTTATCGCTTCCAGCGATTTATTATTATGTCGTCAAAGGGAATCAACTCGTGAATATTTTGGCTCGTTACGGAAATATGTTTTCATTTTTCTTTCGGTAATTGGTGGGAGCTTTTTGTTGAAGATTTGAAAAGTTTAAGTAAGAATGATTTTCATTTTATGTAAAATATTCCTGAATCGATTTAAACGATCAAAGTTATAGGGAACGCCACTTTAATATGTTTTACACGTCATGGTATTGAAATATTTTCATACAAGTGATATATCTGAATAAATGGACTATACTCTCGATTCGATAAGTAATACTAATTACAACTTTCCTATTCAAACGATAGCTGGGTGAACAGTTTACTCGGTATCATAGTTTACCCGACGGACGAGTTTGTGATTATAACCGTTCTCATTTTACTTTGAACGGACTATACTTACCTACAGATACCAAACACATGAAAAGCAGAATGAACTTAACAGCATACATTCTCAACAACTTCTTCTCTGTCTACAAACAAGGCAATTGTCGCTTCTTGTAAATGCTGGAAACAGACAAAATCACTAGGTACACCGACTTTTTTTAGAACTGGAAAACCCGTTACTTGGGACGGATGATTTTTAGTTTGGACGAGGTAAATATTGGACTTTTTATTTACCGACTTGTGATCCACAAACCTCAAGTAGCGCGCCGTATAGCTTAAGGGTTGCCAAGTTAAGGTTGTCATCAATTTTTTGAAGAGTCCCAAATTAAACAAAATAGCCGTAACCAAATTTTTTATTTGAAATGAAAAATTGGTACCGGCTATTTTGTTTAATTGGATACTCTTTTCAAAGAAAATAATGACAACCTACACACGGCAGCCCTTGAGGCATACGGTGCGCTACTTGAGGTTTATGGATAACAAGTTGAATGATAAACTAGAAATTTGTGCCCTCGGGCAAATTATGTCGAGCCTGGCGCACATTAAAAAACATGCACTAACTTAAAATGTGCCAAGTTACATCTAATGCAAAAATGCAAAATGATCCATACAAACTTCAATTTGACCTTTGACCTCTCACTGTGACCTTGACCTTTGAGAAAGGAACCAGGGGTTGTTCATGACACTCCGATTTATGGAGGCTAACATTCATGCCAATGTTAAGCAAGATTGGCCAATGCCTGACAAGCTTCTATTCGAAATTTTACCTGTAACTATGACATTGACTTTTGAGATAGGAACCTGAGGGTTGAGCATGACACTCCAAAGTTATGGAGGTGAACCTTCATGCCAAATATAAGAGAGATTGGTCAATGCACAACAAAGTTATGGTCTGGACAATCTTCAATTTGACCTTCAACTATGACCTTGACCTTTGAGATAGGAACATGGTGTCTCCCCGTCTAATGGAGGTAAACATTCATGCCAAGTATAAGAAACATCGGTCAATGCATGAAAAAGTTCAGGTCTGGACAAGCTTCATTTGGTCTTTGACCTTCAACTGTGACCTTGACCTTTGAGATAAGAACCTTGGGAGTATGTCACGATCCTCCGTCTCATGAAGGTGAGCATTCATGCCAAATACAAGAACGATTGGTCAATGCATGCGTAATATACAGCCTGGACAAGGTCTGTTATGGTAATTTTTGAAGTTTGACCTCTGAGTGTAACATCTATCTTTGAGCTAGAGACATGGATCGTGCGCACTGCACACCGCCTCGTAGTGTTTAACAAGTATGCAAAGTTATTTAAAAAGTGTCTATGCGTAAGGGAGATATAGCCCGGACAAGGACACTCACTCACTCACTCACTCACTCACTCACTCACTCACTCACTCACTCACTCACTCACTCACTCACTCACTCACTCACTCACTAACGCCATCGTTGCGACTATGTCGCGCTCGCCGATGACATGGATGGACTTGACAAAAATCTAATATTTATGTCGTCCAAACCGAAAGTCACACGTCCCAAGTAACGGTTTTCCAGGTCTAAAAATAGACGGTGTACCCAGTGAAAATACATAGAATAAATATGTACATGTACTTGGATATTAGTTAAAATGTTTAGAGAAAACATGTTTAATTATATTATTACTTTTGGGAAAACGTTGTTTTTACAAGCATTAAAATATCATCTAATCTTCTAGTAAATTTAAGAATCACGTGTTGTGTTAGGTATGCATTGTCACTGGGTACATCCTCTATTTTTAGAACTGGAAAACCCGTTACTTTGGACGGGTGTCTTTCGGTTCGGACGAGGTTAATATTTTATTTTCTTTATCTAACAACATAGATCCATAAAAAAGGTATGAGACAATCCGACAGAGAAGGTAGCACTCAACCCAACCCGCCGAGGGGTTAACCCTAACAGTAACTAACCCTAACCGATAATTCATGTATTTTGTAGTATACTGTACACACTAATAGTCTATAACTAAACATCTCTATAGCGGCCACGTGATGAGCATCAAACTATATAACAGCATTTAATACAATAACCTCATTCCCAAAAGTGATAAATATTTACTTTAGATAAAACCTCTGTACAACGACCAAACTTTGCAAATGCTTGATGAATGTTTGCTGGACAGAGGTTACACTGTATATTTATGATATAATAAAGAAAGTATAGATAAGATAAAATGTACTCACGTCGCCCGTGGTTTGTATAACTCCGGTTGCTATGAAATGTGAAATCGAAAGTAGGAATTTCCAATGACACGTATTATGAAATGCGCCTCCTATATTTTTTCAATAGTTACTTCCCTTTATGTTTATTATCAACAGATTCCATAATTGTAAACCAGGCACGGCTCAAGGCACTGGGCACGAGGGCCCGTGTCCCCCAGTTGGCTGAGATTTAAAAAACAAAAACATTTTGAATAAAGAATATAACAGTTATTGAATAGGCACACCTAATTTTGTTACTGAATGAAATGAAAGAAAATAACTTTAAATAAATATTACGTTTTCTCGTTTGACTAGTCTACAGAAAATGAAGCAATACTCTATATTCCCATCGTAATCAAAGTTTGCGAACAGTACTTCTTACGACAAGCCTAGATTGTTCATTATTGCTAACATTCATGTCACATTTATGGTTACTTGTGACTACGACAACGTAACCACTGGTTGCCGTTGCACTGATTCACGGGGCCCAAAAATAACCAAAGAATAATGAGTTGAACACGACTGTCAAACCGTTATAGGTGTGCAACATACATCATTTACTATTGTTTGAAATATGTTTTTATTCTATGCCCTTTGAAGAATGTGGTGACTCTGTTGATACTTAATGGGCACTTAAAATATACATTAAATGCTCCCGAAGGCCACAATTCGTGGGTGTAGGAGTGGTGGGACCAGGGGCCAGGTCCCCTGATATGTCAGAACAAGGAGCCATACATAGTTTTGCCACCTCAATAATTTAGATAAAATGTAAAATGTTCTGCCTAATCTAGTCTTACGTAAATACTATGGGTAATTTGCCTTATGTTCTAGATGAAAAAGTATAAGATGAGCATTTTCTTGCTCGCTTCGCTCGGTTTAAAAAACGTAGCTGTTGCATTACAGAAATAAGTTACAATATAAAGTTTGCTCTATCTCATTATATTATTTTTAGAGTTGGTCAACATAGGCAGATCCAAGGGGCCGGACCCGGCGTACGCCCCCCTTAAATTGCCAAAGTAAAATTTTTATGGGTCTGAACTAGTCTCCTTATATGAAATTTGCCTTAAGAATAAGAATAAAATGTAAATTTTTCATAATAAACTTTAATCTATAAAAGTACGTTATCACGTACATGTTGACAAAACATTGCCTTCAATTTTAAAAAAAGAAACTGTCAGACAAAGTTTGGACCAGTTTCGATATTGCTTGTAGACTAATGTCCATGTTAAAAAGCCCCTTAATATTTAAACACCTTTCCTTTTAGGTTAAACCTCTGACTTCGTTCAATTGTGCAAGAAAAAGTAAAATGGATTACAAAAGAAAGACTTAAGTTAGCCTGGTTTCGTAAAAAATCAAACCCTATTTACTAGCAAATAAGGTCTCTCAGACCACCAGAATGTACCAGATTGATTCCTGGTTTTGAAAATTTTCCCGGGAGATCGAGATCTCCCGGACCCCTCCTTTTGTTATATGATTCTAAATTCCATTAATTTTGTAAAGCAATAAACTTTTATTTATATATCAACTTTTTATATATTTTTCGATGTTTTTTAGTATTACTATAATAAATTTGGATAATCGTAGAATCAAGAATAAGTGCACTAACTAGTACTCAAGATTGCACCAGATTCATCCATTGTTTAAAAACTTTTCTCACCGGTGAGTATGCCCCCGGACCCCCCTACTTACTAAGTACATAATAATTTTCTTATTGCCTAAATTGTGAACACTTACTGATATGCACAACATATGTCAAACGCTGATAACATAAACACGTATTCCCCACAAGAATATGTAACCCCTTCCTATGCATTTTGACACACATATTAAGCAATTGTCCCGCGGAATTCCCCGGGTCCCCAAACAAGAATATGGGGATCCGACTCTCGGACGTACCTCGTGCCCCCACTCAGAAAATCCTGGATCCGGGCCTGTAAACCACTAGCCTGATTGAAGATCTGACTCTGAAATGCGGTAACCACTAATCAGCTGTTGGCAAAATTTTCCTTGTTTTAGTTGTTTTTAAGCAGCGTATATGAACATTTGCCAATACCAGTGAGCGTATGTGCAACATTCAATAAATTACATCGATTAAAACGGGCTCCAGCTGGTGAATGTTTGCGTACGCTTGCCCTCCATTCGATTAACGTTTGATTAAATTAGCAACGATCCAATCTTATTTGCTTAGCGGCGTTCCAATTTGAATACCTCATAGTGTGCTCCCACTTACTGTCGTCCTTATCTATGTATTTAAACTAACAGGGGACAAAATGAAAAATAACAACTTGAAGGCAGTTCTTATCCTTATTTTATTCTCATATCTTGTTACATAGTCCTAGTGCCAAAATAGTCTGGCCCGCATACCGTTATCACACATGTTCGCTAAATGTACCATAAGCATTTGAGTGCAGTTGTGCTTAAGGTATCGTCTTAAAGCAATCATCACGTCAACACTCTTGTGCATATACTATGATGTAAGTGTCCGTCTTATTTAATTTGCAAACTTTGTCCTATCTATAGAGACATGTGTGGCCCTTTATCATATTTTGAGTTTAGTTTACAAATGTTCATCCTCTTAAATCAGTGGTTAGTCAAGTACTTAAACACCATGATGAAAATTACGTTGATTGAATTTGAAAGACAAATTAAAATTTTTACAAGCATGTACACTAATTAAGATGTATTGTTGTACTTATACAAATGCTATATTTGCGTTGCTAGTATCAGTTTAAACACACCTTAAGTACTCGAAGAGGATGTCTATTTTGTTTTATGGTGCTAAAATGTAAAAAAACAGATTCATAATTTTAAAAATATTAAATGATAACAAAACGCACACTTCAAAAGTCATCCGTATTATATCACATTACTTTTACTACCCGACAGAGACTCGCTTAATACAATTTCCAAAACACGCTTAATAGAAATTCATATCAGTTGACAACTCGTGATATATCCTCTATATCCGTATTATAATAAAATAAGAGTAGCCTAACAATAATTATATACTAAGCAGTTTAACGATTACCGTATCGTGCGTTTTCTAATGCAGAAATATCAACACGCATGAACATCACTTAGCCTTTATTGAAATGGTTCGCTATTTTAAGCGCATCCTGGACATTAAGGTCGAGAAGTTCCTCAAGGGTGTTAGAACAGGTCGTGTATGATGCTCCAGCGCCAATAATACTACCAATGCCAGGTAAAACATATTTCAAAACATTTATTGGTATATATTGTGCAGCCTTTTGAACACCAAATTTAGCCATGAATGCCTTCAAGCCTTCTGCAGTAAATGTGAACAGTTTTGACTTCAGAGCAAGAGATTCTATCAGTCCTTTCACTGATGTACCCGTTTGCTGGGCATATCTTTCTAGGGCCTTATCAGTCAAACCAAACTGGTCCCTGTAAAATTTGGCTTTATTGAGAAGTACCGCCATATCGACTGCTATATCCAGGCCGGGAACGGGAATTGATCCAGCAACAGCTGATGCCACAGCAACATAATATATACGCTTCTTCAACGCTTCTTTCTTTGCTAAAATTATGTCTTTGGTCCGTCCATTGAGGGTGAACAACATGGCTTTCTTTTTTAATTCTGGAGCGTCAACAATAAGTTTGTAAAATAACTGACTGAAATCATATTTGTCTGTTTCAAAGGTGTCTACTAAATACACATCATTTGCATACCCTCTCAGATTTTGCATACAGTCATTTCTAACGGTACTGAGAACTTTCAGTGGATCATGAGATTTAGGATGACTTTTTCTATCATTATCAACATCTTGAGTGATCTTCGAGCGCACGAAATAAAACCTTTTATTTTTATTTTTCAATTCCCTCGCAATCCATTTGTCATTCTCTGTAAATCTACCCGATGATATTATGATAAAATAATCATACAATTGAGCCTGAATTTTATCTAAGTAGTCCTCCCGTAAGACGTTAGGCGTACCTACGCCAGGCAGATCCCACAATAACATATTTTCATTATTTGGATGTTGATATAATTTGGGTTCCATTGTAGTCTCAACATCACCAACCTCTGCAGCATCATCATCATCTGCTGTGAGTCCGCGTATCGCATTTACAAAACTCGATTTCCCAACGCCAGAGTTCCCTGTTACCCCAATATGAATTCGAGACTGCTTCCATTCATCAAGCGTACCTGACAAAAATAGTTTAGCAGCTGTGGCCCCACCTTCTTCGAAGGCTTTCTCTAAACGTTCCGTTATATATCTTGGAATATAAGCATCGTCTTCTTCATCAAAATATTCAGCACCTGCAAAAATTGAAATAAAGTTTCTATCAACACAACAAGCATCGGAGTACCTAGTGTACCCTGGATCGCTTACCCGAGAGTGCATTGTTACTTGTAATTACCTAGTTTTTGATCCTATGACCATCATACGAATGAACTAAGTATGATACGTTTCATACATTATTGGATATGTTGTTTCAATTCTACACACACCAACATAACATCCAACATAAGTAATGTCTTTCTGTTCATAACGAAAAAAAAAACAGAATTTTACGAGGTATGTTTGAGCTGGTTCATTGCAGAATATTCAACACCAGAACGTTAGATGTTACATGATGTACCAACTGTACCATTATGTTAGAATATGACATACACATGTATCTACGGACTGAATCCGTTAATGGTAGGAAAACAATTATACAGGTGACCGGAACGGTGTCCTCATGATCATTTGAAGAGAACAACATATGGATCACAATTCTTTCAGTAAGTTATTGAGTACACTGTATTTAATTAACAATAAACATGTATTACAAGGTTAAGTAGAAGATTGCGAACACCCTCCTACAAATACTGTAGCTTACATACTTTGTCTAATTTCATAGCTAGCTTCGTTAACAAAACCACTTCTTGGAATGGGTATATTTTCAGAATGTTTATGGAAGGAGAAACAAGTAACCTTGAATTAGGCGTGAAATTAACTGTTGTCCAACCAATATGTGCATCAAAATGGAACATGGAATTAGGCGTGAAATTAACTGTTGTCCAACCAATATGTGTATCCAAATGGAACATGGAATTAGGCGTACAATTAACTGCTGTCCAACCAATATGCATATTAAATGTAACAATGGAATTAGGCTTGCAATTAACTGTTGTCCAACCAATATGTGTATCAAAATGGAACATGGAATTAGGCGTGCAATTAACTGTTGTCCAACCAATATGTGCATCAAAATGGAACATGGAATAAGGCGTGAAATTAACTGTTGTCCAACCAATATGTGCATCAAAATGGAACATGGAATTAGGCGTGAAATTAACTGATGTCCAACCAATATGTGCATCAAAATGGAACATGGAATAAGGCGTGAAATTAACTGTTGTCCAACCAATATGTGTGTCAAAATGGAACATGGAATTAGGCGTGCAATTAACTGTTGTCCAACCAATATGTGTATCAAAATGGAACTAGGAATTAGGCGTGAAATTAACTGTTGTCCAACCAATATGTGCATCAAAATGGAACATGGAATTAGGCGTGAAATTAACTGTTGTCCAACCAATATGTGCATCAAAATGGAACATGGAATTAGGCGTGAAATTAACTGTTGTCCAACCAATATGTGCATCAAAATGGAACATGGAATTAGGCGTGAAATTAACTGATGTCCAACCAATATGTGCATCAAAATGGAACATGGAATTAGGCGTGAAATTAACTGTTGTCCAACCAATATGTGCATCAAAATGGAACATGGAATAAGGCGTGAAATTAACTGATGTCCAACCAATATGTGCATCAAAATGGAACATGGAATAAGGCGTGAAATTAACTGATGTCCAACCAATATGTGCATCAAAATGGAACATGGAATAAGGCGTGAAATTAACTGTTGTCCAACCAATATGTGCATCAAAATGGAACATGGAATTAGGCGTGAAATTAACTGTTGTCCAACCAATATGTGCATCAAAATGGAACATGGAATAAGGCGTGAAATTAACTGTTGTCCAACCAATATGTGCATCAAAATGGAACATGGAATTAGGCGTGAAATTAACTGATGTCCAACCAATATGTGCATCAAAATGGAACATGGAATTAGGCGTGAAATTAACTGATGTCCAACCAATATGTGCATCAAAATGGAACATGGAATTAGGCGTGAAATTAACTGATGTCCAACCAATATGTGCATCAAAATGGAACATGGAATAAGGCGTGAAATTAACTGTTGTCCAACCAATATGTGCATCAAAATGGAACATGGAATAAGGCGTGAAATTAACTGTTGTCCAACCAATATGTGCATCAAAATGGAACATGGAATTAGGCGTGAAATTAACTGATGTCCAACCAATATGTGCATCAAAATGGAACATGGAATAAGGCGTGAAATTAACTGTTGTCCAACCAATATGTGTGTCAAAATGGAACATGGAATTAGGCGTGCAATTAACTGTTGTCCAACCAATATGTGCATCAAAATGGAACATGGAATTAGGCGTGAAATTAACTGATGTCCAACCAATATGTGCATCAAAATGGAACTAGGAATTAGGCGTGAAATTAACTGTTGTCCAACCAATATGTGTATCAAAATGGAACATGGAATTAGGCGTGCAATTAATTGTTAAAGATAGGAATGTCATATTTTCAACTCCTTTCGAAACAAAAATATATTCGAACATAAATAAAGAATTATACATATAATTAGAGGAACACAGTTTTTAGAATACAGTTCATAGAATATGCTAACTGTAAAGCCCACCCCGAAACATTAGATATTATTTTATGTATTAAACAACTTGAGTTGCTTAAGAAATCCTAAAGTAATATCTAAATGTCTCAATTGTGAAGGTTTTATATTTTGTATCAGCAAGCACAAGAAAACTACTTTACCTTATTTTAAAAAAATGTAAGCATGCCAGGCATAATAACAATTACAAAGTTCAGGATCAATCTATCACTAAATCGAGCAAACTATTATGTCAATTATCTAAACATGGTTTTGAAAGGGATTGGGCTAAATTGGATAGCTTGGGTCCTTTAATGAAAGTTGGGATGTGTACTTATATATTTGACAATAAACTCTATAAATGCTGTTATTTCAGCCCTGAGAAGAGTCATGCTTCGATAAGTTATAACATGATTTGTAAAAAGGAAAGTACTACCGTAATAGAACATACACTGTTCATGTTGTTATGGGGAATGAATTTGGAATTGCATTTATTTATTTATGTGAGCTTGCTGGTACATATAGCTGGTTTAGAATGAGAAAGTTGTAAGTAAAATACCGATATTTTTGTAAAATCAGCATCACAATTGAGGCGCTTTTATGAGCATATTGTCATGAAAATCCGAACTTGTCATGGTGACCAAACTCAAGTTAAATCAGTTTGTTTTACCATAAGTAAAGAGTTATTTTTGGACTGTTGTTTCTTGTTTTCTCAAAATATCGATTTTGTACTTACGACCCTCTCATCCTAAAAAGGGTATGAGAAAATCAGACAGGGAACGTAGCACTCAACCTAACCAGCCGAGCACAGAAATAAAAAAGACCACAACTACCCTGAGCAATGCCCACACGTACATAAGCCAAAGAAACAATAAAAAATCCAAGCCCCTTCGAAAAAAGGCAGGATGACCCAATTCCACAAAGATATTATAGAATAGCGGTTGTTGCATGAGGCCGAATGAAACGCAGCCAAGACTCAATCAAGCCTTCTTGCACATTATGCTGAGTATGTTTCAAATGTGACTTCAGAATTTACTTTTATTGGTAACTATTTATTACATAACTGTTATGTGTTATACATGTACTTGTACGGTGATCTCTGGGATGTTCTCGAACCATATCTACTTAAAGACGAGGAAAATACAGTTTTTTTCTCAAAAAGAATAAAATTAATATACAAAAAACATAATATAATATAAGTAAAACGACTTACCTGCATACATAATGCGTGCAGTTACACATATCAAAAGTTGTATGGTACTTGGCATTCTTTATAAATATCAAATTTGATATCTTTGGATGGTTGTGCTGAAAAAATAAAAATATGCACGATTAATTTAAGTGATATAAATAACACAACTGATATTACGTCCGCTGTTTTGATATACGAGGGGTGAGCAATATATTCGAGGACTTTTTGAAATATTGGAACTAGAGTAATGAAATTACTGGCTGATGTAGATCAATCAATTTTCTCGCGTTTCTTCTAATTTACTTTATGGTAACGTCGTTATTTACTTGATGACGTCACTTTTTGTAACCAAGGTGAAACACGCACCGTCGAGCATCTCGGACGTAACGTTATTTCCGATTAACGGCATGCTATGAAAATTAACGCGAAACTTCCTCGCGATATCTTCAAAATGACTTGACTAAATTGTGCATGAATTCTATGCGCTTCAAATTGGCCATTTTCATATCATTTCATTGTTTATGTGATTGAGGGTCTATGTCAAACGGATGAGTCGATACAATAAGCATAAACAGCAAAAATAGCACCGTGGAAGGGACACTTTCCGATAAATTCAGCGAAACAAAGACGCACAGATCTGAACCAAATGTACATGTAACTGGCGAAAACGAAGACTAATATAGACCACAAAACATGAAATCGCTGACTCCATATCAATAGGGTTCTTTCGATATTGCGCCCTAAACTTGCTAGGTCGTGCTTCAATCTGCATTGGAATTATCCAATCTTATAAAGCCAGTCGCCCTTTTCCGAGTTTGGTTTCTAATAATGCATCGATACTCTTTTTCTTTCACCTCACATTCCAGAGTTGGTTATTGATGACTTATTTCACTACGCGAGATGTAAAAGTAAAAAACATCTTATAATATATGGGACCGGCTATTTGTCCAGAAAGGAGTTATGTGCTGCTCAAACTGTGACGCTTGAAATGACGAATAAAACAATTTTATTAGTGCATTCGGTCGGAGATATCTTACTCCGAATGATGTCAATTGGCTTTAAGCATTGCTGCCAATATGAAATTACTAGATGAAAAGTCCTCGGATATATTGATCACCCCTCGTACATACTTTTTTTATAATGGGCTTATAAATTAAACACAAGAAGGTTCTGTATATATAGCCTGCTTTCCTGTGGTTTCGTGAACCTAAGACTTGTATTTGAAGCATAACCATTAATTTGCTGATAAGAAAATAGTTTGTACGATGAAACAAATGCCTGAACCCTTCTCTATATGTTGAATGCAAAACATAATGAGAAATGCTGTAGCAACTACCTTACATATTGGACTCCACCTCTACAATAATTGACAAGTTTCCTATCACTTCGTGAATTTTTATGGGTAAAAAAATAGCATTTTGACAATCTCAGTTGCTATTTGTTCACGACGAAATTATAGTGGGGTTCCAAGCTTTCAAGTTTTTAGTTTTATTGCTAAGTTTTACCCATATGGGCATCAACATAAACAATCAATACAACATTTAAGGCAAAAGAACATAGTAAACACACATAATCATACATATTTATAAACAAAACAATATATTATTAACTAAATGTCTAGAAGTGAAGATAATATGTCATAATACAAATGCAGACTGAAAATGAGCAGTTTATGTTAAGAATTTGTGTATTATACTGAAGTTGTAGTTTTACACTAGAAGGTGGTAAAAAAATATTTAATAATATGCATTATTTTCTGTGCAAAAATGGACAGTTTTACTAGGGTAGATCTATCAGTAGTTTGAAATAAGAGTTGTAAATTTAACATATTGGCTTATTGGCCATTATCACGTGTGTGTAAAATGGTGGCTTTGTGTTGCTTCTGATGCACATCCATGATTAAAGTACAGACATGGGGTCGTCTACTTGTCAGTCAAGTTGAAATATAGGGGTAATTTATCGAATTTCCATTAAAATATTCTATTAAGAGAAATATAGATAAATCATTTGTATTACTTATTCTATCATTTGTCAACAATTTTGGACCTGCACATTTGACAGAAATATTTCATTACATGATTCACGAAACCATAGGAATTCACGAAATCATAGGAAAGTAGATTAGTTTTGTTATGTACCACGATCAAAGGAAACAAAATTAATGAAGAACTAAATGTGACATTATTAACACGTTTGAATAATGTGTAAAATTTATATGCACGTCTATTTGAGCTAACAATTTAGAAATAATTCTCCAATCATTTAGGCCTCACCATGAACGTTAATGCCCTTTGTGTCCCAAAAATGACCTTGGTGACGAGTTTCATTACTTACTAATATGTCCGTATTTCAAACAGCTACGAGCTCAAATGATCCCTAATAAATACTATGTAGCATCCAATATGATAGAATTCAAATATCTACATTCCACAAAGAACAACGAGCTTCTAAAAAAAACTTGCTAACTTTGTAAGACAAGTAATGAACGCTTTCACGCGACCCATGCCTGTCAGTTAACTCATAAATAAATTATCAACTTACTTTGAATATTTAAAATCCACCCGCAGACTGAATTAATTAATCCACTGACGATCGACTTCACAAATACAACGTATATAAACACACAGCACCGACACTAATAGCAAAGCTACACTAATGAAAAACTCCCCGTGTCCCACGTGCACTGTCCAGACGACAAATATTTCATTCATCTATAATAGACCTACTCCAGGTCTTCACTAAGCTGTAGGTACAAATAAAGTTTTACCGTTATAATCATTGAGCTTATTGAATATTCATATCTGGACAATAGAGTTGGGGGTCAGTTGTTTTGCATATGAATACAAAATCAGTCTAACAAGGCCATATTTGTTTGTACCTACATGTAAATTAAGGGGAAAACCACCTTGCACTGAATTCCTGATATCAACTATTAAAGTAAACCCATTAGGCCATAACCATTTATTGAATGTACGCCACACTCTATACAACAACTCATGTTCCACGTGCTCAGTACCTGACTAAACTATTTCATTCATATATCTGTAAAAACACTGAAGTCGTATTTAAGTTATACAGAACAACCTTGTATAGAAAGGCCAGTCAAGCAACTGCTAAAATGTAAATACTTGGTTCTACACTTAAACGAATTTCTAATTGGCCACCCAATGAAATATCATATTATGCGATTTATTCAGTCAATATTTCTAAAATTGTGGTTATTTTCATACCATGCACTTATCTATCGATTTCAAGAAATAAATCACGCATGCATGTATAAAATCATCCATGCGGAACAGTTAGTGCAAAACGGCTTACATGCACGTGGTTCACGTGCCCGACATGTTTGATTTTTGAAATTAGTCAAAATGTATTCTCTGTCGATTGGCTTAATGAAAGGTATAAATACTGACGAGAATAAGTAATATGGGGCGCGCTGAGGCCGTTAGAATGACAAGTACCAGCACCAAAATCCAGACATGTACGTAAAAACGTCTTTTTGTAAAAAGCGATATTTATAATAACGTGGGGTTTAGCTCGAATTACTGCGAGAAACATATTTTCTATCGATAAAATTGGACAGTATCGGGGTTTCGATTATTTTTATTCTTCTAAAAGATTTTTTTAAAACTAATTTATAAAAACACGTGGCCAATCAGAAATTCGTTCAATGTATGCATGCATCTGACGTCATGAGCGCGTTCCACATGGCTCATTTTCACAAATTATAGTGTTTAAAGAAAAGTCGATCTACAGGAAACAAATTTATACCAAATACGATACTATTCCAAGCTGTGCACGAGGCCAACGTGCAAAAAAGCAATTTCGCACTAACCGTTACGCATGGATGATTTTGTATATGAATACGCCATTTCTTTACAGAAATAGATAAGTAAGTGTGTGGAATGAACAAATAACACAGCCTAAGATTTATTGATATAATTTATCAGAAGATATCATATTTTTTAGGGTGGCCAATTAGAAATTCGTTTAAGTGTATATAGTGGTTCCTTTTTGTCCTTATTTGTTGTCTTATGTTACTTTTGTATTCTTGAGTTGTATATTTACACGTGTTTTGTTACTTTTAAGAATCTCACCCATTGATGTTGTTTGCTAAACTGAATCCCGTTTATGCACCGATTAAGTATTATTCTGACTAAACTTTAATAGACCCAGTACATATTATGACTTTGAAACGAATATTTTAAGATGTTATTACAACAACTTTTATTCGACATTAGTACTATAGTACTACACATATATCAATGTTTTGTTATCGTTATCATATACATACATACCCCATAAATCACCATAATGTATGATATTTCCATCTTAATTCCAGCATAACCGATACCATTGTAAAACTATTATTCACATGTCATTACTTTGTTATCTGTGAAATGTATGCAAATAAAGTTATTGCTCTGTTCTGTTCTGTTCTGTTCTGTTCATAACAGAAAAAAGAAGAAATGAGCTTAGAAATGAAGGAGGAGTTTTCAAACTGAATATTCATCTCAATATCTGGCATATGGTCAAATCATAGAAATGACTTCAAATAGTTTTAAATATGAATTTATGTTTGTTCTTATCTAAAAGCATTTTGAATTTTCGCGTATGCAAACAAGTTACACAAGTTAGCTCAAACCTCTTTGACTTGAAACAAGAGGCCGGTTCAGCGTGCAGTGTTGATCAGTTTTATTTTGCAAGGCTAGAATTAACGTTACTTGTCTGTATAACTATTACTAGTATGTTATTAAAAGATATGAGAAAATCGGACAGGAAAGACAGCACTTAACTTTACCAGCCGAGCAAAGAAAACATAAAAAAGAATACACAACACAAGTATACGGTACAATATGCCCACACATAACCAACGAGAAATATCAGCAGGTCAGATTTAACCCACAGGTGGCAGTATCAGTGTTTGGGAAATAAAATAAAATTGAAAACAAAATCCATCACTGAGCTAATACTAGTACACTATCAAGGTATAAAGCGTACTATATGTATATGTCCAAAGATTGTGGAACATTGCATCTAAAAATAGACTTGGTTCCTAACAAGAATTACGATACTGTGAGTGGAGCGGGTATCCAGCGCTTAAATAGAATAAGAGTATGTGCGTAATAATAGCACATTATTATATGAATTGACACTTCCAGATGCTTTAAAAAACATAGCACGATTAACAAGCGTACTCCCAGTAAATAAAGAGAATTTTTTCTTATACAAATTAAATTGAATCGTTTGCAGGAAAGATGTATTAACACCCACCGATAAGGAATTAACAATAAAATAAATCAATTCTGAAAAAGTTAAGATAAGGTAAGGTGAGACGTATTTTTATGTCCTCGAGTATATGTAAGAAGAACATGTGCTACATTTTTAGTACGTGTATTCATGTTTAATGATAAAAAATCGCTGCCAGCCTTTTATTAGACAACAACAACTAAAGGGAAGCAGAGTAACGGTATGATTTAAACACGAAATGTAAATTGTCCTAAGAAATGGACGAAAAGAAGATTAAAAAGTAAGATATAGGCAACTTCTTAAGATTTTACTCTCATATAATTTCAACAAATTACATAAACTTTTCTAAAAATAGGAATAATTCAAAACAATTATTGATAACGCGCTTTTATTTCCATTTCATCTTGTTCGTCAACTCCGTAAGAAAATGGTCTTATGTGTTTTAGTCATACCCAATAAAATCTTAAGGTTCTGGCGACTTAGACGGCTACAATATCGTTACGTAAATATATTTTTATTATTTTTTCGATATCTGCTCGGTATTTTTGCCGCAATTTTGTGTTTGTGTAGCATTCATAAATCCTGTTAGTTTCTAATATTTTTTAAATCAATTAAAACGATTAAATTTATAGGTGGTGCCTCTTTAGAAAGTACACTTAGCGACACTTCTAACGCTGTCACTTATATATTTCAGTTTTCTTTAAAAGTCCTCAATGAATTGTAATGAAACTTGGCACACTTGTACATCAATATTTGATACAGGTTCTGATGAATTTTCTGCTCGATTTGACAATAGACTATTGCACGATACGTCTTCAACTGACTGAATACTTATATTGAAAGTCGCATTTTTATCACTCAATATCGGCAATCTGATTGTTATGTATGCGTGTGGATGTCCCTGTTACCTATAATGATTGTGCATATCAACATTTTATTCGCTCATAGTTTTTAATAGTTATTAACAATATTTACCATATAGATAGAAAAAGAAAATTGTTAATTTTGCTGCAAAATATATAGTGTTTTCCGTACCCATAGCGTCTCTGTTGAGAAATACGATTCTTGCGAGTAACGCAGGTTGCGCTCAGCTTGAAATTTAAATTATTATATCAAACGGAATAAAAATTCAATTCTACTGCGTACTATTAATATTCGTTATTCAGAAGAAATGTGAATTTTACCATTCAAGTAACATTATTTCTGGTTAAACGTTTATTTAAAGCGCATCAGCTTTATATTCAAATTATAAGCTGATTTTGAGACGGTCTAAGCTTACCAACTACTATTTGGTTACCTAGGAAATTGTAACGTAGATGAAATTTATGAATACTTTATTGTGTACACTCATTACAGAACACTTGAAGCTACAAAGAAATAAAATTTTGAAAATACTCAATTGAACCCAAATAAATACCCTGTTAAATTTTGTGACTTTGTAATTCCGAGTGACGTAAATTACGCTTTTACCACGCGTTTTCATACACACCAATTTCTGAATTAACACGTGCGACAATAGGCACATGCCTTAAAAACTAAAACAGGTGCAAATTTGATAAAGTTATCTAAAACGGTTTTCAAGATATCAAGAATAATCAAGTGGCAGCGTTAGAAGTGCCGCCGAGTGTATATATCTTCCACTATGCTCACATTATATCAAGTATCTAAGCCACGAATTTGCTTCAGATATATTCATATCGTATTATTATTTTTGATAACGATTATTATAACCGCATAACTACATCCCAACAAAATTGTTCAAAATTTTTAAGAATCAAATAATAATGATTAGATAATTATACCATAAAATGTAAAACTCTGTTTTGTTTTGAGACAATAACAAACGTAAATGTGCATTCAATGCAGACCAAAAAATGTCACGTATTAATTGTAGTCAATAATTTTACCTGTTTAAAGATAGGATACCCGTGGCCCAAACACATCTGATATCGGACAGTGTGAGTTTAACAATCATGATACAAAGTCAATTTACTCACAAAAGGGAAATAACCTCTGCACAATATACGCCCGCAAATTACAAGTACATGCCGCAGTCTAAACGTCATTCCTGGAAATCCTACTTTCGTTTTCACTATCTATGACTTAGACTCGTGTACACATTTGAATTACACATCAGGGCTGGGGAAAGCTAAGCTTATCATAGATATTCATTAACAGTCGCATGTAAGTATATGTAATTTACTTTTTGATTTATATCTACGTGTGTGATATATTGAGTTAAACGTTTATTTAGATAATGTACATACTTAGGCCAAAACAATATTGCTTGTACCAACCCAAATGTTTGCCCACTCCCCTACCCTACAGTACTGTTTTTTTTAAAGAATTGAGAAAAAATCAACATCTTTGAATTTGACATAGATCTAGATCTATTCTATAATGGCATTTTTATTCTTTCTGTATTTCTTTTTCAAGGAAGTTGTGTGTGGATATTCTTAATGTAAGGGTGGATGCTTTAAAGGTCGACAGAGTATTTTTTCTATAAAAAATAAACGGTTCAAAATGGCACGTTGATACATCTGAGGTGTATTGCAATGGATAGATGCCGAGTTTATGGGGATGATAAAATAGGCATCACTATTATATATTCTCAATTAAACCATTACACCGCCTTGTATTTACATATTGTAGATTAGATTTCATCTCGGAGATAAAGTGTATGTTTAAATTACAGTGCACTTCGAAATCATTGTTCCACCTCTCGGTGAAGAAATGTTTAAAACACTTTAATGTACTACGTATATAGTTTCAGCTTATGGTCACAAACCACTAAATAAATTTGTTCTTTAGCTCAATGTAAAGTTACAATAGTCAGTCCCAGGTTGATACATGTTAAAGTCTATGGCCAGGTGGCAGACATATATCAATGAAAAGAAGGGGCTACCAGCTTTAAGAAAATACAAAAAAAACAGGGGGTCACGTATCATATAAGAAAAAGTTTGTCCGTCCAACGCGGTGAACATATTTTTACAGGCGCGCGGACCGACCAAATCCGGGTTTTACCCTACCCTACTTTCGCTTTGGTATTTTGGCCAAAATCTCAAAATATGTAAAATAAAACAGTTTCAATACATCACATACATGTATACAATGCCTGTTAACCCAATTAGATGATTCCAGTTCCACCTTGTCAAAGCATACTTCCATTTAAACACAATCACAAGTTTATTTAGGGACTATTTGAGTGTATCCTATTTTGGTTCGCAGAGGCATTTAGTGGTTTGTAACCTTAAGACAACCCTTTTCCCCCATTTTGGTTGATTTAAACACTTATTTGACAACTACTATGTATATACAACTCCAAGTGATGACTTTCCAGACTGAAATGACATGATTTCTCAAAATTTTGACAAAAGAGAGTAAGCGCCTTTAACGCAATTTCTTGGATTCTGCTGGCCATATTGTATGAATACTGGCAAATTAAACAGTTGCAGTTTTGTATAAACCTTACATTGGGCAATTATTTTATGTTGGGTGCTTAATTATGTGACTATTCCTCATATATATACACAATAACCCAGGTCTTATACCTAAACAAGGTCAAAATTGGTATGAAAATGTCATTTTGTGGAGGAAAAATCTTCATTTTTTTCTTAAATTTTCACCCCAAAACACATTTTTTTCACATTTTGAGACAAATTTCACTGAAAAATGGAATAAAACCCACAGAAAAATGTATTTCTAAACATTTAAAGTCAAAATATTGAAAATATACATTTTAATTTTTTGGGTCATTTCTTAAGGTCACAAACCACTAAATAAATTTGTTCTTTAGCGCAATGTAAAGTTACAATAGTCAGTCCCAGGTTGATACATGTTAAAGTCTATGGCCAGGTGGCAGACATATATCAATGAAAAGAAGGGGCTACCAGCTTTAAGAAAATACAAAAAAAAACAGGGGGTCACGTATCATATACGAAAAAGTTTGTCCGTCCAACGCGGTGAACATATTTTTACAGGCGCGCGGACCGACCAAATCCGGGTTTTACCCTACCCTACTTTCGCTTTGGTATTTTGGCCAAAATCTCAAAATATGTAAAATAAAACAGTTTCAATACATCACATACATGTATACAATGCCTGTAAACCCAATTAGATGATTCCAGTTCCACCTTGTCAAAGCATACTACCATTTAAACACAATCACAAGTTTATTTAGGGACTATTTGAGTGTATCCTATTTTGGTTCGCAGAGGCATTTAGTGGTTTGTAACCTTAAGACAACCCTTTTCCCCCATTTTGGTTGATTTAAACACTTATTTGACAACTACTATGTATATACAACTCCAAGTGATGACTTTCCAGACTGAAATGACATGATTTCTCAAAATTTTGACAAAAGAGAGTAAGCGCCTTTAACGCAATTTCTTGGATTCTGCTGGCCATATTGTATGAATACTGGCAAATTAAACAGTTGCAGTTTTGTATAAACCTTACATTGGGCAATTATTTTATGTTAGGTGCTTAATTATGTGACTATTCCTCATATATATACACAATAACCCAGGTCTAATACCTAAACAAGGTCAAAATTGGTATGAAAATGTCATTTTGTGGAGGAAAAATCTTCATTTTTTTCTTAAATTTTCACCCCAAAACACATTTTTTTCACATTTTGAGACAAATTTCACTGAAAAATGGAATAAAACCCACAGAAAAATGTATTTCTAAACATTTAAAGTCAAAATATTGAAAATATACATTTTAATTTTTTGGGTCATTTCTTAAGGTCACAAACCACTAAATAAATTTGTTCTTTAGCGCAATGTAAAGTTACAATAGTCAGTCCCAGGTTGATACATGTTAAAGTCTATGGCCAGGTGGCAGACATATATCAATGAAAAGAAGGGGCTACCAGCTTTAAGAAAATACAAAAAAAAACAGGGGGTCACGTATCATATACGAAAAAGATTGTCCGTCCAACGCGGTGAACATATTTTTACAGGTGCGCGGACCGACCAAATCCGGGTTTTACCCTACCCTACTTTCGCTTTGATATTTTGGCCAAAATCTCAAAATATGTAAAATAAAACAGTTTCAATACATCACATACATGTATACAATGCCTGTAAACCCAATTAGATGATTCCAGTTCCACCTTGTCAAAGCATACTTCCATTTAAACACAATCACAAGTTTATTTAGGGACTATTTGAGTGTATCCTATTTTGGTTCGCAGAGGCATTTAGTGGTTTGTAACCTTAAGACAACCCTTTTCCCCCATTTTGGTTGATTTAAACACTTATTTGACAACTACTATGTATATACAACTCCAAGTGATGACTTTCCAGACTGAAATGACATGATTTCTCAAAATTTTGACAAAAGAGAGTAAGCGCCTTTAACGCAATTTCTTGGATTCTGCTGGCCATATTGTATGAATACTGGCAAATTAAACAGTTGCAGTTTTGTATAAACCTTACATTGGGCAATTATTTTATGTTGGGTGCTTAATTATGTGACTATTCCTCATATATATACACAATAACCCAGGTCTTATACCTAAACAAGGTCAAAATTGGTATGAAAATGTCATTTTGTGGAGGAAAAATCTTCATTTTTTTCTTAAATTTTCACCCCAAAACACATTTTTTTCACATTTTGAGACAAATTTCACTGAAAAATGGAATAAAACCCACAGAAAAATGTATTTCTAAACATTTAAAGTCAAAATATTGAAAATATACATTTTAATTTTTTGGGTCATTTCTTAAGGTCACAAACCACTAAATAAATTTGTTCTTTAGCGCAATGTAAAGTTACAATAGTCAGTCCCAGGTTGATACATGTTAAAGTCTATGGCCAGGTGGCAGACATATATCAATGAAAAGAAGGGGCTACCAGCTTTAAGAAAATACAAAAAAACAGGGGGTCACGTATCATATAAGAAAAAGTTTGTCCGTCCAACGCGGTGAACATATTTTTACAGGCGCGCGGACCGACCAAATCCGGGTTTTACCCTACCCTACTTTCGCTTTGGTATTTTGGCCAAAATCTCAAAATATGTAAAATAAAACAGTTTCAATACATCACATACATGTATACAATGCCTGTAAACCCAATAAGATGATTCCAGTTCCACCTTGTCAAAGCATACTACCATTTAAACACAATCACAAGTTTATTTAGGGACTATTTGAGTGTATCCTATTTTGGTTCGCAGAGGCATTTAGTGGTTTGTAACCTTAAGACAACCCTTTTCCCCCATTTTGGTTGATTTAAACACTTATTTGACAACTACTATGTATATACAACTCCAAGTGATGACTTTCCAGACTGAAATGACATGATTTCTCAAAATTTTGACAAAAGAGAGTAAGCGCCTTTAACGCAATTTCTTGGATTCTGCTGGCCATATTGTATGAATACTGGCAAATTAAACAGTTGCAGTTTTGTATAAACCTTACATTGGGCAATTATTTTATGTTGGGTGCTTAATTATGTGACTATTCCTCATATATATACACAATAACCCAGGTCTTATACCTAAACAAGGTCAAAATTGGTATGAAAATGTCATTTTGTGGAGGAAAAATCTTCATTTTGTTCTTAAATTTTCACCCCAAAACACATTTTTTTCACATTTTGAGACAAATTTCACTGAAAAATGGAATAAAACCCACAGAAAAATGTATTTCTAAACATTTAAAGTCAAAATATTGAAAATATACATTTTAATTTTTTGGGTCATTTCTTAAGGTCACAAACCACTAAATAAATTTGTTCTTTAGCGCAATGTAAAGTTACAATAGTCAGTCCCAGGTTGATACATGTTAAAGTCTATGGCCAGGTGGCAGACATATATCAATGAAAAGAAGGGGCTACCAGCTTTAAGAAAATACAAAAAAAACAGGGGGTCACATATCATATAAGAAAAAGTTTGTCCGTCCAACGCGGTGAACATATTTTTACAGGCGCGCGGACCGACCAAATCCGGGTTTTACCCTACCCTACTTTCGCTTTGGTATTTTGGCCAAAATCTCAAAATATGTAAAATAAAACAGTTTCAATACATCACATACATGTATACAATGCCTGTAAACCCAATTAGATGATTCCAGTTCCACCTTGTCAAAGCATACTACCATTTAAACACAATCACAAGTTTATTTAGGGACTATTTGAGTGTATCCTATTTTGGTTCGCAGAGGCATTTAGTGGTTTGTAACCTTACGACAACCCTTTTCCCCCATTTTGGTTGATTTAAACACTTATTTGACAACTTCTATGTATATACAACTCCAAGTGATGACTTTCCAGACTGAAATGACATGATTTCTCAAAATTTTGACAAAAGAGAGTAAGCGCCTTTAACGCAATTTCTCGGATTCTGCTGGCCATATTGTATGAATACTGGCAAATTAAACAGTTGCAGTTTTGTATAAACCTTACATTGGGCAATTATTTTATGTTGGGTGCTTAATTATGTGACTATTCCTCATATATATACACAATAACCCAGGTCTTATACCTAAACAAGGTCAAAATTGGTATGAAAATGTCATTTTGTGGAGGAAAAATCTTCATTTTTTTCTTAAATTTTCACCCCAAAACACATTTTTTTCACATTTTGAGACAAATTTCACTGAAAAATGGAATAAAACCCACAGAAAAATGTATTTCTAAACATTTAAAGTCAAAATATTGAAAATATACATTTTAATTTTTTGGGTCATTTCTTAAGGTCACAAACCACTAAATAAATTTGTTCTTTAGCGCAATGTAAAGTTACAATAGTCAGTCCCAGGTTGATACATGTTAAAGTCTATGGCCAGGTGGCAGACATATATCAATGAAAAGAAGGGGCTACCAGCTTTAAGAAAATACAAAAAAAACAGGGGGTCACGTATCATATAAGAAAAAGTTTGTCCGTCCAACGCGGTGAACATATTTTTACAGGCGCGCGGACCGACCAAATCCGGGTTTTACCCTACCCTACTTTCGCTTTGGTATTTTGGCCAAAATCTCAAAATATGTAAAATAAAACAGTTTCAATACATCACATACATGTATACAATGCCTGTAAAACCTATTAGATGATTCCAGTTCCACCTTGTCAAAGCATACTTCCATTTAAACACAATCACAAGTTTATTTAGGGACTATTTGAGTGTATCCTATTTTGGTTCGCAGAGGCATTTAGTGGTTTGTAACCTTAAGACAACCCTTTTCCCCCATTTTGGTTGATTTAAACACTTATTTGACAACTACTATGTATATACAACTCCAAGTGATGACTTTCCAGACTGAAATGACATGATTTCTCAAAATTTTGACAAAAGAGAGTAAGCGCCTTTAACTCAATTTCTTGGATTCTGCTGGCCATATTGTATGAATACTGGCAAATTAAACAGTTGCAGTTTTGTATAAACCTTACATTGGGCAATTATTTTATGTTGGGTGCTTAATTATGTGACTATTCCTCATATATATACACAATAACCCAGGTCTTATACCTAAACAAGGTCAAAATTGGTATGAAAATGTCATTTTGTGGAGGAAAAATCTTCATTTTTTTCTTAAATTTTCACCCCAAAACACATTTTTTTCACATTTTGAGACAAATTTCACTGAAAAATGGAATAAAACCCACAGAAAAATGTATTTCTAAACATTTAAAGTCAAAATATTGAAAATATACATTTTAATTTTTTGGGTCATTTCTTAAGGTCACAAACCACTAAATAAATTTGTTCTTTAGCGCAATGTAAAGTTGCAATAGTCAGTCCCAGGTTGATACATGTTAAAGTCTATGGCCAGGTGGCAGACATATATCAATGAAAAGAAGGGGCTACCAGCTTTAAGAAAATACAAAAAAAACAGGGGGTCACGTATCATATAAGAAAAAGTTTGTCCGTCCAACGCGGTGAACATATTTTTACAGGCGCGCGGACCGACCAAATCCGGGTTTTACCCTACCCTACTTTCGCTTTGGTATTTTGGCCAAAATCTCAAAATATGTAAAATAAAACAGTTTCAATACATCACATACATGTATACAATGCCTGTAAACCCAATTAGATGATTCCAGTTCCACCTTGTCAAAGCATACTACCATTTAAACACAATCACAAGTTTATTTAGGGACTATTTGAGTGTATCCTATTTTGGTTCGCAGAGGCATTTAGTGGTTTGTAACCTTAAGACAACCCTTTTCCCCCATTTTGGTTGATTTAAACACTTATTTGACAACAACTATGTATATACAACTCCAAGTGATGACTTTCCAGACTGAAATGACATGATTTCTCAAAATTTTGACAAAAGAGAGTAAGCGCCTTTAACGCAATTTCTTGGATTCTGCTGGCCATATTGTATGAATACTGGCAAATTAAACAGTTGCAGTTTTGTATAAACCTTACATTGGGCAATTATTTTATGTTGGGTGCTTAATTATGTGACTATTCCTCATATATATACACAATAACCCAGGTCTTATACCTAAACAAGGTCAAAATTGGTATGAAAATGTCATTTTGTGGAGGAAAAATCTTCATTTTTTTCTTAAATTTTCACCCCAAAACACATTTTTTTCACATTTTGAGACAAATTTCACTGAAAAATGGAATAAAACCCACAGAAAAATGTATTTCTAAACATTTAAAGTCAAAATATTGAAAATATACATTTTAATTTTTTGGGTCATTTCTTAAGGTCACAAACCACTAAATAAATTTGTTCTTTAGCGCAATGTAAAGTTACAATAGTCAGTCCCAGGTTGATACATGTTAAAGTCTATGGCCAGGTGGCAGACATATATCAATGAAAAGAAGGGGCTACCAGCTTTAAGAAAATACAAAAAAAACAGGGGGTCACATATCATATAAGAAAAAGTTTGTCCGTCCAACGCGGTGAACATATTTTTACAGGCGCGCGGACCGACCAAATCCGGGTTTTACCCTACCCTACTTTCGCTTTGGTATTTTGGCCAAAATCTCAAAATATGTAAAATAAAACAGTTTCAATACATCACATACATGTATACAATGCCTGTAAACCCAATTAGATGATTCCAGTTCCACCTTGTCAAAGCATACTACCATTTAAACACAATCACAAGTTTATTTAGGGACTATTTGAGTGTATCCTATTTTGGTTCGCAGAGGCATTTAGTGGTTTGTAACCTTACGACAACCCTTTTCCCCCATTTTGGTTGATTTAAACACTTATTTGACAACTTCTATGTATATACAACTCCAAGTGATGACTTTCCAGACTGAAATGACATGATTTCTCAAAATTTTGACAAAAGAGAGTAAGCGCCTTTAACGCAATTTCTCGGATTCTGCTGGCCATATTGTATGAATACTGGCAAATTAAACAGTTGCAGTTTTGTATAAACCTTACATTGGGCAATTATTTTATGTTGGGTGCTTAATTATGTGACTATTCCTCATATATATACACAATAACCCAGGTCTTATACCTAAACAAGGTCAAAATTGGTATGAAAATGTCATTTTGTGGAGGAAAAATCTTCATTTTTTTCTTAAATTTTCACCCCAAAACACATTTTTTTCACATTTTGAGACAAATTTCACTGAAAAATGGAATAAAACCCACAGAAAAATGTATTTCTAAACATTTAAAGTCAAAATATTGAAAATATACATTTTAATTTTTTGGGTCATTTCTTAAGGTCACAAACCACTAAATAAATTTGTTCTTTAGCGCAATGTAAAGTTACAATAGTCAGTCCCAGGTTGATACATGTTAAAGTCTATGGCCAGGTGGCAGACATATATCAATGAAAAGAAGGGGCTACCAGCTTTAAGAAAATACAAAAAAAACAGGGGGTCACGTATCATATAAGAAAAAGTTTGTCCGTCCAACGCGGTGAACATATTTTTACAGGCGCGCGGACCGACCAAATCCGGGTTTTACCCTACCCTACTTTCGCTTTGGTATTTTGGCCAAAATCTCAAAATATGTAAAATAAAACAGTTTCAATACATCACATACATGTATACAATGCCTGTAAAACCTATTAGATGATTCCAGTTCCACCTTGTCAAAGCATACTTCCATTTAAACACAATCACAAGTTTATTTAGGGACTATTTGAGTGTATCCTATTTTGGTTCGCAGAGGCATTTAGTGGTTTGTAACCTTAAGACAACCCTTTTCCCCCATTTTGGTTGATTTAAACACTTATTTGACAACTACTATGTATATACAACTCCAAGTGATGACTTTCCAGACTGAAATGACATGATTTCTCAAAATTTTGACAAAAGAGAGTAAGCGCCTTTAACTCAATTTCTTGGATTCTGCTGGCCATATTGTATGAATACTGGCAAATTAAACAGTTGCAGTTTTGTATAAACCTTACATTGGGCAATTATTTTATGTTGGGTGCTTAATTATGTGACTATTCCTCATATATATACACAATAACCCAGGTCTTATACCTAAACAAGGTCAAAATTGGTATGAAAATGTCATTTTGTGGAGGAAAAATCTTCATTTTTTTCTTAAATTTTCACCCCAAAACACATTTTTTTCACATTTTGAGACAAATTTCACTGAAAAATGGAATAAAACCCACAGAAAAATGTATTTCTAAACATTTAAAGTCAAAATATTGAAAATATACATTTTAATTTTTTGGGTCATTTCTTAAGGTCACAAACCACTAAATAAATTTGTTCTTTAGCGCAATGTAAAGTTGCAATAGTCAGTCCCAGGTTGATACATGTTAAAGTCTATGGCCAGGTGGCAGACATATATCAATGAAAAGAAGGGGCTACCAGCTTTAAGAAAATACAAAAAAAACAGGGGGTCACGTATCATATAAGAAAAAGTTTGTCCGTCCAACGCGGTGAACATATTTTTACAGGCGCGCGGACCGACCAAATCCGGGTTTTACCCTACCCTACTTTCGCTTTGGTATTTTGGCCAAAATCTCAAAATATGTAAAATAAAACAGTTTCAATACATCACATACATGTATACAATGCCTGTAAACCCAATTAGATGATTCCAGTTCCACCTTGTCAAAGCATACTACCATTTAAACACAATCACAAGTTTATTTAGGGACTATTTGAGTGTATCCTATTTTGGTTCGCAGAGGCATTTAGTGGTTTGTAACCTTAAGACAACCCTTTTCCCCCATTTTGGTTGATTTAAACACTTATTTGACAACAACTATGTATATACAACTCCAAGTGATGACTTTCCAGACTGAAATGACATGATTTCTCAAAATTTTGACAAAAGAGAGTAAGCGCCTTTAACGCAATTTCTTGGATTCTGCTGGCCATATTGTATGAATACTGGCAAATTAAACAGTTGCAGTTTTGTATAAACCTTACATTGGGCAATTATTTTATGTTGGGTGCTTAATTATGTGACTATTCCTCATATATATACACAATAACCCAGGTCTTATACCTAAACAAGGTCAAAATTGGTATGAAAATGTCATTTTGTGGAGGAAAAATCTTCATTTTTTTCTTAAATTTTCACCCCAAAACACATTTTTTTCACATTTTGAGACAAATTTCACTGAAAAATGGAATAAAACCCACAGAAAAATGTATTTCTAAACATTTAAAGTCAAAATATTGAAAATATACATTTTAATTTTTTGGGTCATTTCTTAAGGTCACAAACCACTAAATAAATTTGTTCTTTAGCGCAATGTAAAGTTACAATAGTCAGTCCCAGGTTGATACATGTTAAAGTCTATGGCCAGGTGGCAGACATATATCAATGAAAAGAAGGGGCTACCAGCTTTAAGAAAATACAAAAAAAACAGGGGGTCACGTATCATATAAGAAAAAGTTTGTCCGTCCAACGCGGTGAACATATTTTTACAGGCGCGCGGACCGACCAAATCCGGGTTTTACCCTACCCTACTTTCGCTTTGGTATTTTGGCCAAAATCTCAAAATATGTAAAATAAAACAGTTTCAATACATCACATACATGTATACAATGCCTGTAAACCCAATTAGATGATTCCAGTTCCACCTTGTCAAAGCATACTTCCATTTAAACACAATCACAAGTTTATTTAGGGACTATTTGAGTGTATCCTATTTTGGTTCGCAGAGGCATTTAGTGGTTTGTAACCTTAAGACAACCCTTTTCCCCCATTTTGGTTGATTTAAACACTTATTTGACAACTACTATGTATATACAACTCCAAGTGATGACTTTCCAGACTGAAATGACATGATTTCTCAAAATTTTGACAAAAGAGAGTAAGCGCCTTTAACGCAATTTCTTGGATTCTGCTGGCCATATTGTATGAATACTGGCAAATTAAACAGTTGCAGTTTTGTATAAACCTTACATTGGGCAATTATTTTATGTTGGGTGCTTAATTATGTGACTATTCCTCATATATATACACAATAACCCAGGTCTTATACCTAAACAAGGTCAAAATTGGTATGAAAATGTCATTTTGTGGAGGAAAAATCTTCATTTTTTTCTTAAATTTTCACCCCAAAACACATTTTTTTCACATTTTGAGACAAATTTCACTGAAAAATGGAATAAAACCCACAGAAAAATGTATTTCTAAACATTTAAAGTCAAAATATTGAAAATATACATTTTAATTTTTTGGGTCATTTCTTAAGGTCACAAACCACTAAATAAATTTGTTCTTTAGCGCAATGTAAAGTTACAATAGTCAGTCCCAGGTTGATACATGTTAAAGTCTATGGCCAGGTGGCAGACATATATCAATGAAAAGAAGGGGCTACCAGCTTTAAGAAAATACAAAAAAAACAGGGGGTCACGTATCATATAAGAAAAAGTTTGTCCGTCCAACGCGGTGAACATATTTTTACAGGCGCGCGGACCGACCAAATCCGGGTTTTACCCTACCCTACTTTCGCTTTGGTATTTTGGCCAAAATCTCAAAATATGTAAAATAAAACAGTTTCAATACATCACATACATGTATACAATGCCTGTAAACCCAATTAGATGATTCCAGTTCCACCTTGTCAAAGCATACTTCCATTTAAACACAATCACAAGTTTATTTAGGGACTATTTGAGTGTATCCTATTTTGGTTCGCAGAGGCATTGAGTGGTTTGTAACCTTAAGACAACCCTTTTCCCCCATTTTGGTTGATTTAAACACTTATTTGACAACTACTATGTATATACAACTCCAAGTGATGACTTTCCAGACTGAAATGACATGATTTCTCAAAATTTTGACAAAAGAGAGTAAGCGCCTTTAACGCAATTTCTTGGATTCTGCTGGCCATATTGTATGAATACTGGCAAATTAAACAGTTGCAGTTTTGTATAAACCTTACATTGGGCAATTATTTTATGTTGGGTGCTTAATTATGTGACTATTCCTCATATATATACACAATAACCCAGGTCTTATACCTAAACAAGGTCAAAATTGGTATGAAAATGTCATTTTGTGGAGGAAAAATCTTCATTTTTTTCTTAAATTTTCACCCCAAAACACATTTTTTTCACATTTTGAGACAAATTTCACTGAAAAATGGAATAAAACCCACAGAAAAATGTATTTCTAAACATTTAAAGTCAAAATATTGAAAATATACATTTTAATTTTTTGGGTCATTTCTTAAGGTCACAAACCACTAAATAAATTTGTTCTTTAGCGCAATGTAAAGTTACAATAGTCAGTCCCAGGTTGATACATGTTAAAGTCTATGGCCAGGTGGCAGACATATATCAATGAAAAGAAGGGGCTACCAGCTTTAAGAAAATACAAAAAAAACAGGGGGTCACGTATCATATAAGAAAAAGTTTGTCCGTCCAACGCGGTGAACATATTTTTACAGGCGCGCGGACCGACCAAATCCGGGTTTTACCCTACCCTACTTTCGCTTTGGTATTTTGGCCAAAATCTCAAAATATGTAAAATAAAACAGTTTCAATACATCACATACATGTATACAATGCCTGTAAACCCAATTAGATGATTCCAGTTCCACCTTGTCAAAGCATACTTCCATTTAAACACAATCACAAGTTTATTTAGGGACTATTTGAGTGTATCCTATTTTGGTTCGCAGAGGCATTGAGTGGTTTGTAACCTTAAGACAACCCTTTTCCCCCATTTTGGTTGATTTAAACACTTATTTGACAACTACTATGTATATACAACTCCAAGTGATGACTTTCCAGACTGAAATGACATGATTTCTCAAAATTTTGACAAAAGAGAGTAAGCGCCTTTAACGCAATTTCTTGGATTCTGCTGGCCATATTGTATGAATACTGGCAAATTAAACAGTTGCAGTTTTGTATAAACCTTACATTGGGCAATTATTTTATGTTGGGTGCTTAATTATGTGACTATTCCTCATATATATACACAATAACCCAGGTCTTATACCTAAACAAGGTCAAAATTGGTATGAAAATGTCATTTTGTGGAGGAAAAATCTTCATTTTTTTCTTAAATTTTCACCCCAAAACACATTTTTTTCACATTTTGAGACAAATTTCACTGAAAAATGGAATAAAACCCACAGAAAAATGTATTTCTAAACATTTAAAGTCAAAATATTGAAAATATACATTTTAATTTTTTGGGTCATTTCTTAAGGTCACAAACCACTAAATAAATTTGTTCTTTAGCGCAATGTAAAGTTACAATAGTCAGTCCCAGGTTGATACATGTTAAAGTCTATGGCCAGGTGGCAGACATATATCAATGAAAAGAAGGGGCTACCAGCTTTAAGAAAATACAAAAAAAACAGGGGGTCACGTATCATATAAGAAAAAGTTTGTCCGTCCAACGCGGTGAACATATTTTTACAGGCGCGCGGACCGACCAAATCCGGGTTTTACCCTACCCTACTTTCGCTTTGGTATTTTGGCCAAAATCTCAAAATATGTAAAATAAAACAGTTTCAATACATCACATACATGTATACAATGCCTGTAAACCCAATTAGATGATTCCAGTTCCACCTTGTCAAAGCATACTTCCATTTAAACACAATCACAAGTTTATTTAGGGACTATTTGAGTGTATCCTATTTTGGTTCGCAGAGGCATTGAGTGGTTTGTAACCTTAAGACAACCCTTTTCCCCCATTTTGGTTGATTTAAACACTTATTTGACAACTACTATGTATATACAACTCCAAGTGATGACTTTCCAGACTGAAATGACATGATTTCTCAAAATTTTGACAAAAGAGAGTAAGCGCCTTTAACGCAATTTCTTGGATTCTGCTGGCCATATTGTATGAATACTGGCAAATTAAACAGTTGCAGTTTTGTATAAACCTTACATTGGGCAATTATTTTATGTTGGGTGCTTAATTATGTGACTATTCCTCATATATATACACAATAACCCAGGTCTTATACCTAAACAAGGTCAAAATTGGTATGAAAATGTCATTTTGTGGAGGAAAAATCTTCATTTTTTTCTTAAATTTTCACCCCAAAACACATTTTTTTCACATTTTGAGACAAATTTCACTGAAAAATGGAATAAAACCCACAGAAAAATGTATTTCTAAACATTTAAAGTCAAAATATTGAAAATATACATTTTAATTTTTTGGGTCATTTCTTAAGGTCACAAACCACTAAATAAATTTGTTCTTTAGCGCAATGTAAAGTTACAATAGTCAGTCCCAGGTTGATACATGTTAAAGTCTATGGCCAGGTGGCAGACATATATCAATGAAAAGAAGGGGCTACCAGCTTTAAGAAAATACAAAAAAAACAGGGGGTCACGTATCATATAAGAAAAAGTTTGTCCGTCCAACGCGGTGAACATATTTTTACAGGCGCGCGGACCGACCAAATCCGGGTTTTACCCTACCCTACTTTCGCTTTGGTATTTTGGCCAAAATCTCAAAATATGTAAAATAAAACAGTTTCAATACATCACATACATGTATACAATGCCTGTAAACCCAATTAGATGATTCCAGTTCCACCTTGTCAAAGCATACTTCCATTTAAACACAATCACAAGTTTATTTAGGGACTATTTGAGTGTATCCTATTTTGGTTCGCAGAGGCATTGAGTGGTTTGTAACCTTAAGACAACCCTTTTCCCCCATTTTGGTTGATTTAAACACTTATTTGACAACTACTATGTATATACAACTCCAAGTGATGACTTTCCAGACTGAAATGACATGATTTCTCAAAATTTTGACAAAAGAGAGTAAGCGCCTTTAACGCAATTTCTTGGATTCTGCTGGCCATATTGTATGAATACTGGCAAATTAAACAGTTGCAGTTTTGTATAAACCTTACATTGGGCAATTATTTTATGTTGGGTGCTTAATTATGTGACTATTCCTCATATATATACACAATAACCCAGGTCTTATACCTAAACAAGGTCAAAATTGGTATGAAAATGTCATTTTGTGGAGGAAAAATCTTCATTTTTTTCTTAAATTTTCACCCCAAAACACATTTTTTTCACATTTTGAGACAAATTTCACTGAAAAATGGAATAAAACCCACAGAAAAATGTATTTCTAAACATTTAAAGTCAAAATATTGAAAATATACATTTTAATTTTTTGGGTCATTTCTTAAGGTCACAAACCACTAAATAAATTTGTTCTTTAGCGCAATGTAAAGTTACAATAGTCAGTCCCAGGTTGATACATGTTAAAGTCTATGGCCAGGTGGCAGACATATATCAATGAAAAGAAGGGGCTACCAGCTTTAAGAAAATACAAAAAAAACAGGGGGTCACGTATCATATAAGAAAAAGTTTGTCCGTCCAACGCGGTGAACATATTTTTACAGGCGCGCGGACCGACCAAATCCGGGTTTTACCCTACCCTACTTTCGCTTTGGTATTTTGGCCAAAATCTCAAAATATGTAAAATAAAACAGTTTCAATACATCACATACATGTATACAATGCCTGTAAACCCAATTAGATGATTCCAGTTCCACCTTGTCAAAGCATACTTCCATTTAAACACAATCACAAGTTTATTTAGGGACTATTTGAGTGTATCCTATTTTGGTTCGCAGAGGCATTGAGTGGTTTGTAACCTTAAGACAACCCTTTTCCCCCATTTTGGTTGATTTAAACACTTATTTGACAACTACTATGTATATACAACTCCAAGTGATGACTTTCCTGACTGAAATGACATGATTTCTCAAAATTTTGACAAAAGAGAGTAAGCGCCTTTAACGCAATTTCTTGGATTGTGCTGGCCATATTGTATGAATACTGGCAAATTAAACAGTTGCAGTTTTGTATAAACCTTACATTGGGCAATTATTTTATGTTGGGTGCTTAATTATGTGACTATTCCTCATATATATACACAATAACCCAGGTCTTATACCTAAACAAGGTCAAAATTGGTATGAAAATGTCATTTTGTGGAGGAAAAATCTTCATTTTTTTCTTAAATTTTCACCCCAAAACACATTTTTTTCACATTTTGAGACAAATTTCACTGAAAAATGGAATAAAACCCACAGAAAAATGTATTTCTAAACATTTAAAGTCAAAATATTGAAAATATACATTTTAATTTTTTGGGTCATTTCTTAAGGTCACAAACCACTAAATAAATTTGTTCTTTAGCGCAATGTAAAGTTACAATAGTCAGTCCCAGGTTGATACATGTTAAAGTCTATGGCCAGGTGGCAGACATATATCAATGAAAAGAAGGGGCTACCAGCTTTAAGAAAATACAAAAAAAACAGGGGGTCACGTATCATATAAGAAAAAGTTTGTCCGTCCAACGCGGTGAACATATTTTTACAGGCGCGCGGACCGACCAAATCCGGGTTTTACCCTACCCTACTTTCGCTTTGGTATTTTGGCCAAAATCTCAAAATATGTAAAATAAAACAGTTTCAATACATCACATACATGTATACAATGCCTGTAAACCCAATTAGATGATTCCAGTTCCACCTTGTCAAAGCATACTACCATTTAAACACAATCACAAGTTTATTTAGGGACTATTTGAGTGTATCCTATTTTGGTTCGCAGAGGCATTTAGTGGTTTGTAACCTTAAGACAACCCTTTTCCCCCATTTTGGTTGATTTAAACACTTATTTGACAACTACTATGTATATACAACTCCAAGTGATGACTTTCCAGACTGAAATGACATGATTTCTCAAAATTTTGACAAAAGAGAGTAAGCGCCTTAAACGCAATTTCTTGGATTCTGCTGGCCATATTGTATGAATACTGGCAAATTAAACAGTTGCAGTTTTGTATAAACCTTACATTGGGCAATTATTTTATGTTGGGTGCTTAATTATGTGACTATTCCTCATATATATACACAATAACCCAGGTCTTATACCTAAACAAGGTCAAAATTGGTATGAAAATGTCATTTTGTGGAGGAAAAATCTTCATTTTTTTCTTAAATTTTCACCCCAAAACACATTTTTTTCACATTTTGAGACAAATTTCACTGAAAAATGGAATAAAACCCACACAAAAATGTATTTCTAAACATTTAAAGTCAAAATATTGAAAATATACATTTTAATTTTTTGGGTCATTTCTTAAGGTCACAAACCACTAAATAAATTTGTTCTTTAGCGCAATGTAAAGTTACAATAGTCAGTCCCAGGTTGATACATGTTAAAGTCTATGGCCAGGTGGCAGACATATATCAATGAAAAGAAGGGGCTACCAGCTTTAAGAAAATACAAAAAAAACAGGGGGTCACGTATCATATAAGAAAAAGTTTGTCCGTCCAACGCGGTGAACATATTTTTACAGGCGAGCGGACCGACCAAATCCGGGTTTTACCCTACCCTACTTTCGCTTTGGTATTTTGGCCAAAATCTCAAAATATGTAAAATAAAACAGTTTCAATACATCACATACATGTATACAATGCCTGTAAACCCAATTAGATGATTCCAGTTCCACCTTGTCAAAGCATACTTCCATTTAAACACAATCACAAGTTTATTTAGGGACTATTTGAGTGTATCCTATTTTGGTTCGCAGAGGCATTTAGTGGTTTGTAACCTTAAGACAACCCTTTTCCCCCATTTTGGTTGATTTAAACACTTATTTGACAACTACTATGTATATACAACTCCAAGTGATGACTTTCCTGACTGAAATGACATGATTTCTCAAAATTTTGACAAAAGAGAGTAAGCGCCTTTAACGCAATTTCTTGGATTGTGCTGGCCATATTGTATGAATACTGGCAAATTAAACAGTTGCAGTTTTGTATAAACCTTACATTGGGCAATTATTTTATGTTGGGTGCTTAATTATGTGACTATTCCTCATATATATACACAATAACCCAGGTCTTATACCTAAACAAGGTCAAAATTGGTATGAAAATGTCATTTTGTGGAGGAAAAATCTTCATTTTTTTCTTAAATTTTCACCCCAAAACACATTTTTTTCACATTTTGAGACAAATTTCACTGAAAAATGGAATAAAACCCACAGAAAAATGTATTTCTAAACATTTAAAGTCAAAATATTGAAAATATACATTTTAATTTTTTGGGTCATTTCTTAAGGTCACAAACCACTAAATAAATTTGTTCTTTAGCGCAATGTAAAGTTACAATAGTCAGTCCCAGGTTGATACATGTTAAAGTCTATGGCCAGGTGGCAGACATATATCAATGAAAAGAAGGGGCTACCAGCTTTAAGAAAATACAAAAAAAACAGGGGGTCACGTATCATATAAGAAAAAGTTTGTCCGTCCAACGCGGTGAACATATTTTTACAGGCGCGCGGACCGACCAAATCCGGGTTTTACCCTACCCTACTTTCGCTTTGGTATTTTGGCCAAAATCTCAAAATATGTAAAATAAAACAGTTTCAATACATCACATACATGTATACAATGCCTGTAAACCCAATTAGATGATTCCAGTTCCACCTTGTCAAAGCATACTTCCATTTAAACACAATCACAAGTTTATTTAGGGACTATTTGAGTGTATCCTATTTTGGTTCGCAGAGGCATTGAGTGGTTTGTAACCTTAAGACAACCCTTTTCCCCCATTTTGGTTGATTTAAACACTTATTTGACAACTACTATGTATATACAACTCCAAGTGATGACTTTCCAGACTGAAATGACATGATTTCTCAAAATTTTGACAAAAGAGAGTAAGCGCCTTTAACGCAATTTCTTGGATTGTGCTGGCCATATTGTATGAAAACTGGCAAATTAAACAGTTGCAGTTTTGTATAAACCTTACATTGGGCAATTATTTTATGTTGGGTGCTTAATTATGTGACTATTCCTCATATATATACACAATAACCCAGGTCTTATACCTAAACAAGGTCAAAATTGGTATGAAAATGTCATTTTGTGGAGGAAAAATCTTCATTTTTTTCTTAAATTTTCACCCCAAAACACATTTTTTTCACATTTTGAGACAAATTTCACTGAAAAATGGAATAAAACCCACAGAAAAATGTATTTCTAAACATTTAAAGTCAAAATATTGAAAATATACATTTTAATTTTTTGGGTCATTTCTTAAGGTCACAAACCACTAAATAAATTTGTTCTTTAGCGCAATGTAAAGTTACAATAGTCAGTCCCAGGTTGATACATGTTAAAGTCTATGGCCAGGTGGCAGACATATATCAATGAAAAGAAGGGGCTACCAGCTTTAAGAAAATACAAAAAAAACAGGGGGTCACGTATCATATAAGAAAAAGTTTGTCCGTCCAACGCGGTGAACATATTTTTACAGGCGCGCGGACCGACCAAATCCGGGTTTTACCCTACCCTACTTTCGCTTTGGTATTTTGGCCAAAATCTCAAAATATGTAAAATAAAACAGTTTCAATACATCACATACATGTATACAATGCCTGTAAACCCAATTAGATGATTCCAGTTCCACCTTGTCAAAGCATACTACCATTTAAACACAATCACAAGTTTATTTAGGGACTATTTGAGTGTATCCTATTTTGGTTCGCAGAGGCATTTAGTGGTTTGTAACCTTAAGACAACCCTTTTCCCCCATTTTGGTTGATTTAAACACTTATTTGACAACTACTATGTATATACAACTCCAAGTGATGACTTTCCAGACTGAAATGACATGATTTCTCAAAATTTTGACAAAAGAGAGTAAGCGCCTTTAACGCAATTTCTTGGATTCTGCTGGCCATATTGTATGAATACTGGCAAATTAAACAGTTGCAGTTTTGTATAAACCTTACATTGGGCAATTATTTTATGTTGGGTGCTTAATTATGTGACTATTCCTCATATATATACACAATAACCCAGGTCTTATACCTAAACAAGGTCAAAATTGGTATGAAAATGTCATTTTGTGGAGGAAAAATCTTCATTTTTTTCTTAAATTTTCACCCCAAAACACATTTTTTTCACATTTTGAGACAAATTTCACTGAAAAATGGAATAAAACCCACAGAAAAATGTATTTCTAAACATTTAAAGTCAAAATATTGAAAATATACATTTTAATTTTTTGGGTCATTTCTTAAGGTCACAAACCACTAAATAAATTTGTTCTTTAGCGCAATGTAAAGTTACAATAGTCAGTCCCAGGTTGATACATGTTAAAGTCTATGGCCAGGTGGCAGACATATATCAATGAAAAGAAGGGGCTACCAGCTTTAAGAAAATACAAAAAAAACAGGGGGTCACGTATCATATAAGAAAAAGTTTGTCCGTCCAACGCGGTGAACATATTTTTACAGGCGCGCGGACCGACCAAATCCGGGTTTTACCCTACCCTACTTTCGCTTTGGTATTTTGGCCAAAATCTCAAAATATGTAAAATAAAACAGTTTCAATACATCACATACATGTATACAATGCCTGTAAACCCAATTAGATGATTCCAGTTCCACCTTGTCAAAGCATACTTCCATTTAAACACAATCACAAGTTTATTTAGGGACTATTTGAGTGTATCCTATTTTGGTTCGCAGAGGCATTGAGTGGTTTGTAACCTTAAGACAACCCTTTTCCCCCATTTTGGTTGATTTAAACACTTATTTGACAACTACTATGTATATACAACTCCAAGTGATGACTTTCCAGACTAAAATGACATGATTTCTCAAAATTTTGACAAAAGAGAGTAAGCGCCTTTAACGCAATTTCTTGGATTCTGCTGGCCATATTGTATGAATACTGGCAAATTAAACAGTTGCAGTTTTGTATAAACCTTACATTGGGCAATTATTTTATGTTGGGTGCTTAATTATGTGACTATTCCTCATATATATACACAATAACCCAGGTCTTATACCTAAACAAGGTCAAAATTGGTATGAAAATGTCATTTTGTGGAGGAAAAATCTTCATTTTTTTCTTAAATTTTCACCCCAAAACACATTTTTTTCACATTTTGAGACAAATTTCACTGAAAAATGGAATAAAACCCACAGAAAAATGTATTTCTAAACATTTAAAGTCAAAATATTGAAAATATACATTTTAATTTTTTGGGTCATTTCTTAAGGTCACAAACCACTAAATAAATTTGTTCTTTAGCGCAATGTAAAGTTACAATAGTCAGTCCCAGGTTGATACATGTTAAAGTCTATGGCCAGGTGGCAGACATATATCAATGAAAAGAAGGGGCTACCAGCTTTAAGAAAATACAAAAAAAACAGGGGGTCACGTATCATATAAGAAAAAGTTTGTCCGTCCAACGCGGTGAACATATTTTTACAGGCGCGCGGACCGACCAAATCCGGGTTTTACCCTACCCTACTTTCGCTTTGGTATTTTGGCCAAAATCTCAAAATATGTAAAATAAAACAGTTTCAATACATCACATACATGTATACAATGCCTGTAAACCCAATTAGATGATTCCAGTTCCACCTTGTCAAAGCATACTTCCATTTAAACACAATCACAAGTTTATTTAGGGACTATTTGAGTGTATCCTATTTTGGTTCGCAGAGGCATTGAGTGGTTTGTAACCTTAAGACAACCCTTTTCCCCCATTTTGGTTGATTTAAACACTTATTTGACAACTACTATGTATATACAACTCCAAGTGATGACTTTCCAGACTGAAATGACATGATTTCTCAAAATTTTGACAAAAGAGAGTAAGCGCCTTTAACGCAATTTCTTGGATTCTGCTGGCCATATTGTATGAATACTGGCAAATTAAACAGTTGCAGTTTTGTATAAACCTTACATTGGGCAATTATTTTATGTTGGGTGCTTAATTATGTGACTATTCCTCATATATATACACAATAACCCAGGTCTTATACCTAAACAAGGTCAAAATTGGTATGAAAATGTCATTTTGTGGAGGAAAAATCTTCATTTTTTTCTTAAATTTTCACCCCAAAACACATTTTTTTCACATTTTGAGACAAATTTCACTGAAAAATGGAATAAAACCCACAGAAAAATGTATTTCTAAACATTTAAAGTCAAAATATTGAAAATATACATTTTAATTTTTTGGGTCATTTCTTAAGGTCACAAACCACTAAATAAATTTGTTCTTTAGCGCAATGTAAAGTTACAATAGTCAGTCCCAGGTTGATACATGTTAAAGTCTATGGCCAGGTGGCAGACATATATCAATGAAAAGAAGGGGCTACCAGCTTTAAGAAAATACAAAAAAAACAGGGGGTCACGTATCATATAAGAAAAAGTTTGTCCGTCCGACGCGGTGAACATATTTTTACAGGCGCGCGGACCGACCAAATCCGGGTTTTACCCTACCCTACTTTCGCTTTGGTATTTTGGCCAAAATCTCAAAATATGTAAAATAAAACAGTTTCAATACATCACATACATGTATACAATGCCTGTAAACCCAATTAGATGATTCCAGTTCCACCTTGTCAAAGCATACTACCATTTAAACACAATCACAAGTTTATTTAGGGACTATTTGAGTGTATCCTATTTTGGTTCGCAGAGGCATTTAGTGGTTTGTAACCTTAAGACAACCCTTTTCCCCCATTTTGGTTGATTTAAACACTTATTTGACAACTACTATGTATATACAACTCCAAGTGATGACTTTCCAGACTGAAATGACATGATTTCTCAAAATTTTGACAAAAGAGAGTAAGCGCCTTTAACGCAATTTCTTGGATTCTGCTGGCCATATTGTATGAATACTGGCAAATTAAACAGTTGCAGTTTTGTATAAACCTTACATTGGGCAATTATTTTATGTTGGGTGCTTAATTATGTGACTATTCCTCATATATATACACAATAACCCAGGTCTTATACCTAAACAAGGTCAAAATTGGTATGAAAATGTCATTTTGTGGAGGAAAAATCTTCATTTTTTTCTTAAATTTTCACCCCAAAACACATTTTTTTCACATTTTGAGACAAATTTCACTGAAAAATGGAATAAAACCCACAGAAAAATGTATTTCTAAACATTTAAAGTCAAAATATTGAAAATATACATTTTAATTTTTTGGGTCATTTCTTAAGGTCACAAACCACTAAATAAATTTGTTCTTTAGCGCAATGTAAAGTTACAATAGTCAGTCCCAGGTTGATACATGTTAAAGTCTATGGCCAGGTGGCAGACATATATCAATGAAAAGAAGGGGCTACCAGCTTTAAGAAAATACAAAAAAAACAGGGGGTCACGTATCATATAAGAAAAAGTTTGTCCGTCCAACGCGGTGAACATATTTTTACAGGCGAGCGGACCGACCAAATCCGGGTTTTACCCTACCCTACTTTCGCTTTGGTATTTTGGCCAAAATCTCAAAATATGTAAAATAAAACAGTTTCAATACATCACATACATGTATACAATGCCTGTAAACCCAATTAGATGATTCCAGTTCCACCTTGTCAAAGCATACTTCCATTTAAACACAATCACAAGTTTATTTAGGGACTATTTGAGTGTATCCTATTTTGGTTCGCAGAGGCATTTAGTGGTTTGTAACCTTAAGACAACCCTTTTCCCCCATTTTGGTTGATTTAAACACTTATTTGACAACTACTATGTATATACAACTCCAAGTGATGACTTTCCTGACTGAAATGACATGATTTCTCAAAATTTTGACAAAAGAGAGTAAGCGCCTTTAACGCAATTTCTTGGATTGTGCTGGCCATATTGTATGAATACTGGCAAATTAAACAGTTGCAGTTTTGTATAAACCTTACATTGGGCAATTATTTTATGTTGGGTGCTTAATTATGTGACTATTCCTCATATATATACACAATAACCCAGGTCTTATACCTAAACAAAGTCAAAATTGGTATGAAAATGTCATTTTGTGGAGGAAAAATCTTCATTTTTTTCTTAAATTTTCACCCCAAAACACATTTTTTTCACATTTTGAGACAAATTTCACTGAAAAATGGAATAAAACCCACAGAAAAATGTATTTCTAAACATTTAAAGTCAAAATATTGAAAATATACATTTTAATTTTTTGGGTCATTTCTTAAGGTCACAAACCACTAAATAAATTTGTTCTTTAGCGCAATGTAAAGTTACAATAGTCAGTCCCAGGTTGATACATGTTAAAGTCTATGGCCAGGTGGCAGACATATATCAATGAAAAGAAGGGGCTACCAGCTTTAAGAAAATACAAAAAAAACAGGGGGTCACGTATCATATAAGAAAAAGTTTGTCCGTCCAACGCGGTGAACATATTTTTACAGGCGCGCGGACCGACCAAATCCGGGTTTTACCCTACCCTACTTTCGCTTTGGTATTTTGGCCAAAATCTCAAAATATGTAAAATAAAACAGTTTCAATACATCACATACATGTATACAATGCCTGTAAACCCAATTAGATGATTCCAGTTCCACCTTGTCAAAGCATACTACCATTTAAACACAATCACAAGTTTATTTAGGGACTATTTGAGTGTATCCTATTTTGGTTCGCAGAGGCATTTAGTGGTTTGTAACCTTAAGACAACCCTTTTCCCCCATTTTGGTTGATTTAAACACTTATTTGACAACTACTATGTATATACAACTCCAAGTGATGACTTTCCAGACTGAAATGACATGATTTCTCAAAATTTTGACAAAAGAGAGTAAGCGCCTTTAACGCAATTTCTTGGATTCTGCTGGCCATATTGTATGAATACTGGCAAATTAAACAGTTGCAGTTTTGTATAAACCTTACATTGGGCAATTATTTTATGTTGGGTGCTTAATTATGTGACTATTCCTCATATATATACACAATAACCCAGGTCTTATACCTAAACAAGGTCAAAATTGGTATGAAAATGTCATTTTGTGGAGGAAAAATCTTCATTTTTTTCTTAAATTTTCACCCCAAAACACATTTTTTTCACATTTTGAGACAAATTTCACTGAAAAATGGAATAAAACCCACAGAAAAATGTATTTCTAAACATTTAAAGTCAAAATATTGAAAATATACATTTTAATTTTTTGGGTCATTTCTTAAGGTCACAAACCACTAAATAAATTTGTTCTTTAGCGCAATGTAAAGTTACAATAGTCAGTCCCAGGTTGATACATGTTAAAGTCTATGGCCAGGTGGCAGACATATATCAATGAAAAGAAGGGGCTACCAGCTTTAAGAAAATACAAAAAAAACAGGGGGTCACGTATCATATAAGAAAAAGTTTGTCCGTCCAACGCGGTGAACATATTTTTACAGGCGCGCGGACCGACCAAATCCGGGTTTTACCCTACCCTACTTTCGCTTTGGTATTTTGGCCAAAATCTCAAAATATGTAAAATAAAACAGTTTAAATACATCACATACATGTATACAATGCCTGTAAACCCAATTAGATGATTCCAGTTCCACCTTGTCAAAGCATACTACCATTTAAACACAATCACAAGTTTATTTAGGGACTATTTGAGTGTATCCTATTTTGGTTCGCAGAGGCATTTAGTGGTTTGTAACCTTAAGACAACCCTTTTCCCCCATTTTGGTTGATTTAAACACTTATTTGACAACTACTATGTATATACAACTCCAAGTGATGACTTTCCAGACTGAAATGACATGATTTCTCAAAATTTTGACAAAAGAGAGTAAGCGCCTTAAACGCAATTTCTTGGATTCTGCTGGCCATATTGTATGAATACTGGCAAATTAAACAGTTGCAGTTTTGTATAAACCTTACATTGGGCAATTATTTTATGTTGGGTGCTTAATTATGTGACTATTCCTCATATATATACACAATAACCCAGGTCTTATACCTAAACAAGGTCAAAATTGGTATGAAAATGTCATTTTGTGGAGGAAAAATCTTCATTTTTTTCTTAAATTTTCACCCCAAAACACATTTTTTTCACATTTTGAGACAAATTTCACTGAAAAATGGAATAAAACCCACACAAAAATGTATTTCTAAACATTTAAAGTCAAAATATTGAAAATATACATTTTAATTTTTTGGGTCATTTCTTAAGGTCACAAACCACTAAATAAATTTGTTCTTTAGCGCAATGTAAAGTTACAATAGTCAGTCCCAGGTTGATACATGTTAAAGTCTATGGCCAGGTGGCAGACATATATCAATGAAAAGAAGGGGCTACCAGCTTTAAGAAAATACAAAAAAAACAGGGGGTCACGTATCATATAAGAAAAAGTTTGTCCGTCCAACGCGGTGAACATATTTTTACAGGCGAGCGGACCGACCAAATCCGGGTTTTACCCTACCCTACTTTCGCTTTGGTATTTTGGCCAAAATCTCAAAATATGTAAAATAAAACAGTTTCAATACATCACATACATGTATACAATGCCTGTAAACCCAATTAGATGATTCCAGTTCCACCTTGTCAAAGCATACTTCCATTTAAACACAATCACAAGTTTATTTAGGGACTATTTAAGTGTATCCTATTTTGGTTCGCAGAGGCATTTAGTGGTTTGTAACCTTAAGACAACCCTTTTCCCCCATTTTGGTTGATTTAAACACTTATTTGACAACTACTATGTATATACAACTCCAAGTGATGACTTTCCTGACTGAAATGACATGATTTCTCAAAATTTTGACAAAAGAGAGTAAGCGCCTTTAACGCAATTTCTTGGATTGTGCTGGCCATATTGTATGAATACTGGCAAATTAAACAGTTGCAGTTTTGTATAAACCTTACATTGGGCAATTATTTTATGTTGGGTGCTTAATTATGTGACTATTCCTCATATATATACACAATAACCCAGGTCTTATACCTAAACAAGGTCAAAATTGGTATGAAAATGTCATTTTGTGGAGGAAAAATCTTCATTTTTTTCTTAAATTTTCACCCCAAAACACATTTTTTTCACATTTTGAGACAAATTTCACTGAAAAATGGAATAAAACCCACAGAAAAATGTATTTCTAAACATTTAAAGTCAAAATATTGAAAATATACATTTTAATTTTTTGGGTCATTTCTTAAGACAACCCTTTTCCCCCATTTTGGTTGATTTAAACACTTATTTGACAACTACTATGTATATACAACTCCAAGTGATGACTTTCCAGACTGAAATGACATGATTTCTCAAAATTTTGACAAAAGAGAGTAAGCGCCTTTAACGCAATTTCTTGGATTCTGCTGGCCATATTGTATGAATACTGGCAAATTAAACAGTTGCAGTTTTGTATAAACCTTACATTGGGCAATTATTTTATGTTGGGTGCTTAATTATGTGACTATTCCTCATATATATACACAATAACCCAGGTCTTATACCTAAACAAGGTCAAAATTGGTATGAAAATGTCATTTTGTGGAGGAAAAATCTTCATTTTTTTCTTAAATTTTCACCCCAAAACACATTTTTTTCACATTTTGAGACAAATTTCACTGAAAAATGGAATAAAACCCACAGAAAAATGTATTTCTAAACATTTAAAGTCAAAATATTGAAAATATACATTTTAATTTTTTGGGTCATTTCTTAAGGTCACAAACCACTAAATAAATTTGTTCTTTAGCGCAATGTAAAGTTACAATAGTCAGTCCCAGGTTGATACATGTTAAAGTCTATGGCCAGGTGGCAGACATATATCAATGAAAAGAAGGGGCTACCAGCTTTAAGAAAATACAAAAAAAACAGGGGGTCACGTATCATATAAGAAAAAGTTTGTCCGTCCAACGCGGTGAACATATTTTTACAGGCGCGCGGACCGACCAAATCCGGGTTTTACCCTACCCTACTTTCGCTTTGGTATTTTGGCCAAAATCTCAAAATATGTAAAATAAAACAGTTTCAATACATCACATACATATATACAATGCCTGTAAACCCAATTAGATGATTCCAGTTCCACCTTGTCAAAGCATACTACCATTTAAACACAATCACAAGTTTATTTAGGGACTATTTGAGTGTATCCTATTTTGGTTTGCAGAGGCATTTAGTGGTTTGTAACCTTAAGACAACCCTTTTCCCCCATTTTGGTTGATTTAAACACTTATTTGACAACTACTATGTATATACAACTCCAAGTGATGACTTTCCAGACTGAAATGACATGATTTCTCAAAATTTTGACAAAAGAGAGTAAGCGCCTTTAACGCAATTTCTTGGATTCTGCTGGCCATATTGTATGAATACTGGCAAATTAAACAGTTGCAGTTTTGTATAAACCTTACATTGGGCAATTATTTTATGTTGGGTGCTTAATTATGTGACTATTCCTCATATATATACACAATAACCCAGGTCTTATACCTAAACAAGGTCAAAATTGGTATGAAAATGTCATTTTGTGGAGGAAAAATCTTCATTTTTTTCTTAAATTTTCACCCCAAAACACATTTTTTTCACATTTTGAGACAAATTTCACTGAAAAATGGAATAAAACCCACAGAAAAATGTATTTCTAAACATTTAAAGTCAAAATATTGAAAATATACATTTTAATTTTTTGGGTCATTTCTTAAGGTCACAAACCACTAAATAAATTTGTTCTTTAGCGCAATGTAAAGTTACAATAGTCAGTCCCAGGTTGATACATGTTAAAGTCTATGGCCAGGTGGCAGACATATATCAATGAAAAGAAGGGGCTACCAGCTTTAAGAAAATACAAAAAAAACAGGGGGTCACGTATCATATAAGAAAAAGTTTGTCCATCCAACGCGGTGAACATATTTTTACAGGCGCGCGGACCGACCAAATCCGGGTTTTACCCTACCCTACTTTCGCTTTGGTATTTTGGCCAAAATCTCAAAATATGTAAAATAAAACAGTTTCAATACATCACATACATGTATACAATGCCTGTAAACCCAATTAGATGATTCCAGTTCCACCTTGTCAAAGCATACTTCCATTTAAACACAATCACAAGTTTATTTAGGGACTATTTGAGTGTATCCTATTTTGGTTCGCAGAGGCATTTAGTGGTTTGTAACCTTAAGACAACCCTTTTCCCCATTTTGGTTGATTTAAACACTTATTTGACAACTACTATGTATATACAACTCCAAGTGATGACTTTCCAGACTGAAATGACATGATTTCTCAAAATTTTGACAAAAGAGAGTAAGCGCCTTTAACGCAATTTCTTGGATTCTGCTGGCCATATTGTATGAATACTGGCAAATTAAACAGTTGCAGTTTTGTATAAACCTTACATTGGGCAATTATTTTATGTTGGGTGCTTAATTATGTGACTATTCCTCATATATATACACAATAACCCAGGTCTTATACCTAAACAAGGTCAAAATTGGTATGAAAATGTCATTTTGTGGAGGAAAAATCTTCATTTTTTTCTTAAATTTTCACCCCAAAACACATTTTTTTCACATTTTGAGACAAATTTCACTGAAAAATGGAATAAAACCCACAGAAAAATGTATTTCTAAACATTTAAAGTCAAAATATTGAAAATATACATTTTAATTTTTTGGGTCATTTCTTAAGGTCACAAACCACTAAATAAATTTGTTCTTTAGCGCAATGTAAAGTTACAATAGTCAGTCCCAGGTTGATACATGTTAAAGTCTATGGCCAGGTGGCAGACATATATCAATGAAAAGAAAGGGCTACCAGCTTTAAGAAAATACAAAAAAAACAGGGGGTCACGTATCATATAAGAAAAAGTTTGTCCGTCCAACGCGGTGAACATATTTTTACAGGCGCGCGGACCGACCAAATCCGGGTTTTACCCTACCCTACTTTCGCTTTGGTATTTTGGCCAAAATCTCAAAATATGTAAAATAAAACAGTTTCAATACATCACATACATATATACAATGCCTGTAAACCCAATTAGATGATTCCAGTTCCACCTTGTCAAAGCATACTACCATTTAAACACAATCACAAGTTTATTTAGGGACTATTTGAGTGTATCCTATTTTGGTTCGCAGAGGCATTTAGTGGTTTGTAACCTTAAGACAACCCTTTTCCCCCATTTTGGTTGATTTAAACACTTATTTGACAACTACTATGTATATACAACTCCAAGTGATGACTTTCCAGACTGAAATGACATGATTTCTCAAAATTTTGACAAAAGAGAGTAAGCGCCTTTAACGCAATTTCTTGGATTGTGCTGGCCATATTGTATGAATACTGGCAAATTAAACAGTTGCAGTTTTGTATAAACCTTACATTGGGCAATTATTTTATGTTGGGTGCTTAATTATGTGACTATTCCTCATATATATACACAATAACCCAGGTCTTATACCTAAACAAGGTCAAAATTGGTATGAAAATGTCATTTTGTGGAGGAAAAATCTTCATTTTTTTCTTAAATTTTCACCCCAAAACACATTTTTTTCACATTTTGAGACAAATTTCACTGAAAAATGGAATAAAACCCACAGAAAAATGTATTTCTAAACATTTAAAGTCAAAATATTGAAAATATACATTTTAATTTTTTGGGTCATTTCTTAAGGTCACAAACCACTAAATAAATTTGTTCTTTAGCGCAATGTAAAGTTACAATAGTCAGTCCCAGGTTGATACATGTTAAAGTCTATGGCCAGGTGGCAGACATATATCAATGAAAAGAAGGGGCTACCAGCTTTAAGAAAATACAAAAAAAACAGGGGGTCACGTATCATATAAGAAAAAGTTTGTCCGTCCAACGCGGTGAACATATTTTTACAGGCGCGCGGACCGACCAAATCCGGGTTTTACCCTACCCTACTTTCGCTTTGGTATTTTGGCCAAAATCTCAAAATATGTAAAATAAAACAGTTTCAATACATCACATACATATATACAATGCCTGTAAACCCAATTAGATGATTCCAGTTCCACCTTGTCAAAGCATACTACCATTTAAACACAATCACAAGTTTATTTAGGGACTATTTGAGTGTATCCTATTTTGGTTCGCAGAGGCATTTAGTGGTTTGTAACCTTAAGACAACCCTTTTCCCCCATTTTGGTTGATTTAAACACTTATTTGACAACTACTATGTATATACAACTCCAAGTGATGACTTTCCAGACTGAAATGACATGATTTCTCAAAATTTTGACAAAAGAGAGTAAGCGCCTTTAACGCAATTTCTTGGATTCTGCTGGCCATATTGTATGAATACTGGCAAATTAAACAGTTGCAGTTTTGTATAAACCTTACATTGGGCAATTATTTTATGTTGGGTGCTTAATTATGTGACTATTCCTCATATATATACACAATAACCCAGGTCTTATACCTAAACAAGGTCAAAATTGGTATGAAAATGTCATTTTGTGGAGGAAAAATCTTCATTTTTTTCTTAAATTTTCACCCCAAAACACATTTTTTTCACATTTTGAGACAAATTTCACTGAAAAATGGAATAAAACCCACAGAAAAATGTATTTCTAAACATTTAAAGTCAAAATATTGAAAATATACATTTTAATTTTTTGGGTCATTTCTTAAGGTCACAAACCACTAAATAAATTTGTTCTTTAGCGCAATGTAAAGTTACAATAGTCAGTCCCAGGTTGATACATGTTAAAGTCTATGGCCAGGTGGCAGACATATATCAATGAAAAGAAGGGGCTACCAGCTTTAAGAAAATACAAAAAAAACAGGGGGTCACGTATCATATAAGAAAAAGTTTGTCCATCCAACGCGGTGAACATATTTTTACAGGCGCGCGGACCGACCAAATCCGGGTTTGACCCTACCCTACTTTCGCTTTGGTATTTTGGCCAAAATCTCAAAATATGTAAAATAAAACAGTTTCAATACATCACATACATGTATACAATGCCTGTAAACCCAATTAGATGATTCCAGTTCCACCTTGTCAAAGCATACTTTCATTTAAACACAATCACAAGTTTATTTAGGGACTATTTGAGTGTATCCTATTTTGGTTCGCAGAGGCATTTAGTGGTTTGTAACCTTAAGACAACCCTTTTCCCCCATTTTGGTTGATTTAAACACTTATTTGACAACTACTATGTATATACAACTCCAAGTGATGACTTTCCAGACTGAAATGACATGATTTCTCAAAATTTTGACAAAAGAGAGTAAGCGCCTTTAACGCAATTTCTTGGATTGTGCTGGCCATATTGTATGAATACTGGCAAATTAAACAGTTGCAGTTTTGTATAAACCTTACATTGGGCAATTATTTTATGTTGGGTGCTTAATTATGTGACTATTCCTCATATATATACACAATAACCCAGGTCTTATACCTAAACAAGGTCAAAATTGGTATGAAAATGTCATTTTGTGGAGGAAAAATCTTCATTTTTTTCTTAAATTTTCACCCCAAAACACATTTTTTTCACATTTTGAGACAAATTTCACTGAAAAATGGAATAAAACCCACAGAAAAATGTATTTCTAAACATTTAAAGTCAAAATATTGAAAATATACATTTTAATTTTTTGGGTCATTTCTTAAGACAACCCTTTTCCCCCATTTTGGTTGATTTAAACACTTATTTGACAACTACTATGTATATACAACTCCAAGTGATGACTTTCCAGACTGAAATGACATGATTTCTCAAAATTTTGACAAAAGAGAGTAAGCGCCTTTAACGCAATTTCTTGGATTCTGCTGGCCATATTGTATGAATACTGGCAAATTAAACAGTTGCAGTTTTGTATAAACCTTACATTGGGCAATTATTTTATGTTGGGTGCTTAATTATGTGACTATTCCTCATATATATACACAATAACCCAGGTCTTATACCTAAACAAGGTCAAAATTGGTATGAAAATGTCATTTTGTGGAGGAAAAATCTTCATTTTTTTCTTAAATTTTCACCCCAAAACACATTTTTTTCACATTTTGAGACAAATTTCACTGAAAAATGGAATAAAACCCACAGAAAAATGTATTTCTAAACATTTAAAGTCAAAATATTGAAAATATACATTTTAATTTTTTGGGTCATTTCTTAAGGTCACAAACCACTAAATAAATTTGTTCTTTAGCGCAATGTAAAGTTACAATAGTCAGTCCCAGGTTGATACATGTTAAAGTCTATGGCCAGGTGGCAGACATATATCAATGAAAAGAAGGGGCTACCAGCTTTAAGAAAATACAAAAAAAACAGGGGGTCACGTATCATATAAGAAAAAGTTTGTCCGTCCAACGCGGTGAACATATTTTTACAGGCGCGCGGACCTACCAAATCCGGGTTTTACCCTACCCTACTTTCGCTTTGGTATTTTGGCCAAAATCTCAAAATATGTAAAATAAAACAGTTTCAATACATCACATACATGTATACAATGCCTGTAAACCCAATTAGATGATTCCAGTTCCACCTTGTCAAAGCATACTTCCATTTAAACACAATCACAAGTTTATTTAGGGACTATTTGAGTGTATCCTATTTTGGTTCGCAGAGGCATTGAGTGGTTTGTAACCTTAAGACAACCCTTTTCCCCCATTTTGGTTGATTTAAACACTTATTTGACAACTACTATGTATATACAACTCCAAGTGATGACTTTCCAGACTGAAATGACATGATTTCTCAAAATTTTGACAAAAGAGAGTAAGCGCCTTTAACGCAATTTCTTGGATTCTGCTGGCCATATTGTATGAATACTGGCAAATTAAACAGTTGCAGTTTTGTATAAACCTTACAATGGGCAATTATTTTATGTTGGGTGCTTAATTATGTGACTATTCCTCATATATATACACAATAACCCAGGTCTTATACCTAAACAAGGTCAAAATTGGTATGAAAATGTCATTTTGTGGAGGAAAAATCTTCATTTTTTTCTTAAATTTTCACCCCAAAACACATTTTTTTCACATTTTGAGACAAATTTCACTGAAAAATGGAATAAAACCCACAGAAAAATGTATTTCTAAACATTTAAAGTCAAAATATTGAAAATATACATTTTAATTTTTTGGGTCATTTCTTAAGGTCACAAACCACTAAATAAATTTGTTCTTTAGCGCAATGTAAAGTTACAATAGTCAGTCCCAGGTTGATACATGTTAAAGTCTATGGCCAGGTGGCAGACATATATCAATGAAAAGAAGGGGCTACCAGCTTTAAGAAAATACAAAAAAAACAGGGGGTCACGTATCATATAAGAAAAAGTTTGTCAGTCCAACGCGGTGAACATATTTTTACAGGCGCGCGGACCGACCAAATCCGGGTTTTACCCTACCCTACTTTCGCTTTGGTATTTTGGCCAAAATCTCAAAATATGTAAAATAAAACAGTTTCAATACATCACATACATGTATACAATGCCTGTAAACCCAATTAGATGATTCCAGTTCCACCTTGTCAAAGCATACTTCCATTTAAACACAATCACAAGTTTATTTAGGGACTATTTGAGTGTATCCTATTTTGGTTCGCAGAGGCATTGAGTGGTTTGTAACCTTAAGACAACCCTTTTCCCCCATTTTGGTTGATTTAAACACTTATTTGACAACTACTATGTATATACAACTCCAAGTGATGACTTTCCAGACTGAAATGACATGATTTCTCAAAATTTTGACAAAAGAGAGTAAGCGCCTTTAACGCAATTTCTTGGATTCTGCTGGCCATATTGTATGAATACTGGCAAATTAAACAGTTGCAGTTTTGTATAAACCTTACATTGGGCAATTATTTTATGTTGGGTGCTTAATTATGTGACTATTCCTCATATATATACACAATAACCCAGGTCTTATACCTAAACAAGGTCAAAATTGGTATGAAAATGTCATTTTGTGGAGGAAAAATCTTCATTTTTTTCTTAAATTTTCACCCCAAAACACATTTTTTTCACATTTTGAGACAAATTTCACTGAAAAATGGAATAAAACCCACAGAAAAATGTATTTCTAAACATTTAAAGTCAAAATATTGAAAATATACATTTTAATTTTTTGGGTCATTTCTTAAGGTCACAAACCACTAAATAAATTTGTTCTTTAGCGCAATGTAAAGTTACAATAGTCAGTCCCAGGTTGATACATGTTAAAGTCTATGGCCAGGTGGCAGACATATATCAATGAAAAGAAGGGGCTACCAGCTTTAAGAAAATACAAAAAAAACAGGGGGTCACGTATCATATAAGAAAAAGTTTGTCCGTCCAACGCGGTGAACATATTTTTACAGGCGAGCGGACCGACCAAATCCGGGTTTTACCCTACCCTACTTTCGCTTTGGTATTTTGGCCAAAATCTCAAAATATGTAAAATAAAACAGTTTCAATACATCACATACATGTATACAATGCCTGTAAACCCAATTAGATGATTCCAGTTCCACCTTGTCAAAGCATACTTCCATTTAAACACAATCACAAGTTTATTTAGGGACTATTTGAGTGTATCCTATTTTGGTTCGCAGAGGCATTTAGTGGTTTGTAACCTTAAGACAACCCTTTTCCCCCATTTTGGTTGATTTAAACACTTATTTGACAACTACTATGTATATACAACTCCAAGTGATGACTTTCCTGACTGAAATGACATGATTTCTCAAAATTTTGACAAAAGAGAGTAAGCGCCTTTAACGCAATTTCTTGGATTGTGCTGGCCATATTGTATGAATACTGGCAAATTAAACAGTTGCAGTTTTGTATAAACCTTACATTGGGCAATTATTTTATGTTGGGTGCTTAATTATGTGACTATTCCTCATATATATACACAATAACCCAGGTCTTATACCTAAACAAGGTCAAAATTGGTATGAAAATGTCATTTTGTGGAGGAAAAATCTTCATTTTTTTCTTAAATTTTCACCCCAAAACACATTTTTTTCACATTTTGAGACAAATTTCACTGAAAAATGGAATAAAACCCACAGAAAAATGTATTTCTAAACATTTAAAGTCAAAATATTGAAAATATACATTTTAATTTTTTGGGTCATTTCTTAAGGTCACAAACCACTAAATAAATTTGTTCTTTAGCGCAATGTAAAGTTACAATAGTCAGTCCCAGGTTGATACATGTTAAAGTCTATGGCCAGGTGGCAGACATATATCAATGAAAAGAAGGGGCTACCAGCTTTAAGAAAATACAAAAAAAACAGGGGGTCACGTATCATATAAGAAAAAGTTTGTCCGTCCAACGCGGTGAACATATTTTTACAGGCGCGCGGACCGACCAAATCCGGGTTTTACCCTACCCTACTTTCGCTTTGGTATTTTGGCCAAAATCTCAAAATATGTAAAATAAAACAGTTTCAATACATCACATACATGTATACAATGCCTGTAAACCCAATTAGATGATTCCAGTTCCACCTTGTCAAAGCATACTTCCATTTAAACACAATCACAAGTTTATTTAGGGACTATTTGAGTGTATCCTATTTTGGTTTGCAGAGGCATTTAGTGGTTTGTAACCTTAAGACAACCCTTTTCCCCCATTTTGGTTGATTTAAACACTTATTTGACAACTACTATGTATATACAACTCCAAGTGATGACTTTCCAGACTGAAATGACATGATTTCTCAAAATTTTGACAAAAGAGAGTAAGCGCCTTTAACGCAATTTCTTGGATTCTGCTGGCCATATTGTATGAATACTGGCAAATTAAACAGTTGCAGTTTTGTATAAACCTTACATTGGGCAATTATTTTATGTTGGGTGCTTAATTATGTGACTATTCCTCATATATATACACAATAACCCAGGTCTTATACCTAAACAAGGTCAAAATTGGTATGAAAATGTCATTTTGTGGAGGAAAAATCTTCATTTTTTTCTTAAATTTTCACCCCAAAACACATTTTTTTCACATTTTGAGACAAATTTCACTGAAAAATGGAATAAAACCCACAGAAAAATGTATTTCTAAACATTTAAAGTCAAAATATTGAAAATATACATTTTAATTTTTTGGGTCATTTCTTAAGGTCACAAACCACTAAATAAATTTGTTCTTTAGCGCAATGTAAAGTTACAATAGTCAGTCCCAGGTTGATACATGTTAAAGTCTATGGCCAGGTGGCAGACATATATCAATGAAAAGAAGGGGCTACCAGCTTTAAGAAAATACAAAAAAAACAGGGGGTCACGTATCATATAAGAAAAAGTTTGTCCGTCCAACGCGGTGAACATATTTTTACAGGCGCGCGGACCGACCAAATCCGGGTTTTACCCTACCCTACTTTCGCTTTGGTATTTTGGCCAAAATCTCAAAATATGTAAAATAAAACAGTTTCAATACATCACATACATGTATACAATGCCTGTAAACCCAATTAGATGATTCCAGTTCCACCTTGTCAAAGCATACTTCCATTTAAACACAATCACAAGTTTATTTAGGGACTATTTGAGTGTATCCTATTTTGGTTCGCAGAGGCATTTAGTGGTTTGTAACCTTAAGACAACCCTTTTTCCCCATTTTGGTTGATTTAAACACTTATTTGACAACTACTATGTATATACAACTCCAAGTGATGACTTTCCAGACTGAAATGACATGATTTCTCAAAATTTTGACAAAAGAGAGTAAGCGCCTTTAACGCAATTTCTTGGATTCTGCTGGCCATATTGTATGAATACTGGCAAATTAAACAGTTGCAGTTTTGTATAAACCTTACATTGGGCAATTATTTTATGTTGGGTGCTTAATTATGTGACTATTCCTCATATATATACACAATAACCCAGGTCTTGTACCTAAACAAAGTCAAAATTGGTATGAAAATGTCATTTTGTGGAGGAAAAATCTTCATTTTTTTCTTAAATTTTCACCCCAAAACACATTTTTTTCACATTTTGAGACAAATTTCACTGAAAAATGGAATAAAACCCACAGAAAAATGTATTTCTAAACATTTAAAGTCAAAATATTGAAAATATACATTTTAATTTTTTGGGTCATTTCTTAAGGTCACAAACCACTAAATAAATTTGTTCTTTAGCGCAATGTAAAGTTACAATAGTCAGTCCCAGGTTGATACATGTTAAAGTCTATGGCCAGGTGGCAGACATATATCAATGAAAAGAAGGGGCTACCAGCTTTAAGAAAATACAAAAAAAACAGGGGGTCACGTATCATATAAGAAAAAGTTTGTCCGTCCAACGCGGTGAACATATTTTTACAGGCGCGCGGACCGACCAAATCCGGGTTTTACCCTACCCTACTTTCGCTTTGGTATTTTGGCCAAAATCTCAAAATATGTAAAATAAAACAGTTTCAATACATCACATACATGTATACAATGCCTGTAAACCCAATTAGATGATTCCAGTTCCACCTTGTCAAAGCATACTTCCATTAAAACACAATCACAAGTTTATTTAGGGACTATTTGAGTGTATCCTATTTTGGTTCGCAGAGGCATTTAGTGGTTTGTAACCTTAAGACAACCCTTTTCCCCCATTTTGGTTGATTTAAACACTTATTTGACAACTACTATGTATATACAACTCCAAGTGATGACTTTCCAGACTGAAATGACATGATTTCTCAAAATTTTGACAAAAGAGAGTAAGCGCCTTTAACGCAATTTCTTGGATTCTGCTGGCCATATTGTATGAAGACTGGCAAATTAAACAGTTGCAGTTTTGTATAAACCTTACATTGGGCAATTATTTTATGTTGGGTGCTTAATTATGTGACTATTCCTCATATATATACACAATAACCCAGGTCTTATACCTAAACAAGGTCAAAATTGGTATGAAAATGTCATTTTGTGGAGGAAAAATCTTCATTTTTTTCTTAAATTTTCACCCCAAAACACATTTTTTTCACATTTTGAGACAAATTTCACTGAAAAATGGAATAAAACCCACAGAAAAATGTATTTCTAAACATTTAAAGTCAAAATATTGAAAATATACATTTTAATTTTTTGGGTCATTTCTTAAGACAACCCTTTTCCCCCATTTTGGTTGATTTAAACACTTATTTGACAACTACTATGTATATACAACTCCAAGTGATGACTTTCCAGACTGAAATGACATGATTTCTCAAAATTTTGACAAAAGAGAGTAAGCGCCTTTAACGCAATTTCTTGGATTCTGCTGGCCATATTGTATGAATACTGGCAAATTAAACAGTTGCAGTTTTGTATAAACCTTACATTGGGCAATTATTTTATGTTGGGTGCTTAATTATGTGACTATTCCTCATATATATACACAATAACCCAGGTCTTATACCTAAACAAGGTCAAAATTGGTATGAAAATGTCATTTTGTGGAGGAAAAATCTTCATTTTTTTCTTAAATTTTCACCCCAAAACACATTTTTTTCACATTTTGAGACAAATTTCACTGAAAAATGGAATAAAACCCACAGAAAAATGTATTTCTAAACATTTAAAGTCAAAATATTGAAAATATACATTTTAATTTTTTGGGTCATTTCTTAAGGTCACAAACCACTAAATAAATTTGTTCTTTAGCGCAATGTAAAGTTACAATAGTCAGTCCCAGGTTGATACATGTTAAAGTCTATGGCCAGGTGGCAGACATATATCAATGAAAAGAAGGGGCTACCAGCTTTAAGAAAATACAAAAAAAACAGGGGGTCACGTATCATATAAGAAAAAGTTTGTCCGTCCAACGCGGTGAACATATTTTTACAGGCGCGCGGACCGACCAAATCCGGGTTTTACCCTACCCTACTTTCGCTTTGGTATTTTGGCCAAAATCTCAAAATATGTAAAATAAAACAGTTTCAATACATCACATACATGTATACAATGCCTGTAAACCCAATTAGATGATTCCAGTTCCACCTTGTCAAAGCATACTTCCATTTAAACACAATCACAAGTTTATTTAGGGACTATTTGAGTGTATCCTATTTTGGTTCGCAGAGGCATTTAGTGGTTTGTAACCTTAAGACAACCCTTTTCCCCCATTTTGGTTGATTTAAACACTTATTTGACAACTACTATGTATATACAACTCCAAGTGATGACTTTCCAGACTGAAATGACATGATTTCTCAAAATTTTGACAAAAGAGAGTAAGCGCCTTTAACGCAATTTCTTGGATTCTGCTGGCCATATTGTATGAATACTGGCAAATTAAACAGTTGCAGTTTTGTATAAACCTTACATTGGGCAATTATTTTATGTTGGGTGCTTAATTATGTGACTATTCCTCATATATATACACAATAACCCAGGTCTTATACCTAAACAAGGTCAAAATTGGTATGAAAATGTCATTTTGTGGAGGAAAAATCTTCATTTTTTTCTTAAATTTTCACCCCAAAACACATTTTTTTCACATTTTGAGACAAATTTCACTGAAAAATGGAATAAAACCCACAGAAAAATGTATTTCTAAACATTTAAAGTCAAAATATTGAAAATATACATTTTAATTTTTTGGGTCATTTCTTAAGGTCACAAACCACTAAATAAATTTGTTCTTTAGCGCAATGTAAAGTTACAATAGTCAGTCCCAGGTTGATACATGTTAAAGTCTATGGCCAGGTGGCAGACATATATCAATGAAAAGAAGGGGCTTCCAGCTTTAAGAAAATACAAAAAAAACAGGGGGTCACGTATCATATAAGAAAAAGTTTGTCCGTCCAACGCGGTGAACATATTTTTACAGGCGCGCGGACCGACCAAATCCGGGTTTTACCCTACCCTACTTTCGCTTTGGTATTTTGGCCAAAATCTCAAAATATGTAAAATAAAACAGTTTCAATACATCACATACATGTATACAATGCCTGTAAACCCAATTAGATGATTCCAGTTCCACCTTGTCAAAGCATACTACCATTTAAACACAATCACAAGTTTATTTAGGGACTATTTGAGTGTATCCTATTTTGGTTCGCAGAGGCATTTAGTGGTTTGTAACCTTAAGACAACCCTTTTCCCCCATTTTGGTTGATTTAAACACTTATTTGACAACTACTATGTATATACAACTCCAAGTGATGACTTTCCAGACTGAAATGACATGATTTCTCAAAATTTTGACAAAAGAGAGTAAGCGCCTTTAACGCAATTTCTTGGATTCTGCTGGCCATATTGTATGAATACTGGCAAATTAAACAGTTGCAGTTTTGTATAAACCTTACATTGGGCAATTATTTTATGTTGGGTGCTTAATTATGTGACTATTCCTCATATATATACACAATAACCCAGGTCTTATACCTAAACAAGGTCAAAATTGGTATGAAAATGTCATTTTGTGGAGGAAAAATCTTCATTTTTTTCTTAAATTTTCACCCCAAAACACATTTTTTTCACATTTTGAGACAAATTTCACTGAAAAATGGAATAAAACCCACAGAAAAATGTATTTCTAAACATTTAAAGTCAAAATATTGAAAATATACATTTTAATTTTTTGGGTCATTTCTTAAGGTCACAAACCACTAAATAAATTAGTTCTTTAGCGCAATGTAAAGTTACAATAGTCAGTCCCAGGTTGATACATGTTAAAGTCTATGGCCAGGTGGCAGACATATATCAATGAAAAGAAGGGGCTACCAGCTTTAAGAAAATACAAAAAAAACAGGGGGTCACGTATCATATAAGAAAAAGTTTGTCCGTCCAACGCGGTGAACATATTTTTACAGGCGCGCGGACCGACCAAATCCGGGTTTTACCCTACCCTACTTTCGCTTTGGTATTTTGGCCAAAATCTCAAAATATGTAAAATAAAACAGTTTCAATACATCACATACATGTATACAATGCCTGTAAACCCAATTAGATGATTCCAGTTCCACCTTGTCAAAGCATACTACCATTTAAACACAATCACAAGTTTATTTAGGGACTATTTGAGTGTATCCTATTTTGGTTCGCAGAGGCATTTAGTGGTTTGTAACCTTAAGACAACCCTTTTCCCCAATTTTGGTTGATTTAAACACTTATTTGACAACTACTATGTATATACAACTCCAAGTGATGACTTTCCAGACTGAAATGACATGATTTCTCAAAATTTTGACAAAAGAGAGTAAGCGCCTTTAACGCAATTTCTTGGATTCTGCTGGCCATATTGTATGAATACTGGCAAATTAAACAGTTGCAGTTTTGTATAAACCTTACATTGGGCAATTATTTTATGTTGGGTGCTTAATTATGTGACTATTCCTCATATATATACACAATAACCCAGGTCTTATACCTAAACAAGGTCAAAATTGGTATGAAAATGTCATTTTGTGGAGGAAAAATCTTCATTTTTTTCTTAAATTTTCACCCCAAAACACATTTTTTTCACATTTTGAGACAAATTTCACTGAAAAATGGAATAAAACCCACAGAAAAATGTATTTCTAAACATTTAAAGTCAAAATATTGAAAATATACATTTTAATTTTTTGGGTCATTTCTTAAGACAACCCTTTTCCCCCATTTTGGTTGATTTAAACACTTATTTGACAACTACTATGTATATACAACTCCAAGTGATGACTTTCCAGACTGAAATGACATGATTTCTCAAAATTTTGACAAAAGAGAGTAAGCGCCTTTAACGCAATTTCTTGGATTCTGCTGGCCATATTGTATGAATACTGGCAAATTAAACAGTTGCAGTTTTGTATAAACCTTACATTGGGCAATTTTTTTATGTTGGGTGCTTAATTATGTGACTATTCCTCATATATATACACAATAACCCAGGTCTTATACCTAAACAAGGTCAAAATTGGTATGAAAATGTCATTTTGTGGAGGAAAAATCTTCATTTTTTTCTTAAATTTTCACCCCAAAACACATTTTTTTCACATTTTGAGACAAATTTCACTGAAAAATGGAATAAAACCCACAGAAAAATGTATTTCTAAACATTTAAAGTCAAAATATTGAAAATATACATTTTAATTTTTTGGGTCATTTCTTAAGGTCACAAACCACTAAATAAATTTGTTCTTTAGCGCAATGTAAAGTTACAATAGTCAGTCCCAGGTTGATACATGTTAAAGTCTATGGCCAGGTGGCAGACATATATCAATGAAAAGAAGGGGCTACCAGCTTTAAGAAAATACAAAAAAAACAGGGGGTCACGTATCATATAAGAAAAAGTTTGTCCGTCCAACGCGGTGAACATATTTTTACAGGCGCGCGGACCGACCAAATCCGGGTTTTACCCTACCCTACTTTCGCTTTGGTATTTTGGCCAAAATCTCAAAATATGTAAAATAAAACAGTTTCAATACATCACATACATGTATACAATGCCTGTAAACCCAATTAGATGATTCCAGTTCCACCTTGTCAAAGCATACTTCCATTTAAACACAATCACAAGTTTATTTAGGGACTATTTGAGTGTATCCTATTTTGGTTCGCAGAGGCATTTAGTGGTTTGTAACCTTAAGACAACCCTTTTTTGCCCCATTTTGGTTGATTTAAACACTTATTTGACAACTACTATGTATATACAACTCCAAGTGATGACTTTCCAGACTGAAATGACATGATTTCTCAAAATTTTGACAAAAGAGAGTAAGCGCCTTTAACGCAATTTCTTGGATTCTGCTGGCCATATTGTATGAATACTGGCAAATTAAACAGTTGCAGTTTTGTATAAACCTTACATTGGGCAATTATTTTATGTTGGGTGCTTAATTATGTGACTATTCCTCATATATATACACAATAACCCAGGTCTTATACCTAAACAAGGTCAAAATTGGTATGAAAATGTCATTTTGTGGAGGAAAAATCTTCATGTTTTTCTTAAATTTTCACCCCAAAACACATTTTTTTCACATTTTGAGACAAATTTCACTGAAAAATGGAATAAAACCCACAGAAAAATGTATTTCTAAACATTTAAAGTCAAAATATTGAAAATATACATTTTAATTTTTTGGGTCATTTCTTAAGGTCACAAACCACTAAATAAATTTGTTCTTTAGCGCAATGTAAAGTTACAATAGTCAGTCCCAGGTTGATACATGTTAAAGTCTATGGCCAGGTGGCAGACATATATCAATGAAAAGAAGGGGCTACCAGCTTTAAGAAAATACAAAAAAAACAGGGGGTCACGTATCATATAAGAAAAAGTTTGTCCGTCCAACGCGGTGAACATATTTTTACAGGCGCGCGGACCGACCAAATCCGGGTTTTACCCTACCCTACTTTCGCTTTGGTATTTTGGCCAAAATCTCAAAATATGTAAAATAAAACAGTTTCAATACATCACATACATGTATACAATGCCTGTAAACCCAATTAGATGATTCCAGTTCCACCTTGTCAAAGCATACTACCATTTAAACACAATCACAAGTTTATTTAGGGACTATTTGAGTGTATCCTATTTTGGTTCGCAGAGGCATTTAGTGGTTTGTAACCTTAAGACAACCCTTTTCCCCCATTTTGGTTGATTTAAACACTTATTTGACAACTACTATGTATATACAACTCCAAGTGATGACTTTCCAGACTGAAATGACATGATTTCTCAAAATTTTGACAAAAGAGAGTAAGCGCCTTTAACGCAATTTCTTGGATTCTGCTGGCCATATTGTATGAATACTGGCAAATTAAACAGTTGCAGTTTTGTATAAACCTTACATTGGGCAATTATTTTATGTTGGGTGCTTAATTATGTGACTATTCCTCATATATATACACAATAACCCAGGTCTTATACCTAAACAAGGTCAAAATTGGTATGAAAATGTCATTTTGTGGAGGAAAAATCTTCATTTTTTTCTTAAATTTTCACCCCAAAACACATTTTTTTCACATTTTGAGACAAATTTCACTGAAAAATGGAATAAAACCCACAGAAAAATGTATTTCTAAACATTTAAAGTCAAAATATTGAAAATATACATTTTAATTTTTTGGGTCATTTCTTAAGACAACCCTTTTCCCCCATTTTGGTTGATTTAAACACTTATTTGACAACTACTATGTATATACAACTCCAAGTGATGACTTTTCAGACTGAAATGACATGATTTCTCAAAATTTTGACAAAAGAGAGTAAGCGCCTTTAACGCAATTTCTTGGATTCTGCTGGCCATATTGTATGAATACTGGCAAATTAAACAGTTGCAGTTTTGTATAAACCTTACATTGGGCAATTATTTTATGTTGGGTGCTTAATTATGTGACTATTCCTCATATATATACACAATAACCCAGGTCTTATACCTAAACAAGGTCAAAATTGGTATGAAAATGTCATTTTGTGGAGGAAAAATCTTCATTTTTTTCTTAAATTTTCACCCCAAAACACATTTTTTTCACATTTTGAGACAAATTTCACTGAAAAATGGAATAAAACCCACAGAAAAATGTATTTCTAAACATTTAAAGTCAAAATATTGAAAATATACATTTTAATTTTTTGGGTCATTTCTTAAGGTCACAAACCACTAAATAAATTTGTTCTTTAGCGCAATGTAAAGTTACAATAGTCAGTCCCAGGTTGATACATGTTAAAGTCTATGGCCAGGTGGCAGACATATATCAATGAAAAGAAGGGGCTACCAGCTTTAAGAAAATACAAAAAAAACAGGGGGTCACGTATCATATAAGAAAAAGTTTGTCCGTCCAACGCGGTGAACATATTTTTACAGGCGCGCGGACCGACCAAATCCGGGTTTTACCCTACCCTACTTTCGCTTTGGTATTTTGGCCAAAATCTCAAAATATGTAAAATAAAACAGTTTCAATACATCACATACATGTATACAATGCCTGTAAACCCAATTAGATGATTCCAGTTCCACCTTGTCAAAGCATACTACCATTTAAACACAATCACAAGTTTATTTAGGGACTATTTGAGTGTATCCTATTTTGGTTCGCAGAGGCATTTAGTGGTTTGTAACCTTAAGACAACCCTTTTCCCCCATTTTGGTTGATTTAAACACTTATTTGACAACTACTATGTATATACAACTCCAAGTGATGACTTTCCAGACTGAAATGACATGATTTCTCAAAATTTTGACAAAAGAGAGTAAGCGCCTTTAACGCAATTTCTTGGATTCTGCTGGCCATATTGTATGAATACTGGCAAATTAAACAGTTGCAGTTTTGTATAAACCTTACATTGGGCAATTATTTTATGTTGGGTGCTTAATTATGTGACTATTCCTCATATATATACACAATAACCCAGGTCTTATACCTAAACAAGGTCAAAATTGGTATGAAAATGTCATTTTGTGGAGGAAAAATCTTCATTTTTTTCTTAAATTTTCACCCCAAAACACATTTTTTTCACATTTTGAGACAAATTTCACTGAAAAATGGAATAAAACCCACAGAAAAATGTATTTCTAAACATTTAAAGTCAAAATATTGAAAATATACATTTTAATTTTTTGGGTCATTTCTTAAGACAACCCTTTTCCCCCATTTTGGTTGATTTAAACACTTATTTGACAACTACTATGTATATACAACTCCAAGTGATGACTTTTCAGACTGAAATGACATGATTTCTCAAAATTTTGACAAAAGAGAGTAAGCGCCTTTAACGCAATTTCTTGGATTCTGCTGGCCATATTGTATGAATACTGGCAAATTAAACAGTTGCAGTTTTGTATAAACCTTACATTGGGCAATTATTTTATGTTGGGTGCTTAATTATGTGACTATTCCTCATATATATACACAATAACCCAGGTCTTATACCTAAACAAGGTCAAAATTGGTATGAAAATGTCATTTTGTGGAGGAAAAATCTTCATTTTTTTCTTAAATTTTCACCCCAAAACACATTTTTTTCACATTTTGAGACAAATTTCACTGAAAAATGGAATAAAACCCACAGAAAAATGTATTTCTAAACATTTAAAGTCAAAATATTGAAAATATACATTTTAATTTTTTGGGTCATTTCTTAAGGTCACAAACCACTAAATAAATTTGTTCTTTAGCGCAATGTAAAGTTACAATAGTCAGTCCCAGGTTGATACATGTTAAAGTCTATGGCCAGGTGGCAGACATATATCAATGAAAAGAAGGGGCTACCAGCTTTAAGAAAATACAAAAAAAACGGGGTCACGCATCATATAAGAAAAAGTTTGTCCGTCCAACGCGGTGAACATATTTTTACAGGCGCGCGGACCGACCAAATCCGGGTTTTACCCTACCCTACTTTCGCTTTGGTATTTTGGCCAAAATCTCAAAATATGTAAAATAAAACAGTTTCAATACATCACATACATGTATACAATGCCTGTAAACCCAATTAGATGATTCCAGTTCCACCTTGTCAAAGCATACTTCCATTTAAACACAATCACAAGTTTATTTAGGGACTATTTGAGTGTATCCTATTTTGGTTCGCAGAGGCATTTAGTGGTTTGTAACCTTAAGACAACCCTTTTCCCCCATTTTGGTTGATTTAAACACTTATTTGACAACTACTATGTATATACAACTCCAAGTGATGACTTTCCAGACTGAAATGACATGATTTCTCAAAATTTTGACAAAAGAGAGTAAGCGCCTTTAACGCAATTTCTTGGATTCTGCTGGCCATATTGTATGAATACTGGCAAATTAAACAGTTGCAGTTTTGTATAAACCTTACATTGGGCAATTATTTTATGTTGGGTGCTTAATTATGTGACTATTCCTCATATATATACACAATAACCCAGGTCTTATACCTAAACAAGGTCAAAATTGGTATGAAAATGTCATTTTGTGGAGGAAAAATCTTCATTTTTTTCTTAAATTTTCACCCCAAAACACATTTTTTTCACATTTTGAGACAAATTTCACTGAAAAATGGAATAAAACCCACAGAAAAATGTATTTCTAAACATTTAAAGTCAAAATATTGAAAATATACATTTTAATTTTTTGGGTCATTTCTTAAGGTCACAAACCACTAAATAAATTTGTTCTTTAGCGCAATGTAAAGTTACAATAGTCAGTCCCAGGTTGATACATGTTAAAGTCTATGGCCAGGTGGCAGACATATATCAATGAAAAGAAGGGGCTACCAGCTTTAAGAAAATACAAAAAAAACAGGGGGTCACGCATCATATAAGAAAAAGTTTGTCCGTCCAACGCGGTGAACATATTTTTACAGGCGCGCGGACCGACCAAATCCGGGTTTTACCCTACCCTACTTTCGCTTTGGTATTTTGGCCAAAATCTCAAAATATGTAAAATAAAACAGTTTCAATACATCACATACATGTATACAATGCCTGTAAACCCAATTAGATGATTCCAGTTCCACCTTGTCAAAGCATACTTCCATTTAAACACAATCACAAGTTTATTTAGGGACTATTTGAGTGTATCCTATTTTGGTTCGCAGAGGCATTTAGTGGTTTGTAACCTTAAGACAACCCTTTTCCCCCATTTTGGTTGATTTAAACACTTATTTGACAACTACTATGTATATACAACTCCAAGTGATGACTTTCCAGACTGAAATGACATGATTTCTCAAAATTTTGACAAAAGAGAGTAAGCGCCTTTAACGCAATTTCTTGGATTCTGCTGGCCATATTGTATGAATACTGGCAAATTAAACAGTTGCAGTTTTGTATAAACCTTACATTGGGCAATTATTTTATGTTGGGTGCTTAATTATGTGACTATTCCTCATATATATACACAATAACCCAGGTCTTATACCTAAACAAGGTCAAAATTGGTATGAAAATGTCATTTTGTGGAGGAAAAATCTTCATTTTTTTCTTAAATTTTCACCCCAAAACACATTTTTTTCACATTTTGAGACAAATTTCACTGAAAAATGGAATAAAACCCACAGAAAAATGTATTTCTAAACATTTAAAGTCAAAATATTGAAAATATACATTTTAATTTTTTGGGTCATTTCTTAAGGTCACAAACCACTAAATAAATTTGTTCTTTAGCGCAATGTAAAGTTACAATAGTCAGTCCCAGGTTGATACATGTTAAAGTCTATGGCCAGGTGGCAGACATATATCAATGAAAAGAAGGGGCTACCAGCTTTAAGAAAATACAAAAAAAACAGGGGGTCACGTATCATATAAGAAAAAGTTTGTCCGTCCAACGCGGTGAACATATTTTTACAGGCGCGCGGACCGACCAAATCCGGGTTTTACCCTACCCTACTTTCGCTTTGGTATTTTGGCCAAAATCTCAAAATATGTAAAATAAAACAGTTTCAATACATCACATACATGTATACAATGCCTGTAAACCCAATTAGATGATTCCAGTTCCACCTTGTCAAAGCATACTTCCATTTAAACACAATCACAAGTTTATTTAGGGACTATTTGAGTCTATCCTATTTTGGTTCGCAGAGGCATTTAGTGGTTTGTAACCTTAAGACAACCCTTTTCCCCCATTTTGGTTGATTTAAACACTTATTTGACAACTACTATGTATATACAACTCCAAGTGATGACTTTCCAGACTGAAATGACATGATTTCTCAAAATTTTGACAAAAGAGAGTAAGCGCCTTTAACGCAATTTCTTGGATTCTGCTGGCCATATTGTATGAATACTGGCAAATTAAACAGTTGCAGTTTTGTATAAACCTTACATTGGGCAATTATTTTATGTTGGGTGCTTAATTATGTGACTATTCCTCATATATATACACAATAACCCAGGTCTTATACCTAAACAAGGTCAAAATTGGTATGAAAATGTCATTTTGTGGAGGAAAAATCTTCATTTTTTTCTTAAATTTTCACCCCAAAACACATTTTTTTCACATTTTGAGACAAATTTCACTGAAAAATGGAATAAAACCCACAGAAAAATGTATTTCTAAACATTTAAAGTCAAAATATTGAAAATATACATTTTAATTTTTTAAGTCATTTCTTAAGGTCACAAACCACTAAATAAATTTGTTCTTTAGCGCAATGTAAAGTTACAATAGTCAGTCCCAGGTTGATACATGTTAAAGTCTATGGCCAGGTGGCAGACATATATCAATGAAAAGAAGGGGCTACCAGCTTTAAGAAAATACAAAAAAAACAGGGGGTCACGTATCCTATAAGAAAAAGTTTGTCCGTCCAACGCGGTGAACATATTTTTACAGGCGCGCGGACCGACCAAATCCGGGTTTTACCCTACCCTACTTTCGCTTTGGTATTTTGGCCAAAATCTCAAAATATGTAAAATAAAACAGTTTCAATACATCACATACATGTATACAATGCCTGTAAACCCAATTAGATGATTCCAGTTCCACCTTGTCAAAGCATACTTCCATTTAAACACAATCACAAGTTTATTTAGGGACTATTTGAGTGTATCCTATTTTGGTTCGCAGAGGCATTTAGTGGTTTGTAACCTTAAGACAACCCTTTTCCCCCATTTTGGTTGATTTAAACACTTATTTGACAACAACTATGTATATACAACTCCAAGTGATGACTTTCCAGACTGATTGACATGATTTCTCAAAATTTTGACAAAAAAGAGTAAGCGCCTTTAACGCAATTTCTTGGATTCTGCTGGCCATATTGTATGAATACTGGCAAATTAAACAGTTGCAGTTTTGTATAAACCTTACATTGGGCAATTATTTTATGTTGGGTGCTTAATTATGTGACTATTCCTCACATATATACACAATAACCCAGGTCTTATACCTAAACAAGGTCAAAATTGGTATGAAAATGTCATTTTGTGGAGGAAAAATCTTCATTTTTTTCTTAAATTTTCACCCCAAAACACATTTTTTTCACATTTTGAGACAAATTTCACTGAAAAATGGAATAAAACCCACAGAAAAATGTATTTCTAAACATTTAAAGTCAAAATATTGAAAATATACATTTTAATTTTTTGGGTCATTTCTTAAGGTCACAAACCACTAAATAAATTTGTTCTTTAGCGCAATGTAAAGTTACAATAGTCAGTCCCAGGTTGATACATGTTAAAGTCTATGGCCAGGTGGCAGACATATATCAATGAAAAGAAGGGGCTACCAGCTTTAAGAAAATACAAAAAAAACAGGGGGTCACGTATCATATAAGAAAAAGTTTGTCCGTCCAACGCGGTGAACATATTTTTACAGGCGCGCGGACCGACCAAATCCGGGTTTTACCCTACCCTACTTTCGCTTTGGTATTTTGGCCAAAATCTCAAAATATGTAAAATAAAACAGTTTCAATACATCACATACATGTATACATGCCTGTAAACCCAATTAGATGATTCCAGTTCCACCTTGTCAAAGCATACTTCCATTTAAACACAATCACAAGTTTATTTAGGGACTATTTGAGTGTATCCTATTTTGGTTCGCAGAGGCATTTAGTGGTTTGTAACCTTAAGACAACCCTTTTCCCCCATTTTGGTTGATTTAAACACTTATTTGACAACTACTATGTATATACAACTCCAAGTGATGACTTTCCAGACTGAAATGACATGATTTCTCAAAATTTTGATAAAAGAGAGTAAGCGCCTTTAACGCAATTTCTTGGATTCTGCTGGCCATATTGTATGAATACTGGCAAATTAAACAGTTGCAGTTTTGTATAAACCTTACATTGGGCAATTATTTTATGTTGGGTGCTTAATTATGTGACTATTCCTCATATATATACACAATAACCCAGGTCTTATACCTAAACAAGGTCAAAATTGGTATGAAAATGTCATTTTGTGGAGGAAAAATCTTCATTTTTTTCTTAAATTTTCACCCCAAAACACATTTTTTTCACATTTTGAGACAAATTTCACTGAAAAATGGAATAAAACCCACAGAAAAATGTATTTCTAAACATTTAAAGTCAAAATATTGAAAATATACATTTTAATTTTTTGGGTCATTTCTTAAGGTCACAAACCACTAAATAAATTTGTTCTTTAGCGCAATGTAAAGTTACAATAGTCAGTCCCAGGTTGATACATGTTAAAGTCTATGGCCAGGTGGCAGACATATATCAATGAAAAGAAGGGGCTACCAGCTTTAAGAAAATACAAAAAAAACAGGGGGTCACGTATCATATAAGAAAAAGTTTGTCCGTCCAACGCGGTGAACATATTTTTACAGGCGCGCGGACCGACCAAATCCGGGTTTTACCCTACCCTACTTTCGCTTTGGTATTTTGGCCAAAATCTCAAAATATGTAAAATAAAACAGTTTCAATACATCACATACATGTATACAATGCCTGTAAACCCAATTAGATGATTCCAGTTCCACCTTGTCAAAGCATACTTCCATTTAAACACAATCACAAGTTTATTTAGGGACTATTTGAGTGTATCCTATTTTGGTTCGCAGAGGCATTTAGTGGTTTGTAACCGTAAGACAACCCTTTTCCCCCATTTTGGTTGATTTAAACACTTATTTGACAACTACTATGTATATACAACTCCAAGTGATGACTTTCCAGACTGAAATGACATGATTTCTCAAAATTTTGACAAAAGAGAGTAAGCGCCTTTAACGCAATTTCTTGGATTCTGCTGGCCATATTGTATGAATACTGGCAAATTAAACAGTTGCAGTTTTGTATAAACCTTACATTGGGCAATTATTTTATGTTGGGTGCTTAATTATGTGACTATTCCTCATATATATACACAATAACCCAGGTCTTATACCTAAACAAGGTCAAAATTGGTATGAAAATGTCATTTTGTGGAGGAAAAATCTTCATTTTTTTCTTAAATTTTCACCCCAAAACACATTTTTTTCACATTTTGAGACAAATTTCACTGAAAAATGGAATAAAACCCACAGAAAAATGTATTTCTAAACATTTAAAGTCAAAATATTGAAAATATACATTTTAATTTTTTGGGTCATTTCTTAAGGTCACAAACCACTAAATAAATTTGTTCTTTAGCGCAATGTAAAGTTACAATAGTCAGTCCCAGGTTGATACATGTTAAAGTCTATGGCCAGGTGGCAGACATATATCAATGAAAAGAAGGGGCTACCAGCTTTAAGAAAATACAAAAAAAACAGGGGGTCACGTATCATATAAGAAAAAGTTTGTCCGTCCAACGCGGTGAACATATTTTTACAGGCGCGCGGACCGACCAAATCCGGGTTTTACCCTACCCTACTTTCGCTTTGGTATTTTGGCCAAAATCTCAAAATATGTAAAATAAAACAGTTTCAATACATCACATACATGTATACAATGCCTGTAAACCCAATTAGATGATTCCAGTTCCACCTTGTCAAAGCATACTTCCATTTAAACACAATCACAAGTTTATTTAGGGACTATTTGAGTGTATCCTATTTTGGTTCGCAGAGGCATTTAGTGGTTTGTAACCTTAAGACAACCCTTTTCCCCCATTTTGGTTGATTTAAACACTTATTTGACAACTACTATGTATATACAACTCCAAGTGATGACTTTCCAGACTGAAATGACATGATTTCTCAAAATTTTGACAAAAGAGAGTAAGCGCCTTTAACGCAATTTCTTGGATTCTGCTGGCCATATTGTATGAATACTGGCAAATTAAACAGTTGCAGTTTTGTATAAACCTTACATTGGGCAATTATTTTATGTTGGGTGCTTAATTATGTGACTATTCCTCATATATATACACAATAACCCAGGTCTTATACCTAAACAAGGTCAAAATTGGTATGAAAATGTCATTTTGTGGAGGAAAAATCTTCATTTTTTTCTTAAATTTTCACCCCAAAACACATTTTTTTAACATTTTGAGACAAATTTCACTGAAAAATGGAATAAAACCCACAGAAAAATGTATTTCTAAACATTTAAAGTCAAAATATTGAAAATATACATTTTAATTTTTTGGGTCATTTCTTAAGGTCACAAACCACTAAATAAATTTGTTCTTTAGCGCAATGTAAAGTTACAATAGTCAGTCCCAGGTTGATACATGTTAAAGTCTATGGCCAGGTGGCAGACATATATCAATGAAAAGAAGGGGCTACCAGCTTTAAGAAAATACAAAAAAAACAGGGGGTCACGTATCATATAAGAAAAAGTTTGTCCGTCCAACGAGGTGAACATATTTTTACAGGCGCGCGGACCGACCAAATCCGGGTTTTACCCTACCCTACTTTCGCTTTGGTATTTTGGCCAAAATCTCAAAATATGTAAAATAAAACAGTTTCAATACATCACATACATGTATACAATGCCTGTAAACCCAATTAGATGATTCCAGTTCCACCTTGTCAAAGCATACTTCCATTTAAACACAATCACAAGTTTATTTAGGGACTATTTGAGTGTATCCTATTTTGGTTCGCAGAGGCATTTAGTGGTTTGTAACCTTAAGACAACCCTTTTCCCCCATTTTGGTTGATTTAAACACTTATTTGACAACTACTATGTATACACAACTCCAAGTGATGACTTTCCAGACTGAAATGACATGATTTCTCAAAATTTTGACAAAAGAGAGTAAGCGCCTTTAACGCAATTTCTTGGATTCTGCTGGCCATATTGTATGAATACTGGCAAATTAAACAGTTGCAGTTTTGTATAAACCTTACATTGGGCAATTATTTTATGTTGGGTGCTTAATTATGTGACTATTCCTCATATATATACACAATAACCCAGGTCTTATACCTAAACAAGGTCAAAATTGGTATGAAAATGTCATTTTGTGGAGGAAAAATCTTCATTTTTTTCTTAAATTTTCACCCCAAAACACATTTTTTTCACATTTTGAGACAAATTTCACTGAAAAATGGAATAAAACCCACAGAAAAATGTATTTCTAAACATTTAAAGTCAAAATATTGAAAATATACATTTTAATTTTTTGGGTCATTTCTTAAGGTCACAAACCACTAAATAAATTTGTTCTTTAGCGCAATGTAAAGTTACAATAGTCAGTCCCAGGTTGATACATGTTAAAGTCTATGGCCAGGTGGCAGACATATATCAATGAAAAGAAGGGGCTACCAGCTTTAAGAAAATACAAAAAAAACAGGGGGTCACGTATCATATAAGAAAAAGTTTGTCCGTCCAACGCGGTGAACATATTTTTACAGGCGCGGGGACCGACCAAATCCGGGTTTTACCCTACCCTACTTTCGCTTTGGTATTTTGGCCAAAATCTCAAAATATGTAAAATAAAACAGTTTCAATACATCACATACATGTATACAATGCCTGTAAACCCAATTAGATGATTCCAGTTCCACCTTGTCAAAGCATACTTCCATTTAAACACAATCACAAGTTTATTTAGGGACTATTTGAGTGTATCCTATTTTGGTTCGCAGAGGCATTTAGTGGTTTGTAACCTTAAGACAACCCTTTTCCCCCATTTTGGTTGATTTAAACACTTATTTGACAACTACTATGTATATACAACTCCAAGTGATGACTTTCCAGACTGAAATGACATGATTTCTCAAAATTTTGACAAAAGAGAGTAAGCGCCTTTAACGCAATTTCTTGGATTCTGCTGGCCATATTGTATGAATACTGGCAAATTAAACAGTTGCAGTTTTGTATAAACCTTACATTGGGCAATTATTTTATGTTGGGTGCTTAATTATGTGACTATTCCTCATATATATACACAATAACCCAGGTCTTATACCTAAACAAGGTCAAAATTGGTATGAAAATGTCATTTTGTGGAGGAAAAATCTTCATTTTTTTCTTAAATTTTCACCCCAAAACACATTTTTTTCACATTTTGAGACAAATTTCACTGAAAAATGGAATAAAACCCACAGAAAAATGTATTTCTAAACATTTAAAGTCAAAATATTGAAAATATACATTTTAATTTTTTGGGTCATTTCTTAAGGTCACAAACCACTAAATAAATTTGTTCTTTAGCGCAATGTAAAGTTACAATAGTCAGTCCCAGGTTGATACATGTTAAAGTCTATGGCCAGGTGGCAGACATATATCAATGAAAAGAAGGGGCTACCAGCTTTAAGAAAATACAAAAAAAACAGGGGGTCACGTATCATATAAGAAAAAGTTTGTCCGTCCAACGCGGTGAACATATTTTTACAGGCGCGCGGACCGACCAAATCCGGGTTTTACCCTACCCTACTTTCGCTTTGGTATTTTGGCCAAAATCTCAAAATATGTAAAATAAAACAGTTTCAATACATCACATACATGTATACAATGCCTGTAAACCCAATAAGATGATTCCAGTTCCACCTTGTCAAAGCATACTTCCATTTAAACACAATCACAAGTTTATTTAGGGACTATTTGAGTGTATCCTATTTTGGTTCGCAGAGGCATTTAGTGGTTTGTAACCTTAAGACAACCCTTTTCCCCCATTTTGGTTGATTTAAACACTTATTTGACAACTACTATGTATATACAACTCCAAGTGATGACTTTCCAGACTGAAATGACATGATTTCTCAAAATTTTGACAAAAGAGAGTAAGCGCCTTTAACGCAATTTCTTGGATTCTGCTGGCCATATTGTATGAATACTGGCAAATTAAACAGTTGCAGTTTTGTATAAACCTTACATTGGGCAATTATTTTATGTTGGGTGCTTAATTATGTGACTATTCCTCATATATATACACAATAACCCAGGTCTTATACCTAAACAAGGTCAAAATTGGTATGAAAATGTCATTTTGTGGAGGAAAAATCTTCATTTTTTTCTTAAATTTTCACCCCAAAACACATTTTTTTCACATTTTGAGACAAATTTCACTGAAAAATGGAATAAAACCCACAGAAAAATGTATTTCTAAACATTTAAAGTCAAAATATTGAAAATATACATTTTAATTTTTTGGGTCATTTCTTAAGGTCACAAACCACTAAATAAATTTGTTCTTTAGCGCAATGTAAAGTTACAATAGTCAGTCCCAGGTTGATACATGTTAAAGTCTATGGCCAGGTGGCAGACATATATCAATGAAAAGAAGGGGCTACCAGCTTTAAGAAAATACAAAAAAAACAGGGGGTCACGTATCATATAAGAAAAAGTTTGTCCGTCCAACGCGGTGAACATATTTTTACAGGCGCGCGGACCGACCAAATCCGGGTTTTACCCTACCCTACTTTCGCTTTGGTATTTTGGCCAAAATCTCAAAATATGTAAAATAAAACAGTTTCAATACATCACATACATGTATACAATGCCTGTAAACCCAATTAGATGATTCCAGTTCCACCTTGTCAAAGCATACTTCCATTTAAACACAATCACAAGTTTATTTAGGGACTATTTGAGTGTATCCTATTTTGGTTCGCAGAGGCATTTAGTGGTTTGTAACCTTAAGACAACCCTTTTCCCCCATTTTGGTTGATTTAAACACTTATTTGACAACTACTATGTATATACAACTCCAAGTGATGACTTTCCAGACTGAAATGACATGATTTCTCAAAATTTTGACAAAAGAGAGTAAGCGCCTTTAACGCAATTTCTTGGATTCTGCTGGCCATATTGTATGAATACTGGCAAATTAAACAGTTGCAGTTTTGTATAAACCTTACATTGGGCAATTATTTTATGTTGGGTGCTTAATTATGTGACTATTCCTCATATATATACACAATAACCCAGGTCTTATACCTAAACAAGGTCAAAATTGGTATGAAAATGTCATTTTGTGGAGGAAAAATCTTCATTTTTTTCTTAAATTTTCATCCCAAAACACATTTTTTTCACATTTTGAGACAAATTTCACTGAAAAATGGAATAAAACCCACAGAAAAATGTATTTCTAAACATTTAAAGTCAAAATATTGAAAATATACATTTTAATTTTTTGGGTCATTTCTTAAGGTCACAAACCACTAAATAAATTTGTTCTTTAGCGCAATGTAAAGTTACAATAGTCAGTCCCAGGTTGATACATGTTAAAGTCTATGGCCAGGTGGCAGACATATATCAATGAAAAGAAGGGGCTACCAGCTTTAAGAAAATACAAAAAAAACAGGGGGTCACGTATCATATAAGAAAAAGTTTGTCCGTCCAACGCGGTGAACATATTTTTACAGGCGCGCGGACCGACCAAATCCGGGTTTTACCCTACCCTACTTTCGCTTTGGTATTTTGGCCAAAATCTCAAAATATGTAAAATAAAACAGTTTCAATACATCACATACATGTATACAATGCCTGTAAACCCAATTAGATGATTCCAGTTCCACCTTGTCAAAGCATACTTCCATTTAAACACAATCACAAGTTTATTTAGGGACTATTTGAGTGTATCCTATTTTGGTTCGCAGAGGCATTTAGTGGTTTGTAACCTTAAGACAACCCTTTTCCCCCATTTTGGTTGATTTAAACACTTATTTGACAACTACTATGTATATACAACTCCAAGTGATGACTTTCCAGACTGAAATGACATGATTTCTCAAAATTTTGACAAAAGAGAGTAAGCGCCTTTAACGCAATTTCTTGGATTCTGCTGGCCATATTGTATGAATACTGGCAAATTAAACAGTTGCAGTTTTGTATAAACCTTACATTGGGCAATTATTTTATGTTGGGTGCTTAATTATGTGACTATTCCTCATATATATACACAATAACCCAGGTCTTATACCTAAACAAGGTCAAAATTGGTATGAAAATGTCATTTTGTGGAGGAAAAATCTTCATTTTTTTCTTAAATTTTCACCCCAAAACACATTTTTTTCACATTTTGAGACAAATTTCACTGAAAAATGGAATAAAACCCACAGAAAAATGTATTTCTAAACATTTAAAGTCAAAATATTGAAAATATACATTTTAATTTTTTGGGTCATTTCTTAAGACAACCCTTTTCCCCCATTTTGGTTGATTTAAACACTTATTTGACAACTACTATGTATATACAACTCCAAGTGATGACTTTCCAGACTGAAATGACATGATTTCTCAAAATTTTGACAAAAGAGAGTAAGCGCCTTTAACGCAATTTCTTGGATTCTGCTGGCCATATTGTATGAATACTGGCAAATTAAACAGTTGCAGTTTTGTATAAACCTTACATTGGGCAATTATTTTATGTTGGGTGCTTAATTATGTGACTATTCCTCATATATATACACAATAACCCAGGTCTTATACCTAAACAAGGTCAAAATTGGTATGAAAATGTCATTTTGTGGAGGAAAAATCTTCATTTTTTTCTTAAATTTTCACCCCAAAACACATTTTTTTCACATTTTGAGACAAATTTCACTGAAAAATGGAATAAAACCCACAGAAAAATGTATTTCTAAACATTTAAAGTCAAAATATTGAAAATATACATTTTAATTTTTTGGGTCATTTCTTAAGGTCACAAACCACTAAATAAATTTGTTCTTTAGCGCAATGTAAAGTTACAATAGTCAGTCCCAGGTTGATACATGTTAAAGTCTATGGCCAGGTGGCAGACATATATCAATGAAAAGAAAAGGCTACCAGCTTTAAGAAAATACAAAAAAAACAGGGGGTCACGTATCATATAAGAAAAAGTTTGTCCGTCCAACGCGGTGAACATATTTTTACAGGCGCGCGGACCGACCAAATCCGGGTTTTACCCTATCCTACTTTCGCTTTGGTATTTTGGCCAAAATCTCAAAATATGTAAAATAAAACAGTTTCAATACATCACATACATGTATACAATGCCTGTAAACCCAATTAGATGATTCCAGTTCCACCTTGTCAAAGCATACTTCCATTTAAACACAATCACAAGTTTATTTAGGGACTATTTGAGTGTATCCTATTTTGGTTCGCAGAGGCATTTAGTGGTTTGTAACCTTAAGACAACCCTTTTCCCCCATTTTGGTTGATTTAAACACTTATTTGACAACTACTATGTATATACAACTCCAAGTGATGACTTTCCAGACTGAAATGACATGATTTCTCAAAATTTTGACAAAAGAGAGTAAGCGCCTTTAACGCAATTTCTTGGATTCTGCTGGCCATATTGTATGAATACTGGCAAATTAAACAGTTGCAGTTTTGTATAAACCTTACATTGGGCAATTATTTTATGTTGGGTGCTTAATTATGTGACTATTCCTCATATATATACACAATAACCCAGGTCTTATACCTAAACAAGGTCAAAATTGGTATGAAAATGTCATTTTGTGGAGGAAAAATCTTCATTTTTTTCTTAAATTTTCACCCCAAAACACATTTTTTTCACATTTTGAGACAAATTTCACTGAAAAATGGAATAAAACCCACAGAAAAATGTATTTCTAAACATTTAAAGTCAAAATATTGAAAATATACATTTTAATTTTTTGGGTCATTTCTTAAGGTCACAAACCACTAAATAAATTTGTTCTTTAGCGCAATGTAAAGTTACAATAGTCAGTCCCAGGTTGATACATGTTAAAGTCTATGGCCAGGTGGCAGACATATATCAATGAAAAGAAAAGGCTACCAGCTTTAAGAAAATACAAAAAAAACAGGGGGTCACGTATCATATAAGAAAAAGTTTGTCCGTCCAACGCGGTGAACATATTTTTACAGGCGCGCGGACCGACCAAATCCGGGTTTTACCCTATCCTACTTTCGCTTTGGTATTTTGGCCAAAATCTCAAAATATGTAAAATAAAACAGTTTCAATACATCACATACATGTATACAATGCCTGTAAACCCAATTAGATGATTCCAGTTCCACCTTGTCAAAGCATACTTCCATTTAAACACAATCACAAGTTTATTTAGGGACTATTTGAGTGTATCCTATTTTGGTTCGTGGAGGCATTTAGTGGTTTGTAACCTTATTCAATTGATGTCTTACTGTTTAAAAAATGGGGATTCATGTGACATGTTCAAATAATATCTGACCACATCTGTGACATGTACATTATTACTTTTACGCCCAGCTGATCTCGAAAACGTGTATAATTTTCTTCGTCTAAATAAAGATACACTGTGTATATCAAAAGGAGTTACAACCTTATTTTTCCAATGTTTCCCCTTCTTAGCTCACCTGTCACAAAACTTTCAACCTTTGTACACCCATCACCAAGATTCTTGTATAAACACTTCAGGTCACAACTTCAGCAGTGATGAAGCGTGCATTGGTCAAAACGATCATCTGTGTAAAATACAGGTCCAGTTCGATATTAGGGGCAACAAACTAGGTCACGAAGTGAAATCATGAAAAAACATTATGCAGTCGCTAGATGTCACACTTTTGTCACAATTATATATTTATTTTATTATTATGGTCAACTCGAAACTGTATAGGTCAAGTTCGATATTAGGTCATCCGAGGTAAAAAAGAAAACCCTTATGTTTTCATTACAGGTCACATTTTTGGCCTAATTTTGAATAGACTTGGACATAACAATGATCCCAACAAAATCGAGGTCATGTTCGATGTTGGGTCACTCGGGGTCAATACATAATATCGTAGCTTCGATATATGGTTAAACGTGTACAGTGCCATACATTGGTAACTTCGTCAACGAATGTACGTAAATTACGAACTCACTTGAAGTCACAATTTTATAAATCTATGTTTCAACAACCACCTCGACAAAATCTAGGTCAAGTTCGATATTTGGTCATCCGGGGTCACTAGGTCAAATAATATAAACACCTTATGTCAGTTAAGGTAACGAAATCTTAATGAAACTTTGTCAATATAATCATCCCCACCCAACGTTGGTCATGTTCACTATTTCATCATCAGGGGTCAAACATAAGGTCACTAAGTCATATCAGAATACCAAAACTGTACTTGTTACTGTATAGTCATATAAATTTGTCAGTATGTTAGTGTAAAGTTAGAGCGATTGATTAGAAAAAATATTGTACAATTTGTAGCAGAAAGAAATGATTACTCCGGTTATCCCATGCAGCTAAGTGAAATTATTAACTGAATTAATTAACTACATTCGATTGACAGTACATATTGCTTGACCAGAATTCGTAGCAGTTAAAGTAGTATAAGGAATTTAAATTAGGGTTTACAATTACCGTAAATTCTTTTATTTATCATTGTAATACCATAACATAAATACGTCATCATGTTATCGAAAGTTGGAATAATCTATATCAGAGATTCCTCTTGCTATTTGGAATACCCGCATTTAATTACACTGGTTCTATATTTCTATTTCAGCACAATAATTCAAGGGAGTCACAATTTATAAAGAAAGTTAAAAATGTATGCTAATACGAAAGGAACCTTACTTCTGATTTGTTTAGCTACACTAACTATGTATGTAGGTAAGTACATTTACCTAAATATGTATGTGATCTCCTTCGAGTTCAGAGGGACAATGATAAAACCGAATTACTTCGATCTAAGAATGTCTCTTCAAACTCAGCAATGTAATACAGTCTTCACATCTGCCAGTAGTCTGGTTCCCTGTCTTAAATCTCACAGTGGTTTAGGCCAGGTAATAACAGTGGTCAAATCAAAATGGCGGATGTACGTTAGTTTATATAAGCAATTTTAGAATATTCCCCTAAAGTGTATGTTATGTATGTCTCATTTTGATGAGACTTTGCATAGTAATGGAAAAACCAATGGTCTTTGCAATGATAGAAGTTTATTCGCTACAACAACACAAATATCTACGAAATACAGTTCATAAAATGAAACTTTACTAGAAATTGACTTTATGCTATTTTGTTCAGTTTAGATCATCTCTTTTGATTTATCCCACGACACATTTTATTTAGAGTAATAATTCTGCTCTAAATCAAACGTTCTCATACACAAGCAAGTTCATTCGGCAGGGATGGCAATTGGTCATGGCTCTTGTTGTTGTTTCGAACACTTTGAAAGTATTATTGAATTAATACAATCATCTGCTTATAATGAATAACAATACGTATTATGTGTCTTTTACAAGAATGGCATTACATATATGTGCGTATTGTACGAAATCTTATTGTACGAAATCTTTTGATCTACACGTCTGTCACATTACGTGATTTCCTCACGCATTAACGCTTTACTATGATTCATTTGAACACTTTCTTAACTCATGACTTTGACATGGTAAGCGTAAACAAAATCTTATATACTAGAACGCGTTTGTGTTGGATTGTAAACGGCAAACTTAATGCGTAACATGCGGTAACATATTATGATCTTTTTCACCAGAATGATTATTATTATTATATTACATCGTACATTTAATTGAATAATATACACAATGCTGTTAAGCCTATGCCCCACTGAGCAATCACATTAATGATCACCAGAAGGCATCGGGAAAGGAATATCGTGGTCTAGGAGATGCTTCAGGGAAGTCATTAGAAAATTTGTGAAATCCCTGTTCCCAATGCCCTCGAAGCTCATTTTGCTAATAGGAAGTACATCGCCGAGGCAAAACATGCTGAGTTTGACATAGGCTTGAAATACAACACTTGAATATATCATTGTGTGTACTTCTTGGCTTGTACTCGATCGTATCTACGCATATCTTGGATTTGTCTCGCATGTGTAACTTTATTTATGTCACCTTTTTCAGGTGCAGGATATAACGACGATGACGACGACGCCTATATTCCAAGATACATAATGAAAAGTTTAGAGAAGGCTTTCGAAGAAGGTGGGGCAACAGCTGCTAAAGTGTTATTGTCTGACAAACTGGATGAATGGAAAGAGTTTCAAATCAATATTGGAGTTACTGGGAATTCTGGTGTTGGGAAATCGAGTTTCATAAATGCTTTACGCGGACTCACAGCAGATGACGATGATGCTGCAGAAGTTGGTGTTGTGGAAACTACAGTTGCAGCCAAATCTTATAAACACCCGAACAATGATAACTTGTTATTATGGGACCTGCCCGGTGTTGGTACACCAACGTTCTTACGGGATGAATACTTAGATAAAATCGAGTTTCATTATTATGATTATTTCATCATAATGTCATCCGGAAGGTTTACTGAAAATGACAGTTGGCTTGCTAGGGAGTTGAAAATGAAAAAGAAAAGGTTTTATTTTGTCCGCTCAAAGATTTCTCAAGATGTTGATAATGATAAAAAAAGTCATCCTAAATCTCATGATCAAAAAAATGTTCTGGATACCATTAGAAAAGATTGTAAGAAAAATCTTCAAAGGTTTGCCAATGACGTGTATTTGATAGACAATTATGAAACTAATAAGTACGATTTCAACCATTTGTCATACAAACTTATCACTGACGCCCCGGAATTGAAAAGGGAAGCCATGCTGTTCACACTCAATAGATTGACTAAAGACATAATTTTAGCTGTAAAAGAAGCATTGCACGAGCGTATACATTATGTTGCAGTTGTATCAGGTATTGCTGGAGCTATTCCTGTTCCCGGCCTGGATATAGCAGTTGACTTGGCTGCACTTGCTAAAGAAGCTCAATTTTACAAGCAGCAGTTTGGTTTGACTGACGAGGCTCTAGCAAAGTATGCTGATCGCATGGATACGTCTTTAGAAGAACTTGCCGATAATCTTGGTCTACAAACTAACATTATAAAATTTTCTGTTAAAGGTATAGCGGCATATATGACTAAAGTCGGAGCTAAAAAGGCGACACGATATACTTCAAAGAGGATTTTGAAGTATGTTTTACCAGGCATTGGTAGCATAGTTGGTGCCGCAGCCTCATATACGACCTGTTGGTACACTATTGGTGACCTTCTTGAATTGACCGCTCAGGATGCACTTAAAATAGCTGACCATGACAGTAATGTGTGAATGAGTAACACTCAGTTTGATGTGCCTTGTAATTACTGCTGAAGAAAATTTGTTGCAGTAACAGTTTAGTGCATAGGGTTGTGGGATTCAAATATACAAATAATTTGATTACCTAAATATATATTTAATATGCTTTAAAATCTCAAATACGTTATAAATTAAACGAAATAGATTACGGATAAAATCATACATAATTAGATATAAACAAACTTACTTACTAGTTTCTACTGGCAGGAGTCCTAATTCCGGACACTTTTTGGCATATTTTTAAACAATACTCTGAAAATATGTAAATCTTATTCTTAGAATTTCATCTGAACCAAGCTATGTTCGTCTCTTAACTGTAGAGCTAATTTGTTAATTTCTAAAACGAAGTCAAGTGGGATTTATGGGGCCTATAAAGGGGCCACTTTATCAACTATTTTTAAGCCTAACAGGTCCTTTAATCCGAACAGCGTGATGTTACGTTTTTAATGTACACATTTTACTTCTTCATATCGTTAAACGATAATTTTAAGGGGAATAACTCTTGCATCCAAAATACATAACTTGTAGGGGTAATCTCCCTTTAATATTGAAAAAAATCGATGTCAATTTTGTCACGGCAAAATATAAAACCAACGCTTTCCATATAGTATAGTAGCGGGCATTTTGGATACAAATAGACGTTTAACGACGTTTTAAATCTCGGCAAGTATTTATTAAAGCGATATTTTCGTAGTTAAACTGATAACAAACAACTCGTCAGCTTACCTCTAAATTTAGCACAAGGGCCGTAGATTACATTTCAGGGCCGTTCAGTCATATTGCGCATGCGCAGTGTAGATATTTTTACTTCCCCTCGCATGTAAACAAGCTTTGCGAGTGCAGACGAAAATAAATTCAGCTTTTCTTGTTAAATATTTAAGTTAAATCGTTGTAACTTCGCGGTAGTGTCAAAAACCAAGCGTCTAATTGATTGACAACGGGTGATTAAAATTAATGGCCGCAATAAAGCGTTTTCGAGACTGTCCGGATTTGAAGGACAGTCCGGATTTAAAGGCGCTTGCCAGTACTTAATAAATAAATAAGAATGTAAAATTTTATAAAATATTAATATCACATGCTATATAAATCTATAATAATTATGTTCTCTATATTGAACCTGTATCATGTCCTGTATGGAGTATGGAGTGTTTGACCAAAACTTTTATATAACTCAAACCTATAAACCGATGTGGCTACCCAAATTGAACACTTCGGTGCATTCAAGTATATGGTATCTCGTCCTACGGACGTAGCTACTGTGTAAAATCCATTTTTTATTTGACCAATCGTATATTAAATATTATAATTATTGTATTTGTCACAATTGTCTCAGTCTTGTGTTATACTCCCAATGTTGTAAAAGGCTGAACACACGAATTCTACACGATGGTATATTTAAACACCACTATCGCTGAGCTGTACCCGTGACAATTGTGTGTGGTTCTGCTGTTGGTAACATTTATTATGTAACACCACACGCAGCTAGTTGGTTTGTTATGAATGTGACAAGTTCTGCAATAAGACATTATAAGTCAGAATAAAAGTTTATTTGCTGATGATTTTCCAGTTCTTTATATATGCATGTATATCGCTGGCTTAGAATTGAATAATAAGACTGATACATATTTAAATTCAGCACTACAAGGTATTTTCATGAAAGTCGGAATTTTTATGTTGACCAACATTGTTGATAAAAGTTAAAACAGCTTGTTTTAACACAAGTAAAGATAATATTTTCATGTTTTCTCAAAAAATTGATTTTGTACTTACGGCCTTCTCGTTCTCAGCCAGCGATACGTAGTTAAACAACCAGACACCAGTCCGAGATATTTTACCCCTCATTTTTTTCTGTCGTATTACTATTTGGCACAACTTCCCTAAATAAGAACACATCTCCATGGTCCTGATTACACATATACGTGTATTTCTTACCTACAAACATCAAACATACGGATATGCACGTCACGACAAGAGCATGTTTGATATAGTTTAACATCTACATTGATGTCCTGTTGAATAAACCTTCCTCTAAAACTTATTCTGAAACTGAAAAACACGTTATCTTATAGTGCGTATCCTTTAGATGAGAGTTTTCTACTTTTGTTCTTTTGTGAGATGAAATAGCATTAAGTCAATTACAAGAATGCACATAATTCGGCAAATATCGGACAAAGAAGGCAACACTCAACGGCATCAACCGAAAACGCAAGTTACAAAACGAGGTTTACGTCATATTATTTCAAAATTGAAATTGTCTGCACCTACTGTTATACATTGTATTTACATAATAAATTTATCTGGATATATTCTCTTTAATATTCTAATTAATAATAACCGATAAAGCACGTATTTGCGTTCCTATGCTGTCCAGTACCTCTTCAATGGTTAGTAACAGATGTGAAATCGAAAGTAGGGTTCCTGACTTTTAATACCAACCGTTATGCATGTCTTTATTCACAATAGTGTGAATACAATGACGTTATTCGGTCGCTATTACCGATTCATAAACATTTTGTCTTTAATAGTTTCTGTTTTCAAGATATACAAACATGTTTTATTTTCATTTTCGAGATACATTTTTTTATCACCATTGGCTCCCTATAAATCAGCTTATATCAACGGATATACTGTAAAATCATTAATTTTCGTGGGGGATTAAATTTCGTGGATTCCGTGGTTTACCTCAACTACGAACTTTAATCCCAACGAACATACATTTTGACCCTTGTTTTATTACCTGAAATGCAAAATCCACGAATTCAAGTCCCATCGAAATTGCCTTATTTACCAAAACCACGAAATTTCGTCCCAACGAAATTAAATGATTTTTCAGTAATACATGTTGAACATCTTCCTTATAACAATTGGTTCTACTTTTTTTATACACTTCCATGAAATTAAGAATTATTATCAGCTTTTATTGTAACTTGGTGCATGTTCATATTTGTGACACAGCTTCATATCAACCCAGACATTATTATATTATTACGTACCTCTGTGATATAAAAAAAAGCCCTGGATCAAAATGTGTCATTTTTGGAATGGTTGTTTCATGGACACAATGGTCCCCTTTTGTCTAATCTAGTTATTCTGATATCAAAATCAATCACGTTGTTGTAGATTATCAGTTTCATTGTTTTGTCATGGTAAACTTTGTACTTATGTTTTAAGCATGTGATCAGTATTGTTTAATGTGGTATAGTTTGTATTTATCTAAGTCATTGGATATGAAAATAATGATAGTTATGCTTGAACAATATATTATCACCATTTAAACTGTTAGTCACGAGCGGAGCAAAATCCCGGGTTTATCATTCTTATCTAATATTTTACATCATTTTTATAGCTAATTTCGAACAGACATAAACTCAGAGAAGAGCGAAGGACACAATAAAAACTCAAGATAGCAATTCAATTGTGACTAATTTTTGTCGTGTAGGTTGCAAACTAGCTCATGACCGTTTTAAAACTATGTTGTTAGTTTTGATTGTATATGTTCGTTCTAATCAACAGTTGAATCAATATTAATTTGTATCTTTGAAACTAGATATTGGTATCTTGATTTGTTTATTTTGATCTGATAGTACAATCAGTCTAGTTTGAATCTTGTGCGATTGACATTAATAATAACAAGTGCATATTATTAAATTGTAAATAATTTAGCTTTCAAATTTTAGATGCCTGTATACGTTTTAATTATTGATTGTACTCAAGAATAGTGGGCTGGACAACTGCTTTACTCTTTTCTCATCCTAGCTGGTCTGTAATGACAGCATTTTGCTGGCTTAGAATGACAAGGTCGTTAGTTCAAAACAATAGTTTGAGAAAACAAGGACAAACTGTCCGAAAATAACTCTTAAATTATAGTAAAACGAGCTCTTTGGACGTCAGTTTGGTCAATATGACAAGTTCCGATTTTCATGACAATAGGCTCATAAGTAGCGCCCCGTGAAGCTGATTTTAAATATGAATGAGTCTTTGACGACCTTCTCATTCTAAGTAAGCGATTTGTGGTTATACATTGTGTCTCCATTTCCGGAGACAACTTAAAAATACTATACGTCAAGGTATCTGTACACTACATATACAAGTCAGTGATGATTAATAATCGAAGGTTTTCAGCTACTGTGTAAGACAGTTTATTTTGACTGTTCAGTTAAAACCTCACTAGTCGTATAAACATTTAGTTCATTCAATGCAACACACTCATTGTCCCCGTTAGATCGATTTCCATCAACTATGTTCGACGCTCAAGCCGGTGATGAGTAATTTCTAGGCAACTACAGAAATCACAGTTGGCACTGGCTTGACTGGAACATGTAGTTGAGTCGGTTTCGAGAATAAACTATGACCTGTTACTTCATTTTCGACATGAGCGTCGAACATATCTCGTAAAGATCGATCAAAGAATAAGATACTTATGATTGTTTCAATATTTTTGTTTACATTTTTACTTGTAAACTTAGCCAAAAGTCACGTGGTATGTCCAACCTGAAACCAAAAGTGTGCCATAATTACCAAAATAAATATGTACAACGAAAGCAAAAGTTAACACCAACATAATTCTACTTGATTGGGTTTTAGAAAGCGATATTTGAATTGCGAATCGCCTTCATTAGTCAGCACTCAACAGGAAGTGTTGTGAATAAAAAACACATATTACATGTACGCAACTCGGAACAGGAAACTTTTCTTATATGATTTGCAATGTATTTCAGAAATTCCGTCCAACGTAATCTTGAAAACTTTGATAAATATGTTTGTTTGTTTGTTGCAAAATTATTTCTTGGTGGTTCGTTAAACAATACTACATACTTCTATTTGTTACATGTAGACGCGTACGAATTATTGGTCTAATAAATAGAAAAGCCGTTAGGAAGCGGACATGTTACGTACAACTGGAGTAAAAAGAAAACTGGCCTCATAACTAAATACATATGAAGTGTTCTTGCTTTAAAAAGATAAAGAATAATATTTCTGACGTTATAATGTGCTAATTTTAGTGTATAATTGGAATTTACGATCGATTTGGGGAGAAATGCATTAAAATGTTACCTCCCTTTAAAAAAAGGAACCGGGATTACAAACCTGATAGATGTGAGCGAACTAGCCCTTCAAGCTTGGAACAACTATCAAAATGATCGATTCTTGTTCACCTGTGTTGGAGTTCATATCCCTTGTTAGTGAATGATAATTTTCCTTTGGCAAAAATAAATATTGTGTGCTATGAGTCCATCTCTACTACTGTTTATTGCATTATAAATGGATATCGCTGTCCATCAGTACTTTCAAGTGTTTTGCTTTTTATCTGTATTGGTATTGATGAATTATAAAACCAACATACAATGCAAGCAAAACACTATCAGTCAAGGTGATACGTCTAGTTGTTTATTTACCCATATCTGATATACTGATAAAGGTCCATATTCTACACGTGACTTACTTGACTTAAATCCTTGGGTTCCTGGTGGACACTGCAACAATTCTCCAGCGCACTCTATTCTGGGCAGCCTTCTTTAATTCACCCCATGACAGATTGCAGCTTTTTATCTCTTCTTCGCATGATCGCCTCCAGGTGGTCTTAGGACGACCACTCGTCTCTTGCCCTGGGGATTCCACTGCAAGGCCTGCCGTGTGATGTCCTGTGGAGGTTTTTGCATGGTGTGTCCAATCCACCTCCACTTCCGTCTTGCGATCTGTTGTCCGATGGGATCATGGTTTGTCTGCTTCCACAAGTCGGTGTTCATGACCCTGTCTGTCCATTTGATCTTGAGGATGTTGCGAAGGCATCTGTTAGTGAAGACTTGGAGCTTGTTGGTCAAAGTGTTGGTAACTCTCCAGGTCTCAGAGCCGTAGAGAAGGACATATTTGACGTTGCTGTTGTAGATCCGGAGTTTGCTACGGGTAGAGAAGGATGTTCATCTCCAGACTGGTCTCAGAGTGTTGAAGGCGTATCTGGCTTTCCCGATTCTGGTTTTGATGTCTTCGTCCGAACCGCCTGTTGCTGACATGATACTGCCCAGGTAGGTGAAAGAGTCCACCTCTTTGAGCTCCTTGTCTCCCAGGGTAACGGGCCTCTGCTGTTTTTTGTTCAAGGCCATGGTTTCAGTCTTGTCCAGGTTGACCTGTAGGCCGGTCTTTGCTGCTTCTCGGACGAGGTTGTCCGTCTTTGTCTGCATGTGCTGGTGTTTCAGGGACATCAGACATCAGTCATCTGCAAAGTCTAGGTCTTCTAAATTCTGTGTCAGGGTCCATTGGATTCCAGTCTTGCTTGTTCTCGTCGTCTCTCGCATGACCCAGTCCACCACGAGTAGGAAGATCATCGGTGACAGTAAGCATCCTTGACGGACTCCTGTAGTCACCTCAAAATCCTCTGTGAGCTTGCCGTTGTGGATCACCTGACATATGGCGCCCTCGTATAGCTGTTGGATCAGATTGACGAATGCTGGCGGGATTCCATAATGCTGTCGAACGCTTGACGGAAGTCTATGAAGTTCAGGTACAGCGTCGATTTCCACTCCAGGGACTGCTCAATGATAATTCTGAGCGTGGCGATCTGGTCCGTGCATGACTTGTCTTTTCTGAAACCAGCTTGTTCTGGTCGGAGTCTCTTGTCGACGGCGTCTTTTAATCTTTCCAGGATGATGCGGGTCAGTACTTTGCTTGGCACTGACAGGAGCATAATGCCGCGCCAGTTCTTGCATAGTCCGAGGTCTCCTTTCTTTGGAAGTTTAACCAGGTGTCCTTTTTTCCAATCTGTTGGTATTCTTCCTTCTGCCCAGACCTTCTGGAGTAGAGGCAGCAGCATGGTGGCTACACGTACTAGTACAATATTGAAAATAGACAATCAGTACATTATAGGTCGCCAAAAATTACCCTGTGGACATATTAGAAACAAGTTTGTCTTTGCCTTTCGTGAAGGGCTACATTCACTAAACATAGTTTCCAAGAGCATATCCTGTGGACGCACGTCTGCTAAGAATCTAAAGATGACTGCGAAATATACAAGGCAAAACCCCTAATCGGATACACTCAAATAGTCCTTTCGAAAACTTCTGTTTGACTGAAAATGGTGATATTCGTTGATAAAAATGAAACTAGAATCATCTTATTGAGATTAAATACAGTGTATACATGTAGGTGAAGTACTAAAACTGTTTTATTTTGAATATTTGGAGATTTTGGCATATTTACCAAAGCGAAAGAAGCGTACAGTAAAACCAACATTGTCCTCTTTTTGCCCATTATTGTTAACTAGGTCAAGTCTCAAAAATGCCTTTATTATAAATGACGTATTGACGTTAGGTCACTGTCCTTGGTGTTTTAAACTACACGTAGGTCAGGAGGTGGTTGTGCCGCATTTTGTCGACGTTTTGGCACGGGTTTGTGCTGTTGGGTCGCCGTGCAATGTGGCCTTGGGGAACTCGGTCGAGTATTGGCTGCGTTTCATTTGGTCTCATGCAATAACCGCTATTATATAATTTCTTTGTGAAACTGGGTCATCCTGCTTATTTTTGGCGGGGACTTGGATTTTTAATTGTTTCCTCGGCTTATTTGTGGGCATTGCTCAGTGTAGTTGCTGGGAATATGTAATATTATCTCCCATTCCTACCGTGTCCATTATTTTAAACTAGGTCAAGTCGTAGTTGTGCCCCTGTAGGTCGCATAACGTTAGGTCACTGTCCTTAGTATTTTAAACTAGGTCACGCCTCGGGGTTGTTGAGCCTCATTTGGTCGCCATTTTGGCATGAGTTTGTTGACATTGCTCAGGTTAGTTGTGGTGTTTCTGATTTCTGTGCTCGGTTGGTTAGGCTGAGTGCTTCCCTGTCAGATTTTCTCATACCTTTTTCTCTTGCAACTTCTTACTCTTGCGTCTGGTGGCCATCGTTGATGAATTTAAAAGTGTACATAACAGCTGAAATAACACAACAAAAACGTCTTATCATACATACATTGACACGTGAATGCAGTTATTTAATAGTTTAAAGGCCGTTTAGGTATGGAGTTCTCTAATTTAACTATAGTTGACAAAACATACATATAGCAAGGTTGTAAATGAGGCTTCCGCCTTGGAACGGACAGCGACACTTGTCACTGGGGGTTTAAACTTGTTTATAGTGCACCAACCTCACACTTAAATCATCAACAACCTTATAGAACAGGGTAGTGAAAATAAAAGTTTCCCGGCTTGTAATGCCCCCTAAAAAAGGCCACAATGTAAGGTTATAAAAGAATGTAAAACATGGAACATTATATTAACAACCGCCGTATAGTAGCACAGAAAGTACTCAATGACCTATCCGAAGGAACAAGGTCCTGGAGCAAAGAAGTCGGACAATAAGTTATATATAAATAGCGCATAACATTTTCCGACGCGCCAATTTAGATGTGCGGCCTAGGTATAAAGTACAAGGTCGGTTATCCTAATGCGCAGTATATGTGTACTGGTAGTGCGTATTGGCGAAAACATTTTAATCAGATTGCTTGCTGATGTGGTGTCACCGACACAATGTTGTGTCCGCACAATGAGAGCATGTGACCATTGTTGTCCGACCTTCATAGATAAAAATTATACTTATAATAGCTTAATTCATGACACTTTAAACAGTAGCGCAGCACAGTAGGATTGGGATCATGGCAGGCAAAGGTATGTAGAGTTTTGTAAATACTTAATCATTTGTGTTTTGTACATAAATTGTTTTACATGACAAACTCTGAAAACGCATTGTTGTTTTTTTTTTTGCAGCGGAGGCATATATAGTGCTTGTCCTCTCCGTCTGTCCGTAAGTTACAAAATATTAAAACTTTCAAGTAGTTGAAACTGGAATATTGTTTAAGTCTATCAATTCTTCAAATTATCATACTGTTTTTAACAGCATATACTAAACGCATTATATTGTTATAACCATGTGACGCTATCCAACTTTTCAACCGAGTTAAGGTCCCTAATTGACTTAGCTAGTATTAAAGAAAATATTTTACCAAAACCTCCAAGTTGTTGAAGTCCATCAAGGCATTACGTTCAAACTTTGCATATGCATTTACCATAAAATACCATACGTATCACTAACGAACATTTTACTCTTTTTAAATGTGACAGTTACCTCTGGTAATAATTGTATGGTATTTTTGGTTTTGAGTTTGACTTGTTTATATGGATATGCATGCTTTAATTAAATAATATTAATTTTTAGATAAAATTAAAATTAACGTTTTTAGAATGATCACATACGAGGGGTGTTCCAGAAATAATAGGACTTTTCTCATAACTTCTTACTCAACATTTACATTTTAATGAAATTTGTCTCATATGCTTAGCAATGTATGCTCTACATATTGGTAGCACCAGAATTTCGTTGTTGCTGATGATGCTTATACAACGCGTTGTCATAGAAACCATGTAACGCCAAGGGGGGTCACACTAGTATTTGTCATTATCATCCTTATTAAAAATGTGAATATCTCAATATCCACTTGATAAATATTAACGCCTATTGGTATGGCATTACGTGGATGACTTTGACATGTACATGCAAACTTTCGAAGAAATCGGTCAGTGTTTGTTATCACAAGTCAGTAACCAAGGGTATGTAAGCAAGCGCGTCATGGGTGAAAATGACGTCAACGCAAATAAACAGAAATCGCACGATTGTCAAATAATGGTATACATTGTGAAAACCAACAGTGCTAACCAATGAAATGATGAAATTCATAAAATGTAAAGGCATTAAGCAGTCATTTGTAATCTGTTGGCTCAATCTGTTTACAGATCGCGGATTTATAAACTTACAAGTAAGCACAGGCGAGGTAATAGAAAATTAAGTTGACGTTAATTAACACTGTTTGTACCCTGATAGACGCCCCAAGGTTTGAGCAATTTCTAACATCATTGCAAGACATTTCTGTGAACAGGGTTACGGAAACACATCTAAACACTCGGAACAGTGTTATTAGATCTGTTTAGAAAGTCAGGATGGCCAAAAACAAAAATATGAAAAGTTTCTTAATATCAAAATACTGTGCTTGAAATGCGACGTCATAACAACGTCACGGTGCTACCCGCCTCCTTGATACATATCATATTTAATGTTTAATAAATTTCCTATTATTCATCCAATCACTTTGATATTTGGCGTATTTCTCAGTGAAAGATCACAATGTAATTATATACAATCAGTTTTTTTAATTTCTCATTTGCCGTGCTGCTATGAAAAAAGTCCTATTAATTGTGGAACACCCCACGTACATGTACTTTGAAAACAATGTCCAGATAACCGTTTTCTAATGTTTTATGAGAAATATTCTGTTCAGTGCTTTAAACCATGACCTCGAGATCTCTGAATATCCATACAATGGAGATACTTTCATATTAAATGCTGAAATGATGAAAATTTTCAATTTTATTCATTTATAAATACATTTACATTTATGCCATACATTATGAACATATTAACAAATAGTATAAAAATAAATGGATTTATAAATTATTATTTTTTTTTCGAGAGAGAGAGAGAGAGGGATAGAGAGGGGGGGGAGAAAGAGAGAGGCATAAAAGTAGAATGTATAGATCCTTTTTGCACCATCTCTTCAATAAAATCATATTTTGTGTTTTCTTAATTTAATAATATTATAAAGTCACTCCATTTGTTCTCAAACATTTCACTTTGATTTTTTATTTCTGATATTGTTTTCTCTATTTGTATTCTATGTTTCAGGTATTCTTTAAAAGGTTCTATTGATGGACTAGTTAGTGTGCATTTTGATTTGAAAATGAAATATTTTGAAAGAAGTATGATGTAATTTATTAGAATGCTTTTTTGTGGATCATTACTTTGCACTGTGCAGAACGATATATCAAAATAGTTAAAAATATTAATAGATGGAACAAATACTTTAAAAAAATTATAAGTATTTCCCCAAAAAGCTTGTATGACATGACATTCCCAGAACATATGTATGTTGCTGTCTGGGAACATAGAACAGAAATCACATAGGGTAGACGGAACTAGTTTGCACTTTAGTAAATACGAGTTGTTTGGGATAGTTCTCATTAAGTATTTGTATTGGAATTCTCGGAGTTGTGTGTCAGCAGTACATAATAAAGGAGTTAAAAAGATATTCTCCCATTTCATGTTATCGTGTCCTATTTCATGGTTCCATTTATGAATTTGCTTAATAGGATTATTTTGTTGGTTTCAATCAAAATGTTATATGCAATTTTATTGATTTTTCTTTTATTTTTGATTTTATCGATTAGGTACTTTGGTGGATTGTTTGACATAGGTTCTGTAGATAAAGTTTGTTTCCATTCTGCTGGTATGCTTTGTACGAGACTATGGTATTTAGTAAAATCACCAATTTGTATATCGTACAGTTGTATCAAATCTCTGAAACGATAGAAGTTTGCAGATCTGTAATCATAAATGTGCTCTATAAAGAGTATCCCTTTGTCATACCAATCTTCAAAGAAGAATGTGGTATTTCTATCAAGTTTAATTGAGCTATTATTCCAAATGATTTGTTTTGCTATTTGTTTGTGTTCTGATTTAAAATTTATCTTACTCCATGATAACATTATGTCTTTGAGGAATTTTGATTTTATATTTAACAGTTTTACATCTTTTTCTGTCATGTTGCATTTAAAAAATAATTTTCGTCCATAATTGGCTAATTCTTGTTTATATATATTGGCTTTATCATTTTCTAATCGTTTTACCCAGCTTATTTTTAATCCATCAATAAAAGAATAAATATCCACCATTTTTAAACTGCATTTTTATAGTCTTGTATAATTGTGTTTCTTGATATTTTATCTGGTTTACCATTCCATAGAAAGTCAAACATGTGTTTTTCAATGTTCTTTATAATGTCTATATTTGGTTTATGTAGTACAGTAAGTGGGTATATAAGTTTTTGGAGTGCTAATGTTTTCAAAACATTTATTTTACCTATAAGTGATAAGTTCCACTTTTTCCAGTTTTGTAGGCAATGACAGAACGCGTTAATTTTGGGGGTCAGATTTAGGTCGTGCATTCTTGTCATGTTGTTAGTGAAGACAACGCCTAGTGTATTAGCAGAGTCTGATGTCCATACAAAGTTATCTTTCTTGCAATATTCCAAATCACTGTGTATTAACGAACCTATTCTAAGTGCTGTGTATTTATTTTTATTTAGTTTTAGACCTGATATTTACGAGAATTGTCCTAGAATTTCTATTAGATTTTCAAATGATTTCTTTTCACCATGGATGAAGAAGCTGGCATCGTCCGCAAATAATGTTTGTTTCATTTCTTTTTATATATAGTAACACCCTTTAAATTTTCACATGTGTTGATTCGTCTAGACAAGATTTCGATACATATTATAAATAAATATGGGGAAAGAGGACATCCTTGACGTACTCCCTTCTTAATGTCAAAAAAATTTGAGCAATGACCATTGTTCGTGACACATGCTTTTGCATCTTTATAGAACAACGATACCCATTTTATTAATTGTTCACCAAAATTAAAATATTTGAGACATTTGAATATAATTTTGTGATCAACACTATCAAAGGCTTTTTGAAAATCTGCAAAGAATATTATACCAGGTTCATGGTTTTCCTGCATCTTTTCAATTATTTCTTGGATTAATCTTATGTTTTCACCAATATATCTACCTTTTACGAAACCTGTTTGATCTTCACTTATTAAATGTGGTAACGATTTTTTAATTCGATTGGCTATTGTTTTGGATGCTATTTTATAGTCTATATTAAGTAAAGATATAGGGCGCCAGTTATTCAAGTTTGTTAAGTTTTTGTCCTTTTTTGGGATTAATGTAATTAAACTCTGTTTTTGTAGTTCTGTCAAATTATCATTTTTGAATGAGTAATTTATCGATTTTATATAGTGCTCTTTAATGTCATTCCAAAATAATTTATAAAATGCAGCAGAAATGCCATCTGACCCAGGGCTTTTATTGTTGTTCATTTCTTTTAATGCCGTGAAGGCTTCATATTCGCTGATTTCCCCTTCACATTGTTGTTTTTGTTCGTTGGTTATAGTATGTCCATTTGTTTCGAAAAATGTATCATTATTACGTATATAGTTGTCTTTCTTATATAATTGTTCGTAAAATTTAGCCGTACTTGACATAATATGTTTTTGCTCTGTTATTAGTTTGTCATCCACAAATAATTGTTTGATAGATTTTTCTTCTGCTCTTTTCTTTTCTAGATTTGAGAAATATTTGGTATTTTTTTCGGCACCTTCTATCCATTCAGCTCTAGCCCTTAATAGTATGCCTTTAATTTTGTTTTCTTGTATTGAATCGAATTTAGTTTTTTCTTGTTTGAGTTTTTGTAGTATTTCTTCGTCATTTGGATTAATTGTTATATCATATTCTAGTGTTTTAATGTTGATTTCGACCCTTTTTTCTTCTAGGTTTTGTTCTTTTTTCAGTTTACTTGAAAATTTAATCGATTCATCTCTTATTCTTCCTTTTATTACTTCCCATAACACGTTTGGGTTCGCTTCTTTATTTATTTCTGCAATTTCTGTAATAGATTTGCGTATTATTTCTTGATATTTTGTATTGCCAAGAATGGAATTATTAATTTTGAAAGAGCCTGGACCTCGTTCTATTTTTGATGAATTTATGCAAATATGAACAAGAGAATGGTCTGATTTGAATCCTACTGAAATGTTTGCCGTTTTAATAGAGTTCAATAGGCTAGCTGATACTAAGAAATAGTCTAATCTACAAAAGATAGGAGGACTTGTATTTGAGTGCCATGTAAAGGTACGATTGTCAGGGTTATTATTTCTCCAAACATCATGTAAGTCATTGTTTTCTAATATATTATTAATCTTATCAGAGCATTTTTTGTTTGTATCATTTCGACCATTTAGTTTATCTAGTTTGTAGTTAAGAACAGCATTAAAATCGCCTCCTAAAATTAGTGAATAATCATTGTAATCTTGCACTATATTTTGTACAGTGGTATAAAAATTTACATCATCTGCATTTGGACCATATACGAGGGGTGTACCAGAATTACGTAGACTTTTGTCATAACTTTTTTATTTAGGCATGTATTCTCATCAAATTTGCCGTAGGAAAACATCAGACCATTTTCAAAAGAATCGGTAAAAATATTTTCTAACAGAATGTTAGAAAGCCATTTAATCTGTCGCCATAGTAACCAATAGTTGGATAGGCGGGGCAGCTAAATTAAAAAATATTTTTGACATTTTTCAACTGCTTATACCTCACAGATACCAAGTCTTATTTTAACGCGACTTCATGACATACAAGCGCAATATCTGCGGAACGTACGCCGTTAATTTCGACTTTATAAAGGTTACCGTTGTTGATTTTTGGTACAAAACAAGCAACAGCTGCCGTGCGTCACCAGTGAAAATGTGACGTCAGCGAAATACGCTGGAAATTGAACCATCATGAAGTTTTGTGTGAACCCCGGGGAGACGCCAGAACAAACGCTTTAAATGGTGGAACCTGCTACCTCTAAATCTCTTTTATCGAGTTACCTGATCTTCAAACGACACAAGCGCACCATTCGTTGTCGATACCGAATTAAATGACATGGACCGACGGCGAAAACCAACGGCGAATGCGACGTCACCAAGCGTTTTCTAGGACCACATCGACCTGAATCGACGTTCTATTATAAGGGTTATATGCGATATGTTTATAGCTACAATGTACACAGTTAGGAGCTTCATTTATCCGGGAAGTTCCGCCGACGTCGTGACGTTCCGTTACGTGCCCCGCATACCGTACCCCTACCTATCCCCAGAAGCTGCAGAATTTGATCCAAATAAGATACGGCTTTGAAATTTCACGTACTTACGCAGTACATATTATTTGCACCCCACACAAAAGTATCTGTTCGCATGATGAATGGTATGGAACGTATGACAAAAGTCTACGTAATTCTGGTACAACCCTCGTATGTTTATTATTACTAGTTGATTGCCCATGATTTCTATTTAAAGGAGTTTTAGTCGACCTTTTATATACTCTTTATGCTCTATAATTTTGAATTCTGTTTTGGTGTTTATAAAAATCCGTACCCCTTTGCTATTACTACTATCACCACTTAAAAATATTTTATTTCCCCACATTTTTTGCCAATCCATGTGTTCATTTTCTAAACAGTGTATTTCTTGTAGGAGGCATATTGAGAATCTTTTTTGTTTTATCCATTCAAATACTTGGGTACGCTTCTGTTTTGATGCTAGACCTTTCACATTAAAACTACATATGGTTACGTCATTCATTGGTAATATGTTTAGTTGTTAGGCGGTAAACAGTTTGATACTGAATAGAGACGATAGAAGAATTTATTATTGTCATCGAAGTGCGTTTGAAAACAAATGGTAAATACAATGGTATCTCTATGAGGGATGGTGCAAGAAAGTGACAGTAGAAAATGATATTCATATCTGTATAGTATATCCAGTATGACAGTGTGTATTAAACAGACACACACAATGATGCATATACACTTTTTCTGATGATAACTAGGTGTTGAAGTGCATTTAACAAATTACTGATGTATAAACATTAAACATAGTCAGAAGATATACTTTTTTTACAATTGAATGATATAGTAATATTGGTTATAAACGGTACAATACATTGAACTATTCCGAGAAAAATAACACTTTACACCATAGCTATACACTTAGGTATAAACATTCAACATTAAAAAATATAATTATTACAGGTGAAAAATTGCAAATGTATATTTATTGTTCCTTTGGTTACTAGCAAATTTGGAGAAGGAAATTTATAAATAGAAGCTGCTTTAAGTACACAAAAACTATTGCCTGTTAACTTATACTTTGGATCATTATGTTTATATAGTAGTGTATTCTAAAAGGACACCTATCCAGAAGAACATATAACAGTATAATAGTTATACCGAACGAGGTTAATAGTAAAACTTTCAATGTACAAGACCCACATGTGTTCAATCTATCGTAATAGCATGGAAGGTATTTTGATATATATTCTTATTAATTATTACCCAGACTACATTGTATAGAGCCAACAAATGGATGACTTATACCGTTTTTACAAATATTGAGTAACATGGTATACAGTTAATTATACAACAAACAAGAATATAAATCAGTACACTATTACAAATAGCATACATTGCAAGAACATGCTATGAGATGACACTGAGTATATGATGTTATATTATAATAATGACATTTAATACAAGTATACAACCCAGAACATTGTCCATATGAACAAGGAAATTCAATTATACATCCTACTAGAACATTATGACATACAGTGATGGTCGAATAAAAAATTATTCGTACACTATAATGCTACTACGCACACATATACACATACGTACGCACACAAGTACACTAGCACGCAGACTCGCAACATTTCCATGCATACTCCGTATCTCGCCATACGCATATACGTTCGTCCGTGCACCCATGTTTACCCAAACATGAACATCTATACATACAGGTAAAAAACTAGAGTTTGGTTACTAACCTCCACCACCAGAAGGTTATCTAGTCAACGAAACGAAACCGCTAGATAACCAAGGATGGAGGTTGTTACTTATTTAGTTCACAATACTTAAATCTTAACTAAAAAGATAAACATATCAATGATTTATCTAGCTAATTTGTGGAAAGAAGTAAGTATTTATTTTATAACTTTATATAAACGGGTCAGTGAGTCAACATGGCTGCACACAATACATGACAAAATACAGCAGGGTTAATGAGAAACAATAGATCAGTAAGTATCAATAAAGAAAACAGTTGTACAGATATACACAAACACATATCTATGTAGTTTCAAACAAATAACCAAATATACCCAGTCATACGAACATATCAATAGCCAAATTCATTAATTTGTATTTATTTACAGTTTCTTAGTACATAAAGAACATCATTTGGATGATATCAATTACCAGCATTTAAAACAGAATGAGTCTCTTTTTTTAACGATATACATCAGTATTCAATTTATGGACATTGTTCAATAATGCACAATAATCAGGTCATAATATGTGACATGTGTGTACATATGTGTATCGGTCTATTTAAACAGGTTGACTACTCTGATCATGCTTGGTTGAATACAAGTACCACAGTTTATATTACACTTCACGGAAAAAGTTTTACTTTTGGTTTGGCCACGGTAAGTCAATCCATTGTTGATATTCTTCATATTTGACTTCAGGAATTTCATCTTGTTTGTTTTTGTAAATGATTTTTCCGTTTCTTGTCCACACTTTTTTAACTACATTCTGTGGTTTTTTCCTGACACACATGTAAACATGTTGATTCAATTGAGTTAAAACCTCAGTTATGTATACTCCTGTATCGATTAGAGTTTTTCGTCGTCTGAGAAGATCATCATGTATCATGTTATGTTTTATTTCAGACGGTAGTCCGTGCTATGTAACATGTTATGTTTTATTTCAGACGGTAAAACAGACCGTGCTATGTATCATCTTATGTTTTATTTCAGAAAATATACCGTGCCAAGTATCATGTTATGTTTTTACAATTGGACAAAGCTTTTCATATTATTATATTTCTCATGTATGCCACACGTTTTCCGATCCCGAGCCATGTATCATGTTATGTTTTATTTCAGACGGTAGTCCGTGCTATGTAACATGTTATGTTTTATTTCAGACCGTAGTCCGTGCTATGTAACATGTTATGTTTTATTTCAGACGGTAAAACAGTCCGTGCTATGTATCATCTTATGTTTTATTTCAGAAGATATCAGTGTGGGGAATCACGTGACTAAAATGGTACTCAGCACTATGAAATAGATCGCGAAAATCCGGATATTTGGATAGTTTTCCGATTCCTGGTTAGTACTCCTTGAATATTTTTCCTAGTAATATAGTGCATGCTATGCGAAATTTAACGCTCTTTCTAATCGTACTTGGATCATTCCTGTACCAGTGTGGGGAATCACGTGACTAAAATGGTACTCAGCACTATGAAATAGATCGCGAAAATCTGGATATTTGGAAAGTTTTTCGATTCTTGGTAAGTACTCCTTGATTATGTTTACTAGTAATATAATGCATGCTATGCGAAAATTTACGAGCTGTCTAATGGTATACGTGTCATTCCTGTGCTCTCTCTGGTTTCTGAGATACCTTTCGAGGTTTTAATGCGAACAAGTTGAATATTTTGTCAACAAGTCTACATTAATGTGTTTAAACTACACAAAAAACTGTATTTATAGGCAATTTATTATGCCACAGTCAGGTGCTATGTGCTTTATTGTATTCGGGAAAGGCTTCTCGTTGAAATATATTGACTGATAACGTCCTTTATTGGTGATTTTAAGGGATTTCTTGCAAAAATGGCAAATTATTGAAATGATACTCTCCACGGAATAACACATTTGTGATACAAATCACGAATCAGTTTTAAACCAGTCCTGCACATTCTAGAACAAATTTTGTCCGCATTTTGGAACCCAATGGTTTCGAATATTGTTTGAATACAATTGCTTTCAGTTGTTTAATTATGTTTCCTTTATTCTTATACAGAAGTTACAGCAAGACGTTGTCGAGAAGCTAGGCTCAAACGAATGAAGGGAACACGTCACGGGCCAACTAAATTAAAAAGAAAATTTAGACACGCTATCACCAGAGCAAATTCGAATGCGGAATGAATCTTAAAATAGTGCAATGTACTTTATAACCAAGCAGAGACATAGCTTTCATTCGTGTAGTTTGAAGATTGTATAGTTGGATGGGAATGGAATACAAATATAATGTTACATCAATCCATCCAGGACGGCAATTTACAGCTGATTTCGTGCTATTTCATTGCAATTGTGAATTTCAATTATTTTTTTCCACAATCACTGTGCTGTTTTGTCTTTTTATGATTAAATGCAACACCCATCTATAACAGTTTGTTGTCCATTTACTTTATTGGCATTTTGTACTTATAATCAACCATCGCTCTTCTTTATTAGATAGTTGATTTGATGCACTATCTAATTCGAAATAAGAAAATAAATAGCGATGTAATGTATTTTTTTCTTTTCATTTGTGATTCGAAATACATTGATTACCGAATATAGACTATGAGCGTACATAAAGGTATACAATGCCCATCTGAAGAAGTATCAACGAACTAATAGTATATTGTATCTGCTGTGTACTCATATTAAAATTACAGCTGAAAATATAGTGCAATGTCGAAATACTCACAAAGATATCAACCAGAAAACAAACATTTATATTGACAAAATCATAATGGTTCTTCGATAGCATTTGGTATAATAGTATACATGTAAAACAGTTAATAATGTAACATCACAAATAAATCTAGTCGAAGACAAATTTAATACTGAAGTAGAACATTATGAACAGCTCTTCAATGTACATGTATAACAGAGCAAATGGTGTCAGAAGCAATGTACAAAATCACGGGTCTTTGACCGAACGATTTAAAAACTCGACAGTGGGAGTGGAGTTGATTTTTTATAGCCACAAGGTAATGCGACGTCTGCGAATTTCGCATTATGCTGTTTCATGCTAATTAATTGTGACTTTCATTTTCTGGAGTTATGTCTTTGTTGTGCAATATTTTATTAAACACGTACTTGTCGACTTTTATTAATTTTCCCTCTCCAGTAGCTCAGTGAATGCGTTGCCCGATGACACTGGCTCAAGTCCGAGTGGAGGCACTCACATGTCTGTCATATTTCAGCAGACAGGTGACGGGCAAATGAAGGCTATGCTTGGCATTTTTGCTACCAAAACAATAAGTTCATTTTTATCTGTGTCATATGAATTTAAAAACTAATTTTGGATTCCTTTTAAAAAATCAACTCCACTCCCACTGTCGAGTTTTTAAATCGTTAGGTCAAAGACCCGTGATTTGTACATTGCTTCTTACACCATTTGCTCTGTCACACATTGAAGAGCTGTTCATAATGTTCTACTTCAGTATTAAATATGTCTTCGACTAGATTTATTTGTGATGTTATATTATTAACTGTTTTACATGTATACTATTATACCAAATGCTATCGAAGAACCATTATGATTTTGTCAATATAAATGTTTGTTTTCTGGTTGATATCTTTGTGAGTATTTCGACATTGCACTATATTTTCAGCTGCAATTTTGATATGATTACACAGCAGATACAATATACTATTAGTTCGTTGATACTTCTTCAGATGGGCATTGTATACCTTTATGTACGCTCATAGTCTATATTCGGTAATCAATGTATTTCGAATCACAAATGAAAAGAAAAAAATACATTACATCGCTATTTATTTTCTTATTTCGAATTAGATAGTGCATCAAATCAACTATCTAATAAGGAAGAGCGATGGTTGATTATAAGTACAAAATGCCAATAAAGTAAATGAACAACAAACTGTTATAGATGGGTGTTGCATTTAATCATAAAAAGACAAAACAGCACAGTGATTGTGGAAAAAAATAATTAAAATTCACAATTGCAATGAAATAGCACTAAATCAGCTGTTAATTGCCGTCCTGGATGGATTGATGTAACATAATATTTGGATTCCATTCCCATCCAACTATACAATCTTCAAACTACACGAATGAAAGCTATGTCTCTGCTTGGTTATAAAGTACATTGCACTATTTTAAGATTCATTCCGCATTCGAATTTGCTCTGGTGATAGTGTGTCTAAATTTTCTTTTTAATTTAGTTGGCCCGTGACGTGTTCCCTTCATTCGTTTGAGCCTAGCTTCTCGACAACGTCTTGCTGTAACTTCTGTATAAGAATAAAGGAAACATAATTAAACAACTGAAAGCAATTGTATTCAAACAGTATTCTGAACCAAGGTTCCAAAATGCGGACAAAAAATTGTTCTAGAATGTACAGGACTGGTTTAAAACTGATCCGTGATTTGTATCACAAATTTGTTATTCCGTGGAGAGTATCATTTCAATAATTTGCCATTTGTGCAAGAAACCCCTTAAAATCACAAATAAAGGACGTTATCAGTCAATATATTTCAACAAGAAGCCTTTTCCGAATACAATAAAGCACATAGCACCTGACTGTGGCATAATAAATTGCCTTTAGATACATTTTTTGTGTAGTTAATACAGATTAATGTAGACTTATTGACAAAATATTCCATTGGTTCGCATTAAAACCTCGAAGGTATCTCAGAAACCAGAAAGTACAGGAATGACACGTGTACCATAAGAAAGCGCGTTTAATTTCGCATAGCCTGCACTATATAACTAGAAATCATAATCAAGGAGTACTTACCTAGAATCGAAAAACTATTCAAATGTCCAGATTTTCGCGATCTATTTCGTAGTGCTGAGTACCATTTTAGTCACGTGATTCCCCACACTGGATATACCGTGCCAAGTATCATGTTATGTTTTTACAATTGGACAAAGCTTTTCATATTATTATATTTCTCATGTATGCCACATGTTTTCCGATCCTGAGCCATGTATCATGTTATGTTTTATTTCAGACGGTAGTCCGTGCTTAGTATAATGTAACATGTTATGTTTTATTTCAGACGCTAACTCGCGCTATGTATCATCTTATATTTTATTTCAGACGCTAGTCCGTGCTATGCATCATCTTATGTTTTATTTCAGACGCTAACCCGTGTTATGTTTCATGCTATGTTTTATTTCAGACGACGCTATACCGTGCTACGAGGGGCATTCTGAAAGTTCTGATAACTTACCTTTAACATTTTAATTGTATGTCAGATATTTTTTAAGTAAACTCTTTCTGAAAGATCAATTTTTCAGCAAGACATCGATAGTGCATTCATTATTTTAAAGTCTGGGATATTTAATCCTATTGGTATTTAAACAATGCATGGTTTCGGGGATTGACTGAAATCGTCCTTGAATACGCGAGGTAATTGCGTTGTATTTGACGCAGGTAAATTTTGGAGCGCGCTGTTGAAGTAACCTTCAGGTTAATTTAAATCAATTTTATTTTATTTCAAAGATACATCCTAGTACTTTCCAATAACAGTATGCTATTTAAAATGATTTGAGTCGTTGATTAAAATAACAGCAATATAAACAACCCCCATAGGGGACCATTTGACCCCATATGGGCCTTACTTAATTCTAGACATAAACTACCTATATATACTATCATCTACACGAAATAGGTGTAAATATCTTTATTTGAAAGTGTATTTTTATTCGGGGACGTTATAAATATATTTTTCGCAAATTTCGATTTATAGAGCAGATTCTTATGTCTTACCCTAAATTTATACATGTCGTTAAAATGTCAATAGTCATGTTTCTTATTGGTTTATGAAAATAACTAAATTCAAATTAAAAATGATAATTATTATAATTGTTTTGCGAAACTATATTTTGATGATATGACGTCATCAATCTATCTGAAACACGTGTTTTTGGTCACATGGTCACATGATTTAAGCTGCTGTACGATTCAGATTATGAATATTTCAGAATTCTGGTTTAGTGTGAATATCAATAACATTATAGTGTGCAAAATGGGCAAATGTCTTTTTATTACTACACTGAGCGGCAATGAAAACGCAACACTTTTTAAACTTGAATATTTTCGCAATCCGTTAACTTATAAACTTGAAAGTTTGTATGCTGACTTCGATTTATATTATCTACATAATTCAGCTTTTTCTATGAAAATACTTTAAGAATCAAACGTCCATAGCGGAATAGCCGTTAACTGCATTTTCCCGCGTGCTGATGGGTGGCTAGCGATTAGCTCGCATATTGTGCAAGTATTTTGAAGAATATGGATGGATGAGTCGGAAAAACAAAATAACTAGTAGAAGTCAAAGGAAGATTCCGAAAGATCTGTCGTCATGTTCAAGTGTGGGGTATACGTTCTAAAAATCAAAGTTACGTTGATTTAAAGTACCGAAGTCATTAGTTCATTCATTTGACACAGGTTTGAATACATATACACCTGTTAAGAAAGATAAAAATGCATTAGAAATCATAGGAGGTAAGAAAAATGTTAACGTCGAGTTCGATAACTCTTGGATAATTATCCTCACTTTTTAAGATTAATTACCAAACTTTTACACTAAATTGTATAACTGGATATTACTGAACTAGTCTACATGCTCAAGTTATGATGTTCATGAATATTTAGACGTAAATTGTTTTTTTTAAATTAAGCACGCAATTCAAAAGCGCATTTTCTCCATTGAGTGCAATAATCACTCTTAAAGAATACATATAGCGTCCATGCAATTTATTTCCTGTAACAAATGGTGATACTTTCACAATCCTTGGGACAAATATAAGACAATTATATGAATCTCAAAACGAGCAGTTTCGAATATGCGTATAGAGCCGCTTAATTTGAAGCAGAGTTACAAAGAAACTGACAAGTTAATTATTTACTCAATTTATTACTCCACGATTATCTTCATTTGACCATAGAAAATACACCAAGGCTATAACAGAGCAAGCTTTACTATTTTAGTGGTTGTGTGCGAAATAGTGCACAGGGCCCTTAACAGTACCTGAACTTCACATAGTCCTTCTGCAAAAACGGACTAGCATCCGGCTAGCATTCCATGAACGTTTCATACGATTAATACGTCGTAGATGTACACGATGCATCGGTCCAGACGGTGGTTTTAAAAGATGCTTACACACTTATTAAATGTGTTATGCTATAGTACGTAAGTATTGCGTTTTCATTGCCGCTCAGTGTATATAACACCTCCAGCACAACGATGCATTAGCCCGTTATTGGTGTCTTTCCGGTACAATGGTCCTTTTCAGGAGAATTTTAGGCTATGTCTAAGTCACGTATATCTCAAATTATATTGACGGTTGCAAAACGCATATCCATTTACCATTAGAGTCATACGTGTAGGTATGTACTATGTGGTATGTGTAAATTTCGATCAAATCGGATTGAAATTATAGAAATTATTGACATTAATGTAACCCCTTCAATGCGCTAATATGACGCATTTTGTTGATAATTCAATGAGTACTTTACCTACGTATATAATGCCATATATGCGTATATCAATGTATCCGGCGATACTATCATCATTACTTGTTTTCGCTTGCGAAAGTTTGTATCTTTCAGAAAATATGTACTTTAATATACATTTATTCAATATTTAACAAGTTACGGAGGCATTATCAGAACTTTTAGAATGCCCCTCGTATGTATCGTGTTTTGTTTAATTTCAGACGCTAGTCCGTGCTATGAATCATGTTATGTTTTTTATTTCAGACGGTAGCCCGAGCTATGTAACATGTTATGTTTTATTTCAGACGCTATTGATTTCACAGAGCACCTTACAGACGCATCTAGCATTCGGGAAGCATTCCAGAGAGGAGGCGATATCGCTGTACGTGACTCACAAAAACAAGAGGAATGGAAATGGGTCGTATAATAAATGTGGGCATCACCGGGAACTCTGGCGTTGGAAAATCGAGTTTCATAAACGCCTTACGCGGACTCACAGCTGAAGACGAGGGCGGAGCGGAGGTCGGTGCCACTGAGACAAACACGGAACATACACCGTATAGACACCCAGATAACGAAAATTTGCTTTTATGGGACTTACCTAGAGTTAATACACCTATGTTCCCAAAAGATAAGTACCTGGAACAAATCAAGGTCGAACGTTATGATTACTTCCTCATACTATCGGCAAGTAGGTTTACAGCCATTGATCGATGGCTTGCAGAGCAGCTACAGAAAATGAACATAAATGTCTATTTCGTGAGGACTAAAATTGGTTTAGATGTAGCAGATGACAAGAGAAGTCACCCTGTAACGCATAATGTAAAGAAGCTTCTCGATGAAATTAGGGATGGCTGTTTGAAAGAGCTTGGTAATATTCGGGACATTGATACTGTGTATCTCATAGACAGTTTTGAGAGAGACAAATATGATTTCAATACACTATGCTGCGACTTCGTTATTGATGCTTCTGGATTAATAAAAGAAGCCATGTTGCTTACCATCACTTGCTTTTATGAAGAGATTATTTTAGCTAAGAAGTCAGCTTTGCAGAAGCGTATATCTCGTATTGCCGCGATATCTGGTGTTTTTGGGGCACTTCCTATTCCAGGCCTTGATATAGCTGTCGATTTAGCTGCTCTTGTTAAAGAAGCAAATCATTATAAACAGCAGTTTGGTTTGTCTAATGATATTCTTGAACGATTTGGCAAAACCCTTGAACTTAATACACCTTTTTTTGAATTTACTAAGCAAGACAAGACAGTACACATGTTGTCAATTCTTAGTGTTAAACAGGCTATACAATATGGGGTAAAGAAACTTCTGAAATACGTATTCCCTGGGTACGGCAATGTTGTTAGTGGCGTGGCATCTTACTCCGTGTGTTCCCTTACCTTTAACAGTTTACTGAATATGTATTGTAGAGATGCTTTGAAAATAAGTAATTTCGTGTTCAACAAACAGTAACCACGGTGTATGCTGCCTAATTACTATTCATATACAAATATATTGTATATGACCCTGTGCATAATACTGCATAAACAGTTGACATTTACAAGGAGTATATCTCCTTAATTATTTTACATAGCCACGTGTCGTAATTTCAAATGTCATGATAATGAACATTGTGTTAACGTTGATAACATGCCGCGACTAATTCAAACAACCAGATTGCACTTTAACATACAAATATTGGCGTCAACAAGTAAAGAAGTTCAAAAGCAAATAACAATACTATGTACGATCTTTCAATAACAACTCTAATCCAAAATCTATGTAAACTATTTTGAAACTTCTTTCTGGAAGATCTAAAGTGCATTACAAAACTCCTATTGATGACAACGAAAACAATCCAATCACTAACAATCAAGAAGCAGCAGAGTTCTTCAACAAACACTTTGCAAATGTATTCAAGGCACCAAAAACTCTAGTTATCAATCAATTTTTCCTCTTCTTGACTACTAAAATTTCTAAAGCGTGCTAGAAATGATTCTTGACAAATACATTGATTCGCCATCTGCAGAGCTCTTATGTTGGGGAAGGGTGTTTGTTCGCTGTTATTTGTTTATTATGTTATTTGTTTCGTCTTTTCAGTGGACACTATTGAAAATTGATATTAACTGTCAAATATGTAATCCAAAATTAATAAAGTTGTTATTATTATTATCATTATTATGTTTGATTAAGAAATAAATATGGAAATGATATTCCAAAATTGTTTGTGTTTTAAATTAAATGTGGACATACCATGTGTTATGTTACGTAAGTTTGCAAACACACAAGAAGAAATATCATAGCCTTTGAGTTTCCATCAAAATCTGTAAAAATGTCTGTGATTGTGCTCATTCTCGGCATTGAGAATAGAGCGTTTAAATCAGTCTATGACTATTTGTTTAATATTTAGTACTAACGGCTGTTTTAACTTTAGCTTGAAATATTTCTTCTTGTGGTGTTAGCCAAAACTTACGTCATATACTACCAGATGTAACCATACATAGTACGACAGTGTGCCTAATGTCCTCACTCACGTTTGTGCGGGACTAACGCCGTTTCTATAACATTCATTAAGTTATATATAGATAGGGTGACCGATTCAACTAATCAGTTCTGCTGGACTAACCAGAATTAAAATATTCTTCAAAAAGGAATCTGCAACGTCTTTAAATAGTAAGAAAAGTTGATCTTGTCGTCAAAGTTTTATGGAAGGGTATGTCATGCCGTTGTCGTGTATGGAATCTAGCGTACTAACAAAGAAACAACGAACGCGGGTAATGGACTCAATACGTACATACATACATGTATGCATTATTGGGCACACTTATATAAGTTATTTATTAAATTTTCATGTATGCAACTAGTGGAGTCAAAGTCCTAATGTCGATAATATATTATCAGATGTGATCCCCCCCATATGAAGTACAAGCATACGTATGTCAGGCACAAGAGAGACAAATCAGTCCAGTTACTTATATTATATGAAACTATTTTCCACATAACACTGACTACACGCGAAATGTGCTTACTACATGTAGTTCAAGAGACACGAATTGAGAACACAGATACAGAAATATCGTTAGTTGAACCTGGTGAGGATTTAAACTATTGATTCGTTATTATGGAATGTCATGTTAAAGTATTGACATCTGAATTCCACGACATATCAGCTCACACGATTTCAGGATATAAAGCCTAGGCCCCACTTACCGTATTTTGCCTCGGTTATATACTCCCGATTTAAATAAATTGGCTTCGTGGGCCACATGGAACAGGTATTTCAGAAATCTTCTAATGATTTCCGTAAAGCTTCCCCTGACCACAAGGACCCCTTTCTCGATGCCTTCCAAAGTCCATTCATTAAATCGTGATAACATCGCCGAGGCAAAAATGCTCTGTAGGATTTTGATATCAAAGTTTCATTTTTTCTGAACACCACTCCTATGACAATGCATAAAATTGTGCAATAAGTCAAAGATGACCTTTGATCACAAAATCAATCTTTCTGCACATATTCGTGTTCCCGTCAATGTCATATACACACGAATGTTATAAACAATATTTAAATTTATAAGAAGCATAACTTATGGGTGACATAGGTTATACTTAGTCTGACCAATACACATTACAGAGAGCGCATGAAGCGGCTTGTACTGTACATGTACCTATGACCCATGTAAAATGGCACGGGAATTAAAAGGAGTACTGCCTTTAGAGTCCTTTTATAAACGTAACCGGATAATTATAAATGATCCAAACCAAGTAAACATTTTTGGTCCGGAGAATAATTGTATGAGTCAAAGTTGCAAGATATGTAAGAGAACGCGAGTCGTAAGTGTCACCTGCTTACGAGACCCAAATAAACTTTCTTCCAGTCATCAGACAACACGTCTGACTCGCTTTGTCTTGTCATTCAAACTTAAACATTTGTATATTGTAATGAAATTTGATGGCGAATGCGATGAACAACTATATTTTATATACTAAACAAAATATATTAAAAAAGGTATGGAAAAATCAGACAGGGAAGGCGACACTCCACCCAACCAGCCGAGCACAGAAATCAGAAACACCAGGACACAACAACCCTGAGCAGTGCTCACAGAAACCCATGCCAAAACGGCGACCAAATGAGGCATAACAACCCCGGGGCCAAACTATCCATTAGAAACAAAAAAATATCATATTTCAAATGTCAGCAAACTCAATATAAAGTTATCATATTATTTATTTATTATGACAACAAATAAAATGTACACAATAAGCAGCATCATATGTGGCATACTATTCGCGAGTTGAGGTTTAGGAAAGCTCAGTTTTTGTTTCGATAGACTTGCAGGTGGCCTTGTAAGCTCATCAATTAATTACCCCCCTAAAATGTGGCATCCTGTCGAGGCATTGTTATTCGTCATTCTTCATTGACCTGACCAAAGACGATCAGACGCATGTCTGGTGGTGTGTAACCGCTGATGAAGACGACTATTTTTAGTTTCGGTTCATTGAAGATTATGAGCGACGTAGAAAAAAATATCCAAGTTTGGACACTTGCATAGACATATTAAAACTATCCAACCGTCTTCGACAGTGCTATTTGGCGTGTTTGACCTTGGTCGAAGCGTTATTGATGGACCCGTATTATGCCATGATCTGAATTACATAGGACATGTTTGGGTTAGGAGTACCAGTAGCAACTATATATTTAATTCAATTGAAATAGCCAAAAATGTAAAATGTGTAAAATTTAAACTAGAAAGTGTGAAGCGTGACCATCCGGATGGAGTGCACTAAGTTGGTACAGCCATCTAGATTATTTGGGTAATCTTTGTCTGGTATTTGCAATTTTATCAATTGACACACATGAAAACTCCTTGATACTATGTCCGAGTAAATTGAAGTGTTCAGATACATTATTTTTATTCAACAGATGAATACAAGTTATTACTTAGTTACGTATTAATAAAATGACAATGTGGTTATTACTTGGCTATAGCACTTGGTTTATCTTGATTATTTTACCAGCAGCAATCACTCCTCAAGGTATCAAAGTTCTGCTGTACTATAGATTCGGCGAACACAATAAAGTTTTGTTGTATTGTTAGTATATTCAGCCATTACATTTGCATCATGTAGCATCGGGATTTTAAGTAGTGAAACATACTGAGTTCTAAAAGTTCCGCATCCAACTAACTGTGTGTCTTTTGTATTATCTCCAAATAATTTATGCTAATTCAAATGCGCATGTGTAGAGCGATATGTACTTGATATAAATCCATGATAGTTATCGATTTTAAGATTTGTATTGATCCATAATAAAACCACATGTGACACCACCACACGATTCAAAAGTCATGAAAGTACACACAACGATAAGCTACTTTTTTGCAGTGGGACGGAGGTAATAATTGTAGATAAATACCGAATATTATTTATCTTTCAACACAGACAATTGTTGATGTTGTAAGAGAGTCTGTTCAACAGGCCAGAAATTAAGAAGCAACCTCCTAGTCATAAAAAACGCAAACTAAAAACAAGTTTCCCATGATTTGAATGTTGGGTGACTACAACTAAGCTACAATAATGCCGTTGAACACTGAGCGGCAATGAAAACGCAACACTTTTTAAACTTGAATATTTCCGTAATCGGTTAACTAATAAACTTAAAGTTATGTATGCTCACTTCTATATATATTATCCACATATTGTGCAAACATACTGAGGAATATGGATGGATTAGTCATAAAAACAAAATAACTAGTAGAAAACATGGTGCATATGTCAAAGGAAGACTCCGGAAGATCGGTCGTTATGCTCAAGTGTGGGGTATCCGTACTAAAAATCAAATTTTCGTTGATTTAAATTACCGAAATCATTATATCATTCATTTAACACAAGTTTGAATACATATACACCTGTTAAGAAAGATAAAAATGCATTAGAAATCATAGGATGTAAGAAAAATGTTTACGTAAAATGTGATAACTCTTGGATAATTATCCTCATAAGATTGATCACCAAACTTTAACACTAAATTGTATTACTGGATATTACTGAATTAGTCTACATGCTCAAGTTATGATGTTCATTAATATTTAGATGTAATTTGTGTTTTCAAAATTAAGCACGCAATTCAAAAGCGCATTATTTCTCCGTTGAGTGCAATTATCAGTCTTAAAAGCATGTCTATAGCGTTAATGCAATTTATTTCCAGTAACAAATGGTGATACTTTCACCATCCTTGTGACCAATTTAATACAATTATATTAATCTCAAAACGAGCTGTTTCTAATATGCGTTTAGAGCCACTAAATTTGAAGCAGTGTTATAAAAAACCGGCAAGTTAATCATTTACTCAATGTATTACTCCATGATTATCTCCCTTTGACCATATAAAATACACCATGATTATAATAGAGCATGGTTTTATTATTTTAGTGGTTGTGCGCGAAATAGTGTACCGGCCCCTTACAAGTACCTAAACTTTACATAGCCCTTCTGCAACATCGGAACAGCATCACACTGGCATTCCATGAACGTTACATACGGTTAATACGTCGTAAATGCACACGATTTATCACACAAGACGGTGGTTTCAAAAGATTAAAAAAATGGGACTTTCTGTTTATACTGACACCAAAACAACTGGTACAAAACTATGTTGCTAAACCACTTTTTCTGATTCGAAGTGATATTTATGTGTCACATGCATATATCTATTCTATGATAGAATTTTGCGACGCTTGCACACTTATTGAATGTGTTATGCTATACTATGTAAGTGTTGCGTTTTCATTGCCGCTCAGTGTACTTGGTGCAAAAATTATAGCGGAATTACATGTCTAGGTCAGCGGTATTGACTTTTGACCTGTTGTCATGTGGAACGTCATACATGTATATAGGTATTTTCGGATGGAGATGACACAACAGTCTTATTATGATAGAGACATGTCAATTTAATTCTAATGTACTTTTAGTGAAACACGTACCAGCCTCTAGCGTCTTATATACACGAGTACGTTCACCATGCATTATCCATTTTTGCAATCAAATTAAGCGTATATATCTAACTCATTTGACTAACTTACTGTGTTGTTTCGTATTACAGACACGTTGCAAGTAAATTGGAAGTGAAAATTATGTCGAAAATGAAAAACCCAAATTATGCGTGCTTGAATAGACGTTTTACCATTTGCGATGGTGTGATCATTCATGCGTGACGACCCCAACGAAAATAGGTTCAACATAAACACTAAGGAGTGTTCGTAAAAAGATCGTTTTAGTTAGTTATTCCAAACAAATGAATGTTTAATTAAGATGCAGCACTTTTGGAACTCAGTATATGATGCATACACAAGTACGTCGTTGCATTCACAGTCGGGCCTTATGTGTTTGATATTAATATTATATTGTTAATACATAAATATACTGTTACTAGACCGAAAAATTGGCAAAAGAGTTGCAAGTATCGAGTCTTTTAACTTGATATTTCATACAAAACTACAAATATGTTACATAGAACTTATAAACAAAGCCACTTTAACATAATTCTGATGTTGCTCAAATTTAAGTGTATATTATAGTGCGCCCAGGACAACGTGATGTTTATAAACATTGACCGGATTGGTCTATATAAATAAACCATGTTTTTTGAGCCGTGACTAATTCATGCAGGGAGGTTTATTTGCCCTTAAAGGGACATATAGGTATAGGGTATGCATTAAGACTTAAGGTGATTCACCTGTGTTGGATGTTTCTGTACCAGCTATATAAACCTGTAATATTTATAAAGAAAACATTTGCAACAATCAATCTGGAAAATCCCAACATTTTTGCTCGGCTGGTTTTTAAGGTATTCTTGAATTTTGGGGACAACCCCTAAAAATGAAAATTGTAATTTACTGTGCAAGTTAATTTTAAAAAAAAATAATATCTTAAAGTATGTAAACTTTCGTTTTTGAGTTTAACATGAAAAATCGTTTAACAACATACTGATTTGATGCATGCAACACGTAGGGTGACAAATATTGAAGTTTCATGCCAAATTTCATGACGATTGATTGGCTAGTTTATTTTAATCGCACTTTAAGTGATTTCAGAAACGCTGAAAACAGGTGAGGTGACAACATTAATCATCGTTTTGTATCCGTTGTATTCGTATTTTGCGATAATTCTATTTTCAAAAATAGTGCACAATTCAACGTGCTTTCAGTTTTAATGCGGGTACTTCTTCGTGTATTAGTTTATATTATTCAGGAATAAATGCAAAAGATCCGTCTACTAAAATGCTCGGGATACTGTTGTTTAAAACTATTGATTAATTTTGATATGGGCGCATGGAACTAAGTTTAACTACGTTGTAACCAATTCGCTAGATTGGGTGTTTTATATCATTTGGAATAAATCATCCGAAGGGATTGAGCTAAGTGAGATTCTGTATTTTCATTGAAAGTATATAATCGTAATAACTATTCAGTACAATCACGATTTTAAGACAAGGGAAGATGCTGAAAAATCAATTTTAAGCATTTTGTATTATTTGATCTCGGTTGTAAGACGTTCATAATACACCTAAGTTACTGTGATTTTTAAACTTCCACCAAACTCAAAAGCGGTGAATCACCTTAAGCATTATAATTATTTTGTGATCAATGAGAGTAACCAATCCATGGCTATGGAACGCCTTAACTGTCTTATGTTAGCAAACAGTTCGATAGTATGTCAATATCGCAGAACATAAATGCATGCGACCACTATATAATGGCAAAATTTATATATATATATATATATATATATATATATATATATATATATATAAATATAAAAGATGAATATATAATGACAAAACATTAATATTGAATGTTAATAAATGGGCGATTTGATATTAGCCCTGTTATTTGTTCAACGTCCGTCCCGAGGACAAATAAAGGGGTTAATAATAAATAACACATTTATTGACAATTTAATTAAATAAGTATCAATTATTTAAAAAGTTTCTTTGCATGTAACTGCGAAAAAAGTCATATTTTTGCATCCAAATAAAGTCCAAATTGTAGCAAATGATCGAAGAAAATGAATACCCATATGGCATGTTCCCGTTGTAATAAAACGTTATATACATTTTAGTGAGTAAAAATCGATTCTCCATAATTTCAGCTGAAAATCTATATCACTTTTTGGCATGTCTATTAGCCAATCAAATTGATGTATAGACAGGCAAATATTAATATCACTTTTCGGTCGCATGCATTTATGTTCAGCAATATTGCCATTTTATCGAACTGTTTGCTAATATAAGACAATTAACGCGTTCCATACATGGCGAATAACCAGGTATATTCAAATACCATGACTGCAAAATGTGATATTCTGTCACGGCTCAAAAACATGGTTTATCTATACTGTTACAATTTTGGTTGCTTATATAAACACGTACAGTACTTTCATAGTCAATCCAGAACAGGTTTTATAGTCCAGTTAGGGTAAGATGACAGTGACGCAGAGGTAGAATCCACTAGTACCGTGTAAAACCAATTATAAAGGCTTATACACAGAGGTTTGTGTTATTTTAATGCTTAACTAAACTCTACCTGTTCTGGCAATGGTTGTAATCTTTTGGGTACACATAAACGGCTACGTTATTGGAAAAACATCCTAACTGGACTGTAATATACTGTGGTCCGGTAGGTAAGTTATGTTTATCTAGCTTTGACTGGTATAAGCTATATACGAGTACACGTACATGAGTTAACGGTATTCACCGATGTTATTTCGAATGGGATAGTTCCCTCATTAGTATTACTTATTGCATCGACTATATATTATTGGACTATATGGTCGATCGTATCCTAAAGTACACTGATAATCGCGCACGCATGCTTATCCACCTATACGAATGATACCACTTTTTAACGCCTTTCTCGTTATCCTGGGCGCACTATAGGTATAACTCTAACGCGGTATTGGGACCTGTGCCACCTAAAGTACACAGGAAAATCAGGTAGTATAACAACATAAGGATATTGGAAAAGGGATTATCTTTTCAATGTGTACCGTAATTTTTATTTACTTGGTGAATAAAAGTGAGCAGGTAAAATAAACTTCTGCTCTCCCTTTATCGAAGTAATGGTCAGTGATTTCTGTTTATATTGACAATACAGAATACCGCGTTAGAGTTATAGGTATATTTCATTCACCCGTGCACAATATCATACTTGTAGATGCAGTAAATACAGAGAAATCTTTATTTACACCATTATTTCTCCTGAAACCACCTATATTAAGAGTAAAACAATAAACATTGGATGCAAGGTTACTAAGTGCCCACACTGCTTTGAATTCGTGGAAATGATATTTATTCAGAAACAGCATAATGTCGATCATATGTTGCTGATAACGTCACATGATATAGTTGTTTTATAACATTTGTATTATTTAGGTGCATGCACCTACGAGAGGTGCCCCACTTATATTTGAACAGTGTTGAACATCCCATAATTTGCATCATTACATTGTATAGTCGAAACGTCTTTATTCAATCGTATACATCAATGTGTCAATTAACATATACAGCCATTGTTTTTGTATTTGTAATTAAATTAGAACCAAAAATTCACATTTTTGTACGGGCATCTTTTTTAGCTAATTTATGACTGAAAAAATCCAACTAATGTTGTAAACATGTATCAAGTGTAATTAATGTTGCTTTATCCTTAATATTACAATTCTTTGGATGCAGCGATGTTTGACTTTGTCCTTTACTATTGTCGTGCAATAAACATGAAGCACGTGTTCTTAAGGCACCGAAAGTTATGATTGTGTTGGTGTATGGTACTGGGCCTTGACCAAAACACCATGATTCGGAAATTGTCGCCAGGAAAGCCATATTGTCCAAAAACTTTTTTGAACATAAATGGCATACTATCGTGCGCTGATTTGTCCGTTTGTAGAATAAATATTAGTTCTATTTGATTAGTTATAACTAACAATAGCACACATAATGAAACAGACTGCTAACCAATGTAGCTTAACGAATGTCAACTTCTTGGTTGGGTTGTAGATATTTCTCATATAGCAGTCTGGTCGTGTACCGTTAATATCTCAAAGGTTATGTATTGTCTTATCAGAGGTGACAAAGGTATCGATATAACCGTTCCGTTGTTGTAAATAAGGTGGTTAAAGACGTTTGTCTCCATTTAATTTTTGTGTTGTTTTTGCGCTTGTGAACACCGTTTTTTTTCACCGAGTTTGGCATACAATATTTGCAAAATTTCTGTTTTGGTAGTTACAATGGATACTCCTACCTTAGTTGAAAACCACAGTTTAGTTATTTTGTTGGTCCTAGTCATCATACACCCAATGATTACGATTGTCGAACAAACAGTCAGTTTTTGGCATTTTTTAATATTTTGAGTTATTTCATTTATGGGCGCAATATGACAAAAACCACCCTTCTAGTGACGAGTAGTACTCACTATCTTCACAAAAATGGTACATCAATGTTTCTTCACATTCTTCTTGTTGATTCTTTGGGAGTGTTTAATCTTCAAAAAGCCAAAAGCAACACCCTCTACAGAATTGCCAATTTTGGTTGGAACCATATTGCAAATATCAATAACAATTTTTGTTATAGATGCCTGACACCTTACTTCTCACTGTACAAAAGATATATTTCATTTATATCGGGTCAAATGGAAGATATCGGACATTTAACACTGTTCAAATATAAGTGGGGCACCTCTCGTACAATACTTAACTTAATTACATATACTTAATTTGTAACAGTGACAAAGAGTAAAGAAATATGGCGAGTAGAGGTGAGGTTTTTACATTGCCTGCGGTGCCGTTTATCAAATGTGTTACTTATTACATAATACAACTTAAACACTGGGTACATCGTCTTTTTTTAGAACTGGAAAATCCGTTACTTGGGTCGCCAGTTTTTTAGTTTTGACGAAGTAAACATTTAATTTTCTTTACCACATTGTGAGTCACGTTGTCATGTTCAGGAGGTCATTATTTTTTCTGAACAGATTCCTCAATTAAACAAAATAGATGGTACCATTTTTCACTTGGGACTTGTTTGAAAATGGTACCAGCTATTTTGTTTAGAAGAGGAATCCTTTCAGAAATATTGTTGGACACCTGAATGGCAACCCTTAATGTGGACTAAATGTGCGCTATTTGGTTTTTATGGATCACAAAAGCAAATCAAATATTCACATGCCAACACAGCCGTCACAAGTAACGGGTTTTCCAGTTCTAGAAAATATAGGATGAACCAAGTGATATACATGTTTTACATTCTTTGTTACTGCATCTTGAACTGAATGTAACGTTTGTGCTTAATAATGACATAAAGTCATTGCTTCCTTGAAATAAAGATTTGACCATCAATTGTAAGTAAGTTCACTAAATAAAGCTCATGTATTGTTTAAGAATGTACAGTTGAATTACCTATAATCTTATTTTACACAGTTTCACTATTTCGGTCTCCATAGCAACCACACTTTTAGACAGAATGAAAAATTGACGTATATAATTCCCTTTATTGCCCCTTATCCACATATCAAGTAATCTAAACATAAATTTTTTTGAGTTCCGTCAGGATTCATATATTTGACGAACTAACCGACTGACGAACCGACTGACCGACGGAGGGCAAACCTACAGCCCCCATTGTTGAAAACCGGTTGGGTACTTATTTTACATACATACCCTGAAATAAAATAACTTTTATATTCAGTGTCTGCAATAATACAAAACCCATATTGCAGTTGTAATATTGTTTCCTGATAATAAGTAGTAAACAAGATAATAGGCATGTTTAAGTACATTGTAATTGAATAAATGGTTGCAAATAAGATAAAGGCATATTTGTACACACAAAAGTTGCTCCTCACAAACAAGTATCATTATATAAATGATAATGTCAATGAAAGCAGGATAACATGAGTGGAGAAATGCCACTCAAACCCAAACGGTAACAAAATATGTTCATGTTTTGAGATACCCGTTTGTGGCCAAAATGTCAATGGTTTCTTTCTTGTATACAGGAAAGAGGAATACTTCCAAAAATGCAACATAATATAAATCGAAAAAATTTCAATGATGAGTTAAGTATAAGAATGTCGTCTCACAATCACCAACAGTTTTCAAATAACGTATACTTAATGAAAAAAGTAGCAGCCTATTTTGTGCGAATCACTTTTGTCAACTATGGTTTTGTGTTGATTATCCAATAAATAGAGGATTGTTCATGAGTGTATTTTCATATTGAATTGGATAAGGTGATAAATATGAGGCTTTGTCGAGTAGTGAAAAACCTTTATCCAACGAGGTTAATGAATTATATATGGAATTCTAAGAATGTAAGATTCTTTGGATCACATAAACGCAATAAGCCCGGTAAATATACTAAACTTAGACAGGTTTCCCCTTCAGAAAAGAGTGAGTAATGCGGTTAAAATAAATCAGCAAATAAACATAGTGCATCACTGTATTGCAAATACCGTTAGAGTGTTGCATAGTTATTGAAGCGAGACGGGTATACTTTAATCGTAATCACGTCACTGACCTGTTTTTTCTATGTATCATGTCTATACATTTTTATGTATATTTTTTGCCACACGTATGAATACGTTAAAGGTGATCAGCCGCCTCATTTGCATAGTTATTACACTAATGAGTAGTGTAATATTGTTATTATTAAATGACTTTATTTAACTCCGTGGTTTATGTAATAAACAATAAATATTTACCACACTGGTTGTGCATATGCCCCTCTATATTGCCAATACACTTAATACGTCCTTAATCAATGTCATTGTATTTTGGGGAGCATAACTGTACTTCTATACGATTACACAGGTCAGATCAACAAATGTTATCGTTGATGTATGCATATCTCATGCTCATGTGTGTAATGTACCCGTAGATAAAGTTCAAAACATGTCCAATATATTAAAATGATACAATAACTACGTCCAATTGTATACAGTGTATTTTTATTACACGACGTTTCGACACATATTGCGTCTTCATATGTTGAATTAAAATAATGTATCTGAACACTTCAATTCACTCGGACATAGTATCAAGGAATTTTCATGTATGCCAATTGATAAAATTACAAATAACTGACAAAGATTACTCGAAGAATATAGTTCTATATAGAGTACAGTACAAGATAATTCAATACGCTTTTAAAATCCGATATGACCATGATCCTGTCTACATGAATGAGTTGACTAGAGAATACCAGCCAACCAGGTCTTTAAGATCAGACACTGCTATGCTATTAAGCATTTCTAAAGTAAAAACCAAGAATTACGGTGAAAAGCGGTTCGACAAATGTGCTGCCACCTTATGGAACGGTCTTCCTGTGGAAATCAGGCGTATTGACCCTCTGACAGTCTTCTAAAAGACTTTAAAAACACATCTGTTTAAAAGTGCATATCAGTGAATCAAGTGAAATTGTTTTAGACTTTTAATGAACTGTCCACTTGCTGACTTTCGCGTGGTAAGCGCTTTAGAGACTTGTTAAATAAAGCGCTATATAAATATTTTCAACTACTAAATATTTTCAACTCGATGGATGCACCAACTTGGTGCACTCCAACTGGATGGTCACACTTCAAAAGTTCTAGTTTAAATCTTACACTTTTATATTTTTGGCTATTTCAATTGAATTAAATATATAGTTGTTACTGGTACTCCTAACCCAACCATGTCTTATGGAATTCAGATCCTAAAATAATGCGGGAAATAACTAAGATTCTGCCAAGGCCAAATACGCCAAATATCACTGTATGCAGGTGTCCAGTGTCCAAACTTGGAGATTGGACTTTGACGTCGCTCATTCTCTACAATGGACTTATCTAAAACTAGTCGTCTTCATCAGCGGTTACACACCATCCGTCATGCGAATGATCGTCTTTGGTCAGGTCAATAACAAACAGCAATGCCTCGACAGGATGCCACCTTTTGGGGGTGATTAATTGATGCGTTAACAAGACTACCTTCAAGTCTATAGAAACACGAATTGAGCTTCCCCAAACCTCGACTCGAATGGTGTGCTATATACATGTATGAAGCTGCATGAACTGTTTGTATGGCCTATTGTGGACATTTATTTGTTGTCATATGATGATTTCATATTGCTGCCATTTTAAATATGATATTTCATGTTTCTAATGGATAGTTTGGCTTGAATATTTCAGATTTTGTTTAGTATAATATGGTTGTTCATTGTCATCAAATTTCATCACATTTTTAAGTTTGTATGACAAGACAAAGCGAGTCAGATGTGTTGTATGGCGACTGGAAGAAAGTTTACTTTGGATCTCGTATGCAGGTGACATATACGACTCGCGTTCTCATACATGTCTTTCAACTTTGACTCATACAACTATTCTCGGGACCAAAAATGTTTACTTGGTTTGGATAACTAATGAATGTCCGGTTACGTTTATAAAAACACTCTAAAGGAAGTACTTTTTGTGACATTTTATATGGATGCGATTACATGACTTGGAAAGTACAGACCACTTTATGCGCTTTCTGTATTGTGTAACAGTCACACTAAGTTTACACTATATCACACATTGAGTTATGCTTATTATAAAATTGAAATATTGCTCATAACATTCGTGTGTATATGACATTGACGGGAACACGAATATGTGCAGAAAGATTGATTTTGTGATCAGAGGTCACCTTTGACTTATTGCACAATTTTATGTATTGTTATACGACTGATGTTCAGAAAAAAATGAAACGTTGATACCAAAATCCCACTGAGCATTTTTGCCTCGGCGATGTTATCACGATTTAATGAATGGACTTTGGAAGGCATCGAGAAAGGGGTCCTTGTGGTCTAGAGGACGCTTTAGGGAAATCATTAGGACATTTCTGAAATCCCTGTTCCATGTGGCCCACGAAGCCAATTTATTCAAATCGGGAGTATATAACCGAGGCAAAATACGGTAAGTAGGGCCTAGGCTTTATATCCTGAAATCGTGTGTGCTGATATGTCGTGGAATTCAGATGTCAATACTGTAACATGACATTCCATAATAACGAATAAATAGTTTAAATCCTCACGATATTTCTGTATCTGTGTTCTCAATTCGTGTCTCTTGAAACTTGAACTACATGTAGTTATCACATTTCATGTGTAATCAGTGCTATGTAGGAAATAATTTTATATAATATAAGTAACTGGACTGGTTTGTATCTCTTGTGTCTGACATACGTATGATTGTAGTTCATATTTTGAGAAGGGAAGTTCACATCTGATAATATATTGTCTACAAGATTAGTTGCATACTTGAAAATTGAATGTAACTTATATAAGTGTGCCCAATAATGCATGTACGTATTGAGTCCCGAATTCGTTGTTTTGTTGTTAGTACGCTAGATTCCATTCCCGGCAACGGCATGAATACCCTTCCATAAAACTTTGACGACAAGGTCAATGTTCCTTCCTATTTGGAGACGTTGTAGATTCCTTTTTGAAGAATATTTTTAAGGTCAATGTTCCTTCCTATTTGGAGACGTTGTAGATTCCTTTTTGAAGAATATTTTAATTCTGGTTAGTCCAGCAAAACTTGTTAGGTGAAACAGCCGCCGTATTTAACTAAATGAATGTTTTAGAAACGGCGTTAGACCCGCACCGCAAACATAAGTGAGCACATTAGGCACACTGTCGTGCTACGTATGGTAATATCTGATAGTTTATGGCATAAGTTTTGGCTAACACCACAAGAAGATATAGTTCAAGCTTAAGTTAAAACAACCGTAAGTATTAAAAATTAAACAAATAATCCTCGAACGATTTGAACGCTGTATTCTCAATGGTGATACAGAAAATTAGCACTATCACAGACATTTTTTACATATTTTGACCGAAACTCAAATTTCTTCTTGTGTGTTTGCAAAATTACGTAACATACTACCAGTATGTCCACATTTACACTGGAATTATCCGTTCCTTGATTGTGAAATGCGTTTAAGTAAACGCTTTCATTTAATTTAAAAGACAAACAACTCTTGAATAAAATATTTATTTCTTGTTGTTTTATTGTACAGTATCAATAGACGTTAACATAATGGTAATGATCATGGCAATTTTAATTACGACACGAGGCTATGTAAACTAATTAAGGAGATATACTCCTTGTAAATGTCAACTGATTAATATATATTCAGTATTATGCACAGAATCATATATATTCAATTGTACTTGTGTATGAATAGAAATTAGGTCGCATACATCATGATAACAGTACGAGGGTTATTCCAAAAATACGTAGGCAACATCGATTTTTAAACAATCTGTCATCCGAATTTAATCAAAATTTGTAGAAATAGGTTATACCAGCAATGAATTCATTGCATATATTTATCACGAAAAGTATATGTTATATTCTAAAATATGGTAGTTATAGCAAAGCAAAATTGAACAAACAGGGCAACCCATCGATTTTTCTTGAAAAAGTGGTATTGGTTTCTCTGCCCGATCATTACCTTGAACGGTCATGAAACCTTTTGAGAATTCACGACGTGAATTTCACGAATGCATAGTTTGAGACTATGTAGTCAATTGGTTAAAAACACAATATGAAGACATTTTGAAACGTTCAAATTATCCATGAATGTTATTTTTACTATAATATGTACAATTACTGAACTGAAGAGTATAGAATCACGATGTCAATAATGTTTAAAAGTGGCCGATGCATATTTTTCTCAAAAAAATTGATGATTTTAAATAAGATGAGCAAACATAACAGAATCGAGTATATGCGAACGAAAGCAAAGTTAATCGTGATAATAAATATGTACGTGGGTTGTCCCAGAATACCGTATAATCCTGTTATATCTAAATAAACTATCAAGTACAGTATACCCAAATTATAATCATCTTTTAGAGAAATTATTTCTTGACATCCTAGCCAAGTTTCATGATATATCTTCCAAAAACATTCAAAGTGTATGCATTTGACGAGTACCAGGTGACGCTTTACGGCCCACAGAACGTCAACGTCAACACTCACCAACGACGTCACGCTACCTCAGTTTTTACAAAGAACTCCCATTCGTGGGCTTTACCCTTTAAAAATTATACGCCGAAATTGTTATCAACTCTTTGGAAATATATTTCTTTACATACTGTCAAAAATGCATTAAATATTTTTCAAAATGGACAGTTTGAGCTGACATTCTGTGTAGGAAGTGATCTGAAGCAAGATTTTGTTTTGATCGGTCCGTCTGATCACTTTTGTTCCGCTTCCTTTCTGCGCCTAACAAAACGACGGGAATCTTAAAAACAACTGCCAATTCACCCTGATGTATTGTGCTGTGAATTTTAACCATTTTATCGTTCCGCCGGATACTATTCTATGTTATATACGGTATAACACAATGCTTAGGAAATGGCAGTCACTCAGTAACGTCGTCTGACGTCGTGATTGTTTTATATTGTAACGCTAACACCGTTTCTATATTACTTCATTAACCCATCAAATATGACATCATCACTATGAATCAATGTATAAAAACTCGCCAAAAGATGCCAATTGTTCTTATATATATTATGGCGCGATGCGGATAAAACTGAGGAAGTATTATTGTCATTAAATAAATAAGTTCATTTTTGTGATCCATACTTTTTTCTTGCTGGCCGTAAACCGTTACCATGGGTTTCAAATACACCCATTTATCGAATACGACGTTTACTGATATAAAATAATTTCGTGAAATACACCTGTTATGGTTGTAGAAATGTCCATGCAAAATTATAAAACTATATCATTATGTTGGAGTAAATAAATCAAGAATTATACGCTATTCTGGGACAACCCTCGTATAAGTTACAATTTTGCTATGTGTATATGCTAAGTACTTCGAATTTTTCTCGCAAGATTATAGCGTTTTTTTTCTTCAACAATCGAAATCCAACGACAACATCCGGTATATACATACAGTCATTTATACGCTGTGACACCGCTACAGATATATTGGTTATCATACAAAATCACTATTAATAGCAGAAAGAAAACCACTGGGCAATGCGTAAACTTGAAATGTGATAAAATACGTTGCGCTTGATATAAACACATACACTTACTTGAATCTTGGCTAAAATAGGAGATATTACCAGGAGGAAGTGCCGGAACATCATTTAAAGTCTACAGTACTAGTGTTCTTTATCCCTTGAATTAATCAGCAAAAAACATGTCCCCTATAGTCCAAATTTCGCTTTTCTAGGCACAATTTATGTATGCGATTATTGACTCGAAATAACAAATGAAATAATGTATGATATTCGCCCTTTTTGGTAAGTGTAATTTGTCGTGGTACTTTGGTCATTATACAGAATGGTTATTTTAAATGAGTTTAACAATGAATATATTTGTGAACACTTCTTGTGATGTTACCTAAACCGATGACGTCAACAATGACGTCGGGATTGCCCCTAGGTCACTATACGTGCAAGGCATAAAACGAGATCCTCTCTTAACCATTAGTCCGATTATAGGATTTTGACGCATGATGGGTGCTACAAAATAACAAAATAATTATTTATTTATATGAAGAAATAAGCTAACACATTTACTTGTCTTCGTATTTTTTCAATGCCCCTCGTAAGTCGCTCATGAACCTACTAATTTTCAAAGCATCTTCAAAACACATGTCCAGTATACTGTTCAGGATAAAGGCACACCCGGAGTAAGATGCCACACCACTAACAATGTTGCCGAGCCCAGGGAATAGGTATTTCAGTATTTTCTCCGCCCCATATTGTACTAGCTTTTTAGTACCAAGAGAAGACATCATGTATGCTATCATGCCTTGCTTAGTAAATTCAAGACAACATGTATCAAGTTTAAGTCTTCCGCCATGTTGTTCCAGAAGATCATCAGACAAACCAAACTGTTGTTTGTAAAAATTAACTTCTTCAACAAGAGCAGCTAAATCGACAGCTATATCAAGGCCTTGAATGGGAAGTGCCCCCAAAGCACCACATATCGCTGCAATACCAAAGATTCGCTCCTTCAAAGCTGAATTTTTAGCTAAAATAATTTCCTCAGCAAAGCAAGTGAGGGTAAACAACATGGCTTCTTTTATTAATTCAGAAGCATCATCAACTAAGGCACAGCATAGCGTATTGAAATCATATTTCTCTGTCTCAAAATTGTCTATAAGATACACAGTATCCATGTCCCCAGTATAATCAAGCTGTTTCAAACAGTCATCCCTAATTTTATCGAGGAGCTTCTGTACATCATGCGTTTTAGGGTGACTTCTCTTGTCATCTGCTACATCTGAACCAATTTTAGTCCTCACAAAATAGAACTTTTTGTTCATTTTCTGTAGCTGCTCTGCAAGCCATCGATCAATGTCTGTAAACCTACTAGCCGAGAGAACGATGAAATAATCATAACGTGCTACCTTGATTTCTTCCAGGTACTTATCTTTTGGGAAAGTAGGTGTATTTACTCCAGGTAAGTCCCATAAAAGCATGTTTTCGTTATCTGGGTATTTGTACTGTGTAGGTTCCATGGTTGTCTCAGTAGCACCGACCGCTGCCCCTCCCTCGTCGTCAGATGTGAGTCCGCGTAAGGCGTTTATGAAACTCGATTTTCCAACGCCAGAGTTCCCTGTGACGCCTACATTTATTAAACGCTTCTTCCATTCATCTCGCATTCATGGCAATACGTCTTGTACAGCGGTCACCCCTCCTTTTTGGAATGCTTCCCGAATGCTACTTGCTTCTGGGGGGTGTTCTGTAAAATCGATAGCGTCTGAAATAAAACATAAGATGATACATAGCACGGGGTAGCGTCTAAAATAAAACATAACATGATACATAGCACGGGATAGCGTCTGAAATAAAACATATCATGATACATAGCACGGTATATCGTCTGAAATTAAACATAAGATGATACATAGTCCGGAGTAGCGTCTGAAATAAAACATAACATGATACATAGCCCGGGATAGCGTCTGAAATAAAACATAACATGAGGCATAGCACGGAATAGCGTCTGAAAAAACCCATAAAATGACGCATTGCACGGGGTAGAGTCTATAATAAAACATAAGATGAAACATAACCCAGAATAGCGTCTGAAATAAAACACAAAATGATACATAGCCCGAACTCCCATCTGAAATAAAACATAACATGACGCATAGCCCGGGGAAGCGTCTGAAATAAAACATAATATGAGGCATAGCCCGGGATAGCGTCTGAAATAAAACATAACATAATGCATAGCATTGGAAAACGTCTGAAATAAGACATAGCATGAGGCATAACACGGGATTGCGTCTGAAATAAAACATTACATGATACATAGCAAGGGGTATTGTCTGAAATAAAGCATAAGATGATACATAACACGGACTACCATCTGAAATAAAATATAACATGACGCATAGCCCGGGGTAGCGTCTGAAATAAAACATAAGGTGATACATAGCCCGGACTCCCGTCTGAAATAAAACATAACATGACGCATAACCAGGGGAAGCGTCTCAAATAAACATTACATGATACATAACACTGGGTAGCGTCTGAAATAAAAATAAGATGATACATAGCACGAGGTAGTATCTGAAATCAAACATAACATGATACATAGCACGTGATAACGTCTGAAATTAAACATACGATGAGGCATAGCCCGGGATAGCGTCTGAAATAAAACATAACATGATACATAGTCCGGGGTAGCGTCTGAAATAAAACATAACATGATACATAGCCCGGGTTAGTGTCTGAAATAAAACATAACATGATACATAGCCCGGGGTAGTGTCTGAAATAAAACATAACATGATACATAGTCCGGGGTAGTTTCTGTTATAAAACATTACATGTTACAAAGCCCGGGATAGAGTCTGAAATATAACATAACATGATACATAGCACGGGATAGCGTCTGAAATAAAACATAGCATGAGGCATAGCACGGGATAGGGTCTGAAATAAAACATAACATGATACATAGCACGGGATTGCCTCTAAAATAAAACAGAATATTATACATAGCCCGGGATAGCGTCTGAAATAAAACATAACATGATACATGTACATAGCACGGGGTATTGTCTGAAATAAAACATAAGATAAGGTTTAGCACGGGATAGCGTCTGAACTAAAACACAGCATGCGACATAGCACGTGATAGCGTCTGAAATAAAACATAACATGAGGCATAGCACTGGGTAACGTCTGAAATAAAACATAACATGAGGCAGAGCCCTGGATAGAGTCTGAAATAAAACATAACATGAGGCATAGCACGGGACAGCGTCTGAACAAAAACATAGCATGCGACAAAGCACGTGATAGCGTCTGAAATAAAACATAACATGATACATAGCAGGGGGTAGAGTCTGAAATAAAACATAACATGAGGCATAGCCCGGGATAGAGTCTGAAATAAAACATAACATGCGGCATAGCACGGAATAGCGTCTGAACTAAAACATAGCATGCGACATAGCACGTGATAACGTCTGAAATAAAACATAACATGATACATAGCACGGGATAGTGTCTGAAATAAAACATAACATGAGGCATAGCACGGGATAGCGTCTGTAATAAAACATAACATGATACATAGCACGGGATAGAGTCTGAAATAAAACATAACATGATACATAGCACGTGAAAGCGTCTGAAATAAAACATAACATGATACATAGCACGGGGTAGAGTCTGAAATAAAACATAACATGATACATAGCACGTGAAAGCGTCTGAAATAAAACATAACATGACATATAGCACGGGGTAGAATCTGAAATAAAACATAACATGAGGCATAGCACGGGATAGCGTCTGAACTAAAACATGCCATGCGGCATAGCACGTGATAGCGTCTGAAATAAAACATAACATGATACATAGCACGGGATAGTGTCTGAAATAAATATAACATGATACATCACACGAGATAGCGTATGAAATAAAACATAACATGAGGCATAGCACGTGATAGCGTCTGAAATAAAACATAACATGATACATAGCACGGGATAGAGTCTGAAATAAAACATAACATGATACATAGCATGGGGTTGAGTCTGAAATAAAACATAAAATAAGGCATAGCACTGGGTAACATCTGAAATAAAATATAACATGATACATAGCACGGGGTAGAGTCTGAAATAAAACATAACATGATACATAGCACGGGGTAGAGTCTGAAATAAAACATTACATGAGGCAAAGCACGGGATAGAGTCTGAAATAAAACATAACATGAGGCATAGCACGGGATAGCGTCTGAAATAAAACATAGCATGCGACATAGCACGGGTAGCGTCTGAAATAAAACATAACATGATACATAGCACGGGATAGTGTCTGAAATAAAACATAACATGAGGCATAGCCCTGGATAGCGTCTGAAATAAAACATAACATGATAAATAGTCCGGGGTAGCGTCTGAAATAAAACATAACATGATACGTAGCCCGGGATAGCGTCTGAAATAAAACATAAGTTGATACATAGCCCGGGATAGCGTCTGAAATAAAACATAACATGATACATAGCCCGGGATAGTGTCTGAAATAAATATAACATGATACATCGCATGGGATAGCGACTGAAATAAAACATAACATGAGGCATAACCCGGGGTAACGTCTGAAATAAGACATAACATGATACATAGTCCGGGGTAGAGTCTGAAATAAAACATAACATGATACATCGCACGGAATAGCGTCTGAAATAAAACATAACATGAGGCATAGCACGGGATAGCGTCTGAACTAAAACATAGCATGCGACATAGCCCGAGATAGCGTCTGAAATAAAACATAACATGAGGCATAGCACGGGATAGCGTCTGAAATAAAACATAGCATGATACATAGCACTGTGTTACATCTGAAATAACACATAACATGAGGCATAGCACTGGGTAACGTCTGAAATAAAACATAGCATGATACATAGCACTGTGTTACATCTGAAATAAAACATAACATGAGGCATAGCACTGGGTAACGTCTGAAATAAAACATAACATGATACATAGCACTGTGTTACATCTGAAATAAAAAATAACATGAGGCATAGCACTGGGTAACGTCTGAAATAAAACATAACATGATACATAGCACTGTGTAACATCTGAAATAAAACATAACATGAGGCATAGCACGGGATAACGTCTGAAATAAAAGGATGGAAACAAATAAATTTCAAAAAAGCAAATTCGTTGAAGCATTCATTGCAAATCTTGCTCGTTCACAATCAAAGTCAACATGACATTAAAAGTCAAAGTTTGTTGTCGGGGACTTAGTCAATAGTATAAGGAATAAACTGTTACAAAGAAATGATAATAAAACATATTTATGAACTTGTTTCATGAAAAACGGCATTGACCTCGCAAACGGAAAGTAAAAAAGTGAAATGTTTCTTGAATAATAATAATCTTTATATATATTCCGTAGGGAAATGCCTCTGATAATTTAAAAAGTGAACATTTTCTTAAAAGTTAATCCTTCTGCTCGACGTTCGTGGGTCATTTCAGCATTTGATATGAAATTTTATCCGTTTTATTGATATTCAGAGAGGTCATGGTTTAAAGCTCTGAACAAAATGTTTCTCATAAAACATTAGAAAACGGTTTTACGGGCGTTGTTTTCAAAGTACCTGTATGTGATCATTCTAAAAACGTTAATATTAATTATTATTGTTTAACTACATCATGCATATCGATATAAACAAGTCAAACTCGAAACCAAAATACCATACATAACTCCTAATTAATAACAAAGGTACTTGTATCATTTAAAAAGAGTAAAACGAAATATGTGGAAATGTTCGTTGGTGATATAGCTATACGTAAGGTATGTTTATGGTTAATACATATGCCAAGTTTGAACGTAATGCCTTGATGGACTTCAACAACTTAAAAGTTTTGGTTAACAAATTCTTCAATACTAGCTAAGTCAATTAGGGACCATAATTCTGATGAAATGTTGGATAGCGACACATGGTTATAACAATATAATGCGTTTATTATATGCTGGTAAACAAGTATGATATTTTGAATAATTGATAGATTTAAAACAATATTCCAGTTTCAACAGCTTGAAAGCTTTAATATTTTGTAACTTACGGACAGACGGAGAGGACAAGCACAATATATGCCTCCGCGGCAAAAAAATAAATCAACAATGCGTTTTCAGAGATTGTCATGTAAAACAATTTATGTACAAAACACAAATGATTAAGTATTTACAAAACTCTACATACCTTTGCCTGCCATGATCCCAATCCTACTGTGCTGCGCTACTGTTTAGAGTGTCATGAATTAAGCTATTATAAGTATAAATTTTATCTATGAAGGTCGGACAACAATGGTCACATGTTCTCATTGTGCGGACACAACATTGTGTCGGTGACACCACATCAGCAAGCAATCTGATTAAAATGTTTTGGCCAATATGCACTACCAGTACACATATACTGCGCATTAGGATAACCGACCTTGTACTTTATACCTAGGCCGCACATCTAAATTGGCGCGTGGGAAAATGTTATGCGCTATTTATATATAACTTATTGTCCGACTTCTTATATAGTAATTCACCTGTCCGTCCGTCCTTCCGTCCTTCCGTCCTTCCGTCCGTCCGTCCGTCCGTTCGTTCGTCCGGCCTGGTTAACCCAAATTGACCGTTTCTTCTAGTATTAACTTTGCTTGCTACAAAGTTTTCAAACTTGCATGGATGTTGTATATGACCACTTTCCACGCGCCTGTATCACCTGACTCCATTTTGACCTTCACCTTGACCTAATTTTGGACTTGGACTTTTTGAAAGGCCAAATTCTTGGTTAACCCAAATTGACCGTTTCTTCTAGCATTAATATGGCTTGCTACAAAGCTTTCATACTTGCATGGATGTTGCATATGACCACTCTCCACACGCCTGTATCACCTGACTCCATTTTGACCTTCACCTTGACCTAATTTTAGACTTAGACTTATCTCCCCTTAAGTATTTTTACAATAAAATTTTGTCTGGAGCGTATCTTCAAAACTATTTAACATATTGACTTAAAACTTGAAATATAAGTAGATGGCAACTTGGAGAAGTTCATTGACAAAGAACCATAACTCTGTCTGTCTTAAAATTTGAATTATCTCCCCTTTAGTGATTTTTTATAGTCAAAGTTTGCTCTTAGTATATCTTTAAAACTATTTAACATATTGACTTGAAACTTGGAATATAGATAGATGGCAACTTGGAAAAGTGTAATGACCAAGAACCATAACTCTGTCTGTCTTAAATTTTGAATTATCTCCCCTTTAGTATTTTCAGAATCAAGTTTTGACCGGAGTGTCTCTTCAAAAGTGTTTAAGATATTGCCTTAAAACTTGATATATTAATATATGGTAGTTTGTAGAAGTGCAGGGACCAAGAACCATAACTATGTCTGTCTTACATTTTAATTATCTCCCCTTCAGTATTTTCATGATAATTGTTTGTCCGGAGCGTATCTTCAAAAGTATTTAAAATATTGACTTAAAACTTGGTATATGAATAGATGTCAATTTGGAGAAGTGCAGTGACAAAGAACCGTAACACCTGTATCACCAGATCACACATGAAGTCGATCAAGGCACTGCTTTCAAATGTGGCATATTCGTTTACCATCATAAGCCCCTTATAGTTCAAAGCCATGTAACACTATCGAACATTTTAACTGAATAATGGCCCCTGATTGACTTAGCTTTTTGTAGACATGGCTTCCACGGGGGCATAGGCGTTTATTGAACGCAGTCTTGTTTTACCTATGATTGCTTTGTAAATTTCGCAGTCATCTTTATATTATTAGCAGACGTGCTTCCACAGGATATGCTCTTGGAAACTATGTTTAGTGAATGTAGCCCTTCACGAAAGTCACAAACGAACTAGTTTCTAATATGTCCTCATATATATACTGGTTGTCTATTTTAAACATTGTACTAGTACGTGTAGAACATGGACCTTTATCAGTATATCAGATATGGGTAAATAAACAACTAGACGTATCACCTTGACTGATAGTGTTTTGCTTGCATTGTATGTTGGTTTTATAATTCACCAATACCAATACAGATAAAAAGCAAAATAATTGAAAGTACTTTTGGACAGCGATATCCATTTATAATGCAATAAACAGTAGTAGAGAAGGACTCATAGCACACAATATTATTTTTTGCCAAAGGAAAATTATCATTCACTAACAAGGGATATGAACTTCAACACAGGTGAACAAGAATCGATCATTTTGATAGTTGTGTCAAGCTTGAAGTGCTAGTTCGCTCACATCTATCAGGTTTGTAATCCCGGATCCTTTTTTAAAGGGAGGTAACAATTTAATGCATTTCTCCCCAAATCGATCGTAAATGCCAATTATACACTGAAATTAGCACATAACCCCAGAAATACTATTATTTATCTTTTAAAAGCAAGAACACTTCATATGCATTTAGTTATGAGGCCAGTTTTCTTTTTACTCCAGTTCTCTTACGTAGGATACCGCTTCCAAACGGCTTTTCTATTGGTTAGACCAAATATTTGAAATTCGTACGCGTCTTAATGAAAGATATAGAAGTATGTAGGATTTTTTTAATAAAACACCAAGAAATAATTTTGCAATAAACAAAGAATCTATTTTTCAAAGTTTTGCAGATTACGTTGATCTGAATTTCTGGAATACATTGTAAATCATATAATGAAAGCTTCCTATTCCGAGTTGCGTACATGTAATATGTGGTTTTTTTATTCACAACACAAGTCATCCTGTTGAGTGCTGACTAATGAAGGCGACTCGCGATTCAAATATCGCTTTCTAAAACCCAATCAAGTATAATTATGTTGGTGTTAACTTTTGTTTTCATTGTTCATATTTATTTTGGTAATAATAGCACACTTTTGGTTTCAGGTTGGTCATACCACGTGACTTTTTGGCTAAGTTTACAAGTACAAATGTAAACAAAAATATCAAAACAATCATAAGTATCTTATTCTTTGATCGATCTTTACGAGATATGTTCGACGCTCATGTCGAAAATGAAGTAACAGGTCATAGTTTATTCCCAAAACCGACTCAACTACATGTTCCAGTTGAGCCAGTGCTAACTGTGATTTCTGTAGTTGCCCAGAAATTACTCATCACCGGCTTGAGCGTCGAACAATAGTTGGTGGAAATCGATCTAACGGGGACAATGAGTGTGTTGCATTGAATGAACTAAATGTTTATACAACTAGTGAGGTTTTAACTGAACAGTCAAAATAAACTGTGTTACACAGTAGCTGAAAACCTTCGATTATTAATCATCACTGACTTGTATATGTAGTGTACAGATACCTTGACGTATAGTATTTTTAAGTTGTCTCCGGAAATGGAGACACAATGTATAACCACAGATCGCTTACTTAGAATGAGAAGGTCGTAAAAGACTCATTCTTATTTAAAATCAGCTTCACGGGGCGCTACTTATGAGCCTATTGTCATGAAAATCGGAACTTGTCATATTGACCAAACTGACGTCCAAAGAGCCCGTTTTACTATAATTTAAGAGTTATTTTCGGACAGTTTGTCCTTGTTTTTTTACTAACGCCCTTCTCATTCTAAGCCAGCAAAATGCTGTCATTACAGACCAGCTAGGATAAGAAAAGAGTGAAGCAGTTGTCCAGCCCACTATTCTTGAGTAAAATCAATAATTAAAACGTATACAGGCACCTAAAATTTGAAAGCTAAATTATTTACTATTTATACACTTGTTATTATTAATGTCAATCGCACAAGATCCAAACTAGACTGATTGTACAATCAGATCAAAATAAACAAATCAAGATACCAAAATCTAGTGTCAAAGATACAAATTGACATTGATTCAACTGTTGATTAGGACGAACATATACAATCAAAACTAACAACATAGTTTAAAATCGGTCATGATCTAGTTTGCAACCTACACGACAAAAATTAATAACAATTGAATTGCTATCTTGATTTTTTATTGTGTCCTTCGCTCTACTCTGAGTTTATGTCTGTTCGAAATGTTTAGCTATTAAAATGATGTAAAATATTAGATAAGAATGATAAACCCGGGATTTTGCTCAGTTCGTGACTAACAGTTCGTTTAATGGTGATAACATATTTTCAAGCATAAGTCTCATCATTTTCATATCCAATGACTAAGATAAATACAAACTATATCACATTAAACAATACGGATCACATGCTCACAAGTACAAACATGAACAAAACAATAAAACTGATAATCTACAACAACACGATTGATTTAACTAGATTAGACAAAAGGGGACCACTGTGTCCCTGAAACGACCATTTCGTGCATGTAATTCCAAAAATGGCACGTTTTGACCAAGGCCTTTTTGATGTCATAGAGGAACATAATAGTATGTTAATGTCTGTGTTGATATGAAGCTGTTTCACAAATATGAGGTAAACCACGAAATCCACGAAATTTAATCCCCCACGAAAATTAATGATTTTACAGTATATCAGTCGATATAAGCTGATTTATAGGGAGCCAATGGTGATAAAAAAAATGTATCTTGAAAATGAAAATAAAACATGTTTGTATATCTTGAAAGCAGAAACTATTAAATGACAAAATGTTTATGAATCGGTAATAGCGACCGAATAGCGTCATTGTATTCACACTTTTGTGAATAAAGACATGCATAACGGTTGGTATTAAAAGTCAGGAACCCTACTTTCGATTTCACATCTGTTACTAACCATTGAAGAGGTGCTGGACAGCATAGGAACGCAAATACGTGCTTTATCGGTTATTATTAATTAGAATATTAAAGAGAATATATCCAGATAAATTTATTATGTAAATACAATGTATAACAGTAGGTGCAGACAATGTCAATTTTGAAATAATATGACGTAAAACTCGTTTTGTAACTTGCGTTTTCGGTTGATGCCGCTGAGTGTTGCCTTCTATGTCCGATATTTGCCGAATTATGTGGATTCTTGTAATTGCCTTAATGCTATTTCATCTCACAAAAGAACAAAAGTAGAAAACTCTCATCTAAAGGATAGGCACTATAAGATAACGTGTTTTTCAGTTTCAGAATAAGTTTTAGAGGAAGGTTTATTCAACAGGACATCAATGTAGATGTTAAACTATATCAAACATTCTCTTGTCGTGACGTGCATATCCGCATGTTTGATGTTTGTAGGTAAGAAATACACTTACATGTGTAATCAGGACCATGGAGATGTGTTCTTATTTAGGGAAGTTGTGCCAAATAGTAATACGACAGAAAAAATAAATGATGGGTAAAATATCTCGGACTGGTGTCTGGCTGTTTAACTACGTATCGCTGGCTGAGAACTAGAAGGCCGTAAGTACAAAATCAATTTTTTGAGAAAACATGAAAATATTATCTTTACTTGTGTTAAAACAAGCTGTTTCAACTTTTATCAACAATTTTGGTCAACATAAAAATTCCGACTTTCATGAAAATACGAAGCGCCTTGTAGTACTGAATTTAACTATGTATCAGTTTAATAATTCAATTCTAAGCCAGCGATATACATGTATATATAATAGGGATGGCAACGAGTACCCGAGTACTCGAGTACTCGTTCAAACTTCCGATTATCGAGTAGTAAATTCAGTATTCGAGTACTCGAACAAAAGTTAATCCTGTGTTATACAGGATGTTACCAAATATCATCTGGTCAACTAAAATTACAATTAACAACGTGTCATCAATCCAACGAGGTCGCTAATTGCAAGCGTAATCAAAACACAGACCTGTCAATCATCGTCTGTACGGTCGTTGACATCAACCCGAGTATAGCTAGTTTGCGATAGAAAAAAATCGTGTTTTTTTAAAGATTTCTGAAAATATATTCATCAAATTTTGGTAAAACAATACACAGATTTACAATAACTTCCTACCTAGTCTCATTTTGAATTTCATAATTTTTAGTCTCCAATTAAAAGACATTTATTCTTTATTACATATTGAAATTACATGCGTATTTACAGTTTAACGCAGGGAGGTAATCTGGTATTCCATTGCTGATTTACTATCAAGTATTTAACTGTTACAATCCGTGATCAGCGGGATTGAAATTGCAGTTATAAAGACAAGACTTAGGAGGCCCTTGTGATTCGGTTTATTTAGGTGTGTCGCTTGTAAAAAATGTACAGCAATAACATGTATAACTCTAACGCGGTATTGGGACCTGTGCCACTTAAAGTAAACAGGCAAAGCAGGTATGACAACATAAAAATATTGGAAAAGGGATTATCTTTTCAATGTGTATAGCTTGGCTATTTTGACCTGAGTCTGGCCTTTATGCAAGAATATATTACAAGGTTTGAATATATCAATTTCCGCAAGCAAATCGTGCAATATCGATATTTCAGATTTATGTTTGTATTACATCTCGAGCGTCTCTTTGATACTCCCCGATAATGAAAACATACACTCGGTGTTGTAAAGGTAGACAATATACCGATTGTTAAATTATGCTAATCGGTCAGGCTCATGTCAATGTGGCCAAGCTTTACCGTTATTTTAACCTACTTGGTGAATAGAAGTGAGCAGGTAAAATAAACTTCCGCTCTCCCTAAATCGATGTAATGATCAGTGATTTCTGTTTATATTGACATTGCAGAATATCGCGTTGGAGTTATACTTTGTCATATTCACAGACGGGCCTCGCATGTTTTAAATTAAGTAGGTTGCAAATACGTAAATATACCGTTATGCGTATCACGTGACCGTAAATTGGCTGTTGCAAGTATCAAGTCTTCTAACTACAAAAATGTTACATAGAACTTATGAACAAAACTTTTTTAACTCATTTCTGATCTTGCTGCAATTTCAGTGTGTATTAGGTAGATATATTTCATTTATTCGTGCAAAATTTCATACTTGTAGGTGTAGTAATTACAGAGAAATATTTAAAAAAACACGATTTTTTTCTATCGCAAACTAGCTATAATTGTCATCATTTTTTAATTGGCAGTTATTTTTTTATTTGGGGTGACAATCGATTAAGAAATAAAAAAAAATACTTAAAATTTAAATCGTTCTCACGCGTATAGGTACGAACTATTACTCTGTGAATTGGTCACGCTTTGTAAATATTATGTCACCGGTCGATAAGAGTAGTTCCCCTTAGTTGTTTATTTTTTTATTTGATTTTGTAGCGTTATTGATTAAAAGTTCTATTGATTTAACAAAGTATTGTTTTTTCGTTAGACGTTTTTATTATCGTTATTGTTTCATTCCTATCTAGATTTGATCAACAAGTGAACAGAACGAACTGGCAAACGCGCTGTTTTATTTGAAGTTGAACACGCATGTTGGCAGTACACCATTTTTATTTCTCAAATACATGGACATTTATTGTTTTCCGAGTACCCGAGTACTCGATCGGAAGAATGACCGAGTACTCGATTACCGATTTTAGTACTCGTTGCCATCCCTAATATATAAAGAACTGGAAAATCATCAGCAAATAAACTTTAATTCGGACTTATAATGTCTTATTGCACAACTTGTCACATTCATAACAAACCAACTAGCTACGTGTGGTGTTACATAATAAATGTTACCAACAGCAGAACCACACACAATTGTCACGGGTGCAGCTCAGCGATAATGGTGTGTAAATATACCATCTTGCAGAAGTCGTGTTTTCAGCCTTTTACAACATTGGGAGTATAACACGAGACTGAGACAATTGTGGCAAATACAATTATTATAATATTTAATATACGATTGGTCAAATAAAACATGGATGTTACACAGTAGCTACGTCCGTAGGACGAGGTACCATATACTTGAATGCACCGAAGTGTTCAATTTGGGTAGCCACATCGGTTTATAGGTTTGAGTTATACAAAAGTTTTGTCAAACACTCCATACTCCATACAGGACATGATACAGGTTCATTATAGAGAACATAATTATTATAGATTTATATAGCATGTGATATTAATATTTTATAAAATTTTACATTCTTATTTATTTATTAAGTACTATAGTAACTAGTAAGTAAGTTTGTTTATATCTAATTATGTATGATTTTATTCGTAATCTATTTCGTTTGATTTATAACGTATTTGAGATTTTAAAGCATATTAAATATATATTTAGGTAATCAAATTATTTGTATATTTGTATTCCACAACCCTATGCATTAAACTGTTACTGCAACAAATTTTCTTCAGCAGTAATTACAAGGCACATCAAACCCATGAGTGTTACTCATTCACACATTACTGTTATGGTCAGCTATTTTAAGTGCATCCTGGACGGTCAATTCAAGAAGGTCACCAAGAGTGTACCAACAGGTCGTATATGAGGCTGCGGCACCAACTATGCTACCAATGCCTGGTAAAACATACTTCAAAATCCTCTTTGAAGTATATCGTGTCGCCTTTTTAGCTCCGACTTTTGTCATATATGCCGCTATACCTATAACAGAAAATTTTATAATGTAAGTTTGTAGACCGAGATTACCGGCAAGTTCTTCTAAAGACGTATCCATGCGATTAGCATACTTTGCTAGAGCCGCGACAGTCAAACCAAACTGCTGCTTGTAAAATTGAGCTTCTCTAGCAAGTGCAGCCAAGTCAACTGCTATATCCAGGCCGGGAATAGGAATAGCTCCAGCAATACCTGATACAAGTGCAACATAATGCATACGCTCGTGCAATGCTGTTTTTTTAGCTAAAATTATGTCTTTGGTCAATCTATTGAGTGTGAACAGCATGGCTTCCCTTTTTAATTCCGGGGCGTCAGTGATAAGTTTGTATGACAAATTGTTGAAATCGTACTTATCAGTTTCATAATTGTCTATCAAATACACGTCATTGGCAAACCCTTGAAGATTTTTCGTACAATCTTTTCTAATGGTATCCAGAACATTTCTTTGATCATGAGATTTAGGATGACTTTTTTTATTATTATCAACATCGTAAGAAATCTTTGAGCGGACAAAATAAAACCTTTTCTTTTTCATTTTCAACTCCTTAGCAAGCCAACTGTCATTTTCAGTAAACCTTCCGGATGAAATTATGATGAAATAATCATAATAATGAAACTCGATTTTATCTAAGTATTCATCCCGTAAGAACGTTGGTGTACCAACACCGGGCAGGTCCCATAATGTCAAGTTATCATTGTTCGGATGTTTATAAGATTTGGCTGCAACTGTAGTCTCCACAACATCAACTTCTGCAGCATCATCGTCATCTGCTGTGAGTCCGCGTAAAGCATTTATGAAACTCGATTTCCCAACACCAGAATTCCCAGTAACTCCAATTTTGATTTGAAATTCTTTCCATTCATTGAGTTTGTGAGACAACAACACTTTAGCAGCTGTTGCTCCACCTTCTTCGAAAGCCTTCTCTAAACGTTTCGTTATGTATCTTGGAATATAGGCGTCGTCGTCGTCATCGTCGTTATATTCTGCACCTGAAGAAGGTGACATAAATAAAGTTACGCATGCGAGACAAATCTAAGATATGCGTAGATACGATCGAGTACAAGCCAAGAAGTACACACAATGATATATTCAAATGTTGTATTTCAAGCCTAGGTCAAACTCAGCATGTTGTGCCTCGGCGATGTACTTCATATTAGCAAAATGAGCTTCGGGGGCTTTGGGAACAGGGATTTAACAAATTGTCTAATGAATTCCCTGAAGCTTCTCCTAGACCACGATGTTCCTTTCCCGATCCCTTCTGGCTTAACAGCATTGCGTATATTATTCTATTAAATGAACGTTGTATGTACGGTGTAATATAATAATTATCATTCTGGTGAAGAGATAATATGTCAAAGTCATGAGTTAAATGTTCAAATAAATCATAGTAATCATGCGTGAGGAAATCACGTAATATGACAGACGTGTGGACCAAAAGTTTTTGTATAATACGCACATGTATGTATTGGCATTCTTTTAAAAGACACATAATGCATATTGTTAGTCATTATCAGCAGATAATTGTATTAATTAAAAAATACTTTCAAAGTGTTCGAAAGAACAACAAGAGCCATGACCAATGGATATCCACGCCGAATAAACTTTCTTGTGTATGGGAACATTTGATTTAGAGCAAAATCATTACTCTAAATAAAATGTGTCGTGAAACGAAAAGAAGAGATACATCAAATGAGATGATCAAAACTGAACTAAATAGCATAAAGTCAATTTCTAGTATAGTTTCATTTTATAAACTTTATTTAGTAGATATTTATGCTGTTGTATCGAATAAACTTCTATCATTGCAAAGACACTTATTAGGCTGGCGGTGTCGCCAGATCTATCACAATGCCAAAAAATGAATTCCACTAAGATGAATTTACTCCCGAAACTGACAACACAGAATCTATACAATCTATGAAAATAGTTCCTCCTCGTTAATCCGTTTTGCAAGATTAGAACATTAGACTTTCCTTGTTTCATTTAATCTGTTCGATTGTAATATATTAGTGTCTTCTTGTAATGGAAGAAAATTGTATGAAATTAAAAGAAAAGGTGTTTAAAGGCGTTGAAAATTATTACTACACGTTACGAACGCGATATTTGTAACGCAATATAGCGCGTGCATCAATGATTTTATTATGTTAAATTTTTTAGTTCAATATTCTCTAACGAGATCGGGCCGATTGGTTAAGCAACTCGCTTAGTAAATTTCTGATGCTAAGGTCCAGCGATCGAATCACGGCGGCTCCAATTTTTTTTATATGTTTTAAAATTTTATTTTTCGTCCAGCACTTGCCTCTCTTTCGACTTAGAAAACAACTTGATGTTACATTACTTGAAAAGCTATTGTCTGTGCAGTTCGCAAGCCTGTCAGTACTTCAGTCCTTTGTTATTTCCATTACTATGCAAAGTCTCATCAAAATGACACATACATAACATACAATTTAGGGGGATATTCTAAAATTGCCTATATAAACTAACGTACATCCGCCATTTTGATTTGACCACTGTAGTTATCGATTATTTGGTTATTTCCTGACCTGAACCACTGTAAGATTTAGGACAGGGAACCAGACTTCTGGCAGATGTTAAGACTGTATTACATTGCTGAGTTTGAAGAGACATTCTTAGAGCGTAGTAATTCGGTTTTATCATTGTCCCTCTGAACTTGAAGGTTATTACATAAATATGTAGGTAAATGTACTTACCTACATACATAGTTAGTGTAGCTAAACAAATCAGAAGTAAGGTTCCTTTCGTATTAGCATACATTTTGAACTTTCTTTATAAATTGCGACTCCCTTGAATTATTGTGCTGAAATAGAAATACAGAACCAGTGTAATCAAATGGGGGTATTCCAAAATAGCAAGAGGAATCTCTTATATAGATTTTTCCAACTTTAAATAAAATGATGACGTATTTATGTTATGGTATTCCACTGCCAAACAAAAGCATTTACGGTAATTGTAAACCCTAATTTAAATTCCTTATACTACTTTAACTGCTACAAATTCTGGTAAAGCAATATGTAATATTAATTGAATGTAGTAAATTAATTCAGTTAATAATTTCTGATAAGATCGTTCCAACATTTGTACGAGATCATTATAAGAAATTGAAATTAGATGGTACGAAGATTTTCGGAGTAGTGCACTTAGCTGCATGGGATAACCGAAATAATCATTTCTTTCTGCTATTAATTGTACAATATTTTTCTAATCAATCGATCTAGATTTACACTAACATTTTGACAAACTTCTATGAATTCACAGTAACAAATACCGTCTTGGTATCCTGACATGACTTCGTGACATAATGTTTGACCCCTGGTGATGAAATAGTGAAAATGACCAAAATTGGGTGGGGTGATTATTTTGACAAAGTTTCATTAAGATTTCGTTCCCTTTACTGACATAATGTGTTAATATGATTTGACCTAGTGACCCCGGATGACCAAATCGCGAACTTGACCTAGATTTTGTCGAGATGGTTATTGAAACATAGATTTATAGAGGCATGGCCAAAATTGTGACCTCAAGTGAGTTCGTAATGATTTACGTAATACTATATGCTTTGACGAAGTTACGAAGGTATGGCACTGTACACGTATAACCATATATCGAAGCTACGGTATTATGTGTTGACCCCGCGTGAGTCAATATCGACCTCGATGTTGTTGGGATCATCGTTATATCCAAGTATATTCAAAATTAGGCCAAAATGTGACATGTAATGAAAACAATAAGGGTTGGTTTTTTTTACCTCGGATGACCTAATATCGAACTTGACATATACTGTTTTGAGTTGATCATAATAATACAATAAATAGATAATTGTGACAAAAGTGTGACCCCTAGCGACTACATAATGTTTTTTAATGATTTCACTTCGTGACCTTTACAGAGATGATCGTTTTGACCAATACAAGCTTCATCACGGCTAAAGTTGTTACCTGTAGTGTTTATGCAAGAATCTTGGTGACGGGTGTACAAAGGTTGAACGCTTTATGACAGCTGAGTTAAGAAGGGAAAACATTAGAAAAAAAAGGTTGTAAGTCCTTTTGAATGACACAGTGTATCTTTATTTCGACGACGAAAATTATACACTTTTTCGAGATCAGCTGAGCGTAAAAGTAATAACCTGCATGTCGCAGATGTGGTCAGATATTATTTGAACATGAATTAATTTTAATCAGTAAGACATAATTTGAATAAGCTGAAAGAATGTACGTAGTACATTGAAGTGTTTTAAACATTTCTGAACCGAGCGGTGGAACAATGATTTCGAAGTGCACTGTAATTTAAACATTCACTTTATCTCAAAGAAGAAATCTTATCTGTAAGATACACATGTAAATTGAAGGCGGTGTAATGGTTTAATTGAGAATATATAATAGTGATGCCTATTTCATCATTCCCATAAACTTGGCTTTTTAGTCCAGTCATTGAAGCTAAAAAATATGGTCAACCTCAAACAAATTGCAAAACAGAGTTTCTTTGCATTTTCATCATCTACAGACTATTATCAACTACAGACAAAACGTCAAATATGCAAGTTCAGTGGGGAAAAATACAAAAAAAATCGACATGTTTAAGGTCACTTTTGGTTTTAATTTCAGCATTTTTCTTATTTCAAACTACATGGGGAATTTTAAGTTATAATTATTCCCGTGTAAGTCGGTAAATATGTATTAGATACAGTACTAGTTTTCGTTCAAAAGTGTCTTCTTACAAGCGTTATTGTACAGTTTCGGAAGGACAAACAACATAATTGTCCGAGGCAAAGATGATCATTTTGACTTAATTTCACAAGAGTAAGGTCGTAATTGTGACCCCTGATGACTGTATCTTGTTTTTTATATGTTTTGACCTACTGACCTAGATTTTCGCTCCGGTTTACTCAAAATTTTATTTGACTTAGATTAGCTTCCGATGATCATTGCTGCCAAGTTTCATAAAAATCAGACCAAAATTGCGACCTCTAAGCACGATGTAAAAATTAGTTACTGATACAAGTCAAGATTTATTTACATGAAAGTGACAAATATCGCGAAAACATGTGACAATTCAATATATTTGTGAATATCTCAAAAGTCCCACGAATATTCAATAAGACATTTTGTACATCGCTAAGGATAGCTTTACGCACCATATAAAAACAAAACTGTTTGTTTTGCAATTAGTTTGAGGTAAAAAGTTAAAATGACTGGACTATTTATCCATTGCAATACACCTCTGATGTATCAACGCGCCATTTTGAACCCTTTATTTTTTATAGAAAAAAATCTCTGTCGACCTTTAAATCATCCACCTTTACATTAAGAATATCAACAAACACCTTCCTCGAAAAAGAAATACAGAAAGAACAAATTCAAAGATGTTGATTTTTGTCAATTTTTAAAAAAAAACCACTACTGTACTGTAGGGTAGGGGAGGGGGCAAACATTTGGGTTGGTACAAGCAATATTTGTTTGGCCTAAGTATCTACATGATCTAAATAAACGTTTAACTCAATATATCACACACGTATATATAAATCAAGAAGTAAATTACATATACTAACATGCGACTGTTTATGAATATCTATGATAAACTTAGCTTTCCCCAGCCCTGATGTGTAATTCAAATGTGTACACGAGTCTAAGACATAGATAGTGAAAACGAAAGTAGGATTTCCAGGAATGACGTTTAGACTGCGGCAGACACTTGTAATTTGCAGGCGTATATTGTGCAGAGGTTATTTCCCTTTTGTGTTTAATTGACTTTGTATCATGATTGTTAAACTCACACTGTCCGATATCAGATGTGTTTGGGCCACGGGTATCCTATCTTTAAACAGGTAAAATTATTGACTGCAATTAATACGTGACATTTATTGGTCTGCATAGAATGCACATTTAAGTTTGTCATTGTTTCAAAACAAAACAGAGTTTTACATTTTATGGTATAATAATGTATTTATAATTTGATTCTTAAACATTTGAACAATTTTGATGGGATGTAGTTATGTGGTTATTATAATCGTTATCACAAATACTAACACTATATGATAATATCTGAAGTAAATTCGTGGCTTATATACAGGGTGTCTCAAAATACATGTCCGCTTGTTGAGGACGTATAACGCCGTAATGTATTGCTTTACATACCTGATTTATATGTATGACCAAAGGGCATTCAATTCAATGTAGAAATTACGAAACAATTATCGAAAACAATGCATACACAACCTATAGAATGCATTTTAAGTAGCTAACCCTAATTCGGTAAAAACCGTGTTTGACGTCGTTTGGCGATTTTAATGACGCTATTATACTTTTGAGTCGGATGTGTTGTTTCCATTTTTTATCCACAAATTGATATTTTTAGTTTCGATGTAGTTGCATATCTTGAACTGTATAATCCAACTTTCAAATAGTATAAAAAGAAATAAATATTTTTGACGTTTGGATACTTTTTCCCGATTTCAAAAAAAGTAGCATAACCAAATTCATTCTCCTACCAAGGCAGTATTTGGCGATTGATACTTCATTTAGTACTATTTTATGCTTTCAAATTACATTGTATGACTATGTTTGGACTGTTGGAGATAAGCTAGACAAACCGCTATACATTTAATCCATTAGTTTATTCGAGGCGATTGATGCATCTTTTATGAATATGATATGCCTAGAAATGTGACAATATCAAATTTTGAGTCTTAATTGTTTTTAACATATGTTCCTCCCTTAAATACGTCCGCTTTTCCGATTTCATTTTCTAAAGACATCTAAGCAGTTTCTCAGACAGTGTGTGCATAGTATGGTATGACTGACTATTACTATACCCACATATGATATAAATTTTACCCATGTTACCGTACAAACTATGTTATCTGCATCTTCGGACATTTTCGAACGTCCGTTGCTAATGACGTTAGTATAACGTATATGACGTCATCAACTGTTCGAGTATGGACACATGATGTCATTCAACCCACAATCTTTAAATTTAGCTTTCATATGAGACTATAATTATCAATTTACTAACTCATTTGGCAAAGTTATGACCCTTCAACAAGCGGACATGTATTTTGAGACACCCTGTACTTGGAAAAATGTGAGCATTTTGACAGATAATCGTATATACCTTTTAAAGAGACACCACCAATAATTTTAATCGTTTTAATTGATTAAAAAATATTAGAAATTAATTAGAATTATAAATACTACACAAACACAAAATTGCAGCAAAAACTCCCAGCAGTTATCGAAAAAATAATAAAAATATATTTACGTAACGACACTGTAGCCACCTAGTCGCCAGGACCTTAAGATTTTATTGGGTACAGTGTATGACTAAACCACAAAAGACCATTTTCTTACGAAGTTGACGAACAAGATGAAATGGAAATAAAAACGCGTTTTCAAAAAATTGTTTATGAAAAATACCAATATTTAGATGATATTGAACTTGATGAGGAACAAAATAGAACATTTTATGTTGTTTGTTAAAAATATATGAGTGTAAATCTTAAGAAATTGCCTATATCTTACTTTTTAATCTTCTTTTCGTCCATTTCGTAGGACATTTTACATTTCGTGTTTAAATCATACCGTTCCTCTGCTTTCGTGTTGTTACAGTTGTCTAATAAAAGGCTGACAGCGATTTATTATCATTAAACATTAATACACGTACTAAAGAATGTTGCACATGTTCTTCTTACATATACTCTAGGACATAAAAACAACTCGCCTAAAACATTTCAGTATTGATTTAGTTTATTGTTAATTCCTTATATGTGGGTGTTAATTCATCTGTCCTGCAAACGATTCAATTTAATTTGTAATAAAATATTATCTCGTTATTTACTGGGAGTACAGTTGTTAATCGTGCTATGTCTTTGTTTTAAAGCATCTGAAAGTGTCCATGTATATTATAATGTGTTATTATTACGCACATACTCACCAACTTGATTTCAAGATGTTCAATAATATAAGGTGGTGTTGAATTGGTCGATTTTAGTAAATAAAACTTGTCTAAATGCGTGAATTTTCTTTTCTTATTGGCTTTGGTTATGCTTTTATCTACTTTCGGCAGGGGATTGTTGTGTTTGAACACAAGTACCTACATTGTTAACTTCTTACAAGTGACAGAAAGTTTGTTAAAATACTTAGCAGATTAATGTTATCCAGCATATTAGGATTAATTGTGCACATGGCCGGCGGTATAGAAAATCCCACACTTTTGCTTGCAGGATCCTCAAATTATAACAAAGTATTACTTTGTTACAAACTAAATTGAATTATATGCAGGACATATCAATTAACACACACGCACATGTAAATAATATGTTTTCAATAAAATAAATACATCCAGTGATAACTGACTTTGAATCAGGTGAGGCGTTTTTTATGTTCTTGAGTGTATTTAACCGATTGTTTGCACGAATTTCATTATATGCGTCAGGGCGTTAATAATATGTTGGATATAGGAACTGACTGTTCGTTGGTGATACTAGTAGTAGTGTATACACCTTTTGGGACTTTTTCTGCAGCCCTGCAGCAGCGTGACGTCATCATCACAATTCTACCGGGCCAGCCTCAAAACCTTTCATGGAGAGTTGTCGGCCTGCTGTATCTAGCTTTACATCCCTAAGTTTAGGTGGCGGTCTGCTCAATTTTGAAAAGACGCTGTCTGATATTATAGTTACTTCTGCTGCGGAGTCAACTACAGCTGAAACCTGGCATTCAGCTACACTAATAGGAATACTATAGTTGGAGGTGGACTTCAATGTACAGATTTTAACTGTCTGACCTCCCTGTATGCCATGTTTCACATCAGAGTTCACCTTAAAATTTTGCCTTCCTGGGACTCCCCTAGTACTTTCTGATTTCGGTATCGAGCTATTTATGTTATCGGCTATTGAGGCATTCTTGTGTTTTTGGTCATGGGCCTTTTGGGATACTTTGTGTTTTGATCTACCGGGGGTGGGCCTCTAAGTTCAGGCATCTTTGTGTCGCGGCCTGACCCCTTGTATACCCCTTGTTCAGGAGTGATCTTTACTCCTTGGTGACTTGTTGAGCCTTGGATTCGCGTCTGCCGGTGCGGGCCTGGGGTCGTAACGTGGCTCTTCTCTCCGACCCATTCCCGTTTAAATTGCGTAATGGGCATCTACGGTGAAAGTGGCCTACCTTGTTGCATATAAAGCACTTGCCATCCGCAGAACTTTGTTCTCTGCCTCTACCGTTAGGACGTCCTCTCTCCTTCAGGCGCTCGTCCATCTCATTCAGCCTAAGCTGAATTTTAGCTAGTGTTGCTGTTATGGATTTGAGTTCTGGATTTGGAGCCAAACTTTCTCTACTGCATTTGTCTGAAAGCTAGGCTCATCATAGTCGATGGCTGTTGATTGTTTCTTCTGGCGGTGGCTCATAGCCTGCTTGGATTGCTGAAACAGTTGTACAGCTCTAAGTGCATCTTCGATATCTTCGAAGTTGCGCAGGAAGACACTGTGGCCTGCCTCAGTATCCACGAGTCCTTAGCAGAATTTGGTGATGGACTCACGATTGCTATGAGTTTCTGGCAATTCTCTGAAGGCTTCAGTGGCCATCGTCTGGACTCGGTCTGCCCAGTCTTCCAATAACTCACCCTTCTTTTGCTCCGATTGTGTGAATTTAGCCATGGCCGCCCCAGGCAATTCTTCGGAGCCGTACCTTTTATGTAGTTTGCTCATCATAGTTCGGTACCTCATGTTAGGGTCCCTCTGCAGAAGCATCACACAGAAGGATAGGGCTGGTTCCTTTAGGCAATTGAGTAGACAGTCCATGCATTCATCTGCTGTCCATTGACCTGCCTCGGCTAACCTGGAGTATTTAAGCCGGAAGGCCCTCCAGTTGTCCTTACCATTGAAAACTAAAGTTTTCGACAGACTATGAATAGCGGAGAAGGTTCTTTGTTTATGGGTAGTAGGGCTAGGCATCTGCTCAGGCTCATTAAAAGCTGCGAAAGAGGGGAATGCATGTTGTTGATCTACTATCGGTGATGTTAGTGTAGTGGGTAGGGGGGCCGTGGCGCGGGGTAAGCAATATGGGTGGAGAGCTTGCCGGTTGGAAGCGCCACAGACATCTTTTTCAGAACCCGCTATCGAATAGGGGGTTTGGTGTGGAGGTAGGTGGTTGGTTATCGCTGTCTGATGTTTCACCCATTCTGACACTCTCGCCGCCCCTGTTAGGGGTAGGAAGTGTGTATTCGGTTTCTTTGTTATGACCGCGCATCTTCGGTCAATTCAAACTTAACAGACCCAGGTTTAGTATGTTTTTGGTTGTTCATAGGGGTGCTGGTATCTAATGGAACTTTGGGTAAGTTACATGCCAATTCATCAAACTTTGGAGACGCCATATATGTGTCATATGCTATTGATTGGCCCTCATCGGGGTCGGCTTCTTGGGTGGGGCTAGGATGGATTGAAAAATCCAAATAGCTTCTCATATGTTCGCTAAATGTCTGCCTAGAGACTGCATCAAGTATCGTAAGACTCAAGGGCATTCCCTGGATTCGAATTTGCATCAGCTTCCGCGCGATTTCAGGTCCCACGCCAGGAATTATTTCAAGTTCTTTTTCGTCACAGTAGTTGACCCTTAAACGTCTGTGTAGAGATGAAGGGGCTTGTGATGCCATGTTGTAATTTAGATTGGTTGTAGAAGTATTTTTGTGTAGAATATTCAATGTAAATTTGATTATAGAGATTCAATAATCAAGGTCTCAATACAACAATATATGTAGGGATAACAAATATGGTTATTCCCTAATCACTTGATTACAGAGTTCCAATAATCAAGGTTCCACAATTTGAGCGGGAAAATATTGAATGTTGAATATTTTATTCAAAATTCAATCGAATATAGAGTTCAAATAATCGAGGTCCCGATGTAACAAAAAGTGGAAAATCTATGCAGCCGGCTAGCTTTTTGGAAAGCTTCACTTCGAACTTTTTGCACTGTCACCGTCCCGTCAAATCAAAGGTCGCCCAAAAAAATGGCTAGACTGCTGCTCCCGGTCTGAATCACTGGCCTTTGGACAAACTAAGCGATTTAGAACCCGGCGGACCAAAAAATAGGACCAACTAATGAAATAAAAAGGCTAAATGCGAACGCCGATTCGCACCCGAAAAACAACGTAACTCTTCGTTGTAGACCGTGAGTCGTACTTTAGCTTCCACCATTCACGTAAATATTGCCTAATGCATATGGGCCAAAAGTCAAGGTAATAGCTATTACAAAGGTCCTATATATGTGGCCCCTATTGAGCAAGAGATGTTGTTTGGTATAGACCTTTTAGAACATGGGTCTGCAGTAATAAATGTGGGTAAGGGTACTTTGAGATACAAGGACTTTGAAATTACCATGGGTGTGAACAACGATGAAGGCCAGCCCCAACTATCCAGAATAACTGTCGCCAAAAGAAGGGTTGTCCCATCACAATCAGTGGTTCAACTCCAATGCACAATGGACACAGAACTTCCAGACTATGTCATCGAACCGTGCGAAAACTCAAAGGTCTTCGGTCCTAGAGTTATCCGAGAGGCAGGTACATCACCAGTCATGTGTGTTGTCAATACCACCGACAACTACATAACAATGAAGAAGGGAAAGGAGGTAGGTAGAGCATACACAATAGAGTCCTATGTACCCTGTAGCGACTCTACCAAAAACGCATCATAGCGTTTCATACTAAATACGGATTGTATGAACATGTCAAGATGGGCTTTGGTTTATGTATGCCCCGGCAACATATGCTAGGGTTATGAACCTAGTCATGCGAGGGCTAACCTGGAAAACAGTGCTGGCATTTCTTGACGACATCTTGGTGATGGGTAAAAGCTTCGAAACCCATCTACAGAACTTGCGAGAGGCACTGCAACGTTTCCGTATTCATGGCCTGAAAGTGAAACCGAAAAAATGCTTATTCTTCCAAACTGAGGTTGAGTTCTTGGGACGCACAGTCAGCAGAAACTCACTGGCTATGACATCACTACCGTGTCAAATTGGCCTGTACCAAAATGTTCCAAAGACGTGGAAAGATTTATGGGGCTTGCAAACTATCACAGAAGCTTCGTTAAAAACTTTTCCATGAAAGCTGCACCTCTATATGCAGTGGTGGGGAAGAACAAATTTAAGTAGGGACAAGAGGAGCAAGATCATTCAAGCTTGGTGTGGTTGCTGAACTTCCGAGAACCACAGGGGCAGTAAGCGAAGTGGATAGAGGAGTTGCAACAGTTTAACATGAAACTGGTGCATAGACCTGATCTAAAGCATGCAAATGCCGACGCTTTATCCAGGATGCCTGAGCAGGGAAGCCCGTGTAGGAAATACACGGAGGCGGTCCCTTTGAAAGAATTGCCCTGTGGGGGATGTGCTTATTGCACAAGAGCAGACGGTCGATGGGGGGCTTTCACCCGGGAAGTCGACGAGGCAATTCCGTTGATAACGACAGTGACAGCTGAGACAAGAAGCGGTCGAGCCGCAAGAAGTCTAGCTTGCGCTAAAGTCAGGAGCGGCACAGTCGCAAATGACAAAGCAGCCGGGGCGTTGATCATAGGGAAGAATTGCTGGACCATGGGCTAGGTGGTAGCGAAACACACGATGGCCAGGGACGGAGAGCCAATAGTCAGCAGGCAAAGACAAGAAGCGGGAAATCCGCAAGAGATCTAGCCAAAGCTGAGGTTTACCCTCCAAAAGAGTCATGGAGTAATGCAGGCCATATGTCTGACTCTGGACGAAGCAAGGCTACACCCCACACTCTAAGCGACAATGGCAAGACGGTATGTCCAAAAAATGCTAGTAGCTCGACTAAAGTGACCAAACCAAAATCTGGGAAGAAAGGACCAAAGTCCCTTTCTAAAACTTTAGCAAATATCCTGAGACACACCGCGGACCGGAATGACCTGCACCTAAAATTTGGTGGGTTCCTTTATGTAGAGGATATTCTTAAACAGGTACCCAAGTTGGGCAAGTACACACTATCAGATGTACAGCAAGTAGTAGAATCCAATACTAAGAAAAGATTTGCCCTAAAACAGAAAGGTACAAAATGGTTAATTAGAGCAAACCAATGTCACACCCTATAAGTGGAAGGTCTGGAACTCAAACCTATAACCGCTGCAGATGAATTCCCCTCTGTAATCCATGGTACTACCCATAGGGCATGGGAATATATCAAATCCATTGGTTTGTCTAAAATGAGAAGACACCATGTCCATTTTGTCAAGGGACTGCCTGGTGAAATAGGCGTCCTAAGTGGTATGAGAAAGACCTGCAAGGTCCTAATCTACCTAGATGTACACCGGGTACTGGCCGATGGTTATAAACTGATGGTCTCAGCAAACGAGGTTATATTGTGTGAAGGCAACAAAGATGGGCTAATCCCCTCTTGTTACTTTAAAAAGGTAAGTATACCCGAATCCCAGACACCCCGTACAAGTCACTAATGAGCTAAGACCGCAAGATGTCGAAGTGCCAAATATAAATACTGTAACTAAAGGTGAAACCCCCTGCCCAAGAAGTACAGAATCTCAAGAACCATAATTGGACATAGTCGTCAGCGATTGAGACTATGCGATCAAGGTTTGTGGGGTAAATGTGGTAAAGCCCTGTTCAACTCAATCTTGTTGGGGTTTCGAAACAGCTGAGATATCCAAAGCTCAAGCCACAGACCCAAACCTTGCCCTCATCTTAGATTGGCTGCACAGCTCAGCCACCCCAAATGAAGCTGAATTTTTCATAGCAAGCCCCTGTGCCAAAGCATACTGGCTAGAACATGAACGATTCTGTCTGGTGGGAGAATTGCTGTTCCACAAAAGGCACAACTCCGAAGAGCTAGACCTAGTTCTACCAAGTAGCATGCAGGTAAATGCTATCCGACTGAACCATGACCTGCCCTCAGCAGGCCATCAGGTGGTAGCCCGCACCAAAGCAAGGCTGTAAGAAACATTCTACTGGCGAGGCATGGGAGAGGATGTAGCTAACTATATATCCACCTGCGCAGTATGCAGTACCAACAAGAAGAATTGCCACTACGGTCTAACACCCATGCAAGAGTACCAAGCAAGTGCTCCCATGGAAAGAATCCATCTCGATTTCCTGGGACCCCTACCCAAAACTAAAAATGGTTTTGAGTATGTACTGATGATAGTAGATCAATTCACAAAGTGGGTCGAATGTGAACCATTGCCTTCGCAAACAGCAGAATCCACAGCCAAAGCGGCTGTGGACACTTTCTTCTCTAGATTCGGCTATCCATTCCACATCTTTACGGACCAAGGCAGAAACTTTGAATCTAGATTGTTCACCGCAATGTGTGAATTGCTAAAGATTCACAATGCCCGAACAACACCCTATCGGCCATCGGCGAACGGTCAAGTAGAAAGGTTCAACAGCGCTCTAATGAATGCTGTAAGGTGCTACATCGGAGACTCCCAAGACCAGTGGGACCTTCACCTGCAACAAATAGCAGGTGCCCTGAGAAGCGCGGTAAATAGAAGTACCGGCTTCACAGCAAACAAGTTGATGTTGGGGCGCGAACTCAATACCCCAGCCCACCTGATGTTTCCCGGGTTACAAAAACAACCAGTTACCGTAGAGGCATATGTGGCGACCTTGGTTCACAATATCCAAGCTGCCCATACGGCCGCCCGGGATACCCTCAAGACGTCACTGAAACGCATGAAGCGAGACTATGATGTGCGCGTAAGGGAACGCACCTACGAAGTGGGAGACTTGGTATACCTCCTGGACACGGCCTCCAAGAAAGGGAAGTGCAAAAAACTGTGCCCCCTTGGAAGGGTCCAGCGGTGGTAGTGAAGAAGATGTCCGCTTCACTGTATCGTGTGAAACTACGAAAATCATACTTCGTAGTGAAACATGACCGTATGAAACAGTGCAAAGACAGGGAAATCCCCCAGTGGATTACAAATTGGCAGGCGAGTAGAGATGATGACAGCGACTCCGAGGTCCCCGACAGTACCCTATACTGTCTTTGTCGCAAGCCATGGCAAGGTAGATTCATGATACAATGCGACGGATGCGAGGAATGGTATCGTGGATCTTGCGTAAACACCACGGCTTCAGATGCGCTAGATATAGACAAATTCTGGTGCCCCCAAATGTCGCTAAATACAACTTGTTTAAACCCCAGCTAAGAGCTGGACTAACTGGCATAATGTCCTTCACCAAGACAGCTATTACATATATCTAATCTAATTTCAGAATATGTATACTGCCGAAGAGATTTGAGAATTGACCAGCCGCAAGGTATTGGTTGCTGCAAGGGGTTTAGTGGAAGCTCAGTTATGCTCAGCAAGCTTCCGAGTAGTGAGCAAACGGGTTTGCTTATGGGACAGGTGGCACTGGCCCAGTCCAAGTGTAGAAAGAGGAGCCAGCAGGGCTGGCTTAGCTTGGTCGCCTCAGATGCCGTGGGTTTGCAGTTTAACAGCAGACAGTAGGTTAACACCCACATTATGCCCACTGGCTAACCTGCAAGAGTGGAGTCTGCAATGTCCGCGGGACCCTCTCGGATATCCGGTTAAAGGACTATCCGAACACCAAGACCGGTGAAAAGGGGAACGCACCTTCGACCCCCTCGGAGGAATCCATGGAGGTGGAGAATCTCAATAAGGAGATTGCAGATCACCTCCAGGCGCATTCCGAAGGGCCGTCGAAGGACCAGGGTAGGCAGTCAACCCGGTCTAGCCACAGAAAAGGGCCCTCTAGTCCCTCCAAAGGAGCTAGAGTGTCGGTTCAGTGCAGCCCAAGGCCACGGGCGGCTGAAAGGGCTACGGCTAGGCCCAGTTCCCCTCTCTCTGAAAAACTCCAGAGACCCCCGAGGAGTCGTAGGAACCCCTGCAACCGGCCAACTAGGCGACAATCCCCGCCGCGGAAGTCAGACTCCCAGAGGAAGGTATCCAACCCATCTCAGGGTAGGGGACGAGGAAAGGGAAATCCTCGAGGTCAATCCGGACCGAGCCAGAGTACTGGGCACAGGGGTCCAAGCGGGAACACTCGCTACAATATTAAGCGTAGTGCTGATCGCCGGGATGCCTCTACTTCCCAGGAACGTGGCAGCCAAGCCAGGAACCCCCGACTCCAAGCACCCGGTACCTCACGGGTTGACACGAGTCGATGCCCCATCCCTGGATGCAAGGAAGCGGTATCAAGGCTTCACGCCTTTAACGCCCACCTTCCGGGTGTTCTCGACGAGAAGAGAGCGCTGACCGCGGATGCTACTCGAAGCCGAGTCAACCTTCTGATCCGTTGTGCGACCAGGATAGTGGGTGGCCTAGACACTGAGGCCCTGCTGAAGTACATCAACAACCCGAACATATTGGCAGGTTGTGTGCGTTTCACAGAGCACCTGACTGAGGCCATGTATGAGTTGTGTCGGGAAATGGGGATAGAGTCGCCCGATTCATATGGATCGGACCCTCCAAACTCAGAAGCGGCCCTCATGCATTGGCGGGTTTTCCTTGTAGTGATGGGCTGCCTAGATCCTGCAACACGGAAGGATCTCAAGAGGCCCCAGGCGTTTGACAGCCACTTTCACCTAGATAGGTTTCGCCAGAACATCGCGGAGCGACCTATAGGGACATGCTAAAAGCTGCCGATCCAGAACCCGGGGATGAGGTGAATGTGATCGGGGGTATCGCAGTTTTCTGTGATCCATCCACTTACCCATCTCAAGATGAGGTGACCGAGCTTGTGTCTTAGGGAGTGGGCGTGGCCATAGGTTGGCACCCGACGACCACGCGCAGCTCCAAGACGGACTGGGACAAGTTTGCAGCTTGTCTCAAGTACGATGGAGTGTGCGCGTGGGGCTTGACCATGTCAAGCAAGAGTCAGAACACTGGGATGCACAGCACGAGGTCCTTGGACGCGCTGTGGAACACCTTACTACCGAGAAGGTCTTAGTCCTCCACTGCCGAGACAACAAGACGGAGATGCTGGAGCTCCTCTACCATCTGAAGGGAGTAGTCCCTAAAGATCAGAGGATACACCTCCACTGCTTCAGTGGCCTGCCCAGTACCAGAGACAAGTGGATATCAGCCTTCCCTAATGTCCACTTTGGCTTTACAGGGCTGGTATCTCGCTTTACCCGGCAACAGCGAGAATCTCTGGCGACACTGGAAAGCCACCGGTTGCTTTTGGAGACCGACGCTCCATATTTCCGCTTCACAGGGCAGCATATTTCCCCTGCTAGCTTGGGCACCACGGCCCGGCGAGTAAGCGAGATACGGAGGGAGACCTGGGAAGAGGTGCTGAAGCTCTCTGCTACTAATGCGCAGAGACTCCACCAACCGTAGGGGATTTAGCCGAAAAGCCACCTGTGGGGAAACCGCGACTTGGCCACTGTGCTTTACTCGCTGGTTTACTCGGCGTCCGTGGATAGGCTTCGGCCTATGGACGAGCTAGGACGCTGTTCGCCATTTAGAACTACCGTCCAACCGGTTAGGACCAGGCTATAACCGGTTAGCTAGTTACTGTTGTGTCCCGCCAGGGTGACTTCCACCAATTAGGATACTCACCTTCTTTCAGGATGACTAAGCCTTAGTGCTTTACTCATCTGGCCGTCATACCTATGCCCAGCAACCTGGCCATTAGTCCACCCGAGTGCCTGCTTAAAAGAATAAAGACGGGGAGAGTGTGGTGATTCCCAATATTGTCTACGTCATAAGCGACTCGGACTCCAGAACGAGGCGGCTAACTCTGTCAACATAAAGGACGCTTCTGATTGGTCTACACGACTCGCGGGAAAGTGAGATCTCGTCCTACGAGATCTGCCAGAAGAAGGCGTTATTCGCTCAGACGTTGACTGAACCAGACGTACATTTGTAACCACAATTGTAATACTTATACAGACTACAGTAGCGACAAAGATATTGATCGTAAGTATTCCCTTGACGTTTGGCCCATATGCATTAGGCAATATTTACGTGAATGGTACTGCACTGGATGAAAGAAAATTTGCTGAAACTTAACGCCGAAAAAACAGAGGTAATCTTGTTTGTACCGAAAAGGAATACATGTACCAGTTCAGTCGACAATCTCAATGTAAAAGTTGGTGATGCTGTGATCAGACCAACGTCGATGGTGAGAAACCTCGGGGCCATGTTGGATTCGCATTTGGACATGGACAAACATGTAAACTCTGTCTCAAGGTCGTGTTTCATGCAGATCCGAAAAATAGGTCAAATCAGACAATACTTAACTGTTTATGCAACAAAATCCCTGATCAATTCTTTAGTAACATCGAGACTGGATTACTGCAATTCATTACTATGTGGCACCCCAAAAATCATTCTGAATAAACTACAAATTATTCAAAATACAGCTGCCCGCCTCATCACACGGACACCGCGTTACAATCACATTACTTCGTGCTGAAGGATCTTCACTGGCTACCTGTACAGTACAGGGTAGAGTACAAGGTCTTGACTCATGTTTTTAAAGCACTACATGGAAAATCGCATGGCTACATCAGAAATATGTTGGAAGTATACACTCCACAAAGACAGCTAAGGTCTCAAAATGATTCTGTTCTTCTAGTTGTGCCAAGGACGAGGACTGTGACTTACGGTGACCGATGTTTCACAGCTGCTGCACCCAAACTCTGGAATGCACTGCCAACAGCGATCAGAGACAGTAAAACACTACCGTCCTTCAAGAAAGCGCTGAAAACGCACTATTTTAATAGGGCTTATTCATGCTGACTGTCTGTGTGTATGTTCCCATTAACTTGGCGCCCTATCATTGGGCCCAACGACCCACATATGTTCCCAGGACTATAGGCCCCATCCATCTATTGGTAGATCCCTACTATTAAGTTTAGTAGGGTCCCGTCTACTGGGTTAAGTAGAGCCCCGCCTACTGGGTTAAGTAAAGCTCCGTCAACTGTCTTCAATAGATCCCTACTACTAGGTTTTGAAGGGCCCCGTCTACTGGGTTAAGTAGAAGCCTGTCTACTGGGTTAAGTAGAGCACCGTCTACTGGGTTAAGTAGAGTCCCCACCTACTGGGTTTAGTAGGTCCTACTTTTATATTTTATGTACATTATATAATGTTTTAACCATGTATTAGTCATGATTGTACAGCACTTTTGAACGTGTGTATACATGAAAAAAAGGGCTTTATAAATATGGTATAATAATAATAATAATAAAAAAAAAATAATAATCATTGTATCAGCGTGAGTCATCCCCTTTCTATATGTAGATGTGACTCATAGTCCTTCCCTATTGACATCATCATTTTATTAGCGTGAGTCATTCACTTATCAGCAGTCTGAAGCCCCGCTGCCCTGTAACGTCATCGTCCCATCAGGGTGAGTCATTGTGAATTGTGCAACAATGAGTCATCCTACATGTCTCAGATCAGTGAATTATTCTTAGTCACATTCCACCGAAATTCCCCGCGTCACTCCTTCTATGACATAACATTCGACATACCTATATATATTTGTCCAGACCCAGTTTGATTCAGTTTCAAGCGAAGTTAGCAAAGTGTCGTCATCTCGTTCTGAGCATGAAGGATCGGGCACTAGTCATCCGTGATATCATAGAAGAGGATCGGGCATTCCATCTTTCATGAGTCATTTAGGGGAACGGTGATAAGTGCGTGTTGAATCGTGTCTAGTACCGACTCCTCACCTATCCGTGCGTTATTACATTTCAGTTTATTTGAAACTGATCCCGTTAACGGAATCATTTAATTTTAAATCATGTTGCATCGAGACTCAGTATCAACGAATAAGTTACGAGTCGATACCGCAGAATTCCCGAGTCGTTAAATTTATATTAAAGTTTAAAACTAAAACAATCGTATACAGGTCAGTAGATATTTATTTAGACATACTAGCGATAGTATTATCACAAAGGTCGTAACCCATTATACGTAAACACGCGACAACTTCACTATCCCTTGTACTTTTTATCTATATGTCAACAATGCGCATTCGACACATCCTCGGTCCAGCTACTATGAAATTCGAATTATTAACGGACATAGGCGATGATCACATACCTTTAACGTAAACGAAAAACGACGTTTGTTATTTCGTTTGTCTTGTCTATGTTGGGATAAATGTATCCAACTTAAAGTTACACAACCAACCTGTTCATTGTTTCAACATGTGTATACAGCATAAACTGATATAGTCACAAGTACAGTTACACCTCGATAATACAACCACTCGTGGTAATTACTTATAACATCATTTGCTGCATCAAAAACGTAAATGTTGACATACTTGACATACTGGAAGTTTAACATTTCATGATTTGTACATGTTTAAAACTATTCATCAACAATAAACCGCTTACTTACACAATTTTTACACAAAATCAAAATTTTAAGGTATAGTTGATTTAAAGATCTCTGTCACAACCGCGTAAACAAACATTCAACCCGGTCGATTATTACTAGTCCAGTCATTGAAGCTAAAAAATACGGTCAACCTCGAACAAATTGCAAAACAGAGTTTCTTTGCATTTTCATCATCTACAGAGTATTATCAACTACAGACAAAACGTCAAATATGCGAGTTCAGTGGGGAAAATACAAAAAAATTGACATGTTTAAGGTCACCTTTGGTAGCAATTTCAGCATTTTCCTTATTTCATACTACATGGGGAATTTTAAGTTCTAATAATTCCCATGTAAGTCGATAAATATTTACTAATTGCACCTTAAAGCTTATATTTTCTGAAAGATACAACCTTCTTCTTTCGAATACAAATATTGATTTTATCATCAGACAATTAGCTTTTCATATATATGCCAGTCTACGTGTTGGTATACTACTCATTCAAATGTCGACAAAATGACTCAAAATAGCACTTGGAAGGGGAAACAAAAGTTTTACTCATTGCTTTAATATTAATCCAATTTGTTTAAAATTTACACATATCATGTGTTGTATACATGTTTGTCTAATGGAAAAGGGATATTTGTGTTTGGACAGTATACAATAATGTCAATATACAAAATGTACACGAAATTATCGATTTGGGAGAAATAGTGATTGTTCTCTTTGTCTGTTCGTCCACAATTGCATTTGTATTCACAATTTTGGCTTTATGATTATGAAACTTGGTCAGAGTGATTATCTGAACAAAATTTAGGCCAAGGTAGAAAATGGATGATCAAGGATAAAAAACTAGGTCACTAGGTCAAATTGTAGCAAAACCTTGTGTAGTCGCTAGAGGTCATAATGTAGACCTTATATTTATGAAACTTGGTCACAATAATAATATCAACAAAATCTAGGTCAAAGTTATAAATTGGGTCATCCGGGGTCAAAAAGTAGGTCGCTAGTTAAAATCAAAGGAAAACGTTGTGTAGGTACAAAATTCACAATTTTGGTCTAATATTTATGCAACTTGGTCACAATGCTCATCTCAAAACATCTAAGACAAGTATGTTATTGAATAATTTGGGTCAAAATTAGGTCAATAGGTGAAAATAATCGATGCGACTTTTTGGCGCATGAAGGTTTGTCTATTTTTTGACCTAGTGACCTAGTTTTAACTCATAATAAGTAAATATTGAATTTGACCTACATTTTGTCTTCATTATCCATGTGACATGGTTTCATAAAGATTAGGTTAAAAGGGCGCCTTCTAAAGATTTGTTCTATAATTTGGCCTAGTGACCTAGTTTTTAACTCGGGTTAATCCAATTTCATACATGACCTTGAGTTTTGTAAGGTGATCATTGAGACTAAACTTCACAAGTGTAAGGTAGAAATTGCGACCCCTGGTGACTATAACTCGTTTTTTCTTTATTTTGACCTAGTGACCTAGATTTTGGCTCCGGTTAACTAAAACTTAGTTTACCTAGATTAGCTTTCGATGATCATTGCTGCCAAGTTTCATAAAAATCAAACCAAAATTGCGACCTCTAAGCACGATGTCAAAAAAAGTTACTGGTACAAGTCAAGATTTATTTACATCAAAAGTGACAAATATCGCGAAAACATGTGACAATTCAATATATTTGTAAATATCTCAAAAAGTCCCACGAATATTCAATTAGGACATTTTGTACACTGCTAAGGATAGCTTTACGCACCATATAAACACAAAACTGTTTGTTTTGCAATTAGTTTGAGGTTAGAAGTTAAAATGACTGGACTATACAGCTTTCTCAGGATTAAATTCAACCATCACAAATACACTTATATGATTAAAACTCTAATGGTCCTAAAGCGTAGTGGTTAAACTTACTGCATTTAGCTATTCAGAAATGGAACTTTCTTGTGGTTTTGACAGACATCTTTGAATCGACTATATAAATGAACCAAATGACTGGAAAGTTTGTGGTAAGGGAGTAAAATCGTCAAAGGTTGATGATGAAATAATGATTGTAGTTATATGGTGAGGTACCACAACTGTACTGTTGGGTAGACGGTTAAACGTTAATGTAGTAACATCAACATCCACCCCTTTCAGTCTATATACCCCGGATTGTTGAAACATACACTTTATTTCATTTATAATTGTTCCATCACTGCAACTTATTTCTATATCCAGTGATAATGTGGTTCTGAATAAAGTAAACACAACTAAAATAATCAAAGGCACATACGACATTATGTATAAGTAACAATTTTCATGAATTGTCCTCTCTTTACGACTATAAGACAGCTTGTGAGAGGTCAAATGAATTGTCCCCTCTTTACGACTATAAGACAGCTTGTGAGAGGTCAAATGAACAGTAACTTGGCACCAGACCAACTGTGAGGAGTGAAGCTAAAATCACATGATTTCTATATCGGCACCATGTTATTTACTTTCATTTTGGGTCAAATTCTAAATGAACTCTTATCCCGAGTTATGTTTTGTAACATGTTCTGTGTTTTGCTTGACATACAGATTATAAATCCAATATAATACACATTTAACATTTGATTATTTAACATCCTTAAATATGGCTTATTTATTGTTAATCAAGACGGCTTATTAAACTGCAAATTTATGTTCAACTTGGTGGAAACCAAATTTTAATGAATACTTTCCCCGCTCTTTTTGCAAATTACAACGATGATCCAAGCTCGTTTTATTTAATCTCTTTGGCGGGTTTTTCGATAATACTAATAATATTCGTCTAAGCTATTTTTAGTGAATGTCCTTGGAGCGTTTTTCGTAAAGTAAAATGTTGGTGGGCAGTTACATTATCCGTCTAAATAACGGGTAAGTTCACCCATTGAAATAATCTTGAACTGTAATATGGAAAATTTTGTAACCTACATCTCTACAACAACCAATTATTTTGCGATAATTTGAAAAGCACTTCTTTTATGAACTGCCCTTAGCAATAATTAAACGCGCAACAATAAGATCGCCAAATGTAAGATAATGGACAGGTTGGCGCCATGCCATATACTGGCAGTAGTTACCTTGTTCTCGCTTAATCCTGTTCTTATATGATTTGTAGGCTTGGCACATGTCATAGGCGGTCAAGAAATGAGTTATTCAATATTCTACTGCGCTGTTGAACAGAGGAATCTTCATCTCCATAACCCTGCGTTATAGACTAGCCAACAGCATCAGTTCTTAGTAAAGCGTTAAAATAAGCACCATTAGCTTGTTTGACCTTGTAAACGGTTTATGTTACTATTTCATATGCACAATTAATGACACGGTTATATTTGAATTTTAACCTATTGAACAGTGTGAAATTAACTTTAGAGACTATTTTCTTAAAGTTAGGCGGGATGTTTTGGCACTACTATGATCCATTTATCTTACCAATCTTTGGGTGGAGAAGGAGGAAGCATATATCAATTCGGCTCACAACAACGCGGAATAAGTACAACTGTTCCAAATGCAACAAAAACTTCTCGCGCCAAACCAATCTCCGTCAGCACGAAGCATTTTGCCCGGGCATTGAAATAAACAGGGGGTAATTACAAAAGCATATCATTTGTAAGCTAACCACCGGAGAGTCAACATGAACAAGTGCCCAGAATGCCAACAACAATTTTTGAGGAAAGACGTCATGTTAAGACATCAGAAAAGTAAAAATAAAAAAAATCATTGGGGCCTATCGGCAGAGCAGTGAAACGTATCCACCGCCGCCTCCTCCTCCGACGCCACCACCACTGCCGCAGAATGATATGCGTGTAACACAGCTAATTTCACTATGAACGAAAAGAATTATTTTCCGTTATTAACGAACAATTATGTTGTTGTTTTCCAGCCAATAGTCAAGAAAATTATATATCTTTTTAATAAATAGTTTTTTGGTAGTATATTTCGGTTAATTAACAGCAATTAAACCATTCTTTACTATTTAATTCACACATTGTGGTTGATTGCTAATTTACTCACACATTGTAATAGTAGTCCTCCGATAATTTGTTAAACTATTAGTCTTTTACTTTGATATATTTTCTTTCTTATAGTCGGACGAGTCTTACATGGAGAGGTCCTTTGACCCGAATATAGCCCTCAAGAGGGCCATATTGGAGAAGGTAACATACTACGTTGTCGTTTTCGTTGTATAAATTAACGTTTTAAATAAATGTTTAAGCGTAAATCAAAATAATAAACGCTTTTTTTAAACGAGTACCTTGAATTAAATAAATATATATATATATACATATATAAATATTGTGAAAATAAAAAATGGCTTCTCACGCTCGCTGTATTTTTAGTATTTTAATTTAAGATGTGCCCATATGTATAAATATATACGTATTTTCGTTTCAGTGAGATGGAAAATACTATGCGTCGTTAAAACGATAATATCGACGGGAATGAACCATGCTAATAAAATGATGATGATGATAGGGAAGGACTATGAGTCACATCTAAATATAGAAAGGGGATGACCCACGCTGATAAAATGATGACGTCACGCTTAGGGTGTTTCATTTTTTGAAAATTTTCTCCGATCAAAAACCTTTTTTGCCCAACTGTGATCCTCCTCAAACAATGCATTTATACAAATATTCAGCTAACTTGGTCACTGGGAACACCTTGCTCTTCCGACTCGAACTTCTGACCCAAGAGGGTCTTAGATCCACTTTCGGATTATTTCATATTTTTTCAAAATTGTACAAACTTTGTGATGTTGCATATCATGTTGAAGGGAAGGATCAGAGGAACAATGATGTAACATAATTCATTAGATTAAATTCGTTTAAAAAGAGTTATGCACAATTCACAATGACTCACCCTGATAGGACGATGACGTAACAGTGCAGCGGGGGCCTGCAGACTGATGATAAGAGAATGACTTACGCTAATAAAATGATGATGTTGATAGGGAAGGACTATGAGTCACATCTACATATAGACAGGGGATGATTCACGCTGATAAAATGATGACGTCACGCTGCTGCAGGGCTGCAGGCAAATTCCCAAACTGTGTATAAACTACTACAAGGAATACATATGCCATGTTTGAACCTTATTCCTTGACGGACTTCAACAACTTGGAAGTTTTGGTTACCATGTTCTTCAATGCTAGCTAAGTCAATTAGGGACCATGATTCAGTTGAAATGTTGGATAGCGTTACATGGTTTTAACAATATAATGCGTTAATACATGTACTATGGTGATAAGCAAGTGTGCCAAGTTTGAAGACTTGATAAACTTAAAACAATATCCCACTTTCAACAACTTGAACGTTTAAATATTTTGTAACTGACGGACAGACGGGTGGATAAGCACTATATATGCCTCCGCGGCATATTAAATAAATCAACAATGCGTTTCCACATATTGTCATATAAAACACATTATGCATGTTTGTACAAAATATGATTTAGTATTTACACAACTCCACATACCTTTGCCTGCCATGATCCTACTCTGCTGAGTTACTGTTTAAAGAGCGACGAATCTAGGTATTATACGTATCATTTTATCTATGAAGGCCGGACAACAATGGTCACATGCTCGCATTGTGCGAAAACAACATTGTGTCGGTGACACCACATCAGCAACTAATCTGATTAAAATATTTTCACCAGTACACATATACTGCGCATTAGGATAACCGACCTTGTACTTTATACCTAGGTCGCACATCTAAATTGGTGAGTCGGGAAATGTTTTGCGCTTTATTTATAATGTATTATAATGTATTGTTTCGACTTCTTTGAATAATTAATTGCAACTCATAAACCGACGTCCGACTCATACGTCTTGTGGCAATCGTTAATGAATTTAAACAGCTGAAATATCACGACAAATTGAATTTTAGAACATTTTTGGAAAGTCTTATCAACATATTAACACTTGAATGCAGTTATTTGACAGTTGATGCATTTGAGTATTGCATTGCATTTGTAACAATATTTTTACAACCATGGATTTGTAAAGCACCAGTCAGATGCATCCATGCCCCACTTCCAATCTAATTGTAAAATAGCCGATAGTTCACTGTCCCTGGCCACTGAATATTGTCCCCGGGGTATTAGATCAAAAACAAATTCCCCACATTTCCCCAAGCAGTGCAGGGGAAGCTGGAAGATAAAAAGACTTCCGGGTATGGGACGTGGTTGCGAATTGACTGATGCATAATTCATGTAGATTGTCCATATAAACAAATTCACAAGTGACATAGACTAAATGGATCACATGAATGACATATTAAATGAAATTACATTAAGATTACCGATCACAAATAAACAGCGCACTATATGAAAAGTATTCACATAAGTAAACACAATTTGATAAAATGGTCAACAGTTTTCGTCTGTTTTATTCGGTATTTCATCGAAGTGGTTGTAACGAATTTTATATTTACCAACGTGTTTATGCATTCATGAAACAAGCAATAAATGAAATGGTACTCAAATAAAGTATGTTATCACCATTTAACTATGAGTGAACTTCATGAACGAACATTGGGACTTTTGGCATTTTATTACAATATATGAGGTTACAAACCCCTAAATAAATTTGCTCTTTATTTCAATGTAAAGTGACAATTGTCTGTCCAGATTGCATCATGTTTAAGTTTATGGCCAGTTGACACACATAGATCATTGAAAAGAAGTTTGTTTCAGCTACGAAAAAGGAAAAAAAACAGGGGGGTCATATTTAATATAAGAAAAAGTTTGTTTGTCAAATGTTCCATGTTGGTCTTCCCCTACGCTTCTTTCGCTTTGGTAAAGATATGCCAAAATCTCTTACAATTCAAAATAAAACAGTTTCAGCATTTCACCTACATGTATACACTGTATTTAATCTCAATAAGATGATTCTAGTCACTTTTTTATCAAGGAATATCACCATTTTCAGTCAAACAGAAGTTTTCGAAAGGACTATTTGAATGTATCCGATTTGGGGTTTTGCCTTGCATATTTCGCAGTCATCTTTAGATTCTTAGCAGACATGCGTCCACAGGATATGCTCTTTGAAACTATGTTTAGTGAATTAGCCTTTCACGATAGTCACAAACTAGTTTCTAATGTGTCCACTGGGTAATTGTTGGCGACCTATAATGTACTGGTTGTCTATTTTGAATATTGTACTTGTACGTGTAGAACATGGACCTTTATCAGAACATCAGATATGGGTAAATAAACAACTTGACTTATCACCTTGACTGATAGTGTATTGCTTGCATTATGTGTTTGTTTTATATTTTCATCAATACAAATAGAGATAAAAAGCAAAATACTTGAAAGTACTGTTGGACAGCGATATCCATTTATAATGCATTAAACAGTAGTAGAGATGGTGAACAAGTATCGATCCCTTTGTTAGTTAGCATGTTCCAAGCTTAAAGTGCTAGCTCGCTCATATCTATCAGGTTTGAAATTTCAGTTATTTTTTCAAAGGGAGGTAACATTTTGATGTATTTCTCCTCAAATCGGTCATAAGTTGTGTTTTATCATTCCGGCAAGAAAACTTCATATGTATTTAGTAATGAGGCTAGTTACATTGTATCTTTTACTCCTTGGGCCAAAATTACAACCAATACTTACACTCTGCACTTAACACTCAAATATTGAATTTCCTTCATTTAAGGTCTAAAGGGACATTTTTGAGAACGAGGAGTAGTAGTTATGTTGAATTGGTGCTAAATATTATCATTTGCTTGATTCCAACTGAAATTTAGTGTATTTGTAAGGTAAAAGTGTAATTTATCAGCCCAAGTGCAGAGTGTGGTACTCAGATTCATCATACTTTTATCACATTTTTAATAGTCTGAAAGTAGATTTACGCTCGTACGCCGGCTATTGTATGAATTACTGATGATTACAGTGTTTGTTTATTAAAATGATCTCTCATTTTGGTATATTAAATCATCCTTTCTCATGTTTAAAACGTGCGTGTGAGTGTTTGTACATGTATTTTGTTGGTAATTAAAATCGCTAGTTGGCGTGCCGTTCTTGATACATCGCGTTACGCTCAACATTTGATGACGTCGATTTTAGTTTATTCATGTATACACTGAGTTGACAAAAACGATAAATTGTCAGATTTCTTTCAAATAAAAAGCAAAATTCTGACACATAAATTTAGTTTAAAATGAGCTGAAAAGCAAAAACTCCGAGAATGTCCGAGTGTCCCTTTTCTCATGACGGCGCCCAAATAGTATGTTATTGCATATTAAATAATGTATCAAATGCTTTTTTCAACATTCAGATAATAATCTTATACATTTTCCTCATTGATATTAGCAATTTGGAACAAATAATAGCTCATTATATAACAGTTTTTAACATTTGAGTGCTGAGTGCAGAGTGTAAGTATTGGTTGTAATTTCGGGCCCAGTTCTTCACAGAACTGGAGCTGAAGTTCACTTACATAACATACCGCTTTCTAACGGCTTTTCTATTGATTAGACCAATAATTCGTACGCGTCTAAATGAAACAGATAGAAGTATGTAGTATTGTTTAAGGAACCACCAAGAAAGACTTTTGCTTTAAACAAACAAATATATTTATCAAAGTTTTGAAGATTACATTGATTGAAATACATTGTAAATCATATTTTGAAAGTTTTATCTTTCAAGTTGAGTACATGTAACTGTAAGGATATGTGTTTTTTGATTCACAACACTTGTTGAGTGATGACTTATGAAGGCGATTTAAATATCGCCTTCCAAAAACCAATCAAGTAGAATTATGTTAGTGTTAACTTTTGTTTTCATTGTTCATACTTTTGGTAATTGTGGCGTACTTTTGGATATAGGTTGGACATACCACCTGACTTGTTGGCTACGTGTACAAGAAAAATGTAAACATAAATATTAAGTATGTTATTCTTTTGCCGATCGTTACGAGATATAGTTCGACGCTCCATTCGAAAATGAGTACGACACAAGAGAGTTTGTGAAACAGGTCATGTTTTATGCCTGAAACCGACTAAACTGCATGTTGCAGTAGAGCCAGTTTCGGGCAAAAACTGTGATTTTGTCTGTAGTTGCCTAGGTACTTATTCCCAGTTTGAGCATCGAACATAACTCCTGAAAATTGTTCTAACAGGGACAATGCTGGTGTTGCATTGAATGAACTAATTCTTATACGGATAGTGCCGTTTTGTTTTGAACAGTCAAAATTAAAATTGTTATTATATGTACACAGGAGCTGAACACCTAAGTACTACTAACAACTAGTAAACTCATTCATATATTTATTTAAAATCAGCATCACAAGGCGCTTCTTTTGAGCCTATTTTCAAGAAAATCAGAACTTTTCATGGTGACCAAACTAAAGTCCAATGAGCTCGTTTTACCATATCGTCGCGTGGGTGGAACGTTTCTCTATCAACAATTTTCCTATTTTGAGTAAATCGGGTTTAAAGTTTCAGTTTGTCATATTTCTGTAACCGTTCCACAAATGGGAACAAACTTATACGTGGATACTCGGCATTAAGAATAGATTTAGAATATCCAGTTATTTTTAAATGTTTAATTCTATTTATTTAGATGTTTGTGTTTGGAGATAGAGCAATTTTGTCACAATATTTCATTTGTTTTAGGGGCAAACTGCTCTATCTCATGCTTTTGCTATTTCAGTGATAAACAAATCTGATTTTTGTCAAAAATGGAGTTAGAACACTTCTGTACTCAGGCGACGATATGTAAAGAGTTGTTGTTATTAATGTTTTGCATATACATAAACGAATACGTCAATCGCACAAGATCCAAACTGGACTGATTGTACTATCAGATCAAAACAAACAAATCAAGATACCAATATCTAGTTTCGAAGATACAAATTAATATTGATTCATCAACTGTTGATTAGAACGAACATATACAATAAAAACAAACAACATAGTTTTAAAACGGTCATGAGCTAGTTTGCAACCTACACGACGAAAACTAACAACAATTGATTTGCTATCTTGATAATATGCCCTTCGTTCTACTCTGAGCTTATGTCTGTTCGAAAAATTAAAAATGATGTAAAATATTAAATAAGGATAATAAAACCGGGGATTTGCTCAGCTCGTAACTAACATTTCGTTTAAATGGTGATAATATATTTTTCAAGCACAAGTCTAATACACAAGCTCAATCTCTAGCTCTATTCATGTATGGAACATACTGTTAGACCGACCACCATCTCGTTACCTCCAAAGCGACCAATTTGGAAGAAACTTTCATTTTGCGCTTAAACATTGAAATTCAAACATGAAGAGGTGAACAGCAAGTCACCGGTGAGTCACAATCTTCACCTTACACATGTGAAATTGTTGGGCACTCTTCAAGGGCACATTTCAAACTACGGAAGTCATATCCTTGGCTATACGACTCACACCCACACTGGTTCGACGAGAACAATGAGGAAATAAAAAGGTCAAAATGAAAAGGGCGTATTATCAAAGGTTTACTTAGCCAACAACAGCCAATTCTTTTCTGCTGCTCTTCACAAAGTATTACAATGTACAAAGTGTCCAAACTCAGCTTAGGCAGATAAAGGCTGAATAGATGCAAGTGAAATTTGACTGTATCGTTATTATCATATACCTTACTGACAGAGGAGTATATACATTGGGCTCATTTTGGCCCTGGCCTTTTTGATATAACTGAGGTACATAATAGTATATGGTCTGATGACAATTTGGCTAAAATTCAAGGGGTTCTGCCATGAAAGGCAAAAAGAAATCTAATATATCAAAATGTTCGGGAAGGTCTGCTGATTCAAAAAAGGCGGGAGCCTTTCATGGGACGATATAGTGTTTTGCGTAATCCAAGATGGCGTCCAAGATGGCCGCCATAATTTCCGTATACACCTGATAGTATATTATCTAATGTGTTTTTTATTTTTATTATCACAACTGATAGGTATTAGCCAGGATATTATTCATTTGATGATGTACATTAACTGGACATGATGTACTAACCGCTTAAATGTCAAGGCCATTTCAAGGTCAAATCATGGAAACCTAAATGTACATTTCAAACGTTCCAGAAAAAGTGCTCTATAATATTGATCTTATGGCCAAATTACTCCAAACAATCTATAATACATAGTGTACGACGAATCGAACGCATGAGGATGTGTCGTACAAAATGGCACGGCTGTCATAGTAACGTCAGCAATGGCTACCCGGGGCAACGTTATCTCTGGTCGTACCTTATTAAGATTGTCTGACTAAATCCCACTCAGTCAGACAAATGACGCACAAAATTCACCTGTTACAACAACAACAAAACTTAATATTATCAAAAAAATTCCTCGTGTCAAGTTAGGCTCTTCCAGGGTCACTCTGCAAAGCATTCAAAAGTGCCACGAAATCAAGCAGTAACGTCTAACGCAACATCTAGCGTCTGATTCACAACTGGCCGTACCTTCCTTTGATCATCTGTAGCAGTACCACAGGCAGTCTGGAAACGCTCATATTATTCATTCATCTTACCCAGTGACATGCAACAGGCCTCTTAACAGACAGTGGTGGTTATAAAATCTACTACTTCAAGTCTTAATTGTCCTGCCATAAGACACAAACTGGTAAAATTACAATGGTTTACTGACATGTGACGGGTGATTCTAATACGGCGACAAATAAACCTTAACACAACAGTGGGACTATTTAAACTTTGTGATAAATTGATCAAAATGATGTTATACCGCCCTCCGCAAATGTTCCATGCAGTAATTTTAGGTCTTAGTTAATTGGAATATGTTTGGTTGGAGTCAATGTGTTGGTTAATTTGACGATTTTTACCACGTGACGTCAAATTTGCCACGGGTAGCCATTACACTCAGCAAAATTTCTTTTTTTACTCACATAGTTTTGTACATAACAATTGAGAAATATTTTTAGTTAACGTAACTCATTCGGCCTTATGTTCTTAATCAAATTCGGTTCGTGTTTTACATAGCCTTGTAACGTGTTCTGAGTTATGGCCCATTGTGTACATGTATGAAACAGTTTTATGTTTAATACAAATATAAACCAATTTGTGATCGCCGAAACAGAAAAACATCCAATATTGCTAAAATAATTGGGCGTTAAAAAGATATACAGCGTTGAAGTGGAAAATTCTGTCATTACCTCCCTTTTAATTGAGAGTTGAACAACATTAAATCCTCAAAATAATGATACCCACGAGTGATAGATAAGTCAAATGTTGTGTGATTTAACTTTCATTTCCAATATACATAAAGTCACAATATATGAGCATACATATTTAACATACAGTATAGTTTTTCTAAACGCTAATTTGATACTTCCACAAAGTAAATATGAATGTACATATAAAATGACTGCATATAATACGGGATTTTTATGTATGGGGAGTCAAATTTTACACAATGTCATTCTTTATTTCATTAATTATCTTCCTTTTGCTTCAACTATGTCAATTTATCAGTGCGTTTCAATTATAGAGACGACATTGATTTCATATGGCGAATTACGTTGTTACTGTCAGAAATCCAGATAAATCTTAAAAGTCGATGTTTTTCATTTCATTCCACCGCCTCAACCATACAACCTATTGGAGTATAACTTTGCCATGTCAATAAATTACTGCTGTTTTGCTGATTTTTGATTCTGAGGGTTATTGTTTAGTATCTCAAATAATTGAGCGTGAGAATAGCAGAATCTGCATCAAATTTTCATGTTTGTGTTGTTTACACAATTATTCAACATTATTTTACCATATTGACAGAATATTTTGAATAAAGATTGACTGAACTTTTGGCAATTTGTTAGGTGACCAATAAGAAAATGTATTCAGTGTATATCAAAACGAGGTTTAATAAGTTATAAGCAATACAATGGCAATGCGGTTATAACTTGGCTATAGCACTTGTAGGCTAGTGGCCAAACCTCAAAAAGGTGCTTAGAAATGGGAGTAACCCCTCCCCATGGTAGAACATTTCACAACCTGTTTTTTATTGAAGGCTGAGGCCTTGGGCGTTGGAAAATGATGGTTGTGAATCTGGGATCAATGTAGGTCATTTTGAAAATCGACGTTTTATGTGTGTTTTTTAGTATTTTGAGAGGCAATTTTACGACGTATTTTGTCTACGTACAGAACAAGGCAGGTACGATTTAGCCAAGGAAAAGCAAACCAAAGTCGTTTTTTTTGTAGGATCATATTACATTATGGATGGCTTATAACATCTAAAAAATTCAGCTCTTTAATAGCATGAGAAATCATACTTTTGGGGTAAAAACATGAAAAAAAATAAACGAAAAGTGCGAATTTTAGGAATCGGTGCACCACAATTTCATATATCAATCTATTCGAAATAAAATCACTTGGGTCGGGAGGTAGTAATCTGTAGTTTAATATATCAAAAATCTATTGACCAGTTATTACTCAAATTGCGATAATTTTGGGTTAAATTGTTAAAAAAGCATAAACGAAATGTGCGAATTTTAGGAATCGTTGCACCCCAATTTCATATATCAATCTATTCGAAATAAAATCACTTGAGTGTGGAGGTAGTAACCTGAAGTTTAATATATCAAAAATCTATTGACCAGCTATTACTCAAAATGCGATAATTTTGGGTTTAAATTGTTAAAATCATAAACGAAAAGTGCGAATTTTTGGAATCGGTGCACGACCATTCCATATATCAATCTATTCGAAATACAATCACTTTAATGGGGAGGTAGTAACCTGTAGTTTAATATATCAAAAATCTATTGACCAGCTGTTACTCAAAATGCGATAATTTTGGGGTTAAATTGTTAAAATTATAAACAAAAAGTGCGAACTTTTGGAATCGGTCGACTACAATGTCATCTTTCATTTTATTTGATAGTTAATGACAGCGATATGTAGGTATGAAGGTAAGGTTTAATACGTCGAGGTTCTACTTGCTGGAATCTGTGTAAAACTCGCTAAATTTGGGTCAAAGTTCACAAAAATAAGCGAAAAATGCATTTTTTTGAATCGGTGGATAGCAGTGTCATTTATGATGTAATTTGAAACCAAATCACTTCAAAGAGCACATAATAATATGTAGTTTAAAAATATCTTAAGCCTAGGTACTCTGCAAAATTATGTATTTTGAGGTAAAATATTACGAAATAAGAACCAAAATTGTGAATTTTGAGAATCGGTAGATTTCAATCTCATTAATGATTTTATGTGATGTTGAACAACTGTGACATGTTTGTAATTACATGCAGTTTAAGAGATCAGAAATGTAGTATTCGGCTACTGTTTTAATTGAGATATTTGGGATAAAAAAAAATACAAAAATAAGCTAAGAATGTGAAAATTCGGAATCAGTTGAATACAGTGTCATTGATGATCTGATTTGATAAAATCCACTACAAAATGTGCTAAGTAATATGTTATTTAAGATTTCAAAACTGTTGTCCCATTCTATCGTTCAATATTAGGGTACAGCATCATTCGGTGTAAGCTTCAACGTTATTTATAGTGACATACGAAATATGCCTACATAGTAGACATGTGACGATCTGGTGGAATATTTGGGAGAGGTACTACCTACAGCCGGGTGAGGGTCGTCTGTGGTATTCACCAAACAGTGAAAACCAGTCCATTGAAATCAGGTGTACTATATGGTGTTGACAAAGCGGACTACCATTGAAGCTGTGACTGGTTCATAATGGTTCAAGCTCTTTGACACGCCATCCCTACTTCGAATTAACCCAAACAACGCATACAGGTTACATATTCATACAATTATAAAAATAATAATTTGGTCAATGTTACATGAAGGAGTTCTGTGTTCGAGAATACCATGCATACGCTCCATGACATGGGCCATGCTCGTTCAAAACGACCTTGGTAGTTTGAGTACTTTTCTACAATGGATGAGTCAACAATTATACATTGACTTCACTGATAGGTCATGCTATGGTGTAACGAAAACGAGGGATCACCAAATCTGAGTATCGCTATTGATGCAGGAAAATTGATGTATGATTGGTTAATTAAATTATACAGTAAGAACATAATTAAAGTAAGCTTACTTTATGTTTTATAACCAAAGTAACATTATTCTTGGTCTCGCGGTTTTTGTAAATATTGTTTATATATGGAAAAATATAGTATGACTTGGAAGGTAGGAGGAAGCGTACTTGACCATCATACGAATGGGTATGCAGATGTCATAATGCCAACATTAGATGTCACTGGAACAGAAGGTTTAGAGCTTTACTGATAGCAATAATACAGGTCTGTCAGGATCACCGAGCAACACCGACACTGTGGCTTTGAATATACGTTTGAAATTATATCTTGTATGATGTTCGTCATTGCACTGCTCTTGTAATCGACTTCACGGAAAAGGACAGTTATGAAGCTCTCAATTGGCCATCCAACTCTCCCGATTATGCTTGTTAACCGTATGAACACGGCTGATGTAAGTTCAGCAAACATAATTTACCCAGCGATTTCAGCCACGAAGTGTCTAACAAACTAAAATAGTTCATTAGAATCATGATATGAAGATGTTGGCGAGGAACATGTCGCATACCCGATACTATGTTAAATATCAATATTGATTGTTCTTAATCTACTAAAACACCAATGTTTTCTATTGGCGCCGTATTCAAAGGTAACACATAAAAACATAAAACAAGTTAACACCATAACCCCAGCTGAATCATAACACATGATATCAAGCTATAATATACGGAACAAAACAGGACAGAACGAAATAAAGCCGAGCCGAATCAAATTAAACAGAACATATCGTGTAGATTGAGACACTCGTTCGATTGTAAAATATTATTTTAAAACAGCTTGTCAACAAATATAATTTATATCCATACATGTATGCAATATGGCAGGGTACAATTACGGGGTAATGGTGTTGTGACCAACAACTAGTTTCAATAGCATTACTCTGGACAAACGTTGAGTTGTACATGAATATGTAGGTATTTGTACAGACATAAGACATGCACATGATCTAATATGGACCACCAGAAAAAGCGCTGGTTATAAGAGCATTAAACCTAGTGGCTATTTCCAACCTGTCGGTCTTACTGAGCAGCTGTGCGTGTTATTTAAACCCGCAGTGGTTAAGAAATAACGAGTGTTAATCTCAATTTCCAATCATTCAAAAAGATGCACTCTCGATGAAACTAAATGAGCTTCGGGAACAGGATGCTCTGGACTTGGGGAAGCTTCTTGGGAGTTATGAGAAATCTACATTTGCATTTACATCGCGAGTATGCCTACACCGGGAAATTTCAATGAATGCATTAATGTTTCATTCCACAGCGCCGATGAGGATTTCTTCAGTGGGACCTAGTCTCCAGTCGTATCCATTAATAAATATATCGTACCATCTAGATAATAATAAGGTTCGATTAAAGTGTTGCAGTCTATAAAAAGTCTTGGTGCGTACCTTTAGTGACATTTGATATTTATAGATGTATTGGCCTAAACGGCATTGGAATTCACAAGAACATATTTCATGTACATGTACGTTTTTAGTGTTGAGCATCCGATAGGACTCATGATGGTTGTAACAATAGGCGATTTGATATCATTTATCGCTAGGAAGATTAATCTGCTAATGAAAACACATTTCTGGAAAATTCAAATGTTGGGGTAATATTTCAGCTCAACAGGGCACCAATTGTTCATGATGAGCTTATTTGATTGGCTTTCCTCTGTCGTATACTAGTACATGTATCTTATATTTTGTACGGCTTTACCTCAAAACATTGAATTGTATACAATTTCAAGTTCACTTAGTTCAAGATATCTTTAACTGAAGTTACTGTGTTCCAATCAGATTAATAAACTATGTTTGTATAAATTTGTATTCTGCTGATTCCAAACATCCAGCTTTTCGGTTTAGAGGTTTGGGATAAAATATCTCAATTCCAACAATATCCAGACGCTACATGTTATGTTTCACACTGGACTTTATACATACACGACACGATTGTTCAATATCAAATAAAATCATAAATGACATTGTCGTCTACTAATTCTCAAAATTCACGATTTTGTTCATTTTTCGTGATGTTTTACCTCAAAATATCTCATTTTCCGTGTACCCATGCTTAAGATATTCTAACAGCCTAAACTATATATTAATATGTACTCATTGGGTTGATTTTGTTTCAAATTACTTCATAAATGACTCTGCAATCCACCGATTCCAAAAAATCGCATTTTTGCTTATTTTTGCCCCAAATTTAGCGAGTTTGCACATAAATTTGGCAAGTAGGACCTCGACGTATTCACCCTGACCTTCATACCCATAATTCGCTGTGATAACCTTTCAAATGAAATGAAAGATGACATTGTAGTCGATCGATTCCCAAAATTCGCACTTTTGATTATAATTTTAACAATTTCACCCCAAAATTATCGCATTTTGAGTAATAGCTGGTCAATAGATTTTTGATATATTAAACTACAGGTTACTACCTCCACATTCAAGTGATAAAATTACGAATAGATTGATATATGGAATTGTCGGGCACCGATTCCAAAAAATCGCACTTTTCGTTTATAAATTTAACAATTTTAACCCAAAATTATCGCATTTTGAGTAATAGTTGGTTAATAGAATTTTGATATATTAAACTACAGGTTACTACCTCCACACTCAGGTGATTTTATTTCGAATAGATTGATATATATGAAATTGGGGTGCACCGATTCCTAAAATTCGCACATTTCGTTTATGTTTTTATGACAATTTAACCCAAAATTATCGCAATTTGAGTAATAGCTGGTCAATAGATTTTTGATATATTAAACTGCAGATTACTTCCTCCCCACCCAAGTAATTTTATTTCGAATAGATTGATATATGAAATTGTGGTGCACCGATTCCTAAAATTCGCACTTTTCGTTTATATTTTTTTATGTTTTTACCCCAAAAGTATGATTTCTCATGCTATTAAAGAGGTGAATTTTTTAGATGTTATAAGCCATCCATAATGCAATATGATCCTACAATAATAACGAGTGTGGTTTGCTTTTCCTGTGCTAAATCTTACCTGCCTTGTACTGTACATGGACAAAATACGTCATAAAATTGCCTCTCAAAATACTAAAAAACACACATAAAACGTCGATTTTTATAATGACCTACATTGATCCCAGATTCACAACCATCGTTTTCCAACGCACAATATCTCCTGCTTCAATAAAAAACAGGTTGTGAAATGTTCTACCATGGGGAGGGGTTCCGACCAAAAATCACCCCTCGGCCACTAGCCTATTGGTTTATCTTGATCATTTTACCAGCCGCAGTCACTCCTCAAGGTAACAAAGTTTTACTGTGACGTCGCGCACGGTGTTGCGTCGTGGAAGCGTCACAAGGAAAGCGTAAAATTTAACGTCAAAATATTCGAACAGTCATTTTCATCGCGTTGTCTTGAAACATACTATATACGCCGAATACAATAAAGTTTTGTTATATTTTTAGTATATTTAGCGATTACATTTGCATCATGTAGCATCGGGATGTTAAGACACGAAAATATGATACATACCCAAGTACTTCGTCGGATTCACAGATTGGCCTCATGTGTTTTACATTAAATATATTGCTAATAGATATTTATTAAATATGTATTAGCAATATATTTAATGTAGTAAAATATACTTTTACTAGAACGTACAATTGGTTTTTGCAAGTATCAAGTCTTCTAACTTGATATTTAATAACAAACCACAAATAGGTTACATATAACTTATACACAAAACTATTTTAACATAATTGTGATGTTGCTCAAATTTCAGTACACATATATTATGTAGGTATATTTCATTCACCTGTGCACAATATCATGCTTGTAGATGCAGTAAATACAGAGAAATCTTTAATTTATATCATTATTTCTCCTGAAACGACCTATATTAAGATTATAGCTATAAAAATTGGATACAAGGTTACTTTGTGCCCACACTGTTTTGAATTCGTGGAAATGATATATATTTAGAAACAGCACAATGTCGATCAAATGTTGCTGATAACGTCACATGATATCATTGTTTTATAACATTTGTATTATTTCGGTGATAGCATCTACAGTACTTATAACTTAATTACATATACTTAATTTGTAACAGTGACATAGACTAAAGAAATATGGCGAGTAGAGGTGAGGTTTTTTACATTGCCTTTTACCGTTTATCAAATTTGTTATTTATTACATAATACAATTTATACACTGGGTACAGCGTCTTAATTATTAGAACGGGAAAATCCGTTACTTGGGACGGCTGTTTTTTTTTTAGTTTTGACAAAGTAAATATTTCATTTTCTATCTACCACATTTTGATCCTGAAGTCATATAGTGTCAAGGGTTGTCTCGTTCAGGTGGTCATTATATTTTCTGAGCAGATTCCTCAATTAAATAAAATAGACGGTACACCTACCATTTTTACATTTGTTACTTGGGCTATGTTTGAAAAAATAAAGTGGTACCAGTTATTTTGTTTAATAGAGGAATCCTTTCAGAAAAATTGTTGACCACCTGAATGTAGCAACTCTTAATGCAACCTCTGTGCTATATGATTTTTATGGATCATAATTAGGTAGAAAGAAAATCATATTCAACTGAAAACACAGCCGTCCCAAGTAACGATTTTTCAATTTCTAAAATATTGGATGTACCCAGTGATATACATGTTTTTACATTCTTTGTAATTGTACCTTGAACTAAATGTAACTTTTGTGCTTTATAATGACATAAAGTCGTTGCTTCCTTGAGATAAATGATTTGACCATCAATTGTAAGTACTTTCACATAATAAAGCTCAAATAGCGTTAAAGACTGTACAGTGAATTACCGATAATCATAATACTAGTATCCTAAAAGTTGAGAGCAATATATTCCAAATTTGAAAAAGATTTTACTTTTGGAACACTTAAAAACCGCTTTAATCGTTCACAACGACACACACACCAAAGTTGGCGCCCAACATGACCGCCATTTTAGGTCGTCGTTACATCGCCTTAATGATTTGATTTTCAAAGTAGTGAATATTGACAACATTGTGAAAAGTACGTCCTGTCTTTTTATAGGACGATATATATCTATGGCGATTTGGAAATAGTGGTAGTATTTGACCTTTAAGTATTTTTTTTTGTTTTACAGCTGTATCAATAAGGTCGACAAAGATTAACACCATTGTGTCAAATAATAACAGTGTTTCCAGGACAAATGTGGAAGTCACGGTAAGTTTCTATTGCTCATCTGTAAATGCAGAATATTGTTTTTGTAACTTCTACAAATGCATACAAACACTATCCTAAAATAGTTTGGTATGAACATTGGTCATTCGATGAGTGTATCACAAAAGAGAAGCCAGTTCCCTTTATCGCTGGCTCAGAATGTAAATAAAAAATCTGTATTTTGAGAAAACAAGAAAAACAAAACTGTCCGAAAATTACTCTTTACTTATGGTGTTTCACCTTCAGTTTGTTCAACATGACAATTTCCGATTTTCATGAAAATAGGCTCATAAGAAGCGCATCGTCATGCTGGTTGTACATATGTATTAATAAATAGTTCCTACGACCTTCTCATTCGAAGCCAGCGATGTATAGTGTATACCAAGAGAAACTTCAAAACTAAACATGTTATCAATATAACGTCTATAATGAATTACAGATACTGGGTTTTCTGCCGTACTCTGTTTACATCAATATTGTGTCCATAATGACAACTTGCAGAACTGTTTCTTCTTTCTTTCAGAACGTAGTAGACGATGGCCGAGAGATTACAATTGTCAAATACGAACGCAATGTTGTGTCTCGTCAACGCCACTGTGATTGTATAAATTGTCACCTTAACCGTGTGTTGTCAATTGAAGACTGAACTGTTATTAAACTATGAACAGTTAATTTCTACTATTTGAGCGCCCAGAAATCATATTCACCAATGTTGTAAGTCTTAAACTCAGATTATTCATTCTCATGTTGTTTTGAATAATTATACCGATTTTGATTAAAATTGTTCAGTGGGTAACAACAAATTATCCAATTAAAGGAGCAGGTACTATAAGGGGTGGTTTTGGCCCAAATATTTTGGAAAAAATAAAATCTATGTTATGAAAGTTTTCTTTACAGAAAACGATAACCCCATATCTTGACAGTCGTTTTATCATGTTTACACATATTTATATGAGCTAGATGACGTCATAAGGGGTCTCATTTGACCCCTTAAATGGCCAAAATAGGCAATTTTTGTCAAAATATGGTCATATAATGACAAATTGCAATACGAGCACAGGCGTGTACCAAGACCAAATTTTGTACAATTGTTGAAAATCATATTATTTATGAATACAGAAAATATAAAGTTGGTACACGCCTGTGCTGATATCTAATTTTTAAAAATTAGTAAAAATAAGAAAATATTAAGTCAGAGTGTGAATTTTTGGAATCGGTATACTACAATGTCATTAGTTAAGTTATTTGAAAATAAATCACTATGGTATATGCAAATAAACGTCTAGTTTTATATATTACAACATTGTGTACGAGGCTTTAGCAAAAGAAACGCTATTTTGGGATAAAAGTGACAAAATATGAAATAAAAGTGTGATTTTTTGGAATCGGTTCACTGCAATGTCATGAATCCCTTTATTTGAAAATTAATTGCTGTGGTTGTCGCATAGTAACACAAAGTCTTAAGTTATGCAAATTCCAGATTCAAATATTTCTGCAAACAAGGTATATTTTGGGGTAAAATTAACAAAATATGAAATAAAAGTGTGATATTTTGGAATCGGTATACTACAATGTCATTAGTTAAGTTATTTGAAAATATATCATTATGGTATACGCGAATAAACGTCTAGTTTTATATATTACAACATTGTGTACGAGGCTTTAGCAAAAGAAACGCTATTTTTGGATAAAAGTGACAAAATATGAAATAAAAGTGTGAATTTTTGGAATCTGTTCACTGCAATGTCATGAATCCCTTTACCTGAAAATGAATTGCTTTGGTTGTCGCATAGTAACCCAAAGTCTTAGTTATCAAAATTCCAGATTCAAATCTTTCTGAAAACAGGGTATATTTTGGGGTAAAATTAACAAAATATGAAATAAAAGTGTGAATTATCGGAATCGGTACAGTACAATGTCATAAATCATTATTTTTGAAAATTAAGTGCTGTGTTGGGTGCATAGTAACCCAAAGCCTAAGTTATACAAATTCTAGTGTCAGATTTGTATACAAATGAGTTTAATTTTGGGGTAAAAAGCTCAAAATAAGAAATAAAGTGTGATTTTTTGGAATCGGTACCCTGCAATGTCAATGATATTTTATGTGATAATGAATATCCGTTGTGGATGCATAGTAACCCAAATTCTAAGTTAGATAAATTCCTGATTCAGATATTTCTTCAAACGAGGTGTATTTTGGGGTAAAATTAACAAAATATTAAATTAAAATGTGTGATTTTTTGGAATCGACACACTTTAATGTTAATAATAATGCTATTTGATGATTAATCAATGAAAAATATGCATGGTAACTTACAGTTTATTTAAGCCAACTCGAATGTTTCAATATACTTTAAAGTGGAATATTTTGGGGATAAAATAACAAAATATGAAATAAAAGCGTATGTACAATAAATGAAATTTCCATGTAAATCGTTTTTTTTGCATATTTATTCATTTGTGTAAATGGTTGCTATGGCAACAGAAAATGGTAACAACAGTACAAATATATCACACACATATGGTATATGTCACATATTGAATAATACTTCAGAAAAAATTACATGGAAACACAAATTATTGCATATTTAGTAAAAGTAAAAAATGGTTGCCATGGAAACAAAAACTAACTTTTTTAAAATTAAAATGTAGAAATCGTGATATTCAAGTAAATGACTTCCTATGGTCACCTTTTCGCGTTCAAATTAGAAGAAAAACACAGATTATTGCATATTTGAGAAATTAGAAAAAACGGTTGCTATGGCAACATACAGTGAACAGAAAATATGTAAAATACCAAAATCGTTTACAGGAGGGTATATATCTTTCATTTAGAGAAATTTTATTAAAATCGTGCATTGGGCCAAAAACACCCCTTATAGTACCTGCTCCTTTCACATGGTTAAATCTAATTGCAAAGATATGGCAGTGATTATCAATGTTGTCAATTTTAAGTCTTAGTCTGAGTTTCAGTCTTATGATGTTGGTGAATAAGGCCCCTGACAATCTGCACAAAGTTTAACAACAATGTACGTGTGTACCGGACATGTAATCGTTTGCCAAAAAGCGAAGCGCAAGCGCAAGCAGGAATAACATCGGGTGGCAGTATATGCGCACACAAGCGTTTGCATTTGTCTAACTTTTTGTACGCTTACCATACGTTGTTGTTAAATGTTTTAGTATGTAAAAGCCATTAACGATTCCCTTAAGTAAATTTTGTCATTCACATGCTGAACATACCACGTGCCTTTTAGCCGATTTTAACTCAACATGTGCTAAGCTCAATCCGAAAAGGGACATTACCCATGCAACTATTTTATGTACAGTATCAACTATTTTTATGAATCTGACTACGATGATCTTAGATAAGATAAGAGATAGATAAGATGAATTTATTTTCTAAACGTTCTGTGCTACCTAAGAGCAAACACAAATTATATTGAAGTATATCAAGTAGCATGGGGAGTACTTATTCATTGGCTTGTAACGCGTTATAGAACACGTCTCGATAAGATCGCTCAAAGAATATATTTCTTACGGTTGTTTTTGTCGACGAATTTGGACTTGTAGTTTTATAGACCAAAATGGCTTGTGATATGTCCAGTCAGTGATGTGTTATTACTCAATATATCATGTAATGGTATAAATCTGATAATTAATTGTGTATTTCATGAAAACAAATTAAAAGATCAAATAGTCCATATCTTTTTACATTAAATTTTAATGTGTTTGTATTTTAATAAATAATGCATACTGTGATCATGCAATTGAAAAAAGACATATGAAATATCGGACATGAGAGGCAGCGCTTGAAACTAAAACAGCACAGCACTGGCCTCAATCTCCAAAAAATATCTCAGTGGAAATCCCATCTCAAACTGAGTGTTTGCCCAAATCAGAGTATGAGTTTCCGATTAATCTGAAGTTCGAACTCATTAAAATTTACTGAAATAATCTAAGAAGAATGTTTTCTGGTTATAATGTAAATATTGAGTATATCCTTCCATGGAAATTTCCCAAACAACGCATAGCGGTATTTGAGGTGAGATTTATCTCAGATTGAGATATTTCGGGAGATCGTGGCCAGAAAATGGAAATAACACGGACCACAATGATCACACACTGCATCATATAATTACACAACCAGATATGTATTATGATAACAAGCATGTACATGAGTGAAACGTTATAGATAAACCATGTTTTTGAGCCGTGACTTATTTATGCAGGAAGGTTGATTTGCCCTCCAAGGATAGATATAGGTATGCATTAAGACTTTAGCAATATATGTGACCAATGACAGTAACCAATCCATGACCCAAAGAGATTTTAACCAGGTATATTCACATACCATGATTAAGAAGTGTTACTTTCCGTCACGGCTCAAAAAACATGGTTTGTCTATAATACATTTATCTTATCTTACAAACAAAATATTTACCTTACACATACACACATAATTAAATACCGAATGCCCCACTGCACGAGTACATGAAAGTAAACCACTGAAAGTCCAAGTTTATGCTGTCAAATACCGTTGTTTTAACTCCCTCTATTTTGACTGCTTTTCTCGTTGGTATAATAAAAACACCATTAAGAACCATTGCAACTTAACTTCAAAGCAGTGACACAATAATGTTACACATGATTACAAGTACTAGCACTTATATTACAACTGTAACGTTCTATAATTAAATTAACAAGTACAAAGGCGGAGGGCGTCACATTCACGAAACATAACTTCCATAAACGTGCCTTTAGAAATTAGGAGTACGTGCACACATGCAATGGGACTCACAGATTGTAAGATGAATGAAAAATATGACCATACTATATGTTATAGCTACAAATACAGAACATTAACATTTAATGACAGTCCATTGATATTATACTAGTAGATACTTTTGGTAGAATTATACGTAGTCGGCTGCTTTGAAACATTGGAAAATACATTTCGGACTGACCTACACCAGCGACACCAAAACAGCGTATAATACATATAACTCATACTTAAAACATTGTATAAGTAAATATAAGCTACAAAACTTACAGTGTGGGGGAAAGAGGGTCTCATTTGGGAAAAATAATTCGCGTTAACTTGTGCAAAATGCCACCTTTTCTCTTCGACATGATAGCAAATGGCGAAAAACGACCAAGGGCGACAAGGACGGAACACAGAGGACATGTAATTTCTAGTATCCGGAACTGATCGTACGATTCGACAAGCCACGAGTTACCTCGCTTTGCAAATCTATAGAGGAACAGCCCGACTTCAGACCATTTTGACGTAGCCTCCTAAGTATCATACAACAAAGAAGTACGACAACTGGTGACACGGCATGTGACCTCCGCACTCGAATCGTACACTCAACCACAAGGCTAATCATACCTTTGTCGTATTGTTGATAATACATTGTTCTTGTATTATAATAAAAAAAACGCATACACCTGTGTGTGGCTATGGTATGACGCCGGGTTTGAATGTGGCGTTGGACTGTTATAAACCCGACAGGAATTTCTCTGTGATACAAGATACGACGTTGTCCCCCTTGTGTGTTGAAGATTCGGAATGAGCAAGTCGACAACGGTTCATGCATTGTTGTAATTTAATTCCTGTGCAACTGATCCGCCCTCCTCTGCTTTCTCTGTCTAATTAATACGGCGGGGAAACCTTGTCAAATATAAAAAAAGTTTGAATTTACATGTTATACAATAAGGGACTGTACTCTGGAAAAAATATGAGCACGCCATTTTTAAGACTGTCTTCCCTTTGATATAATACGTAAAATGCTTTAGATCGGACAGACTCATTCTTTTATATTGTTGTATTAGTTCTTTCCGGAAATACTGCTATAACTTTTCCGGTGTAAAGTATCGCTATAAGCGAGACTACCTTCCGGTAACTGGTCAGTTTATGACATACATTAATAAGTAAAGTAAGTAAATAGTTTATTACCGTGGCATGTGTATAACATATATTTACAAGTAATTATAATATAAATAGAAAACACCCGGCCCAATGGACCTATATATCACCGGCTTTGTGACGTATTTTGAGATCATATAAACATATTTATAAATAAAACAATACGAATTGTAAAATAAAATCATACGAATTTATATAAATAAAAATATACATTTGTAATAAGCAATAATAAATTGAACGTAGCATAATTGAAATAAACCGTCACAAGTTAACGCAGTGAAATTTAATCTTAAATTTTAAACTCAGTTGAAACGGTTTGCGAACACACATAAAAAGAAATGACTCGCTTGCAATAAACAAAAGAAATCCGTTTCATAGTCAGTGGTTTTGAAAAGTTTGAAACATTTGTGTATTCATTTTCATGTTACAAATCAGTATGACTGATCTATTCATTTCGACAGTTTAGTATGGGAAGTTCGGATAATAGAACAAGCGTACGGTGTTTTACATAGCGACGGACGACGGAATAAAATTATAGGATAGTGGACGGATTCGTTTGTTAGATATGTTTTATTCCATTCTCTATTAGAACTAATATTGTGAGTATGTATTCTTGGTGTTTTAGTTTTAATGTTAGTATAACTCTATTAATGAAACCATGTCTTAATGTGTTTTAATCTGTACAAGTGTTCTTCATGTATAAGACGTACTGGTCGCACCATTACTGTACCATACACGTACCGTACGGCACAAAAGACCTTGGTATCGCCCAGAGTTCGTACACCATGCACTCTATTACTAGTTGAAATTTTTTCTCAAGCCCCTCGGAGCCCTCTGTATACGAGTTAAGAAAACCCAGATGCTAATAATGATGCTCGTACGAGTTTGAAACAATACACTAGACTGAGTACGGATCCTCTTTTCTCAGTAATATTTTAGAAATATATTTGTAAGATACAATTCAAGTTTGATAATTACTAGGGCTTTTCATTAAAATACGACAAGCCAATGATCTGGGTCGAATTAATACCCTAGAATTTCTCATTTACGTTTCAATGTTGCCCTAGTTTCATTCAGAATACTGATAGCGGAAAGTCGTGAGCAGAAAAGAAAGACCACAACAGTGGATTAAAAAAATCCAATTATCAGGAGAAACAATATGGCTCCATGACATCTTACTACTAAAGATCAACCCATTTGTGGCATTTTTCTCAATATCGTACGTAACCATTGCTGGGTATTTTACTATCAAATATTTTCGTACGTGCTTTTATAAAACAGTGCAAGGGTTTTTTAAGGCGAAGTCATGAACACTGCATTTGCTTGGACCGGTTGCTCAGACGACAATACGTACCCCAATGTGTCCTATACCTTGCTCTACCTGAGCAGGGACAAAATACGTATTTTAGAGGCTAACTCTGTCTATATTAAAAACGCAATTTTGTCATCATTTTCCTTGTCTGATTATAGACTATTTTATTGTTTACCTATTTACTGTGTCGGGTGTTTCAACAAATGAACCCACACATAACAGATATGTTATTACATTTTAAGTTGATGATTGAATACGGTGGTTTAATTGCTATATAACTGCCTATCCCCATTAACCGTAAGCTTCACACCAAATATCGCAATAAAAATTGAACACATACATGTTGCAAAACTATTCATATATTATATATACTGAGTTCCAAAAGTTCCGCATCCAATATTCGTCGTGTCTTTTTTACTAGAATCTCTTACTTATTCATGATCATTCAAATGCGCATGTGTAGAGCGATGTGTACTTGATATAAATCCAGGACAGTTATCGATTTGAAGATATGTATCGATCCATAATAAAACCACATGTGGCACCACCCCACGATTCCAAAGTACACACAACGATAAACTACTATTTTTTAGTGGAAGGGAGGTAATAAATACCGAAAATTATCTCTCTTTGACCATAGACAATTATTGATGTTGCAATAGAGTCTGTACAATAGGCCAGATTTTAAGAAACAACCTCCTTGACATAAATGGCGCAACATTAAAGCAAGTTTCCCATAATTTTAATGTAGGGAGGACTACTATTAAGCTACAACAATGCCGTTGTTCTTGGTGCACAAATATAGCAGCATTACCTGTCTAGGTAAGCGACATTGACCCTTGACCTGTTGTCACGTGGTACGTCATATACAGTTTTTATCGGATGGAGATGATACAACAGTCTTATTATGATAGAGACATGTCAATTTAATTCGACACAATGTATTTTTAGTGAAACACCAGCCTCTAGCGTCTTATATACACGAGTCGTTCAACATTATCCATTTTTGCAATCAAATTAAGCGTACATTTCTAACTTATTTGACTAACTTATTGTGTTTTTTCGTAACACAGACATGATGCAAGTAAATTGGAAGTGAAAATAAAGTCGAAAATGAAGAACCCAAAATATGCGTTCTTGAATAGACGTTTTTACCATTTGCAATGGTGTGATCATTCAAGCGTGGCGAAATCCAACGGAATTAGGTTCAACATAAACACTAACGGTACGCAAATGGACTGTGTTCCTTAAAAGTTATTTTAAGTTAACTATTCCAAAAATAATGAATTTTTAATTAAGATGCAGAACTTTTGGAACTCAGTATAGTTGATTAAAATAACGGAGATCACTTGAGCACATCGGCCTGAATAATATTAAGATAAACCATAATTTGTCCGTCATTCTAAGCATATCTAACATATGCAGCATTTTTACGGATAAACGTAATAGTTGTTATAACCTAAAACTGTCATTACTATACGTACATGTAATACGCAACATCGTCTATATGGTAACGTAGACAAGATATATACATAATCAGAAACAAATGTCAATACAAAACGAGTTGAGAAACAGGGACTTTATTTCGCAGTTTAATCTAAATGTAAATACGGCATTGCCTTCTCAGACTCACACGCATTGCGTAACAAACACTGTGGAATGTAAACGGAAGAAGAGACAACACAAACTAAATTCGTGTTGTACATTGTTGCGCAAATGTTTGATTATTTCCTTTCGATGGCCGTCTGAATAATTGAAATTCCACAACTGAAATGTAGTTTTATAATTTTGGGGACAGCCACTTAATTGTTATGTTTGAGCCCAAGAGCAAAGAATATTGCGTTATACGCGTAGTTCTCAATGATGAACCACGGCGTTATAAGTTCAATACTTAATATCGGAAACATGATAATCTACGAATTCATAATTACTGGAAGCCTTTCTAGTGACATGGAGATGGTAAAGTAAATTTTCAAAAATTGACAAGTAGTGTTTTGAGTGACAGTGCAATTCAAATTAATAACTATTAGCTATTTACATCTAGTCACCAAACAGACTAGGTTTTATGTTACATTGTAGAACACTCATAATGAAGGCATAATGCAGACGTATAATTATGTAGCATTTCCGCAATATAATTAACACTGAAAACCGAGATGCCCAAACTTTTGTAAATAAAACTGAACTTGACAGATGACCGCACAAGTAATAAACCGTCTGTTGGGGCTAGAACACGACGTCTCATAATCACGACAGATAACACAATTAGCGTGGTCCTTGTACCACGCAAGTCTTCAATGTGCTGCTCATTTGTAGAGACGCAATGATTAATGACCGTCTGGCTTTGGCGCATTTAACAGCCTATGGTGGACATGTCATTGGTCATATTAGGAAACACGTTTTTAGAATTACACAACGCAAATTAACCTATCCATTTCCAATACTACTGTGATAGAAAATGTCGCCAAAAGCCTTAAAATATGATACCTAACAATGCGAACATAATTTTAAGAAACATTGGGAATGTAAATATATGAATATTTCATCTTTGAGAAGATTGTTTGAGAATAAAACAAAGATTGATTGCATATATTACTACAGATACTTCGATGGAGTATATTTCAACACGAAACAATGCGAAATAAACATAATAAAATCCGTTTATTTACCATTTCTGATTGTTCATTAGCACGGCATAAACTTTATATGATCCCCATAGTCTTTCACAATTTAAGTAATCGTTGCAAACGAGCTCTTTGAAGTTGAAGAAAACATAATTTACAGTATATCTCAAACACGAGGTAATAGCCGATCTAATACTTTTCAGAATAAAATATACACATTCAAATATGTTTATGTAAGAGAAAGCCGATTGTTCCCTTTCTGTCATCAGTAACTATAAAAAATAGAGAAAATACCAAAACATGCAATGCAGTTTCGTAAGTTTAGTATCATTATCAATTTATGCAGAACATGTACATGAAATAGGTAACAACAATAAGAGGAAATTTAAAAACATGCAAGAACAACGCACTTACCTTGTTTAAAATATGTATTTTATGCGTAATCCTTCATGAATGCCTGATCACGTAGTTTCAGTAAAGATCTTCGCTATGGTTAATATTATGGCATTTCTGCAATGTAATTAAGTGTACACATTCACAAGAACTTTCACTTATCATAGGTCTAAACTAAGCAAGTTTAATTGAACTTTAAATTGCAAGGCGGTTGAGAATCTGTTCAAATCATTGTTAAGGTGAAAACGAACTATTTCTGAAACAGAAGTATACACATTTACAAGATGTACTTATCATAGATCTAAACTGACCACGCTTGTCTGCAGTTTAGGTGCATATTAATTTTATTCATACCTTACAGGTGACAATGACGAACATGTTGAACATCGATGACCTGAAGGAAGAATATTTGAATTGTGATGTCTGTGGTGACGAGTATGATGAAGACCACCGCGATCCCCGTGTGTTACCATGTCTTCATACATTCTGTGGTCGATGTTTGGAGGGTATGGTGCGGGACTGGACTATCATATGTCCTACATGCAGAATAAAACATGACGTACCAGGGGACAGGTAGGCTTTTAAGTACACCTTGTAAAATGCTACGTTGTATTCAAATTACAGGGTTGTATATGTCGATGGCTTAGAACAAGAAGGTAGTAACTACCAAATCGATATATTGAGAAAACAAGAGAAAGCTGTCTGTAATTTAGTCTTTGCCTATGGGAAAACAAATTTTTAAAACTTCATTTTGGTCAACATGACAATTTCTGATTTTCATGAAAATAGGCTCATAAGAAGCGCCTTGTGATGCTTATTCTAAATATGCATGAAGCTTTAAAGGTCGTAAGTGGCACTTACGACCTTCTAATTCTAAGCCATCGATGTGAATGTTGATGCAATCAATACCTATGTCAGCTTCATGTTAACGTTTTTTTGCATTCATTTATTCGAATTGACTACAGAGTTTGTTCAAAGTCCCTGCATTATTAATAATCTTATCACATTGTCGATTTTCATCATCCTTTATAACTTCAAAATTTGCAATAAACTGTCTAATGCCAACAGGCATGTATATTCAATGGTACCTACTAATTATACACCAGTTAATGCAACTGAAATACATGTACGCATTGTTAAAAGTTTAAAGCAATTCCGTATGCATTTCTGGTGCATTTACACATTGTCAAACGTTAAAAGCAATTGTTTATGTATTTGTGGTGCATTCATACATTTTTAAAGTTTAAAGCGCTTGCGCATTAATAAATGATGATAACTTAAACATGTGCGGATCTGAATGGCATATGATTTGTTGTTGAAATATTAAGATAATAAACACATGTGGTTAAACTAGTAGGAGTTCCAACCGATATAATCAATGTTTACATTAACATAATTTCTAACTCTATAATATATTAAGAAACTAGTGAGCATCATCTTCAATTTGATATCATCAAATTGAATGTACAAATGCGACCATGAATAAAAAATAGACCCCTAGGATCATAAAATCATGTTTTTGTGCATCTTTAGAACAATATAGTGCCGGGGAATATACATTTTACCTGTAAGTGATGGGTTGCTTTGAGGTTACCAATATTGTCCTTCGCTTGATAAGCTAACCCTCATTAAGTGCGCCTTGGAAAATGTGATGTTTACAAGTATGAATCGGTCAAATGTTACAAAAATAATTTTATAATTCACTAACTCACAAGTAAACCGCTTAGTATTTCAAAACAAACTTTACTTAAGAAATAAATCCTCAATTATAGCTAAATATTTGCATCGGTGTTTGCTATTTCGTAATTGTACAGTGCATCATACCCATAATAACTGGATCATGCAGTTGCGATGAAACTAATTTATTATTAGCTTTCAATGGATAATGGTGATTTTCAGTGACAATAACAATGACAAATAACAGTGAAATTATCATTTTGTTATTTTCACTGTTTTGGAGCTGGTTCCAATTTCGTGCAGAAAAAGAAACGAAAAGTCAACTGCGCCGGGCTTCAAAATATGCGTCACGTCATTGTGACGTCATATTTGTCACGCCGTAACTATCTAATTTCAACGTAATTTTTCCAATTTAGCCAATTACTGTTCCGTTTTACGAAAAAATGAAGCAAATAATAAACAGAATATTTGTTGATTTTAGGTAAAAGATCTTATTTTATTTCACTCGTGATCACAGAAAATATATATTCACTGATCACTCGGAAAAAAAAAATTCGATCTTACACCAAAATCAACAAATATCCTCTTTGTAACTCGGTCTGATACTTTCAAAAACAGGGATAGTGATAAACTAAAGTGTATGCGTGTTTGTATTTGAAGTTTGCTAGAAATACTTGATTGCCTTTGAACATTGCCTAAAGTATCTCATTGTTAGCTGTTTCATTCAATTTATACCGAACCATACTATGCCCTTTGTATAATGTCTGGGAGAAGATGTACTGGGACTTGTTATTTTCGATATGTTTGAATAACCATATTGATCAGTCTGACGGGCAATTTATTTGCACGCAACGTACAAACTGGATAAAGTAAGTTCACAAAACATGATTAATTCGAGCTAAATGTATTTTAGTGTGAAGAACTTTCCCAAGGAGCATACACGTCGTAGTCTTAGAGACTTCATTCGTCTGAAACGGAAGACTCACAACATCCCATGTCGAGACTGTCCAGATAGTGGAACAGCCGTTTATTTCTGCAAGGATTGTCAGACGTTCATGTGCGCAGAATGTACGCATGCCCACTTGCGTAACTTCCTGTCAAGAAACCATCAAATCGCCAACTTTGAGCAGCTCCGTAAATACGGCCTGGAGACTTTCCAACGAGAACTGACTTGTTCAGTACCTGGCCATGAAGGACAACCACTTGCTTACTACTGCACTGCTAAGGTTTGCTCTAAACCATTATGCAAAATGTGCACCGTCCTTGACCATGAGGAGAAGAAAGGCCACGTGATAAAAAAGATTCACGATATTTACGACACAGAGAGACAGAATATAAACGATCTTACCAAGAGGTTAGAAGATAAAATTGCTTCTGCTAAAAATGTAATGAAGGAAACTGAAGATGAACACTCTACGCTGGCCCAGAAGGAAGACGTTATGAAACGCGAGATCGATATTGAAATGGATGCTGGTATGAAAATGTTGGAAATCAGGCGAAGAGAGTTAAAAGACAACTTGACGAGCAGGATTAAGGAGAAGAAATCTGTTCTTCAGAAACAACGGGATTATTTAAGATACTATGTCTCACTGATGTCAAGTGCACGCGAATTCTCGTCACATAGCCTTGTCCATAGCATGCCAGCCGAGTTTGTTCAGCTTACAAAAACGATAAGTAACAGATTGACCGAACTCAAGGATCAGCATTTGGACGCATGTCCATTGGAAAACTCCTATGTTACGTTTGACCGAAACGCCATGGGCCAGGAATTCAAGAATTTTGTCCTTGGTATGGGTCAGATTCGTTCCACTGCGATATACCCACCTAAAACATCAGTTGAAACTTTGGAAGCACCACTTGGACAGGAGACTGAGGTTATTCGAGTTTTTCTCTACGATGCAAAAGGACGTCCACAAAGAGATAGTTTTGATGCGATAAATGTTGAAGTCAAAGACAGCAAAGGGAATGTTGTACCTTCGAAAGTAGTCGATGCAAAAACCGTGGACGGTTGCTACAAGATCGTATGTAAGCCAAATACACATGGAACACACAAGGCAAAGATACGGGTTCTTAACAGACCCGTGAATGAAGAAGGGTTCCAGTTCGTTGTCCGAGCCCCGGGTAACTTAACGCACATTGTCGTGTGGTGACCTGCATCTTATCTTCGGCAAAAGGTTGCACATTATTTGATGTTTTTATTCAGACAAAGCAACATTACAGTGTTTTCGACTCAATACACTTAAATTATATATTTGCAAGAAACTCAAGTGCTTTATTTCAGCACAAATGCACAAGTATTTTATGCATTGTTGTGACAATATGTTGTGTTAACACTTCAAAGTTTAGTTTTGAACATTCGACTGTGGATGCGATAATTTGCTAACCAAATTAACATAGTTGATGTGATTGTTGTATTGCCACATTTATTTTGATAGGAAATACGAACACAGTTCCCGCCGCCGTTGCTAATATTTCGTTCTATTTTTCCTTGTTGCAAAGTATACCCTGTTCCCTCATTGGATGTTAGTTCATTAGACGCATCTATATAATGTTTTGTTGTAACAAATGTTCCTAATGACTTGAACTACGGACACCCCGAGAACTGTAATCTCCATTTGTGTCTGTGTGACAAAAACAAGACTTGTATGCATCATGGAACAAACTAAAGTTCCAGACAAACGAGATACTGAAAACCATAATGACAACAGTGATACTGTGCACGCTATGGACAAGTTGTTAAATAATGACCTACTGGTTTAGTACTATTCAATTCCGTGTGTACAATGACATGCGACAGACCATGTAATTGCGAGTCTCCAACTTGCAATGCATTAGTGTAGTATATTTATTTCAGAGACTTTCAAATCACTTAAGACACGAGACGTTTGAATATTTCAAGAAGTCTCTCATTATTTTATTACTTGGTGATTCTAAGATATTTTTGTCTTGCACCAACCATCCGCGAAGCATAAATTATGCCATGTAATGACAGTTAATAACGTAAATCACGACGATAGACGTTAATATGTTCCCCACTTGTGTCATGTTCTTCTGGCATATTTTCTATTATGAGCTTTAAGGTGTTCGGATTTAATCACGCTGTCTTGTGGAGCATCATTTCCTGAATTGATGCTGCAAACATGTTTTGTTCAAGGAGGCTCAATGACACATTTCTTATAGCCTTGAGGTTCCATTTATGATAAAGACCTTAACTTCCTTTCACAAATTCCGTTATACAGCGTCATAAGTATGAGTATGTGTCAATAATCTATTGTTTGCACTTTTGGAACTACTCAGTATACAAATATTATTTTGTACATCAAAACTTCTTATAAACTATGATTTCTGGAAATGATGTCATCATAGTACATTACCCCACAATCCTCTGACATACATCGTGTCAATATGACATGCTTGTAAATCAAGTATTCAGCGATTCAATGGTAGACAACGGGATGATACCTCAAAGAGCATGGTTCTTACTTAAAGCGCATATAACATTTGCCGAACGTTCTTAAATAGGTCACTAAAGTATACTAAGTTAAAGAGTTTTTACCTAAGCGCTCTCGATACTTCGGACATTACTATTTTCATTTTACTTCTCTTTTGGCGATTTCAACTGCATTGTATTACGGATTTTAATAATGCGAATATTGCATCCAGAGCTAGTGACTTGGGTTGTGTGCTACCTTCCCTGTCGGATTTTCCCTTACCTTTTTCTTTACATTATTGCAAACAGTTCAGGTGACGTTAAACCGACAATAAAATAGATGGCAATTGTGACGCACTCCAAAATATGCTTATAGCGTGGTTTGGGCAATGGTACTAAATGAATGAAAAACAATCACGTTCATTGCTTTACTGTATAGGAAAGCACAATGTGTTGTATTCTTGAGCAAAACCAGTGATATCACGACTAAATACAGTCTATCTCCTAATACAAACTAATAAAACTATGATTATAGAAGGCTAATTAATTGACATGCTATATTTTATATGAATTTCCGACGTGAGATTAAATTAGATACAAGACATATCACACGCGTGTTTTATTGCTTGTATGAGTCAATATGTCTTCTGTTGCTTTGGTATAATAACCAAATAGAAATCATTTTTTGTAAACTTGTCATATGATTATATTTGGCATTGTGTAATACGACATTGCCAATTCTTGATGCGTATAATGTCAATCAGTTATTACAATCAGTTCATAATAAAGATATATGGAAATATTAACATTGCTATATTTGACGATATTTGCACACCATGCTTCATGTAGTTTGAAACATGCTCGTTTAAAATTACCAGAATATATTACACCACACTTACATGAATGTTTCCGCCCTAATCACACAAATTAATATATTTGGGCCCATCATTGCATTCTCGTGATCATTTTATACTACCAAAAGTCTATTATTGCAGTTTTGTACACAGCCTGGTCATCACTTTTCTCGAATTCATTTTTATTATATCACGGTGACGTTGCGGTTCAGTTTGTTTCCATCACTCTTTACTATCTCTCATTTGGTTTTGGGCACGGTTGCATAAGAATATGTAATGGAGACAAGTTGTTTTGCATTTATAAATTGGTTATAAAATCACTATCTTCTATTGGTAATTCATAAATTCCGAGATATGGGTTTTCGCTGATTTTTACTTCTATACATATCTGTAACCAAAATGATATCGTTTCGTGATTAAATGTTCACTATAATTTATGTAATTGTTACATTCAAAGAAATGGCATATGTTGGTCTAACAAAACATGTTCAGTTTCTATGCGGGATAATTCTTAATTAAACGACACACAAAGTGAATTTCACATCAATGCGTTCTACTCTACTCAAATTGTGACATTCAAAGATATGGTGCCCGCATATGTCAATGCACGATAAGGCATTAGTGCTTAAATGTGATCGTAATGAAATTTGTTGAAGCATGGGAACATCAAAGTAACTATCAAACACAATAATTAATGATATTAGATATATCACTTTCGTTTAATACTTAATTTGATTACAAGTTGATTTAAATCATTATTTTAAATAATAATAGCACGCGTGTCATTTGATGTTTTTCAGGAGAGATAGACAAGCGCTTTGGAGATATATTATGTAAGTACATATCTAATCATACAGAACTCAGATTGACAAATAATTTCAACGTTACGAATAAGAGATTGACATGCTTTAGGACAATGGTTCGGAGTTCAATCCTCTCATGGTAGGGTTTAATTAATAAGTTATTCTGTTTTGTAGCTAGACTGGTTTAGTTGAGTACTGCCTTTCCGGTCCTATTTTATATGCGTTTTATATAACTTGAGATGGACTGTGCGCATATCCCTTGTTTTTATGTGGATAGACAAACTGGTGTGTACATTTTTAACTACGTAACTTAAAATTATCCGTTACTTTAATACGATCAGTGCTTATGTGGGAACGTATTTATTGCAGGCGTTGGGTTCCTGTTTGACGCAGAGACTGCTCACCATGAGCGTGCAATCTCATTGGACGGCCGCAATATGAGGTCGGATATCGAGACTCTGAGACGTGTAGCAGGACTCCGCCTACGTCAGAATAGAGGCATAGCACGAGGTATCACATAAACTTACTCTTATGTTCGGTCGGACAGTCGGTCCATCACAGATACTCTAAAAGTTATTTTCCATAACACAGACATCTGATCCTCACAAAATGTCGCAATTATTCAGGAAAACCTTTCTCATTTCCGATAAAAAACTCGAAATTTACACCATCTCGTTAATTCACGCTCTTGCGTCATATCTATCAGGGGATATTGTAAAAACTAATCAGGAAGTTGTCAATTGCGGGTTTTTATAACATACTAAAGGAAATTTATACGCTATGTTTCCTGTGTATTAAGGTGAATAATGACGTATACAGAACGTTGGTAGATTAACAGAACACGGTTTTTTATGGTTCCGATTGTCGTTAAAATGTATTAACATTCTCACATACATGTACCCGGTAGTACAGTTTAGCCTTATATATCATCCTCGCATTTATACAATGTATGTACACCGTTATAAATGCATGAATGTCTTCATTTTAACCTACACGTAACACATGTGATATTTTTTAAAACTTCCATGTTCAGGGCGACGTAGGTTTCCTTGGGAACTAGAATCCGCCAATAAAATGAAAATGAAAGAAAGAGACATGGACGATGAAGCACAAACAAGCTTGATGAAGAAATCTGTGAAAATGGACTCAAGATTTACTAAAAATAAGAGCCATGATATTGATGAGATAGAACGAGAGAGAAATGCTTCCAAAGATCGTGCTGAAACAGAAGTGGACTATGATCCTGAAGAAGGCGATGGTAAGTATAACGTATAAGCTAGTGTTAACATTTTCTAAGTATTGTTATAAGATATTTAAGTCTGCAGAAAAGCTCACATGCCATTCATAGAACATTGCATAGGTGAATAACAAAATTTAATTTATTGAACTCGACAAAGTATCACTTTTCATCATTTTATTAAACTTGATTTTCAAATTGCATATGATTGAAAACTCATGAACAATAACGTCACTCTCTCTCTCTCTCTTTCTTACAGCTGATCCAAGGAAGGCTATTACAACACGCCCATCTCTTCTGCCCGAAAAGTCCATGTGGGCTAAAAAGTTGAAGAAATATTCAGGTGTAATAGCAACGAAGTTTCTACGTGGCCCTGGAAAGTAAGTACAAATAAACAAGCAAATCTGATAAAAAGGTTACCCAATGATGACAGAATGTCATCAAACGGAGACCTTTAATACATGGAAAACGCAGAACATTAAAAATAATAATGTAAAGCAAGGTCAATCAAGAGATCACAGATCCTCATCTAGACTATGAAACACGGTGGAATGTGTTGTCTCGTACTTCTAAACATGCATTGTTTTTTCATGCATTTAAAATATTTCCATTTACTATAACACTCCAACATGATTATGCTTAAGACGGTTTATTTATTATCATGTGTTGGATCATTTACCATATTTTCAAACCAAAACACCGTAAATGAATGTATTGAGTACTGCATAATTATGCATTTGTATTCTTCATCCAAAAAAAATGATACTATGTAAATTAGCAAAATATGTACACCTAGCATTTCAAAGACGTAACTCTTATTTAGATAATCAGTAGCATTTTTGTTATCATTAATTGTTCTATAAACATGTATCGTTATATTCTTTGTACATAAATAATGTTCTTATGCTAATAAACTGAAACTGAAACTGTATTGGTATTAATGTTATGTTAACTTGCTTTGACTTCGATTATAACAGCAATGATGTTTGTACGTAAAACAGAATTGGTCTGATAGGTTACAAGAAGTACAATCAGTTTTAAGTCCAATCGGTCACACGTTAGTAAGTATATGAACTAAACAAACAATGATTTTGTTTTTTTTAGGTTTTACTGGGAAGTTCAAGTGTTTTACAGAATCCACGTGACGTTGTTGAGAAACGCACTGTTGTTTGAAACTGGTATAGCTCGTTTAGACGCTGTACATAACAGCTTTTATGTAGGCAGTCAATCTTTCGCTTGGTCATTCTCTGCAGAGAGATGTAACGAGCATAAGCAGGTAAATTTGTACATTTCAAACCTATATTGAAAGACATGCATTCGATAACTAGAATTATAATGCCACTTTTGTTAAATAGCAGTTGACATTGCATTAACATAACCTATTTTAACCTACTGTTTACATTATATAAGTGCATGCTAGTAATTAATCTAAGTGAAACCAGCCTTACGTTCATTAACGAAAACGTCCGCCGCGAGAATTAGTTCGTCACCCGAACTACTTATTGAACGATTATAATCGTTCGCCGCAAACAATTTCAAGATGGCGGAGATAGACGATTTAATGGCCTAACTTGTTCTATTAGATTTTCAGCCGTAGATTGAAAATTAGGAACTCAGAAATACTTCTTTCGTGTTCTATTTATTCAGCTTTGGTATCCACACTGTATCACACATGCAAAACACATACAATCTACAATTAATGTTTAAATCGTTAAGATTATAATAAATTAAATCAAATATTCATCTATCCGCCATCTTTGTGCAAAGGTCGTTAGCGATTGGCTAACATGTTTGTGGCGAACTTATCGTTCATTAACGCGAACTCACGTACTGTTCGCGAACGTTGGCGAGCGTTTTCGTTAATGAACGCACTGCAGATAAATATACCCGATCGTTCCGCTACAAAGCACCAATTCACAGTTGTAAAACCGACTTGACTTGAAATAACAAATATGAAAAATTCCATAACCATGTTCGTAATGAGACTAAATGTTGTACATTAGTGTTCATATATTGTTTATATCTGTAGGTGTGTCACAAGTTTCGTCATAAGAGGATGTTATTAAGTCACACTCCTATCACTAGTGACACTGCTGGTTCCACTCATCATGCAACGTATGGTTTCCTGTTAGACACAACAAAACGTGAATGGACTGTTATTGATGTCAGCCTAAGGTAACAGCTCTTGCTAACTACTACTGACGACCTTGTAAGATTGTTGCATATTTGAAATCTGCATCATATGGCACTTCTTATGAACATATTTGCATAAAAATCTGTACGTGTCATGTTGTGCATAAATAAGTATTTTTAATAAGCTTGTTTTCAACAATTAAAGAGTTAATTTCCGACCGTTTTTTTCTCGATTTCTCAAAATATCGATTTTATCGATTATGATGTACAGGATACTAATTAAGTACATAAAGTGTTGATCAAAGTTATGGTATGTCAGACCCGATTATTAAAAAAAACCAACAACACATAGTTTATATTTGCAGGAAAACATTGTTTACATTTAACAACATCGATACCACGGAACCACTATGGCCTGTGTTTGGTACATACAATCCATACTCTGTGCATGTAGAACTGACCTTGAAAACCGGTCGTGACATAATGGCAATACCTGATATGTTTAGACCGGTAAGTATAACATGAAATAATATTTGTAGAATGTCTACGCTAGTAAGCAAGGTGGTTCATTAATGTCTTCGTTACACACTCCGAAATTTCCTCTTCTCTGTCTTAACAATATTTTATTGTTGCTTTGAATAAATTAAGTTTTCAGAATCGATTAAAAAACGAGTTTGACATCGGTTGTTAGTCCCTCCCTCGCTACTAGTCTATCGATAATTAAACAGTTTATTCGTCATTTATCTAATCATTTTGATAATTGCCATCGACGTTCGCATTTGCATGGTTCTTCATACGAACGCAAATGTGATCACAAAAATAATAAGAAAAAAAGAAATGACATAGTGTATCGCCCATGGATGAAACAATTATTAGTATTTTCGTCGACTATCAAATGGGAATTAAGTCACTGAAAATCACTTTTATTGTATCATTTTTACAGGGAAGTGCCAACAGCAAGACGAAGCCTCAGACTTCAAAGAAGAAGAAACTTCCGTTTGATATAAAGAAATAACTCCAATTTGTGTTATGTTACTAGCTAAGTCCATGCATCTTTCCGACAGAAATACGATTAGGTCCACATACAAATGTATACTCATTCAAATAAAGAGAGTATGAAAGATGATGTTTAATGGGATTTAATGTTCAGATTGACAATATTATGTGTTTTTGAACATTTTTATTTGTTTTGACATCGTTTATGTATCTTCGGGAATAGTGTTTGTGGGAACTTGTATGACCCTCATGCGTGTATCGTATTTAATTTGAAACATTTAGTAGACAAATGTCTAAGTATGTTACATAACCTAGGGATTGCTGTGATATTCTACCATTTTGTGATAATTTTATGTTGTTGGATATAATATTTAATATAATCATTTTTATTGTTGCATATTTACATTTTATTATTGCTATGCACGCGGCCTCGCTCTTTTTCTATAATTGAATGCATTCCTTATCGTATGAATAAATATAATGACAATGTAAAGTAAATCCCTTATCGCTTTTTGTAGCATCTCATTTAACCAACACATACAAAGTATACATGACACAACGAAGACTATAAGGTTCTAACATGGGCTTCTGTGTAGGATAAGGATATCTCACCAAAGGCGAGGCTGGCCGAGCTCCCTGGTGAAAATACCGACCCGAGGGTGAGATTTTAACACTCTTTAGCGTACGTGGCGTCAACGTGACGTCATCATAAGGTGGTATTCACCGTGTGTTCGCATTGAAAATAAGCCCGAATAACGTTGTAAATAAGGCGTACTTTGTTATGTTACGATCCAGAAAAGATCTTATAAATGTGTTTGTCTTGTTAGCTTAATAGTGTCTATAACACGTAAATATCACTCTATGTCGCGTGAGTCCCCATGTAAGATAGTTTTTTTCTTTCATTAGCAACCCGCTTATCTTACATTAGCAACGTCGAAGAATATATCGTAGGCTGGCGTCGACTTACTAGTATAATTTATTTGCAGGTTTTCAGGAGAGACAAAAAACTGTTTTTATAATAATGCAATCGACGAATATATTGGGATTTTTGAACAAAATTTGCGTTTTAGTACATTTATGGAATGAACATGTCTAGATAAGAGCCAAGTGTCTAGTTTTCTCTTACTGTCCTCATAATTCAAATGAATTATAAATATTAATAAAAATAAAATAATCATTCTGTGAGTTCAATATATGTTTCTTTCCGTTTATTTGTAGTACAGTTGTATGTTCGTCAACATAGAAATGACAAAACCAACTTGGACAAGAGTGCTACAGTTTGGGTATTTTTGAACATTTGAACAAGTGTATTTGTCGCTTGTAATGCTGCTTGTGTTTTCTACATAAACGTGGGTGAATCAAAAAGTTCGTAGAAAAATATCATTACTCAAAAACCGCAACTCCTAATGCTTTCAAATTTTTGATATAATGTGATCATAAGTATAACAAAACAATTTGTCAAATTTCATTGAATAAGTCAAATCTATATGGGTTGTACGTTGAAACGCACACATGCTGTGACAGCATACCGGAGCACGTCAGCGTTATTTGATGAACGACGTCAAACTTACGCCACGTTTGTTAATACTTGCGTTAATGTCTTGACTCATATTCGTTTCTCGATTGACTAATATGTAGGTATTTTTGGATAAACATCCTGATAGTTTCTGCATTTTCAGTTGTTTGTTTAATATCATCTACGCTGTTCCGCAAGATTAATCTTAGTGTTTTGCTATATCCGCTAGTATATAGCGCTGGTCACTTCGACGACGTTGCAAACCAACGTCACCCATAGCGGGTATATTTTATTTGGTTGTCAAAATCCGTCGGCCTATACGAAATCACTAATTCCATTTATAAATCGATGTCTATTTATTTCAGGATATATACCTGCACGTTTCAAACCGTGTATTGTCTCTGATGTCGTGCGTATATTCCAATTTCACGCAGATTTTGATAGCCGCTCATGGTTCCGTTAATTCGGGTAGACCTGTTTTACGCGGGTATTTCTATATAGTGCCATTATGTAAATGTTGATTAAAGCATTATTTATCAGAGATGACGTCTGAAATTCTAACAGACTTTATAAATAACATCATGCAATCAGACATAACATTTTGACGGTTTTTGGAGGTCCTATAATTGAGATATTTTACCAACTTTAATAAAATGTGTTTCAAATTATCCGTGCGCTCCGGTATACGAAGTCGTCATTATTTGAGATATAAATATTTTTAAAACGAATATCATCAGGTCGCTTCAAATCTTTGTATGTAAAGAAATACCAATGTATTCATTCAGCATAAATATGACGACAATAACTCTGAAAATAAAAAAGTTATGGCAAAATTCTACGAACTTTTTTATTCACCCACGTATGTTTGACTGTTTGAGTCCCAGTCTCATTATCTCACACCTTTTACTGATATGCGCATAAACGTCAATGTTTGTTGCAGGGATGGCAGAATTAACTACAGAGCAGATGCACAGTCTGTGTAAATATAGAAATCTCAATCTCATAAAGGTCGAATGCACCTTGTCAAGTATCCTAAAGGCGGACAATTGATAAATCGTCGTGTTTCATTGTGCAGTACAGTGTACTTTTAACATGCGAAATAATATGAAAAGGTATAAAGTTTTACAATCAGATAATTATCGGAGAAGGTTGTGCGTTTTTTTGTAGTATCAAAACATCTCTTTTAACTCGTTTTTCATAAATAAATCATTTTAAAAGAGAAAATTAAATCCGTTTTGTTCTTGTTGAAACACCAAATAATTGTTTTAACATCCTGTGCAAGGGCTTGTTTCAGACAAATATTGCTGCATCAGCTAATGTTTAAAAGTGAGCTTTGCCTCATTAGATAAAACCAATGCGTTACTTAATTTTGTTACCATACAGACATATTAGAATAAATTCATTATTTATGCAATCACTTTGGAAATTCTATCTCTGAATGTCTCGATTATTTCTGATTACAAGAACGTTTCAATTTTTACATGAAAACAGAAAACAGCAAAAACTATGCTTAGCTTTTGCATTAATGTCTGTTTGATTGCTGCCGTATTTATATTCATAATATCTGACTCCAAAATCTGTTGATTGAAATCAAAGCGTTTACAACCCTTAATTCTAAACATTTTTCTGTCGTTTTATGCTGCTACTCCAATGAATTATGGTGTTAATCTAAATTTGTTTATGACTACAATTACTGCGAACAAAATACAAAAAACCCGAAATATTGTTTTCATAGTGCCATTTCGTCCATGTTTTTGCTAAGTTTACATTCATATCTTCGAATCTTTAGCAAATCAAAAGAGTGTAGTAATTGACAAAACACGCATTCAATGTGTATTTTGTTAGCTAACGTACCATGTTTCAACATTTTATCAGCCGGATTCAACGGTTAGATGACCTTACTCGGTTTCAAAGACTTTGATCCATTTATTATCCTTGTTGGACTCCTGTACAGTTGAGTATGAACCCTGATAAAAACACTAAATACACTTGAAATACATGCAACCTGGTGCCCAGTAAACATTGTAAATGAATATTATAATTATATGCATTTTATTGTAATATGGTTTTATGTATTACATGTAGTCCAACAGTCATTTGCTATACTTGGTATACGTCTAATGTAACGAGGTAAATAATGTAATCGCTTACTCTTTGACAATTTTATCATAGAACGACTATTCCTGTACTAGTGGACCAGAGTAGTTGTCTATAGATTTCGCGATAATGCACATTTAATAAATGTTAATAATCAAATATGTTAACAGTTTAAGGGTTGTTTCTCTTGCATATGCTTGGCGATCCCCATTAGAAATTAACACAAACGAACCTTCTTTTAGGTAGTTTGGGGTGCGGTTATAAAATATTAACTAGTTTTGATATGATCGAGCGCATAGTACTACGTATTACAAACGTTGTAACCAACTCATGAGATTTGGTGTTTAAAACCATTTGGAATAAATCATTCGTACATCAGTAGTTTCTACGATATTTTTATCAATACTGTAAATTAGTATTTAACATTCAGAATTATCGCGATTTTAAGACATGGAAATATACTACCACATAAATTTTAAACTTTTGCATACGTTTTGATCATGGTAGTTAGATGCTTGAGATGCGTCTAAGGGAACTCGATTTTTAAACTTCCGCTCAAATGAAATGGAACGAATGTCCTTAACTAGCTTTTCTGTAAACCCGAATGGATACTGCAGAAAATCGTCGTTCCTAGAACGAATCTTTGTTCGGAGGACAGTTGCACTGTTGCACTTTCCATAAAATATTGGTAATAACGTTTGCTTGCTAATACACACTACACTAACTTTGTCATCCAATTACTCGCGACAACTCGTAATTTACCAGACTGTACGTTAATAAGAAACACAGTCCAGCGACCATTTGGGATTTGTTCAATTTGAGATTGAAGAATAGTGCAACTAAATGTGTTTTATGTACGACAGTGCATCAAGTAAATAGGGATGCTACCATAAAGTAAATTAGAAGAAACGCGGGATAATCGATTGGTCCACATCAGCTTGTAATTTATTATTCTAGTTTTAATATTTCAAAAATTAGAAGGAAAGTCCTCGAATATATTGATAAACCTCGTATATTGACTGCAATATAAATTGCGCGACAACTAATTGTAAGTTCAAATTGAATACATCCCATGTGTTCATTGATCGATTGTCTTATTAACGGAAAGTCTGAACAAGAACGATGGCGTGAAGTATTCTACTTTCAACTCTAGATAAGTCAAAGCATCTATAACTTATAATGTAAAGCTTCCAACAATAACAATATAGTATAGTACATTGGCTTTCGTACATTATATACAGTATCTTTCTTATCAATAGTGCACATGTTCCGTTGTCATTCTATAAGCGTAATTTGGAGATCACTTTAACAATGAGTTATTAACACATGCCCTAATGGATTAGCTTGACGTTCTTTAATACACAATACGACGGAGCGACTTCCTTTCTGGTACAATATTTTCGATTGGCAAGCAGATTAAGGCGACTAGGATATATCTGTACTTGTTAAATCGATCATTCCTCATTAACCAAAGTTTCTCTTCGAAAGAAATGAAACTTGGTGAACATCAAGTAACATGGCACTGAACTATGGTGACATAATTCGCAGAGAGGGCTCACAAACATGTGCAGAGCCAAGTGGAGAGAGAATATTACTGTCTAATGTGTAACTGTGGTAGAAGAGTAAAAAGTTAGTAAGTAGGTAAATACGTTTAACCGTGTATTATTATTATATTATTTCACTCAGAGCTTATACGATTATATAATATTCCCACAAATTATTGAGAAGTTTTAATGATTTTTTAAATGGTGTAACTACTTTAGTTTGAGCCCGGGTAACTATGTCCTTTGTCATTTAACATTAATACCATGAATTGCCAAAAGGCGTAGGAGCAGTGTTGATGTTTGATTGCTAAAATCAGCTAATTTTTCATTGACTTTATTAAAACTCCACTTTCCAATACTGATAAATAGATAATTGACTAACCAAAAACAATAAATTAAACAAAAAGTAAACTAAACGATGATGAATTTAAATTGTTCTAATCTGCATATAACTAGAGCTGCAAATTATCATTTGGAGTGACCAATACAATGCCTAAAAGAGATTGCCAATCATAATACTTGAATTCATTGTGTTAGTTGGTTAAAGGTTTATACTTCATACTTCGCCAAGGGTTGAATTATAAACTAAGATAACATTGTTATTCATCATTGTAAGTTAGTATTGCCGTATTAGTTATAAGATATACGAAGTAAAAGGCATGTTTCCATTATTATTATTGTGTGTTGGTGATACACAATGTAAATATTTCTAATTTCTCCGGCGGAATAATTGTAGTATTCTAGAATATTTGTTTTATTTATTGTTGATGTTTACTAGGGATTTCATTAAAAGAAGACACACCAATGATCTGCGTCGAATTAATTTCTAAAGATATATTCGTTTTTTCGTTTCAATGTTGCTGTGGCTTGCTTAAGACTACTACGAGCGGAGAGGCGTAAGCTGAAAAGAAATGTCATACTATTCTAATCGCAGGCAACATTTCTATTACCTGATACATGTCCCGACATAATGCTTTCATTATGATACGTAATACAAAAAATCGTCTATATGGTAAATAAACGTACATTATCAGAAAAAATGTCAATACAAAAACTAGATATTGTAAAGAAACATGAAATTGATTTCTCAGTTTAATCTAAATGTTGATACGGTATCATTTCTTTAGAATATCTCATATTGCGTGATATACATTGTAATCTAACACCAAATCTTTTCAAATACCAGATTCTGAACTCATTGAAGAATCAGAATTACTCAACAATGTTAAATGAGAGTAGACATCAGCAAGAACTGCTTCTTGTTAAATATAAATTCTTTCCATACGGTCTTTTATTCGCAACAAAAATGCAGGAATAGAAATAAACCATGCTAGGACCATAGGAAATAGTCGGGCGATGACTTGAATAATGGAATGCACGACTGACATCAACTGAATATACATGTATGTATTATATTATTGCGCGAAGTTTGTTTATTTATTTTCGATACACATCTGAACTATCGTATTTCCTTTGCAATAATGCGGTTTTGATTGTGGCAACCACGTGTTTGGTCTGTACCAAAGATAAATGAATAAATATTATAATAATTAATGTTGAAGAACAATGCAACGTTAGACACATTCAAATCATACAAAAAAGAATAAATATAAGAAGCAATATTATTGTCATTGGGGATTTCAATATAAATGTTCACAATTGTACAATCCGTGTTATCTAAGGACAGTGCAATTCAAATTAATACCTTCATCTTTTCACAACAACCCTTATACACTCGCAATGAAAATATATTACAGATGTTAAGTTTCCTGTAATATACTTAACGCATACACTAACATTAAAACAGAAAATTTGAAACAAACATAAATAAGAATGATCATGGCTGATAATCACAAACGTAATAAACCGTCTGTCTGTGATCATGTCGTCTTATTATCACGACATATACCTCAATTAGCTTATTTCTACAACACGTAAGTCTTTCGGCGTGTTGTTCGTTAATAGATCCACAATGATTAACGAGCATCTGATGTTGAGGCTTTTAACAGCATATGACGTACATGTCATTGTCCATAATGGAAACATGTTTGGAGAATGTCTGAAAGCAAAGAACAAACAAACATCATTAATGATAGTACTGTGACAGATGCTCTTACAAACACAGGCACCCGTCATGTTATGCCCCCCCCCCCCTGTAGACCCCAATATTACCGAGGTACCACCACCAACCCAAAATATACAGCCCTAGCACATATTTTATACATATCAGACCAAATAAAATTGTTTTCAACAATATATATAAAATATATTACACAACATGCAGTATAGTATAGTATCCACAGAAGGTGGAGAACAAATGGCATCAGACGAGACACTAGTCTAGTTTCAGAAGGCCGTGAGCGCGTAATTTTCGCACCAGCACATCAAGCTCAGTCTTATTTGTCAACCAAATGATTGTTCTTTGTCATAGTATACTTTTTAATGCACACACTTGAGCGTACTATGAGCGGCGAGTCGTCAAAGTGGCGAAAGAGCTTGCTATCCAGAATATGACCGAGGTTTGTTTACAAAATACCCCAAATTTATCAGGGCTGTTAAACTTTATCCGCTCGTGATTCCCGGCGCACATTGTCATGGACGTTAATAAATAGAACTAAATAACTACTCACCGTCAGCTGACTCCATAATAATTTCCTATATAGTTCACTATGACACATTTTCCGACTGAATTAAATTTTTCAATGAAAGTCCAGCCATTTTAGCGGATGCACTTGGATAAAAGCCGTGCTTGTATCACTGACTGTAATAAGCCAATTTAAACTAGTGTCTAAAGCAAAATAATCAATTGAATCCACACTAATATACATGTACATACGCAAATTATAATGTGTAGTAAATAGGACCCATGAAGAGATAGAACTCAGAAAAGACAAACTACGCCAATGAGTTAATCAGCATCATGCACATCTATGAAAAATGAAAGAAAACATGACCAATCAGATCAGGTTAAATTTAAGACATCCCTGATTGTACATAACGGTAAACATATTCATGCCACTATGAAACATAACACTACCATGTGAAAATATTAATCCATTTTAATGACACTCGGGGCCTTAACAAACAGTGGCCTACGTATATACCAACGTTCTGTTTACGTCATCATTCACCTATATACAGAGGAAGCATCGCGTATTAATTTCTTTCAGTATCAATAGAAACTCCCAATAGACAATTTCCTCCTTGGTTTTTACAGTATGCTCTGGTACGTAAGACGCAAATGCGTGATTTAACGACGTGGGATACATATTCCTCAATAATTACAATATAATAGTCGTAATATGTATGTTTAACCGATCGGGGTTATAAGGAAACATGTTTGAAGGTCGGCTGTGTTAACGGAATACCTTTGTAGAACGACATTTCGTATATGTGAGACGGAAGTACAGTGGACAATTAGATAAGTAAAAACGTGTGTGTGAGTTTCAAAGGTTAAATCTATTTTATTATCATCGCTATTGAAAATAATCTAACTGCTTTATTAAAACAATAACATTTCATATATTAAGAAAAGACGCAGTATAATAAAGAAAATGCAGAAACATTATACCGTCATGTATTTATAATTGAATCCCATAATATCAAAAATAATTATAACAATATCCAGCAAACAAAATATTAACATAACTGGACACAAGTAGAAACTATAGAGGTTTTGAAACCGTAACGTGTACGACTGCATGCATACTTCTTTGAAGCATTTCGCATTGCTGCTGGTACATGTTTTCGAAACCGTTTCTTTCGCAGCCTCTATCATTCTACATGTGTGTGACAGTGTAGTTACTAACACGAAACATTAAATTTTTTATGATATTTACTAAAAGTGCAGCATCCAATATCATACATGTAAAGCTCTGTGGTTGATAGTTTGTTCCCGTGCCATAACGAATTCCATTTCGATCGCACTTCAGCCCTAAGTCCTAACGCGTGCATTGACGTACGCGTGCATTATTTCTTTGAATGTCACAATTACTGTAATGAACAGCTCATTGTGGTGCCATTTGCTTGGCGTGTCGATTAATTCACAATTATCCCGCTATGAAAATGTAAATGTTTTGTTACAAAAACACCAGACCAGCGACGATAGATAACTCAGACACCAAAACAAATCGGTGAGTATCGTCTGAGGTGATATGTGCCGTTAAGGAAGAAAACATAGCAAAATTATGTTACAAATGGTGATCAAAAATACACAGCGATAAACCATATCTTGGATGCTTGTGTAAAATTTTTTATAACCAATTTACAAATGCAAAACTGCTTTTCTCCCTTACATATTCTAATACCGTGCCAAAAACCAAAGGAGGTATAAGTACATTGTTTTGTGCTGCGCACAGACTGAACCTCACCGACTACTTTATATGATACCAAAATGCATTCGAGCTTCGTGAGGATCAACTTTTATACAGGGCTGTGAAGAATATTATAAACCTTTTTCATTTCCTTTGGTAACAAATAAACTTGGTTTCAAGATGTATGCTGGGACGGGCCTACCTATATTGACTCGTGTGACAAGGAAACAGCATTATTTTCTTATTGTAACGTAACTCATATTCTGGTAGTTCCACATTGACCTGTTGGGTAAATATCATCAAAAATGACAAATATACCACTGTTGATATGTCCATATCTCACAACCATAGACGAATTGTCAAATCTTACAAGAAATCATACGCATAAAGAAGTTTCAATCTCACATTGCACAGGGTCAAATCGAATGTTATAACAATATTACCGATAAAGGCATCATTTCTCTGGCTTCATACAAATGTGACAGAAGCCAGAACAAGTAAACAAATTTAAGGATATTGACTCGTACAACCAATAAATAACAACTGTAATATTTGTTTGTATTTAATTCAATTACAAGTCAGAAATACGTGTTAAATACGGGATTGTCCATTGTCGTTTGTCTTTTGCATTCATTATCTGGTACAAGCAATGTTATAACGCGATACAGTACGTTCCTCTACGTTAACATAATTGATTTGAATGTGTATTACCATACTATCAAATACACAAAAGCGTTGACACTGTCACTTGTATTGTGGGACGAGCTTTTAACGTCCTAAAAACATTATCATACAATTGATAATTTTGTGGATTTAGTATTTGCTCTAGACCCTGGTTTAACTCGGCCCCGATCTACTCGGACAATACACACTAAAAAAATAACAAAATATGTGAATACACAATGTACGAGGGTATATCGAAGAGTAATGTAACTCGTCTTGTGATTTATTCGTTAATAAACGAATATACGTGTGATGTTCCATAATTAATAGGACTTTTTTCATAGCAGAGCGGCAAATCAGACATTATGGAAATTTAATTTGCTAGAGATGAATTTTGATCTGTCACTGACATATATGCGAAATATCAAAGTAATTGGTTGAAAAATAAGAAATATATTAAACATAAAATACACAATGTTCCAAGGAGGCTGGTCACACCGTGGCGTTATTATGACGTCGCATTTCAAACAACGCATTGTAACAGAAAGAAACACCCACTATATTTATATTTAGTCACCCTGACGTTCAAAACAGCTCCAATACATGTACCACTGTGCATGGAATCAATTATCAATTTATTAAGCATAGAAGATATTCATCTACATGAAATGACCTGTTAATCACCGCGATCGCACTAAACGCGGTGATTTTTATCGTCGATCAATCAGCTGGATTACAAGGAAACCGCAAGGAAAGTTTCGCGCCGATTCCCTCGCAATACCGAGAATTTGCGTGACTCCCGCGCTAGTCCACTTTGACATTAATCGCACAAACGCGCGACATTATGCAAAAGTTATTACATATTCTAATACCGTGCCCAAAACCAAGTGAGATACTGCGAACAGGCTGTACCACAGCGACTTCTTGCAAATGCATTCGAGCTAAATGATGATCAAGTTTAAACAGGATTGTGAAGATTGACTATATAAAAACCTTTTTTGTTCCCTTTGGTAACCTATAAAATAGGGTCCAAGGTGTTCGCCCACATATATTGACTTGGGTGGTAAGAAAAAACAATTATTTTGTTATTGTCGCGTGATATATTCTGGTAATTCCAAAATTAGATGCTTCAAATACAATATATACCACTGTTTATATTTCCATATCTCTTAGCTATACATGTAGACCTATTGTCAAATCTGACAAGAAATCATACGCATCAAGCATTGCACAAGGTCAAATCGAATTCTATAACAATATTACCGATAAAGCCATCATTACTGTGGCTTCATATAAATGCGACAGAAGCCAGTGAACGTAAACATATTGGAAAGGATATTGACCCGTATGACCAATAAATAACATTTGCAATATTTTTGTATTTAATTTAATCACGAGTTGGAAATAATGTAAAATACGTGATTGTCAATTAATTAGCATGCTATAATCATATTTGGTCCTATTAGTGTTTATTAGGAGACTAATTGTCGTAATACCATCATTTTCGTTCATTCTCTACTAACAATGCTATAACCCGCTTTGTTTCCCTCCACTTAAAAATAATGAATGTGTTTTATTCAAACTACCGGTATCAAATACATTAAACGTAGACTTAGTCTATTGCATTGTGGGTTAACGTCCTAAGAACATTATTATACATGTTTATTCTGTTGTTACAATATTACGCATATAACAACAATAACGAGCAGCCTAAATTACATAAACATACATCAATGCACGACTACATTATAACTCTGAGCTTCATTTTTCAGGACGTCGAAGGTTTCCACGGGGGCTAGAATCCGCTAATAAAATGAAAATAAAAGAACAAGGCATGGACGATGAAGCTCATACAAGCCTGGTGAAGAAATCTGTTAAAATGGACTCAAGGTTTACTAAAAGTAAGAGTCACGATATTGATGAGACATAACGAGAGATAATCGCTTCCAATGACTGTGCTGAAACAGAAGTAGATTATGATCCGGAAGAAGGTGATGGTAGGTATAAGTTGATGGAAAAATTACATTCTTTTTGTTATATCCAACTTGTTTAGCACATGTTTGTCGTCATAGGAGTGTACTGAAGTTATAAAGTCAGTATTGAGTTATTGTTATACACTAGGAACTTTAATGTGACGACACTCTAAATGTAGGCGACTTCATCGTCGAATTGGTGCGTTTTTACATGTAATACAGGTAGTTGAAAAAAAGGATGTATTTTATGTTTCGGTCGTTATAAAAGAATTCTTCCGAAATAACAAAAACAGCTGAGACGTGTGTATTTCATTGTCTTGTTTGCGTAGTTTTGAGCATTGTAATGTGTAGTTGTTGTATCTATTTTGTTTATGTTTTTTATGTTTGACTGTTTGGGTGCTGCCTTCTGTGCTTTCCTGTCTGATTTTCTCATACCTTTTTACTGGTATGTCAATGTTTGTAGAAGGGAATTGAAGAATTCACAACATAACAGATGCACAATCTGCATATATATAGACATCTTATTCTCCTAGAGGTCGAAGGCACATTGTCGAGTATCCTGCAAGGAGGCTTATTTAAGTATTGATTTGTTGCCGTATTTCACTGTGTAACTACAATGTACTTTTACAAGTGGAAGATTATGAAACGATTTAAAGTTTGAAAATCACATAATTATCGGAGCAGGTTTTACTTTTTTTCAACGAATATCACAACATGCCTTTAACTCTTTTTTCATGAAATAAATCATTTGAATAGAGACAATTTAATCCGTTTATTTTGTTAACCATAACAAAATAATTTGCTTTAACATCCTGGGAAAGCACTTGTTTCAGACAAATATTGCAGTGTTAGCTTAAATTTAAAAGTGAGTTTTGCCTCATTTAACAAAACCGATGCGTTACTTAATTATGTTATCATCAGACAAATTAGAATACATGCATTATTTGTGCCATCACTTGGGTAATTATATCTCCCGATGTTTCGATTTTTTTCTAATTACACGAACGTTTTCATATTTTCATGACAACTGATTTAGCTTTTTTATTAACGTCTGTTTGATTGCTGCCCAATATATTGGGTGTGTTTATCTTGAAATTTTGTATCGCAATTACTACGTTCAAAATACATGAGCCGAAATATTGTTTCGATGGTGCCATTTCGTAAAACGTTGCTAAGTTCCCATACATGTCTTCGACCTTTTAGCAAATCGAATGAGTGTAGTAAGCGCTTAAATTGACAAACACGCATTTAATGTTTATTATGTGAGCTATATAACCATGTTTCAAAATTTAGTGAACCGAATTCATTTGTTAGATGACATAACTTGGTTTCAAAGAGTTTGATACATTATTATACTTTTCGGACTCATTTATTTTCATTGCAATATTAAGTTTCGTGTATTACATGTAGTCCATCATTACTTTGCTATGATTGGTATTCGTCTAATATACCAAGGTGTATAATGTAATCGCTAACTCGATAACGTTATGGTAGAATGACTGTTCAAGTGCATGATGACCAGGGTTGTTATATTTTGTACACAGCTCTACGTCATAGTAAAGACGATTCAGGATGGTACATCGATGAACGTGTCCTTTGTTCGATGCTCTACATATGGTCTATCCACTATTACCTTTGGGTCGCTGATAAGGAACACAGTACAGCTACTTAGTGTCAGTTCAAATTGAATAAACCCTGGGTGTGTTCGTAACGCTGTTATCGGTGTTCCAGAACACAGAACGGCGTTACGAACACTCCGTAACAGTGTGCAGGACATGTTCCGTCTGTTCCCGTGAACGAGGTGGTGCAGGCAGAACAGGTCACGTGATTACAACAAAAACAAAACAACCGGAAACTTCACGAAATGTGTTATTCTGATCACCTTGGCAATAGTATGTCAACGGGATTAAACGGAAATGACCAGACTTTTACAATGGGAAATTTTCTAGTGGCATTTTTCTTCCACCAATATAACGGCTGAAACTAACAATATCGACCACCTAAAAAGTTTTATTTCTTAATATTATTTCTTTGACATTGTTTTTATTATTGTTACTTCCTGTTCTGTTCCTGTTCTGTTTTGTTTGTAAGTCGTTTGGAGTGGAACACTGTTCGGAACAGTTTTATTCTGTTCGTAAGTTCTTGGAACAGGAACAGTTTGGACAGTGTTCTGCACAGTTCTTACGAACACACCCCTATGTGTCAATTGGTCAAATGTCTTAATAAAGGAAAGTATGAACATGAACGATCGCGTGAAGTAAGTAAGTACGTAAGTAAAGTCTTTTTATTGTATACTTTTTATTTAAACCTTTCGGTCAAGGATAACCCAGGAAAGTGCAAGCACTTATTTCCAATGGGGTCCTATGTTTTGCTGAAGGGACAGCAGGTGGAAGAGACAGTGATATGATATAGGGTGTCCGGGCACGATGCCCTAGCCTTTTCCGAAGAGACACGTTGGTTGTTTAACGTGCCCGGTGTTAATCACCGTCACACGCGAGACTACATCTGGGTTGCTAACCAGTTCATCTCTCGTTAGGTGGAAAACACAGAAACGCGTTTCAAAAATGATCAAGTGCCGCGGCCGAGGATCGAACCCGGGACCCCTTGATCAGCAGTTAAGCAGGCTATCCGCTCGACCACCGTGCCACCTTTACGAGGCTAACATATTTACAATAATGCAATCTTCCATATGGGTTCAAGATACAATGTACTTATAACTCTTGATTACCCTTCTCCAAGAAGCGTGTTAAACGCGGTTTAAAACCGCGTTTAAACCGCGTTAAACGCTGCGGTATTCGCACCGTGCTAAAAGTGCGTCTTTTAGCTTACCGACTGGGTTTTTTCTGGATTAAAACCAGAAAAAACACGCTTTAAACACACTAAAAACACAGTTTTAACCAACTTAAGTAGGCTCAAAGTGTGTTTTTTCTTAATAAGTGTGTTTTTTGTGCGTCAAAAAAGCTCGCTTTTTTATGAAGCGGGTTTATAGTGTGTTTTTTCTCAAGAAGCGCGTTTTTTGTGCGTCTAAAAAACACGCTTCAGCCATCTTCTTCTTGAAGTGTGTTAAAAGTGTGTTTTTTCTCAATAAGTGTGTTTTTTGTGCGTCTAAAAAACTCGCTTCTGCCATCTTCTTTATGAAGCGTGTTAAAAGTGTGTTTAAAAAACTCGCTTCAGCCATCTTCTCTATCAAGCGTGTTAAAAGTGTGTTTTTTCTCAATAAGTGTGTTTTTTGTGCGTCTAAAAAACTCGCTTCAGCCATCTTTTTTATAAAGTGTGTTAAAAGTGTGTTTTTTGTGAGTCTAAAAACTCGCTTCTTTCATGAAAGTAAGTTAAAAGTGTGTTTTTTGTGCGTCTTAAAAACTCGCTTCAGCCATCTTCTTTATGAAGTGTGTTAAAAGTGTGTTTTTTGAGAGTCTAAAAACTCGCTTCTTTCAAGAAATTGGGTTAAAAGTGTGTTTTTTTCCAGTAAGTGTGTTTTAAGCGGGTTTTTAAAACGCACTTTTAACCAACAAAAACTCGCTTCTGCAAAAAGTGTGTTTTTCAATTCAATAAGTGTGTTTAAAGTGTGTTTTTAGCGAGCTAAAAGTGAGTTTAAAGCGTGTTAAAAGCGCATTTAAAGTGTGTTAAAAGCGCATTTAAAGTGTGTTAAAAGCGCGTTTTTCACAGTTTAAACCCGCATTTAAACATGAAAAAACCTAGTTAGAACACGCCTTAAACTCACTTTTATTTGAATTAAATTAAATGGTATACCTTTTGAAAGCAAATTTAATGTATGCTTTTTCACAGAATGTAAGATGTGTTCAATCCATGTTTGAATGGTGTTTCAGCTGGATAAAAAATATATTTAAACTCACTTATCAATCAATAAGAGAACTACAACAATGAAATAAATTATTTACTAGAAAAAAATAATGATTTCATATTGATATTCAAAAATACATAATATATACATGTCAAACCCAACCAAAACTACGATTTGTAGACAAGAAAGTGTAAATACAGATAAAATGACAACTCACATAAATAGATAGTACATTTTTTGACATAAATATGCAAATTTAAATCATTATTAGCAACATTTGACTAAAAGTTAACTACAGTAAAACCTCTCTAAAGCAGTGCCCTCTGGAGAGGTTGTACTGTATTAAGATAAAGCATATCAGAACTGACCTTAAAAATGAGAGAATTCTTAGGTATTTTCATTTTGTTTAACACACTACCTTATTTTACTAAATAGTCACCTGAAAGACAATCTATGTAATGAAACTCCCAATTTATTAAGATCAGCCCAAGATGAAAGACAATGTAAATTGTAATAGTAAACAATAAATATATAAAAAATTGCATGGAATATAAATCTGATTTCCAAATGTTAGAAAGGGAGGCTACATATGAGATAGCCACCACATAATCTTTAACCCCCCCCCACAAAAAACTTATAGTTGGAATAAAACAATCAATATATCAAAATGATAATAAAATAATGATGTTCAGGTTAATACCTCCATACATGTAAGTAGCTATTAAAAATTAAACAAAGTAATAAAAAAACATAACTTATATATACACACAGATGTAAGTAAGATCACAAAATCATTATCCACATCAAGCACTTCAAAAAAAACACACAATCACTTAAAAAAAACACTCAAACTAAATTGATCATCGATGCGTCTTTTCAGCCGTCTCAATGAGCCCCTCATCTTTGCCTCGACCTCCACTCGTGGGATCCCAAACTTGGTGGATATAACATCTGCAATCTGACCTATAAGAAGACATACAGAATTATAAACATCCATAGCTGATGGAAAGATGTTGACTCACCAGCATTTCATCCATTGAATTTATTTCCTTTCAAGTTCATATCAGAAATGCATGTTTATTTGAAATTGATAGGTCAATTTTGGGCAATAAATATTGAAAATCTTAAATAAACCATTCCAGTCTTTGGACGACTAAGATACATAACAATTATAAAAATCTTATTAATAGCACACTAAATAGTTACATAAATTATCTATTCTTATACCTTAAGTGCAAAAGTCCAGTTTGTGTTGTACATACATGTTACTTCACTGAACTAGTTACATATTATCATGATAATTGCAGTTCATACAGTCAAGAAATTACATTGTAAATGAATATTGCTTAAAGTGTATAGAGCTATATCGGAACATATTTTTAACAAGTAAGTTTCAAAAACTAAAACACAACTAGAACCATCACTGTCGTGATCAGGGCACTGTCGTTATCATTGTCAATAAGTATTGCAAGTTTCATTTGAATATCTTGAAAAGTTTTTGAACTATGGCCAATGTTAAAGTTTTGAAGTCGAAAAAGGGACACAAACCAAAATTTATTAAAGCTAGAGTTGTTGCCCTTTGCTACACATGTGCGTATTGTCACCGTCAATATGTAAAGCAAGTTTCATTTGCAGGGCCCTAATTATGCTTTCACATCCATTAGGTTATTTTTCGCTTCAGTTTTAACAGAATCTCTCTGTGTGATTTATTGGACATTTTCATACGAAAGTGTTCTAGAAGACCTTATGAAACTATAAGAATCGTCTATTTTTCGACGATTGAATCAATGTACACGGAACCCGTCTAAAGTTTTAATTTGCAATTAAGGTAGTCTAATATCATACTTAAAACGATGCAAGTAATTATTTTGACATTGAATGACTGTTAGAATATAGCTCTATACACTTTAAATGACAGATTAAAATACTTTCTGTCATTTCTACAGGTACAAACAATTACCTCAAACTCAAGCTGTGCCACCCTCATCTTTAGTTGCTTCACCACATTACAACATGGTCAGAATTGTAGGTCACCTCATCTGCAATGATATAATATGCATACATTAAAAATTCCTTCAAACCAATAAACAAAATCAACAATTTTGCCAACATCGACTAAGAACATATCTTACTCACTGTTGTATGTAAGTCTATACACCATTGCGAAATGGAAGTGATGTCACATCGCTTTTATGACGTCATGCATGTTAACAATAGGGTCACAACATATGCTTCAAATTCGTCTAAATTTGGCAGTGCTAAGTTCATTAGCAAAACTTATCTGATCATTGCGTATCAACATAACTACCTTTGCCCAGATTAGCCATGCAACGTTTCAATGAAGTCTAACTATTAGTTACCACAAATAGTGCAAACAAAACTATATTAAAGTTAGTATGAAGATACCTAGGTCAACAGCCCCATTAAAATCGATCCAACAAAATTGTGCAGACAAGAACCAAAACCAAACAAGAACACCTAGTGTAAGTAACCACCAATGAGTACTGAATGCTCGACTTTAATCCAATTTGATAGTAAATTTAAGTATGTGGTTTACATCCTCAGGCCTTGACACTAACTTTTTTAACTGGTATCCCAGAGGGAACCGGACTTTTAAAAGTTGGTGTCCCTCACCAAGGTTAAATTTTGAATTAAAAAGGCCATGGTGACCTTTAACCTGAAAATAGGTAGAGGTTGTGGGTGGCATCGAGGTACATGTACATGTCAAGTTTCGAGTTTATATCTCTTTTAGTTTTTCATAAATTATCTTAACCAAAGGGCATAGTGACCTTGACCTTTGACTCAAAAGTAGGTGGGGGTTGTAGATAGCAATGAGGTACATGCACATGTGAAGATACAAGTTGATACTTCTCGCAGTTTTCCAGACATTGAACTTCACAATAAATAACCATAGACCACAGTGACCTTGACCTAGTTACTTAAAATAGGCACGGGTTGTAGATGGCATTGATGCCATTGAGGACATGCACATGTGAAATTTCAAGTTGATACCTTTTGTAGTTTCAAAGAAATTGACCTTACAAATTAACTTAACCTAAGGTCATGGTGACCTTCATGGCAACCTTGACCTAAAATTAGGTAGAGGTTTTAGATGGCATCGAGGTACATGCACATATTAAGTTTCAAGTCGATACCTCTCGTACAGTAGTCTTCAGAAAATTGAGCTTAACATTTACTAACAATCAACTTAACCAATGTAGATGATCAGGCTATGACAACAGCTCTTTTTATCCTCGAAAAGTGGAGCAAATGATGATATTACAACTTGTGTGCTGTGCAGCAGCAAGTAAAATCATAAATAAGACAGCTAATTACCAATAATAGCTGTTCTTTGCCTTCTTTCTGCAGCAGGGTGTCTTGATCACACTTTTTTTTGCATTATTGTTTGATTCACATTTCATGGAACAGAGAACATGTTGCCAGGTATGTAACAGCTCTCAAGTCATTTTACGGTGGTGTTTCTAAGCTTGAATGATGTACTGTAAGCAAAAGAGGAAATAATTATTAAATTGTATAACCATTAATTTGCATCTTTTATGTGACAAATTAATTTTGCGATTTTGTACAAAGTGCTCAAATTAACCAGGAATTTATCTCATGAGGACATATTACATACTATATACAAGTACAATATATAAAAAAATAAACATTGTACAATAATTGAAATGTTTTAAATTCAATGAATGATATATGGTAGAATGTACAAGTTTATGTCTTGGACTTACAGGGTTCCCGAAAATATTCTAAGACAAAATCCCCTGACTTTTCCCTGACCAGACAGATGACTTTTTAGCGATCTGGCCTTTTTGATAGAGCAAAATAGCACAATAGAAACAGTGAAAAGGAGGTTATATTTGCTTTATATGAAACCAAAATGTTTCAGGTAGCACAAAAGTGCTGTTGTTTAACACAAAGTAATAATACATAATTAATTTAAGATTATTCCAAGCAAGCATAGCGAGCGAGGAATTTTTCTTAGTTTTAGGTATTTTCGTCATATGAAATGACACTGAATGAGATCTTAAATGAAGAATTCCTTGACTTTAGCTCAATTTCCAAATTTCCCTGACTAATTTCAAAATTCCCTGACTTTTCCCTGACCTTGAAAAAAAAAACCCTGACTATTCCCTGACCGTGGGAATCCTAACTTAGCAGGCATGTACTGCATTTACAGTGATTTAATACAATCATGTAGTAAAACTGTGGTAGTCAAAACTTAGCGATAAATTATAACCATTGTAATAGTATAACAATTGTATATTATTCACTTGCAAAAGCAATAGAGTGGCATTAACACTTACAGCAGTAGCAAACAGTATTAACATTACTGTATACAATGCTTCTGCAATAGGCAAACTTGGCTCAAATAGTAACTGATATCTGGATGTAAAGTTTGCCATTTATAGAGCCCATTATAATGATGGCAAAAACCTGGGTTTTAAGCGTAAAACCCAGCCCGGCGGGAATTACTGGGAAGCCTGGGAAAAACCGGGTTTTCCAGGACAGGAAAAACCGGGCGGTCAATACTTTGCCAACCCTGCAAAATTGCAATATTTATGCAGTACAGAGAAAGAAGTAAGCACCAACCTTAATACTGAGCCACATTGTGACTACTTGACAAGCATGTAATTTTGTCCGGGTCAGTTTATCAACATTGAATTTCTCTACATATCTTCAAATGAAAACATGTCATGATCTTTTCCTTTGTTGTTATGTTTCTCTCAACCATTAGGTGGACCATATATATTCGCTTCATTAATTTATTTAAATGCAGTCAAGTGATGCTGAGTGTTCTCATCTGTTGACAATTACATTCTAAAGTCTTTCACATTAACCATGGTACCTGAATGAAAACATTATATACATGTATCAGTAAAATTAATTTTGTGAACTAATTTCATGTTGTGAGCATAAATAATATTATTGATAATTGAATACTATAGCTTTAATAACAGTTTAAAAACACAATTGGTCTCTAGTATTTTTAAATTAACACCCGTATACAATAAATGCATCAGAGATTTCCCCAGGGTGTTTTAATGTCTGGGCCCAGTGCGCTTGGATTCCAAAATCCAGTATGCCAGTGCGCTTACAATTTGAATTGCGCTTAAAATTGCGCTTAAAAAAGTCATATCTGAGCGTCTAAATTATGTTGTATTCGTGATATTGCCTCTAAAACCTCCAAAATTTGCACCATTTTATCCCCTAATTTGATTTTTTTTTCAAAATACCGTAGAGGACACCCCTCCCCTTCCAACCCCTATTGCGCTTAGAAAATTTTCTGGGGAAATCCCTGTGCATATATATATTCCATTGCTCAACTTATTCATAACGGATGTAAGTGCACCAAGCTGTCATGTGACATAATATAACACAGTCTTCACGAAAAACTTTTCAAAGTACTAGCCAGTCGGGCTACCAACATGGCAGAACTAACTAGCCCGAGAAGATATTTACTAGTCAGACCATTAAACTATTAAAATTATTTTAAATTTTCACTAGACTTTCGGACTAGTCACCTGGAGACAATTACTAGCCCGACCCAGTTTTTACTAGCCTCGGGCTTCGGGCTAGTGGCCAAATTCGAAGACTGATAACATCCCGCACATTTCTGTTTATGGCGCTCCCAACTCCCCTCTGGACTGGTATTTCTAACCACGAAGCATATTAAAACAAAATTTCCAGTTAAAATGGCATAAATATGCATACTAACAAACTGATGTTGAGTATGCTTTAATAGCTTTTACACAGGTTTTTCGTGTTAAATTAATTTATAGATTGCCTGGAGATACAAAATCTCACTGAAATTCGATTCAATCCAATGAGTTTGTCTTGATTCGATTCTCAATACAGTCCGCCAAACAATCGGGACGGGTGGACTCCGGTGGAGGATAGCCAGGGAAACAGCCGTGTTTATACTTTCAAGATTCCCCCGCACTGCCAGGGAATCCGAAATGTTTGTATTTGCTAGATCCAAATTAATAATTAAATCACTGGGACAATATTTAGTTATCAGGGGCTTGGGAAATACTTGAGATTTTACTATCAGCTGTCCCCCAGGGTCTTGGAAGGATGGGGGTTTAAACCGTTTTGACAACACAGAACTGAGAAGTAAAACTTCCTGGCCAATCCCCAGGAATGAGGGGGGGGGGGGCTTTGAACTGAATGTAACTGACTGGTGCATTAGAGACAAGTGGACCGGAGTCTGAACAAAGTGGTGAGATACAACTTGCTAGGAATCAGTGTGTGCAACCCTTTGAGCTCGTTAAGAATAGATTCCTTGGTTCTTTAACATGACAGGTCTAAAACACTGATACACTTAAGATTATTAAGATTAACACTGGGTTTCCAACCAGTTCATCTGAAGATAGACGGGAAAGACTAATGCAAAAGTGAGTTGCATCTGCGGATGGCCTAGAAAACGCCCATGTTTTTACCTTCCAACTTCCCCCCGCACTGCCGGGGAAATGTTGGGATTTTTTTCCTGGCCCATCCTAGAGGGTAGGGGCCAAGGATGCAACGGACTGGTGCATAAGCAGCGTTTCAGAAAGGAACCAAGTGCCCTGACCAAAATAGGAACCTGATTAGTAGTTTTAAATGCACATTTTACCCACTTGACTATACATTTACAGTGAACTTTGCATCAGGGCTTGGCACTATTTTTGGTCACCCCCAGCAAAGAAACGTAAAATTTATAAATAAAAGTTACTGGTCCTTCAATATTTTCACTGGTCCTTCTTGATTTTCACTTGCCATGGACCAGTGTTAGTGTCGAGCCCTGTGCTTGAGTCAATTTGGTGCCTGCCAGCCCGGGGCATACAGGGTGAATAAGTCAGGCGGAAAATTTCTACCTGGGGAGTTAGATTGGAAGCCTTTTCTTTTTTTCTTCCATTCAATTTGCAGGGCCAATTCAGGGGCATTTTCGCAAATGTTAAAGAGAGAAGTGAGATACAAGGAATACGGTAGCGATACCCTAGCTCGTTTCGAATAGATTCCTTGGTTCTTTAACGTGCCCAGTGTAAAGCACCGATACACGCGAGACTAGCCCTGGGTTTCAAACCAAGATCATCTCTAGATGGATGGGAAACACTAAATAGCGTTTCGGAAATGACAAAGTGTCCTGGCCGAGAATCAATCCCGGTACCTCTCGATCAGGAATCAAGTGTCTTAGGGTCTTACCACTCGACCACCGTGCCACCCAACAAATATTGAAATAGAATTGACTTTGGCGGAAATTGGCATGGTTCTTAGACCCAGGAACAACTTTGTGTCCCATTCTCGATTTAGACAGTTAGCAATGATGCGTAGTCTCCAGCCTGGGAATTTAAAGCCGCTTCAAATAACTAAAAAATGTCTGAAATCTAACCCCCCCCCCCGCCTGGACAAAATATTGACTGACCAGTATTATGCCGGAGGGGACCCTTGTACTTTAATCAACCACAACCTTACAAACTCGTCAATTGCCTCACTAATTCCAAATAAAAGGAAACCATTATTTCATTTTTTTGTATTCGTCCAGTCCTGACAAAACATGCAAACAAATTGAAAATGTCAATGAAACCGCAGATCTGTGCAAGAATGATCAATCACAGGCCTGTTCAGATTTTGTGCTGCTGTTTGATTGTTAGAAAATAATACATAGCTTAGTAAAAATTGCGTCATAAATCGATTATTACCTTTAATCTAACATTTTTCTGTTTTTTTTTTCGAATTTTCCACGCAAGCAAGCGCCACCTACAAGGGGAAGTAATCGTGTACGTCTCGACCAACGGTATAAAACCCCGCAAAAACCGGACATATCTGGGATGAATTCAAAATAACATGTATATATGATTATAGTAGTTCGATCGGTTTGTTTATTATTCAGTGGTTAATAGCATAATGTTTCAAGTGAATCTCCACGATAGTTACAGTACAGGCATTGTTATTCTCTTACGATTTTTATTATTCAAAGTTTATTTTTATAAATTATAACCATATAATATACAGTAGACATGCATAAAAACAGATATATATATATATATATATATATATATGCGTGTAGTTGGTCTACATTTTTACATTCTAATATATATCTGTGCTAAAATATATCTGTGGCATAAATAATATAAATCAAGACGGAACGCACAGGTCTATGTAATCAGTAAATTACTACCACTGTGAGATGCAAAATGTCAAGTAACGTTATATGAATTATTACTGTAGCAATCAAGAAATGGAATGACACTACCAGTAAATCAAATTCGTATTTTATTAAAAATAATTTTCATCAAATGTAAAATCTATAGTTCGACTTCGAGCATTGAGCCGTGACTGCACTAATTTAATCCATTCGCCAATAAAGATTGACGTGGGATTGACTATTCAGATATATATAACACACATTAGTAAGTAGCATATCTTTAAATCATGACTATTGAAATCAATAAATCACGGGTTACCCGCACGAATAGACTCGTCTAAAAGTTCATGGCTCAGTTTTCAACGCGACAGTCATTATTGTGCATGCTCATAATGAATCCATATCATTGAGAAAAAAAATATAGGTAACCTTTGTAAGACTAGTGCATAACAAATATTAGACAGATTTTTTTCGTACGGTGAAACTGTACAATATTTTATCGATATTATTTAAAATTTCAGATAGTTTATAAATATAAATCAACCGTCCATCTTTACAAGACTGCCCGTTGTGAAACTACCCTGAATTTCTCTGTATTGCCACGTGTCATATAAAATATATATGACATAATTGGTCACGTGTCACTAATCATACAGTATCATGTATATTATACATGTCACGTGGTCAAAACTTGTAATCGACCCTCCTAATCTATAAGGATCGTTAATTAAAACTGGACCACTTACTGTGAACTATCATCTTAGTGTTATATCTATAGTCCCACGTGACATACAGATTGGAATGTGTAAACCACTGATGAAAATTCCGTGTTATACATATTATCGAACCAAGATCAGTCGAGATACAGACAAAAAACCCACTGCTAAAATTTGTCAAGACAATCGGACTCACCATAAGCAGACGAAACATTATACGAGCCTTGATATGCATTTCAATCCTTCGGAAATTCTATATTCAGTTAGATTTGTTGCATTCATCATTACCAAATATGTATTCAATTTAAAAAACAGTGTAGTTTGTTGTATAATAATGATGTAAAATACAATCGACAGGAGCACTCAATAATATTGTCTCATTCCTAGATATTATATGGTAAACCACGGACATGGCTCGTGGGTAAACTTATACCACCAAGTTTATGAAATTCCGGAAAACTGGCTTTATCCTTTGCCGATATGGTGAATGTATATTATAGTATATTGAGCGCCGATATGTTGATCCTTTATGTTTATCATCACTTGTCATTTATTTTACAGATCCTTGAAATAACCTGACATTTATGAAAAAATGTCTTACAATTTATTTAACAACAAAACAGTCACAACTTATAAAATACTAGTATGTATTTTATGGGAATCCGGACAAAATCCCGGGTGGACAGAATACCGTTCCCTCATTTTAGACAGGGTGGACATAATCCCGTCCATGTTTTTTACAGGGTGGACAAAATCCCCACCCTATAAATTTCAGGGTGGACACAATACCCATCATGACTTGGACTTACTAGTATGTAGAGGGTTATTGCTGCATTGTTAACGATTATTGTGTGATTGTGTGATTTTGTAAGGAACTTCTCTATGATTATGTTACAATAAAGTTTATAATTTTTTATTTAACATGCATACTATCAACTATATCATATATATATAGTCATGTTCTTACCCAGTTCAGTGTGAAAAAAATCTGACGACGCTGTTAGATTGAACTACCGAATGAAGGTAGGCCAGATATGTTATATTACACCGGGGGCTGTTCTATGTACATTTATGGTAAAATAAAACCCCTGGTTTCATTGAAAGCTTATATAAGGTGTCGATCTGAGATGTTGTTTTCCACGAAAAAAACGTTCAAAATGAAAGACCAACTTCTTTAAAAAGTGTGTTTTAAGTGAGTCTTTTTAACGCGAAGCTACTCTCGCGAAAAAATATCATTATACAAAAGACGCACTTAAAACCTACTTATTTTCGTAAAAGACCCACTTCATTTATTTAAACTTACTTCTTAGAGGAAAAGACGCACTTAAAACCAACTTATTTTCGTAAAAGACCAACTTCATTTATTTAAACTCACTTCTTAGAAGAAAAGACGCACTTAAAACGAACTTATATGATAAAAGACACAGAAAAAACACACTTATTGTTAAAAAAACACAGAAAAAACACACTTTTAGCATACTTTAGTAAAAAAACACAGAAAAAACACACTTTTAGCATACTTTTGTCAAAAAACGCAGAAAAAACCCACTTTAAGTTGGTTTTAAGTGTGTTTTTGGTATAAGTGTGTTTTTTCTCCGAGAAGGGTAGTTAAAGCAATACAATGTAAAGTTAAAATAACATTTTCCTTAATTACATGTAGGCCTTTCCGTTGACATTGGTTTTTTATCATTGTATCACGAGACTATGGTTTTCTAGAATTATTTAAATTAGTGTTGCTTTATTTTGTCTTATTAATTCTAATATATACACAATCATGAAAATGTTTCCATCATTGTGAGTTTGTGATACATATTTCTATTTCCTCCGGCGGAATATTCAAGAAAACACATATACAACTGTATGTAAGATACAAGTATATTTTCATATTTTCTAGGGCTTTTCATTAAAAGATGACACGCCAATGATCTGAGTCCACTTAATACCCCAGGATATATTCGTATTTAGATTGTAATGTTGTCTAATCTTACTTCTGAGTAGTCAGCTGAACAAACTGTCACATAAAACATTTCAATAATCAGGAGAGAAAATGTGGCTCCAGAACATGCTTCATGAACTTCAAATATCAACCTATACATGGCCACTATACTATCTCAAGAATTTAACACCATAATAACGTCTGTTTTTATCAAAGATTCCCATAAGGACGAATAATTGACCAATGAATTCTTTGATTCTAGAACTGATTCTCATTAGACTTGTATAAGGATAAACTTGTACTCGGAGCTGAATACAATTTGAATATTATAATTAGTCCACTATTCTAATCACAAACAAAATTTCTATCACTTTATGCAGTCATTACAATACGTAATACGAAACACCATCTTTATGGTAACGAAATATTATAAGAAAAATGTTAATACAAAAACTAGATCTAGTAGAAAACATGGACTTAATTTATCAGTTTGATTTAAATGTATGTACGGCACGGTTTCTTTGTAATCGCTCATATTGATTGGTATTTATTCCAAGATAGAATTTCAAAACAACAACTGACAGCAGTAATAACAATTTAATTTTATAATTATCTTTATATACAAAATGACTAGCGAATATTGTTTATAATACATGTAATATATATAGGCTTGCCTTATTGCGATTATGAATTAAATTAAAGTGGCGAAGAATGGCCATGTTGACTTGTACTCTAACAGGTAACGCTGTTAGAGGTGAAAACGCCTTACGCAAGGTAGCAACCGAGGGCATATAAGATTTATTATCAAACTTTAACATTAATTTACTGTAACAAGAAACCGAGTACACTCCGATTACACATAGAAACCGAGTACGCTCCAGGTACTCATAAAAAATACCGAGTACACTCCGAGTACCCATAAAAGAGACCGAGTACGCTACAGGTACTCATAAAATACCGAGTACACTCCGAGTACCCATAAAAGAGACCGAGTACGCTACAGGTACTCATAAAAATACCGAGTACACTCCGAGTACCCATAAAAAAGACCGAGTACGCTACAGGTACTCATAAAATACCGAGTACACTCCGAGTACCCATAAAAGAGACCGAGTACGCTACCGAGTACCCATAAAATACCGGGACGTTCGCTCCAGGTACCCCGTAATAAAACCAGGTACGCTCCAGGCACCATATAAAGAACCATGTCTACAGTAAGTATGTATTTTAACCAAATGTGACTTATCTAAACAGATGAGACCTTTTAAGAGATGCCATTTTTCTAGTTGAGTCAACGCTCGGACAAGTCTTAAACGCTCATAAAAAACTACAGTCAAGTGACTGAATTTTGTAACCACAGGAACCTCAGTCTCGACTGGTAACAGCTGTCGAAACCGAGAGAAAACCCATGGAAATGCAAAATATATGTTTTGTATTGATTCATTTTTAATAAAAATAATAGATATGCCCTCGGTTGCATCCCCACTACAGAATTTTACGCCACAAAATGAAAAATATAATTAAGCTTCGATATCCCTATTTCTTATTTATCTATTTTTCATTTCCCCAAAATTCTTATAATGTATAACTTAAAATGCGAATGGCGTCATTATAGAATTCCAAACCAACGTCGGACAAGTGTATACCGTCATCGCGGAAGAAACCGAGTGTAAGAACGACGATGTCGACCGTAATATGCCCGTTGGATTGTTTTCGGCCCATCTGGTTCACCCGTTTACGCTTTTTCTCTATGGCTTTCAAACTACAGGCGTGTTCTCCCCAAGTAACTCTGGGGAGAATGTCAACCCATATTATTTTTACTTCTGGAAATGCTTGATGAACATAAGTAACAGCCTCTATTATTATCTTAAAAATACATTTTAAGGAATGTTTTGTAAGATCATTGCCACCTAGATGGAACGATATAACTTTAGGACAACTCCTAAACAGGACGGGAATTTGCAAGGAGCTAATTAAATCGTCCAAACTCATACCCCGCTTGCACCACCAAGCCATGGTAAGGTTGTCCGGCAACTTCAAATTCGGCATTCCTCTTTCGGCGGCTCGCACCCCAGCCCAATATGGAATTGAATCCCCGATAAACCATACGTCTGTAAAGACATTATTAAAGCCTGTCAGTTACGATAGTCCTATCACCATAGCGACACTATTGCTATACCGTGCATGATAATTGTATATATATAATACCATGAATATAATCACCCGCTAGACAAACCTGGCCTAAAGTACGGTTAAACCCGTATGTATGTGTTATAGGCGGGGGAGTGCCACCTTCCCAGTTTCATAATGGCTGACTCCGACAGTCCCATTAAAGCTAATTGCGTAGCCCTGCCTATGCGAAAACTATGGGTTTTAACATTTGCGTGGTTATACTGAGAACGGTCAATACATTTTTTTTTCAGCACTGCTGCAAATTGATATCTGGTGGCTACTGCCCCGTTACTATGAATGAACAGCGGACCGGTTTGACTCGATTTATAAAAAAGATATTTCTGTAACGAATGAACAGGACATATGCTTCCATCCCGCTCACACGGTAACTTTAAAATCACCGGATTACCACGTTGATTTGTTTTAAACCTACTCATGGAAATCAAAACATGTTTGTTTGGTATATCAAGAGTTACGTCTCTTGATTATAACATGTTAACTTGACCCTTGGTAGAGACTAATTCTCCTACGCGAAATAGGCCAAAATATGCCAGGCAAAACATAGCCTTAAATAACTGATATTCGTAAGCATCATGACAGATCGTGGGTAGAAGCTTACATATTTCCTTTAACATATCCATAGTGATCGGGGCTCTCGTATCGAATGTGCGGCGTGATCTATGACAACCCGTCATGGTATTTAATATATGGACTACTGCCTGATTAACGCAGTAGAAACGAATTTTCTTGTTACGTAGCTCATTACCCCAAATAAAAATTGCCGCGACAATAGGAAACAGTTCAAGCACTGTAATGTCTTTGGTAAAGCCATTTTCATGCCACACGTCCGGCCATTTCGCGTTTCACCAATGCCCCTTAAACCAAATACCAAACCCTATAGCACCCGCGCTATCTGTATGAAATTGCTCGTCATCATTAGACACCCAAAAAACGGTCGTGAAAGACTGAGACACCATTATGTCCACTGAAAAAACGCATCCACATTTTGAGATCAGATTTCATTTCCTTATTAACACGCACGTAATGATACATATGTTTTACGCCGCATGTGGCATTTATAAGGCGCCTACAAAATGACCTACCTATAGGAATTGCCCGACAACAGAAGTTCAAAGACCCTATAAGTGACTGTATGACCCTCAAACAAACCTTCTTTTGCGACAGAACGAACTCGATTTTTTGAACGACTTCCGTTATTTTATCGAGAGGTATCCGAACCTCCATTTTTATTGAATCTAGCTCTAAACCTAAGAAAATAATGATTTGAGTCGGGCCTGCTGTTTTCTCGTCCGCTAGCGGAACGCCCAAGTTGTCCATAATTGATTTGAATAACACCATCAACTCTTTACAAGACTTGTACGTTTTTCGCCCCCTAAGAAATCGTCTAGATAATGTATTAGGTGGCCCGATTTCATTTTGGTTTTAACGCAAAACTCAAGGAAGGTTGAAAATTTTTCAAATACACTCGGGGAAATACTACAGCCGAATGGAAGAGCCTTATCGAAGAAAATTTTATCCTCCACCATAAATCCCAATAGTTCGAAATCCTGTGGGTTAATTGGTAGCAAACGGAATGCATTTTTTATATCCGATTTAAACAAGTAACAATTTTTTCCCAGTTCCTGAATGATATGAATTGCTTGGTCGAATTCTGTGTATTTAACCGAACATAATTTCGGGTCAATGAAATCGTTGATCGATGACCCCTCTGGGTAAGAGAGATGATGTATCAGCCTAAACTCCCCGGGTGTTTTCTTTGGTACCACGCCGATCGGAGATATTTGAATGTTTTTCATCGGACTAACGGTAAACGGGCCAGCCGCACGACCGGCATCGATTTATTTTTGTACTTTTTGTAGGACAATCTCGGGGAATTGTCTAGCCGACACCAAATTCTTTGAAAAGCGTGTCCCACGTGGACCAGTATAATTTAAACGAAAGCCGTGTGTAAAACCTCCTAATAGTATTAGTGCATCACGGGATTTGTAATCAGACAACCAGTGGTTTAAAGATTGGATATTAATAGGTGAAGGAGCTAATTTCGTCGGATTATTCATAAGCGACGGAATGTTATTATTTACTATATGAACCGCGTTGACCACGGGACTGGTTATATCCCCGCCCTCTGTATGGGCGGCGGCCTCGAAAGGGATTTCCAGTAAAACCTTGTTGGGTATAATGACCCGCATTATATGTTTGCGATTGACCGTAAGTACCCTGTTGGTACCCGAAACGTGACGGACCTGACTGAGTACCTGTGTGACAGTTCATTATGTTATGCGTGCCGCCACAATTAATACATGCGTGGTTATATTTACAACTCGGCCAGCTACATGAGCCTTTATTAAAAGCTACACATATGTTCTGCGATTGACCATGCTTCCGCGACTCGACCCCAAATTGTTTATACCTATATGTATCTTGCATTGAAGGCAAACACCTAGACCACAAGCCTTGATTAATCACCGACCACGACGACGGTGTGGTGGCCTGACGAAGGCGAAACTGCTGGTCGTATATTTTCCAAAATTGTCCCCCCTGGCGGGACGCACATTCTCGTATAACATAAAAATAGTGCAACATTTCATGTATCTTTGAGGGGTGTGTCGACAAATAGATAGACATATAGACAATAAACGCGTCTGTCCAGCGTTCAATAGTTCCGATATCATCTTTACATACCGTGGGCCGGACGGCAATCGTACCGTCGGTATTTAATTTGAGCGTACTACCGGAATATAGCTCGGCCAGTTCCACCGCACCCTTTATGAGCAAAGAAAGATTGACGTACTCGCCTTTACAGATTTTTTGTTTTAGAGTAGGCGGTACATGTAACGTAATATCGTCTTGGGCGACACGTGTCAGCTCGTGACCTTCAAAAAGCATGTTTTCAACATTTTGTGTTTCATTAAACGTGAACATATTAGCACTGGGTTGCATTACAGGCGGCAAACATGTACCGTTATCTGGCAACGCCCCTATATCTAAATTTCCTAGAGGCAGGGTCTGAGCATTACCGGCGTTAGACAAAAAACGGGTCTCCACGGGACTAGTATTAGTGATGCTACAGTTCAAACTAGCATTAACCTGGTCTTGTTCCGCATGAACCTGAGCCTCACAAATAATTTCATTAAAATCTATAACGTTATGATTTATACCTCTCGCTGGCTCCGTCCCGTCATCCAACGCCGGTCTAGCTCGCTTAGCACTGGCCCTAGTCCTCGGCCCCGTTGCTTCTGCACCGCGCCTTCTCTTTGCACCTTGTCCTCGACCCGGCATCATGAAGTATTGCTAGATAGCCAAAGTTTTAATTAATTTTCTTTAAAGTTCGTCGTTTGCTGCCGAACAAGCAAGTGAGCCGACGTGGCAATCATGTGAGTTCACGCTCAGTGAATATCGTATTCTCGCGAGAATTACCATGGAAACGATAGCGTCGCCGGGTAGCGATAAACGCACCATGTGTATATAATACCCGTAGATCCCGTGAAATTCCGCCGTAATAAATTAGATTAATGCATAGGTGAATTAATCTTTATTATTGTAAAAGTACACCCAACTTGTTGCAATTGCTACATGTATCTTCTAAAAACGTTCTTGAAAAAGCGATATAATTATTCAATAATGGTCATTGTGAGTAGACATTGATGAGGAATACTCTGTGTGATATATAAAATATGTTTACCACAACACGGCATACAGAAAATGTTTTCTATTTAAACGCTCGTAATGAATGCATGATACAGACTTATACATCTATAGCATTGCGGATATTTAATTAACACTATAAATATATAATGTGAAACGTACGTAAATGATAATAATCTTGGCTGATGACCTCACATGTAATTAACCGTCTGTCTGTGATCATTGCTTCTTACACGACAAATATCACCATTAGCTTGATTCTGCACCACGCATGTCTTCCATCGTGTTGTTCGTTTAGATACACACAGATTTACGAGCGTCTGGGTTTGGGGCTTTTAACAACATATGACGTACATGCCATTGCCCATAATGGAGTCATGCAAAGAACAAGCAAACATCATTTATGATACTACTGTGACAGAAATTGTCGCCAAAAGACATACATTATGCATAACAATACGAACATATTATCTTATACATATTAGAAATATAAATAGACGAATAGTTAACGTTTCAGCAGTCAGTGACCTCGGGTCAAATTAGAAACCAACATGATGGAGTGCCTTCCAACATGATACAATGATACATAATACATATGAGCCGTTCTCCAGGAAAACCGGGCTTAATGACATAACAATAGTAATTATTTAATAATGTTTAGAAATAGGTCTAAAATGAGAAAAAAGTCATGTTCACCGATTTAATCGTTAGTAGTTGGATATCATAGTAATATCTTAAAGATTTAAATTTTCTGGTAAATTATGATAAAATTACTTCCGTCGTTGCTATGGTGACCAGTTTCCGAAAACTATCCGAATTGAGAAAAACAAGGGGTTAGTGGTTAAAAATAGCAGCTTCTTTTACCTTTAAGCAAACACTAACACTTTTGTCGTGTTTTATTACAAACACTTGGCGGGAATGGTTAGTTTCAAAAGTGTATAACTTCTAAAATTTATGTAATAATTCGTTCAAATTTTCAGAAAGTGTTCATAACAGTCTTGTCTTTCTAACGATTTATTATCATGATTTTCGTAATTTTGTCAATAAGCCCGGTTTTCCTGGAGAACGGCTCATATATAACAGTGACAGTTTACAAGTTTGCAAACTGTACCGGTTCTGATTGTTAACTAACACTGCACGGACTTTATACATGTATGTTGACCGATTCAACGGGTCATAATTGCAATGTTTAAATCCATTTTAAAAGGAAGCAATTGATTCAATGTTCTTCAGCTGTTTCGCAAATATAGATATATTACATTATATTGAGTTGTTGAGAACATTATTTGAAATATGAACATTGGTCAAACATTAGATATTGGTTTCCGGAATAAAATATAGTTACAAATTCCAATATTGTTTATGAGACAATTGCATCTTCTATTGCTTTCATCACCGACTTTCATCATGGGCATCTCAAAATATACATTGCTATTGTGATAATAAGTATATTTTTGATTATCGAATTCATAAAATAGGAAATATTAGGAAATATTACATTTTAAAATTTATTTCAAACACGCGCACAACATACATGTACTTACATATTACTAGAAATGTGTTCTTAGCATGTTCCTTCTACGATTTCGCCCCAAGACTGGTGAATAAATACCTGACGTCATTTTCTGTCAGTAAAACAGTACTGCAGCAATTGTAAGTACCAATGTTTGTTTTATGACTTTCCAAAGTTTCCTGTTGCATTTGTGGTTTCCTTGATGAACCAAAGTCTACGTAACTCTCGAAGTGTTTCGTCATTTAGATCACCGTTTTATATGTTGCATAGGAGGCATAAAAAAGTATGAGAAATTCAGATCTGGAAGGTACATGTATCACTCAAACTAACCAGCCGAGTACATAAATCAGAAACACCACAACACAACTACCCTGAGCAATGCCCACACATAAGCCAAGGAAACAATAACAAATCGAAGTCCCCGAAAACAATGTAGGATGATCCACTTGAATGAAACGCAGCCAGGATTCAACCAAGCTCCCCAGGGCCCCGTTGGACGGCGTCACAACAGCACAAATCCATGTCCAAACGGTGACCAAATGAGGCAAATAAACGCTTAATTGTGAGCAAGTTCGAAAATCAAATTTGTCGCACTACATTGCGATTTACTTCACCCTTTATATATTTATTCTTTTCCACCGACTGTATAAATCTAGCACATGTAGACATTTATACTCAATTGTTCCTACATATTTCCACCAGTGTAACTAACAAGTGTAGATGTATTTCTGGTGCATTTACAATTTTGTCAATATTTAAAGCAATTTCGTTTGCATTTCAGTTGCATTTACACATTGTCGAAATACAAAGCGTTTTGGTATGAATGATTGATGCTAACTTAATTAATTGAAAACCTCGTATAGTGCGCCTAGGATAATTTGGTGTTAATTCAGAATGATTGATTTGGTTTACTTTAAATATGAACATTGTTTGAAAGAATCCACCAACAGCGACTGAATATTTTGTATCAACGGTGCCTTTTCTGTGTTCGAATTGTGCAGTGTATTAGGCCGAGCGTAATCCTATCATTTTGTTGCAAGGGTAGCTTTATGTTATTTGGTCTGACACTATCAAAATTCGAAATTGTGTGCAGGCTAAAATGTGTGCGTGTTTGTTTTCCATGGCTCCTTGAAATATGTTTGAGTGGCTTTGAATATTGCTTCAGATATCGTTTAGTAAGTTGTTTATTCAATTTATTAATATTCATCAAATTTCTCCTTTGTATAATGTCTCGAATGAGATAAACTGCTATGTGTTGATTTCCATATCGTTGAATAACTGTATTGATTGATATGACAGGCACTCTATTCACACTCAACGTATATACTGGATTAAGTAAGTTCACAAATCATGACTTATTCAAGCAAAATGTGTTTGAGCGTGAAGAACTTTCCCAATGAGCATACACGTCGTAGTCTGAGAGACTTAATTCGTCTGAGAAGGAAGACTCACAACATTCCATGTCCAGACTGCCCAGATTATAGGCGCGTTTATGAAAGCTATTGAATCCATGGACGCAGTGACTTGAACAACGAAACTTCTTAAATATATTCTCTGCATCTTGCATTGTAATTATTTAAACCTCTCGGTCTTGCATCAAAAAGAAACATTAAAATACATCGTGGAATAAAACAACATTTATAACAAAAGTTTATTCCACTAACAGACGTGTCATTTGAAAGAACAATGAGAACAACAAGAACAACATCAACAACAACTTACAATAATACTGTAAAACTACTGATACGTTACTAAACAATGTCGTATTGGTTCTTGTAGTTACTCGTTGTTAATAGATTTATACCTATACATGCGGAAGTTCGTAGATTTGCAAATCCTTTAGATACGAAGCATGTGTGTTTAACGGTAGTTTCCGGAATTTCAAATCATTTAAGAATTAAGACAAACTACATTGAAATATTACCATGATGTCTTATTCATTAACTGCCTGGTGGTTAAAACATATCATGTTTACCATTTACGTTGATTATTATATGCTTTGTCATGCACAACGACAACAGCTAACATACAGTCCGGCTTGTTATGATAGCTGATAACGTAACACACGAGGATAGACGTTATAATATTTCCAACGTACTTCATGTGCTGGATTGACTTCAGGCATAATTTGTAATTTCGTTCTTTATGGGTATTAGTTTTAATAACGCCTTCTTGTGGTAAATGTATTTCCTGAATTTAAGATACAGACGTGTTGTGTTCAGGGAGGTTCAAAGGAACGTCTTTGTTAGCTTAAAACATCCTTTATTTTTAAAGAGAAACAATTCCTTTTATGAAATCCGTTTTAGCACTTTAAGTGTTTGTGTGTGTTAATACTCCTTTGTTAGCACTTTCTGAAAAGAAAAGTATGAATTACTCAGTATACAAACATGATTTTGTACATCAGAGCTTCTTTTGAACTACACTTTATGACGTCATAATAGTTCATTATCTTACATTCACTGGATAGACACCATGTGACATACTCATAAAATGACTAAAGTACACAGTCATTCATTGATTCCATGGTCGACAATAGGATGTTTTTGTAAAGAGCATAGTGCTTTATCAACGCACACTAGTGTTTGACTAGCATTTTTAATTGATCCACTAGTGTTTTCTAGTTTTCCAATAAAAAGCATCCTCGACATTTCTTGAAATACTTGTATATTTTAATTTTTGGTTTGATACGTTTACATAATTCTTAAGCTCTGAAAGAGCTTATCCTTGGCTTCGGCATATTTGGTTCGTTTTTGTTTTAAATTATTTGCTATGTAAGTTTCGAGTAGATCGGAGCCAAGTTAAACCAGTGTCTAAAGCAAAACCTTTCACAGAATCCACACTAATATATAATAATGTTCTTAGGACTTTATACCCACAATGCAATAGACTAAGCCTACGCATTTATGTATTTGATACCGGTAGTATGAATAAAACACATTCATTATTTTTAAGTGGAGGAAAATTAAGCGGGTTATAGCATTGTTAGTAGAGAATGAATGAAAATGATGGTATTAAGACAATTTGTCTCCTAATAAACACTAATAGGACCAAATATGATTATAGCATGCTAATTAATTGACAATCACGTATTTTACATTATTTCCAACTCGTGATTAAATTTAATACAAAAATATTGCAAATGTTATTTATTTGTCATACGAGTCAATATCCTTTCCAATATGTTTACGTTCACTGGCTTCTGTCGCATTTGTATGAAGCCACAGTAATGATGGCTTTATCGGTAATATTGTCATAAAATTCGATTTGGCCTTGCGCAATGTAAGATTGAAAGTTCTTGATGCGTATGATTTCTTGTCAGAATTGACAATACGTCTACATGTATAGCTAAGAGATATGGAAATATCAACAGTGGTTACATTGTATTTGAAGCATTTAAGTTTGGAATTACCAGAATATATCACGGGACAACAACAAAATAATTTTGCTTTCTTATCACCCAAGTCAATATAGGTGGGTCCAAGCGTACACCTTGGACCCTATTTTATAGGTTACCAAAGGGAACGAAAAGGGTTTTTATATAGTCAATCTTCACAATCCTGTTTAAACTTGATCATCATTTAGCTCGAATGCATTTGCTATCAAAACAAGAAGTCGCTGTGGTACAGTCTGTTTGCAGTATCTCACTTGGTTTTGGGCACGGTATTACATGTAGAATATGTAATGACTTTTGCCTAATGTCGCGCGTTTGCGTGATTAATGTCAAAGTGGACTAGCGCGGGAGTCACACAAATTCTCGGCATTGCGAGGGAATCGACGCGAAACTTTCCTCGCGGTTTCCTCGTAATCCGGCTGATTGACTGTTTACTGCGATCGCGGTGATTAACAGATCATTTCATGTAGAAAAACATCTTCTATGCTTAATAAATTGATAATTGATTTCATGTAAAGTGGTACATGTATTGGAGCTGTTTTTGAACGTCAGGGTGACTAAATATAAATATAGCGGGTGTTTCTTTCTGTTACAATACGTTGTTTTAAATGCGACGTCATAATAACACCACGATGTGAGCCGCCTCCTTGGAACATTGTGCATTTTATGTTAAATATATTTCTCATTTTTCAACCAATTACTTTGATATTTCGCATATTTGCCAGTGACAGATCAAAAGTCATCTCTAGCTAATTAAATTTCCATAATGTCTGATTTGCCGCTCTGCTATCAAAAAAGTCCTATAAATTATGTAACACCCCACGTATATTAGCTTATTAAAGAATAAATAACGAGACGAGTGACATTACTCTTGAATATAACCTCGTATTCACATATTTTGCTATTTTTTTGCCATTTTTTTATCTTTTTTAGTGTGTATTGTCCTAGTAGATCGGGTCCAAGTTGAACCAGGGTGTAGAGCAAATACTCGATCCACACAATTATCAATTGTATAATAATGTTCTTAGGACGTTAAAAGCTCGTCCCGCAGTACAAGTGACATTCAAATAAATTATTTTAACGTAGAGGAACGTTCTGTATCGCGTTATAACATTGCTAGTACCAGAGAATGAATGCAAACGATGATATTACTTCGAAAGACAATTTGTCTGTCTCCTAATACACACTAATATGACCAAACATGATTATAGCATGCTAATTAATTGACAATCCCGTATTTAACACGAATTTCTGACTTGTAATTGAATTAAATACAAAAAAAATATTACAGTTGTTCTTTATCGGTTGTACGAGTCAATATCCTTTAATTTGTTTACTTGTTCTGGCTTCTGTTGCATTTGTATGAAGCCACAGTAATGTTGACTTTATCGGTAATATTGTCATAGAATTCGATTTGGCCTTGCGCAATATAAGATTGCAAGCTCTTGATGCGTATGATTTCTTGTAAGATTTGACAATCCGTCTATGGCTGTGAAATATGGACATATCAACAGTGGTATATTTGTCATTTTTGATGATATTTACAGAACATGTCAGTTTGGAATGACCAGAATATGACTTACGTTACAATAACAAAAAATGCTGTTTCCTTGTCACACAAATTAATATAGGTATGTCCGTCCCAGCGTACATCTTGAAACCAAGTTTATTTGTTACCAAAAGAAATGAAAAAGGTTTTATAATATTCTTCACAACCCTGTATAAAAGTTGATCCTCACGAAGCTCGAATGCATTTTGATATCATATAAAGTAGTCGTTGCGGTTTAGTCTTTGCGCAGCACAAAACAATGTACTTAATATATATCTCTTTGAGTTTTTGGCACGGTATTAGAATATGTAAGGGAGAAAAGCAGTTTTGTGTTTGTAAATTGGTTATAAACACTTCTACACAAGCATCCAATATATGGTTTATCGCTGTGTATTTTTGATCACCATTTGTAACATAACTTTGCTATGTTTTCTTCCTTAACGGCGCATATCACAACAGACGATTCTCGCCCATTTGTTTTAGTGTCTGAGTTATCTATCGTCGCTGGTCTGGTGTTTTTGTAACAAAACATTTACATTTTCATAGCGGGATAAATGTTCATTAATCGACACGCCAAGCAAATGGCACCACAATACGCACAATCTTTTAACTCGTTTTTCATAAATAAATCATTTTAAAAGAGCAAATTAAATCCGTTTTGTTCTTGTTGAAACACCAAATAATTGTTTAAACATCCTGTGCAAGGGCTTGTTTCAGACAAATATTGCTGCATCAGCTAATGTTCAAAAGTGAGCTTTGCCTCATTAGATAAAACCAATGCGTTACCTAATTTTGTTACCATCAGACGTATTAGAATAAATTCATTATTATTGCGATCACTTTGGCAATTATATCTCTGAATGTCTCGATTATTTCTGATTACAAGAATGTTTCATTTTTTACATGAAATGAGAAAACAGCAAAAACGATGCTTAGCTTTTGCATAAATGTCTGTTTGATTGCTGCCGTATTTATATTCATAAACTCTGACTCCAAAATCTGTTTATAGAAATTAAAACGTTTACAACCCTTAATTTTAAACATTTTTCTGTCATTTTATTCTGCTACCCCAATTGATTGCGTGTGTTAATCTTATTTTGTTGTTAACTGCAATTACAAAATACAAAAAGCAGAAATATTGTTTTCATATTGCCATTTCGTCCATTTTTTGCTAAGTTCACATTCATATCTTCGAATCATTAGCAAATCAAAAGAGTGTAGTAATTGGCAAAACACGCATTTAATGTGTATTGTGTTAGCTAACGTACCATGTTTCAATATTTAGACAGCCGATTCAACGGTTAGATGACATAACTAGGTTACAACAAAGAGTTTGACAAATGATTATCCTTTTCGGTCTATTGCACAGTTGAATATGAATCCCTGAATGAAACACTTAATACACTTGAAATACATACAACTTGATGGGAGTTTACATTGTAAATGGATGTTATAATTATATGCATTTTCTTGTAATAGATAGTTTTGTGTATTATATGTAGTCCCTCAATCATTTGCTATGCTTGGTATTCGTATAATATAACAAGGTGTATAATGTAATCGCTAACTCTTACTAACTGTATGGTAGAACGACTTTTATAGTGCCAAAGAGCCAGGGTTGTTACATTTTGTACATAGCTACGTCATAACAAAGACGATTGAGAATGATATCTTGATGTATGTGTCCCTTTTTCGATGCTCTACATATACAATGTATATGTAGTATCACCACTCTTACCTTTGGAAAATTCGTTACGAATGATAAAATTTACCTAGCTTTTCTCTAAACCCGAAATAACAGTACAGACACATCGTCGTTCGGAGGACAGTTTGAGAGTTATTTAAAGTTATATCTGTTGCATTCCCATCAAATATTGGTAATAACGTTTGCTTGTAAATACACACTACAATAACTTTGTTATCCAATTGCACGCGACAACTCGTAATTTACCAGACAACACGTTAATAAGAAACACAGTCCAGCGACCACTTTGGATTTGTTAAATTTGAGATTGAAGAATAGTGCAATTAAATGTGTTTTATGTACGACAGTGCTTCACATGGGTTACAAAAAGTGACATCATCACGTAAATAGCGATTGTACCATAAGGTAAATTATAAGAAACGCGCGACAATCGATTGATTTGCATCAGCTTGTAATCTTATTGTTCTAGTTTTAATATTAAAAAATAGAAGGAAAGTCCTCGAATAAATTGATTAACATCGTATATCGACTGCAATATAAATTGGGCCAGAACTAATTGTCAGTTCAAATTGACATATTCCTACGTGTTCATTGTTCGATTGTCTTATCAACGGAAAGTCTGAATATGAACGATCAGGTGAAGTATTTTACTTACAACTCTAAATAAGTCAACGCATCTATAATGTAAAGCTTCAAACAATTACCATATAGTATAGCACATTGGATTTCGTACATTATATACTGTATCTTTCTTATCAATAGTCCACATATCCAATTGACTTATTACCAGTTGTCAATTTATTAGCTTGATTTTGAAATCACTTTAACAATGAGTTATAAACACATGATCTAATGGATTAGCTTGACGTTATTTAATACACAATACGACGGAGCGACTTCTTTTCTGGTACAATATTTTCGATTGGCAAGCAGATTAAGGCGACTAGGATATACATGCACTTATTGAATCGATCATTCCTTATTAACCAAAGTTTCTCTTCGAAAGAAATGAAACTTGGTAAACATCAAGTAACACGACAATGAACTATGGTGACATAATTCGCAGGGAGGGATCACATACATGTACAGAGCCAAGTGGAGGGAGAATATTACTGTCTTATGTGCAACTGTTGCAGAAGGGTAAAACGTTAGTACTGTAAGCAGGTAAGTTAGTTAAAATGTGTATTAGTATTATATTATTTCACTCAGAGTTTATACGAATACATAGTATTATCACAAATTATTGAGAAGTTTTAATGATTTTTCTAAATGGTGTAACTACATTAGTTGAAGCCTGGGAAACTATTTCCTTCGTCATTTAACGTCAATATTATAAATTGCCAAAAGATGTAGGAGCATGTTTGATTGCTAAAATCAGCTAGTTCTTCATTGACTTTATTGAAACTCCACTAACCAATACTGATAAATAGATAATTGATTAACCAAAAACAATAAATTAAACAAAAAGTCAACTAAACGATGATGAATTTAAATTGTTCTAATCTGCATATAACTAGAGCTGCAAATTATCATTGTAGTGACCAAAAGTGACTGCTAATCATAATATTTGAATTCATTGTGTTAGTTGGTTAAAGGTTTATATGGCCAGCTTTGGTTACAATTATGGTATGTTTCCTATTTCGCCAAGGGTTGAATTATAAACTAAGATAACAATTTCCTTAATTAGACTCTGCAGGTCACATTGTTTTTCATCATTGTACCACGAGACTATGTTTTTCTAGATGTAAGTTAGTGTTGCCGCCGTATTTGTCTTATTAGTTATAAGATATACAATGTTAAAGACATGTTTCCATTATTGTGTTTTTGTTATACGCAATGTAAGTATTTCTTTTTTCTCCGGCGGAATAATTGTAGTATTCTAGAAAATCATAAAATGCAAGATACATTATTCATTGTTGATATTGACTAAGGGTTTTCATTAAAAGAAGACACGCCAATGATCTGCGTCGAATTAATCTCTAAGGATATATATTCGTATTTCCGTTTTCAATGTTGCCGTAGCTTACTTCAGACTATTAAGAGCGGAGAGGCGTAAGCTGAAAAGAAATGTCATATTAGTGGATTTAATAAACATTTCAATAATAAGGAGAGAGTATTTGCCTCACGGACATCCTACATGTACTACTTAGATAACACGTACGTTGCTGCTGTATGATCTCTAATGGAACACCAACCGTATTGGTACTGTTTCATCAAACATTTCCACAAGGACGTATTCATGCCAACTACATTCCTATATTCGAGAAGGGAAACTCATCATACTTGTATAAGGAAAGAAAATTGCTCTTAGCTAAATGTGGTCAGAATATGAAACGATTCATTATATATACCGTAGACTCCCTCAAAACCGGAATCCCCATAAAACCGGACCATTTCTTAGGTCCCGTATTTTCTTCTTATAAAGTAAACTTAAAAAGATTCCGCAATACCGGACTCCCAGAATTCCGGACGGCATCTACGGTCCGCTGAACAAATATTAAACGATAACTTATTAAGGAATATCGGACGCGTATATTTGTCTTCGCCAATGTGGGACCTTATATGCTGTTAATTAAAGATCGTGTCATAACAAAAGGTGTCCTCAACAAATCGTCCAGTTAATGTTTTCTCTTAAACTGGTCCCGCGTGCAATTAGCACGGGCGTGAAAAATACTTTTTGAAAGAGTTTTCTATATAATTTTTGATAATTGTTTTAATTACGAACGCAATTGAAAACGATTCTTTCGTTTGACGTTTTGTTGTTAAGGTATGTATTGCTACAAACAAATACCCGAGCAAAGGATCGTTTAGCGCATCAACATAATTGTAATTACGACAACAATGCACTAAATACACACAAAACATTTTAAATTTAGTCTGCAATTATATAAAACTTGCATGTCTGGATTTGTTGGATTGCACTGTATATACCATTGGGTAATTCTGATAACCAATGAAAAAATTAGCAATTTTGATTTGGGTACTAATGAATGTTAGAATTGATATCAAGATCATTCATAGTCTGATTTCACAAATACATTGTCATAAACTAGTATTGCAAATTTGAAACAATGTCCTAAGGTTGTACTGTTCATTTAATGTAAGTATGTACATGTATCATAACGCGCACACACCAACATACCTATGAAAACATATAAAGGTATACATTATACAGAGCTCCCAGAAAACCGGACCTCCAAGAAAACCGGACTTTTGACCAGGTCCGAATGGGGTCCGGTTTTGAGAGAGTCTACTGTGTTAATATAGTTCACTAGGGCATATCAGGCTAAATAAAATCCGTATATCATAATTAGCCCATTATTCTAATCGCATACAACATTTCGATAGTAATACAAGCAATCATCTATATGGTAAATAAAAGTACATTATCAGAAAAAATGTCAATACAAAAACTAGATATTGTAGAGAAACATGAAATTGATTTTTCAGTTTAATCTAAATGTTGATACGGTATCGTTTCTTTAGAATCGCTTATATTGCGTGACAAACATAGTAACTATACATCCAATCTTTTCGAATAACAGCTTCTAAACACATTCTTGAAGAATCAGAATTACTCAACATTGAGAGTAGACATCAACAAGAACTGCTTTATGTGTAATATAAATTCCTTCCATATGATCTATTATGCGCAACAAAAAAGCAGGAATAGAAATAAACCATGACCATAAGAAATAGTCGGGCGATGACTTGAACAATGGAACGCAAGACTGACATCAACTGAATATATATATACTATATTATTTAAGTTTGTTCATTCAATTTCGATGGTCATCGGAACTATTATATGTCCTTTGCAATATTGCAGTTTTGAAAGTGGCAACCACGTGTTTTGTCTGTACCAAAGGTCAATAGATAAACATGATAATAATTAATGTTAAAGTACAACGGTAGACACATACAAATCATACACAAACTATTTAATATAAGAAGCAATGTAAGTGACATTGGGGATGACAATATAAATGTTCACAAAGGTACAATCCGTGTTATCCAAGGACAGTGCAATTCAAATTAATATCCTTCATCTGTTCACAACAATTTTTAAACACTCATAATGAAAATATATTACAGATGTTAAGTTTCCTGTAATATAAATAACGCATACACTAACATTAAAACAGAAAATTTGAAACGAACATCAATAAGAATGATCATGGCTGATAATCACAAACGTAAGAAACTGTCTGTCTGTGATCATGTCGTCTTATTATCAGACATATACCTCAATAAGCTTATTTCTGCAACACGTAAGTCTTTTGGTGTGTTGTTCGTTTATAGATCCACTAGGATTAACGAGCGTCTGGTTGTGGGGCTTTTAACAGCGTATGACGTACATGCCATTGACCATAATGGAAACATGTTTGGAGAATGTCTGAAAGCAAAGAACAAACAAACATCATTAATGATAGTACTGTGACAGATGCTCTCACAAAGGCACAAATTATAAACAATACGAACATATTATCTTAGACATATAAGAAATGTAAATAGTCGAATAGTCAACGTTTCAGCAGTCATTGTCTAGATATATTATATTATATTGAGTCGTTGAAAACACAAGATAGAAGACGCTATATTGGTTTCCGGAATAAAATATAGTTACACATTCAAATATGGTTTATGAAAACATTGTATCTTCTAGTGCTTGTATCACTGACTGTTATAATGGGCATCTCAAAATATACATTGCAATTGCGAAAACAGTATCGTTTTGATTATCAGATACATAATTGTATTACAAACACGTGTACAACATACTTACACACATGTATAACTAGAAATAGGTTACATGTATCAACACGGTCCATTCTATGATGTCGGATCAAGTCTGGTGAATAAATGCATGATGGCATTTTAGGAAAACATAACAGTACTGTAGCAATATTTAGTATCGATGTTTTAATTATTTCCCAAAGTCCCTTGTCGCATTTGTGGTTTCATGACTGGCTGAACTAAAGTTTATGTATCTCTCTAAGAATATTTTGTATCAATGGTGCCTTTCTATATTGGGAGTGTGCAGTGCATTAGGCCGAGAGTAATTCTATTTTGTCGTTGCAAGGACAGCTTTATGTTATTGGTCTGACACTTTAAAAATCCGAGATTGTGAGTAGGCTAAAATGTGTGCGTGTTTGTTTTCCATGTTTCCTTGAAATATTTGATTGCTTTAGATATCTTATTGTCAGTTGTTCTATTCATATCATTCATATTCACCAAATTTTCTTTGTATAATGTCTCGAATGAGATATGCCGGGAAATGTTGATTTCGATATCTTCGAATAACTGTATTGATCACTATCACAGGCACTCTATTCACACGCAACGAACAAACTAGATTTAGTAAGTTCACCAAACATGATTAATTCGAACTAAATGTATTAGTTTTTAGTGGGAAGCACTTTCCCATGGAGCATATACGTCGTAGTCTTAGAGACTTCATTCGTCTGAAACGAAAGACTCTCAATATCCCATGTCGAGACTGTCCATATAATTGACCCGTTTAGGAAAGTTATTTAATAACGTATACGTAATGGCTTGAGTAACTAAACTCCTTTAGCATATTTTATACATCTTATATAAAAAAGAAACATTTCAATGCATCGAGGAATAAAACAACATTTATAACAAAAAATCATTACACTAAAAGACGTGAAAACAACGAGAACAACAGCAATATCAACAACAACAAACAACTTACAATAATACTGTAAAAGTACTGATACGTTACTAAACAAAGTCGTATTGGTTCTTGTAGCTCCTCATTGTTAATAGATTTATACCTATGCATGCAAAAGTTTCTTAAGATACAAGGCATTTATGTTTTACGGTAATTTCCGAGATTTTCAAATCAAGAATTAAGACACAATACATTGAAATATTACCATATTGTCTTATTCATTTACTGCCTGGTGATTTAAACATACAATGTATACCATTTACATCGGTTATTATGTGCTTTGTCTTGCACATAAAAACAGCTAACATACTGTCCGGCTTGTTATGACAGCTGATAACGTAAATCACGAGGACAAGGGGTATAACCTAAAGCATGGAGATTGGTGGTTTAAGTAAGACTTTCCATGGAGATTGGTGCCAATGGCCGATATTTTGATGTTTTTTGTCACTTGACGGACACATTTCCACCAAAGTAAGTTCATTTTCTTGTTTTATATGTAGTGTGTATGCGATAACCACCTAGCCATAAGTTTAAGCCATCTATCGGTGGTCTGTTTTAGTCCGTCTGTGCAGCGATAAAAGCCTGAAAGAAGGGATGGTGACATCGGGTGTCCGAAGTCCGCATTGATTTGTATTAATTCTGACGTATCTGGGGCATTCTGGAAGGGTTTTCTGTGTTTGCTAGGTACTTCATGCATGATTTTATGGTTAAAATACTGTTTCTGCTCATTTAGGAGGCTCCAAGTGCATATTTTTAACGTTTAAGACGATTTCATGGAGATTCGTCAACTTTAAGACCCTCCTCATGGAGATTTGTTATTATTTTGTAAACCATGTGTACTGGTATTATAAACATGGAAGTAATCTCTATTTTGTACCAATTTCAGGGCTACCGTCTTACAGAGGGTCTTGGCTTGGCGAGTAACATATAATTGGAACCAAATACAGTGACAACACCACCTGGCTGCAACAATTGTTGTGATTTTCTTATTTGTACTCCAAAGATATGCATATAAGTAATAAAGGATGATTTTTATAATCTTGTGCGCTGTTTATTATGCACCAGTCAAATCAAACCCTGACTCCCCCAACCCGGAGTATACTAGTAGTCACGAGTTTTTAATTTTTGATGTCCCCGCACTGCCGAATGAGAGCAGGACTTTTGCTCCGCACCTAAATGCGTAGATGTTAAATGCAGCCGGGAATAAGTTTCAAGGGGGGGAGTTACCTTTTGTAAGGCTCTCGGGCAGGGATTTTACCATGATTTACCGTGCTAAGGTTTTCAATTGACTGGTGCATTGTGTATCTGTTATGATATTCAGTTGAACTGAAAAAAGGCCTAGTGGTAGCCGTCTTCTCTACTAGATGGATAGTATCTTCTTCGGAAAGGTGTGCTACAGGCCACATCAATTTGGTAGATTGTGGTAGATTGTGGTTTCAAATAGATTTGAAACACCCACCATTTTCTTCATCGCATTTATAATATAGAGGATTTGTAATCAGTTTTCTGATCAGTATTCTTTCAAGCACTTACTTACAATCCACAAGGAACCAACAACTTCTCAACATGTGGAGTAAAACCAGCATTGACAAATTGAAGCAACTGGGAATCAAACCAAGATTGCTTGTTACAAACACTGCGCGTTAACCATTGCAGCAGTTTTATAAGTGGCAGTATATTGTTGGTCAATGTTCAAAACATCACAATGAAATCTCACTTATCCGACCACCCTTATTTATTTTAAAACATACTTATCATATCTGTTTATATATAAATAAAGGCTTATTTAAGAGTTGGTTATATTATAAATCAAAAGTACAACATGTAATCATGTGAATTGACTTCGAACTGGAGGTTTTAATTTTGAGGTGGTCTTTAAGTGAAGTTTTACTTGTTGTTACATTCATAAGAGTGAAATTTCAATAATCTCTCTCGTCTCTAGGATGCATTCATCTTGTTAAATGCATCGTACCATTGACACTTATTTTGAATGGTTCCTGTGTTTTTGCTAAAGAGGCAGTATGAACACAGTATGGTGTTTCCATGTATATGGACGAACCGCCCTACAGACATTCGTTCTTTAACGTACCTGGTGTACAGCTCTGGTACATGCGAGACTACCTCTGGGTCAGCTTCCAAATAGATCATGTCTAGTTGGGTGGGAAACACGGGAGAGTGTTCCATGAATAACTAAGTGCACCGGCCGAGGTTCGAAGCAGGGACCTATTGATCAGTAGTCAAGCGGGCTTTCCGCTCGACCACAGTGCCACCCTAGTAAAAACTGTGTATACTATTTATAAAGGGGTCATTGCTGAGAGGTCATGGTAGACGGATGGTCACTTTTTGTGTAATCAATGTAGTAATAATTACGTAAATTTGTTTGATGTTTTTATTTACAAATTGTAGTTTTAAAGGTTCATTAGCGAAGAAGGTCAATTTCATAAAGGCAGTGTGATCTGATGCTTTGTGAACCAAAATGTTCCAGGAAGTATCTTAACAAAGAATACAACCAGAATCTGTGCTATTGGAACTTTCCAACAAAACAATACAGACATTGATGTGCATCATTTTATGTTATTTTATTATTTTATAGAATCATAACCTTGAACATGTATTAAAATACGTGAATAAAATGTTATCATGAGACTTTACTCTACATTTATTTTATTTTATTTTCTGGCTCTTCACTGGGGTTCTTCGGATCGATACAAATGACAAGCTCTTTTGTTTTCTTTTCTGCCACTTCCTCCTTGAACGAAGTATCGTCTTTTTGGTACGTTTTCTTCAAACAAGGAGTCTGAAAAATAATTAGAAACTACATTTGTAATCAATGAAGGTAACACACTATGCTGCAAAACATTTTAGAACAGAATACTTACATTGATTTAATTCTCCACAGTTCGGGTCTTAAAGTTGACGAATCTCCATGAAATCGTCTTAAACGTTAAAAATATGCACTTGGAGCCTCCTAAATAAGCAGAAACAGTATTTTAACCATAAAATCATGCATGAAGTACCTAGCAAACACAGAAAAACCTTCCAGAATGCCCTAGATACGTCAGAATTAATACAAATCAATGCGGACTTCGGACACACGATGTCACCATCCCTTCTTTCAGGCTTTTATCGCTGCACAGACGGACTAAAACAGACCACCGATAGGTGGCTTAAACTTATGGCTAGGTGGTTATCGCATACACACAACATATAAAACAAGAAAATGAACTTACTTTGGTGGAAATGTGTCCGTCAAGTGACAAAAAACATCAAAATATCGGCCATTGGCACCAATCTCCATGGAAAGTCTTACTTAAACCACCAATCTCCATGCTTTAGGTTATACCCCTTGGAGGATGGACGTTATAATATTCCCAACGTACGTCATGTGCTGGATTGACTTTAGGCATAATTTGTAATTTCGTTCTTTATGTGTATTAGTTTTAATCACGCTTTCTTGTGGTAAATGTATTTCCTTGATTTAAGATACAGACGTGTTGTGTTCAGGGAGGTTCAAGGAAACGTCTTTGTTAGCTTAAAACATCCTTAGTATTAAGTAGATACATTTCCTTTCATGAAGTCCGCTATAAGCACTTTAAGTGTTTGCGTGTGTCGATACACATGTGCCCCATTTTTTGCACTTTCTGAATAAAACGTATGAATTACTCAGTATACAAACATTATGTTGTACATCAAAGTGTTCTTTTGAACTAAACGTTTTGACGTCATAATCATATATTATCTTACATTCCCTAGATAGACACCATGTGACATACTCATGAACTGACTAAAGTACATAGTCATTAATTGATTCCATTGAATATTTTTGTAAAGCGCACAGTGCTCAATCAACGCACACTAGTGTTTGACTAGCATTTTTAATGGATCCACTAGTGTTTTCTTGTTTTGCAATAAAAAGAATCATCGACATTTCTCGTACTTGTATATTTTAATTTCTGGTTTGATACGTTTACATAGTTTTAAGCTCTGAAAGAGCTTATCATTGGCTTCGATATATTTGCATCGTTTTTGTTTTCAATCATTTGCTTTCTTATTGTGTAATGTTCGAGTAGATCGGAGCCAATTTAAACTAGTGTCTAAAGCAAAACCATCCATTGAATCCAAACTAATATACATGTACATACGCAATTTATAATGTGTAGTAAATAGGACCTATGAAGAGATAGAACTCAGAAAAGACAAACTACGCCAATGAGTTAATCAGCATCATGCACATCTATGAAAAATGAAAGAGAACATGACCAATCAGATCAGGTTAAATTTAAGACATCCCTGATTGTACATAACGGTAAACATATTCATGCCACTATGAAACATAACACTACCATGTGAGAATATTAATCCATTTTAATAACACTTGAGGTCTTAACAAACAGTGGCCTATGTATCTACCAACGTTCTGCTTACGTCATCATTCACATATATACAGAGGAAGCATCGCGTATTAATTTCCTTCAGTATCAATAGAAACTCGCAATAGACAATTTCCTCATTGGTTTTTACAGTATGCTCTGGTACGTAAGACGCAAATGCGTGATTTAACGACGTGATGCTTCTTCAGAACTGGTCGTCAATCTTGATTTTGTGTTGCCACTGGGATACGTATTCCTCAATAATTACAATATAATAGTCGTATTATGTTTGTTCAACCGATCGGGGTTATAAGGAAACATGTTTGAAGGTCGGGCTGTGTTAACAGAATACCTTTGTAGAACGACATTTCGTATATGTGAGACGGAAGTACAGTGGACAATTAGATAAGTAAAAACGTGTGTGTGAGTTTCAAGGGTTAAATTGATGTTATTATCATCGCTATTGAAAATAATCTAACTGCTTTATTAAAACAATAACATTTCATATATTAAGAAAAGACACAATATAATAAAGAAAATGCCGAAACATTATACCGTCATGTATTTATAATTGAATCCCATAATATCAAAAATAATTATAACAATATCCAGCAAACAAAATATTTACATAACTGGATACAAGTAGAAACTATAGAGGTTTTTAACCGTAACGTGTACGACTGCATGCATACTTCTTTGAAGCATTTCGCATTGCTGCTGATACAGGTTTTCGTAACCGTTTCTTTCGCAGTGTCTATCATTCTTCGTGTGACAGTGTAGTTACTAACACGAAACATTAATTTTTTTATGATATTTAGTTTATTTACTTAAAGTGCAGCATCCAAAATCATACATGTAAAGCTCTGTGGTTGATAAACCATATCTTGGATGCTTGTGTAGAAGTGTTTATATCCAATTTACAAATGCAAAACTGCTTTTCTCCTTTACATATTCTAATACCGTGCCAAAAACCAAAGGATGTATAAGTACATTGTTTTGTGCTGCGCACAGACTGAACCTCACCGACTACTTTATATGATACCAAAATGCATTCGAGCTTCGTGAGGAACAACTTTTATACAGGGATGTGAAGAATATTATAAACCTTTTTCATTTCCTTTGGTATCATAAAAAACTTGGTTTTAAGATGTATGCTGGGACGGACCTACCTATATTGACTTGTGTGACAAGGAAACAGCATTATTTTGTTATTGTAACGTAAGTCATATTCTGGTAATTCCAAACTGATCTGTTCGGTAAATAACATCAAAAATGACAAATATACCACTGTTGATATGTCCATATCTCACAGCTATAGACGTATTGTCAAATCTTACAAGAAATCATACGCATCAAGAACTTGCAATCTCACATTGCACATGGTCAAATCGAATGTTATAACAATATTACCGATAAAGGCATAATTTCGGTGGCTCCATACAAATGTGACAGAAGCCAGAACAAGTAAACAAATTTAAGGATATTGACTCGTACAACCAATAAATAACAACTGTAATATTTTTTTGTATTTAATACAATTACAAGTCAGAAATACGTGTTAAATACGGGATTGTCCATTGTCGTTTGTCGTTTGCATTCATTATCTGGTACAAGCAATGTTATAACGCGATACAGTACGTTCCTCTACGTTAACATAGTTGATTTGAATGTGTATGACCATACTATCAAATACACAAAAGCGTTGACACTGTCACTTGTATTGTGGGACGAGCTTTTAACGTCCTTAAAACATTATCATACAATTGATAATTGTGTGGATTTAGTATTTGCTCTAGACCCTGGTTTAACTCGGCCCCGATCTACTCGGACAATACACACTAAAAAAATAACAAAATATGTGAATACACAATGTACGAGGGTATATCCAAGAGAAATGTAACTCGTCTTGTGATTTATTCGTTAATAAGCGAATATACGTGTGATGTTCCATAATTAATAGAACTTTTTTCATAGCAGAGCGGCAAATCAGACATTATGGAAATTTAATTTGCTAGAGATGAATTTTGATCTGTCACTGACATACATGCGAAATATCAAAGTAATTGGTTGAAAAATAAGAAATATATTAAACATAAAATACACAATGTTCCAAGGAGGCGGGTCACACCGTGGCGTTATTATGACGTCGCATTTCAAACAATGCATTGTAACAGAAAGAAACACCCACTATATTTATATTTAGTCACCCTGACGTTCAAAACAGCTCCAATACATGTACCACTGTGCATGGAATCAATTATCAATTTATTAAGCATAGAAGATGTTCATCTCCATGAAATGACCTGTTAATCACCGCGATCGCACTAAACGCGGTGATTTTTATCGTCGATCAATCAGCTTGATTACAAGGAAACCGCAAGGAAAGTTTCGCGCCGATTCCATCGCAATACCGAGAATTTGTGTGACTCCCGCGCTAGTCCACTTTGCAAAAGTTATTACATATTCTAATACCGTGCCTAAAACCAAGTGGGATACTGCAAACAGGCTGTACCACAGCGACTTCTTGCAAATGCATTCCAGCTAAACGATGATCAAGTTTAAACAGGATTGTGAAGATTGACTATATAAAAACCCTTTTCGTTCCCTTTGGTAACCTATAAAATAGGGTCCAAGGTGTTCGCCCACATATATTGACTTGGGTGGTAAGAAAAAACAATTATTTTATTATTGTCGCGTGATATATTCTGGTAATTCCAAAATTACATGCTTCAAATACAATATATACCACTGTTTATATTTCCATATCTCTTAGCTATACATGTAGACCTATTGTCAAATCTGACAAGAAATCATACGCATCAAGCATTGCACAAGGCCAAATCGAATTCTATAACAATATTACCGATAAAGCCATCATTACTGTGGCTTCATATCAATGCGACAGAAGCCAGTGAACGTAAACATATTGGTAAGGATATTGACCCGTATGACCAATAAATAACATTTGCAATATTTTTGTATTTAATTTAATCACGAGTTGGAAATAATGTAAAATACGTGATTGTCTATTAATTAGCATGCTATAATCATATTTGGTCCTATAAGTGTTTATAAGAAAACAAATTGTCGTAATACCATCATTTTCGTTCATTCTCTACTTACAATGCTATAACCCGCTTTGTTTCCCTCCAATTAAAAATAATGAATGTGTTTTATTCAAACTACCAGTATCAAATACATAAAACGTAGACTTAGTCTATTGCATTGTGGGTTTAACGTCCTAAGAACATTATTATACATGTTTATTCTGTTGTTACAATATTACGCATATAACAACAATAATGAGCAGCCTAAATTACATAAACTTACATCAATGCACGACTACATTATAACTCTGAGCTTCATTTTTCAGGACGTCGAAGGTTTCCCCGGGGCTAGAATCCGCTAATAAAATGAAAATAAAAGAACAAGGCATGGACGATGAAGCTCATACAAGCCTGGTGAAGAAATCTGTTAAAATGGACTCAAGGTTTACTAAAAGTAAGAGTCACGATATTGATGAGACATAACGAGAGATAATCGCTTCCAATGACCGTGCTGCAACAGAAGTAGATTATGATCCGATAGAAGGTGATGGTAGGTATAAGTTGATGGAAAAATCACATTCTTTTTGTTATATCCAACTTGTGTAGCACATGTTTGTCGTCAAAGGAGTGTAATGACGTTATAAAGCCAGTACTATGTTATTGTTATGCACTGGAAGCTTCAATGTGACGACACTCAAAATATAGGCGACTTCATCGTCGAATTGGTGCGTTTTTACATGTTATACAGGTAGTTGAAAAAAGTGGCATACATGTATTTTATGTTTCGGTCGGTAAACTAATATGTTATAAAAGAACACTTCAGAAATAACAAAAACAGCTGAGACGTGTGTATTTCATTGTCTTGTTTGCGTGTTTTGAGCATTGTAATGTGTAGTTGTTGTATCTATTTTGTTTATGGTTTTTATGTTTGACTGTTTGGGTGCTGCTTTCTGTGCTTTCCTGTCTGATTTTCTCATAACTTTAATTGATATGTACGAGGGGTGATCAATATATTCGAGGACTTTTCATCTAGCAAGTTCATATTGCCAGCAAGGCTCAAACCCATTTAACATCATTCGGTGTAAGATGTCTCCGACCGAATGCACTAATAAAATTATTTGATACATACAAGGAGCGTGTGACGTTGGACGTCACGCGACGTCATTCCAAGCGTCACCGTCGGAGCAGCACATAGCTCCTTTCTGGACTAATACCCGGTTTCATGTATGATACTGGTTGTCTTTTACTACTGAAACAAGTAGTTAAAAGTCGATTCTGGAATGTGAGGTGGAATAAAAAGTGTATGGATGCGTTATTGGAAACAAAACTCGGAAAAGGGCGGTTGGATTTACAAAATTAGATTATTTCTATTAAGACTGAAGCATGACCTATCAGGTTTAGGACGCAATATCGAAATAACCCTTTTGAATTGGAGTCATCGATTTTATGTATTGTAGCCTATACTAGTCTTCGTTTTTGCGAGTTACATTTGATTGAGATCTGTGCGTCTTATTTCACAGAATTTAACGGAAAGTGTCCCTAACGCGGTGCTATTTTTGCTATTTATCCTTATTTTATCGAATCATCCGTTTGGCAGAGACCCTACAATCACATAAACGACGGAATCATATGAAAATGGCTAATTGGGAACGCACAGAATCCATGCACAATTTAGTCAAGTCATTTTGGAGGTATCGCGAGGAATTAACAAGTTTTGCGTTAATTTCCATACCGTGTCGTTTCTCAAAAATAACGTTACGCCCGAGATGCTCGACGGTGCGCGCTTCACCATGGTTACAAAAAAATACGTCATCAAGTAAATAGTGACGTTATCAAAAAGACAATTAGACAAATCGCGAGATAATTAATTGATCTACATAAGCATGTTATTTCATTACTCTAGTTCCAATATTTCAAAATTGAGAAGGAAAGTCCTCCAATATATTGATCACCCTCGTATATGTATGTCAATGTTTGTAGAAGGGCATTGAAGAATTAACAACATAACAGATGCACAACCTGCAAATATATAGACATCTCAATCTCCTAGAGGTCGAATGCACATTGTCGAGTATCCTGCAAGGAGGCTTATTGTTGAAGTATTGATTTGTTGCCGTATTTCACTGTGTAACTACAATGTACTTTTACATGTGGAAGATTATGAAACGATTTAAAGTTTGACAATCACATAATTATCGGAGCAAGTTTTGCGTTTTTTTTAAACATGCCTTTAACTCGTTTTTCATGAAATAAATCATTTGAATAGAGACAATTTAATCCGTTTATTTTGTTAACCAAAACAAAAAAAATTGTTTTAACATCCTGGGAAAGGGCTTGTTTCAGACAAATATTGCAGTATTAGCTAAAACTTAAAGTGAGTTTTGCCTTATTTAATTATATCTCCCAATGTTTCGATTATTTCTGATTACACGAACGTTTTCATTTGTTCATGACAACTGATTTAGCTTTTTTATTAACGTCTGTTTGATAACTGCCGTATTTATGTTTCGTTTCATACAATCTTACTTCGAATTCCGTTAATTGAAAACAAAGCGTTTATAACCCTTTATTCTAAACATTTGTCACTGTCTTTTTTATGCTGCTTCATGTACTCCAATAGATTGGGTGTGTCAATCGTGAAATTTTGTACCGCAATTACTACGTACAAAATGCATGAGCCGAAATATTGTTTCGATGGTTCTATTTCGTAAAACGTTGCTAACTTCCCATACATGTATTCGACCTTTTAGCAAATCGAATGAGTGTAGTAAGCGCTGGAATTGACAAGATTTTAATACGCATTTAATACGCATTTAATGTTTATTGTGTGAGCTATCTTACCATGTTTTAAACTTTAATGAACCGAATTCAATTGTTAGATGACATAACTCGGTTTCAAAGAGTTTGATACATTATTATCCTTGTCGGACTCATTTATTTTCATTGTTATATTAAGTTTCGTGTATTACATGTAGTCAATCATTTATTTGCTATGATTGGTATTCGTCTAATATAACACGGTGTATAATGTAATCGCTAACTCGATAACGTTATGGTAAAATGACTGTTCCAGTGCATGATGACCAGGGTTGTTATATTTTGTACATAGCTCTACGTAACAGCAAAGACGATTCAGAATGGTACATCGATATACATGTCATTTGTGTGATGGTCTACATATGGTAAATCTACTATTACCTTTGGGTCGCTGAAAATCGTTTGGAATGATACAAGTTTGACTAACTGTTTTGTAAATCCAAACGAAAAGTAAAGACATAATTATCGTCGTTCCTAGACAATATTTGTTCGGAGGACAGTTTTATAGTTTTTTTTAAAGTTATATCTGTTTTCCATGAAATATTGCTAATAACGTTTGCTTGCTAATACACACTACAATAACTTTGTCATCTAATTGCACGCGACAACTGTTAAGTTACCAAACTGCACGTTGATAAGGAACACAGAACAGCGACCAGTTTGGATTTTCTCAATTTTAGATTGAAGAATAGTGCAATTAAATATGTTTTCATGTACGACAGTGCATCACGTAAATAGAGATGCTAACATAAAGTAAATCAGAAGAAACGAGACATAATCGATTGATCTACACCAGCTTGTTATTACTCTATGTTTAAAATTCCAGAAAATAAAAGAAAAGTCCTCGAATATATTGATCACCCTTCGTATATCGACTGCAATATGAAGTGCGCCACAACTTATTGTCAGTTCAAATTGAATAAACCCTATATGTCCATTGGTCAAATGTCTTAATAAAGGAAAGTATTAACAAGAACGATCGCGTGAAGTAAGTCAGTACGTCAGTAAAGTATTTTTATTGTACACTTTCTATTTAAACCCTTCGGTCAAGGATAACCCAGGAAAGTGCAAGCACTTATTTCCAATGGGGTCCTATGTTTTGCTGAAGGGACGACAGGTGCAAGAGACAGTAATGTGATATAGGGTATCCTGGCGGCGCGATGCCCTAGCTCTTTTCGAAGAGACACCTTGGTTCTTTAACGTGGCCGGTGTATAACACCGATACACGCGAGACTACCTCTGGGTTGCTAACCAGTTGATCTCAAGTTGGGTGGGAAACACAGAAAAGCGTTTGAGATATAATCAAGTGCCCCGACAGAGGATCGAATCCGGAACCTCTCGATCAGCAGTCAGGCAGGCTATCCGCTCGACCACCGTACCACTCCGTGTATAAAAAAAACTTTTAAATGTACCGTGGAATAAAACAATATTTATAACAAAATTGTTTTTCACTAACAGATGTGACACTTTGAAATAACAATGAAAATAACAGCAACATCAACAACAACTAACAATAATACTGTAATACTAAACAAGGTCGTGTTGGTTCTTGTAGTTACTCGTTGTCAATAGATTTATACCTATACATGCGAAAGTTTCTAGATTTGCAAAACCTTTAGATACAAAGCATGTTTGTTTTACGGTAATTTTCGAGATCAAATTTTCAAAACACTTAAGATTTTAAGACACAATGCATTAAAATATTACCATATTATCTTATTCATTTACTGCCTGGTGATTTTAACATATCATGTATACCATTTACAAAGATTATTATGTGTTTTGTCTTGCACAACAACAGCAGCTAACATACAGTCCAGTTTGTTTTGATAGCTGATAACGTAAAAATCACGAGGATAGATGTTATAATATTCCCAACGTACGTCATGTTCTGAATTTGCTGGGTTTTAGTTTTGATCAGACGGTATTGTGGAAAATGTATTTCCTGAATTTAAGATAAGACGTGTTTTGTTCAGGGAGGTTCAAAGGAAGTCTTTCTTATCTTAAAACATCCTTTAGTTATAAAGAGATACAATTTCTTTTATGAAATCCGTTATAGCACTTTAAGCGTTTGCCTGTGTTAATACTCCAGTGTTTGCACTTACTGAAAAGAAAATTATGAATTACTCAGTATACAAACATGATTTTGTACATCAGAGCTTCTTTATGACGTCATAATAGTTTATTATCTTACAATCCCCGGATAGACATCATGTGACCTACTCCTTAACTAACGCAAAATAGACAGGCATTGATTCCATGGTCGACAATGGGATGTGTTTTTTAAGTGCACAATGCTTACTCTACGCGCGATAGTGTTTGACTACCATTTTTAAAGGATCCACTAGTGTTTTCTAATTTTCGAATTAAGGTATGGGACTCATCATATCAAGAAATTTTCCTATAACAAGGATTGTTCGAAAATTCATTTTTCATGCGGAGTAACCTTATATACGTTGAATAAAGTAAAAAAAATGGGGGGTCTATGACTTAATTTTTTGCCAAATTGCACTTGAAGTGACACTGTGTAAAATACAGGGGAGTCGTTTTATGTCATTTAAAAATGGGGTAGGGGTAGAATATCAATTCATGTTGCCTAAAATATGGCGATGTGTATAACGAAAAGTAATGTAACCTTTAGTCATATAAGTACCACACCGAAAAAAATCAAGTTGTTGGTGTTTTTGTATTTTTTTCGAAAATTATCACATTTATAACATGTAATGAATAAAGTACCAAAAATCATGAAAAATAGACATTTTTCTGAAAACAAATACCTTGTAAAAATATATTTAATATAACAAGGATTTTCCAAGTCTTTGCCATGTTGTGCAAACATCTACGGTCATTTTAGAAATGCATTAAAAACAATATGTCTATGCGCTTAAAAAAAAGTTATTTGAATTTGAAATTTTCTAAATAAGGCCGAAACACATAAAATATGCAATTAGTCAATTAATGAAAATAATTACACAAGAAATCGATAAAATCCATATAAAATGTAATTCATACAAAATAAAATAGACATACTGTATTTATCTTATTTCAAAAAGACTTTAACAATACAAAAAAGAAAGAAACAATGTTAAAATCTTACCCCACCCATTTTTTCAACATTAAAAATCTTTAAAATTGAATAGTTTGTTCATTTATTGTTTGATCATAAAATAACTTGGCACAAATGTAACTTATGATAAGAATTTAATATAAAGATAGTAATGTTGTTATTTACCTAAATGTCAAGGTCACAAAGAAAGGTCAAAAGTCAGTTTTTTGTGTCAAAAATGACTGTTTTTTCCTATACACGGCCCTGATTTTGAGAAGTGTTGATACATAAATAATTAAATACACGCCAACATCAAAACTCATGAGCAAGAGAGCAATATTCCATAAAGCCATGTGTAACTCGAACATCCAAGGTCAAATGCTAAGGTAAAACAATCATTGGTAGATTCTATATGAATGAAAAATTTTAAGAGGTTTGGTCATACAGGTATTTTTACTTGTAATAGATTGATACAAATATTAAATATGCTTGTTTAATAATTTATATGATGCATTTCAGTTATTAACCCACATAGAATAGTCATATATATTATAATGGGGAATCAAACTAGGTGTTCACATTACCCCACCCACTTTTTATAACATAGAAAATCTTGAACTTTCATCAGTTTGATCATTTATTGAAAAAGTATTAAATTGTTTTGTAAAAATATAATTTATTAGAAGTATTTAATACAAAATCATAAATGGTGTCATATAGTTAAGTTCAAGGTCACATTGAAAGGTCAAAGATCACAGTTTATAAAAAAAACACCTGTGGCTGGTTAGAAAAGTTCCGAGTCAACCAGCGGAAACCATTTGATCTACTGACCCACATGTGCAAAGCAATATAGACCTTATGGTCCTTATCCCATCATCAAAGATAGCGGGGCATTTTTTTTGCCCCTTAAAGATATAACAATAATTATGAATTGATCAACATTTATTTTCAAACAAATGTAGGAATTTAAATTGATTTACAGTGCATGCTGAGGGTTAAAATAGCAATAGAATATCACAACAACAATCAAGCAGATAGAGTATGTTCATTAATATTTGTGATGTAAAACAGTTTATATTGTTTCTATCAACACATAGTTTCTCGCGAATCCTTTATGATCATCAGCAGCATTTCTCCACTTCCACAGGCAGGTTCGCTTGACATCTCATCTGTAATGATATAATATGCAAACATAAAAAAACATTATAAAAAATAAAAAGTTTAACAAAAGCCATAATCACATAACCATCCCTGGGGTATACGTTTATTTGCAAGTAACAGGACCAGGTGTTTGTTGTAAGATCATAAGTGTTTTCTCAAAGCAGGACTTGTTATATAAAGTATTCATGCACTTCTCATAGATGTCATCTACATATTTGTGAAGTTCCAAATCAATCAACTGAATACCATTTAACTTATGCTCCAGACAAACAATACTTTAATTCAAATATCAAATCAAAACCTCAAATATTTTTAGAGTTATACTAAATATATTATAAAATTCAATAAGGGGAGATAATTTGAAACTGGACTACATAGTTATGGTTTTTGGTTACTGCCTTTGTCCTAGTTGCCATCATTGACATATTAAGTTTTAAGTCAATATCTTCAATATTTTTAGACAAAAATTTGGGACTGATGGAAGGACACTGATTATTACCAGCTTTATCAGTATGGATGCCCATCTTGATCATTGTGAATAACTATGTTGGATTTCAAGTATCTTCCATAGTCTTTCAATCACAAATTGACATATTTTCAGAAAAGGGGAATAACTCTTAAAAAAGTCAAGCTAATAAAATCTTTATTACCCTTTACAGAGCTATTACTATGTAAACTGTTAGCAATTATGGGATGTTCAAGCAAGGAAACAAGATTTAATGGATACAACTTATGTGCAAGTTAAAATTTAAATAAAAACATATTATAAATAAAACTGCAAATTACCAATTGTAGCTGTTCTTTGACTTTTTGCTGCAGCAGGATGTCTTGATCACACTTTTGTATCTATTTGATTCACATTTCATAGAGAAGAGAGAACATGCATCTGTTGCCAGGTGTAAACAGTTCACCAATCATTTTATGATGACATTTCCAAGCCTCAGAACAACAAACTGCAATCAGAAAATGAAATAAATATTGAAAATGTATTATTATCAGTTTAATTTTAAATTAAAGACCCCCCCCCCCATAAGTTTGCACTTGAAATACCTAATTCTCCTATCAACATAATAGGCCAAACCAGATATTATTATCAAATTCATTGTGTGACATTCTACAAAGGTGCTCTTGGTTTACCGGGAAAAGACCTTAGAGGGGTGGCTGCAAATAATAAATTGAAAACCAGTACAATATATTTACTATTACTTTTGCTGCCCAGAGTTTATGTACAAATCTCACCTAAATTCAAGGACTTTTCAAGGTAAAATGTGAATTTTCAAGGCCATTTCAAAACATTTACAAAGCAAAATTATAGAATTTTTTTTTGTGCAGGATAAACTAGAACCATCACTGTCGTGATCAGGGCCCTGTCGTTATTATTGTCAATAAGTATTGCAAGTTTCATTTGAATATCTTGAAAAGTTTTTGAACTATGGCCAATGTAAAGTTTGAAGTCGAAAAAGGGTCACAAGCCAAAATTTATTAAAGCTAGAGTTGTTGCCCTTTGCTACACATGTTCGTATTGTCACTGTCAATATGTATAGCAAGTTTCATTTTGTAATTTTACAAAGGGCCATAATTCTTACAATATTGTAGCTGGAGTAACATAACTTGGCATACAATAGTGTATTGTTGCTGTGACCTTATGTTTAAAGTTTGAAGTCGTTACCTTTAACGGTTTGCAAGTAATTAAGAAAAAACATGAAAAATGTGGACGGACGGACGGACAGGGTGATTACTATAGGGCACCTGAAAAAAATTTGCAGGGCCCTAATAAGAAATTTATGGTCATCACGACTACTGCTAACACTCGAAACAATGCAGTAACATCACTTTTTAATAGGTAAGACAAAGAGTGTTTCTTCATCATATTTTATGCAGATAATGTGTTGTTTTCACAACATTCTTATTCATACACAATCATGTATATCCAAGGCTGTGTGACTCAATTCAAGGACTTTCAATTAAATTTAAATTTTCGCAATTTTTTAGTTTTTGTTCAAGGTTGAACTTGAATGGAATGGTAACAATGTGTAATTATATGTCTTTGATTGAGTATTCAAGAATCATGAACATGTACTGCATTGCTAGTCAAAACTTAGCAATAATCATTGCAATAGTAAAACAATAGTAATTTGCAATAAAGCAATAGTATCACAAAAGCAAAAAGTATACCATAGTCAAAATTGACCCCAATAGTCAACACTTCTGGCTCTAAAGTATGTCATAAAAGAACACAGCATAATTATAGCACCATCCTGTATATACTGAGCCACAAGTTTGGGTCAGTTAATCAACATTTTCAACATATCTTACCTTTATCTTTCTCTTTTTGTTATGAATGTTCCTCTGAATGATTAGTTGGAGGATATCACTTCATTACAAATCTAGGGAGCAGCCAAGTGGTGTTGCCAAGTGATCTTGTCTGTTGACATACAGTCTATAAGTTAAACCATGACCCATGACTCCTCACACCTGTAAACATTATATACATGTTTAAGTATTACAAACAACAGAACTCATTCAACATTAATAAATGCTTTATTTTGAAGTTTCATGTCAATTCCACGACCAAGAGCTGTATACATAGTTGGCCTATATTCTTATTGTATTGTATTTGAAGTGTAATTCCAGTTGTAAGTTTGGGAAAATATCGGTGGTGTTACCTTAACATTGTCCCGGCAAAGTGAGTTTGTTCCCAAACAAATAATTGTCCCTCAGCGGCTTTCCACCGCCATGCGCCCTAGCTCTAGGGACAGGGTAGTCGAACCTCGACTCGATATCATAGACTGGAAACTTTAAATTTAAAAGGAGCTCCTAGAAGACAGCACACTAGGGCGAGGCGGCATTGGTTACGAATGACTAACTTCACTAAGTGTATAATCATAATGGACAATAAATCGAATAATCATGAATGATATGAATTAAGTTCAATTAATGCTCATCTTTTGGAATAATTTCATTAAATATGCAACATATTTTGTGCGTAAAATTATCATGATTAATAATGCACCAGTCGGTTGTATTCACGGCGCTCCACCGCCAGGGATCGTCCAGGATTTTTACTTTTGAATTGTCAGAACACTGGCCCTTCCACCGCCTTGCGGGGGACAGCTGATGGTCAAATCTCTGGTATTTCCCCAGCCCCTGACAACTAAATAATATCCCCGGGGTACTTATCTTTGAATAAAAAAAACATCATAACATTTCTCCGGCTGTGCGGTGAAAGCTGGAAGGTAAAAACATGGCTGATTGCCTGCCTATCCACCGCCTATCCCCGGGGGTTGGGTGCCGAGGAGCAACTGACTTGTGCATAAATTCTTGCAATAATATTGCCAAAATTTCGGGAAAAAAAAACAATAGAAATTACAATAATTACTTGTTTGTGGTCGTCTTACGCATGCCACCGGTGGAATCGACACTGTCTAATTTTGTTCCGCTTTCGAGACATCTATATTCTTTCGAATAACATTCTTACAGCACCAGATTGTAACAAATTGTCATAATTACGCGGAAAAAAGGTTGAAATTTGTCGTGTGTTTGTTGTATAACGCAAACCGGCTATGTGCTACGGGAGGTAACTCTGTGGCTGTCGTAAACTTTAAATCACGAAAAGTCGAATAAAAAGCGAAAAGAATACTGTCATATACGACGAATGCATTGTTTGAAATTAGTTTTAACTTCGTCGAGTGTGAAAGATGCGTTCTTTGAATGTGCGTATTTTATGCAAAATCTGAATGATTTCCGGCGAATTTGGCCAGGAGTCCCGTGCCTTAAAAGCATCCTCGTTATTTTTGGGAATAGTTGTATATTTTCATTTCTGGTTTGATACGTTTACATGACTGAAAGCTTTGTACGAGCTTATCCATGGCCTCGTCATATTTGCATCGTTTTTATTTACAATCATTTGTTTCAACTGTCTTAGAGTGTAAGTGTCGAGTAGATCGGTGCCAAGTTAAACCAGTGTCTAGAGCAAAATCATTCTCTAAATCCACACAACCATATAATAAAGGTCTTAGGACGTTAAACCTATAATGCAATAGACAAAGTCTACCCATTTGTGTATTGGACACCGGTAGTATAAATAAAACACATTTATTATTTTAAAGTGGAGGAAAGTAAAGCGTTTATAGCATTGTAAGGAGAGAATGAACGTAAATGATGATATTACGATGAAACACAAATTGTCCCGTAATAAACAATAATATGACCAAGCAGTATTATAGCATGCTAATTAATTGACAATATCGTATTTTATATGAATTTCCGACTTGTGATTAAATTACATACATAACATATTACATGTACAAATGTTATTTATTGGTCGCACGAGCCAATATCAATTACTTTGTTTACTTGTACTTGCTTCTGTCGCATTTGTATGAGGCCACAGGAATGATGGCTATATCTGTAACATTGTTATAGAATTCGATTTGGCCTTATACAATGCGAGATTAAAATCTCTTGATGCGTATGATTTCTCGTCATATTTGATAAAATATCTTCAGCTTAGAGATATGGAAATGACAACAATGCCATATTGGACGATATTTATAGAACATGTCAGTTTGGATTTACCAGAATATATTAAGGCGCAATAACAAAATAATATTGATTCATTTTCACCGAAGTCAACATTGTTGGGTTCAAGCATACATCTCGGACCATGTTTTATAGGTTACCAAAGGAAATGAACAGGGTTTATAGTCAATCAACACAATCCTGTTTAAAACTTCATCATCATTTAGCTCGAAAGCATTTGCTTTCATATCAAGAAGTCGCTGTGGTTAAGTCTGTTTGCAGTATCTCACTTGGTTTTGGGCACGTTATTAGAATATGTAATAGTACTAGTTTTTTGTATCAAAAGTACATGTATCTTCTTACACGCGTTATTGTACAGTTTTGGAAGGAAAAACAACATAATTGTCCGAGGCGAAGCCGAGAATATATTGTTGTTCATCCTTTCAAAACTTTACAATTACGCTTGTTAGAAGACACTTTTGATAAAAAAACCCAGTTCTTTATTTGACTTATACTCGGACAAGAGTAAAATGATTGCCAGAGGGACAATGGTTATCCCAAAGGTTCATTGCACAATCCATGAACAAAGCATAGTTTGCATCATCGAAAATATAGCTCTAATGTAAAAATATGCTTGGCCAATAACTTACCAAAGTGGTTAAGTTAACTGTCCAAAAATGTCCATTCATAGGTTTATTTAGCTTGTGATTTAAATTCAGGTTGTCAATGTGTTTGTAGACCTTATAAGTGCTTATAATACACAGGTGTCTAGTTTTCTGCATTTGTTGATAAGGATTTGATGCACGAAACGAAGGTAGAATTGTTTGCGTAAATTAGTAACAATTGGCATATGTCCATGAAAGTATTCATATTTTATTATTTCTAAAAAGGGTAAAAGACACTTCTAATACATCTAACAAGGTTATATTCACGATACCGATGTTGAGGCTCACGGTCGTATTAATATATAGAATAAACTTCACCTGATAGACTACAGCAATATTTTGATTCGGTATATATTCCGGTTTCTTGTAGTTAATTGTATCATGTAACTTTTTTTCTTAAATTTTCTTCCATTGCTACAGATATTTAAAGATACTGGAAACCACAGCTTTCATTGGGCATAATAAGAAAATGAATTTTGCTCCCATACTGGGTATGAATATTGTGGAGCATTGCTTCAATTGCTACACATAATTTCTACTTTTCTTGTCATTACAAAAATATAAATTTTGCTCCCAGTTGTGCGGATTATAAAATAATAATCAATTTCTCTAAACTGGTTCTGACCTAGATGATTATTAGAATTCATGATTTAGTATCCAAGACATTGATTAAAGTAAAACGCCACACACTTGATAATTTTATAGTGCAGGCTAGTATTACACTATCATTGGATGGATTTACAATTTTCTAGCTACATACGTATTTTAGACTTTAGACAAAAAATCATTTAATTCAGGTTGACAAAATTCTGTGGATTTTGTGAAAAAGATCATTTCACGGGAAAGTAATTTCAAGGATTTTCATGGTTTAAATCTTCCACCAAATCCATGAAATTGAATGCCTCACAAATATTCTTGATTTTGCAGTATGTCATTAATTTAACTGTCGATGAAGTTATATGCAGATTTGTCATGATTGACCAATAATTGTCCGAGTAAATGTTTTGTGCAAACAATTTCTTCCTGCTCAAAAAGTGCCCGCTTATAGCTTGACCAGATTTAGTACATGTAGGCACTCATTAAACTTCGGAAGCCTGTTTTATTTTCCGTAAGCGTAGTCGGTACTTATCGGAAATATTTGTTTATTTTTGCACCGACTTTGTCCGAAATATGCACGAAATATGTCCGGAGTGCCTACTAAGTTTGGTCGAGTTACATGAGAACAATGCAAACTTTTTGCATAGGGTCAATGGGCATATCGGAGTATAAGTAATGAGTAAATTGGTTATAAACATTAATATACATGCATTTCAAGACGTAGTTTATCGCTGTGTGTTGTTTTATAACCATTTGCAACTGAACTTCACATGGTTTCTGGTGTTGGTGTAACAAAACTTTGTTAGTTTCTATGCTGGATAAGTGTTTATTAAACAGCACGTTAAAAAAATTGCACATCAAAGCATTGTGCCATTCAAATATATGGTACCCGCATACATCAATGTACGAGTAAGGCATTTGGGCTGAGACATGTGATAGTAATGAAAATTGTTAAGACACGGGAACAGTCTATCAAACACATCGCTTTATGATGTAAGACGCTATAGCTTCAGTACTTTCATGGAGATACAACATGTACGTTACTTAATGTTTCGAGTAAGTAACTGAACTGCCACTTACATGTAGAATGATAGAGGTTTTGAAACTCGCACATACTTGTTTACTCATCAACATTTCTCTGTACTTCCGTCTCAGAAACAATATATGCCATTCTAAAAAGGTATTCTATTAACACAGACCGACCTTCAAAATGTTTCCTTATTACCACATTCGGTGAAAAAACACAATAAAACTATTATATTCTAATTATTTAGGAAAACGTAACTCCGTTGCGAATTAAAATCAGGATTGACAACTGTTCTGGATGACTATCACGTCGTTAAGTCGCACGTTCGCGCCATACCTATCAGAGTATAGTGCACAAACCAACCTTTGGGTTTGTGTCACATGCTAAAGGAAATTGACACGCGATGCTACCACGGTATTTAGGTGACTAATGACGTAAACGTAAAAGTAGTTAGATAAACAGAGCACTGTTGGTTAAGGTTCCGAGTGTCATTACAATGGATTATCATCCTTACGCAGTATTCCTATATTTCTCAGTGACATGTATGGTTATGCCGTTACTGTTACTACACTAACGCTAGTGTGGTATGCTATATTGAATACTCATGACACAGCTATCGTTATTGATATCACTACTGTAGTGGTTGTGTTGTGATGTTACTGATTTCAGTGTTCAGCTGGTTAAGTTGAGTGCTGTTTTGTATGCCCGATTTTCTTATACAGGCATCAGTTTTAGTGTAAAGCCAACACGTCGGTAAAAATAAATGGAAAATCACACCGTTGTTTTCAGCATTATTTATTTTTCTTGCAATTGCCGATTATTATCGAACTTGTTTCATTACAAGAAATTGCGTTTTTCTGATTATGTAGTTGTGCGCCACTGTTTGCGAAAAACGGTAGAAGAATTAACACCAAATATGGAAATTACCAGAAGGTCGAATGCACCGTGTGGAAAGTTTTTATACAGATAATTGACAATCAATTGCTTTCTGCTGTATTTAAGTGTGCTTTATAGTGTAATTTTAATGTTGTCTAATGTGAAACGGTAGTTAAGTGTAGCAATTCCTGAATTATCTGAGCACGTTTTACGTTTGTTCGTTGTAGTACAGCGGTCTTCAAAACATGTTTGAAAGCAATTCTGAACTCGTTTTTCAAGGCATAAATCATTTGAATAGAGACTGTTTAATCTGTTCATTTGGAAAATTACCACCAATAATATGTTTTGAGAGTCTGTGAAAGGCCATGTTTACAACCAAGATCACTGTTTTTACTAAAATAAAAACGTGATTTTTGCCTTATTCAATAGAACAGATGCACTACTGCATATGTTTTGCATTATTTACATGATCTCTTAGGCAATTACACTTCTTAATGTTTCGAATGATTCCGATTACAAGAAAGTTTCCAATGTTTTCATGACAACCGATTTGGAATAAAATATGTTTTGCTGTTTAAATTAACGATTGTTTAATTGCTTTCGTTTTTAAATTCATGAAATCAGACTTCGCAATGCGTTTTACAACTAGCATTTACACTTTGATAATAAACATTTATTTATGGCTAGTTACATTGTCACATTTATTGATTGTGCGTTTCAGTTTGCGAATTTGCCGGCACGTACAAATGTTCGAACTAAAAAAGCCAAATTGTATTTCCTTAGTGCTATCTGGTCAAAATAAGTTTGCTAAGGTCACGAATATGTCTTCGAATATTTGTAAAAATCAGTGTAAAAAGCGTTTGTAATGACAATATTAACTTGTAATGTCTATTTTGTTAGCAATCTAACAATATAACAACATTATACGATCCATATTCGGCGGTCGAATGACCTAACTAGGTTTCAACGATTTTGACACATTCATTATTCCTGTCAGATTCTTAAACAGTTGAGCATGATCCTTTGAATGAAACTTACTTACTTATCGTATGCGTGTCCGCTTGAACATAGGGCTGCTCGAATGAAACGTAATGTTTTTATTACATTTGAAGAATTTCAATCAGACGTCAAATAAACAGGAATTGTTTATGAGCCGTTCTCCAGGAAAACCGGGCTTAATGACATTGTAATGTAATTATGCAATAAGAGTTAGAAAAATGTCTAAAATGAGAAAAAATCTGCCTTTGATTTCATATTTAAGTAATTGGATAGAATAGTACCATCCATTAGCTTCAAGTTTTCTTTAGAGTTGTGTTAAAATAACTTCTGTCGTTGCTATGCTGATCGTTTTCTAAAAAGTACTCATATCAAGGAAAACAAGGGTTAAGTGGCTAAAAACACTCGCAATTTTTCTCCGTAAGAAAACACTCACAGATTACACACGTTTTATCAAAATAAGAATATGATTCTATTATTTGCCACAATTTTAAAAGTTCACGTCAAAATTTTATCAGAAACTGGATCTATGAAATGCCAGTTGACGTTACGTCAAAAACATGGAGAATGACGTTCGCGACGTCACTCAAAATGTAGGCGGTAGTGGTTGGTTTAAAAAGTCTATAACTTTGTAAGTGTATGGAATAGTTTGTTCAAATTTTCAGAATCTGTTGACAAGAGTCTCTTCTTTCTAACCATATATTCATCAATATTTTCACAATTTTGTCACTAAGCCCGGGTTTCCTGGAGAATGGCTCATATGTATATTATGCACTTATTATTTTCTTACATATATTGTTTATAAGTACATTTGCACAAAACATCAATTATTTCTATATTTCAGTTAAAAAGTAGAACTATAATGTAGTAATACATGCTATGAATACCTAGTTTCACATTTATACACTTTTAATATCACGGAATTGATTATCCTAAAAACGAGACAAAGACGCCTGTCACCATTACATTGTATGATTGAAAGTAAGTTAATGGACATTATACCTTCTTCAATGCGTATAACATTCATTTGTGTATATGACTCACTAGTACATGTATTATGTTCCCCGAATGCATTAGTGTCATTATCAATTTCTCTAAAAAGCAAAACACATTTTATTCGAAATCAATCAAAATAAATATCATTTTTATATAAACAATTGTCTGGCAAAACAAGTATGCAAATATTGTGATACATGCAATTATTTGCTTGAGTTCTCAGATAATTGATCTTCAACCAGCTTCCCGTCTTAAGGCATCAGCTGTGTCATACGTATGCTAATAATTGATGGTGATACACTCATGAAGAATATGAAAAAATTGAGAGATGTGGCATCAATGTTGTCTGGTCACAGTGTGATCCATACGTGATAATGATTTTATTCTTCATTGCAGTTGCCTTTAAGGCATCATGTCGTTAAACGCATTAATACAATTTTATGCAAGTTGATCAGTTTCCTAGGATTGTTGATTTTCGACTATGTACATCATTTTACAAATAAATAGTCTAGACGTTGGTGTGTATACTTCTGACATTAATACAACAGGCAAGAAATAGTATGACAATAGACATGTATGAAGTAAATTGTAGGTGGAAATTAAGACGAAAATGAAAAGCCCTTACTTTGCGCGCTTGAAAAGACGTTTTACCATTTTTGATGGTGTGATCATTCAAGCGTAGCGGAGAACAACGGTAATGGGTTCAACATGAACACTATGGGTACACAAATCGACGGTGTTAGTAAAAAGATACTTCGAGTGATCAATTTAAAAATATTGAATTTTTAATTTGGTTGCGAAACTTTTGACGCTCAGTATATATACGTCAAATAATTACGTTTCTATGTTTGTCGAAAAAGGTTGATCAAGGGGGTGATTCAAATCATGGTGGTATAATCATTTGAAATGGTGCACATGTTTTACATGTATGAACAGATGGCGTAACTTGATTTTGATTAACACATTGGCGAAGCCTTCTCTACTTTTGCGCAAGGTCAAAAAGGTACAACCTATACAATAAGCAAACAATATTGCAATCATTTACCTTTGCTTATCAACGTAAAACAAAGCTTTAGCCCTAGTTTATTCGCTCCGCGACCATCATATACACGAGTACATGTAGTATGTATTGATTATGTGGTGCAAATATACCAAAACATACTGCCGAAGTCGAGTGAGGCATGGTACAACTGAACTACCATTTGAAAAAAATAAGATATTAGCAAGGTCATGTTTAATATATTAAATGCACCACAAACGACCAAAAGACAAATATGTGGACTTTGAAAAGAAAACACACACCAATATGGTTAAAAGTTGTAGCAATTTCCAATGATAACGAATACTGCAATCATCATGAATTGTGTTTCTTTTGTAAGGATATATTATTAAGACGTTTGTAAATGTGGTTTTGCAATACAAGTCGTTTGCCCAATTAATAACTTGATACCGTTTAACTAGGATAACAAACGATTACACGAAACACAGAAGAAAATAGCTTTTATATCACTTGGAAACGGCATGTGAGAATCTAAGTAGATTGTATTATTTGCCTTTAGCGTCTGCTGTAATTAAAATTCATAAACCGTAATGTGAAGTACACAATAATCATATCCATTTGTAATTCAATAACGTAAGCTATTGTGCTTACAGCATGACTATATAAAACTGTAGATTGAATTTAAAATGCCTGTAGATATATTTAGTAATAATATATCGTACTAAATCGATGTATAATATAACAATGTTTAGCTATTAGTGTTCAACTGAGGTGGCACGTCGTTCTCAGAAGTCTTGCATTTATCCACCACGTGACTAGTGGTTGCAGCTGGTAAGGCTGTTGTAGTAGAAGGGCAGGGAACATAATAACCAACGGCACCTAAGACTTCAAATCAGGACTTAGTTGGTACAAATGTATGTTGAAAAATCCACTGACATATGATGTAAGAAGCAACATTGCACTGAACATTGTGAAAAACGTCCTCAGCATTTCACGGAGTATATTGATTGGCTGTACATTGCACATGACCTGTGACACACAGACATGCAGAATTCCTTATTGTATATGCTTAATGATAAACACGTACTTGACCCACAATTACCCCATTTTCCAAATCATAAATCTTTGAACAAATAGATTCTTTTAGTGCACTTGTAAATATATTGTTACTGTTTTTGTATTCACTTGACTGACTGACTTTAATTCCTTTTTTAAGATTATTTGTAATCATCGAATGCGCTTCCATCAATTGTAAGAGAGAAAGACAATTTGTTTAAAGATAAAAAAATGAAGACTATAAAAAGGTTAAGTATTTGTTTATTACAGTGTCACCCCAATTGAAAGGACCAGCCAATTTGGCTTATCTGACACATTTTCTTTCATGCACAGTGTACCTCCCGAATCCGATCAAATGAAAAGAATATTTCTATTTTAATGACATCAAAAAGTTCTGTAATGTTATTGCTTATAACTATATAATGCATTGCCAATTAGTGTCTAATGCATAAAACGGATATTATATGGATAAATAACTTCTTTATAATGCAATACTATTTAAAATCATCGACAACGGTAAACCATATTCATTGCAATTCTGGTATTTTATTCCCAAGGGGTGAGAAATTACATTACCATTTGCCTCATATTTCTTAGTGTGTAAGTTCCGAGTAGATCTGAACAAATTTGAATCAGGCTCTTGAGCGAATACATTCAATAAATCCACAAAACTATATACTAAGTATCTTATCAAAACCAAAATTTGTCGAAATGAATACTTTAAAACTTTATTATTGTTTATTCAAAACCTAATGCATTTCGCTGTTACGACTTGTACGTTTTAGGGACGGACTTTTTTGTTATATATAATAAATTAAAATTTCTTAGGACGTTTAACCCACAGTAAAATTGACAAATCTACACATTTGTGTATTTAATAGTATAAATAATACACTATCATTTTTTTTAACTAGCGGAAAATACAGCGTGTCATAGCACTGTTACATGTAGTAGAGAATGAACGAAAATGATGATATATCATACATAACGACGAAAGACAATTTCTCTCCTTATAAACACGAATATGACCAAATATGATAAAGGATGCTAATTAATTGACAATCCCGTATTTTACATGAATTACCGACTCGTGATTAAATTAAATACAAAGATATTGCAAATGTTTTTTATTGGTCATACGAGTCAATATGCTTCTCAATATGTTAACGTTCACTGGCTTGTGCATACATTTCGGAACCAATTTTATATGCTACCAAAGGGAATGAAAAGAGGTCTATCTTCACACACCTGTATAAAACTTAATCATTACATTGCTCGAATGCGTTTGTCATCACATTCAGTAGTCGCTGCGGTTCTGTATGTGTGCAGTACTTATATCACATTTGGTTTTGGGCGCATTACTTGAATACGTTAAAGAGAAAAATAGTTTGGTATTTGTAAATTGGTTATAAACATTTCTATACATGCATTCTAAGACGGAGTTTATCGCTGTGTATTTTAGATCACTATTTGGAACATAACTTTGGTACAATATTTTGTATCTTTATGGAACAATCACTGGGGATGATTCTCGCCTCTTTTGTCTTGTGTCTTGTCTGAGTTATGTATGGCTACTGGTCTGGTGTTGGTGTAACAAAACCTTTTTAATTTCTGGTTGGATAAGTGTTTATTAAATGCCACGTTATACAAATTACAAATTGATGCCTTGTGCCATTCAAATATATGGTACCCGCATACCTTAATGTACGAGTAAGGCATTAGGGCTGAAATGTGATCGTAATGAAAATTGTTAAGACAAGGGAACAAACTATCAAACACAGTGCTTTATGGTATAAGATGCTAAAGGTTTAGTACATTTATGGACAAATCGTAATGTGTTGTGTAAGTAACTAAACTGCCACTCACATGTATAATAATACAGATTGTGATAATCGCATGTTTACGTTTCAACATATCCTCTGTACTTCCATCTAAGAAACAATAAATGTCGTTCTACAAATGTATTCTATTAATTGATACCGACCTTCCAAATTGTTTCCCGATTACCCCATTCGGTTAAAAAACATAACACGACTATTATATTCTACTTATTTAGGAAGCTGATATAAAATCAGGATTGTCATCAAATTCTGGAGGAATATCACGTCGTTAAGTCACACGTTTACCTCAAACTTATCAGCGTATAGTGTGCAAACCAATCAGGAAGTTGTCTATTGTGGGTTTTTATTACATACTAAAGGAAATTGACACGCGATGTTTACACGGTATTTGGGTGATTACTGACGTAAACGTAAAAGTTGGTAGAAAACAGAGCACTGTTTGTAAAGGTTCCAAGTGTCATCATGTACAATGGGTTATCATTCTAACCTAGTGTTCCTTTTTTTTCTCAGTGCATGTAAGGTTTTGTTGTTACTGTTATTACTACACTAACACTTGTGTGAATAGATACGTTGGTGCTCCTCTATTTACTCTGTAGAATAGTATTTTCTTGTCAGATTGTCTTATCATGTTCCTTATGCCGTACATTGTAAGTATATTTCACATATTTGTATACATTTATATTATTTTCTTATGATTTTATCACAGTCTTAAAAAGAGGTATGAGAAAACCCGACAGGGAAGGTAGCACTCAACCCAACAAGCCGAGCTCAGACATCAGAAACACTACGACACAACTACCCTGAGCAGTGCCCACAGAAACCCAAGCCATAACGGCGACCAAATGAGGCACAACAACCCTGGGGCGTGACCTAGGTTGAAACACTAAGGACAGTGACCTAAAGTTATGCGACATAAAGAGGCAGAACTACGACTTGACCTAGTTAAAATATGGGCAAGGTAGGAATGGGATGGGAAATAACATTACATATTCCTAGCAACTGCAATGAGCAATGCCCACACATAAGCCGAAGAAACAATTAAAGATCCAAGTAACTTAAATACTAATGAAACTGCCATTGATATTCCTACTGTAGTAGTTGTGTTGTGATTTTACTGATTTCGAACGCTTTTATTCAGGTGCATGTAATTGAAAATCAATTGCTTTCTGTTGTATTTAAGAGTGCTGCAGAATAGTAAAATTTAAATATTGTCTAATGTGAAACGGTAGTTAAGTGTAGCAATTCCTTAATTATCTGAGCACGTTTTATGCTTGTTAGTTGTAGTTCAGCGGTCTTAAAACATGTTTGAAAGCAAATCTTAACTCGCATTTCAGGAAATAAATCATTTGAATAGAGACAGTTTAATCTGGCAATCTTGGCAATGATCACCAATAATGTGTTTTGATATTCCGTGAAAGGCCATGTTTGCACTGTATAACAAAATGTAGCTAATATAAAAACATGAATTTTGCCTCATTCAATTAAATAGATGCACTTCTGCATTCTATTATCAACAGACGCAGTATAATATTGCATTATTTATATGATCTCTTCGGCAATTACATCTATTAATGTTTCAAATGATTCCGATTACAAGAAAGTTTCCAATGCTTTCATGACAACTGATTCGGAATAAAATATGTTTTGCTGTTAAGATTAACGTCTGTTTAATTGCTTTCGTTTGTGTGTTCATAAAATCAGACTCCGAAATGCGTTTTACAACTAGCATTTACACTTTTATTATAAACATTTGTTTATGGCTTGTTTCATTGTCTCATGTATTGATTGTGCGATTCAGTTTGCAAATTTGACAGCACTTACAAATGCTTCGAACAAAAAAGCCTAATTGTATTTCCCTAGTACTATCTGGTCAAAATAAGTTTGCTAAGGTCACGTATATGTCTTCGAATATTTATAAAAATCAGTGTAAAAAGCGTTTGTAATGACAATATTAACATTTAATGTCAATTTTGTTAGCAATCTAACAATACGAGGATCATTCAATATATTCGTAGACAATATTTTTCATTTTATTATATTTTTGTTTGAAAAATAATTTCTTATATCATTATAAATATTTATCTATTACCTATCACAGATACAAATTTATCTCTGATTATTCCACACAGTAGCATGCCATCAGCCGTTGTATTACCTTAGTAACGCGCTACCACCCCGACCGACGTAACGTACCCTTTTCACTCGTTCAATTAGTTATAATTTCCGAATTATTAAATTTACATTCCCATATGTTTGCCAGATTATTGCAAGATATTATCATAACGATTTGTGAATTTATTAAGTTGTTTCGACGTTTGAGTTTTAATTTGAGAAGTATTTGATCTATGCCTGTCACGTTTTCATTTACGTCAAAATGCCGATGAATTTACGCAAACGAAATTCATGCAACTTTTAAACCGTGCATTTGTGTTGGAAATGTACAACAAACACACATTAGCTGCTAATGAGAGCAAACGGAGAACATGCAGTATTCAGTGTTCCTGTGTTTTAGTGACGAAGTCAAATTTCTGAAAAGCAGCATGGTATTAAATTTGATACAGGGATCGAACGAAAATCGTCTTATTGGCCAATGTTACTTTTTTATTTGTTTTTTAAACGTTCGTTTCCTGTATTTTTTTCCGAACGCAGACAAATCAACTACAAAATAAAACGTAAGAGAACCCACTTCAGCTTATTGTCAATTTCAATCGCATAAACCTCATGTGGTCACTGAACGATGTATCTTATTTCCGTTATGTCTAAAAGAGTACTTAATCATGCAGTTACTTACGTATAACTCTTGATAATTTACTAATAAGACAACCACAGAGATTGTACAAGAACACATTGACTTGTAAACATTATAATAAAAAAACAAATTATATTGCAAAAGCTTCAGTTGACATCTTCTCCAATACAACTTCGTGTGTTGATGTTTTAATGCGATCTTCAATCGTGTTATCAACATACTTCCTCATCACAATGTGTAGTACATTATTTGAGCATGTTCTCACAATATGGCATGAAGCCAAACTGATCTCGGTTTGAAAGGGATTATCCTTTGAAAAGAAAACTTGATATGTTGGCAACAGAACGTTCAGTGTTAGCGGCTTGTAATAAAAACTGAGCGTTTTGTCTTATTTAATTACATCGATTTGTTACTGAATAACGCTTTCAGCTAATACTGACGAATATATGCATTATTTATGCTATTTCGTGCACTATCTTGCATCTCTTTATGTTTCGGTGTTTCCAATTACATGAACGTTTTCTTGTGTTTCATGACAATTGATTCAGCTTAAAATATGTTTTGATCTTGTTAATAACGTCTCTTTGGATTTAATCATTTTTCTATCCGTAATATCAGATACCGAAACGCGTTATACAGATAATGTTTAATCAACGTTTATTCGAAACGTTTTTGTCCCAGTTTTTGCATTATTCTTTGTTATGATTAAGCGTGCAATATTTGAAGTGTGACAAGGGCACACATTTCCATAGCACCATTACTATTTTTGCCGAATTTACATACACATGTATTGGACTGTTTAGCAGTGTTTAAAGTGTATGCAAATGTAATTGATAGTATCTAGTTTAATGTGTATTTTAGCACGTTTCAATATTTGGTCATTAATATACGGGAGTCAGTTGACTATTTTTAAATGAATTAGACTCTTGTACAGTCGAGTATGTTCCTGGAATTAAATTTTAAATGACACTTGAAGCATATATACTCTGTCGTCAAGGTCACATTCTAAATGATATTTTATTCAATTCAGTTTTCCTTTCTGTGTGTGTATTACTAAATATGTCACCAAGGAATCTCTATGTGAAGTATATATCTAATGGTAGCATAGTTTCAGAACGACCGTCCGAATGTGGGACATCCATTGTGGATACATGACCTCGTCATAGCTTATGGTACATAATATGTTGTATTGTTCGACGTTCATCATATGGTGAGGATAGCGTCTTCTCTCCTACGTCTGTGACGATGAATAGAAATCATATGTCAATAGTAATTGATACACGTTGAAATAGCATACTATTTGTAGACCTGAATAGATAGTACCAATCATTCTCAGCACATTAAACTTGTTTTCCATTAATTGACGATGACAGTCCGAGAGGGTTATGTCTCTTTAAAGTGTGATAACTGTGGCCTATATGAATAAAAAAGGTGTAATAAAGTTTGCTTGTTAGCATTCGCTGTACTTACTTTGTCATTAAATTGCACGCGACTGTAATTCACCAGACAAGGTGTTAATAAGAAACACAGAGCAACGGTCGAGTTGGATCTGTTGAAAATATGTTACAAAAGCAATTACATGTGCTTTATGTAGCTTATCTAAAATTGTCTGACTGAGCAATAAAAGTCGATGTGTTAGACACCAATGCGTTTAAACGGCAAAAGGTAAACAGCATCCGTAAGGATGAAAGTGGCCTTAAGTTTCAAGTACAATTCCTACAATAGTGTTATATATCGCTTCGCACCATAAATGCTGTCTGTAAAACGGTATACAGAGCCTTGCACTTCACCGATAAATGACAACGAAATCGCCATCTACAGACTAGATTTGTGTAATTGTAGACAACATTATACTGCATAAGAGTACACTATTAATGGTACAGTACACAAAACCTTTTAGTAACCGAATATTTCAAGTCAGACAAACAATTTATAGAGTACAGAAAATTGGCTGAATCAATTTTATTTTAGTACCAGTCACGTCTTGAACATAAGTGTGCCGTCTGGAGAGTTGCTTAACATGGTATATCAAACAAAACGAGACATAAAGGTTTGTCACCTCGACGTGTGAGAGTAATTTATTGGATATTACTTTCTTCGATGCGTATGTCGTTTAAGTATTTTTTGTATTTTTTTTAAAACAACAGAATCTCTGTATTCGGACACCGAATGTTAAGTAACTATACAGCTTCTGTATGAATACATTAGAAAATTCATATATTGAATCACAAAACAAAACCAATCTCCAGAATTATTTTATATACAATATGCATTTTGAAAGCGAATTTAGAAATCTGATACAAATGTTGTCTGGCCACCGTGTGATTCAAACGTATATCATATCGAACCATTGACTTTAGCATCGTCATCTAGAGTAATTGCTAACGCAAATCTAGTAAAAGCCTCTCAATAAGAATAATTAAGGTATCAATGTCGTGAAATACATTAATATGTCTGTTATCTATAATTGCAGTATCCCCGATGATCCGTTTCTTGGATTGCTGATTTCTATTATCTAAATATTTTACATGTACATCTTTAAAACGGTTCTCTTTAACAGACACCCACACACTATTATATAATTATACACCACGAATAGCCTACGCCTGAATACTCTGCTGGTAACCTGCCATCAACTGTAAGTTAGTCTATCAATACTTGGAAAATAACATTCACATTGAAACATATTACCGACGGTAATACTGAATTTGTTTTGTGGATATAATGTTCGTTTTTTCTAAATCTTTTCCGTTTGCAGAATGTCATTGGCAACTGCAGGACAAATCTCACTTTATGTAAGTACACATTCCAGTTATATAAATCCCATGTGGTCACGGACCAATTATATCATTAACGTAATGTCTGGACAAGTATAGTCGTCTGCAGTAATTAACTTATAAATCCTTACAGATAAGTTGACATTGTGTCAGTAGTCAATCCATTACCTTAAATTAGGAAGAAGAAAATAATTTTGATATAACTTGGAAACGCCATGTGAGAATCTAAGTAGATTGTATTATTTGCCTTTAGCGTCTGCTGTAATAAGTCTACTGTAATTTAAATTCATCAACCGTTATGTGAAATACACAATAATCATATACATCTGTAATTCAATAACGTAAGCTATTGTACTTACAGCATGATTATATACAACTGTAGATACAATTTAAAATGCCTTCAGATATTTTCAATAATACTACTAGTATATCGTACTAAAATGTACAATATAATAATGTTTAGCTATTCGCGTTCACATGAGGTGGAACATCGTTCTATTCTACACAAATAAAATGCTTATTTTGCCATCAGTATTGTGTTTTTCAAATTATTAATCATTGGACAAATATATTCTTTCAATGCAGTTTTGATTCTATTGTTACTGTACCGTTTATTCACTTTATCGAATGACTTTAATCCCCTCGTCAAGACTATTCGTAATCATCGAATGTGCTTCCATCAATTGTAAGAAAGATAGACAAATTGTATAAAGAGAAAAAACATAATGACTACTATGCGTACGTGAAATATGTTCCATTAAAATAATTACTTCTAGACCAAATGAAAAGAACATTAATTTTCCATTTCAATGACATCAAAATATACTATGCCACTATATAATGCATTGTCAATTAGTGTCTAATGCATAAAACCGGATATTGAATTGATATTCTTTACAATGCAAGACTATAAAATCATCGACAACGGGAAATTATAGGCATTGCAATTCCAGTGCTTCATTCCCAGGTGGGTTGAATAACATTCACTGTTCTTCAGTGCATAAATAAATATGATAAAACGACAAATTAAGTCGGTACGTTAGTGAGACAACTACACCGATTTCGGATAAGATTGTCTAGCTAAATTACGCTATTAGATGACCCCTGTAAGATATTTAATGGACAAAACATACGTTGTCACTATCCAATGAACATCACATTGCGACTGCAGTGCATGTGACTAGAAGCTTTTACTTTAATAACATAGACTTTCCAGATCACGTGTATAAGGAATACATTGCATTTGCCATTGTACCATGATGTAATACCACATGTGATGCGTCCAGTTACATTTACGCCGTAACAATATGTCTCTAAACCGTTTTGTATTGTTTAAATATTTAAGGGTTTGCATTTGTGCTTCGTGATCTGATTATAATGTGTTATGAAGTTTATGATTTAACTTTTCTTAGGCCATACCAGTCCGTTTTCATGTTTAGCGTCGTAGTGTACCTCGATTTTAAAGTCAATTTTCGAAAACAGAAGTTTCAAAAATGTTGCATGTTGTCGCTTTTCGTCCTCCAAATGCATTGTTGTGTTCCATTTGAATTATCAAACTCAAACACAAACACCACTCTTGCTACTAACGCGTTATTGAATAGTCCCTAGCAAACAACACATTTACAATAATCCAACTCAGATGTGTTAATACCACTATTCGGATCCAATTAAGACAACACAGACTATTTTTAAAATATGCTGTGTTTGTTTTTGTGAATAGGAAGCTAGATTTTAAAAAGCTAGACATAACGCTAAACTTAAAAGTGACCTGTTAAGGACCTATGTTTCCTTATAATTATGTTTGATATGTGCATTCTATCGCCTAATTGGTATGTAAAGGAAACAACCTTCTATATTGCTGTCCCACTAATAAAAGTTGAATCTTGCTATGGCGCATGCTCATTGAAATTGTACTTTGGTTTTGAACGAAATCATTCAAATGTCCATCATTATTGCGTTAAAGTACCAACTTAAGCGGGACAGTACCTGAATAAACTCAAATTTGGAGTTAGAAAAACCGTTAAAAAAGTATAGTTCCCATAACACCAAATTTATATTCATAAAATTATCAATGAAATTCTATAAAACTGGCCATTACCAGAGAAGAAGGTGTGTCAATAGAAATAAAAAGGAATGGGAGGTGACGATAAAAGGTCTTACAATGAGAATATCACATGAGTGGTTAATAAATTACCTCTAGCTAAGGTTTTTGTATTAGCACATGCCTAAGAAATTATATCACAAACGATAGTTTTGAATTCCCAAGATTTTTATCAAGAAAGGTATGAGAAAATCAGACAGGGAAGGTAGCACTTAATCCAACAAGCCGAGTATAGAAATCAGAAACACCACACTTACCCTGAACAATGCCCACACATGAGCCAAAGAAACAATAAAAAATCAACGCCCCGCCGAAAAAATGCAGGATGACCAATTTCACAAGGAAATTATAGAATAGTGGTTATTGCATGAGACCGAATGAAACACAGCAAAGACTTAATCAAGTTCCTCAAGGCCCCGCTGCACGGCGACACAACAACACAAACCCATGCAAAAACTTCGACCAATTGAGGCACAACAGCCCGGGGCCATGGCTAAGTTTAAAGCACTTAGGACAGTGACCTAACGTTGTACGACCTAAAGAGGCACAAATACGACTTGACCTTGTTTAAAATAATGGACAAGGTAGGAAGGGGTGGGAAATGACATTAAATTTTTCTAGCAACTACAGTGAGAAATGTCCTCACAGAAGCCAAAGAATCAATTAAATATTCAAGTCCCCGCCGAAAAAATGCAGGATGACCCAGTTTCACAAAGAAATTATATAATTGCGGTTATTGTATGAAACCGAATGAAACGTAACCAATGCACCGTTGGACAGCGACCCAACCACAAAGACCAGTGCCAAATACGGCGACCAAATGAGCACAACCATCCCCCGACCTACAGTATAGTTTAAAACACTAAGGACATTGACCTAACGTAAATACATGTACGACTTTAAGAGGCACAACTACGTCTTGATCTAGTTTACAATAATGAGCAAGGTAGGGATCGGGCATCAGATTAAAGTCACAACTGTAGTTTGTGATATAATTTTATAGGCCTGGGTCGGTATTTATAAAGCATCTTAAGTGAAAACTTATATATTTTGACTTAAGTTAAAACATTGAGCAACCCATATTTCATAAAAAACGAAAAATAGCCCATGTTTTTTGTATGATTATACTGTAGCCCTTTACATAATGCTTTTAAACAACATAAAGAATTGTTAATATTGGTGTTCCTATTAAGCTGATACACTTAAGGAAAATTGAAAATTTAAGGAAATTCTAAATTTTCACTTAAAATGCTTCATAAATACAGGTCCTGCGGTATTACTGAAATCTGAAATATTTTCTAACATTAACCGGATGATATAGTCAGAACATAATTACTGAATACTTATTGAGAGTAGTATTAGTATCATTTAATGTGAGTTTACTACCTTGGTTACGTTATAACATGCCATTGCTAGTAAAGTAAAAATTGTCAATGTCCAAATGGCATCGTCTGAAAATACCAGCATAGACCTATATACGTTAGATACTTCTTCAAACGGTAGAATGGATCAACTAGATTGTGTCACAAGCTAATCTCCAGGAAAATATTTGTAAACTAGCAGTCATCTTGGATCCACTATAACTTGATGTAATGACAAAAGGATGAACTAATGTATTAAATAAACAAAGTAACACATTAAACAACGCCTTTGAAAGTACATATAATTGTTATGGAAACACTGAACTATCTTCATAAGAATACCAGAAGCCATGCCCTATGCGATGTCGTTGTTTGGTAAAACTTGCTTGTCTTAGATCTTGTTAACAATTGGAATGCAATAAAAAATATTGAAGCTAATGCACACATATTGGGTAATGCGCTGTTTTTCATCCATACTTAGTTCTTCTTTCGTAGGCATTTTACTAATCTGTAAGGTTGTTGATGGATCGTTCGTTGAAGTAACTACATAAGATTAATTAACATAATCATTCATTATATTGTATCAGCTTCCTCAATTATATTAGTACGAATTACATTATTCAATGAAATAAACAAATCTGTAAGTCTAGACGTTACTACATTTGTGTTTTACCGCTTCTCAATTACCATCACAGACGCGTAAGGTCGTAAAACAATCCGTCACCTTAATACATGACATATTTACGTTAAGTTCTGTGTAATCTACTCAGGATACAATGTCCATTTTTGACCAACATAGAGTATGTAAATCCAGTTTTGATTGATTATTTCAGTATGAAACATACTTGTATGTTCGTTAATTGCTTGACGATTTTAATATGATGACACAAAATAAGTATTTTTGCAATGCAATGCCTTTTGATGAAATGTGTGCATTATGTCAAGGTGTCCTATTAATCATTCCGATATTTAGCATGGTAGTTATAATACACCATGCAATTGAAACCCCGCCCAACCTATCATCGGGTATAGCCGGGAGTAGTTCCGTTAACTACCTTTCCGTTGTAGCCGCACTTTTGGCTCTTTTGTTTCACGCAAAAGAGCAGGGAATCCAGCCGGAACTTTATTTCACTAATTTAGATGCGGGTGCAATAGGCGGTTTTTATGCCCCCGTATCGATAGATCGGGAGGCATATAGTAATTCACCTGTCCGTCCGTCCGTCCGTCCATCCGTCCGTCTGTCCTTCCGTCCGTCCGTCCGTCCGTCCATTAGTCCGTCCGGCCTGGTTAACTCAAATTGACCGTTTCTTCTAGCATTAATATGGCTTGCTACAAAGTTTTCAAACTTGCATGGATGTTGTATATGACCACTCTCCACGCGCCTGTATCACCTGACTCCATTTTGACCTTCACCTTGACCTAATTTTGAACTTAGACTTATTGAAAGGCCAAATTCTTGGTTAACCCAAATTGACCGTTTCTTCTAGCATTAATATGGCTTGCTACAAAGCTTTCATACTTGCATGGATGTTGTATATGACCACTCTCCACACGCCTGTATCACCTGACTCCATTTTGACCTTCACCTTGACCTAATTTTAGACTTAGACTTATCTCCCTTTAAGTATTTTTACAATAAAATTTTGTCTGGAGCATATCTTCAAAACTTTTTAACATATTGACTTATAACTTGAAATATAAATAGATGGCAACTTGGAGAAGTGCATTGACAAAGAACCATAACTCTGTCTGTCTTAAATTTTGAATTATCTCCCCTTTAGTGATTTTTTATAGTCAAATTTTGCTCTTAGTATATCTTCAAAACTATTTAACATATTGACTTGAAACATGGAATATAAATAGATGGCAACTTGGAAAAGTGCAATGACCAAGAACCCATAACTCTGTCTGTCTTAAATTTTGAATTATTTCCCCTATAGTATTTTCAGAATCAAATTTTTTACCGGAGTGTATCTTCAAAAGCGTTTAAGTTATTGCCTTAAAACTTGATATACACTTAAACGAATTTCTAATTAGCCACCCTAAAAAATATTATATCATCTGATATATTATATCAATAAATCTAAGGCTGTGTTATTAGTTCATTCCGCGCACTAATTTATCGATTTCCCGAAAGAAATGGCGTATTCATGCGCAAAATCATCCATGCGTAACGGATGGTGCAAAATTGCGTTTTGCATGTTGGCCTCGTTCACAGCTTGGAATAGTATCGTTCTTGGTATGAATTTGTTCCCTGTCAATTGACTTTAATTAAAACACTATAATTTGTGAAAATGAACCATGTGGAACGCGCTCATGACGTCAGATGCATGCATACATTGAACGAATTTCTGATCGGCAACGTGTTTTTATAAATTATTTTAAAAAAAATGCTTTTAGACGATTACAAATAATCGAAACCCCGATACTGTTCAATTTTATTGATAGAAATTATGTTTCTCGAAGTAATTCGAGCTAAACCCCGCGTTATTATAAATATCGCTTTTTGCAAAATGACGTTGTGAAGTACATGTCTGGATTTTGGTGCTGGTACTCGATCTGGTACGGCCCCAGCGCGCCCCATATTACTTAGTCTCGCCAGTACAAAAACTTTTCATTTAAAGCAAATCGACAGAGAATACATTCTGACTAATTTTAAAAATCAAACATGTCGGACACGTGAATCACGTCCACGTAAGCTATTTTGCACTAACTGTTCCGCATGGATGATTTTATACATGCATGCGTAATTTATTTCTTGAAATAGATAGATAAGTGCATGGAATGAAAATATCCACAATTTTAGAAATATTGATTGAATACATCGCATAATATAAAATTTCATTGAGTGGCCAATTAGAAATGCGTTTAAGTGTATAAATATATGGTAGCTTGTAGAAGTGCAGGGACCAAGAACCATAACTCTGTCTGTCTTACATTTTGAATTATCTCCCCTTTAGTATTTTCATGATAATTGTTTGTCCGGAGCGTATCTTCAAAAGTATTTAAAATATTGACTTGAAACTTGGTATTTGAATAGATGTCAACTTGGAGAAGTGCAGTGACAAAGAACCATAACACCTGTATCACCAGATCACAAATAAAGTCGATCAAGGCACTGCTTTCAAAGTGGCATATTCGTTTACCATCATAAGCCACTTACAGTTCAAAGCCATGTGACACTATCAAACATTTGAACTGAATAATGGCCCCTGATTGACTTAGCTTTTTATGGACATGGCTTCCACGGGGGCATAGGCGTTTATTGAACGCAGTCTTGTTTCCTTCTGTGTGGCCCATGGGGATTTTAACCGGAGTTTGGAAAATCTAAAATCCATGCTCTTTCTCGGGGTTAGGGGCTCGTTGAATTACAAAAAATATTTACTTCTACATGATGGGACTCGTGTAAATTATAATTTTGTCTCATTTTTTAAAAACCAAAATGAAACACTGCAGAAGAAGAACGAATGACTAATACTATATAATGGTTAAAGAGGTGTGAGGTTGTAAATTAAAATTGCACAAAAATAAACAAGTTATGTTCTCATTATTGACATTTCATAGGGTTGAAGTTATAAATGATTTAGTTTCAAAAAGGGCAACATTTCATAATTTATTCATCACATTGTCGTAATGGATTACGTGATGAAATCGTTTGGAGACCACATCATTTAGTAGTATGTATTAATAGGATGTCACGATTCTATCAAAACCTCGAAATTATTGTTCACACGGAAATATAGGGATATTGGAAAAAGGATTATCTTTTAAAAGTGTACGGCTTGGCCAATTTGACACGAGCCTGGCCTTTTGATATTATTTAATTACTATTTCATGCCCCCTCATCTTTGATGAGGGTTTTTAAATGTACTGCTTTGCTCATGTCTGACGGTCTGTCTGTCTGTCTCTGACTGTATGTCCGTAAATAGACCAAGTGGTTTCCCTTCAATAACTCAAGACTGATTTGCCTTAGGATATTCAAACTGTTCATGGAGGTTATCTAGCAACACTAGATTACCCCTATTTATTTTGAGGTCAGTAGGTCAATACTCAAGGTCTATTAGACCTATACCATCATAGACCAATTGTTTTGGTTTAATAACTCAAGAACGCTTTGTCCTAGAATCATTAAATTTTACATAGAGTTTGGTCGGCTAGAGGATCATCCCAATGTAATTTGAGGTCAGTATATCAAAGGCCAAGGTCATTGTGACATTTACCATTTTAGACTTTTGGGCTGCCATGGGGCATACCTGTATGAGTTTTATAAACATCTCATCCATCGAAAAATCTGGTAAACAAATTCCATTCAGGTAAACATTATACAATTCAAAATTGGGCAAAAAACAGGGAATTGTTAGAGAGTTTTATCAAAATTTAAAGAACATGATTATGTGTCTACTGGTAGCTTCTTCTCCTTTATAGAATAGATATTTCTTCACAATACTGTTAGCCACATGTATAATTTGTAAGATACTGTACGTAGCAATAATGAGTTTTGCAATGAATGTACGGTCGTAAGGCGAGGTCAATGTCATATAAAGAGAAATCCCCTTTCAGTCGGAGAAAAATCACAGAATCATCGGGAATTTCATTTTCTGTTACATTTTAATAGTATAGTATAGTATAGTTTATTCAAGAAAAAGGCATACATGCCTGTCATTCTACATATATATACATTACAATTTTACATAAATTACAATGGTTAATGGTGATATGTATTAAAATTATGCATAGATAAGTTGTTTTCAGTTAGTAATAATACATACATATAAATTATTTCTAGTATATTGTTCTGACTACCACAAATGCGGAAAAGTAATTGCATTTTAAATATTTCAAAAATAATTCTATCAATTATCACATTATTAGAGTCTACTGGACATAAACATATATTGGTATTAAAAGTGCTTTTTTAATACATACACTCATATTATAATTATACAATCAACAAAATATACATATTTACAAAGTGGGAGAGAGTTCTTAGTTGGAATATACAACAGTACTAATTAAAAACATTCGTGGGTGAATCAAAAAGTTCGTAGAATTTTGCCATAACTTTTTTATTTTCAGAGTTATTGTCGTCATATTTATACTGAATAAATACATTGGTATTTTCTTTACATACACAGATTTATAGCGACCTGGTCATAACCGTTTTGAAAATATTTATATCTTAAATAAGGGCGATTGCGTATACCGGAGCACACGAGTAATTTGAAACAAATTTTATAAATTTTTCTAAAATATCTCAATTGTAGGACCTCCAAAAACCGTCAAAATGTTATGGCTGATTACATGATATCATTTGTAATGTCTGTTAAAATTCCAGACGTCATCTCCGATAAATAATGTTTTAATCGACATTTACATAATCGCACTATATAGAAATACCCACGTAAAACGGGCTTACTGGAATTTACGGAATCACGGGCTGCTATCAAAATCTGCGTAAAACTGGAATATACGTACGGCATCAGAGACAATACATGGTTTGAAACGAGTAGGTATATATCATGAAATAAACTGACATCGATTTATAAGTGGAATTAGTTATTTCGTGTAGGATACCAGAAGTTGACAACCGAATGCAATACACCCGATACACATCGAAGATGGGCAACGCAATATAATAACGGATAAAGCAAATCACTTAGACTAATCTTATGGGACAGCGTACACGGTTTTAAACTATCAATTAAAAATGCAGAAACTATTATCATGATGGTTACCCCCCAAAAAAAACATATTAGTCACTCGAATAGCGAAAATGAGTCAAAACGATAACGTAAATATTGGCAAACGTGGCGTAAATTTGACGTCGTCCATCAAATGACGCTGACGTGCTCCGGTATGCTGTTATAGCATGTGTACGTTTCAATGTAAAAATCATGTTGTTTTGACTAATTCAATGAAATTTGACAAATAGTTTTGTTATACTTATGATCACGTAACATTAAAATTTGAAAGCATTAGAAGCTTTGGTTTGTGAGTTATGATGTTTTTCTACGAACTTTTTTATTCACCCACGTACATGATTGTATTACATCTTATTTCAAATCTTTTCTGAAGAAGAAAAATAAAAGGTTTGATTTGTTATTTACGGTTGTATGGAGGTTCACTTGTTAATGTATATTTAATAAGTAATTAGATTTGGTTGATGGGAGCGATGTTACACTTTCATATCTATAGAAGTGTTAGGCTATTGGTGCTATTTTGACTTTTGATAGTGGAAATAGCATATCTTACTTCAACCGTCTTGTTGTAGTGTTAACTATTAAAATTTGAAGCCATATACAAGTTTAAATGTTAGCAAACACAGAAATTATAAAAACAATGTCATGAGTGAAACACACAGACCAATAAATGACATCATGCCAGAAAAAGATGATACACTTTCAGTTTCCATGTGCGTTTTTATGTACACTGAACAACATTTTAACAATCCAGTTACAACAATGGAAATTATTTTGAAAATTTCGCATTGTTTCTCTGTTTTTTGTTGTTGTTGTGATAATGGGCATTTTTATTTTACAGTACCAAATAAAATAATAATATATCATTTAAGCATGTTTTATCATGAATTAATTAACAAGCCGTACCTCTTCTGATAAAAAGTGCAGAAAATCAAATGCTAATCAAAAAAGTATAAACGGTAGACAGGAATAACGAAACAACATACAACTTCAAATTCAGCGTTACACTCATGACATAACCTATGATCATGTAATAACAATATATACTGAGTAAAAACATAAATCATTGTTAGTGATAGTATCTATGATACAAACGTTGTATAAATCAAAATGTTACACTCATGACATTTTCATGTACAACTGTGTTATAAGTCGCCTACTCTACGACGATAGTCCAATTCAAAATGTATTAACGTTTTTATATAGAAGATACATCAAAGAAAATGTTTAAAACATGCAAAGGATTAAATTGTTCAATATATTAGAAAAAATAGTGATACTACTGTAGTAAAAAAGCAAAGAAAAATTTAGGTGTTTTTACCGAAGCAGCAACTTTATAATCATGTCGGTTAAATATTACTTATAACTACCTGTACATGGAAATGGATATGCAAGAAAAGCCAACATATTTCACAATTCAAAACAATTGCAATTTTCGCGATTAAAGACCATTAATTTTCTTAGTTAGTATTACAAAACAAGGTTTTAAAAATGTCACGAAACTTTGTTACCCTCATGACTTTTTACCTCCTTTATTGTCATTTCTTTTTTGTAATAATTCAAATTTCATAAAACTTGGCCATATTCTTCACATTTACTAGTGAATCTTGTGGACACATTTATAAGGAAAGTTAAGAGTTTATAGTGAACGGGGAATGGTTGAAAGGTAAAGCTTCATTATTTCTGACATTACAATTCACCAAACAATATCATATAATTATGCACTAATAGCCTACGTCTGAATACTTACCTGTCCAACAGCCATAGTCTGTAAGTTAGTCTATCAATCCCTCCAAATATCATTCACATTGAAACATATTGCCAACGGTTACAAAATGTGTTTTGTGGATATAATGTTCGTTTTTCTTCTAAATCTTTTCCGTTCGCAGACTGTCGTTCTCAACTGCAGGATAAAGCTCACTTCATGTTATTACACATTCCATCTATATAAATCCCATGTGGTCACGAAACAATTTTCTTATTAACGTTATGTCTGGACAAGTACAGATGTACAGTCGCATGCAGTAATCTACTTACATCTCTTGTGAAGTTAAATTACAATGTACAGTTGAAATCACTTTCTGTATGCTTTAGAGTACATTGACTTGCAGCAATAAGTACAAAAATGTACCACAATTTGATAATCAAACAGATTCCGTTGACATTGCGTCAGTTGTCAATCCATTAACGTAAATAAAAAAAGCCCTTTTTAATGGTGAGTTATAAATCATATCTGCTCTTGTGTAATAGCGTATTAGTGTCGTCAAATATTTACAAAGTTATATAAGTCCAAACATGTTGACCACAAAGATAACTTCATGTAGGTGGTTAAATCATTTGAAATGATTCACATGTTTTATAAACCGATGGCTTTGCTTGATAACCTTCGATAAATACCTTGGCAAAGCCTTCACTTATCTTGTACATGAGCAAATTGGGACAACTTATACGATACAACTAAATATATACCGTGTACGTTTGCTTACCAGCGTGATACAAATACGTAGAATATTCGCTCCGTGGGTTACCTGAGTGATGAGAATATGACCAAACATGCACCCGATGTCTGAAGAGGCATTGTGTAACTTGAATTACCATTAGAAACAGGGTTGTGTTAAATATATTTTGAAAGCGCCGCAAAAGACCAAATGAGAAAAATATGGACCTTAAAAAATAAAACGCACACCAATATGGTTTAAAGTTGTATAGTTGATTCTCTGTCACAACCGCGTAAACAAACATCCAACCAGGTCGATTATTACAAGTTTCTCAGGATTTAATTTTACTGTCATAAAAACATTTATATGATTACAACTCTAAGGGTCCTTTAGCCTTGTAGTTATACTTACTGCATTTAGCTTTTCAGAAATGGAACAGTCTGGCAGTTTTGACAGACATCTTTGAATCGACAATAGCCATTTAAAATGATAATGAATATTACAATTATCGTAAATTGAATTTGGTTTGTTAGGGTCTTTTATTGAGACGGTTGTAACCATGGTTCTACAATACAAGTATTTTGCCAAATCAATAATTGGATACCGTCCCACAACGAAAGCAAACGATTACACGAAACACATACTTTCAGACAACAGAAGAAAACAACTTTAATATCATTTAGAAACGCCATTTGAGAATCTAAGTGGATTGCATTATTTGCCTTTAGCGTCTACTGTAATTTAAATTCATGAACCGTAATGTGAAGTACACATCATATTGTAATTCACTAACGTAAGCTATCGTGTTTACAGCAGGACTGCATAAAACTGTTAATTGGATTTGAAATGCCTTTAGATATATTCAGTAATAACATAACGCACCAAACCGATGTGCAATATAATAATGTTTAGCTATTGGCGTTCACGTGAAGTGGTACATTGTTCTCGGAGAAAGTCTTACATTTATCCACCACGTGACTAATGAATGCCGCGGGTATTGTTGTATTAGAAGGTACTTATTGACCTAAGACACCAGGGCACTGTTTTATAAAAGCATTTATGCTAGCGTTAACCTAAGTTTTCCTAAAATATTGCTTACGTCGATAATATTTGCGTAAATGCGTTTTACAAAGATATCTGAGTTCTCTTTCTGTCGTAAGTTTCGGCTTATTTCTACGCCAAGGCTGGGAAACCCTAAATGGCAATTATGAACGTAAGTGAAGAGTTTTTAACATGCACTGTTGATTTTTGACAGTCGCATGTTATTTTAGACCGTCGTTTGTTGTTTTAGACCGTCATTTCCTGTTTTAGACCGTGAAAATCATCAATATTAGCGACCGTTTATGTATATTTATTCATTCTGGTACCCGTTATATTGGTTATATTGTGTCCCGACTTACGTTCAATCTTCAATATTTTTGCGTAAATGTATGCCAGTATAGATCTACAACGACCTTCGAAATATGACCCCTGGACCAGTCCATATACCAAGGTTGAAACGATATTTACAGTTATTGTATGAAAAAATACGGATAGATTTGAGAAAATCTCCATTTACTTCTAGTTGGCAACGTGGCTTAGTGGATAAACTGTTCTCTTGTCAGGAACATACTTTTATACAGACTGTGGGTTCGAGTCCTCTGCTATACTCATTTTCAATAATTAAATTTCTATTTCAATTTTTTTTTGATCGTTTTACGTTTATATTTTTATTCTTAATATTTGATTAATTTTACGTTTTATAACTAATAAAAAACGCTTTGTTTCCTTCACATTAATTTAGTCTGGATATTGTATTTATTGCGTCATTGGCTTCGGTGCAATCGCCAATCAAGACTATTCGTAATAATCGAATGTGATTCTGTCAATTGTACAAGGTGTCTTAAAATAAATGTCCGCTTGTTGAAGGGCCATAACTTTGTCAAATTAGTTAATAAATTGATAATCATAGTCTCATGTTAAAGCTAAATTTAAAAATTGTGCTTTGAATTATATCGTGTGACAACACTAGAACACTTGATGACGTCATATATGTTGTACTAATGCCATTAGCAACGAATGTTCTAAAATGCAGGAAGAGACAGAAAACATGATTGTACAGTAACACGGGTAAATTTGATACCATATTTGGGCATAGTAATATTCAAGCATACCAACACTGACTGAGATATTAATCAGTTATCAATAGAAAATGAAATCGGGCGCATTTTACGGAAGAAACGCATAAAACAATTGGGACTTATAATTTGATATTCACACATTTCTAAGCACAACTTTTATCATATTCATAAAAAAATGCACCAAACGCCTCAAAACGAACACAAGTCTTTGGTTGAATGACAAGCTGTATGTCTAGCTTATCTGAAACAGTCCAATACTAAGCATATAATGAAACTTGAAACTTTAAACTAGTACACAAAGAAGTAACAATCGACAAAAAGCTGTCTCGGAAGGAGAATGGATTCGGTAACGCTACTTTAATTGAAATCAGGCAAATTTAACCAAAGTTTCTTAAATATTTATTTCTTCTGATACTATTTCAAAGTATGATTAAACAGTTCCACACAAAACCAAAATATCAATTTGTGGAGAAAATGGATATATCACATCCGACTTGGGGGTAGCTACTCAAAATACATCCTATAGGTTTCGTATGCATTGTTTTTAACAATTGTTCCGTTATTTCTACATTGATTTGAATGCCCTTTGATCATACAAAAGTCATATAAATCATATATGTAAAGCAATACATTACGGAGTGATATGTCCTCAACAAGCGGACATGTATTTTGAGACACCATGTATGAGAGAAATGCAAATTGTATAAAGATCAAACATAATGAAGACTATATGTACATTGTACGTGATATGTGTTCCATTAAAATGATTACTTCTAGACTAAATGAAAAGAGCATTTCCATTTCAATGACATCAAAATGTACTATATTGTTTTAGCTTAGAAGTATACGATGCATTGTCAGTTAGTGTTTAATGCATACATTTTGTAAAACAGGATTTTGAATGGATATTCTTTACAATGCAAGACTATTTAAAATCACCGTCAACGGGAAACCAAATGCATTGCAATTCTAGTGTTTTATTTTAAATTTAAGTGTTCTGCAGGACATCAGTAAATATAATAAAACGACAAATAAAGTCGGTACATGTACGTAAGTGAGAAAACTAAATGGATATCACATAAGATTGTCCAGCTAAATTACGCTATTAGATAACTACTGTAAAATACTTAATGGACAAAACATACGTTGTCACTATCCAATAAACATCAGAAAACGACAACAGTGTATTTGACTGGAAGCTTTTACTTTAATTATATAATTCAAGATCACCTTCATAATGAATGCATTAAAATAAATTTTTGCCATAGTACATCGGTGTAAAACCACATGTGATGCATACATACATATTTCTCTCATAATAACCTTTTCATAAACCGGTTTCTATTGTTACTGACTTACTATTTAAACGTTTGTATTTCTGCTTCGTGGTGTGACTATAATGTGATATGATAAACTTTGATAAGGCCATACTAATCCGTTTGTATGTTTAGCGTCGTCGTGTGCCTAGGTTTTAAAGCCAATTTTCGAAACAATGTTTGGTCAATTTGAATTATCATATCATACTCACGCCAGCAATATTGCTACGGACGCGTTTACTGACTTGTTCAATGCACATCACAAAATCAAAACTCTCAAAAATAAAACAATAATCCAACTCAAATGTGTTAATGTCACTATTAGGATCTAATTAAGTGTTCTTGAAATGTAATGGTTGGTTTTTTGAATAGGTAGTTAGATTTCTAAAGTCACACATGACGTTAAAAGTTAAAGGCCTATGTTTCCGTGTATGTTTGATATGTGACGTCTACCGCCGGATCGTAATGTATCGAATGCAACCGTCTATATACATTGTAACTGCCCCGGTGTAACTAGAGTTGAATATTGCTATGGGCATGATCGTTGAAATTGAAATTTTGTCATGAACGATATAATTCAAATTTCTATCATTATTGCGTTAAAATATCAACTTTAGCGACCGACGTTGCAGTGAACACCCAAATTGGAGTTAGAAAAGCCGTTTAGATAATCGGCGATACATTTTTTGTATCAACTTTAGCGACTGCAGTACCAGGGAAAACTCAAATTTGGAGTTAGAAAAGCCGTTAAGAAAATTATGGTATCCATTACATCAAACTTATATTCTAAGAATTATCAACAAACACGTTATTTTCAATGACAGTCAATAAATATGTTCATAACCAGAGAGGAAGGTGTTTCATTAGAAATAAATAAAAATGAAACGTGATGATCAGACGAAATATTATGAGAATATCACAGGAGGCGCTGTTAACTCTAACGCTGTAAATGATTCCAATCGCGAATGACACTGACGGTCATTATATCAGATGACGGAGAAATATTTTAAAAGTGTTTGTATTTGTACTGCATCACTTCATGCTGCATCCAACTGTGATAACAAATGTGACTGTTGATGCAGATGCAAAGACATTCTTCTATAATAATTGAATGAAAATGACATTGCAGCATATTGTCATGTTGTGTGGGAATATATTGTTTTTATCTCTACTGAAATCTGAAGGATGTTCTAACATTAACCGGATTGTATAGTCAGAACATAATTACTGAATATTAACTACTACTGCTACTACTACTGCTACTACTACTGCTACTACTACTGCTACTACTACTGCTACTACTACTGCTACTGCTACTGCTACTGCTACTGCTACTGCTACTTCTACTGCTACTGCTACTGCTACTGCTACTGCTACTGCTACTGCTACTGCTACTGCTACTGCTACTGCTACTGCTTCTGCTACTGCTACTGCTACTGCTACTGCTACTGCTACTGCTACTGCAATCTTCCATGCGGACCTCAACATAAATATAAAACAAACATACACATTAAACTTGACAAATGAAATGCAGTAAATAAAACATAATTATTAACTGAGATGAGAAATGATAATGTTGTATAAATCCATAGCTTAATTAATAAAATGAGTCGTTGATGAGTTTACTACATGGTTGCTTTATGCTATGGAATTGTTGGTAAAGTAACACTGGTCAATGTTCAAATTACAGAGTTTGTATATGTCAACAAAGGCATATTAGCAAATACTTCAGGAACTTCTTCAAAGAACATAATCAAACAACTAGATTGTACCACAGGCTCATCTCCTGGAACATATTAAATTTGTTAAGTAGCAGTCATCTTGGATCCACTATAACTAAATGTATGACATATGGATGGACTACAATGAAAAAAAACAAAGTTATAAACACAGTATTTTAACCCTAACACGGCGTCTATGAAATTCATATAATTGAAGTGGAAAACCGAACCAGATGTCACAGTGTTCATAAGAAAGTCAGAAGCCATACTGTATACGATTTTGTTGTTTGGTATTCATTGTTAGCTCCAGATATTGTTTACAATGCGCTTGTGAATTGCGTAACAATTTGTATCGAAGCTATTGCACACATATTAGGAAATGCAATGTTTATCTACCAGACTAATTTCCTCTTTCGTAGGCAATAGTTGACTAATCTTGGATGTTGTTGATGTCTACGTAACTACATAGCACTTATTAACATAATCAGTAATTGTACTTTATCAGCTTCTTCCGCAATTATATCAGTAAGAATTACAGTACTCAATGAAATAAACAAATTTGTAAGTCTAGACGCTAATGCATTTGTTTTATACTGCTTCTCAAGTAACATCACAGACGCGTGATTTCGTAAAATAATCACGTTAATTCAATTTTTGCTCCTCCGGATGCAAGGTCCATTAGTGACCGACATACCGTCTGAAAGTAACATTTTGATTGGATTTCTTTTAGGTGAATAATGTTCTGGTTGATTATTTTAGTCTAAGCAGTTTTGTTTAACTCAAATTTAGGACCGCGCGAATAAAGTGTTACATAATTGAAAGGTAGATGATAGTGATAACTCATATAATGGAAGTGCTATGGTTAAATTATATTTATCAGTATCCTTACATTGTAGATATATCATCTATATCTAAGCTCACCAACTAACAATAATCCATTCAAAATACCACTTTTATGTGCCATTCAAACTAATATTTCCATTGTCAGTCTTGAAAACTGGTATCCTCTGCCGGTTTCATTGCTTTATTTGGTTCAACGTTTAATTACATACGATATAGCGTAGCTTTTCTGAAGAGTACATGTATGCCTTTTCATTCTAGTAAATCGGTCGAAGTATATTATAATCCCGTATAGTTCAAACCTATACTGTATTGATATGTTGTAGTTGTATTTTTTTTTATCAATGACAATGACAATGATTTATTTGACATAGTGGCCACCGGCCCAAGATCAACATGAAGTATCATGACAAATATATACATGCATGAATTTATAAATAAGGAACAAACATTTTTACAACATTATTTGCATGCATACATAATTTCATATAAATTGCATCAATGTTATACAAAACATTTCAATACCATTCAATTTGCTGACGATAATATACGTTTGCGTTCAATAAACCCATAATAAACATACATAGCAAGGTTTTTTATAACATTTTCATTTCTATTGCTCAATAATATGATAAAAGATTGTGTACATACTCTGTTGTAATATTTTGGTGGGATATATTTAGTTCTTAATTGTGACAAGCTCGGGCATAATAATACAAAATGTATTTCATTTTCCACCCCGGAACCACAAAGCTTACAAATACGTTCATGTCTTGGAATATTTTCATATCGTCCTCTTTCAATACCAAGATCATGTGATGAAGTACGCAAACGTGCTAAGGCACATCTGAATTTACGCACATTTAAAACATCTAAATATGTTTCGTGCACAAAAGAAGTTTTGAACATTTGATATAAAAACAGTTTGGAACAATCATTTATACTCGTAGTCCATTCTTGTTGGTACTGGTCAGTCAGTCTGGTAATAAACTGCCTGACAAATACATTTTCGTTTAGCACATACTGATTTTCCCACACATAGCCCATACCATTTGATAATAACAAGTGTTTTACACTAGATACCCAGTTTCTTTTACCATGTTCAGACATATAATATAACATATTGTAGCATTTCTTGACTAGTCTATCATCAGATAATTTGATTATTCGGCACCAGTATTTGACCACACGCTTTGCCGACAAAATGTACATTGGATATCGACCACAGTCTCCTAAAACCGCGGCATTTGTGGTACGTTTATAAACACACATGTAGCGTTTACAGGCATAGTTATGTATTATTTCAGTTGATGTATGTCTTTGGACACCCCATATTTCGGCACAATATAATAGTACAGGTACAATTTTTGTGTCAAAGATGTTAAAAAAGGTACTACGTGGTAATTGACCATATCTATACATTTTTGATAATATAGAGACAAGAACACGTTTAGCCTTACATGCCTGATCACTCGCCATTCTGATGAAAGATAATTGGTTTGTAAAAGTAGTTCCAACATATGAAAAATTATTTACTATATCTAACACATGTCCATTGTATGTCCACTGTTCATGCCTTGATAAGCGTCCACCCGATTTGAAAACCATCACTTTGGTTTTATCAATGTTAACCTTGACTAACATATTGTCACAAAATGTTTGTAATAGGTTGAGGTGTCGTTGGAGACCAACTATCGTTTCGGCCGCCAACGCTAAGTCGTCCGCAAACAGAAGACACAATACTTCCGTGATATCTGGAAACAGCTGTATCCCTCGAGAGTCTGATTGTTCATACATTTTTACCAGTTCATTTATGAAAATTACAAATAGTATAGGTGACGCCATACACCCTTGTTTAAGACCAATCGGACAGTTAAACGAGTCTGTTAAACCTCCAGAAGTTCTTACACACGCTTGCACTGATTTATATATTGCAGTCATAGATTTGAGTAAATTACCTCTAAAACCATTTTCTATGCAAATCATCCACAATTTATCTCTATGTATCATGTCAAAGCATTTCATGAAGTCTACATATACAACATAGAGTTTACCGCGCGGTTTAGATAATTGTTTATTTATAATGGATTGAAGTATGAAGGCATTATCAGTAGTAGAATAACCCTGTCTAAAACCTGACTGCTCCTCGCGAATTTTATTGTAAACATTTACATAGAAAGTAATACGTCTAGTCAAAATACTTGTGTATAATTTACCACAGATATCTAGCAATGAAATACCGCGATAATTTCCAGGTACATTGATGTCACCTTTTTTATGAAGAGTTATTATCACTGCCTTGCACCATGATTTTGGAAATTCTCCTGATTTATACAGTCGATTAAACATTTTGTTTATTATATGAATGAATAGATCAATACCGTGTATAAAGAATTCTGGGATAATGTTATCTTCTCCTCCTGCCTTACCGCGTTTCAAAGATTTGACAGATTTCAATATTTCTTCATCAGTTATCTCTGAGTTGAATATACTGTCTTCAAGTTCATCTAGCTCTGTTTCTTGTACATTATCCAAGATATCGAGAGCATCACTATTGTCTATATCAGAGCAAAATAACTGCTCAAAGTGTGCTTGCCATTGATCGGGTGATATTGTATTGTTCACCGTCCGTCTTGAACCACACATTGTATTTAAAGTTTTCCAGAATGACCTGGGATTTGTCGACTTACTAATTAAATCCTGTAGCTTTTCACTACTGTAAGCATTTCGCTTAGAGTCGCACAATTCTTTGAACCCGTTTTTAGCACTTACGTATTTGTTCAAATTTTCTTCAGATCTATTTCTACGAAAACTTCTTAATAATACGTTTTTATTATATTTGGACGACCGACATTCAACGTCAAACCAATTAGGCTGAATATGTGTGGAAATTCGGCTATGCCTTTTACAGCATTCGGCACTTTGGTAGAGGATATCATTAAATTTGTCAACAAATTTGTCTATGCTACAGCTTGTGTCTAAAATCATATTTGTCATATCACTGACACACTCATGGGAAAGAATATTTTGTAAGTTACTCCTATAACTTTCTGAGTTAGCGTCGTCAAACACATAACGCGTTCGTTTTACTGGCTCCATGTTAATGTGCCTATTTAAGATACGATTACATATTAGTTTGCATGTAATAGGCATGTGTGACGATTCCGACCTATCTTCAACTTTAAAGTGGCAAAGACGATTCCAAATACTGTCAGTAACAATAAGGTAATCAATTACACTGCATCCGGTTGCGCTAATGTAAGTGAAATGGCCAAGTGATTTATCGTCATATGCACGACCATTTGCTATACGCAGTATATACGATTTACATAGTTCAAGCAGGTCTTTGCCAAATGAATTTAGCTTCTTGTCACATGAGGTTCTGGGTCCCATATTTTCATCAGGACTGAACAGTTCAAGATATGGTTCAATGTCAAATGAATTACATTTACTATCTAAGTAATCCGGGTTATTTGATGTTCTAGAGTTTAGATCACCCATTATAAGCAGGTCAACCGTGTCATTTACTCTTAATTCAATAATTAACTCTTCCAACAAGTGTATACCTTTTGAGTCACGATCAGTATAAAAGGGGGATAATTCGGGTGGTAGGTATGTAAATACAAAGATAGTCTTTTTTTCGGACAGAACGCCACTTTTAACTTCAAGTACTACCGCAAAGTCACATGCAGAATTTAGTCTTTGTACAAAACAATCGAACTCGCGTCTAACGAAAACCGCTATCTTTGGCATTCAGTTTAACTGTTTAGCTAGTTATGTACGTATTTCAGTAACTATAATCATGGGTGTGTCAGTGACTACAATCAAACCCCAACATGGCAAAGATTGTTCGAGTTGAAAGACCATGTGTCAATATAAGTATTCAATGTGGCTGACAAGTACACATGTAACTCAAATATTGCTGAATGGGAGTATTGCTTCATATTTGTGAACAGTTATTTATCAATAATCTATCATTATCAACGGACATTTTACTGTTTAACATTTAGCATTCACAAATCTGCTACATGACATCATGCATAACCCCTACTACATTCGTGTCCCCTCCCTTCTCGTTAGTTCCAGGTTCTATGTAATAACGTAGTGTGGATCTTCATCGTAGTTACAAATAAATAACAATGTGAATGACGTGGAAAGCGATGATGCGGGTTTAACAAGTATTCCCCTACAGTAAAATGTCTGCGTTTTTTTGTTTTGTCAACTCTGTGGACTGATGCTTAGAGTTGTGATTGATTCATGTGAAACAATTGGCGACCAAAGAAGGGCAGTCAACCAACGCATCGCTCTGAAACTCTGAAACAATGGCTATTTCAAAAATGGTAATAAATTTAACGCACTTTACAGATTGATTGAACGAAAGCTTAATTTCTATTAACATTGACAGTTGACTGCACAAAGTTAAGCCAACCTGCAAAGCACATGGTAATTCATTACTCGTTCATTTGACATGCTGAATACTGAAACTGCAATTAATACGTTGTTTGCCTTGTCGGGTCGTTTAGTATCCCGAATTTACTTATTCACAATAAGTTTTAGTTTTCATGCACGCAATTTTCCACATTCTGCTCTGACCTCTATTTGTTATTGTGTCCTCATGACCCTTTGTGGTGCATAGGGGTATGATTACAAGCACGAGCTACATCAAGTACATTGTACATTGTAATAAGAAAGTATCTGATATAAGTTTAACGTTAACGCCATCTACCTGAATGGACTTTTTCGTTTGATTATAAACAAGTGTGAGTATCAAATAATAATGTGAACGTGCGTTTCTCTCTCAGGATTGAACTATAAACAAATATGAGGTGAGTGTAAACCATGTATGCCAGCAAGCTGGCCAATAGTTGCAAATGATGAATGGTAAAGTGACATTCACCTTAGACCTTCCGTCTCAAAATCAATAGGAGGCATCAATTGTTGTTGGCTAACCTCTATGTAAATATTGAAGAATCTAGGGCAAAACGTTTATGGTTTATTAAGCTACCGACCGACCGACATGTGCAAAACAATAAACATGCATCAACAATTTTGGGCATATACGAGGGTTGTACCAGAATTACGTAGACTTTTGTCATACGTTCCATACCATTCATCATACAAACAAATAATTTTGTGTGGAGTGCAAATAATATTTACTGCGTAAGTATGTGAAATTTCAAAGCCATATCTTATTTGGATCAAATCCTGCAGCTTCCGGGGATATATAGGGGTACGGTATGCGGGGCACGTCAACGGAACGTCACGACGTCGGTGGAACTTCAAGGATAAGTGAAGCTCCTAACTGTGTACAGTGTAGCTATAGATATGGGCACAACCGTACACAAAACTTACGAATGTTCATTTACTACCTTAAATGTGATAAAAGTTCCAATATATTACCAGTAGTGTCGCATATAACCCTTATAATAGAGCGTCTATCCATGTCTATGTGGTCATAGAAAACGCTTGGTGACACCGCATTCGCCGTTGGTTTTCGCCGTCGGTCCATGTCGTTTTATTCGATTTCGACCACGATTAATGCGCTAGTGTCGTTTGAAAATCGGGTAACTCGAAACAAGATATTTATAGTTAGCAGATTCCAACATTTAAAGCGTTTGTCCTGGAGTCTTCCCGAGGTTCACATAAAACTTCGTGTTGATGAGATTTCCAGCGTATTTCGCTTACGTCATATTTTCACTGGTGACGCGCAGCAGCTGTTGCTTGTTTTGTACCATAAATCAACAACGGTTACCTTTATAAAGTCGAAATTTACGGTTAATTCACGTTAAAATTAGACTGGATATCAGTGAGGTATAAGCCGTTGAATAATGTCAAAAATGCTTTTAAAATTCGCTGCCCCGCCTACCCAGCTATCGGTTACTATGGCGACAGATTAAATGGCTTTCTAACATTCAGTTAGAAAATATTTTTACCGATACTCTTGAAAATGGTTTGAAGTTTTTCTACGGCAAATTTGGTGATAACATATGCCTAAATAAAAAAGTTATGACAAAAGTCTACGTAATTCTGGTACACCCCTCGTATATGATGATGTCCATATGTCATCATATTTTGCACAAGCAATGTTGTTTTATTGGTTGTTTGACTGACTGAATATCTCCATCTCCAGACTAGTAAAGTCTTGAATATATCGCCGTTAAACGTTGGTTTTATAAGACTTAGAGTGAATGTCTATAGCTCATATGTGTCACGAATATAGTAATCACTGCGGTATACCGTACACCGAATAGTTCAATGAAGTACCAAAAACAAAGGTAATCTGAATTCCCGAAATAAACGCAGCTAATACCCGACATAGTTCCCCCAAGTTTCTACTACAAGTAAGGCGAGTAGTTAGTAATCAAATTTCAGTTAACACATGCACACATGTTTTGGTTTGTATATTGATGTATACTTATCCTTTTTTTAATGTGGTCTTAAGACGTTTGGGTTCAGCATAACAGAATGCTCATTTCAAACAATCTAGATTAAGGGCAATATGTACAACTGAGTAGCGGCCAATGCTGGGTCATTTGAACAATCCTTTGAATATCTGATATACTATGCTGTACTATAAAATTCAAAAATACCCAAAGACATTTGTTGTACTTACATACCGTTATGACATACTAGTGAGGGCTAATAAAATATGTCCGGAACGTCAAATCAATGATATGTTCTTAACAACAATTGGTCAATTGTTTCTGATTAGAGCATTTGTAATATAATATTTATTTGTTTTTTAAAGATTGAGCTTGATGTTGTTAGATAATTATCATTATAAAAACACAAATTTAACGATTTACTGTTTGTTTTATGTCTACTTGCATATTACAGTCCAATTATCACTTATAGGTAAAATAAATGTTTTGAAAACATTTGTGCTCCCAAAACTTATATACCCACTTACTGTACTACATGAACCAAATATAGACATTATAAAGAACATTGAAAAACTCATGTTTGACTTTCAATGGAATGGTAAACCAGATAAAATATCAAGAAACACAATTATACAATATATCATTATTTTATTGATGGACTAAAAAAAGCTGGATAAAACGACGAGAAAATGATAAAGCTAATAACTGGCAGCATATACGTATATGAACAAGAATTAGCCATTTATGGTGGGCAATTATTTTTAAAATGCAACATGACAGAAAAAGATGTAAAATTGTTAAATATAAAATCAAAATTCTTCAAAGAGATAATGTTACCATGGAGTAAGATAAACTTTAAATCAGAAAATAAACAAGTATCAAAACAAAGCATTTGGAATGATAGCTCAATTAAATTTGATAGAAATACCACACTCTTCTTTGAAGATTGGTATGACAAAGGGATACTCTTTATAGAGCACATTTATGATTACAGATCTTCAAACTTCTATAGTTTCGAAGATTTGATACAACTGTACGATATACAAATTGATGAGTTTACTAAATACCATGATCTTGTACAAAACATACCAGCAGAATTGAAACAAACTATATCTACAGAACCTATGTCATATAATCCACCAGAGTATCTAATCGAAAAAGTTAAAAATAAAAGAAAAATCAATAAAATTGCATATAACATTTTGATTGAAACCAAACAAAATAATCCTATTTAAGCAAATTCATAAATTGAATCATGAAGTAGGACACGATAACATGAAATGGGAGAATATCTTTTTAACTCCTTTATTATGTACTGTTGACACAAAGCTCCGAGAATTCCAATACAAATACTTAATGAGAACTATCACAAACAACTCGTATTTACTAAAGTGCAAACTAGTTCCGTCTACCCTATGTGATTTCTGTTCTATGTTTCCAGACAGGAACATACATAATGTTCTGGGAATGTCATGTCATACAAGCCTTTTGGGGAAATATTTATATTTTTTTAAAGTATGTGTTCCATCTATTAATACTTTAACTATGATGATATATCGTTCTGCACAGTGCAAAGTAATGATCCACAAAAAAGCTGTCTAATAAATTATATAATACTTCTTACAAAAGATTTCATTTTCAAATCAAAATGCACACTAACTAGTCCAACAATAGAACCTTTTAAAAAATACCTGATACATAGAATACAAAAAGAGAAAACAATATCAGAAATCAAAAATCAAAGTGAAATGTTTGAGAACAATTGGAGTGATTTTATTATATTATTAAATTAAGAAAAAAAATACAAATGTACGTCTAATTGAAGAAGTGGTACAAAAAGTATATATACTCATACATTCTACTTATATGTCTCTCTCTTTCACCCCCCCTCTCTCTCTTTCTCTCTATCTCGGAAAATAATTTATACATCCATTTATCTTTATACTATTTGTTAGATCTAGTATGTATGGCATAAAATTAATGTAAATGTATTTATAAATGAATAAAATTGAAAGGACAAAAAAAATACAGTTCAATTGCAACCTGGTCCTAAAGTACTCTCGCCGTTACACTCATCATTAATGATAACAACGTGCTTCAAAAAGGAGTCACCTGACCTATCAAAATAGTTGTGTACGTGTAATAAGTAATTTACACCAAATCTTCACTTTCTATTTTTGTTCCGTGTATTCTTAAAGGTGAGGACAAATTGGACTGATAAGACAGAACTAAACCAACAGACAACCAAGCTCAATGGTAAGAAATGGTACACACAAGGAAACACAAATATTATATATACTCGCCACAATCCGTAACCTAAAAATTAACAAGGTATTAACCGAACTGCTACAAAGTCGTAATTTCAGATGAAACGTGTTGTAATCAAGTAATATCCAGCATCTATATAATATGGTTGGGATGTTGGTCCATATTGCTTATAGAGACAAAACGAGTATTGATGTAATAAGTTATGGTTAATAATAATTAAATCTACTATAATATAAGATGGAACATAAGTACCTGTATATAAGCGAGTTATGTTACCTAGCTTTAACGTTACACCCCCCCCCCCAACGCAAAAAAGTTTTACGTCACATAACCAATAGCATTTTAAATGTGGTATCTCTGTAACCACTGGTGCAATCGATCTCTTTAAAACCGAAACCTCCGTTAAATTGCAAATGTTTTACTCCGAACGGTTGTTAACGTAATGGGGTGATTATTAAAAATCGAAGTTAATCTCAGTAACACTTTGTTTTATATATCGTGAAATAGCGATAAAATACACAGTGCGATCACGGCAGAATCTCATTTTCAAAGTTTTGGTAACACCATGCAAGCATTAAGGTAATTAATTAAGTTAGTGGAAGTATTTGCATGTAAGGCATTGATCTGTCATAGGAACACAACATTTCACTTAAGCAATGTAGCTCACAGACAATCTGAAGCCACAAAGATAGACAACAAGCCTAAAGCATCAGTCGAACAAAGACAAATTGCTAGCTGACAAAATTAGAGACACCTAGATAGAGTATTGTCATCGCAATGTAGCTGTACGATGCTCATGATGCTCGCTCATGTGTCATGAATGCGATGATATTATGTATATCAGAAAATAACAAAATATGTTGTGATTTAGGAAATCATTTTTACATGATATCATGCTACCTGACGGTCTTTGGAGGTCCCACAAATGAATTTTTTTAGAAAATGTAGTTAAATGTGTTTTGAATGATACGTGTGCTCCGGTATACGACATCGTTTTTATTAAAGATATAAATATTTTTTAAAACGATTATCATCACGTCGCCAAAAATCTGGCTATGTAAAGAAAATAATACAAATGTATACATTCAGCATAAATATGACGACAATAACTCCGAAAAAAAAGTTATGGCTAAATTTTACGAACTTTTATATTCACCCACGTAGTATTAATAATGCAATTAAGTGAGATACTGTTTCAGTTGTAGTATGTTCATTATCGCTATCCCATGAATAAACTGGTATCATATCTGCCTAAAGATGTATTTTGTGCAAATTAGTTCAGTTCAAAAATAAGGAATATACACATGAATAAAAATAGCGGACATAAACAATAAAGGTTTTTTTATTTGTCTAAGGGAAGCACAATTCGTATAATTGTGTTCTTTATACATTCTACGAAATGTGAATGTTGACGTACTATTTTGACATTAATTACAGTACGACTTCCATAGATAAACACACTCTAAAGATGTTTAGCTAACCACAATTCTAACGTTTTGCTTATAGTTTTTGCAGGTCATGTACATGTAATGGATGTTGTTCTCATTCCCAAGCAACACGGTTGAGGTGGAGTACAAAGGCAACCACATACAGTTTGGTGAGATATAATCATATTAATAGGAGATATGACCGCGAAGGCTGACGAAGATGACATAGTGTGACAAGAGATGCGAGTCATTAACGAATGTAGAGATATGCTGGTTGATGCTTGCTGCCGAAATGAACTTATCAATGCAGTTGCACTCGCCAAACACAGTAGCATATACAAGGCTACATGTAAGTCTTTAGATCAAGAGCAACCATGATAGCGTTTATTTAATCAACCATTGCTTTCATTGTATTAACAAAATAGTAAAACAAAGACAATCTCCCCACGTATTATCTAATTATTTTTACTAAAACATTTGTGCAAGATTCCAATATATTAACAAAACATTTGACAGAATGTAATTATTTTCTCCCATATCACTTACTAAAGTGCATGTTATATTTCTGGTTAATTCTAGAGATTGATGTTTTGTTGTGAATGTGTGTCATTGTCAGGATTTGTCACCAGGGAAAGTTTGTTTTTTATTTCAATTAATCAAGCAACGTTCTCATGAAGTTTCGTCAGGGCTGATCGATGTCAGACAAATGTACAAAGAAACCACTATGCATGAACAGCAGTACCGCAATATCGCTGCGGAGTTTATTATTAAATTAGATAACTATAATTCTAAAATAGTATTGCCTTGGACAATGCGTTGTTTCTTCTTACATAACTTTACTATAACCCTTGTAAAAAACACTTATGATAAAAAAACTATAACTGTATTTAGCATGGTATCCCTACTTGATAGTCAAAAGTTTGGACACCCACAACAATGCTAAGCACCAAACACGTGTTATTGTGCATTATGGTTATTTAATTGAGCCATATAATGAACATGACAAGATGAAAGAAAACTACAATGAGAAATACCTGTACATGTACGTCACAACCTCCTTATGTGCATGATTGAAAATAAAATTGATGTCACTTTGTTTGTTGTTATTTTTATTTCAACCTTATCAAACTAAGTTCAGTAAATATGTCTTGGCTTTTCTGAAATGTACGTGTATACGGCAAAGCTGTTACAAGTGCCATCGATTTATGTAAGCTTTCTGTTTGCATGAAATAAGTCACGTCATGTGATATTCAATGGAGAACTGCAACGTAATAAGGTATTTAATAGCCAGCTTCGCTGGCTATTGAAAATACCCATATCAATAATGTGCGCGTGCGTATCTTCGTCGAGTCTCTGCAGGTACTTATGCTTTCAGAAAAAATTATTTCCGGTCAAAAATTTCAGGTAATTTTCCGAGGTGAATAGTCTTGGAAAATAAGAAAATTCTTAATCTCGAAACGGTTGAGCCCAAACGGTTTCTTTTGTATCCTTAAACTTTTAAAAAATATTCTATGAAATGAAACAAAATAATTGAATCAACAAAGGGAAGTAAAAACTCCGAGGAGCGGAGCGACGAGTTTTAGACGTTACATTTTTCAAAACAAAAACAGCGTGTACTGCAGTTTACTTTAGCCATCTTTAGGCGTTAAGTAACCGAAACGAAGAAGTTCTATAACATATTTATTTATATGAATTGATTCCGGATTAATCGTCATCCAGGTTGAGCATTTCAATGTTGTTGTGAATTTGTTTCGATCGAAATTGGAAAGAAAGTCGCGAAATCATGTTCCGGATGAGCTGAGAGTCCGAGAGTCTATATCCTCACTGTATGCATTATTAACACAGGGGGAATCTGCACGTCATTTATATTCAAGTATCAAAGAGAAAAATGATATATTCTCTGTAGTTTGTTGAGGAAATGTCATCAATTACGATTTGCCTGTCTTTGTGGCTTTAGTTAGTCATTATCAGAATATAAATTGTCAGTTTAATTACAAATTCATTACTTGAAACTGATGACCATTCCTCAGTAATGACTTGAAATACGACTATTTCAGACTTTAAATAAATACCGGTGTCATATCGTAAACTTGTGTTAGTCAGACAACTGGTACAAAACTATGTTGCTAAACCATTTTTTTATTCGAAGTGATATTCATGTGCCACATGGATATATCTAGTCCATGACACAATTTCGCAATGCTTACATACTTACTAAATGCGTTATGCTATCCTACACTTATGCACATTACTAACGCAACACCTATATTTTTCAGGATTATTCAGCTGTTAATGAAGGGATTTGATTCAAATTTTGCATTTGTATATATACATATTTTATTGTTGTTATTGTGATTTTGTATTAAGATCAAACTATGTCAAGTTTACAAAAATCTCCAACAATCAACATCACTGTAAATTGAAAGGTCGCAGAAATAAGACATGAAAAATTGTGAAAAACTGGGTGAATGTTCTACTAATAGGTTCATCAAAGTAAAATGATCGAATAATGATAATTCATTTAATGTTTCTTAGTATCTTGAATGTCTATCCATGTCGTTTGTAATGTATTTATACCTCTGCAACATTTACAAATCATACTTCCTAATGAATATTTCTGTAGCATTCAAAAATTCCTAAAAGATTACGTGTTTCTGCAGGTGCTTGTAGGGTTCGTTGTCGTTTCATTGGTAGTATTCATATGTCATTTCAACTAATTAAAAGTAAAATTGAAATTCGAAGACTTTGATGATAAAGGCAACTTTTGTATGTTGTTATTCTGCAGTATTGCTTGTGTTTCACTTGCTATGGTACACACAACTCCGCCATGCAGTATTTTGCACATGTCGCAATTTTTGTGACTTTTCATATTACAGTGACACTCACTATTTAGTTTTATTTTAACCTTCCAATGAACTTATTAACTCAAAATTCTGGACAATATTAATCGAGTTTTAGTGTATTCACAGCTAGATTTTGAACCAAATTCGTTCATTTATAGTTGGGAAACGATGAAAAATATAGGTCTTGCGTTGGGAGTGTGCGCAAGTGTATGTAAGTGTTGCGTTTCCATTGCCGATCAGTGTATATAATACACTGCTTTGCTGCTGCACATTAACGGCAAATATTTTGGCTCTAGACAACATCTTTATTAAAAAGAGTTACATACATTTGTTTAAAAACACGAATGTGCATAAGCATTGTAATGTCAACTATTATTTTCTTTATGCTACAACTACAAGTTGCATAGACTTATCGCATAATAAATGTGATTACAAAGGTACTTGCTTAAATTGAACCGTGTTCCGAAATTGACACTAGCTGGTTGGGCTATCGTATTTATTAGAATAATGGTCACATTACTTACTGGAAATATTATGAGACATTTTGGCGCATCGTTGTCTCGTCTTGTATTTTATTGCTAACAGTAATGTGTGTAGGCACGAAGTGTACATATTATGTAATAGCGTTCCTTTGGTGTCAAACACACAAACGATTACTCCAAATCTGTCGACTCCCTTTTAAAAAACACGACCACCAAGGGCCGGGCGTTTTCCTCTATACTTTCTACGAATCCGTAGTGACCCTAACCCATACATTAAATGTCCTGTGATATGGCTGCAATTGGTGGTTACTTTTACCATTGTGTAATAGAAAAACTGCAATAACCATTATTCTGTTTCTTTACTATATCACCTTAATAAATTGCGCATGTGAGCTTACTTGATATTTGTTCGGGATCATGTACAAGCATGCTACTCTTTGATGATGATTTGTGTGTGGGTGGGATTTCTGTTCAAACAAAATGGAATGAAACCATGATTATCTCTAGTATGCGTGATTATGTTTTCTACGATACGTGTGATCGGCTGAATGGAAGAAGGGTTTTACGATTCGCACGTCACCGTATTGTGATTTCAAAAATACACCACTTAAATGATATGGCAACGTATTTCAAGTCTTTACTTGAGATGATGATCGGGTTCCGAAATGAAATTGTAATTAAACTAACAATTAAGCTCCGTATAATGACTGAATCCTCATAGTCAGGCAGACCGTAATAAATGAAATTTCCTCCTCTTACCAAGTACGGAACGTGTTCATAATATTTTGCTTTGATACTGTAATAGAGACGACGACTGTTGTCTGTGCTTAATCCTTCCTTTGATAATAATAAAACAAGATGCAAAGTATGACATTTTTGAAACACCTGTTATCTTGATTACTAAAATACCAAATGTATATTTTCTGTAAATTCAGAAACATTTATTATGTTCCGAACTAAAGTGTATCAGTATGTGAAGGTGTTTCCCATTTTGCTACTCTCTGATTTCAATGCCTGCCCGACACTAAATTTCTACTACTTTTTTAAGGTTTATTTGATGGGTTGCCATTCATTGTAATGGTAAGTAATTGATACATGTATTTAATACTATAAATTAAGCACCACTCCAATCGAACCTGGCTAGTCTTCCACTTTCCTTGTCGCTACAGCTCGTTTATTTCTAATTTCATAATTCCGTGCGGCCAATGAAAAATGATCTATAAGAATGACGCAGTAATGTACTATAACAGTATGCTAAAATATTAGCCACTTTTGTTTGCAATTGGAAGTGTGTACAATGAAAGTATTATTACTTGAAACCTTCTGACTAACTAGATTTAAATCGTATATAAACCCTCGCTCGGTTTGGTAGTTTACATTAAAATTTCTTACGTGATATCGATATCTTTTGAAAAACACGGACCCATGATATCATATTGTAACAATTGATGAAATAATATTATGTCGAGAATACAAACTGCAAACAAATATTTCATTGATCACAGGCTTTAATTATTGTCTCCAATATAAATGTCTGAATACTCCAGTTGAATATTAATTGAACTCATATACATGTGCATTTTGATAGTTCACAAGGTGAAGCATGTGTTAACTTATATTACACACTACGACATCATTGATCGTCAGGTATTCAATTCAATAGAAACATTAGGGCTAATGACATATGACAAATGGTGCACTAATGACACTGTGGATGAAGCTTTGTCCAGTATCGTTTGTGCCTTTACAAAACCAATTATAACACTGCAGACTTCCGTAGACTAAGTATTATGTATAATTTTAATTGGCCAATAACTAAGCACTGCCATGTGACATGTGTATACATGTAAATGCATTCAATTTACAAATTCATATTTTAAAAGGGTTAATTGGTGTCAAATTGACAAAGATAGGCACAACTTGACACAAACTCAAATCCAACCAGGATTGCCGGTACCACATCCAGCAAACTAACTAGGGTACCGGATGGGTGTAAAAGTCAACCGACAACAACTAGTCACAACAGCAAAGACGCATCAAAAAGACAAGTCACAAAACATTTAACAGAAACAGTACAAACTCGTGCCATTTTGAAAGACATGAAAAAGCAATATGCTGGGCTTTAACATTCAATATGTGTACCAACAAGAACAACGCCCAGGTTTTCTCAACTGCTTTGATAAATAAATGGAGAGAAAACATTTTTTGCCTATACGATAATAACCTATCATGTTCTAAATGTTTAATATTGACTATGTAACCTGCCATTTTTTATTTTACATAGTTCCGGACTCAAAATGTAGCTTTGATGCAAAATCAAGCTGGACGTAGTATTACAACTTTTGTCCCAGTCATATTCTTGCTCGCCATATGTGTCAATGCCAAATCAAACGAAGTGGCAAATGAGATTTAATTGACCCTTAAAAGGGACCATACCTAACAAGACATATACATATCAGTGGCCTAGTGGTAAACGAATTAGCACATACATCAATTATTCTATTTGCATACAATGAATCATTTAATGTGTTTAGAAGCAACCATGTAGGAATGCAACGTAACATATTTCTATTCTTGACGATATCCCTTGTAAGTGTAATGATATAGCTAAATAAAATTACCAACTACTGGTATTTCATCTACCTACGTCTCTTTCCGTTGGCGTTTTGTTTTTATTTAGTAATACGCATATTACACTATAAAGCAGTGAAAGTGATACTCCAATTTCCTCCTGAGGGATTTCAACAAAGGAAAATAATATGAATCAACTGTTTCTGTTCCGCAGTAAAGATGAGGAAGCTTGTTAAAAAGGCACTTAAATAACTTGCACAATCGACGATCAATTACATAACAACGTTTAGTCAAAATTAAATTCAAATACTGTTTGTGTGGCGGTTCATCAGTACTCGCTCCTTCATTTGAAAACCAGCTGTCGCGACGACGATTGTACAAAGCTAGTTAAGTTTAAGTTGAGTTTTGCTACATTTATAAACTAACAACTATTTATCACTAGAACGGAGGACAGCTGATTTAATAAAGTAAAAATATACATGATAGTGATAAAAAAAACTTTTGCACGTTCTTAACTTGAGAGTTGGAAACAGACGGGTATAACGTATTGCAATTTGTTTGTGCTATCACGGCTTCTGTTGTCATATCACAGATAAGCCAAGTGAAACGAATGTGCGACAGGGGTGCCCACACTAAATGCATCTAAGGGTAAATATACAGACATTCATCCGGTCCCTAGCTGACATTTATTTTAAGAGAATCGACCAGACAATACTGGCATCATACTGAATAACGAACCAGTACCAAGGAATACGGGCATTCAATTTGGTTGTTAATGTTCTAAATGAGATAGGACATCACGTAATTCCAAGGACTCGCGAAGTTTTTTTTATATAATTACTTTGACATAATTGGCAAATACGGAAAATGAGTACTACTTTACACAGTGTCCACAATGCAGGTATTTTCTAGACGATATCTGACTAAAACCAAGGCAGTGAAGTAATGCTTCTACTTTGTTAGTGTTGACTCTCATCGTTGTACTGGGTGCAATTTTGAAAAAAAGCACTTGTACCATACTTTTATATTACATGTATTCAAACACAATCAAGTAAATAGTTTGTTTTTATTTAATCAATCATTGTTATATTGTATTTACACAAGGATGTACTATAGTCAAGTTTCATATCATTTGTATAGTTAATGTATTGAAATACTGGTACATTAACGATAAACAAGGTGACCGCAACAATAACATAAAAGTGAGCAGAAATTAATTATTTTCTCCAATATCACTTACTGTTTTGCATGTTATATTCCTTTCTCATACAAGAGACTGGTTTTTATTTAGAAATGTGTGTCATTGTCTTCTATTAGGATTTGTCATCATGGAAGCGATATACGGCCGCTTTGTGCAGATCATTGGAACTGTGTCACTCAGTTTGTTGGCAACTTAGTTGTTACTCCGTTTTTTTATTTTCCATTTAATCCCGTTAATCTGACGTGCCTGCTTTTTATGGAATTAATCACGTTTCTTATAGTTACTCAGTTTAATTCGCTCATTACTCTCATGTTGTGGGGCATAACTTATCTGTCTTGTCTTCATATTTTTTCTTCCACTTTGTTTTACTGACAGATAGGCTGTCTGAATAAGCCGTCGGGTTTTGTAGTTGTTTAGTTTTTCGTGCATTCGTGGTTTTGTTGAGTGATGTCATCCTTTACGGTGACTATTTTCCACTTTTATCTCCAGAACCTAGGAATCCCTGGGATATGATTTAACAGCGGCCAATATGGCGTCTTATCAGCCAGATCAAACATGTATTGACCGAGTTATGGGTAAATATATGCAGTACATGTATAAGTTAGTTTATACGGCATCCCGTCGGACCAATGCGCACTAATACGTCCGTTTCCTCTTTTGTTTTCTGAGTTTCTCAGTAATTGTGTTTAAAATATTTTCTGTTTCCTAGTACTGTAAAATGATGTGGCATTGTGTCCAAGAAGTGTAGTTAACTTACGGGTATGTCTTTCTGATAAACCTTCTATTTAAGAGATGGTAAAACATTTAACGTAGTAGACTGTACCTAATTAACAGATACATCGAACGAGATTGTTTAAATTAACAATGGCAGTTGTCTGTACACTATGAGGCTAATAGTAATTTAATACTCTGTTCATTTGACCCTCTGAAGTGTTAATACTACATCACATGTTTCGTTTCTGGGCATTGTCGAAATGCTGATTCTATCTCAATGGTTTGGTTAAGAGTTTTTTTATTTGTGCATGCAATGTTCAAAATTCTTATTTCAGATTCTCCATTTGTCGAAATTAATTATAAAAGACCATGTCAGTAACATGTACTGATGAGTTATTGATCCTTTGTCACCATTCATGTAACGACCAATAGTTCGTAGATAATCTGACATGATGAGATCAAGTGTTCATTGTCCTAAAGGAGCGAATACGAGTTATGTTTAGCTATTTTACAGATATAAATACAGTAACGTTGAGCTGAATATGTTCAACCTATTCCTTTGCTTTGGGTTGAGGTAAATGTATTTTCCCCTTTGCTTTAATTTGCAGGGAATCTTTTTCCTAGACCACAGATATTGAATACACCATATAAAAATAGTTGCATTAAACAACGACATTCCGTTTTAGGGCTAAATAGATAGGATTGAAGACAGACACAAAAAATGTAAATATACGAGGGAAACGAATAATAGTTTTAAACATTCATCACTCCGGGTATATAACTATAAATTGATAGTGATTGTACCAACAATTACAGTAGGTTAGGCGTAAAACTGTTTTAGTCTTTCAACATTAAACTATAACAATATATGACGATGCCCATATATTATCCAATATTGCCCGTCAAACATGGTTGTTCATTTTGACTTACTTCGTATCTCCAGACTGATAAAATCTTAAAAAGCGCCCTTAATGTCGGCTAATATAAGTGTGATTTACTATAAGTTCTTTTATATTATAAACATACCATGAATCATTTTTTCAATAAGCGGAAGTGTTAAAACAAATTAAAATGTCCTTGTATTATGCATGTAAGAAGATGATATACGGAGCAAGTATTAATGACAAGTACTTAATATTAAGTCTAGCAATTTGATAAAAGTGCTGTAACTTACTATAGTGTTGTCATATTTACTATGCTATATTATTAATGCTGATATCTTAAATCACATAAATGCTCGACGTAAATTACATGTATGTGCACAGTATGTCGTAGTAAGTATTTTTTTGCAACTTCATTTTGACGTACATTATATAATGATTTACTTTATAAAAATGTCTGACCGAATTATGAGACTTCAACCTATTTTCGTTAATGTGCGATGAAGTCCGGTTGAATATGTTTAACTAAAACAAATTGAACATTCGGCTTGTAATAATGCAATGATCGAGAAAATTTCGTCTGGGACCAGTAGCCCAAAGTCACGTGAAATTGCTACACCGGAGTACATATGTTTTGGTAAAATGCTCCGTTTGTCATACAAAACAGGCAATGGAAGATAAACTACAATCGTTTCTTTCAACTAGGACGAACCAGCATACAATAGATCGATTTATAGCATGCATGCTTTTGCTGATACGAAAAATTTACAAGATCGCTAAAGGAAGTGGGCTTAACGGCGGATAAGATTTACAAATAAACGTTTCTTGTGTTATCAAGATGAATAATTCGTTGTAAATACTATGTAGGAGGTTGCTCATACAGATGTTTCCATTTAATGTGACAATACAGCAAAATGATTGAGTGCGTGCGTACTTGGATTGTGGCACGATTGTCACTTAAATTGGAGAGGAGCAATATTAACTACAGTAGCATAACGATGTTTCCCACAGTATTTGCATACTGTTGAACAATGAAATATGAAATGATCATTGACCTGATCCATTATGACCATTGCCACTGTTGTAAGAAATCGGGCCACCAAAACGTCTGCCGCATTTAAGTATCGATTTACAAGCAAGTTTTGCTACACAAAGTAACTCCGAATACTTAGCCAAAAGCACTTCAAACGCGATGTCTGTAATAACCCGCAATAAAACATAAAACTCTAAACTATCTAAATTATGTTTTATTCATAAAGGTTGTTAACGTAATAACTCAGTGTGGTTGTTTACATTTAAGTTAATCACGGTGCAAATTGTTTTGAAATGTTTTATATTGTAAAACTCAAATGAAATAATACATAATGAGATCACGCTATAAAAGCTCATGTTCACAGTTTCGGAAACACCATGCAAGCGATCTAGCAATTAATAAATTGAGTGAGAGTATTTGCATGTACAACAAATGTACCACATTGATCTGTCACTGGAACACCACTTTTTACTTAAATACTGTAGCGAACAGACAATCCAAAGCCTCTCAGAATTTACGGCCTCGTCTAAATAATTCTAAAGTCTACAGTATTCGATTCAACTAACAAAGAAAACTGTTGAAGACAAATCTGAGATATCAAGACAAATCGTAGACATCGCTGCTGTTTGACGGTCGTAAGTTTGTCTCATGTGTAATGTATTCGATGATAGTGGGTAATTGCAATACGTAGATTATAACAACACATCGCTAAAAAGTTTAGATTTAGAATTGTAGTGCTAGGCGCATATTGCAGTTTTTGGATTTCTAAAAACCGTTAAACGGCTAATGAAGGGTTTTTCAAAAGATTGCACAAACATGAGTGAAGACGCCTTTACATTTATCCTTTCAGATTAGTTGACGCTTGAAAATCGAAACATCCGCTGGGGTACGGGTCAATGGAGATGTTTAACTCGTAAACTCCTGATGTGGATGATTGGAAATAAAACTGATGTCATTTTGTTTGTTGTTATCCCCCGCCGAAGGCGAAGGGGATATGGTACATGTAATGTTACATGTAGGCATCATTCCGTCCGTCCGTCCGTCAGTCCGTCCGAACTTCTGTGTGCAACTCCTCCAACATTTCTTAAGGGAATTTGACGAAACTTTCACAGAATAACTGCTATGGTGTCCGCCATCGCATATTGTCAGGATCTTTTTATTCGACGATTTTTGACAGAGTTATTGCCCTTTGTTGTTTTTTACATATAAATTCGTCTGTGTGCAACTCCTCCTATATTTATTAAGGGAATTCGACGAAACTTTCACAGAATAACTGCTATGATGTCCCCCAGTGCGTATTGTCAGGATTTTTTTATTCGACCATTTTTGACAGAGTAATTGCCCTTTGTTGTTTTTTACATATAAATTCTTCTGTGTGCAACTCCTCCTACATTTCCTAAGGGAATTCGACAAAACTTTCACAGAATAACTGCTATGGTGTCCCCCAGCGCATATTGTCAGGATTTTTTTATTCAACGATTTTTGACAGAGTAATTGCCCTTTGTTGTTTTTTACATATACATTCTTCTGTGTGCAACTCCTCCTGCATTTCTTAAGGGAATTCGACAAAACTTTGACAGAATAACTACTATGGTGTCCCCCAGCGCATATTGTCAGGATTTTTTTATTCAACGATTTTTGACAGAGTTATTGCCCTTTGTTGTTTTTTACATATAAATTCTTCTGTGTGCAACTCCTCCTATATTTCTTAAGGGAATTCGACAAAACTTTCACAGAATAACTGCTATGGTGTCCCCCAGCGCATATTGTCAGGATTTTTTTATTCGACGATTTTTGACAGAGTTATTGCCCTTTGTTGTTTTTTACATATTTCTCATGGAATTTTGTCAAAACTTTTACAGAAGTACAGTTATGAGGTGCGCTTGCGGATATCGTCAGGATTTTTCATTTTGGTCATTTTTGAAAGAATTATGGCCCTTTGTTGATTTTTTACATATTTTAAAATTAACTTCTGTGTGCAACTGCTCCTACATTTCTTAAGGAATTTTGATGAAACTTTGATTCATTCATTTTTTATGTGTTATGATTTTCGGTTGTTTTGACGTTATTCCTTTTGGCAACAACAACAGTTCAACTATAGTGCTCATTTTCATGAAGCTTTCGTGATAATATTTGTCGTTTACCTCAATTTTTCCTTCGGGGGGATATGGCTGTCGGTGACTGCTTCTTGTTATTTTTATTTCGACTTTGTCAAACTAAAAATGTATTAATATACATGGGAAGGCAGCACCCAACCTAACCAGCCGAAAACAGAAACTTCAAAACACAACTACACTGATCAATGTCCACACAAAGTCCAAGTCCCTATCCAAACAATGCAGGCTGACCCAATTCCACAAAGAAATTATAGAATGTAATTTCAGTTTATCTTTCTTGCCTTATCTAAAAACGTACACACCAAAACTGTTTCAGGTGCATTCACTTGATGTAACCTTTCTGTTTGCATGAAATGGCTAATGTAATGTGATATCCAATGGAGAATTGCAACGTTGTAAATTCTATTCCTGACAATAGCTTTTGTCAGCGTAATGTTATACAAGCTAAAAAGAATAAAATAATAATTCGCACCGCTATAACATCTACCTACGTGTGTCCTTTGGCGTTTGGTTTTTATTAAATAATACGTGGTTTATACAACAAAGAAGTGAAACCGATAGTCTGTTCTGCAATAAATATTTTGCAGTATATTCATTAGGGACTATAATAAGTTACTCAACAATCAATTTCCTATTAACGTTTGGTCAAAATTAAAATAAAATATTGTAGGTATATCAGTCCACCGGTTAATGAGTTCAGCAGTACAATATGTTTCATTCGAAAACAAGCTTTTGTAACGAGATATATGTAAGACCAGTATATTAGTAGTATTTGAGTTATGCTTAATTTATAGTATGAGCGAACACTTACTTCAAACTAAAATGAATGGCAAACGATATAGATGCCCTTCATCTGTGCCAGATATTACTTGTGCAAGCTTTGAACTTAGAAAGGGACCTTCACATGACGGTATCCTTGAATACTGAACAAAAAGAAAAAACAATCCCATTAAAATCAGATCCAGACCTTATAACGCTCCACTACGCTGATATAGAAGTTGACGACATTATGTAAGGGACCATGTCAATGGGCATTCTACGTCATCAAATCAAATCGCTTTGGTCACAAATAAATCTGAAAGTGCGGCGAAATTCAACTGCACATGATGACGTCATTGTGTGCCATAGAGGTCATTTGAACGTGACCTCTTAGGAAGTGTAGCCAGATCTCTAACAGTGTAAAGGAATGGAGCTTAAGTTAGGATCTGATTTGATTGAGCTTGCAGAAAATGTACATTTGGTAAAGAAATAGTCAAACTAACAGCTACATGTACTGCACCATTGTCAGACTTTACATAATTTATCATTATTGACACCGGGAGGAATCTGTTCAGACAACATACGTACATGTACGTCTATATTCAAGTATAAAATTGAAACATGATATATGTTCTGTAGTTCATTGGATGAAGGAATCTCATCAATTACGATGCGTGTGGCCGTGGGGCTTTATTTACATGTAGTCATGAAAAGCAGCTTAATTATTGTGAGTATAATTACTATTGCATTACTTGAAATTGATTACCATTCCCAAGTAATGAATTAATATACGTCTATAAAAGAGTACCAGTGTCATATCAATAAACTTGTGTAAGTCAGACGATTTTCATATTCATATCTAAAATAAATTTGTAATTATAACTATATCAGGACAAAATAGTTGGGGTCAGTTGTATTTGCACATGAATACAAAACCAGTCCAACTAGGCCATATTCAGTGTGGCCATACCACGTGACCATGACATCACAAACGGCTATAAACCCAAGTAATTTTTTGATAATAAACCGTCGACTCGGAAAGGAAAACATGCGTAAGTATTTTATTTCTTCATCGATTTCTATGACATATATCCCATGCTAAGCGGAGAGTGATAAGCTTTCAACAAAATATAGTGACCCTATCCGTAGCTGGGCCGTTTTTGCAAACATTCGGCGAAACCTTTGCTTCAGCTTGTTTGAAAGCGGACTACTTTGCCAAGCCGTTCTGCTTTTTCTTGTATTATCTGCTTTATCGTGCCTGAAGACTGATGTTTAAACCAATCGGTAACATCGGGTGCTATTTCGAATCAAATAAGATACATATTGTCACAATACATGAAGGAAATCTTACATTTCCCTTTGATTTCTATTTGTGGCTACAATTGCAAGACTAAATTACCGGCTACAGTTGCAAGCTGTTTTCAGAATTCGCTAGAATGCAAATCAAATACCACCCAGTATTAATGTTATTTATTTTGTTGTGTTTCATTTGTTACTGTTACAGAACAAAACACGCTGGTACACTACACTAAGTAGCAATAGTTTACAGAATATACATGTAGGTTGGTTGTGCTGATTTTCTCGGTTATATATAACATGTTATAATTATTCAAACAAGCGTAATAACAGTTGCCCTTTTTGGCAAATGAATAACGCGAAAATGGAAATCGCTCTAATGCTACGGTCACAATGCCCGTACGATGTCCGTACGGATTTACCAACTCGTACGAGTAGGCTACGAGTCCAAAATATTTCAAATCCTAACGGTATTGGTAGGTTCTTAGCTTCTGGTCACAGCTCGTACGGACCTCGTACGAATAAAAGAGAATGCCTCGTACGACGTCCGTACGGACATCGTAATCTTCGTACGGAGATCGTACGGGACTCGTACGGAAATCGTACAGGGTTCACACGGTACTCGTAGGTCAAACGAAGCTCGTAAGTCACTCGTACGATGTCCGTATGGTGTTCGTACGGTGTCGGTAATATGCTTGCACGATGATCGTACGTGGTCCGTGCGACAATAATAAAATTCTTCGGCATTCTTCAACTTTTCCATGTCACATTAATCGTACGAGCTCCGTGCGAGTCGAAATTTATCAATGCCGTACGGAGTCCGTACGGGGTCCGTGAGGACATCTTAAACTCGTACGAGCATCGTACGGATTTTTGTAACTCGTAGAGGACCCGGGAGCTCGGTGAAAAGTTTTCAACGAGCTCCCGAGTTGTCTACGAGCTCGTAGGTATATTTGAAGTAGGGAATTCACAAGGAAGCTGGCATCACCTGTTTTTAGTTATTATTATATGTAGGACGATTAAAGAATATTTAAACCATATCGACTTAGTACTATAAACACTTACGCACACTTCTAGCGCAACACTTTTATAATTCTAATTTCTCAGACACTGCTGAAGATATCAAGTTGCGCTTATAAACCATGTTGTTTTAAGTCATTAGCAATACAGGAATGTTGAAATCATTCATCCGTGACGCTTTGTCAGTTCTGAGCGTTGCGCGGTGATGATTTCTTCGTGCTGCACGTGCAAATGGTAGTCAGTGGCAAAAATCGATATTTTAGTCATTGAGTTCCTCTCTGGCGACAGTCCGACTGAAAAAAAAGATTTTTATAAAAAATAGCCCTTATGACTATTGAAGAGCATGGTCGCGCAGTAGGAAACTTACAGAGTGGCCAATCCAATAGACAGGTATGCTCTGTAATTTAATACATATTTTTATAAAGGTTGAAAAAACGTTGAAATATCATCGTTTGTCAATATTTCGAATATTATAATAATAAAACTAAAATATGATCAATATTTTCAAGTTTCATATCGTCAAAATTTTCGTCCGCCATGTGTCTACAATTTCAAGACTTCAGAAGTTGCAACTCCCCAACCGACTTAATGACCAGCCAAGGAAGTCTCACGGTAAGGTAACAACACAATGGCAGTATGTACAAATTGTTGCTGACCGTCTTCACGACCCTTTTAAAACAGCAACGTCGACTGCAAGAACTACACATGGACAGCATGGTGGGCCAGTCGGTCGCATTGTGCCGTTTCGTGACTTTTGATTTTACAGTGATACTAAATATTTGAACTTATTTTCACCTTACTGTTTATCAACTAGAATAAAAATGCTATGAGGCATTTGTAAAGGGTTGGTTTATTTGTACTCCAAATTTTAATCAAATCCCTTCATAAATATTTGAGAAATCATGAAAAATACAAGTGTTGCGTTAGGAGTGTGCGTAAGTGTATATCGTACTTTATACGTTTATGGTGTATATTTCACCTAGTCAAACAATCTCGACTCTAGACTATATATATCGTACGTTAAGGAGCTAGAAAATAGAAATTCAAAAGAAGCTACAAGAAGACAGCCTCTCGTCTAATATATCACCATATCTTTTATAACGCATGATGCATTTTGGTCCAACAATTCACTCGTAGTTTGAATTCACAAAGGAAAGATAGTTTTAAATCGTTGAACTTATTTTATTTCAGATTGTTGCAAAGCGAAATGCCATTTGTGTTCTTTGTGTACCAAGGAGTTCAAATACAAGAGAACCTGAGAACACATTAATCCTATTTTGGATATTTCATCGTCGGTGAAAATTCTGTATCATGGAACTTCTGTCGCTTACCAAGCATCTGTTCGGGATTTAGTTTTATGATGATTTTAGAAAGAATATATAAGGCTGTTGTCCTGTCATCACTGAAAAATAATAAAGTAAAATCGATTAGTTTTTCCGTCAGAAGTGTTATATTTAAAAGTGATTTCTTTTTTGAAAATATGTTTTTGTTCCCTTGTATTATTAAGTGAATGTGTGAATGATCTTTAATTCGTAACAATTGTACGATAGTCAGTGCGACAATAAACGCTATCAATACCAGTCATAATTTTGCTATAGGCTTATGATCCATTGGTCGACTGAACCCAAAGGATACTTATTGGACAAGTGAAAGCTATGTTTATTCAATAAATATCTTGTAGCAATAAAGTAAATGTACGTACGAAAAATTGACAATGTAGTTTTTTTAATTATAAATTAAGTTTTCACACATGATCGGTAACATTGCTTTGCATTGTAGCGAATTCTGAAAACAGCTTGCAACTGTAGCCGGTAATTTAGTCTTGCAATTGTAGCCACAAATAGAAATCAAAGGGAAATGTAAGATTTCCGCCTTGCATTGTGACAATATGTATCTTATTTGATGCGAAATAGCACCCGATGTTACCGATTGGTTTAAACTTCAGTCTTCAGGCACAATGAAGCAGATAATACAAGAAAAAACAGAACGGCTTGGCAAAGTAGTCCGCTTTCAAATAAGCTGAAGCAAAGGTTTCACCGAATGTTTGCAAAAACGGCCCTGCTACGGATAGAGTCACTATATTTTGTTGAAAGCTTATCACTCTCCGCTTAGCATGGGCTATATGTCATAGAAATCGATGAAGAAATAAAATACTTACGCCTGTTTTCCTTTCCGAGTCGACGGTTTATTATCAAAAAATTACTTGGGTTTATAGCCGTTTGTGATGTCATGGTCACGTGGTATGGCCACACTGATATTTGTTTGTACATACAGGGTGTCTCACAATACATGTCCGCTCGTTGAGGACGTATAACTCTGTAATGTATTGCTTTACATATCTGATTAATATGTAAGATCAAAGGGCATTCAAATCAATGAAGAAATTATGAAACAATTATACGAAATAATTGTAAAACAAAACCTGTAGAATGCATTTTGAGTCGCTAACCCCAATTCGGTAAAAACATGTGTTTGACGTCATTTGACGATTTTAATGACGTTCACATCACCTTTGTGTGATGATTCTATTTTCTCCACAAATTGATATGTTGAGCTTCGATGAAGTTATATTTCTTGAATTATATAATCTAACTTTGAAATAGTATAAGAAGAAATAAATATTTAGGATGCTTTGGTTACTTTTTCCTGATTTCAATTTAAGTAGCATAACCAAATTCATTCTCATACCAAGGCAGTTCTTTGGTGATTGATACTTTATTAAGTACTATTTTGTAATTTAAAGTTACATAATATGACTATTTTTGGACTTAAAGATACCACTATACATTCAATCCAGTATGTTCATTTGTGGCGATTGGTGCACCTTTTATAATTATGATATTCCTAGAATTGTGTGAATATCAAAGTTTCAGTCCTAATTGTTTTTAAAACGTGTTCCTCTCTTAAATACGTCAGATTTTCCGATTTCATTTTCTAATGACTTCTGATCAGTTTCTAAGCCAGTGTGTGCATAGTAGGGTACGACTGACTATTACTCTGCCGACATATGATATAAAGTTTACCTATGTTACAGTACAAACTTTGTTATCCGCCTCTTCCGACATTTTAGAACGTCCGTTGCTAATGACGTTAGTATAACGTATATGACGTCATCAAGTGTTCTAGTATTGACACATTATATAATTCTCCCCACCAGTTTAAAATTAAGCTTTCATATGAGACAATGATTATCAATTTATTATCTCATTTGGCAAAGTTATGACCCCTCAACAAGCGGACATGTATTTTGCAACATGTAAATCAATGGAAAAACACCGTGTACAAAAGTTCTAAATATCAACTATAGCAAAAGGTTGGTGCGAAATCCTGGTTTGAAGACGTGACCAGAATGTTAAGAGCGATGTATTGGAGCTACTCCACCTGCTGAAGGATTGTGTGGCTCTCTGTACTAACATACCTGTACTCATTGTAATAGGACGGACGTTTTAGGTCACAAACCACCAAATAGAGTTGTTCTTTAACTCAATGTAAAGTGACCTAGGTCAGCCAAAAAAATATCAACTTTTTGTCCATGGGGCCCTCTCAAAATCTTTTAATCAATAGAAATAGAATCCAGCTTGAAGAAAATGAAAAAAAGCAGGGGTTCATGTATCATATAAGAAAAAATTGGTTCGTCAAACGCGGTGAACAGATTTTCTCACATGTACGGATTTACTCACTGTCAGTTAGCCCCAATCTTACTTTCACTTTCATATTTAAGCCAGAATACAAAATATTTCTAAATAAAACCATTTCACTACATCACATACATGCATACAAAGCATTTAACGCATTTCATTTATTGGCGGTCAAGTTGAACTAATAGCATTTTGAAAAAAGAACAATAACTTACATTGTACTTAAATGCAGTACTGTCTCAGATATGACTCATCACCTAACGGGAATACGATAGCTAAATATTTTTTTATTGTTCATCGCTTAAGTGAGATTCGTTATTATTGAGTATATCTGAAGGCATTTTAAATTCAATTTACAGTTTTATACAGTCTTGCTTTAAGCGCACTATCTGTATAAATACAAAATCGACTTATATAATTATAGTGTTTTTCCAATTACGATGCATTAATTTAAATAACGAAATAAGCTAAAGGCAATTATTTAAAGTTATTTAAAGTTTCTGTTTAAGTCTGAAAGTGTTAGGACTTGTTTCATGTAATCATAATTTGTTTTACAAGTAAGGCAAATTGTAGTTACGGTATCAAGTCGGAGATACATTCTAACATTTATATTTGTACATACGTGTAAACTGTTGGGCTTCAAGCCTTATGTTTGAAACAATGTGCTATAACCCTGCTGAAATATTTCTTTACAAGTGGTCAATCAAGTTGTAGCATATTTCGTTTGGCGCTGGATATATGTTTGTCATGCGTGCATTGCAAATTGTATTGCGAGTAAATAAAACACGTGCTAGTATTTAGGATGCGAATATGATATCTGATGTGATATATTCTATAGCTATGTTTTTTGATAAGCAAACAATTGTTATACAATAAGGACACACTGACTGTGGATTTAATCACTGAATTGAAATGTTAAAAATTATGTATCAGCAAACTTTACAAGTTACGTTTGTGTATCATTTAGGTTGTCCCTAATTGACCAGACACCAACTGGGAGAACGATCCGCCAATGTGTGTATCGAAGGTTAGCAAGGTAATACATTCAAACGTGTGGACCAATTTCAATGAAGTTAAAACAAAATTGAAACCATCTTCGTGGTCACCTCTTTTCGATTTACATATAAGCCATTCTCCAGGAAAACCGGGCTTATTGACAAAACTGAAAATATTGATAAAATATGGTAAGAAAGAGGAGTCTATTGCGACCTGTTTCTGAAAATTTGAACCAATTATTCAATACACTTACAAAGTTAAAGACTTTTTAAACCAACCACTACCGCCTACTTTAGGAGCGACGTCGCGAACGTCATTCTCTACGTTTTTGACGTGACGTAAACTGGCATTTCAAAGATCCAGTATCTGATAAAAAATTTACAAAAACTTTTAAAAATTGCGGCACATTTTAGAATCATATTCTAACTTTAATAAAACGTGTCCAATTTGTGAGTGTTTGCTAACAGGAAAAAATAGCAAGTGTTTGTAGTCACTTAACCCTTGTTTTCCTTGATATGATTACTGTTTAGAAATTGATCACCATGGCAACAACAGAAGCGGTTTAAACACAGTTTGAAAGAAAACTTAAAGCTAATGGATAGTACTATACTATCCAATTAAATGTACATAAATTATGAATTCAAAGGACACAATTGTTTTCTCATTTTAGACATTTTTCCTAATCTTATTGCATAATTACAATACAATGTCATTAAGCCCGGTTTTCCTGGAGAATGGCTCATATGTAATTTGACACCTGGCCAATCAGACTTCATTACACCAGCGCAACTATCACTCCATCTTAAAGTTTATCTATGGATTCCATCTAAACAAATGGAACATGCCTGTATAATCCACCGTTAAATTCGAAGTAAACATAGTCGATTGACCACCGCTGTTATGGCAATTGATGTTTTGTGGTAATCAATTTACAGTACAAATGTCTGCAAACAAAAATGTCCTGACATAATGAAAACATTTGCTGCTCTGCAATGAAGTTGCTTACATACTTTATAAGTTACTTACTGCATGCGATTTAACTTGCCCAGACATAACGTCAATAAGAAAATCGTTCAGTGACCACGTGGGATTGATATAATTGGACTTTGAAATTAGTTGTGGTGCGCTTCATCTTGCAGTTGATATAACTACAGTCTGCAAACGGAAACCAATGAAAAAAAACCGATTGGTATATCATTCTACAAATTTAAAGTAATAAAATTCTAACCATGGGCATTAGGGAACTATAGTCTGAGGTATAAACAGAATCGCTTACAGAATAAGGCAGTTACTGTATACAGTTAATGTTGTATAGGTTAGTTGTAGTCGTTATAATGATGACTGTAGGGTATCAAACCGTCTCAAATATTTATAAGTAAAACAATTTAATAATGGAGACCAGCAATCCAAGAAACTGATCATCTGGAATAATGCAATAGTAAGCACATTAACGACATATATAACTTAATGATATTGAGACGTTATCACCTGCTATGTTTAAATATGTTTTTAGATGAAGATGCCATCATAACGATAAAATATACTTTTGCCAGACAATACGTGTATCATATTTCTTTATTAGCTTTCAAAATGCATAAATATACGAATAGCAACGATAGGTGTTCTCTGGTTGGTAATGGTATGACTGCATTCTACTTCTTTATCGCATTAATGAAATAAATATGTTTTCTGTTGTTTTTGTTGTAAATATGTACTTAAATGAATGAGGCAACTAAAACAAGTGAATGAGTCTATCGTATATTCTTAATGAGCGTATTGCGAGCATTAATAACAAACGTTAACTGGCAAACTGTCTGGTTCGAAGACATGTAGCTCTCCTTTTTAAAATAAAATACAAATGTAAAGGCAACTTAATCAATGGCAATATTTGATGACAAATTTTACCACACAAATGTATGTACGGAATGATATGCATTTGGTTACAAAACACATATTTATTTTTGTCTTATTGAAGGCGACATTAATGCATTAGAAGAACCTGATAATGCATATTATAATGGTTAATGTAAAAAGATACTTCCATTAACTTACTTTAACATGTCATGGTGACACTTACTGGTTATAATGAGTATCCCACGTAAATGTCGGAATAGAATATCAGGTACAATGTATGTGAGTTTTTGTCAGGAAATTATGGAAATAATCATTTCCACTGGTCAGGAATGTTTATAAGCCGCTTTATTGAAGTCATATCGTGTAGTAGTGTACCATTACGTAACCTGTATATTTGCACTATTTCAAACAGCATATATTATTGTCTTGCGCAGCACTCAAGATGGTGACGTGACTGGTATCATCAACAAATTTACTGAAGCGTTGCTGTGTTCGATAAAGTGTTTGTCTGACTTAACATTAAATGAGGACCAGGGAATTATTTTACCATTGAATTGAGGTATTACGTTGTGCTAAATGAATTTGCTTTGTGCATTTTATATATATACTGAGCGTCAAAAGTTCCGCAAACCAGATATTGTGCGTCTTATGTATTAGAATGGCTAAATAATTCTTGAAGATTCAGCTGCATATGTGTATAGCGATATTTACTTGATATAAATCCATGGCAATTATCGATTCTAAGATATTAATTGATCCATAATAATTCCACATGTGAAACAATCCCACAATTCAAAAATACATATAACAATTTACTACTTTTTGGCAGACCACAGACAATTGTGGAAGTCGTAATAGACACTGTACGAAATGTCAGATTTTAAGAACCAGCTCGCTGGTCATGCAAACGCACAATAAAAGGAAGTATCCTATATATTCCAATGTCGGTTGGACTACGATTAAGCTAAAACAATGCCGTTGATTTGGGTGCAAATATCATAGCAGCATCACCTGTCTAGGTCAGCGGCATTGACCTTTGACCTCTTGCCATGTGGTTCATCATATACACGGTCCGTCTGTTTGGTATCATACAACTGTATTATTATGATAGAGACATGTCAATTTTATCACAAAGTATTTTTAATGAAACGCCAGACTCTTATATACACGATTATATTCACAATTATCATTTTTTGCCATCAAATCATGCGAACACTGCTAACTAATTTGACTAACTCTTTATGTATTTCGTATCACATACATGTTGCAAGTAAATTGAAAGTGCAAATTTAGTCGAAAATGATAACTCCTTATTTTGCGCACTTAAATAAACGTTTTATTATTTGTAATGGTGTGATCATTCAAGCATGACGGACGCAATCGGAAATTGGTTCAACGTGAACACTGTTGGCACACCAATGGACAGTGTAAGTAAAAAGTTCTTCCGAGTTAACAATCTAAAAAATGAATCTTTTATTCATTTGCGAAAATTATGACGCTCAGTATAGCATAATATTGACTTTAATAAGTACATCTGGTCTGTAAAGGTCGAATATGTAACCAGTTTTCTGGAAAGTACACAGATATGTACGAGGGGGTATCAAAAAGTTCGTGGACTGTGTCTGCCATTTGTTTAGTTGTTGACCGAATTCCGTAAAAAATCACACATTCCCTAAAACAACGTATTTTGAATTGATTTGCAAATTTTCAGCTCATTTAACTTTTTTCTGAGTATGTGGCGGTTACTATGGCAACTTAAATTATGCTACGCGGCGCACTTTGAAAATATCATTCACTTGAACTCTCACATATACCTATAATTCTGTGAATCGTCATCCGATTTGAAATATAAAACCGTCGACATGAACATTAAGACTGTAGCATCATCCTGGTGTACATATTATAGTGCTGTTGTCATGGATACTGATGTGACGTTACAAACACGCCGTTTTGTGTAGCCTGATTTTCGTCGCATTTCATGACGTCGGCGCACTTTTCGACATGACGTTACACTCGGACTATCGATCTTCCGTAACGGTTGTATTTTGCACTGTTACTCAATTCTACACCAATACTGATCTCAGATTAGAGCATGTCACCAAAGTATATAAACGTTATGTTGTCTTGCGAAAATTAATCATTTTAAATGGTATAAAAGATGTAGCGATGATAGTTAAATGATGCTAATATCAGTAAGGTAGACTCCATATACTTAACATGCGATTATTGGCGCTGAAATAAATGAATTTGTCGAATCTTTCATTAACTGACCAAGAATTTTTATGAATAAAAGGTTATTTAGTAAAAACTTAGTATTCTGGTAGGCAATAGAACAGTTCAATCCAGATTTGTGAGTTTTGGATTCTTTAGACGATCGAAAAGTGGCAGGAGTTTTGACGTTTCATGACGTCGTAACGTCATCAAAGTGCGCCGGGTGGCTGTTGGTCATCTTTTAAATCGTTAGAATATTGTATTGATATTATCATTTAATCAACTTTTTATTTGTTTCTCAGTACAGAATTGAATGTAGTTTAAGATGATAAAATAAATAATTAAATCGCATTACGCATATTTTAAAAAATGAACGGGTCAGTCCACGAACTTTTTGATACCCCCTCGTACACCGTCTGATAGAAAATATCTGATACGATAATTGTTAACAATAGCAGTATCATTTCAAATCCCATTTTCTCAGTAGAGAAAACTTTGAAGAAGTGGTCTAATTCGATTATGTTTGAACACAAAGTCTTCAATAATTCGTTAGTTTCTTACGGCGCAACTCCATTGTCGTTGAGATTGACGGATGCCTACCTGATATAATATATTGGACTACCTTATTGGGTATGGTAAATGATCAAAATAAAAAACCACAACCGTTTATTTATGAAATACAACATTTTCATTTAATACACTTTCCATTTTGTGCTTATCTATCAATGAACACGTGCTTCAACATTCACTTACTTCCATCTTGTATTATTATTTCCTGATATAAATAAATAACGCATAATGGTCACTTTACTTAAAGAAAACAATATCTGCGAGATGGAGTGTCCCAGATTTTGATCCCATCTAAAACCTAGGAAATGTTATTTTAAACATGGGTCCAAGGTGAGTTCCATAACCGCGATCTGTCTGCTAAGTTGTCCGAACCTTTGTTGATAGACAGAGGAATATTTCTCAGAATGGCATCGCAATTGTAATGAGTGGCCGATGTTGTGAACGCACAAGAGACAAAGTGTTACACGCATTGTCTCAAACTGTGAATTTGGTTTTGAGACTAAAGCACGTTGTTGTCACGTGACATAGAAATATAGTTGACTGTCGTTTTGAAATTTGCTCATAGTTAAAGTGTATAATGAACTTTTTACAGACAAAAATCGAATCAATTAAACGTTGTTTACTATAAAATTTCGTGGTTTGCATAAGTGGTGCGCTTTCAAAGTCCGTAAGTGTATTTAATAAATAACTTTTATTTAGAGGATCTCACTTGACTGTGCAGATAATAGATAACCTTAAAATCTAGTTAGGTCGCCGAAATACTTATTAAGGACATCTGACCGGTGTTTATGACTGACTGAAATATTCAAACATGGTTAAAAAACAAATCCAAACTTAAATTCTATTATTACAATAAAACACTTTTTTTTTGGTTTCGACAAATTGTACGTCAACTAAACAAAAATATTTTGACGAAATGACACTATAAGGAAACAATGTTCTTGTTTTGTATTTGCTCGTAGCAATCGATATTTCTGTCAAATTTCTAAACCACTAAACCCAATCAACGAAAGTATTAACGTAAAAGACAGGGACAAATGTTTATAATAAGGGAAGTATAAACGCTAGCTGTAAAACAGATTTCGGAGTCGGGTTGTACGGGCATAAAGATGGTAGCAATTCAAACGATGTTCATCAAAACAGCAAACACGATTTAATGCTGAATCGGCTGTCATGAAAAAAATGGAAACGTTCTTGTAATCGGAAACAATCGAAACATTACGAGATGAAATTGCCAAGACATCAAATACTAATGCATAATTTCTACTCTATCTGATGATAATATAATTCAATACCGCATCGGTTTGGTTGAATAAGGCAAAGCCTTTATATCATATTAGCTAATAAAGCAATCTTTGTTGCAAACATTTCCTTTGCCAGGGTGTCAAAACAAATTATTGGCGGTTATTTGTCAAGATAAGCGGATTAAATTGTCTCTTTTCAAATGATTTCTTTATTGGAAAAACTAGTTCAGATTTTCTTCAAAGCATGTTTTGAGATTTGTTGTACGGAAATTAACAAAATATGTGCTAAGAGAATGACGAAATTGCTACATTTTGACTGACAAGTATTCCACTTTCCTCACGACAGCTAGTTTTCAAAGAAAAATCATGTACTGATGAACTGTTGAACTGCTATACTAATCGCATAACATTTCATATTGCCCAGACGATAATTTATATTGAGACTGGCTGTTGGTTTTGTAACGTATTTATTCCCTAATAAATAAACTACATCATCTTAATTACAGAACGACGATAGTGTGTATATATCATTTTCCTTGTCATAATCTCTGTATGGTCTTCACTCCATTATTGTGTATTACGCTTATATAAAGAAAAACAAAACGCCAACGGAAAAACACGTAGGTAGATGTACTATAGAATAATTTTTTTACTTAGCCATATAACATTTTGCAGACAAAGGCTATTGCGTACAACTTATGTTCGGAACTAAAATACCATTAACATACCTATAGGATCAATGTAAGACATTTTAGAACATGGTATATTACGTCATTACGTCACGAACAAAAAAGACGCAATTGAATACTAATTTTGATGGGATACAGTTTAGTAAAATCATATACTGAGCGTCAAAAGTTTCGCAAACGAATTAAAAATTCAAAATCTTTAAATTGTTAACTCGAAAGAACTTTTAACTAACACTGTCTATGTGTGTACCCATGCGTTCATTTCTGTTGACCTCCGTTACGATTGAATGAACACACCATCACAAATGGTAAAACGTCTATTCAAGCGCGCAAAGTAAGGGCTTTACATTTTCGACTAAATTTCCTCTTACAATTTACTTGATACATGGCTGTGATACGAAATACACAAATAGTTAGTCAAAATAGCTTGCAATGTACGCTACATTTGATGGCAAAATTTGACAAATGTGAACATAATCGTGTATATAAGAGTCAAGAGGCTGGCGTTTTACTAAAAATACTTTGTGTCGGGTACATTTGACATGTCTCTATCATAATAAGACTGTTGCATCATATCCAACATACGGACCGTGCTTATTACGTACCACATGACAACGTAACGGAGGCCAACGGAAATGGGTTAAACATGAACACTATGAGTTCACAAATAGACAGTGTTCGTAAAAAGTTCTTTCGAGTTAACATTTTGAAAAATTTGAATTTTTAATTCGTTTGCGAAACTCTTGACGCTCAGTATATATTGAGTATTGATAAATAAGTGTTAACCATGAAATATTAAATTATTGGACATTAAACAGTCAGAGATTTGTTTACCTATATGCTATGGTGTGACTTAGCTTACGGGTAACATTATTGCTACACTATGTTTCATCAAGGAGCAAATACTTCCCGGGAGTGATTGAAGCCAGACAGGCTCATTTTGTAATTAGCCCGCATATCACATTCTATCAAATACTTTCTCACAGCAATAGTGTTGTGGTGTGATTAAAAGCAGTGCAAAAAGACACTGTCCCTGGATAATAAAGAATGCATTAATGCAACAGTTCAATTAATCTTCGGCTTGAGTATTCAGATATTGATATTGTTGAAAATAATTAATCTTTGTTGAACAAAACATGCAACGAACATGTAAACAGTGTAAATGTTTTGTTTGCGGTTCAGTATTAAATAAAATATGTTATATTGCCCGAATATTAGTGCATCTCATGGTGCGATTAAACTAAGTATGTCGATATCACAATACATTTTGTATAAAGAGTTTATGACAATGATTGAGCGAAAATAGAGGAATAGCCAGACAGTTCAAGATAAAATGCCTCCATTATTAACACGTTTCAAACATAAATACATTGGCTGCACACTGAAATAGTATTCATCCCACAAAACAGTCTTTCTTCAAGTATATACATTTATTTTACGTTTTATTATAAGACAACTCCCGAATGCCCTTTCAATTCCTTTCATATGTCTGTACGTTATCAATTTTCACTAGATGCAAGTCACTAGATGCAAGATCGAGTGGCTGGTTAACCTAGTAACCTTCCAGCAATGTTCACTGCAATATAAGTTAAAAGCGGTGCTTATTTTTATTATTATTTATGTTATATTTATCCTCGCAACCGGAAAATCAATATGGGCGAGGCCCCAGATGATTTTCAGTTTCAGTTCAGAGGTTTCGATGGGATTATGATTAGTACAGAAGACGCTCAGGTTCCTGCAGCACCCATGGTTCTTTAACGTGCCTGATGTATATCAACATACATTGGACCTAGGTTTAAATTCTTATAGGTAGTCAAATGGTAAACTATTTACGAGGTTCGAATAGCTGATTACGTACACAATGTTAACGTTCAACCTGAACTACCATGCCTATCACTTTCGCTAATCAATTTCATTGGAACTAAATACACGACTATCTTAGATAAGAAGTATCAACTAACGGGAAACGTTATTAATGAATATATCTGAAAGACATGTTAAATATAATTTACGGTTTTAAATAGTCAAGCTCTAAGCTCTTTGGCTAACGTTATTGACTTATAGGAATATTCTGAATTTCAGATTTATAAGAAAATCGTAATTTGACTTTGACATTAGTGGTGGTGTTCTTTATCTTGCAGTTGATGCAACGACAGTCTACAAACGGAAGCGAACGTTATATCATTCTACAAAACTAATAAAATTCTAACTGCGGGCAATAGGTTTCCATGTGAATTATAGTTCCAAGTAATGGTCAGAATTGCAGGGTATTATATTACTAGTATAATTATTACATAAATGGCAGTTATACAGTAGATGTTTAATACGTCAATATTTCGATGGCTTAGAATAAGAAGGTCGTAACTACCTCTTACGACCTTATAAGACTCAAACATATTTAAAATCTGCTTCCCAATGCGCTTCTTATGAGCATATTTTCATGAAAATCTGAAATTGTCATGTTGACCAAAATGAAGTTTTAAAAACGTGTTTTCCCATAGGTAAAGAAATTACAGACAGTTTTCTCTTGTTTTCTCAATATATCGATTTGGTAGTTACGACCTTCTTGTTCTAAGCCAGCGATTTAGTCGTTTTAAGTGTAATGCAGTGATGTCTGTCTGATAAACAAAACTGTTTGAAATATTTATAAGCACTACAATCAGCAATGCCGGGATTGACGCACTAGTAAACAGATTAACAACATAAATATTTTAATTTATTAATATTGATACATTATCATCTGCTATGTTCAAAGAGTTATGGTAGATGAATATGTCATTATCACAATATAATATATTTATACATCACACTTTGGCCAAACAACATTTTTATCACATTTCTAAATTAGCTTTTAAAATGCATGAACTGGTTGTATATACGAATAGAAACGATATGTTTTGTCTGGTAGATAATTCTATGGATGCCTTCACACATTCGTAAAACGGATTGTACGAGTCGTTAACAGCGGCATCTCTCTAGTATTTCATTTTGATACCGATAAAAAAGTCATATAATATACTTATATCCTACTGCGACCAGACAACTTCAGTCTTCATCGCATTTCTGAAATAAATAATGTTTATGTTCGTCTGTTTCGTATGGAAAATATGTTCGCTATTAACGTGTAAAGTACTTCTCTGAATGACGTAACTAAAAGTAAGGAATTACATAATCGTATATTATTAATGAGTGTACTACCAGAATTAATTGAACAACGTAAATTATAAAATGTCCTCTTTGAAAACAGCACACCGTTGCTACATAAAATACAAATGCATTTCCGATTACAATACATGATTACATGCATCACAATCTTCGTCAAAAAAGTTTTAGCCTGGCAGAGTAATGTACATTATGTACAAATGTATTAAATATAAAAGTATTAAGTTAGTTTCAGTTTGAAACAAATCTGCTTTGGTTTTGTAGGGAAATAGAAGTCGAAATAAGTTCATTCGGGGAGACTGATCATCGCAATACGCATCAGTAGGTACGTGTGCATTAATGTTTCTTTCATAGTGACACATATATTTGACTCCTTTTTGTATGATGTATAATAAATGACATGTTTATTAAAATGTTATGAACGTGAACATGGCATATTACGGGTGGCTAGGGAATTGATGCAAGAATTAATGGGTAAAAGCATGTCCACTGACATGGAATAGTACGGGTGGCTTCAAGCCTTGTGCGTTTATGCAAGAATTAATGGGTAAAGGCATGTCCACTGACCATATTTATATATTATGAAAGTCAAATCCTGTTGAAGTTTAAACGGCCAAGTTTACCGTTAAGAACCTGTCTACTTGCACTATATCAAACAACATATTTCATGGTGTTAAGCAACTCTCGAGACGGTAACGTTACTGGTATTAAAGAACTTTTTACTGACGCATTGTTGTGTTTGATAAATTGTTTGTCTGACTTTAATTTAATTGCCTTAGTCTACAACAACAAAACGAACAAATCCCATGTGGTCACTTTACTGTGTTTCATAATAACATCATGTCTGGCGAATTTGATGACAATGTAAGTATAGCGTGTATCAGCAAGCAATATTTATTACACATTTTTTATTGGAAAAGGCAACGGTTGAAATACGAAAGAAACACTCAGGTCTCCAGACTGTCAACTTCCATAAGGAAGTATTAGTCTTGATAGCCTAGTAAAAGATGGTCCGCTTGAAGTATGGAGTGCCCCGAGTCATACGATTACAGGCCACATCATACTGAAGACGAAATAAATACGGTTGCAAACCAAATGATGTTAATCAAAACGGCAAACCAAATTTAATGCTGAATCGGCTGTCATGAAAAAATGAAATTTCAAACGTCATTGTAATCGAATCATAAAGAGACGAATTTACCAAAGAGATCAAATGAAAATGCATATTTTCTTCTTTGTCTAGTGATAATAGAATGCAGTTCTGCATTGGTTTTGTTGATTGAGACAAGCCTATTATATTATATTAGCTAACACATCAATCATTGCTGCAAACATGACCTTTGCAGACTTGATATTTTTCGGGAACATGTAAAATATGTCACTCTTTGATGCTAATTTGCGTATGGGATTTCTGTGCAAACTGAATATACAAAACCTTAATGTTCTCTTATTTATGTGCCTATATTTCCATAGATACGTGTGTTCGAAGCGATGGAAGAAGAGTTTTACGATGTGCACGTGATCGTAGTATGTTTTCTGCATATCATTAAACGGGCGTACCTCATTTATAGACTCCAAAATCGTTTTCAAGTCATTATTAGTAAACCGATATTGTAGTATCTACTCGGTATTTTCATTCTTGTAATAAATATTATTAGAAACTGGAACTAATATACAATCATTGTAGTCAGTTCGTTTCGGCGGAGTATTTAAATTTTATTCTCGCCAAGCATTTGACCTAATTCTGTGACGTCAGACACATAGTGTGTATAGTGAATTAATGAGGAAAAAATTCATTTGATAATGCAAATAAAGTAAAATATTTAAAGTTTTAAACAATATGTAAACACTATCTGGTCGATACAGGGTTCGAACCAGGATAATCATGCGTACAAGCGAGACTCTCTACCGATTGAGCTAATAGGGCAAGTGATGCAAAATGTAACAAGCAATTTTATGCACTTTTAAATCCCTGCTACAAAAATATTTTAATTGTTTTATAAACGTTATTTGGTAAATATAAGTGCTGTTGTGAATAAACAAACTTCTACATGTTTCATTGCAAAGACCATTCTTTTTTCAATTTGTATACAAAGTCTCATAAAAACGACACCATCAGAACACCCTGTTATTTATGACACGGAGCCAGACTAGCCATGTTGCGAAACTACTTTCTTTACATAATATCTTTGAGGTTATTTGCGTTAGAAATTTCACCGTGGAGTTCCGATTGCTACCATCATTCCGTGGTTGACGTAGTGTACACAAAAACTGGACTACTGATAGATAGTATAGTTATACCATTCACTGTTTAATGACAAAGAGACACCGCGACAGTGTGTACATTTGCTTCATTTAACAAACGAACATCGTTACCGCGACATTATCGTCGTTATTTAAGCATCTGTCTAGTTTTTACGGGATATTTGAGATCACAATAATTGTGCCACGAGTCACAAGTCATGGTTAGATAGAAACCAATTACCGTATTTCTTAAATAACACTTGAAACCTTAACCTCATTATCGTACATAGATATATACAAAAGCGGAAATATCACCCGAAGCGAACATATCGTTTACAATGAAACTACATATATCCCAACATAAATTATTTTGCAAATATTTAAACCAAAGCGAATCTGTTCTTGGTCGAGTACTTTTATCTGCAAATTGGTGTTATCCGTCTCGATATAGAGCAAGCACTTGTTCTATTAGCCAAGGTCAATGCTGTATAAATTTAAGAGTTAATAATTGGTAGTCATATAATAAACTAAATTATCTTACATCAGTAGTTAATCTAACAACATATAGTTAGCATGACATATAGGTCCATTGAGTCTGGTGTTTTCTGTTTATATAATATTATCACTTGCAAATATATGTTATATTCATGTCACGACAATATACTATTTACTTATTTACTTATATTTGGCTTGCAGAAACCCACACAACATACAACGAACCGAACACAAAAGGAAGCAGATTAACATGTTAAATTATAACTTGAATGTCAATTTGTGATAATTTAAGTTGATCGACTAACAACAATTCAAAAATGGCGTGGACTATGATAGCATAGACAATTCAAATTTAAACTTCAGATTAACGTATCACTCATTGTACTCCCTAATGCGTGGTTGTAATTATGAACAAATACTTGGCGCACTTGCAAAAATCACATTTTAACACATAATTGTCTGTTGCCACATTGTGTAATACATCATAATTTCAGAGTTGACAAAGCTGGCATTTTGGTAATATGTTCATAATCTGGATTTATTTATGTCTGACACAGCCTGTCATTGACATCTAATTTATATTGACATAATATTACAAATGCCCAGTTCAATTTGTCTGTGCCACTCAATAACATTTTGCGAGTTTTCCGTCTCGTAAAATTTACAAAGAAAAGCTGAATGCCTTACCACTGCCAGTCAGCATGTTCTGCTTGGCATGAATCATTGAAAAGTATTATGTTCTAACAACGTTGCATCCATGACATAACTATTTAGTAATGAAACATGAGGAATAATAAAAGTCTAGCAATCTGAAATTGAACCCAATACGAGAATTTAAACCCATACGAGAGAATTTCTTGCAATTTATACTTTCTTAGCAGATGTAACTAAAATTATCGCATACTACGGATTGTTGGATTTATTAAGACTCGCCACCGGATAACCCCCATTTGGGCGAGCGTCGACTTATACCACTGTCGGTATGACTTTTATGTAATTATTGTTTTACCGCAGGCTAAACCTTTTAGAAATTAAATCACCAAATTATTCCGCGTGGAACGCACTTAGTTTAATAATTATAACATAAAGTTTTGTATCATATGACTTCAGTTTATATGCTATTCCTCACATATATGGATTGGGTTAATGTACACGTCTGATCGAAATATAATTCTGAGACTCCTCTGTCTGACTGTACGAACAACATACATATTGTTAAATAATATTTTGACATTCGACACTGGGGATTTCGGTGCTAAGCTCATGGAGTTGCTAATAATGTGAATAAATGAGTGGAAAATAGCAGTGCAGCCTGACTGAAACATATTGATTGGTTCAACATGTAACTCCAAAGAATAAAATGTAACGTGTGAGTTTTCTTGAGTTCGCATGTGTAGTTCAGACAAGAAGCAAATGCAGGGCAAAGAAGTAGTGAAGGTAAATATGAATCGAATTAAAATCAGATCCTAACATTTGCTCCATTCCTTTACGTTGTTATTTATATCTGAAAACACTACTTAAGAGGTCACGTTCATAGGTTCACTCTAATGTAAGTTGTTTTCTGATTATTCACCTGTATTAATAATTTAATAGAGAATGTACTAAGTCAGTCTATCATTAACTGTCTATTGTGATTTAACCAGTTGTGTTTGAGTTATGGCCCTTTATTGGTTATATTCTCTTCGGTCTATGACTGCTTTTCGTTTTTTGTGATAATTGTGCTACAACTTTCACTCGAAATATTACCGTCTCAACTAACTTAAGTCTTTCCCTGCAGAAATTGGACATTTGTTAGAGCAAAGGAAACCTCTTACCTAAAGATCAGGATAAATGCTCAAACACGTACGTATGCTTTGACCTTTATTATATATTAGTGCATGCATATTTTCTTGGACGGACACTTAGTTGTGTTCACAGAACGTGATCCTATCTTCAAAAGCGTAGGAGAAAGTGATATATCACAGACATTTAATCAACATCTATTGAAGACATCTCAAAGTCTTAATGATGTTTTTGCTGACAACAACAGACTGTTGATAGAAAGAAAGCTGATAAATGTCGTGTTACAAGATCCCTCAAATTGACACAACAATAGCGTACTAATGCAATATTGTTGTCCTGGAATATCTAACTAAAATTCTTCTAACAATTCATGTCTTAGAACGTAAGCATGTATTATGTCGATAAAAAACATGTGATGGAATTTCTTATAAATTTCTTGAAACTAATTTCATTTGCCAAACTGAGGCGATCGAACAAATATCGCTAGAGTCTTGGTAATAGACTATGATAGCCAACACGATGTGAATATCGCATATTCTATGTTTATGTCATATCTAATGCTCATTAAATAACTCAACGCATGATAGAGAACTTATTTTAGAGATAAAAATCGTCTAGAATTTGCATAATTACCTTAAAAGACAACAGTAGAAAAACACAATGTAAGTTTGCGAGGTATTCTGAATGTTAAAACACTAACACATGCCTTATTCGATACTGATGAGCTGTCCATTCCAATAGCAATACAATCTAGATATTCAATTTGTTCTGTACTTTAACAGTAAGAGATTGTTGGACGCAACGAATTCTGTTTCTAAGAACTCGTCAGCTTAATAACATGTTCAAAAATGAAAACTACTCTTGATGAAAAAAACGAATATATTATATTAATCCGTATAAAAGAACTGCACACATTAAATTAGCAGAAATAAGTTTAACCTGTAATAAGTATGCCAGACCCTAGACCCAATAACTCGCAGTTGTATAATAATATTACATCGCTAATCTTGATATACAAAGAGATTGGAGTCTTGTCAAAATAGTATCCAGGTTTTGTTTACATGTTTACCACGCGAGAATTACAAGTGCAAGATGGAGTACAACCCCGAAACGGAATTGCACATACAAATACATGGCTTTATAATCAACAATTTGACAATATTCAGTCTAACCTGATAATAAACAGGTTGGAAATATGGATATATTAAATTCCCAATTCTAGATACTACTGTGTTTATGCACCAACGCGGACGTTCGGTCTTTTCCCTATCCCGTCCTACTTGCAAAGTAATGACACAGTTAATTTGCCTAATTCAGCTACCTATGTTACTTTCGACGACAGACAGTTAGCGTCGTGGTTTATTCAGCAATATTTTTGGACAGGTAATAGTAATAATCCAGGTAATCTTGAAAGGAATATTTTGAATACTCATTGTGTAATGAGAACAGCTCTCTATATACATGGACAACGCACGTACACATACACAGTACTTTGATGTTTTGAGTATTTGCCAGTAAGCAGGCTTTATGTTTCTAAGTATGTCGTAAATATTCACTTAATACATAACTCATGTGATGTTTATCATTGTCGTCGTATCTCAAACTAGCAAGCACCATATGATGTCGTATTTGACAAGGTGATAATTTCATACCACTTAAGACCAGACAACGATAATGTGTTAATTGCCCTCTGAAGAATGTATTCATTGTTGGTATTCATCAGATAAAATACAGCGGCACCAATGTAACAGGGTACATATTCACTGGCTTAGAATGACTAGGTCGAACATTTCCATACGGGTGTGCACATACATATTTATCGACTTACTGGTATGAGATAAATAAAACAGGTATAAAATACCTTACCTCTCTTGTGGTGATAGTTTCCTATAAATATCGAGCGGCCCTAGTATGTAGACAGCATCGGCGCATGTCATATTTGGGAGCTTAGTTGGTGGGTGAAGTTAAATGGTATAAATGAGATGGTTGCACAAACAACAATAAAAAATATAATTATATGCTTTCGATGGATTATGGCGATTTTCAGTGAAAATAACAATCTATTATGACAAATAACAGTGAAAATAACATTTTGATAAGTTCACTGTTTTTGACGGAACTACTTTCTTCAATGAAAAAATAAATTACCTCCCTGTATTGTTTGTTTAATTACATATTTACCTCCTTGATTATGTCTGCTACTTGACAGCTGTCAAAAATGGAGTATTTTGCTGAATTTGATACCAATGGCTTTGAATTTGAAGCCTTTTTTGGCATTTATTCGAGCCTCATTCACAGGTAACTGTATCATTGAAAACGAAAAAAAATTTTTTTTTAATTTATATTTTTGTATACTGGCCTACAGTAAAGAAAAATATAAAAAAAAATTCTGTTGGCATACTGCACCTGTGTGACCTCATTATTGTGAGGAATAAAATGAACCTAGATCGATCTACTGCAAATCGAGAACCTCAACAAGTGACAGTCAGGTGAACGAACCACTATTTTATAAGTGCTTTCCTAGAAGGGCCTTTAGAAAGAGAATAGATCCTTCTTATAAACTTCAATTTATTGGAGAGTTGGAAGGCTTCTTCTGTTCTGACATGCCAATGTCTCAGAATAAAATCTATTATTCCGTATTTAAAAGGCGAATCTGAAAATCTGAACAAGCTTTGAACAATTCAAATAAAAGCAATAAACACAAACCTACAATTTATCGAAGCATATAGAATCCACTGCCTGTAAATGATCATACTAAATGCATTTTGAGATTCAAAATCGCATCTCGTCAAAAAATCAACATGTCGTCCTCGTAGTTCGATGTTGTGATGACGTCAAAACACATGATAAAGTCACTCTGTACGTCGATTCCCGTTTTTAACTGTCAGTACGAGTATTTCCCCTTACTTATCAAACTGGCGACATAGAAAAAATAAGTCTGTGTCGTGATAATGATTAAAAATTCCCGGCATAGTGACTTGAATTCACAATGGTGGATGACAAAACTGTTTGTTGACAATTAAATTACTCCGCTATCAAATTTAATAAATGCCAGTTATTTCACTTTCAATAAAACATTAAAATAATTTTGTGTTCGTCAAATATTATATTTGTTTTATTTATAAACTTTACACATATCTTGTTTTATGTTTTGCAGAAAAATACTTCTGCAAATAGTTGCACTACTTTGAGTGGAACTTCTACTAAAAAAGGTGATTAGGTTGAAATGAATTCGGGGCGCCCCACGGGGTGAGGTTCCAAGAGGGAATTGATAAATATTAATAATATGATTAATTACGCATATAATAAACAGAAAATTTGTTGATTTTTGGTGTAAGATTGAATTTTATTTCACTCGTGATCACATAAATCTATATTGATTTCTGTGATCACTCGGTGAAATAAAATTCGATCTTACACCAAAATCAACAAATATCCTCTATTTATTTTAGTCCGAGTGTAATTAATCTCGTCTTCCCTAAGATTACAATGAACAGGATGATGTGTCACACTGACAAATGTTTTTGGTATTATTGAACACAAAATAAACAATAATTGTTAGGATATGACACTGCGTGCTTCTATTCAAAGTTTAGATGTTTTCCGTATGTTTTTTCCGTGGTGAATCTGGTATTAACATGCATACATTGAAAGTAATATGTTGGTGCCTCTAAGTAACAATAGCAGATTCTGAAGCAAATTCGGGGATATGACATCTATAGACTTCCAAGTCAATTGTAAAATATCAAATTTGATATTTCCTGACACAATATGCTAATACACTCCAACAGGACGCTATGAACTACCAACGGACACATACACGGCAAGAAACCGTTCGTACTAGTTGGTTTAAGACAAGCAATATGCATTCGATATTATACGCGAAAATGATCTACGTGTGCGCGAAACTATCCAGTTATTACAAATGCAAGGCGTTCTTCTTTCCTTGTAACTTGGCCTCCTCAGCAAATATCTCTCAACTTGATGGGAGAGATGCATTTCCCCTTTGGTTTCACGATGCGATATCGTGTTGCTTTGTGTGCCATTTTATTAGCTAATGAAATACATGTATGAGCGTGTGATTAGAATCCATTTATACAGAGAAACAATTGAATTTTCAGCGCATTATTTGTATCATCCGTTTCACCATTCTATCATTATTGCATCTTGTTGTTTAAAACACTTACTTGCTGCGTCTAAATGTGACGCTGGTCTGTATGAACAATTATTGAATGAGTTTTGTACCAGACAAGCGTTCAACGAAAATTAACAATACTCACGTTAAAAACGCGGATTGTTTCAATTTAATCATTTGTTATTTTATTTGTGTGCTGCAAATAGTTTGAGCGTGTAAGCCCTCGCATTTATGCATCGACATCTACTGTCCGTTCATCCGTCTGAAAATTAAACAAAAAACGTTCGAGTTGTTGAAACTCAAAAGTCCTTCGAGGCATTGCTTTCAAACTTAGAATACCTATTTTCCATAATAAGCATCCTCAATGTCATGTAACACTATCAAACATTTCAACATAAGTATTATCCCTGATAGGCTGAGCTTGTTATTATGTACAAGGCTTCCATCGGGTGTACTGGTATACCAGTTTACTGAGCGCAATCTTGTTCAAATATGTACACATTAAAATCAAACAATTCTACTTTCCCGACAGGCTGAAACAAAATCATAATACATTATAAGTGAAGGATATGACATTCGCTTTCTTTCGAAGTTCAGTCTTCTTTATTGCCTTACGTCGCCACAATCAGCTTGCCATGTATATAATTTGAATCGTGTTTCCTCTTATCATGATGCGATGTAAGAACACTACATATAATGCCAGTTGTTCAATTTTCTTAGTGAACGAAAATAAGTAAGTACGTTATTAGGTAGGTTGAAGTCAGGCAGTTAAAATGTAATAATAAGTCGGGAATGGAAGGTGACACTCAACAGAAACAACAGTGCATTAAAACACATATAAAATATGTACCCACTTTTGCTTCTGTGAGAAAATAGTGAGGTCTGAACAACGCATTGAGAGTAAAAACCTACCGTCATAGTATAGCTTGGAGAAATTTTACACGACGCTTTACCATATATTAGATCTAGCACCATTGAAACAGCAGCCATACTGTCTTTATTTATAATCCTGGTTGTTTGTTTTCCTAACGAAGACGTTCGATATCTAATATATCAATATTGATTTAGTCAAAGTCTCCGATTAAGTACGACAAAACATATACCGACAGTGCTCTGGATATATTGTATCTACAGCCTACCTACATTTGAGATAATAATGTCTTTGCGCACCAATTAACATGTTTATGTTACCTTCACACTATCCTATTTCCTATTCAAGCGACGGTTTAAATGTGTCATAAAAAGTAACATTTCCATTGTCAGAGTACAAACCTGTTATACATTGCTGAAGTTTTATACAGGTCCAAGTTTCAATTATAGTATAGCCGTATTGAAGATAATGCCTTTTCATTCTGGTTAATCGGGTGAAGTATTATAATATTGATTTCCATATGACCAGGGTGACTTCGTTCAACACAAGCCTCTTGATATGTAATTGTATTTTTATCTCGAACTCGGGCATTCAGTCCAAGCTTCAGCTATGAATTTCATTGACTAGAATTGTCTGGAGAGTGTGGCTACCCGCAAAATCCGACCTTTCAGATTGAATCGGTAAAAGTCGTTGAAAAACTCCTACAGCCATTGTGTTTGAGATCATCACATAACATGTAATAACATGTTTACTGTTTAGCATAAATACCTTATGGGAACATGATAAATATGAGGATTTTTTGTTTCAAATTTGCTGACATATATTGATCAACAATTGTTCTTAAAGGAACGTTTTACTGTTTGGTCATCAGCTATTATCGAATATGCTATTTAACAAGATACATTGTACGTGTTACTGTATATCACCCGTGTCCTCATTTGTATTCTCATTTTCTCAGTAAAAGTGTTTATCTTCATAGATGTTACAAAAATAAACAATTGTAGAAACGAGCGACGCAATTATACGATTACTACTACGAGAGGTGTTCAACTTATTTATGAACAAAACATGAACGCCGATTTTGCAATATTGAATAAAATATTGAATAAAAACAATTGAAATATCTCATTTAAACCATGAAGCAAATGTTTTAAGTTCAACAATGTCATATGATCGTTATATATTGTATATTTCATTTGGTTAAAGCTTAACATCACAATTTAGTAGATGTTATTTTTTGCAATTTTAATGAGATAATTAGTAATATTTGGCGTAAAAAGTGTTATAAGGGTTCTGTTTCTAGTAATGGTGAAATGACTACAAAAATTGAAAATTGCCCAATATTGCCAAAACCTACACTATAAAGTTAAATTGCTTTTGTAATGTCTATGACGAATTGATTAGCAAAACGTGGAATTTAATCACTGATGGAAGTGTCCATAGAAACTATCAGTGACATTATTTCGAAAAGTTGAATGCATAGTTCCGAGAAAATGCGAAGTTTCTACGCTGAAAATCATGAAAATATGCATCGCTGACAAAAGTCTTGAAGTCTAGAAATGCGATATAAACAACATTATGTGCATACATTGTTTCACTATGGCGAAGCAATGCAGTATTCTAGAGAAAGTTTTGATATACAGTGGTATGCTAGTTTAGAAAGGGTCACAAGCAGTGCCAGAAGTTGGTGTTTGCCCAGCTTTGTGTGTTGGCGGCTATTGTAATGGGAAGACATTGTGTTTGATGTTATGGTAATATGCACGTCAAAATCAATATCAAATTGACGAAGTTGAAGGCTGTGGTCTATGTACAAACCGTTTCAAATCAGGTTTTCAAAAAATACGCGTTACGTATCGTTCCTAGCGACTGTTCCAAGAACAAAGTGTTTATCCAGATTCTGCTTCAAATCACCCGATACAACACCAAAAAAAACAAAAAAAACTTAAGAATAAAACTTTGATGTATATTATATCCAAACAGTGGATGTCGAAGTCTTCTCATGCTTTAACAATATAATTTTCTTTCTGGTTGATACTAAAACATTTTTGACCTTCAAAACGCAAATAACAACACCATCTAGTCCAATGCTGATAATGATTTAACCGTAACGTTTTGGCATTTTAATATTATTATAAATACTTCTTTTACACACTACTTTAAACAATATAAAAGATTTTGTCCAATTTCATTGTTAGAGTAACAAAATATCGATGTTCATTTTCTGTTCATAAATAAATTGAACACCTCTCGTACACTAAGATGTCTGTGCCATTTTGTCCTGTCAACTGACGCTTAGAGTTGTGATAAAGTATCGTTCCAATGTGTGGTTAACTACCGTTTCTCTCTGATAAGCTTGCTCTTGTTGAGATGCTAATACATTCAATTAAATGAACGAGAGCGTTCCAATTAACATTGACAGTTGACTGAACACTCTGAACAACACTCGGAGACTCGCAGTAATTTAAAACATACTGACATACTGAAGCTGAAAATACTACATTGCATGTTTTGTTTCATGCAATGTATCCTGATTCAATATCAGGAGGTTGTTTAGATGTTTTGTTTCACCTTCGTGGTCCTGGCGGTCCTTAATAGTCTTGACTGTATGCACGGAGTATATCGTATACATACTTCATTGAATGCATTGGTTTAAGTAAGGACCCATCCTAAATAAGTTAGTAAATTATCCAAGGCTTATTACTTATAACGTAGAAAACTGTCAGATTTGACCTAAATGGTTTTTTAATTTATCAGTTTGGTATACACAATTTTAAGTAATGAACATTATTGATGTGAGTGTTGTTTTTATAATCTTAGTGTGTTAATGAAGTTGTTATTGTTTAGGAAAACATCACTTTTTACAAATGCATCTTGCACAACACTATCGTGGCTTGTTTTATGTTTGAAGTTGTCGGTATAACCAGTAAGTCATTTAATTTATCATTTTGTAAGATGCCATTACGAGATTCCAAGTAATTTACAATTGATTGACGTTATCGCTGTAGAGTACGATCATCAACTAAATGAAATAAATGACTTGATGTACGTTCATCGTACAGTAAAATGTACTGTTGTGTTATCTTTTGTCACCATTCTTTTAACGAGCAAAAGTTCCGTAGATAAATTGTAGATAATCTGACATGATAATCCTTCTCAACCACTTAATACATGACACGATAAAGTGTTGATTATCCTTTAATAAGTGATAGGTTATTATTAGCCCTTGTATAGAGAAAAGGACGCCATCACTGTGCTGAATAGTTTTAAGCCATTGGGGCACACTGTTTTACTATACTGAGCAAAACAGCAAACCGAACACTTTTTAAATTTGAATATTTCAGTATCCTGTAAGTGATAGTTATTTCAATATGGATTGTGCACATGGTGCAGCTTACCACTTGAAAATACATGCCAAAATCACTCATCAATGACGAAAAAGCTTCAAATCACATTTTTGCACGTTGTGATCGATTGCTCTCGAATTGCACGAGTTTCGTGTGCATTTCGCATTTGAAAATAAAACTACTTAAATCGCACCTCAAGATCGTAATTAACAAGTGCACAAATTTTAGTGCCAAATTATTAATAAATAAAAATGTTATACGGTAAAAAAATATTCATAAAATATGCTAATTGTACATTTTGTGAATTTCATCTTGATGGGTGATGTCATTAAATATAAATATTTTGACGATGATGCAAATTAAATATATTGGCGAAATTTTACCACCACCCTTCTGATGTTTGGATTATACTTCAGGCCAAAATTCCAATGGATACTTATACATGTATAACTATTCATAAAAAACATAAGCGTTCGGTTAGCTATTTTGCTTAGTATATTCTTTGACTTGAAAAGAATGTTTTTCTTTGACAATAAATATATTGATTACTTCATTTATATATTAAACTACGACATTCTTGTTTATAAGTGTCATTTTGAGAAACTGTTATATTAAAGATAGGATTGAAGAGAGAGACAGATAAGATTGAAGTGTAAATATTCGAAGAAACATATCATTGTTTATGCATTCATCACTTCTGGTATTATTGATAGTGATCACTTGAGAGGGGCAACAACTCATGTAGTAACAATGACAGTAAGTTAGGCCAAGCGTAAGCAAAAGCAAAACTGTTTTCAGTCGTTCAGCATTTAACTACATGTACTACAATATATGACGATGCCCATATATCGTGCAATATTGCTCGTCAAAGAATGCTGTTTCTTTTGACTATCGTCTGATCTCTTGACTACAAATGTAGTAGATAGTTAAAAATTGCGGCTAAAAGTCGGTTAATATAAGTGTGATTTACTATTAGCTCTTGTGTATCATAAACAAACCATAAATCATTTTGAATAAGCAATGGTGTTAAAAGGAATTAAAATATCCTTGTATTATCCATGTAAGAAGATGATGTACTGAGAAATTATGTATGACAAGTACTTAAATTGTAAGACTTTAAAAGTGCTGTAACTTACTATAGTGTTGTTATATTCAAGAAATGCATTATGTTATATAAATATTGCCGATATCGTAAATCACTTTAATTGGTGACGTAAATTACATGTATGTTCCCCGATTGTCGTAGTAAGGTATTTTGCAAAGTCATTTGGTCGTACATTTTTTTAATGATATACTTCATGGACAATATTTTTGTCTGACCGAATTAAAATAGAACGTTCGTTCTAGTGTGATCAGTCATATTTCAATATGTACGTATATAACTAAAACGTTCAGACAGTAATGAAACAATGGTACAAAAACACGTATGTCCGTGACATCACATCGAAGAAGAATATTTCGTCTTGGGTCTTTAACCCAAAGTCACGTGGTATTGGAGTGCCTATGTATTGGGCAAATGCTCCGTTTTTCACACTATACAGGCAATGGTACAGTAAATAAACTGCGATTATTTCCCTTAGCTCGGTAAAAATCCGCATAAAATCGATCGATATATAGCATGCATGCTTTGACTGATACTTCAAATTGACAAGATTTGCTTTAGGAAGTGGGCGTTACGGCGGACAAGATTTACAAATCTCTTGCGAATCATGTTAGATATACGACAAAACTGTAGGGAGTGAATTCAATTGATCGTATATCAATTCTTTTATTTGCATTCAATGAATCATTTTATGTATTTAAAAGCAATGCAATAATGACACGTAACACGTTTCTATTCTTAACAATATCTTTTGTCAGCGTAATGCTAAATAAAATTACCTAATACTAGTATTTCATCTACCCACGTGTCTCTCCGTCGGCGTTTTGTTTTTACTAAGTAATACGCGACTTTTACTAAAAAGCAATGAAAGTGATACTCAAATTTCCTCCTGGGGGATTTCAACAAAGGAAAATAATAGGAATCATTTATATACGACAAGAATTTTCGTTCTGTAGTAAAGATGAGGAAGCTTGTTAAAATGGCACTTAAATAAGTTGCACAATCGACAATTGATCGACAGCGTTTATTCACAATTAAATTCAAATAATGTTGGTAAAGCAGTTCATCAGTACATGCTCTTTCATTTGCAAACCAGCTGTTGCGACGACAAATGTACAAGGCTAGTCAAACTTGATTTGGGTTTTGATTTATTTATTGTATAAACTAACAATTCTTTGCGGACTTCAACCCATCTAATAAGCATTTGGAAACCTTTATATGTGGTTGTGCAAGCTCTGAACATCTTCACAGACATAATAAACTTTGGTTCGGAACATAATACACATTTTTCAGAAAATAAACACATGATATTTAAGAAGTCCAACTAATAGATATTTCAACGGCGGTAGACTTTACATACTGTATCATTATTGACATGGAGGATTTAGCGCAGACATCATACGTCATCTATAGTCAAGTATCAAAGCGAAACATTAAACAAGTTCTGAAGTTCATTGGAGGAGGAAATCTCATTTATTAGGATTTGCCTGACTGTGGGGCTTCAGTTAGTCATTATTAGGAGCTTAATTGTCAGTTTAATTACAATTTAATTACTGGAAGATGCTCAAAATCCCTACTTAATGACTTGAAATACGATTTCAGTATATAAATAGCCACCGTAATTATTTTGTTAGAGCTATCCCGGAAGCCACACTAATGTCGCATACGTATCGCAGAAGCGTTCTACCAAACACTCTGAACACACGTGCCCCCTGGAAACAAGGTATCAAAAAAGCTCGTAGACACTTGAAGGTGTTCAATAAATGCACAAAACTTGAACATACAGTTTTAAAACATCGCAACTTCTTTTAATTTTGATGGCATAAGAATCACACCTACACAACATCAAAAGTCATTCCATGCCAGGTTGATGAAAAGGGGGTGTGAGGCATACACACGGTACAACGCGTTGCAATATATTTCCTGTATAACACTACGTTTACAATCAACGCCTAATGTGGTCAGATATTTTATATCACAGGAAATCTAAGTGACAAGAATGTGGGACAGAGGCACCTGTATTAATATGGCAGTTACTACGGCATCTAAGAGGTAATAAAGATTTACCCATCCACCTCCTGATGATCAACTACGTTATATAGTATCAGACTGACATTTAGGAAATGGTCACCAAATGAATATTTTATTGTGTTTCATAGTATTTGAACGTAATTGTGGTTTTATTGTTTACTTAATGAATCATTGTTTTCATTGCGTTAAAACAAGGGTGCACTATAGACAAGTTCCCCAGCATTTATATAATTACTTCATAGAAAGATTGGTGCACACGTACAGTAAAGATAAACAAAGTTTCGCAACAATAACAAAAAAGTGAGCAGAAATTAATTATTTTCTCCCATATCACTTCCATTATTACATGCAACAATATTTTCTCACACAAGAAATGGTGTTTTGCTGGAATTGTGTGTCATTGTATTCTATCCTGATATGCCATCAAGGAAACGATATGTTGTCGTTATGTGCAGATCATTGGAACTGTGTCACTTTGCTTGATGTCAACCTATTTTTTTGCTCTGTTTTTATTTTCAATTTGATCCAGTTAATCTGGCGTGCCTGTTTCTTATGGAATTAATCACATTTCTAATAGTATTTCAGTTTCACTCACACATTACTCTTATGTTGAGGTCATAATTACATTGCTCTTGTCCTCATGTTGTTGCTTCGATTTTTTTCACTGACTGAGGCGAGTAGCTGTCTGAGTCAAACGTATGTTTTAGTGCCACTTAAGTTTTTCGTGCATTCGTATACTGTTGAGTCATGTCACCATTTACGATGACTACTTTCGACTTTTACCACCAGAACTTAAGAATATTGGAACATAATTAGTTCTGGGTATATGCATACTTATTAGATGTGTAGATGTAAATACAAATACATGACTATCATTTGAGCTCTGCTGTGCGATTTCCAATTTCCATGTGTGTTCTGTAACATACTAAAAATCTAACTAAGAATCAGTAACCCACGTCACCATTTACAGTTTTATGGGATACACTTATATTGTGAAAGGTATGTTGTTACTTGTAGTTTACGATATTAAAAATCATTTTCCATATTTGCCTAAAATCTGATATTTTGGGGCAAAACCTGTCAAAATCTAAACAAAAGCGAGAATTTTGGAAATCTGTTAATTACAATGTCATAAAAATATATTTGATTTTTTTTAAATGTGGTAAGTACATAGTGCCTTGTAGTTTAAGATATCAAAATTATAGTCCCAGAATATTTTGCTAAAATATAGTATTTTTGGGGTAAATTTTTTAAAACATAAACGAAAAGTGAGAATTTTGAGAATTTGTTAATTATTTTGTTGTGATTACTCAAAAAATCAAATATCGAATTAGTTTACAATAGATCCTTGATGTGTCATAATCCAACAAATTACATATGTGTATTATATTCCTTTTTCTTATTGGGCGCTTATAATAGGACCTGTTCTAAATATATGACGTTACAATTTGTTTATTTTTTGTGACGCCAATGACGTCATTTTGAACATCAGTTGTAAGTTCATGCCTCTAGTTTTAATTTTGTCATAGCATGTCACTCAGTTGGACGATTTTAAAAAGGTATAATTCTTTGGAATCCTTAAACATTGCTCTACACAATCCTACCAAAATGTGAAGATGTGCAATTTTGACATCAGGTTGGAAATCGCACAGCAGAGCTCATTTGTTCATGTTAAATGTAAAGACAACGATTGTTGACAAATACGATCGTACATGACAACCATTTGTACATTTTAGTTTTGAAGCTAGAAAGTACATGGATAGATTTACATTTTAGGATTTGCCTTAACATATAAGTCACCGTGTAGTCACCTGTGAAAGTTTGAAATGAAATCGGTGTTGCGAAGATAATGTTTGCTTCAATGTACATGGTTATGGTATCGATTGATTTATCAAATTGATATTCTCTTGTACTGCAGTATGCACTGGATGTGGGGAGCGGTGGCCTAGAGGTAGGGCGCGTGCTTCGGGATCGAGAGGTCGTGGGTACGATCCTCCTCTGGACCACTGGTTAATTTCTCTGAGCAAGACCCACAGCTCCACTGCACCATGGGGTAAAATGGTACATGTGAGGGCAGTGTCTGTTCCTGGGCGCCGCAGATCGATGTTGAAATAGTCTCCTCAGGGAGACACGAGTGTAGGTTTCCATATGTAGCGCAATGACCAGGGGAAGTTGAAATTTCAAAGGGTGCTTGAGCGGCCTAACAGCTGGAAAGAGCCCTAGAAAATTGGTAACTTAACTTTTTTTTACTGCAGTCGCTCTCATTCTAAAATATGGTATGGACTACAGAGTAGCAAATCATTTATCATTTAGGATGTTTGTCCATATCCGTGTAATGTTTTTGAACAACAAGATACAAAATCAAACTTAAACATATTTTATTTGGTCAGAATGTTTGGATTTCTCACAAACAATAATCGGAATTAACATACAACATATGATTGACATTGTAAACTCATCAAAACAAAACAAAACAAAACAATAGTCGACTATTCAGCCGAGGTAAATGAACATCAATAACATTCGACTGTGATATAAGTTGTAGAACTGGTTTTCGCAATCAACGTAAAATAAATAAATAAGCTACACAAATGCAACAAAATGTACATTCAAAACATCTCATCAGTTAGTTACTGATCAGGAGCACTAACGGGATCACACAGATAAATGGCGAGTTCCTCAATTCTTCCTTTAAAGAAGTCGGCATTTTGAGCGGCACCAATAGTGAGGTCACATTTGACACTGTTGAGGTACATGTCAGTTTTGACACTCCCTGATTGACCATTGACTTCTCCAGTAAGTGTATTGTTGCTAAACCTATACAGGAGATGCTTCAGGGTAGCATCGGAAGTGTCTGGTTGTGGGATAGTTACATAGGTAATGTTGCTATACATGTTGGAAGACCCAATTGTACCAACAACCATTGTGACATCCATGTCGGTCTCTTGGATACCGATTGACGGTTCAATATTACATCCAACATCATTAGACAGAATACCACGAGTAGATGGTGATAGAGAGTCGCTGTAATATTTTATATCTACGGTTATCGTGCTCTTGTGCTCGATGTTGTTAAATCTTGGTATGACAATAGAGCTGTTGACGCCATTGAATACACCGGTGCCATTTTGTACATCAACATTCTTAACTTGAACATAGAAAGCATTATTTGACTTTTCTTTTACTTTTCCATCTTCGAAGGTCAGATGAATTTCAGGTTTGCATTCTCGAACGAAGGTTGCTTTTCTTACACAGCAGTCAACTTCGTCATATGTGGTGCCAGCCGGGCATGGTCGTTCTGTCGGAATACCATGTATTAATTGGTAATAGGAGTCCGGCTTATTAGGCACTCCCTTGAATGGACAAAATCTGACTACTGGATTCACAATAATGTCTGTACTATTCGTTGTTTCACTTGAAGCGTCTGTTTCGTTTGAAGCAGCTGTTTCATTGAAAGATATATCAACACCATCATCTAAGCATGTAACTGTGTTGTTACATTCATTCCCCTCTGATGGTTTAACACAAGCTTGAAGCTCAACCGCAAACCTCATTCCTACAGCGCAACACTTGGCAATTGAACGTCCACCGCTACACTCCCAATATGCACGACAATTTCCATTGTACCCTCTAGCTAGTCCATTTAGTGATCGCTCACATTTATCATTTTGACACACTGTGTCCTCGGCACGTACACAAACCAGAAGTTCTTGGTCCCAATATTGGGCAAAGCCACATGGCATTTCTTCGGCAGATAATCGTCCAGTGACATCATCAACCTTACAGGTTACATAACGTTCACAATCTTTGGATGCGAAATAGGAAACTCCACCTTTCAAGCTTACCACTGGACATTTCATTGGTAAACCATTTACTAATGCGAGCCCTGCGACCAGTAGTATCAACATCGATGTCATTTTGCAATGGTCTGTAATGAAATGATGTATATATAATTAATGTAAAGCATCATGATGTTTAAAATAGCAGTATGCACATGGTGATTGACGTCTAAAGTGTGATAACCCATATGCGTCTGTGTATATTTCGTTAATGGGAAAGGGGGTCTCATGGATGTACAACCCAGTTCAGAAATAACCCTTTTACATTATATAAGGCGATGTTTTGCTAGTGTTTCATTATATAAAGCGATGTTTTGCTAGTGTTTCATTATATAAAGCGATGTTTTGCTAGTGTTTCATTTAAACATTAGTCATGTCTGAATAATGTACTAAATAACACTATTTCTGCTTGGGCTACGCTCGCTGGCCAGCTGCCACCAATGTTGCTACAACCGATGTCGTGCTGGTTTGATATACCAACATAACACAGGTTTATGATGCACACACTTCAAGCATTTAATAAAAAAATAATAATTAAAATAAAAATAATAAAAAGAAGTCGTCAAAAGTCGTTCTTATCATTAATATTATTCGTTATTGATAAAACTGAATAACCATTCGCCTCAAACAGATAAATGAAGCCAAAGTCAGACGGAACTTCATGAACATATTACAGTTATATACCTCCTGACAGCAGTTTAACTGTATTAGTGCAAACACATATAATACTAGTCGAAATTAAAAATATAATATGAAATTATATCTAGCGATACATAAGGGAAAAAACGTAGTAATACATGTTGTTAATAATTCATTCATTTAATAGTGTACTTACGTTATATTCAGCTTTCTTTCTCACTAGATTGACTTGACTTGTCTTTATGGGCAGTGTGTTGTGTTTATGATTCAAATGCAAATATCCCTCTCTTTTATACGCTTCACAATCACGTACTGTGACGTAATACAGTGTTTACACCGCGCGCGACGTTAACGCCTACTGATAACGCACACGGCGTTTTGTGGTCATTCACGTAAAGCCACAACCGTAGTATGTATTAATGTTAATGGTGTGCAACACAGCGTGAATAATGATGTAAGAGAAATAACATGTTTGTGAGCCATAAATTAAATTCATTCCTACTTTTGACAGTTATGTCTATACTGCAGTATACACACGGACGTAATTAGTATGCAGCGCATATTACGTATTTTGTTTTGTACATGATATGTTATTGAATAAAGGATGAGCTTCCAAAAAATGTAATTAATCATTTTGCGGACATTCGATTTATTTGAGAGTTTATTAGAAATGATGTAAGCTTAACACACCCTTGATTTAAACAAATAAAATAATTTATGTATGCACTAAAAGAAGATTATACAGATTAACAACTTAAAAGTAAACAGGAAAACATTAACAAGTTAAATGAACGCACACGTAAAGTGACATTTCGGCGTTGTGACTGAATGGTAAACATATTACGGTTAAATTGGTAATTCTCTGCACAAAGCCTGAGAAATGACAGGCCTGCGTCGGAAAGGGCCACAACTTTTTAATTATTAAATTTTGACTTCATCCCTTTTTCAGCTTCAACAACTTTAACATTTACTAAAGTTAAAAAACAAGGTACTCTTGCTTTTCTTATTGAAAACGGCTATACATGTCAGACTCTGTACATATTATACATTGTATATCAAATAGCCATGATAATATGCACATCAGTAACAAACAGCAACAACTATAACTTCAAACGTTTCTACTTATTGCCTCAAGCAGATAAATGCACTTGTGTAGGACATGAATTAGTTGTAAGAATAACTGACTGTGAAGAGCCATCAACAGAAACAACTATTTGAAATAACCCCGTAACTCCATTTTGGCGCGAAAATTTTTGTGCAGCATCCGCATCTGCTAGACGTCCCGCGCATTTCTGTCTTGACGCGATATACGTAAAACGATTGGCTATTTAAATGGTTTCAAGACAAAAATGCGCGGGACGTCTAGCAGATGCAGATGCTGCAAAAGAAGTCTACGGGGTTTTGGTTCGGCACCGTCGATATGTAAATGTGTTGCAACGACTCTAGCTTTCATAGTGTTTAACCGATTCCCGATAAAAAATCAATACAAAGTATTTATATTTACAAGAAAGCGTCCTCAGATACCAAAACACTACTTGCTAAACCACCATTTTTCAAACCCCAAATATGTTTAACTGAGGTCACAATTGTGATGATTCATCGCACACGTAGGTAGTACATGTATGTATAATTCAATTAACAATCAATTCATTAAATATCAAAATCACGTGTGAAAGTCTGCATGGTCAGTCATGCGATCAGTCTGACATTTACTCGGCGTGCTTCCTGAGACATTGGTATACATGTATTGACTGTCAAATAAGTATTGTTCGTATGATTTTATTTATCCACGTCAGAGAATATTCAATATGGGCGAGGCCTCCAGAAGAGTTTAGTCCGTTTAGGTTTCGGGTGAGAGCGTATATGCAGGAGGTGTACTCGTTCCAGAGACCACACTGGGTCTATTCATGCCAGATGTGTCCGATCTTTTACATGATTTTTTACATGACCTAGGTTTAAAGTCTCATCCGAAAGACAGTTAGTAAAATTTAGTTGGCCAGCCCGGGATTCAACACCACAACCCTGAGATGAAAGGATCTTGCTCTGCCGATTGGGCTAGGCCACCTGACCATGCTCAAGTAAATATCCTGTTGAATAAAGACGTTGAACATAATGGACATATATGGCATTATAATTCACTACAAAGTGCGAAACTGCACATACGTACGATATTTACTGGTAAACTTCACATTTGGTATGAAAGCAAATTTGCTAACTCGTGATCATTTCATTTTCATTCATTGTTGCATGGTATGCCTAATACTGCCAGTGTTAATTTAGTAGTGTATGGTTGCCGTGCATGCAGTTGTGGTACGGTTGTATGTACGTGTATATAATATATGTGAGAGTATTATTGAACACGAAAACGTAACATTTGACACTCTAAACATAAAACTCGTACAGTCGTTTCGGGTAATTCTGCGCATCGGGTAATTCTGCGCATCTTAACTTTCTATTTCTTACAGGCTTTGTTGGGTCGTTTTCCTTTTGCCCTCCAGTGTTTTTGTAGATGTGTGTTATTAATGTATAGTTTTATAATCAAATCAATGAAATCGGACAAGTATTTCTACGAACAATTGACCAAAATGAGTGTCAACGGCGATTTTCGTTAATTTGGCATACCACGTGACACATAAATTGAATAAAAGCAATTTTGTAATGGATGATGACTTTTCCTTTTTTGTCAACATTGCCTTAATGACTTATTTTTTCGATACTGTGATAAATTTCTTGGGAAACAAATCTTCGAAACAGACTATACAAAAAACAATTCCACCTGCGCAGAATTAGACGAAAACATTTACGTCATGAAAACCGGCAGTCATCTTGTTTTGTGACGACATTTGACATAGTTTAGCGAAGGTACGATGTTTAGAATTCTTTACATTTGTCAATGAAGGTTGTTTCTATCCAAACATCACCATAATTTGTTCTAAAAATAAAAGAATCTCAAATGTATAAAGCCAATAACCGTTAGGTGCGCAGAATTACCCGACAGCACTGTATATAGTGTGTCTGCATGTGCTCGGTAAATATGCAAATAGTCCGTGATTTGCATTTACTTATCTTGGGCTGCAGCAAATGAGACGCTTCTATTTCATCAATGTGACAACCAAACATTTTGTGTGATATATTGAATGTGACGTTATTTACTTTAGATAAAATATGTTTGCATTGCATATAATTGTAAGTATAGACTTACGCACACTTCTAACGCAGTACCTGAATTGAACAACTCTGCGGCTTATGAAATTCAAGGGATTAGGTACAAATTTGACATTTGCATATAAAATATATATTGTTTTGATATCTATGTGGTTCTTTTTATTTGAAAACAATCATGGCAAGATAACACTAATTTTAAATAAAAATGAATACCTCTGTAAGTTGAAAAGTCACCTAAAATTAATGCGTCACGACAAAATTAAGAAACTGGGAGAAATATTTACTTGAAGGTTATAGTATATACGTACACTATATTGATCGATCAATGATATTCCAGATAATGTTTTTATGTACGTATATATGCATGATGTTCATAATATAAAAATAATATTTTACCAGTTTGATACTATTCAAGTGTGCATCCAATGTTTTTGGTTGAATCGTGTATTATGGTGTCGGTTTATCTTGAAATGTCTGTCTGATTATTTGATTTCAGTTAACTATTTCATTAATTACTTTCCATCATTTACATAAAATCTTTAACCGTAATATCGATATCCTATTGTATCATAAGATGCAATAATATTTGAGCAATAATACAAAACAGCAAACACAACATTTACACTGTTAACATGTTCATTTTATGTTTTGTTCAATTGGGGTTAATTCTTTTCTCCAATATCAATGTCTGAATATTCAACGAGAAGATTAATTGAAATGTTGCATTAATGCATGCCTTCTTTTATTATCCAGGGACCATGTATTTTTGCACTGCTATTAATCACACCACAACACTATTGCTGTGTTAAAGTATTTAATTGAATGTGATATGTGGGCTAATTACACGATGAGCGTGTCTGTCTTTAATCACTCTCGGGGAATGTTTGCCCCTTGATGAAACATATTGCATCAATAGAGTTTCTCGTCTACTGAGACATACCGTAACAACATTAATGGATAAAGGCATATCTTTTTATTAAATGTCCAATAATTAAAGGATTGGTATATAGTTCTGCTAACATTCCATGCCATACACGGTTAATGCATTCTTTTTAGATGAACGCTTTCACAAAATGAACATTGAAGTCAAAGTAAAGTGCCATTGAAGGACATTGCATGTCGGCAAAGGTATTCGATCCCAGATCGCCAGGTTAAAATTCAGGACCCTTACCACTGTCAGATATTACCGTGAGGGACAACCAACAACAACTAAGCACATCAACAACATATAGCGAAGTCAACACACATAGCAGCAATCGACATAAATAAGGTTGGATACAATAATGTCATTTTGAAATACTAGAACAAGTGCCAAATAGATTTCATAATTGCAAATAGATGCCAATAATAACAAAATTTTAACAAGTAACGTTACAGGCATTGACATGAAAACATAATATGTTCGTATTGGATGGAATACATGTAATACATTCGTATAGGAACGTTGGTCGTTGGACTTCCTTTGTTCCGGACCAATTATTGTATACAATTATGATATATTTCCCATTTCTTTCTTTAACTGTTTCTCAATTTCCATTTCTGTGTGTGTGTATTCAATCGAATACGGTATCGCGAGATACGGCATTACACATGCAACTCTAGGTAATACGGCCCGACGTATCAAAACACGGCAATGATATTCATTATGTATTGTACGCGTATTAAATGTATACAATAATGCAGTGAAAGTGGTACTCCAATATCCTCCTCTTGGATTACGATAAAGGATAATGATATGTATAACATATCTTCGTTCTGCAAAAAAGATGTGGTATAGTTGATATAATATGCACTAAATACGTTGCAAAACCAACAGCCAAACACATAATATCGCCTGGGCAAAATGAAATGATTAGTATACGTAGCAGTTCAATAGTTCAACAGAACACGATTTTTCTTATGCAAACGGATTGTCGCGACGAGGAAAGTGGAAGGCTAGTCCGTTTTAATGGGCGCTTAATTTATAGTATTAGCTTACAATTACTTAACACTCGATTGAATGGCGTCAACCGATCTAATAAACAATTGTATATGATTTAGTTGTGGTGCTCGCTTTAAACTTAGAGGGTAGCAAACAGGGAAACACAATCGCAGACTTATAACATTGAGTTCAGAAGACTTTACAGAAAATGTACTTTTGATATTAAAGTAGACTAAGTCAAACAAATAGATGTTTCAACGTCATCAGACTTTACATCCTATTTCGTTATTGACATTGATAGGATACCGTACAGACATTCGTCGTCTATATTATAGTATCAAAGCGAAACATTATGTGCCCGTTCTGTAGTTGGTTGGAGGAGACAATCTCGTTTATTTACGTTTGTCTGACTTACAGCCTCTAAATGAGCGCGGGTTAGGTCTTCAGCCGTTTGATGATTTGGCGAAGACACATAATAATCACGTGCGAATCGTAAAACCCTTCTTCAATTACTCAAAACACACGTATCCCTGGACACTTAAGAGAACATCATGTTATCATTTCATTTAGTTTGCACAGGAATCTCACACGCAAATCAACATCAAAGAGTGACATGTTTTTACTTGCTCCCGAAAGAGCTCACATGTAAAAAGGCTGTGTCGTGTATGAACAAACAGAATAATGCATTTCTTGTTTCTACTATTACACTAACAGAAAAAGGAAGAACCAATTGTAACCGTGCCACAGGGAATCAAAATGTAAGAAATGTGGGACAGGGTTATCTATATTGTTTAGCCGGTCACTACGGTTTCGAAGGCTTAAACTAGATGAAAACGTCCGCTACCAGACAATCGTGTTGTTTTAAAAAGAGAGTAAGTAATTGAGTCGTCGTATGGAATAATTTAGAAATTTGACAAGCCATTGTTCTTGTTTCTGAGAAAGCAATTTAGAATATTTGGAAGACACGTTACACAGTTTGAAGACAATGTTTTTAATCCAATTATAATAAAGAAAACAAATCTGAAACATGATCCTACATGATTTTTTTAAAAAATGTTAATCAAACTTATATCCATGGTTCAGAAGGATAATTGGATAGAGTATTAAAGTCAGACATGAGACGATAGGAAATACTCATGATGGAAACTTCGTGTCTACACGTATTACTCTTAGCTTGGACTTTAACACTCGCTTTTATATAAAATGCAATACGAGACACCGATGCGCCAAAACGTCTTTTTATCACCAAATTATACATTGCTCCATTTAAAAACAAAGAGTGAATTCACCTCCCTGCATATTGAAACAATTACTAAACATACCGAACATATCTAGTAAGTAATATGGTCATTATTATTTTAAACGCATTTACTAAAATATTAAAACATACAGTATAGAATACGTCTCTGCAACTTGTAGCTGTAGCATCAAGAAAATATTACGTGATATAACAATGCTTATGCCCACCCGGGTTTGTAAACCAATAAATGTAATTCAATATTCAGACAACGCTTTGTCATATAGAGCCAACTGTTTGGTGTTGAGTGTGAGACAGCAAAATTACTATAAATAAGTATTATATTAATTTTCTGAAGACTGATTTGATATATATATTTGGCAATTATGGATAATAATTCTAATTGGGGATCGCTGCGTTCACAATTTTGTTCTTCCAAACACATATTCGAACTTAACATTATAGCACATAACATATAAACAAGATAAAATGTAAATATGTGTCCATGGTACTGCCGTTTTGTTGGTTAAGGTTCAGCAACGGTTTTTGAAGTTTTTTCCAGTTAATATAAATCACTCTCGACACCTCATTACTGATATCCATCCCACGATAGTACGAGAGAAGAAATGCCGGTTTGCCTTTATTGCCGGGCGTCTAGCACGGCAAGTTTATAGAACTATTTTCATTTCATATGTCGAACTTCCTGGTCTACATATGTTGTACACATTTCGACGAAAAAAATGTAAGATTCTTATTTGTTATTGGTTTATGTTAAAATCAAATTGTTTTGCCCAAATATCTCAATGCAGTGCCACGCTTTATACATTTCCAAACATGTACGTGTGTTTATCTTATCTGTACGTGTAGCAATAACGGAGAAAAACTGATTCTCCGTCAGGCGGTGTGGCTGAAAATTCGCCGCAGTTTGATCACCACGAGAAACTCTTTTGTATTTTCAGCTCATTTGTTTGATTATTGTTACAGAAATATAACATACCTTTCATTACACACATGTTTAAAATTTAACAGCGATTTGATGGCTAGAAAAATATTTATTGTAAAAAAACAGCATGCTCTACATATGTTGTACGTGTTTTCCATATGTTGGATTGAAAATATTTCATTTGCTGATTTTATTTTGAGTTTAAATGGATTTCCTGGAGAAAAATCGAAACTGAAATATGTTTAAGTTATCATGCCACCATCGATGAGTGGTATATTGCTTTTCTGGTGACTGTCCGTTTGTCTGTCTGTCGTTAGACCAAATGCTTTCCGTTCAATAACTCCAGAACACTTTGCCCTATGATCTTTAAACTTTGCATGAAGGTTGATCGGAAACAGTCGATGACTCCTAGATATTTTGAGGTCAGCAGGTCAAAGGTCGTGGTCACTGTGACCTTAACCATTTTTAGACCAAATGCTTCCGTTCAAAACTGAAGAACGCTTTGCCCTTGTATCGTCAAACTGTACGCGGATGTTAGTCAGTAACAGTAAATGAGGTCAGGGTTTGCAGAAATCAGTTTATTAATAGTACTTGTCTGTTTGAGCGTCGATGAATTCTTGTTGAAATTAGTCGAAGAATCAAGATTACATATAACTGTTGGGTTTTTTAAAAAAAAGATGAAGAACACTTGGTATCTCCACATCCGTGTGGTGTTAATAAGGTCAAAATTTAAATCGCATACTTCATTATCTCTTGTAAAAACTTCCTGACTGACGCTGTATCGACCAACGCCAGGTTATCTTACTCAGCGTCATGTATAATCAGACTGATATACAAAAACTTCAATTTCAATGCATTCCAGTAGATTCATACCAAATCGGACTATCACAATTACCTGTCTTTCTAAGAACTAATTTGTCATTTTTACTGCAAACACCTCCTGATATGTAGTGTTACCTTAATTGGCTCAAAGTTCAGAATAAAGTCATTCAAATGTATCAGTCAATGTATCGCACTAATGTATTGACCTTGAATTTGAGTTAAAACAATGAGTTACCTAACGGCAATCAACATTTTTATTCTTGGAAGAAACGTGAAAAAAAAATCAGAATTTTACATAGAAAATAACACCAATATGTAGCCGATTGTCTAATTAAGAAAATTAGTATCAACATGATATGCTTCAGCAGAAGATAAGAACATTCAACAGTCCTTGTTTCATTTATTCTGTTCGATTGTAATATATTAGTTCCTTCTTGAAATGGAAGGAAATTGTATGAAATTAAAAGAAAAGGTGTTTAAAGGCGTTGATAATTATTACTACGCGTTACGAACGCGATATAGCGCGCGCATTCAATGATTTTACTATGTTAAATTATTAAGGTCATCAATCTCCAACGAGATCGTGGTCGAGTGGTCAAGCAACTCGTTTAGTAATTTTCTGATGCTAAGGACCAGCGATCGAATCACGGCGGCTCCAAATTTTTTATATTTTTTTTTTTTTTATTTTTTTTGTTAAGTCCAGCACTTACCTCTCTTTCGACTTAGAAAACCACTTGATGTTATATCACTTGAAAAGCTATTGTTTCTTAGCAGTTCGCCAGCCTGTCAGTACTTTCAGTACTTTGATTACGAACACGTGAAGGCTTCAATAGCATTACCTACACGACAAAACTTATCGTTATTCGTATATACAACGATTTAACGCACTTATACCAGGTGATAACGTATCAATAGTTGTACATTAAAATATATTTGTTGTTAATCTATTTACTATTGTATTATTCCTGATGATCAGTTTCTAGGATTGCAGATTTCCATTATTTAATTGTCTTACTTGTACATATTTGAGACGGTTTTGTTTACCCTACAGTCATTAGGCATTATAAGGACTAAACGTCAACCTATAAAACCTCCGCCGCTGTATAACTGCCTTATTACGCAGAACTATAATACACTATTTTCCATGGTTAGAATCGTATTAGTTTCTTATAATGTTCGCTTCTTTTCATTCGTTTCCGTTTGCAGACTGTCGTTACCTCATCTGCAAATTAACACATATTAAATATACCTCCAACACCAGTTGACATAAAACCGGTGATCAAGCCATTAACTTTAATTCCATCATTGAAATTGATCCACATGTTTGGAGAAAGCCAATGTACTAAATTGATGACCTTCGACAAAGCATTTGCGGATCGTTCCCCAATTTGGCATCTGATCAATTAAGTACAACAAAAATGGTACGAAAACTTAAATTTCGTCAGAATCGTTATTTTGAAATATTTATATTTGCTCATCGACAAAAACATAGCTTTAGAGTATTATCATACTAGATACCATATTCGCATCCTAAATATTGGCGCAGTAATGTTGTATTTATTCCCAACAGTGTGATGCCTACATAACAAAACATACACCCAAGGTCAAATGAAGTATGCTTCAACTTGAATGAACCCTTAGAACGAAACATTTCAGTAGGGCTATAGCGCATAAAAAATATACACAAAATATCGCCATTGGAAACAAAACGTACGCCATACCGTTGAAAGTTAAAGCAGTGTAAAGAACAAACTATAATTATGGGAATTGTGTGGGTTGTTTTATGATGCAATTATTAAGCGTTTTTACGACTCGAAAACATGTAACACCGACTTGATACAGTAAATTGGATCACCCTACTTTGAGAACAAATGGTTACATGAAATAAGTTCCGACACTTTCAGACTAAAAAAGAAATAACTTTAATACCTTTGTATCACTTGCAAATTGCATGTGGGAATCAAAGTCGATTGTATTATTTGCTTTTAGCTTCTCTTGTTATCTCAATTAATGTACAGTAATCTGGAATTCACACTTATTATATAGTTCGATTATCTAAGCCAACTGCTTAAAGCATGACTGTAAAAAACGGTAAATTGTATTTAAAAATGCATTCACATATATTCAGTGATATAAATTAATTCTAAAACGATATTCCAATTTTATGCTATTGTTGAGGTACGTTGTTCTCTAAGCATTGTATTTACATGTACATGCAAGGTAAGGCATAGGTTAAGGTTGAGGATATGATAGTTGGGGTATAATATTAAGGATGCGAACATGACCAGCAATGCCAAATATGAAAACAGTTTACCACGTGGTCATCGGAAACACCTTATCACATTATACAAGGACTGGCAAGGTATGTGGATTACATTGCTGAATACAACATGTCTATATGTAAAAGGCGTCATAACACGATAAGCAATATTGTGAAATAATCCCTAAGCATTTTTATCTGAAGAGTATTTAGGTTTGTTGTATGTAACTTGGGAATGGTGGGAATATCGGCTTCTGTATTTAAACACAATATGATCGTCTTGACAAACAATACGCGCATTGAGCTACCAACCTTTGTCATTTCCGAAGCACTAATATAATGAATAGTTTCCCCATATTTAATTGGCCATTATACAGGTACTGAAATTGAATTAATTGCATTGGCTGACTGAAATACATTTGTCAGAAAATTCGTCATCCGTGATGTGCTTCCATCCAGTGTAAGATAGTAAGAAAGTAATGCTATGCTATTGTTTTTGGACAATAAAATACTTGAGATTTGAGATTAACATGTATATGGAGATGGAAACAGTGTACACTTTAAGTTCTTAAATTATGCATGTTAAATTTATTCCGTTAAAAGTTTATATTTCTTGACTAAATTAAAAGAACGACATTTCCGTTTCTATGCAAGCACGGATGAATTTAATTGCTTAGCACTGTATAATGCATTGACAGTTAGTTTATAATGCATAAAATGTCCTAATAATTAAATGTATATTACTTCCAAGTTGATAACAATGTACGTTCCTTTTAAATCAAGGAGAAATAGAAACCATTATGTCTTATATACCATTAAAGTCGATACGTTAGTGAGACAATAAAAGTGATATCGGATAGTATTGTCTAAGCTATTAAATAACTAATATAAGACTGTTTATTGACAAAACATACGTTGTCACTTTCCAATGAACATCAAATTACGACAATAGCGCATTTGACTAGAAGCTTTTACTATAATTATAATTATTTAAGGGAAGCATACTTCTATAATTGATCTGCTGTTTCTGTGATGGAACATTGATATGTATATTTTTGACACGATAAAATACTAATGAAATGCTGAAATTACCACAATAGTGCATTTGACTAGAAGCTTTTACTCTCATTATAATTATTTAAAGGTAGCATACTTCTATAATTGATCTGCTGTTTCTGTGATGGAACATTGATATTAATATTTTTGACACGATAAAATACTAATGACATTTTTAAATTACGACATAGAGCATTTGGCTAGAAGCTTTTACCCTCATTATAATTAAACAAGGAAATACCTCAAGATTTGAGAAATTTGACTAGAAGCTTTTACTATAATTATAATTATTTAAAGGAAGCATACTTCCATAATTGATCTGCTGTTTCTGTGATGGAACATTGATATTAATATTTTTGACACGATAAAATACTATTGAAATGCTTAAATTATGACAATAGAGCATTTGACTGGAAGCTCTTATTATAATTATTTAAAGAAGCAACTTCTATAATTGCCCCGATGTTTCTTTACTAGAATATGGATATTGCAGCTTACAATCATATAACTTTTTATTTTATCTTGGACGAAAGTGATCACGAAACGTAAAATAAGCACTACTTATAATTTTTATCGTTTAGATAGATTGAAATATATAACTTAATTGCAAATATAAATGCTACAAAAACGAATATTTTCAATAAAAATCTTACCATTCAACTCTCTGGCGTCACTCAATGGAGACGACTATAAGTAAATTCCTAAGAAATCTTCTTTAACAATCCAAGATTGGATGATTAATAGGCACGAATCGTATGAGGCAAGGCTGTATTCTGTGTTATTATAACCCCCTTCAACTTTCCTGACCATGGGATGTATATGTCAAATTAGTTTAGCTCGTGTGTACATTTGTCTTGAACAATTCGTTGCAGACCTTAATCTTTCGTATAACTTCTGTATGAGTCTGGTGTTAATCTATCTACATACAGGTATTTATTTATCCAATTGCCTGTTACAGTGAAATTTCATAGAGGCTATTGCACGCTTATCGTGAAAGTTGCCAATTTTCTCCGAGACTTAGTTATTTTAACGTAAGCAATATAGACTTACAAAAATGCATGTTGAAGGTTGTTGATGGATCGAACGTCTAAGTAACTACATAACACTAATCAACAACATCATTAATTGTATTGCACCAGCCTCTTCCTAAATGAAAAATGAAATCGGTTCGTCTAGACTTTAATGTATTTGTCTTATACTGCTTCTGAAATACCAACACAGACGCGTGATTACGTAAAACAACCCTGACAATATAAATCATGACAAGTTACTACATTGTACACTTCGGATATAAGGTAAATCATTGACCGACATGCAATATGTCAATAAGAAAATGTGGGAATTGAGCTGTTTCTACAAATGTACTTTTACTTAGATATTTTTATACATACTAGTTAGTGTTTAATGCATGTAATCTCTTTGAAATAGAGGATATCAATTTCAGTGTCGTTTTATAAATGAAACTATAGTAACATGTATTGAACAACTCGGATTAACTTATTTGTAGACATGTAATTTATATTTTATTCAAAGTAAATAACTTCAAATTCAATACATCACAGAGTGTCTGCTTGCCAAATTGATGAACTAGATGCGTCTCATTTTCTACAGTCCATGAGAAGTAAATGTACATATAATGCAAATCATGGAGTATTAGCATATATACACAGAAAATGCAGACACATTTTACGCGAGTTTCATGCCTCAAGTGTCAAATGGTATGTTTTGTGTTCGTATGTAGATCTAATTACATATATACACTATAACAATCACACATTACACTTAAATGGTTAAGAAACGCAACGATTTCGAGGGTTAGTTTATTAAGGGAAAACAAAGAATGTTCAGAATATGAATTGTTTCTCTTTCAAAGACTTCCTCTCTCTAACTTTATTCGGAATAAGTTAACTTTGATATTCATTTTATGCATGTGGGTGAGTTTTCATTTAACACATACTTGTAATGATTATTTCTTTTTAGTGTCTGTTGACAAATGTGTTTATTTACATGTATTGGCGTGTTATATTGATTTATAGTTTTACTTTATTTAATCTAATTTTGTGTTTCATGTAAATACTGGTTTTATTCATATGTGACATCTTAGATTTCTTTTTGTTATTGCTTTATTATCGTCACTAACATTATACCAGAAGGCCATATGAAAATAATATGTATATTGTTTAAAACTCTGTATGTTTTATATGTAACCTTCGTTCAATAAAGATGTTATTATTATTATTGTGCTAGGTTTCTCAGATGAACTATATTATGGATACTTACAACTTTCATTTGCACACAGAGCCACAAAATCCGTCAGCTGTTGAGGAAGCACATATACCCTCCTCTGCCAACGTAGTGAGGCGTAAAAAGGGTCTGATGTTAATGAGATTGTATTTTCTGTAAACTACATATTATTTAGCATGATTAGTACTCAAGGGTAAAGTGTGTGCGAAGGTCTCTTTCTAAGTTCAAAGCTTGCACAAGTAATATTTTTCAAAGATGAAGGTCTAATAGATCGGTTGCCATTCATTTTAGTTTTAAATAAGATTTAGTGTTAGCTCATACTTTTAATTAAGAAAAACGCAAATAATACTAGACTTGCCTTACATATTCCTCGTTTAAAATGAAATTTATTGTACTGATGAACCCGTTAACGTTCTAAATATAAACCTTTTAGCGATATGTTGATATAATTTACATATTGCAATTACCCACTATCATCGAATACATGACACATGAAACAAAATTACGACCGTCAAACAGCAGCGGTTGTCTACGATTTGTCTTGATGTGTCAGATTTGTCTACTACAGCTTTCTTTGATAGATTGATGGGGTGCATGCTTGAGACGATGCTGCTTTTTTAAAGAGGCTTTGAATTGTCTGTGCGCTACAGTATTTAAGTGCAATGAGGTGCTCCTGTAATGGATCAATGTGGTACAATCAAATGCTCCGCACTAAATTTATTAATTACTAGATCGCTTGCATGTTTTTTTCCGAAACTGTGAACATGATATTCTATGGCGTGATCGCAAAATGTTTTTTATTGGTGTTTTACAATCTAAAACCTTTTTAAACAATTTGCACTGTGATTAAATTAAATGTAAACAACCAAATTGGACGCATTGCGTTAACAAACTTAAGGAATAAAACATTTTTAGATCGTTTAGAGTTTTAATTTTTGAAGTGATACGCGTGTAAGTACTGAGGTATCGCGTTTGAAGTGCTCTTAACTAAGGTTTTGGTGTAACTTGGTGTTCCCAACTTGTTTCTTATCATATTTATAAATATAATAGTAGATATTTTAGTGACCCGATATCGTACAATAGAGACAATGATAATTAATTTATGAGGTCAGTGGTAATTTGATATAATAATAAATTGTTCAACAATGCACATAGTCTGCCAGCAACATCGTTATGTAACAGTTGATGTACCAGTTAACGTTTCTCACGTTTCTCACGTCCATTTTCTATGATAGCATGCCACTCTATATGCATGTAGTACTAGAAACATCACGCACTAAATCCATCTTCGCATGTTGTATTGTCCCACTAAACGGATACAGCTGTATCGGCAACCTTCCTACATTGTAATTACATTTGATAACACAAATACTTTGATTTGCAATTCTTTTCATCCGTGACGCCCACTTCCTATAGCAATAATGTCAATTTGTAGAATCAGGTAAAGCATGATCTATTTTATGCGGGGTTTTGACAGAGTAAATGGAAACGATCGAAGTTTATTTAACATTGCATGTATTATACATGAAAGGAGCATTTGTCTAACACATATGGGTTTTTTAAAATTAAAACTGCAGTGTAGTAATGTTTTTGTATTAAATATGCTTCGCTTCGAAAACAAAAATGGCCGTAACTATGTTATTTCTTTTGTAGGTGTCTGTAAAAAAGGCCAGCCAACAGGAAAAATAGTTTTCCACAACATACAAAAACTATATCTATAGTTAAACCCATTTACCCGTGAAACCTTCTGAGTGTAAGTCAACAGTTGCCAGACTTTTTCTACAAAGATTTCATACAGTACAGCAGCAAAGTGGCTAAACTGAAAAAGGTTTGACAAAAAGTAGCATACCGAATAATACAGCAGATATCAAAACATGCTTTAAAGCAAATCTGGACTAGTTTTTGCCAATACATAAATCATTTGAAAAGAGACAATTTAATCCGCTTATCTTGGCAAATGCCCTGCGTGCAACAAAAATGGCTTTATTAGCTAATAAATTATAAAGGGTTTGCCTTATTTAGCTGCGTTACTGAATTCTATACTGAGCGTCAAAAGTTTTGCAAACGAATTAAAAATTCATTTTTTTAAATTGTTAGGGGATTAAATAGCCAGCGAAGCTGGCTATTGTAAATACCCATACCAATAATGTCCACGTGCGTATCTTCGTCGAGTCTCTGCAGGTACTTATGCTTTCAGAAATAGTTATTTCCGGTCAAAAATTGCAGGCAGTTTTCCGAGGTGAATGGTCCTTTGAAAATAAATAAAATAGTAATCTGTAAACGGTTGCCCCCTATCATTTTCTTTCGAATAATAACCATCTTTAAAAATATTCAATAAATAAAACAAACTGTTTAAAAAACCCAAAGGGAAGTAAGAAATACGCTACTGTACATGATACACCGCGTCAATACAAGACGTGATGTCATGACGTCACAAATAACAGGAAATGACGTCATACCAAAAGTACGCCAAATATACTCATGACGTCACGTTGCAATGTATAACAAATCAGTATAATATAGGTAAACTCCAGGTTAGGGATGCCTACACGTATTCCAAACATAAACCACAGATACATAGCCAATCTAAAATTTTGAATAATTATTATTTCTGGTCTTAAATTTTAAGAGGAAAAGTGATCAGTTGCTGATCAATAACTATCTTTGCATATTTTAGAACATCTAAATTCAACTCATATTTAGTCAGTTTCTATCTGAAACATAGCTTAGCAGATATCCAATATGTATTTAATCCCTAATTTAGGCGGTGCCTTAGTTCATATTAACTCGAAATAACTTTTGATTAACACTGTCTATTTGTGTATCCATAGTGTTCATGTTGAACCCATTTCCGTTATCCTCCGTTACGCTTGGATGATCACACCATCAAAAATGGTAAAACGTCTATTCAAGTGCGCAAAGTAAGGGTTTTTCACAATTGCCAATTTTACCATCAAATGCAGCGTACATTGCAAACTATTTTGACTAACTATTGGTGTATGAAGTAAATTGGAAGTGGAAATTAAGACGAAAATAAAAAACCCTTACTTTGCGCGCTTGAAAAGATGTGCTACCATTTTTGATGGTGTGATCATTCAAGCGTAACGGAGGCCAACGGAAATGGGTTCAACATGTACACTATGGGTACACAAATCGACGGTGTTAGTAAAAAGTTATTTCGAGTGATCAATTTAAAAATATTGAACTTTTAATTTGGTTGCGAAACTTATGACGCTCAGTATATTATATCCTGACACAGAAGAAAATATGCATTTTCATTTGATCGATTTGTCAATTTCATTTCGTTAAGTTTCGATTACAAGAACGTTTCGAATTTTTGTTGACAGCCGATACTGCATTAAATCTGGTTTGATGTTTTGATTAACATCTTACGGAGTGTTGTCATTGCATGTTCGTAAAACCCCGAAATCCATTTTCAGCTATAGTTCAGCTAGGGTATTCTGACAGTGACGTAACCGTTAATGTGTACCCAAAGATTAAAACCATTGCATAAACAGGTAGAGTTAAGTTTGGTATTAAACTGTTGGTATAAGCGTTTATACTTAATTTTACACCGTACTAGCGGATTGTTCCACTGCGTCACTGTATTTTTATCCTAACTGGACTGTAGCGTTTACAATTGTTTATTATAAAGATTTGTCATTGTGTTTTAAATGGACAATTTCATTGATTAAACGTGATTGTTTGTAACTTTGCATCGATTACGATTGCTACGAGCAAAGACCAACAAGCCAAAACAGTCTTTCCTTAATGACATTTTGTCAAAATAAGTTTGCAAAGTTCTTCAAATAGAACAGATGCGTTACAGAATTCTATTATATCCTGAAACAGTAGAAAATATGCATTTTCATTTGATCTTATTGTCAATTTCATCTCGTTATCTCTCGATTACAAGAACGTTTCCAATTTTTAATGACAGCCGACAGCCGATTCAGCATCAAATCTGGTTTGTTTTTTATTAACATCTTCTGAACTGCTGCCATTTTTATGTTCGTAAAACCCGACTCCGAAATGTGTTTAACCGCTAGCGTTTACAACTCTTTTATTATAAATATTTGTCTTTTAGCTTGATACTTGTATTTATTTGGCGTGATCGTTTAGAAATTCGACAGCAATTACCATTACAACGAGCACATACAAACAAGCCAATATAGCGTCTATTCGTCAAACTAAGTTTTATTAGTTCACATTCAAGTTCGTCATGACGTCGTTGTATTACATGTATATTGACGTGACGGGTCGATTCAACGGCTTTAATGTACTCCCACACCGCATGTTATGTGATAAATGTTATTTATTATATGTACATGTACATCGGAAATACACCCTGAAGTAAAGTTAATATTCTTTTTTTTTTTTTTTTTTGGTGAAACCATACGGTTTCGTTTATTTTTTTTATTTTTTCAATTTACAAATAATTACATACACGGAATTATACAGTATGTAAAATAGTATGATACTATGAAATAGTATGATAATATGAAACTTTTTTTTTTTTTTTTTCTAAACATGCATATAAATATGTAAAATTCACTCAAAACTGTTAGGACAAAAATACAATCGTAAGTTATTACGATGTGTAGAATACACTTTTTATTGTCCTATGCTGAAACGAAAATCATAGGATAATAAGATGTATTTCATTATATAGTAATTCAATTACATGGTAGAATGAAAGTATTTAATTATTATGAAAATATACCATTTTCCTATTACGAAACGAAAAACAACATAGGATAACAGATGTATTGTATATAATAAAAAAGTACATGTGCAGATAGTATAAATGTACTATGTTATACAATTATTCTTTTGAGAATTACATACATTATATGTTTAAGTATTGGTTAAAAAAAGTTATAAAGTGATCTGATATTTTTCTCTCTTTTAAATATTTAGATAGTATATTATACTCAGACATAAATGTATTGTTAATATTACATTGTTTTGTCCAGTTTTCACTTTCAAAATATGTTTTACCAATACAGAAGCCGGCAAGTGATAAAATTAGGTTCATAAAATGATATTTGTGATCATGTATTTTATAACCAACGACTACGTATTTTAACTGTCGTAAATTTCTGGATATACCACATTTGTCGAAGATATTTTGTATAAAAAGCCATAATCCATCTGTAGCTTGGCAGTCAATAAACAGATGCTGATATGTTTCAGTTACATTACATAAGCTACAATTGTTTGAGGCTGATATTTTCCATTTATATCTTATTTCGTTTGATGTAAATATTTTTTGTATTATTCTATATTTGAACTGTTTTACTCTATTGTCGGGAATTGAATGTAAGAAAGAATATACTTCTGACCAATTGACATCTAAGTTAAGTTCTCTTGTCCAAGAAGTATGAGTATATGGAGCAGTAAATTTTTTTGAGACGATATGCTTATATACAATTTTATTATCAATGTCTTGGATTCTTAATCTATTAAAACATGCGTCAAGAGGAGTTTTTACTAACGTTTGTTTCGATTCCGTTGAATTTAATTTGAATTTCCATTCTTTGGGTATAGCTTTTAAAAGTTTGCTGTACTCAGAAATCCAATTTTGAGTATTTACTAATTTATTTCTAATTATTTGTGAGCTGATTTTGCCGTTTTCGTCTAAAATATCGTTGATGAATATTATATTTGACTTTATCCATGACTGAAATATCAAACATTTATTATTAAACTTTATATATTTATTTCCCCATATTATTTCCTTACGTATGTCTCTAAATGTTGAGGGTTCCTTATAATGATTATTCTTTATTTTAAGCCAAACTTTCACGATTTCTTCGTAAAATAATGGCATTTTCAAGTCTATTGATTTTGTTTTCTTCTAGGTTCATATAGAATAGCAGGAAGTTTTGTCCGTAGCGTTCAAAATAAAAATTTGGTATAAGTTTCCATTTTGACGTATTATAATTGTTTTCGCAGAGGGCTTGAATCCATTTAAATTTTAAAGAGTCTATATATGATTTGATATCTATCATTTCCAGGCCTCCGGAAAGTTTATCACCTATCAATGTTGTTCTTTTTATTTTGTCTCTCTTATCATTCCATAAAAATTTGAAGAGCAAGTTTTCAATCATTTTAATAACGTCGCCTGGAACAACAAGTGAATGGAACAGATATGTAAATTTTGGTAAAAAAAGAGATTTAATGACTTGTATTTTTCCTAAGTAGGTAAGTTTTCTTCTCTTCCAGTTTTCTATGGATGTTTTACATGATTCTAGTTTGGAGTCCCAATTAAGTTTATTGCATTCTACTTTATTTGTACTGAAATATACACCAAGTGCTTTTACTGGCTTTTTTGACCAATGTATCCCTCCAGGAGTTGCGTAGCTATTTTTTGTTGCACCTATCCAAATGCCTTTTGTTTTATTTTTATTAAGTTTTAAACCCGAGAATTGTCCAAAAGATTCTATAATATTCAGTGTAAGATTGACTTCTAGTTCAGATTTTACAAATAAAGTTGTGTCGTCAGCTAACTGAGTAATTTTTACACTTTCGTTATGTTTAACTTTAATGCCCGATATTAGATCTGAGTTTCGTATTTGCAATGCCATTATTTCAGCAACAAGTATAAAAATTAAAGCCGAAATTGGACATCCTTGTCTTATACCACGTTGTGGGTTAAAGCATTGTGATTGCCAACCATTGTTTAAGACGCAACTTCTTATATTGGTATATAATGATTTAATCCAGTTTATAAACATTTCTTTAAAACCAAAACGTTGAAGAACGCTGATCATGAAATTCCATTCGACGGTGTCAAACGCTTTTTTAAAATCTAAAAACAAAATTGCACCACTTAATTGTTGTTCTTCTGTGAATTCTATTACGTCTTGTATTTGTCTTATATTGAAGCCGATAAATCTATTTTTAATATACCCTTGTTGATCTGAACTAACTATTTTATGAATGACTTTTTGCATTCTGTTAGATAGAACCTTTGCCAAAATTTTGTAATCATTATTTAATAAAGTTATAGGACGCCAGTTTTCCAGCTCGTGCGGATCACCCTTTTTATATAACAGGGAGAGAGCACCTAATTTTTGTGAGGATGACAGCTCAGTTTTCAAGTATCCTTCGTTTAAAGAGTCGGTTACTAGTTTTCCAATAATATGCCAAAACTTTTTATAAAATTCACAAGTTAAGCCATCAAGTCCAGGACTCTTTTCATTTTTCATGGACGACACTGCATTTTCGCATTCTGCAATATCTAGGAGACCTTCGCATAGTTTTGCATCGATATCGTTTAGTATGTAGTCAGGTTTTACATTTCTTAAATAGTCATTGATTTTTGTTGTCTCACAAGATTTAGATGCGAATAATTTTTGATAGAATTTAACTTCTTCTTGTAAAATTGTTTTTGTATCGGTGATCATACGATCTCCTACTTTCAAAGTGTTTAAAATCTTTCGTGCTTGTCGAGATTTTTCAAGGCTAAGGAAATATTTGGTATTATTTTCATATTGTTCTAATTGAAAAACTTTTGATCTTATTTGAGCACCTTTAGCCTTTTCATTATAAAACGATTGTAATTCTATTTCTACTCTTCTAATATTACTTTTTATAGAATCTGTTTTTGGTTCATATTCATATAATTCAGAGAGGTATTTTTCTAAGTATGCCGTTCTTTCTTTATTACATTTGGATTTAAGTTTTCCGTAAGATATAGTTTTATTACGTATGTCTATTTTACAAAGTTCCCATAATGTTTGCTTGGATATATTTTCTTGTGTTTCAGTATAGTATTTCATGGTTTTAGTTATTAAGTCAATATAGTCTGGATCCGTCAGAAGGTTATTATTTAACTTCCAGTACCCTTTAAAGTTAATATTCTTAATATTAGCAGATGTTATTAATTGTCCATAGATGTTTGTGTATAGGTACAAAATACCAACAATGTTTTCCTAAAGTAGGCATACATCCAATGATAGCATACTGGCATATAAATATAATAAGGGTTTTTCTATAAATTCTTTACTAAACGCACTATATACACCCGTAATATTTAATTCTGACGTTCACTTGATTACCATTTTAATATAATTGTTTAGACATCATGCAAAACAAGACCATGGCGTGTGAAAATGTAAGTTGACGTACGTTATGTTTCAGATTTAGTTTCCCAATATGCATTAATGCCACTTTCATTTTTTCTACAAGTCAGAGTAAAACATATTTGTTCCAAACTGAACCGAAATGAATATTATTTCTTAAATACATTCGTATGGCAAAACTTTTTAGCAAATATTACCATGCATGCAATAATTTATGATCACAAATTCGTTTGAATTTTATTTAGAAACGGAGCGCTTTATCCAAAGAGAGACTTTCAGAATTTACGTTAGCTAATTAATGATGGTAATGCATTTGTTGCGTGTGAAAATGTAAGTTGACGTACGTTATGTTTCAGATTTAGTTTCCCAATATGCACTAATGTCACCTTCATTTTTTCTACAAGAGCAAAATGTATTTGTTCCAAACTGAAACCAAATGAATATTATTTCTTACATACATTCGTCTGGCTAAACTTTTTATTAAATAGTATGATGCATGCATGCAATTCCTTATGATCACAAATTCGTTTGCATTTTAGTTTCTCCAAAGAGGGCATTTCACAATTTACGTTTGTTAATTAAGTATGGTAATGCACTACTTAAGATAAAGTCATTCAATAATTTTAGTTAGTCCATTCATTTTTAAATTACTTAACACATTAATGGCAAACATATTTACATCACACAAACAGATAACCATGTTTATTTCTGACATGCGATACAGGAGTTGTCTGGCCACAGTAGGATGTAATCATATTATATCGTGTTTATGACTTTGTCATCGTTTTCAAAAGGAAGTACTGGAGAGATGTTACTCCTTAAGACATATAAAATCGTTTTACGAACACGTGAAGGCTTCAATAAAATTACCTACCAGACAAAACTTATCGTTATTCGTATATACAACAATTTCATGCATTTGAAAACTAATTTAGAAATGTGATACACATATTGTCTGGCCAAAGTGTGATCCATAAGTATATTATATCGTGATGATGGCATTTCATCTAACATAAATCTTACAACATAGCAGGTGATAACGTATCAATAGTTATACATTAAAATATTTTGTCGTTAATCTATTTACTATTATATTATTGCTGATGATCAGTTTCTTGGATTGCAGATTTCCATTATTTAATTGTCTTACTTGTACATATTTGAGACGGTTTTGTTCACCCTACATTCATCATGGCATTAGGCATTATAAGGACTAAACGTCAACCTATAAAACCACCGCCGCTGTATAACTGCCTTATTATGCGAAACTATAATTCACTATTTCCCATGGTTAGAATCTTATTAGTTTCTTATAACGTTCGCTTCTTTTCATTCGTTTCCGTTTGCAGACTGTCGTTACATCAACTGCAAATTAAAGCGCACATCAACTTATTTCAAAGTCCAATTATATTATTCCCACGTGGTCACTGAAATATTTTCTTATTAACGTAATGTCTGGGCAAGTAATCTCGCGTGCTGCAATAGTTTATTTGCACATCTTAAATCAACTTCAATGTAGAGCTGCACACACTTTAAATTTGTCATATACTTGCAGACAGTTTTACTGTATTATCAACTATCTTGCATATCTCCAACACCAGTTGACATAACACCGGTGGTCAAGCGATTAACTTTAATTCCAATTTAACTATGAATTAAATGCAGGCATATGTGAATCCCTTCGATAAACGGTAGGGTGGAGCAATAGCTGCTCTGGAGCAATTATGTCTCATTGACCAGTCAAATTGCATTTTATGTAAATCGAAAATAAAGTGAAAAAAGAAGATGCTTTCAATTTTGTTGTAACATCATTGATATTGGTCCACATGTTTGAATAAGCCGATGTATTAGTTTTGTTAACCTTCGACGGAAATTGTTAATACCCCCTACACTTAAATCCACAGTCAGAATCTTCGTATTGAAATATGTATGTTTGCATATCAACGAAAAACATAACTTTAGTGTATATCATATTAGATACCATATTCGCATCCTAAATACTAGCAAATATTTGATTTATTCGCAACAGTGTGATGCCCACATGGCAACACATACATACAGGGTCAAAAATGAAGTATGCTACAACTTGAATGACCACATGAAAAGAAACATTTTAGCCTGGTCATAACACATAAAAAGATACACAACATGTCGCCATTGGAAACAAAACGTACGCCATACAGTTGAAAGTAAAAGCAGTGTAAAGAACTAACTACAATTAATGGAAATTGTGTGGGTTGTTTTATGGTGCAATTATTCTGCATTTTTATGACACGCAGTACGTGTACCACCGACTTGATACAGTAAATAAAGATCTCCCTACTTGGAAAACAAATGGTTATATGAAACAAGTTCCCACACTTTCAGACTCAAAAAGAAATAACTTAATACCTTTTTATCACTTGCAAATTGCATGTGGGAATCAAAGTCGATTGGATTATTTGCATTTAGCTTCGATTCTTGTCTCAAATAACGTTCAGTAATCTGGAATTCACAGTAATTATATAGGTCGATTATGTAAGCCAACGGCTTAAAGCATGACTGTATAAAACTGTAAATTGCATTTGAAATGCCTTAAGATATATTCACTGAAACGTATAAGTCTAAAACGATGTACAATATAATAATTGTATGCTATCGAAGAGTACGTCGTTCTCAAAGTAGTGTATGCTCTTCAAATGTAAGTGATTAGTAAAATTGAGGGTATAATAGGTGAGATTGTGAACATAATCACCAATACCAACTACGAAGCCAGTGTACCACTTGGTTATCGGAAAATCCTTATCACATGATACCGGGACTGGGAAGGTATGTGGATTACATTGCAGAATACAACATGTACACTGAGCGGCAAAAAAAACAACAGCACTTACATAGTATGGCATAACACATTTAATAAGTGTGTAAGCATCGCAAAATTTGTCATAGAATAGATATATGCAAGCGTCACATGAATAACACTTCGAATCAGAAGAGGATGTTTAGCAACATAGTTTTGTACCAGTTATTTTGGGGTCAGTATAAAACAGAAAGTCGCGATTTTTGTATCTTTTAAAATCCATGTATCGTGTACATCTACGACGTATTAATCGTATGAAACGTTCATGGAATGCTAGCGGGATGCTAGTTCGTTGTTGCAGAAGGACTATTTGAGGCTCAGGTACAGTTAAGGGCCCTGTTCACTATTTCGCACAAAACCACTAAAATAGTAAAGCTTGCTCTATTATAGCCTTAGTGTATTTTCTATGGTCAAAGGGAGATACTCGTGGAGTAATAAACTGAGTAAATAATTAACTTGCCTGTTTCTTTGTAACACTGCTCCAAAATTTAGTGGCTCTAAACGCATATTCTCAATTGCTCTGTTTGAGATTAATAGTATTGTATTATATTTGTCCCCATGATGGTGAAAGTATCACCATTTGTTACAGGAAATAAATTGCATGGACGCTATAGGTATTCTTTAAAGACTGATAATTGCACTCAATGGAGAAAAATGCGCTTTTGAATTTCGTGCTTAATTTTCAAAACACAATTTACGTCTCGATATTAATGAACATCGTAACTTGAGCATGAAGACTAGTTCAGTAATATCCAGTTATACAATTTAGTGTAAAAGTTTGGTAATTAATCTTAAAAAGTGAGGATAAGTATCCAAGAGTCATCTTACTTGACGTTAATAATTTTCTTACATCCTATGCAATCTAATGCATTTTTATCTTTCTTAGCAGGTGTATATGTATTCAAACTTGTGTTAAATGAATGAACTAATGACTTCGGGATTTTAAATCAACAAAACTTTGATTTTTAGAACGTATACCCCACATTTGAGCATAACGACCAATCTTTCGGAGTCTTCTTTTGACATATGCATTATGTTTTCTACTAGTTATTTTGTTTTTCCGACTCATCCATCCATATTCTTCAAAATGCTTGAACAATATGCGAGCAAATCGCTAGCCACCCATCAGTACGCGGGAAAATGCTGTTAAAGGCTATTCCGCTATGGACGAGTGATTCTTGAAGTATTTTCATAGAAAAAGCTGAATTCTGTAAATAATATAAATTGAAGTCAGCATACAAAATTGCAAGTTTATAAGTTAACGTATTACGAAAATATTCAAGTTTAAAAAGTGTTGCGTTTTCATTGCCGCTCAGTGTATATCCGTACAAAGCGATAACGCGAATAGCAATATTGTGAAATAATTCCTCAGCATTTTTTTCTTAAGAGGATTTCCGTTTGATGAAAGTAACTTGGGAATGGTGGGAATATCGGCTTTTGTATTGAACAAAATAAATATAATCTACTTGACAAATAATACGCGCATTGAGCTACCAACCTTTTTTATTTTTAAATCATTAATATAAAAAACATTTTCTTTTATTGCACTGGTCATTCTGAAATACTGAAATATTGAAATTTAATTAATTCATTGCCGTACTGAAATGCCTTTGAAAATCGTCATCCTTTATTTACTTCCATCAATTATTAGATGGAAAGAAAATAATGTTATGCTTTTGTTTTTGGACAAAGAAAGACCTGCAGAAAATGCATTCGAGATTTGAGAAAAACATGTTCATTAAGATGAAAACAATGTATACTTGACACTCTTAAATTATACATGCTAAAATTTTGAATAATTATTATTTAGTCTTAAATTTAAAGAGGAAAGGTGATCAGTTGCTGATCAATAACTATCTTTGTATATTTTATAACATCTACATTCAACTCATATTTAGTCAGTTTCTATCTGAAACATAGCTTAGCAGATATCCAATGTGTATTTAATTCCTCATTTAGGCGGTGCCTTAGTTCATATTAGTATATCTGTCTTCACTAAATTAAAAGAACGACACTCCCACTTCTATGCCAGCACGAATATATGTTATTACTTTGTACTGCACAATACATTGTCAGTTAGATTATAATGACTTAACTGTACTAATATTATAATGTATATCACTGGCAACCTAATAACAATGTAAGAACCTTTTAAATCAACGAAAAAAGGGAAACCATAAAGATTTAACACAGTATCAAAGTCGGTGCGATAGTGATAGGGGATTTAAATAGCCCCGCGCAGCGGGGCTATTGAAAATACCCAGACCGTTAACAGGCGAACGTGCATATCTTCGATGAGTTTCTGCCGGTACTAATGCTTACAAAAAAAGTTATTTCCGGTCAAAAATTTCAGGCAGTTTTCCGAGGTGAATAGTCCTTGGATTATAAAAAAATAGTAAGCTGTAAACGGTTGAGCCTATCGTTCTCTTTCGATTAAATATAATTTTTTAAAAATGTGTAATAAATAAAAAAAATATTTTTAAAAAAGCAAAGGGAAGTTAGAAATACGCTACTGTAGATACTCCGTTTTACGTGTCACTAGCCACCCAAGCTTTTGCGAGATTTTCATGCACCCATTGCACACGGAAGATGTTTTAAGAATCGTCAAAAAATAAAGGTGAAATTTTCATTTAAATAGCCGATTTATCATGACAGTACTCGATCTCCGAGGAAATTGGTCTTTAATAGACATTTTTACGTAGTTTTACAATGATCATACCAGATGCTTGAACGTAAGTAGGCTACAATTCGTTCCATGTCAACAATGCAAATCAACAATTCTATGTCTCATTGTATAGCTTGTCAAAACAATGTTTATGAGATTATTTTGTTACTGTCAGTGTGTATAATACTTATGTACCAGTTAGTTTCATCCACAGCACCCCAGGCCCGGGTGTAGGGGCGCTCCGGGATTTTGAGTTGTCAAAATTAACAGCCCTTCAGCCTTCTACGGCCTACAGGGGAAGCTGATGGTAAAATCTCATTTCAAAATCGCATTTCCCCTGACATCTACCGGTAAATATTGTCTCTAGGCTATTGGTATTCGCAGAAAAAATCCTAAATTTCCCCTACCTTGGGGGCTAGCTGGATGGTAAAAACATGGCCTATCTGCCATGGATCCCTGTGGTCGGGAGGAACTGTGGATGCAACTGACTGGTGCATTAATTATTTGTGGTGGAAAAACTTGTGTACTAGCAGGGTCCATACGTTGTCGCTTATGTAATATCTTCGATAAAGTTTACTTAAGCCTACTTCAGACGTTAATTATCCAAAACAAATAACTATCGCATATCTATTTCAATGGATTGATTCCGGATTGATCACCATCGGTAGCTGGAGTTCGGTTCGTGGGAGTATGAAACTGCGGAGCACAATTGTGTGATGTTTGTTGTGGTCTTGTATGATTGACTAGGCCCCAATTAACGTCATACGGTGTCGCTTTTGCTATATCTTCAATTTTCCAAGGCTTGAAGCTGATCCGATACTATGGATTGGACGAAATATGGTTACAGTAGGTTTAGAAAGTTCCCCTGGACTAATTAAAACTGCTCTCAAGAATACACTTAGTAAGTTCAATATTGTGACATCCGGGGTCAAAAAATGTGTCACTAGGTCAAGTCCTAGAAATTTCTTGTCACGGTAGACAATAGAGATAAAAATGTTGGTCTTTTCTTGATGAAATTTCTACAGAATAAATGATTTCATTGAAATCTAGGTCAAGTTCAATTATAGGTCTTCCGGACCGGGGTCCCTGATTTTTTGGCTACCCGACTTCCCGATGATCGCTGATAACCTGTGGGACTGACGATCTGGCGGACTAAAAAAAGTCAGTCTGACTGTCAGATGGACTTTTTTCTGCTAAAATCAACAAATGCAGTTATTCCCTTTTAAGGCGGCGTTTACACCTTAAAAGAAGGTTTTCCTTGTTTCCAAGTCCTTTTATCATGATCTCAGTGTAAGACTTTGTTTTCCGGTTGTCATTTACCAATAATTCAATCGTTTTAATGCACAAAGTTTCCCCTTTTCGATCGCGAAATCATCAAGACTTCAGAAAAAGAGTACAAAAACACCAAGTTAGAAAAATGTTTCAGCTTTGCGATTGGCCTAAGAATTTATTATCGAGTCGACCAATCAAAATATGTCTTACACAAGACACCGCATTGTCGCAAAACCAGTCTTTCTGTACGGGTGTCCGCCTAATGATGGTTGAAAATTCTTGAGAAACATAGGAGTTGAGCACAGAATTAATTGCTTACGCTGCCTGCCCACACATTTGTGGCTATACCCAAATATAATAACGAATGATTCTGAAGCCTGGTTAATAAGTGTAGAAAGGATGAATATGCCAGCACAAAACATAGCATTTCATGAAAAATGCCCAATGCAAACTGAACTTATTGACCGGAAACTTTTTTTATGTATTTTTAGTAAATGTGACCATGAACCCAAATACAATCCCATGCAAGCTTGCTATATACAAAGTATCATTAAGATCAGCCTATCCAAACTTCAAGTTATTGACGGAAACCCCTAGTTAAAAATTGTTCGACATCGCTGCCCGTCATCTAGTCCGGGACCAATTGTCCCAATCTAATAAAGCAGGATTTTTCGTTGGAAAACCTGAAAAAAATACATGCGATAATGTACCCAGGAAAAAACATACCCAGGACAGAAACTGAAATTGTTCAATTCATTGGACGGCTAATTGAAAAGTCTGGGTACTCTTACAGAAAATATTCTCACTGACAAATGTGTAACATGTATGCGGTTAACATGTATCAAATATGAAATGAATATACTGCGAATGCAGTCTTAAAGGGACTGCGTCACGTTTTAGCGTATGGCAAAAATCAAATAAAATTGTTAAATATTTACTATATTTGGCATAGATGCCTGTATATCCCATAAATAAGCACACTGGTATAAATATAACTTGTGAAACATTATTTAAGTATTTTACCTAAAAAAATTCTATACCATATATCTGAAATATAGCTTAGCAATTACCCAACATCTATTTATTCCCCGTTTAGGCGGTGCCTTAGTTCATATTAGTGATAGTGCGCTATCGGATAATATTTTAAGCACCTGCAACTTTCGAACCGCGTATTCATTTACCTTCATAATTGCACTGTTTGTAGAATAAGGTTTGCAATTTCATATGATGTCATTTTTTTGGTATTTATTGTATTAAACAATGCAGGTTTTATGACAATAATTCTAGTACTTTTTGAACGTCCCACGTATATCACTGGCAACCTAATAACAATGTAAAAACCTTTTAAATCAACGAAGAAAGGGTAACCATAAAGATTTAACACATCATAAAGTCGGTGCGATAGTGAGGCAACACAAGCGCTATCGGATAATATGGTCTAAGCTATTAAATAACTAATAAAAGACTGTTAATGGACAAAACATACGTTGTCACTTTCCAATGAACACCAAATTACGTCAATAGCGCATTTGACAAGAAGCTTTTCCAATAATTATAATTATTTAAAGGAAGCATACTTCTATAATTGATCTGCTGTTTCTGTGATGGAACATTGATATTAATATTTTTGACACGATAAAATACTAATGAAATGCTTAAATTACAAAAATGTACGTCAATAGGGCATTTGACTAGAAGCTTTTACTCTCATTATAATTAATTTAAGGATGCAACTTCTATAATTGCCCCGATGTTTCTTCACTAGAATATGGATATGGATATTGCAGCTTACGGTCATAGAAATTATTATTTTGTCTAGGACAAAAGTGATCTCGAAACGTTAAATAGGCATTTCCTATAATTTCCATCGTTTAGATAGATTGAAATGTTAGAACTTAATTGCAATTATGAATGCTACAAAAACGAAAATTTTCAATAAAAATCTCACCATTCAACTCTCTGACGTCACTTAATGGAGACGACTATAAGCAAATTCCTAAGGCATCTTCTTTTACAATCCAATAATACTTATGTTACTATATATAGTAACAAATTTGCCTTCGAAAAATAGCATTATCGGCCTTTCAAAAGTATTATCAGCTTTTTGCCCCGCCGCCACGCGCCCCCGGGGCGATTATCACTGATAATGGCCCTAGGAAAACGTTCACGCGCAACTTTACGTCATTCGCGTCGGCCTCTGAGCGTAGGCATATTTCTATCAGAATCACTTGCAAACACGGTTGATGGCTTCGGAGAAGCAGAATAGCACATTTAAAAAATATTTTGTTTCAACCTTCGATGAAATATATATGACCTGTGTAGTATAGTAGACGTTTATTTTATGATCAAAACAATGAGTTTCCTAGATGAGATCAATATTTTTATATTCTTTCGAAAATGTGAAAAACACATTTTTTCAGAATTTTGTATTAAACTTAACATCAGCGTGTCGCAAATTTTCTAATTAAGAAAATGAATACCCACATGATAGGTTTCCGTTCAATAATAAAAAAGTTACGAACATTTTCGTGTAAAATCTACAGCTCTTGAAGATGTGCATTGCGCGCCTAGATCCAAGTTTGACAACAATAACTCTCTACAATAGCAAATGATATACCAATTACTGAACAAGTTACGTTTTTTAACTGTACTGTTTTAATGAAAAAGCTGCAACATAAATATTATATAGAACAATAGATGGCTGAGCAGTGCCTTTGAGTGATAATCGCCCCGGTAGGTCTGTGATAATTGCCCAATTATCAGCCTACCGGGGCGATTATCACTCAAAGGCACTGCTCAGCCATGTATTATTCTATAAATATTGGATGATAAATAGGCTAGAATCGTATGAGGCAAGGCTGTATTCTGTGTTATTACTAACCCTTTAACTTTCCTGACCATGGGATTTATATGTCAAATTAGTTTAGCTCGTGTGTTCATTTGTTTTGAACAATTCTTTGCATACCTTAATCTTTCGTATAAGTTCTGTATGAGTCTGGTGGTAATCTATCTACATATGTATTTATTCAATTGCCTATTTCTGTGAAATGTCATAGAGGCTATTGCACGCTTATCATGAAAGTTGCCAACTTTCTTCGAGACTTAGTTCTTTTAACGTAAGCAATATAGACTTACAGAAATGTATGTTGAAGGTTGTTGATGGATCGAACGTCTAAGTAACTACATACACTAATCAACAACATCATTAATTGTATTGCACCAGCCTCTTCCTAAATGAAAAAAGAAATCGGTTAGTCTAGACTTTAATGTATTTGTCTTATACTGCTTCTCAAATACCAACACTGACGCGTTATTACGTAAAACAACCCTGACAATATAAATCATGACAAGTAACTACATTGTACACTTCGGATATAAGGTAAATCATTGACCGACATGCAATATGTCATAAGGAAAATGTGGACATTGAGCTGTTTCTACAAATGTACTTTTACTAAAATATGTTTATACATACTAGTAAGTGTTAATGCATGTAATATCATTGAAATAGAGAATATCAATTTCAGTGTCGATTTATAAATGAAACTATTAAACAACTCGGATTAACTTATTTGTAGACACATAATTCATATTTTGTCCAAAGTAAATAACGTCAAATTCAATATCTCACGAAGTGCCTGCTTGCCAAGTTGATGAAATAGATGCGTCTCAATTTCTACAGTCCATGAGAAGTAAATGTACATAAAATGCAAATCATGGAGTATGAGCATAATATTATTATATACACAGAAAATGCAGACACATTACACGCGAGTTTTATGCCTCAAGTGTCAAATGGTATGCTTTTGTGTTCGTATATAGATCTAGTTACAGATATACACTATGACAATCACACACTACTTAAATGATTAAGAAACGCAACGATTTCGAGGGTTAGTTTATTAAGGGAACACGAAGAATGTTCATAATACGAATTGTTTCACTTTCAAAGACTTCCTCTCTCTAACTTTACTCGAAATAAGTTTAACTTTGATATAAATTTTACGCATGTGTGAGTTTTCATTTAACACATACTTATAATGAGTATTTCTTCTTAGTGTCTGTTGACAAATGTGCCTATTTACATGTATTGGCGTGTTATGCTGAGTTATAGTATTACTTTCTTTAATTTAATTGTGTGTTTCATGTAAATACTGGTTATGTCCATATGTGGCATCATAGATTTATTTTTTATTGCTTTATTATCGTCACTACCATTATACCAGAAGGCCATATGAAAATAAGATGTTTATTGTTTAAAACTCAGTATATTTTATATGTAACATTAGTTAAATAAAGATGTTATGATTATTATTATTATTATTGTGCTACGTTTCTCAGATGCAAAATATTATTCATACTTACAACTTACAACTTGCACACAGAGCCACAAAATCCGTCAGCTGTTGAGGTAGCACCTATATCCTCCTCTAACCACCACGGTCACATCTTCAAACCCGGATTTCAGATCCACCTTTTGCAATGCATAGGTACGGACATGGATATTAACGTAATATTCTTCTGAATTACTCAGTTTAATGATATGACAACGGATCGTATTTATGAACGGACAAATATATTTTGAATCAATAATTCGTGGATGATGACGAGCTTCCAGTAATGAAATAGTAATTATACTGTCCTGTAAGCTCCTCATAATGACTAAATAAAGCCCCGCGGTCACACACATCGTAATCGATGAGATTCCGTCTTCCTATGAACTTACATAACATATATCATGTTTCTTATTGATACTTGAATATAGACGTGTAAGTATGTAAGTATGCTGTCTCAACAGATTCCTCCTTGTGTCAATAAAGATAAATGACAATGTTGCAGTATCTGTAAGTTTGTCTATTTCTTTACCAAATGTACAATTTCTTCAATCTCAATAAAATCTGGTTCTTACATTTGCTCCATTCCTTTACGCTGTTACAAATCTGACAACACTCCGTAAGAGGTCACGTTCAAATGATATCTATGGCGCACAATGATAACACATTATTTAGTTGACTTTCCCCGCACTTATGACAGAATCGATTTGATTGGATGATGTAAAATGCACATCGACTTGGACCCATACAGAATGTCGTCAACTCCTCTACCAACGTAGTGGAGCGTAAAAAGGGTCTGATGTTAATGAGATTGTATTTGCTGTAAACTACCTATTATTTAGCATGATTAGTACTCAGGGTAAAGTGTATGCGAAGGTCCCTTTCTAAGTTCAAAGCTTGCACGAGTAATATCTTTCAAAGATGAAGGTCTACTAGATCGGTTGACATTCATTTTAGTTTTAAATAAGACTTAGTGTTAGCTCAAACTATAAATTAAGAACAACTCAATAATACTAGACTTGCCTTACATATTCCTCGTTTAAAATGAAATATATTGTACGGATGAACCCGTTAACGTACTTAATATAAACCTTTTAGCGATATGTTGTTATAATTTACGTATTGAAATTACCTACCATCATCGAATACATGACACATGAATCATAATCAGAATCGTCAAACAACAGCGATGTCTACTATTTGTCTTGATGTGTCAGATTTGTCTACTACAGCTTTTTTGATAATTGGATGGGGTGCATGCTTGAGACGATGTGGCTATTTTTAAGAGGCTTTGAATTGTCTGTGCGCTACAGTATTTAAGTGCAATTAGGTGCTCCTGTGATGGATCAATTTGGTACAATCAAATGCTCCGCACTAAATTTATTCATTACTAAATCGCTTGCATGGCTTTTCCGAAACTGTGAACATGATATTCTATAGAGTGATCGCAATATGTATTTCATTGGTATTTTAAAATATATAAAACCTTTTAAAACAATTTGCACAGTGATTAAATTAAATGTAAACAACCAAATTGAATGCATTACGTTAGCAACCTTTAAGAATAAAACATTATTTAGATCGTTTAGAGTTTTAGTTTTTGAAGTGATACGCCTGTAGGTAAAGAGATATTGCGTTTGAAGTGCTCTTAACTAAGTTTTGGGGGTTACTTGGTGTACCCAACTTGTTTCTTATCATATGTATAATTATATCCTATGTGATTATTATAGCAGATGTTTTAGTGACAAGAGACAATGGTAATTAATAGATGATGCCAGTGGTAATTTGATATAATGATAAATTGTTCAACAATGCGCATATTCTGTGGGCAGTATTGTTATGTAACAGTTGATGTACCAGTTAAAGTTTCTCACGTCTATTTTTTGTGGCAATCAAGTCACTGTATGTGCATGTGCTAGAAACATCAGTTATTTTAGTATGCACGCACTAGATCTATGTTCGCATGTTGTATTGTCCCACTAAACGGATACAGCTGTATCAGCAATCTTCCTACATTGTGTTTACAATGAATCATTCATTTGATAACACAAATACTTTGATTTGCAATTCGTATCCTACGTGACGCCCACTTCCTATAGCAATAATGTCAATTTGTAGAATCAGCCAAAGCATGCATGCTACAAATCGATCTATTTTATGCGGAGTTTTGACCGAGTAAATGGAAATGATCGAAATTTATTTACCATAGCATGTATTGTATATAAAACGGAGCATTTATCAAACACATTTGTTTTTTTAAATTTAAACTCCAGTGTAGTAATGTTATTGTTTTAAATATGATTCGCTTCGAAAACAAAAATGGCCGTGAATATGTTATTTCTTGTGTAGGTGTCTATAAAAAAGGCCAGCAAACAGGAAAAATAGCTTTTCACAACATACAAAAACTATATCTATAGTTAAACCAATTTACCCGTGAAACCTTCTGAGTGAAGGTCAACAGTTGTTAGACTTTTTTTACAACGGTTTCATACAGTACAGCAGCAAAATGGCTAAACTGAAAACAGTATGACAAAAAGTAACATACCGAGTAATACAGAAGATATCAAAACATGCTTTAAAGCAAATCTGGACTAGTTTATGCCAATAAATAAATCATTTTAAAAGAGACAATTTAATCCGCTTATCTTGGCAAATGCCCTTCATGCAACAAAAATGGCTTTATCAACTAATATATTATAAAGGGTTTGCCTTATGTAGCTGCGTAACTGAATTCTATCATATCCTGACGCAGAAAATAATATGCATTTTCATTTGACCTCTTTGTCAATTTCATCTCGTTATGTCTCTTACGAGAACGTTTTGAATTGTTCATGACCGCAGATTCTGCATTAAATCTGGTTTGATGTTTTGATTAACATCATACGGAGTGTTGTCATTGCATGTTCGTTAAACCCCGAGATCCATTTTCAGCTATAGTCCAGCTAGGGTATTCTGTATTCTGTACGGGTATTGGAAGTGACCGGAACAGCAAAGGTCAACAATTTGGTCCAGATTAACTGTACATTTAGTCACACACCAGTGACTGTTGAACATATATAATGAGGCCCATACACGAACGTTTATCATAGTTTGTATAACTGAAGCAACTTCGTAGCAATATTTGCAAAAAAACAATGTATTTCTTGTTTGTATAAATGATCCTTCCAATCAGAAGATGGGCCTCAACCATATAAACATTGATGATCGGACAAATGTAAGTCAAAGTTATAAAATTATACCGTTATAGTTTTTACATAATATACAATAATATAATCTTAACTAGCTGATCATAATAGCCTATTTTACTCCCTGCCTATTTGTTGATTAAAATACCAAAAATAATAAATTAGACCCAATAGGAAAAACATTGATTAGACAGAAAAAATATCTGAAATTTAAATATATAGTTGGCAAAGGTAATAAAGTTAACTCTGCCAAATTTCAATAAAATTGCATAATTACTTTTAAAGATATTTAAGGTTTATGGGGTCCAGCTTCGTCGCTAACGCACTATACTATTGGATTGTTCCACTGCGTCACTGTATTGTTATCCTAACTGGACTGTAGCGTTTACAATTGTTTACTATAAATATTTGTCACTGTGTTTTAAATGGACACTTGCATTGATAAGACGTGATCGTTTGTAACTTTGACAGCAATTACGATTGCTACGAACAAAGACCAACAAGCCAAAACAGTCTTTCCTTAATGACATTTTGTCAAAATAAGTTTGCAAAGTTCTTCAAATAGAACAGATGCGATACAGAATTCTATTATATCCTGAAACAGTAGAAAATATGCATTTTCATTTGATCTCTTTGTCAATTTCATCTCGTTATCTCTCGATTACAAGAACGTTTCCAATTTTTAATGACAGCCGATTCAGCATCAATTCTGGTTTCTTTTTTATTAACATCTTCTGAACTGCTGCCATTTTTATGTTCGTAAAACCCGACTCCGAAATGTGTTTAACAGCTAGCGTTTACAACTCTTTTATTATAAATATGAGTCTTTTAGCTTGATACTTGTATTTATTTTGCGTGATCGTTTAGAAATTCGACAGCAATTACAATTACAACGAGCAAATACAAACAAGCCAATATAGCGTCTATTCGTCAAACTAAGTTTTATTAGTTCACATTCAAGTTCGTCATGACGACGTTGTATTACATGTATATTGACGTGACGGGTCGATGCTTTAATGCACTCCCACGCCGCATGTTATGTGATAAATGTTATTTATTATATGTACATCGGAAATACACCCTGAAGTAAAGTTAATATTCTTAATATTAGCAGATGTTATTTATTGTCCATAGATGTTTGTGTATAGGTACAAAATACCAACAATGTTTTCCTAAAGTAGGCATACATCCAATGATAGCATACAGGCATATAAATATAATAAGGGTTTTTCTATAAATTCTTTAATAAACGCACTTTATACACCCGTAATATTTAATTCTGACGTTCACTTGATTACCATTTTAATATAATTGTTTAGACATCATGCAAAACAAGACCATGGCGTGTGAAAATGTAAGTTGACGTACGTTATGTTTCAGTTTTAGTTTCCCAATATGCATTAATGCCACTTTCATTTTTTCTACAAGTCAGAGTAAAACATATTTGTTCCAAACTGAACCGAAATGAATATTATTTCTTAAATACATTCGTCTGGCAAAACATTTAAGCAAATATTACCATGCATGCAATCATTTATGATCACAAATTCGTTTGAATTTTATTTAGAAACGGAGCGCTTTATCCAAAGAGAGCATTTCAGAATTTACGTTAGCTAATTAATGATGGTAATGCATTAGTTGCGTGTGAAAATGTAAGTTGACGTACGTTATGTTTCAGATTTAGTTTCCCAATATGCACTAATGTCACCTCCATTTTTTCTACAGGAGCAAAATGTATTTGTTCCAAACTGAAACCAAATGAATATTATTTCTTACATACATTCGTCTGGCTAAACATTTTAGCAAATAGTATGATGCATGCATGCAATTCCTTATGATCACAAATTCGTTTGCATTTTAGTTTCTCCAAAGAGGTCATTTCACAATTTACGTTTGTTAATTAAGTATGGTAATGCACTACTTAAGATAAAGTCATTCAATAATTTTAGTTAGTCCATTCATTTTTAAATTACTTAACACATTAATGGCAAACATATTTACATCACACAAACAGATAACCATGTTTATTTCTGACATGCGATACAGGAGTTGTCTGGCCACAGTAGGATGTAATCATATTATATCGTGTTTATGACTTTGTCATCGTTTTCTAAAGGAAGTACTGGAGAGATGTTACTCCTTAAGACATATAAAATCGTTTTACGAACACGTGAAGGCTTCAATAAAATTACCTACCAGACAAAACTTATCGTTATTCGTATATACAACAATTTCATGCATTTGAAAACTAATTTAGAAATGTGATACACATATTGTCTGGCCAAAGTGTGATCCATAAGTATATTATATCGTGATGATGGCATTTCATCTAACATAAATCTTACAACATAGCAGGTGATAACGTATCAATAGTTATACATTAAAATATATTTGTCGTTAATCTATTTACTATTATATTATTGCTGATGATCAGTTTCTTGGATTGCAGATTTCCATTATTTAATTGTCTTACTTGTACATATTTGAGACGGTTTTGTTCACCCTACATTCATCATGGCATTAGGCATTATAAGGACTAAACGTCAACCTATAAAACCACCGCCGCTGTATAACTGCCTTATTATGCGAAACTATAATTCACTATTTCCCATGGTTAGAATCTTATTAGTTTCTTATAACGTTCGTTTCTTTTCATTCGTTTCCGTTTGCAGACTGTCGTTACATCAACTGCAAATTAAAGCGCACATCAACTTATTTCAAAGTCCAATTATATTATTCCCACGTGGTCACTGAAATATTTTCTTATTAACGTAATGTCTGGGCAAGTAATCTCGCGTGCTGCAATAGTTTATTTGCACATCTTAAATCAACTTCAATGTAGAGTTGCACACACTTTCAATTTTTCATATACTTGCAGACAGTTTTACTGTATTATCAACTATCTTGCATATCTCCAACACCAGTTGACATAACACCGGTGGTCAAGCGATTAACTTTAATTCCAATTTAACTATGAATTAAATGCAGGCATATGTGAATCCCTTCGATAAACGGTAGGGTGGAGCAATAGCTGCTCTGGAGCAATTATGTCTCATTGACCAGTCAAATTGCATTTTATGTAAATCGAAAATAAAGTGAAAAAAGAAGATGCTTTCAATTTTGTTGTAACATCATTGATATTGGTCCACATGTTTGAATAAGCCGATGTATTAGTTTTGTTAACCTTCGACGGAAATTGTTAATACCCCCTACACTTAAATCCACAGTCAGAATCTTCGTATTGAAATATGTTTGGATATCAACGAAAAACATAACTTTAGTGTATATCATATTAGATACCATATTCGCATCCTAAATACTAGCAAATATTTGATTTATTCGCAACAGTGTGATGCCCACATGGCAACACATACATACAGGGTCAAAAATGAAGTATGCTACAACTTGAATGACCAAATGAAAAGAAACATTTTAGCCTGGTCATAACACATAAAAAGATACAAAACATGTCGCCATTGGAAACAAAACGTACGCCATACAGTTGAAAGTAAAAGCAGTGTAAAGAACTAACTACAATTAATGGAAATTGTGTGGGTTGTTTTATGGTGCAATTATTCTGCATTTTTATGACACGCAGTACGTGTACCACCGACTTGATACAGTAAATAAAGATCTCCCTACTTGGAAAACAAATGGTTATATGAAACAAGTTCCCACACTTTCAGACTCAAAAAGAAATAACTTAATACCTTTTTATCACTTGCAAATTGCATGTGGGAATCAAAGTCGATTGGATTATTTGCCTTTAGCTTCGATTCTTGTCTCAAATAACGTTCAGTAATCTGGAATTCACAGTAATTATATAGGTCGATTATGTAAGCCAACGGCTTAAAGCATGACTGTATAAAACTGTAAATTGCATTTGAAATGCCTTAAGATATATTCACTGAAACGTATAAGTCTAAAACGATGTACAATATAATAATTGTATGCTATCGAAGAGTACGTCGTTCTCAAAGTAGTGTATGCTCTTCAAATGTAAGTGATTAGTAAAATTGAGGGTATAATAGTTGAGATTGTGAACATAATCACCAATACCAACTACGAAACCAGTGTACCACTTGGTTATCGGAAAATCCTTATCACATGATACCGGGACTGGGAAGGTATGTGAATTACATTGCAGAATACAACATGTACACTGAGCGGCAAAAAAACAACAGCACTTACATAGTATGGCATAACACATTTAATAAGTGTGTAAGCATCGCAAAATTTGTCATAGAATAGATATATGCAAGCGTCACATGAATAACACTTCGAATCAGAAGAGGATGTTTAGCAACATAGTTTTGTACCAGTTATTTTGGGGTCATTATAAAACAGAAAGTCGCGATTTTTGTATCTTTTAAAACCCATGCATCGTGTACATCTACGACGTATTAATCGTATGAAACGTTCATGGAATGCTAGCGGGATGCTAGTTCGTTTTTGCAAAAGGACTATTTGAGGCTCAGGTACAGTTAAGGGCCCTGTTCACTATTTCGCACAAAACCACTAAAATAGTAAAGCTTGCTCTATTATAGCCTTAGTGTATTTTCTATGGTCAAAGGGAGATACTCGTGGAGTAATAAACTGAGTAAATAATTAACTTGCCTGTTTCTTTGTAACACTGCTCCAAAATTTAGTGGCTCTAAACGCATATTCTCAATTGCTCTGTTTGAGATTAATAGTATTGTATTATATTTGTCCCCATGATGGTGAAAGTATCACCATTTGTTACAGGAAATAAATTGCATGGACGCTATAGGTATTCTTTAAAGACTGATAATTGCACTCAATGGAGAAAAATGCGCTTTTGAATTTCGTGCTTAATTTTCAAAACACAATTTACGTCTCGATATTAATGAACATCGTAACTTGAGCATGAAGACTAGTTCAGTAATATCCAGTTATACAATTTAGTGTAAAAGTTTGGTAATTAATCTTAAAAAGTGAGGATAAGTATCCAAGAGTCATCTTACGTGACGTTAATATTTTTCTTACATCCTATGCAATCTAATGCATTTTTATCTTTCTTAACAGGTGTATATGTATTCAAACTTGTGTTAAATGAATGAACTAATGACTTCGGGATTTTAAATCAACAAAACTTTGATTTTTAGAACGTATACCCCACATTTGAGCATAACGACCAATCTTTCGGAGTCTTCCTTTGACATATGCATTATGTTTTCTACTAGTTATTTTGTTTTTCCGACTCATCCATCCATATTCTTCAAAATGCTTGAACAATATGCGAGCAAATCGCTAGCCACCCATCAGTACGCGGGAAAATGCTGTTAAAGGCTATTCCGCTATGGACGAGTGATTCTTGAAGTATTTTCATAGAAAAAGCCGAATTCTGTAAATAATATAAATTGAAGTCAGCATACAAAATTGCAAGTTTATAAGTTAACGGATAACGAAAATATTCAAGTTTAAAAAGTGTTGCGTTTTCATTGCCGCTCAGTGTATATCCGTACAAAGCGATAACGCGAATAGCAATATTGTGAAATAATTCCTCAGCATTTTTATCTTAAGAGGATTTCCGTTTGATGAAAGTAACTTGAGAATGGTGGGAATATCGGCTTTTGTATTGAACAAAATAAATATGATCTACTTGACAAATAATACGCGCATTGAGCTACTAACCTTTTTTATTTTTAAATCATTAATATAAAAAACATTTTCTTTTATTGCACTGGTCATTCTGAAATACTGAAATATTGAAATTTAATTAATTCATTGCCGTACTGAAATGCCTTTGAAAATCGTCATCCTTTATTTACTTCCATCAATTATTAGATAGAAAGAAAATAATGTTATGCTTTTGTTTTTGGACAAAGAAAGACCTGCAGAAAATGCATTCGAGATTTGAGAAAAACATGTTCATTAAGATGAAAACAATGTATACTTGACACTCTTAAATTATACATGCTAAAATTTTGAATAATTATTATTTAGTCTTAAATTTAAAGAGGAAAGGTGATCAGTTGCTGATCAATAACTATCTTTGTATATTTTATAACATCTACATTCAACTCATATTTAGTCAGTTTCTATCTGAAACATAGCTTAGCAGATATCCAATGTGTATTTAATTCCTCATTTAGGCGGTGCCTTAGTTCATATTAGTATATCTGTCTTCACTAAATTAAAAGAACGACACTCCCACTTCTATGCCAGCACGAATATATGTTATTACTTTGTACTGCACAATACATTGTCAGTTAGATTATAATGACTTAACTGTACTAATATTATAATGTATATCACTGGCAACCTAATAACAATGTAAGAACCTTTTAAATCAACGAAAAAAGGGAAACCATAAAGATTTAACACAGTATCAAAGTCGGTGCGATAGTGATAGGGGATTTAAATAGCCCCGCGCAGCGGGGCTATTGAAAATACCCAGACCGTTAACAGGCGAACGTGCATATCTTCGATGAGTTTCTGCCGGTACTAATGCTTTCAAAAAAAGTTATTTCCGGTCAAAAATTTCAGGCAGTTTTCCGAGGTGAATAGTCCCTGGATTATAAAAAAATAGTAAGCTGTAAACGGTTGAGCCTATCGTTCTCTTTCGATTAAATATAATTTTTCAAAAATGTGTAATAAATAAAAAAAATATTTTTAAAAAAGCAAAGGGAAGTTAGAAATACGCTACTGTAGATACTCCGTTTTACGTGTCACTAGCCACCCAAGCTTTTGCGAGATTTTCATGCACCCATTGCACACGGAAGATGTTTTAAGAATCGTCAAAAAATAAAGGTGAAATTTTCATTTAAATAGCCGATTTATCATGACAGTACTCGATCTCCGAGGAAATTGGTCTTTAATAGACATTTTTACGTAGTTTTACAATGATCATACCAGATGCTTGAACGTAAGTAGGCTACAATTCGTTCCATGTCAACAATGCAAATCAACAATTCTATGTCTCATTGTATAGCTTGTCAAAACAATGTTTATGAGATTATTTTGTTACTGTCAGTGTGTATAATACTTATGTACCAGTTAGTTTCATCCACTGCACCCCAGGCCCGGGTGTAGGGGCGCTCCGGGATTTTGAGTTGTCAAAATTAACAGCCCTTCAGCCTTCTACGGCCTACAGGGGAAGCTGATGGTAAAATCTCATTTTAAAATCGCATTTCCCCTGACATCTACCGGTAAATATTGTCTCTAGGCTATTGGTATTCGCAGAAAAAATCCTAAATTTCCCCTGCCTTGGGGGCTAGCTGGATGGTAAAAACATGGCCTATCTGCCATGGATCCCTGTGGTCGGGAGGAACTGTGGATGCAACTGACTGGTGCATTAATTATTTGTGGTGGACAAACTTGTGTACTAGCAGGGTCCATACGTTGTCGCTTATGTAATATCTTCGATAATGTTTACTTAAGCCTACTTCAGACGTTAATTATCCAAAACAAATAACTATCGCATATCTATTTCAATGGATTGATTCCAGATTGATCACCATCGGTAGCTGGAGTTCGGTTCGTGGGAGTATGAAACTGCGGAGCACAATTGTGTGATGTTTGTTGTGGTCTTGTATGATTGACTAGGCCCCAATTAACGTCATACGGTGTCGCTTTTGCTATATCTTCAATTTTCCAAGGCTTGAAGCTGATCCGATACTATGGATTGGACGAAATATGGTTACAGTAGGTTTAGAAATTTCCCCTGGACTAATTGAAACTGCTCTCAAGAATACACTTAGTAAGTTCAATATTGTGACATCCGGGGTCAAAAAATGTGTCACTAGGTCAAGTCCTAGAAATTTCTTGTCACGGTAGACAATAGAGATAAAAATGTTGGTCTTTTCTTGATGAAATTTCTACAGAATAAATGATTTCATTAAAATCTAGGTCAAGTTCAATTATAGGTCTTCCGGACCGGGGTCCCTGATTTTTTGGCTACCCGACTTCCCGATGATCGCTGATAACCTGTGGGACTGACGATCTGGCGGACTAAAAAAAGTCAGTCTGACTGTCAGATGGACTTTTTTCTGCTAATATCAACAAATGCAGTTATTCCCTTTTAAGGCGGCGTTTACACCTTAAAAGAAGGTTTTCCTTGTTTCCAAGTCCTTTTATCATGATCTCAGTGTAAGACTTTGTTTTCCGGTTGTCATTTACCAATAATTCAATCGTTTTAATGCACAAAGTTTCCCCTTTTCCCTCGCGAAATCATCAAGACTTCAGAAAAAGAGTACAAAAACACCAAGTTAGAAAAATGTTTCAGCTTTGCGATTGGCCTAAGAATTTATTATCGAGTCGACCAATCAAAATATGTCTTACACAAGACACCGCATTGTCGCAAAACCAGTCTTTCTGTACGGGTGTCCGCCTAATGATGGTTGAAAATTCTTGAGAAACATAGGAGTTGAGCACAGAATTAATTGCTTACGCTGCCTGCCCACACATTTGTAGCTATACCCAAATATAATAACGAATGATTCTGAAGCCTGGTTAATAAGTGTAGAAAGGATGAATATGCCAGCACAAAACATAGCATTTCATGAAAAATGCCCAATGCAAACTGAACTTATTGACCGGAAACTTTTTTTATGTATTTTTAGTAAATGTGACCATGAACCCAAATACAATCCCATGCAAGCTTGCTATATACAAAGTATCATTAAGATCAGCCTATCCAAACTTCAAGTTATTGACGGAAACCCCTAGTTAAAAATTGTTTGACATCGCTGCCCGTCATCTAGTCCGGGACCAATTGTCCCAATCTAATAGAGCAGGATTTTTCGTTGGAAAACCTGAAAAAAATACATGCGATAATGTACCCAGGAAAAAACGTACCCAGGACAGAAACTGAAATTGTTCAATTCATTGGACGGCTAATTGAAAAGTCTGGGTACTCTTACAGAAAATATTCTCACTGACAAATGTGTAACATGTATGCGGTTAACATGTATCAAATATGAAATGAATATACTGCGAATGCAGTCTTAAAGGGACTGCGTCACGTTTTAGCGTATGGCAAAAATCAAATAAAATTGTTAAATATTTACTATATTTGGCATAGATGCCTGTATATCCCATAAATAAGCACACTGGTATAAATATAACTTGTGAAACATTATTTAAGTATTTTACCTAAAAAAATTCTATACCATATATCTGAAATATAGCTTAGCAATTACCCAACATCTATTTATTCCCCGTTTAGGCGGTGCCTTAGTTCATATTAGTGATAGTGCGCTATCGGATAATATTTTAAGCACCTGCAACTTTCGAACCGCGTATTCATTTACCTTCATAATTGCACTGTTTGTAGAATAAGGTTTGCAATTTCATATGATATCATTTTTTTGGTATTTATTGTATTAAACAATGCAGGTTTTATGACAATAATTCTAGTACTTTTTGAACGTCCCACGTATATCACTGGCAACCTAATAACAATGTAAAAACCTTTTAAATCAACGAAGAAAGGGAAACCATAAAGATTTAACACATCATAAAGTCGGTGCGATAGTGAGGCAACACAAGCGCTATCGGATAATATGGTCTAAGCTATTAAATAACTAATAAAAGACTGTTAATGGACAAAACATACGTTGTCACTTTCCAATGAACACCAAATTACGTCAATAGCGCATTTGACAAGAAGCTTTTACCATAATTATAATTATTTAAAGGAAGCATACTTCTATAATTGATCTGCTGTTTCTGTGATGGAACATTGATATTAATATTTTTGACACGATCAAATACTAATGAAATGCTTAAATTACAAAAATGTACGTCAATAGGGCATTTGACTAGAAGCTTTTACTCTCATTATAATTAATTTAAGGATGCAACTTCTATAATTGCCCCGATGTTTCTTCACTAGAATATGGATATGGATATTGCAGCTTACGGTCATAGAAATTATTATTTTGTCTAGGACAAAAGTGATCTCGAAACGTTAAATAGGCATTTCCTATAATTTCCATCGTTTAGATAGATTGAAATGTTAGAACTTAATTGCAATTATGAATGCTACAAAAACGAAAATTTTCAATAAAAATCTCACCATTCAACTCTCTGACGTCACTTAATGGAGACGACTATAAGCAAATTCCTAAGGCATCTTCTTTTACAATCCAATAATACTTATGTTACTATATATAGTAACAAATTTGCCTTCGAAAAATAGCATTATCGGCCTTTCAAAAGTATTATCAGCTTTTTGCCCCGCCGCCACGCGCCCCCGGGGCGATTATCACTGATAATGGCCCTAGGAAAACGTTCACGCGCAACGTTACGTCATTCGCGTCGGCCTCTGAGCGTAGGCATATTTCTATCAGAATCACTTGCAAACACGGTTGATGGCTTCGGAGAAGCAGAATAGCACATTTAAAAAATATTTTGTTTCAACCTTCGATGAAATATATATGACCTGTGTAGTATAGTAGACGTTTATTTTATGATCAAAACAATGAGTTTCCTAGACGAGATCAATATTTTTATATTCTTTCGAAAATGTGAAAAACACATTTTTTCAGAATTTTGTATTAAACTTAACATCAGCGTGACGCAAATTTTCTAATTAAGAAAATGAATACCCACATGATAGGTTTCCGTTCAATAATAAAAAAGTTACGAACATTTTCGTGTAAAATCTACAGCTCTTGAAGATGTGCATTGCGCGCCTAGATCCAAGTTTGACAACAATAACTCTCTACAATAGCAAATGATATACCAATTACTGAACAAGTTACGTTTTTTAACTGTATTGTTTTAATGAAAAAGCTGCAACATAAATATTATATAGAACAATAGATGGCTGAGCAGTGCCTTTGAGTGATAATCGCCCCGGTAGGTCTGTGATAATTGCCCAATTATCAGCCTACCGGGGCGATTATCACTCAAAGGCACTGCTCAGCCATGTATAATTCTATAAATATTGGATGATAAATAGGCTAGAATCGTATGAGGCAAGGCTGTATTCTGTGTTATTACTAACCCTTTAACTTTCCTGACCATGGGATTTATATGTCAAATTAGTTTAGCTCGTGTGTTCATTTGTTTTGAACAATTCTTTGCATACCTTAATCTTTCGTATAAGTTCTGTATGAGTCTGGTGGTAATCTATCTACATATTTATTTATTCAATTGCCTGTTACTGTGAAATGTCATAGAGGCTATTGCACGCTTATCGTGAAAGTTGCCAACTTTCTCCGAGACTTAGTTCTTTTAACGTAAGCAATATAGACTGACAGAAATGTATGTTGAAGGTTGTTGATGGATCGAACGTCTAAGTAACTACTTTACACTAATCAAAAACATCATTAATCGTATTGCACCAGCCTCTTCCTAAATGAAAAAAGAAATCGGTAAGTCTAGACTTTAATGTATTTGTCTTATACGTACTGCTTCTCAAATACCAACACTGACGCGTGATTACGTAAAACAACCCTGACAATATAAATCATGACAAGTAACTACATTGTACACTTCGGATATAAGGTAAATCATTGACCGACATGCAATATGTCAATAAGAAAATGTGGAAAATGAGCTTTTTCTACAAATGTACTTTTACTTAAATATGTTTATACATACTAGTAAGTGTTAATGCATGTAATATCATTGAAATAGAGAATATCAATTTCAGTGTCGATTTATAAATGAAACTATTGAACAACTCGGATTAACTTATTTGTAGACACGTAATTCATATTTTGTCCAAAGTAAATAACGTCAAATTCAATATGTCACGAAGTGCCTGCTTGCCAAGTTGATGAAATAGATGCGTCTCAATTTCTACAGTCCATGAGAAGTAAATGTACATAAAATGCAAATCATGGAGTATAAGCATAATATTATTATATACACAGAAAATGCAGACAAATTACACGCGAGTTTCATGCCTCGAATGCCAAATGGTATGCTTATGTGTTTGTTTATAGATCTAGTTTCAGATATGCACTATGAAAATCACACACTACACTTAAATGATTAAGAAACGCAACGATTTCGAGGGTTAGTTTATTAAGGGAACACGAAGAAGGTTCAGAATATGAATTGTTTCACTTTCAAAGACTTCCTCTCTCTAACTTTATTCGACATAAGCTTAACTTTGATATAAGTTTTTATGCATGTGTGTGAGTTTTCATTTAGCACATACTTGTAATGATTATTTCTTTTTAGTGTCTGTCGACGAATGTGTTTGTTTACATGTATTGGCGTGTTATATTGAGTTATAGTTTTAGTGTGATTCATGTTAATACTGGTCCATATGTGACATCATATGTTTTGTTATTGCTATATTATCGTCACTACCATTATACAAGAAGGCCGTTTGAAAATAAGATGAATATTATTTACAAATTTAATATTTTTATATGTAAACTTGGTTAAATAAAGATGTCATTATTATCATTATTATTATTGTGCTACGTTTCCCAGATGCAAAATATTATTCTCATTTGCACACAGAGCCACAAAATCCGTCAGCTGTTGAGGTAGCACCTATACCCTCCTCTAACCACCACGGTCACATCTTCAAACCCGGATTTCAGACACACCTTTTGAAATGCATAGGTACGGACATGGATATTAACGTAATATATTTCTGAATAACTCAGTTTAATAACATAACAACGGCTCGTATTTATGAACCGACAAATTTATTTTGAATCAATAATTCGTTGATGATGACCGGCTTCCAGTAACAAAAAAGTAATTATACCGACCTGTAAGCTCCTCATAATGTAGGGTTAACGTATGATTTTTTGTGCTATTACATCTGCAGAGTCCCGAGGGACGGTTGGTGCCCAAGCCCGTGAGGGCGAGGGCACCAACACTCCCGAGGGACTCTGCAGATGTAATAGCACGAAAAAGCATGCGTAAACGCTATTATAGCATACAAACAACACTTTATTAGTATGTTTTTCAAAATTATGACATTTTGGCGCGACATTTTGGGCGACGTCGGGAAAACTAACGCGACGTCGCTTAGCAAACGTTACGTCACATACAAGATTTTGTTATGAGCGTCGACTTCCGGTATCGTCAAATACCAAGAAATAAGTGACATTGGGGGTTTGTTTACGTTTATTATTTTACTATTATAGAAAATAGATTAGTAGTTACTACTAGAATGTGATTTACAGTTCATATAACGCTGTAAATCATTTATTTTCGTCGACTGGGTCCTGAAATGAGCATACTTAAAACTGAACACCAACAGCGCGTGCGCGCGAGAATCTTTACAATAACGTACCTTTTATTCCCCGTTTACGTATGAGCAAAATCACCGTTTTTATGCTATAATGACTAAATAAAGCCCCGCGGTCACACACATCGTAGCTGATGAGATTCCCTCCTCTAATGAACTACAGAACATATATCATGTTTCTTATTGATACTTGGATATAGGGTTAACGCTTGCTTTTTCGTGCTTTTACATCTGCAGAGTCCCGAGGGCCGGTTGGTGCCCAAGCCCGTCAAGGCGAGGGCATCAACACTCCCGAGTGACTCTGCAGATGTAATAGCACGAAAAAGCTTGCGTAAACGCTATAACAGCATAAAACAACACTTTATGAGTGTGTTTTTCAAAATTATGACACTTTTGCCGGAAATATTGGGCGACGTCGGGAAAACAAACGCGACGTCGCTTAGCAAACGTTACGTCACATATAAGTTTTTGTTATGAGCGTCGACTTACGGTATCGGTAAATACCAATAGAACAGTGACATTGGGTATTTGTTTACGTTTATTATTTTTCTATTATAGAAAATTTATTAGTAGTTACAATTAGAATGTGAATTACAGTTCATATAACGCTGTAAATAATTTATTTTCGTCGGCTGGGTTTTGAAATGAGCATACTTAAAACTGAACACCAACAGCGCGTGTGTGCGAGAATTTTTACAACGTACCTTCTTTCCCAGTTTAAGAATGAGCAAAATCACCGTTTTTATGCTATAATATAGACGTATGTAGGCTGTCTGAACAGATTCCTCCTTGTGTCAATAATTATACATTATGTAAAGTCTGACAATGTTGCAGTATCTGTAAGTTTGTCTATTTCTTTACCAAATGTACATTTTCTTTAATCTCAATAAAATCTGGTTCTAACATTTACTCAATTCCTTTACGCTGTTAGAAATCTGTCAACACTCCGTAAGAGGTCACGTTCAAATGATCTCTATGGCGCACAATGATATCACATTCAGTTGACTTCCGCCGCACTTTAATAAGATTTATGACAGAAGCGATTTGATTGGATGACTTAAAATGCACATCGACTTGGACCCATACAGAATGTCGTCAACTCCTCTACCAACGTAGTGGGGCGTAAAAAGGGTCTGATGTTAATGAGATTGTATTTTCTGTAAACTTCATATTATTTAGCATGATTAGTACTCAAGGGTAAAGTGTATGCGAAGGTCTCTTTCTAAGTTCAAAGCTTGCACAAGTAATATATTTCAAAGATGAAGGTCTACTAGATCTGTTGCCATTCATTTTAGTTTTAAATAAGACTTAGTGTTAGCTCATATTATAAATAAGAAAACTCAATAATACTAGACTTGCCTTACAAATTCCTCGTTTAAAATGAAATAATTATGTTGTTCTGATGAACCCGCTAACGTTCTAAATATAAACCTTTTAGCGATATGTTGTTATAATCTACGTATTGCAATTACCCACTATCATCGAATATAAGACACATGCAACAAAATTACGACCATCAAACAGCAATAATGTCTACGATTGATGTATCAGATTTGTCAACTTCAGTTTTCTTTGATAGTTGGATGGGGTGCATGCTTGAGACGATGTGGCTATTTTTTAAAAGGCTTTGAATTTTCTATGCCCTACAGTATTCAGGTGCAATGAGGAGCTCCTGTGATGGATCAATGTGGTACAATCAAATGCTCCGCACTAAATGTATTCATTACTAGATCGCTTGCATGTTTTTTCCGAAACTGTGAACATGATATTCTATAGCGTGATCGCAATATGTATTTCATTGGTGTTTTACAATATAAAACCTTTTAAAACAATTTGCACTGGAGTTAAATGTAAACAACCAAATCAAACGCATTACCTTAACAACCTTAAAGAATAAAACATTACTTAGATCATTAACAAAAAAATGTAGGAGTTTTAGGTTTTAAGTGATACGTGTGTAAGTATAATTATATCCTAAGTATTAGGCGCTTTAGTGACTCGATCTCGTACAATAAAGACAATGGTAATGAATGAATGATGTCAGTGGTAATTTGATATATAATGATAAATTGTTCAACAATGCGCATATTCTGCGGGCAACATCGTTATGTAACAGTTAATCTACCAGTTAAAGTTTCTCACGTCTATTTTCTGAGACAAGCATGCCACTCTATATACATGTACTAGAAACATCAGTTATCTTAGTATGCACGCACTAAATCCATGGTCGCATGTGTATCGTCCCACTAAACGGATACATCTGTATCAGCAATCTTCCTACATTGTGTTTACAATGCATCATTCATTTAATAACACAAATACTTTGATTTGCAATTCGTATCCTACGTGACGCCCACTTCCTATAGCAATAATGTCAATTTGTAGAATCAGCCAAAGCATGCATGCTACAAATTGATCTATTTTATGCGGAGTTTTGACCGAGTAAATGGAAATGATCGAAATTTATTTACCATAGCATGTATTGTATATAAAACGGAGCATTTATCAAACACATTTGTTTTTTTAAAATTTAAACTCCAGTGTAGTAATGTTATTGTTTTAAATATGATTCGCTTCGAAAACAAAAATGGCCGTGACTATGTTATTTCTTGTGTAGGTGTCTATAAAAAAGGCCAGCAAACAGGAAAAAATAGCTTTTCACAACATACAAAAACTATATCTATAGTTAAACCAATTTACCCGTGAAACCTTCTGAGTGAAGGTCAACAGTTGCCAGACTTTTTTTACAACGGTTTCATACAGTACAGCAGCAAAATGGCTAAACTGAAAACAGTATGACAAAAAGTAACATACCGAGTAATACAGAAGATATCAAAACATGCTTTAAAGCAAATCTGGACTATTTTATGCCAATAAATAAATCATTTGAAAAGAGACAATTTAATCCGCTTATCTTGGCAAATGCCCTTCATGCAACAAAAATGGCTTTATTAACTAATATATTATAAAGGGTTTGCCTTATGTAGCTGCGTAACTGAATTATATCATATCCTGACGCAGAAAATAATATGCATTTTCATTTGACCTCTTTGTCAATTTCATCTCGTTATGTCTCTTACGAGAACGTTTTGAATTGTTCATGACCGCAGATTCTGCATTAAATCTGGTTTGATGTTTTGATTAACATCATACGGAGTGTTGTCATTGCATGTTCGTTAAACCCCGAGATCCATTTTCAGCTATAGTCCAGCTAGGGTATTCTGTATTCTGTACGGGTATTGGAAGTGACCGGAACAGCAAAGGTCAACAATTTGGTCCAGATTAACTGTACATTTAGTCACACACCAGTGACTGTTGAAAATATATAATGAGGCCCATACACGAACGTTTATCATAGTTTGTATAACTGAAGCAACTTCGTAACAATATTTGCAAAAAAACAATGTATTTCTTGTTTGTATAAATGATCCTTCCAATCAGAAGATGGGCCTCAACCATATAAACATTGATGATCGGACAAATGTAAGTCAAAGTTATAAAATTATACCGTTATAGTTTTTACATAATATACAATAATATAATCTTAACTAGCTGATCATAATAGCTTATTTTACTCCCTGCCTATTTGTTGATTAAAATACCAAAAATAATAAATTAGACCCAATAGGAAAAACATTGATTAGACAGAAAAAATATCTGAAATTTAAATATATAGTTGGCAAAGGTAATAAAGTTAACTCTGCCAAATTTCAATAAAATTGCATAATTACTTTTAAAGATATTTAAGGTTTATGGGGTCCAGCTTCGTCGCTAACGCACTATACTATTGGATTGTTCCACTGCGTCACTGTATTTTTATCCTAACTGGACTGTAGCGTTTACAATTGTTTACTATAAATATTTGTCACTGTGTTTTAAATGGACACTTGCATTGATAAGACGTGATCGTTTGTAACTTTGACAGCAATTACGATTGCTACGAACAAAGACCAACAAGCCAAAACAGTCTTTCCTTAATGACATTTTGTCAAAATAAGTTTGCAAAGTTCTTCAAATAGAACAGATGCGATACAGAATTCTATTATATCCTGAAACAGTAGAAAATATGCATTTTCATTTGATCTCTTTGTCAATTTCATCTCGTTATCTCTCGATTACAAGAACGTTTCCAATTTTTAATGACAGCCGATTCAGCATCAATTCTGGTTTCTTTTTTATTAACATCTTCTGAACTGCTGCCATTTTTATGTTCGTAAAACCCGACTCCGAAATGTGTTTAACAGCTAGCGTTTACAACTCTTTTATTATAAATATGTGTCTTTTAGCTTGATACTTGTATTTATTTTGCGTGATCGTTTAGAAATTCGACAGCAATTACAATTACAACGAGCAAATACAAACAAGCCAATATAGCGTCTATTCGTCAAACTAAGTTTTATTAGTTCTTATTCAAGTTCGTCATGACGACGTTGTATTACATGTATATTGACGTGACGGGTCGATGCTTTAATGCACTCCCACGCCGCATGTTATGTGATAAATGTTATTTATTATATGTACATCGGAAATACACCCTGAAGTAAAGTTAATATTCTTAATATTAGCAGATGTTATTTATTGTCCATAGATGTTTGTGTATAGGTACAAAATACCAACAATGTTTTCCTAAAGTAGGCATACATCCAATGATAGCATACTGGCATATAAATATAATAAGGGTTTTTCTATAAATTCTTTAATAAACGCACTTTATACACCCGTAATATTTAATTCTGACGTTCACTTGATTACCATTTTAATACAATTGTTTAGACATCATGCAAAACAAGACCATGGCGTGTGAAAATGTAAGTTGACGTACGTTATGTTTCAGATTTAGTTTCCCAATATGCATTAATGCCTCTTTCATTTTTTCTACAAGTCAGAGTAAAACATATTTGTTCCAAACTGAACCGAAATGAATATTATTTCTTAAATACATTCGTCTGGCAAAACATTTTAGCAAATATTACCATGCATGCAATCATTTATGATCACAAATTCGTTTGAATTTTATTTAGAAACGGAGCGCTTTATCCAAAGAGAGCATTTCAGAATTTACGTTAGCTAATTAATGATGGTAATGCATTAGTTGCGTGTGAAAATGTAAGTTGACGTACGTTATGTTTCAGATTTAGTTTCCCAATATGCACTAATGTCACCTTCATTTTTTCTACAAGAGCAAAATGTATTGGTTCCAAACTGAAACCAAATGAATATTATTTCTTACATACATTCGTCTGGCTAAACATTTTAACAAATAGTATGATGCATGCATGCAATTCCTTATGATCACAAATTCGTTTGCATTTTAGTTTCTCCAAAGAGGGCATTTCACAATTTACGTTTGTTAATTAAGTATGGTAATGCACTACTTAAGATAAAGTCATTCAATAATTTTAGTTAGTCCATTCATTTTTAAATTACTTAACACATTAATGGCAAACATATTTACATCACACAAACAGATAACCATGTTTATTTCTGACATGCGATACAGGAGTTGTCTGGCCACAGTAGGATGTAATCATATTATATCGTGTTTATGACTTTGTCATCGTTTTCAAAAGGAAGTACTGGAGAGATGTTACTCCTTAAGACATATAAAATCGTTTTTACGAACACGTGAAGGCTTCAATAAAATTACCTACCAGACAAAACTTATCGTTATTCGTATATACAACAATTTCATGCATTTGATAAACTAATTTAGAAATGTGATACACATATTGTCTGGCCAAAGTGTGATCCATAAGTATATTATATCGTGATGATGGCATTTCATCTAACATAAATCTTACAACATAGCAGGTGATAACGTATCAATAGTTATACATTAAAATATATTTGTCGTTAATCTATTTACTATTATATTATTGCTGATGATCAGTTTCTTGGATTGCAGATTTCCATTATTTAATTGTTTTACTTGTACATATTTGAGACGGTTTTGTTCACCCTACATTCATCATGGCATTAGGCATTATAAGGACTAAACGTCAACCTATAAAACCACCGCCGCTGTATAACTGCCTTATTATTCGAAACTATAATTCACTATTTCCCATGGTTAGAATCTTATTAGTTTCTTATAACGTTCGTTTCTTTTCATTCGTTTCCGTTTGCAGACTGTCGTTACATCAACTGCAAATTAAAGCGCACATCAACTTATTTCAAAGTCCAATTATATTATTCCCACGTGGTCACTGAAATATTTTCTTATTAACGTAATGTCTGGAAAAGTTCAATCGCGTGCTGCAATAGTTTATTTACACATCTTAAATCAACTTCAATGTAGAGCTGCACACACTTTCAATTTGTCATATACTTGCAGACATTTTTACTGTATTATCAACTATATTGCATATCTCCAACACCAGTTGACATAACACCGGTGGTCAAGCGATTAACTTTAATTCCAATTTAACTATGAATTTAATGCATGCATAATTGAAACCCTTCGATAAATCGAAATAAGTTGCAAAAAAGATGCTTTCAATTTTGTTGTTACATCATTGAAATTGGTCCACATGTTTGAATAAGCCGATGTATTAATTTGATAAGCTTCGACGAAAATTGATAAAACCCACAACACTTAAATCCACAGTCAGAATCTTCATATTGAAATATGTATGTTTGCATATCAACGAAAAACATAACATCAGAGTATATCATATTAGATACCATATTTGCATCCTAAATACTAGTATGCTACAACTTGAATGACCACCTGAAAAGAAACATTTTAGCCTGGTTATAACACATAAAAAGATACACAACATATCGCCATTGGAACCAAAACGTACGTCATTGTGGTTGAAAGTTAACGAAGTGCTAAAAACACACTACACTTAATGCGAATTGTGTGGTTTGTTTTATGGTGCATTATTTTAGCATTTTTATGACACACAGTACGTGCATCACCGACTTGATACAGTAAATAAAGATCTCCCTACTTGGAAAACAAATGGTTATATGAAACAAGTTCCCACACTTTCAGACTCGAAAAGAAATAACTTTAATACCTTTGCATCACTTGCAAATTGCATGTGGGAATCAAAGTCGATTGGATTATGTGCCTTTAGCTTCGATTCTTGTCTCAAATAATGTTCAGTAATCTGGAATTCACAGTAATTATATAGGTCGATTTTGTCAGCCAACGGCTTAAAGCATGACTGTATAAAACTGTAAATTACATTTGAAATGCCTTAAGATATATTCAGCGAAACGTATAATTCTAAAACGATATACAATATAATAATTGTATGCTATCGAAGAGTACGTCGTACTCAAAGTAGTGTATGCACTTCAAAGGTAAGTGATTAGTAAAATTGAGGGTATGATAGTTGAGATTGTGAACATAATCACCAATACCAGCTACGAAACCAGTTTACCACTTGGTTATCGCAAAATCCTAATCACATAATACCAGGACTGGGAAGGTATGTGAATTTCATAGCAGAATACAACATGTACACTGAGCTGCAATGAAAACGCAACACTTACATAGTATAGCATAACACATTTAATAAGTGTGTAAGCATCGCAAAATTTGTCATAGAATAGATATATGCAGATGACACATGAATAACACTTTGAATCAGAAAAGGATGTTTAGCAACATAGTTTTGTACCAGTTATTTTGGGGTCAGTATAAAACAGAAAGTCGAAAATTTTGTATCTTTTAAAACCACCGTCTTGAGCCATGCATCGTGCACATCTTCGACGTATTAATCGTATGAAACGTTCATGGAATGCTAGCGGGATGCTAGTTCGTTGTTGCAGAAGGACTATTTGAGGTTCAGGTACTGTTAAGGGCCCTGTGCACTATTTCGCGCAAAACCACTAAAATAGTAAAGCTTGCTCTATTATAGCCTTGGTGTATTTTCTATGGTCAAAGGGAGATAATCGTGGAGTAATAAATTGAGTAAATAATTAACTTGCCTGTTTCTTTGTAACACTGCTTCAAATCTAGTGGCTCTAAACGCATATTCGAAATTGCTCGGTTTGAGATTAATATTATTGTATTATATTTGTCCCCATGATGGTGAAAGTATCACCATTTGTTACAGGAAATAAATTGCATGGACGCTAAAGGTATTCTTTTAAGACTGATAATTGCACTCAATGGAGAAAACGCGCTTTTGAATTTCGTGCTTAATTTTCAAAACACAATTAATGTCTAGATATTAATGAACATCATAACTTGAGCATGTAGACTAGTTCAGTAATATCCTGTTATACAATTTATTGTAAAAGTTTGGTAATTAATCTTAAAAAGTGAGGATAAGTATCCAAGAGTCATCGCACTTGACGTTAACATTTTTCTTACATCCTATGCTTTCTAATGCATTTATTTTATCTGTCTTAACAGGTGTATATGTATTCAAACTTGTGTGAAATGAATGAACTAATGACTTCGGGACTTTAAATCAACGAAACTTTGATTTTTAGAACGTATACCCCACATTTGAACACGACGACCGATCTTTCGAAGTCTTCCTTTGATATATGCATTATGTTTTCTACTAGTTATTTTGTTTTTCCGACTCATCCATCCATTTCTTCAAAATGCTTGCACAATATGCGAGCAAATCGCTCGCAACCCATCAGTACGCGGGAAAATGCAGTTTAAGGCTATTCCGCTATGGATGAGTGATTCTTAAAGTATTTTCATAGAAAAAGCCGAATTCTGTAAATAATATAAATCGAATTCAGCATACAAAATTTCAAATTTATAAGGTAACGGATTACGAAAACATTCAAGTTTAAAAAGTGTTGCGTTTTCATTGCCGCTCAGTGTATATCCGTACAAAGCGTCATAACGCGAATAGCAATATTGTGAAATAATTCCTCAGCATTTTTATCTTAAGAGTATTTCAGTTTGTTGAAAGTAACTTGGGAATGGTGGGAATATCGGTTTTTGTATTGAACAAAATAAATATGATCTACTTGACAAATAATACGCGCATTGAGCTACCATTAAATCATTGACGCACTGAAATGCCTTTGAAAATCGTCATCCTTTTTTTGCTTCCATCAATTATTAGATAGGAAGAAAATAAAGTTATGCTTTTGTTTTTGGACAAAGAAAGACCTGCAGAAAAATGCATTCGAGATTTGAGAAAAATATATTCATGAAGATGAAAACAATGTACACTTGACATTCTTAAATTATACATGCTACATTGTAAATGTGTTTCGTAAATAGCATATCTTTCTTCACTAAATTAACAGAACGACACTTCCACTTATATGCAAGCACGAATATATTTTATTGCTTAGTACTGCAAACTCCATTGCAAGTTAGATTATAATGAATAGACTGTACTAGTTTTATATGTATATCACTGGCACTGGCAACTTCATAACAATGTAAGAGCCTTTTAAATCAACGGAGAAAGGGAAATCAACCTTTTACAAAGCATTAAAGTCTGTGCGTTAGTAAGACATAAACAGTAATATCGGATTATATTGTCTTAGATATTAAATACCAGTATAAGACATTAAATAGACATACATACGTGATCACTTACCAGTGAACATAAAATTACGACAATAGAGCATTTGAAAAGAAGCTTTTACTCTAATAATAATTATTTAAAGGAAGCAACTTCTATAATTGTACTGATGTTTCTTCCCTAGAATATGGATATTGCTGCTTACGATCATAGGACATTTTATTTTGTCTTGGTCGAAAATGACCACAATACGTTAAATAGGCACTACCTATAATTTCAATCGTTTAAATTGATTGAAATATTAAACATTAATTAGAATTGCAAAACACAAACTTTCAGTAAAATACGCAACATTTAACTCTGTGGCGTCACTCAATAGAAAATATTATGAAGCAACTGCCAAGGAAATTTGCTTTATTGGTTCATAAATAGGCACTTATCGAATGGGGCAAAGCTGTATTGGGTATTATTACTAATCCTTTAAGCTCTAGTTCGTGTTTACATTCGTTTTGAAAAATAGTTGATATCCGGAACTCTGTGCAAGGTGGTTTTCCCCTTAATTTACATGTAGGTACAGACAAATCTGGCCTAGTTGGACTGGTTTTGTATTCATATGCAAATTCTACTGACGCAAACTCTATTGTCCAGATATGAATATTCAAGTTACACAAGGATTATAACGGTTAAAATCTATTTGTACATACTGATTAGTGGAGATCCGGAGTAGGTCTATTCATTGCATACCTTAATTTATCGCATAACTTCTGTGTGAGTGTGGTAGTAATCTATCTTAATATTTAAATATTCAATTGCAAGGGCCTGCAATATGACTATCGGGAAAGTTGCTATTTATCTCCGAGACTTAGTTTTTCGTTAGCAATATATACTTACAAAAACGTATCTTGAAATTTGTTGATGGATCGCACGTCTAAGTAACTACAGAACACTAAGTAACAAAATCATTAATTGTATTGTACCAGCTTCTTTCTCCATTATATTTGTACGAATAACATTATTCAATGAAATAAACACATTTGTAAGTCTTGACAACAATGCATTTATCTTCTACTGATTCTCAATTACCAACACAGACGAGTGATTTCGTAAAACAACCCTGTCAATATAAATCATGACTATAGTAACAACGCTCCGGAAATAAGGTAAATCATTGACCGACATGTAATTCTCTGATACGCGAACATATTTCATCCAAAGTAAATAACGTCAAATTCAACATTTCACAGAGTGCCTGCTTTCCAAGTTGATGAAATAGAAGCGTCTCATTTGCTGTAGTCCATCAAAAGTGAATGTACGTAAAATGCAAATCGTGGACTATTAGCATAATACACAGAAAATGTAGACACATTACACGCGAGTTTTATGCCTCAAGTGCCAAATGATATGCTTTTGTAAGTATATAGATAAAGTTACAGACGTAAAACAGGACAATCACACACTACATGTATCTGATTTAGAAACGCAACGATTCCGGGGGTTAGTTTATTACGAAGGTTCAGAATATGCATTCCTTTACTTTCAAAGACTTCCTTTCTCTTCACAATTAATGAGTATGTGTGCTACGTTCCTTAGATTAGATGAACTATACTATGCATACTTACAACACTCATTTTCACAAAGAGCCACAAAATCCGTCAGCAGATTGGGTAGCTTCCATACCCCCTTTAACCACATCGGTCTCCTATTCAACCCCGGATTTCAGACCGACCTTTTGAAATGAATAGTTGCGGTCATGGACATTAACGTAATATATTTCTGACTGACTTAGTTTAATGATATGACAACGGATCGTATTGATGAACGGACAAATTTATTTTTCAATCAATAATTCGTGGATGATGACCTGCTTCCAGTAATGAAAAAGTAATTATACTGACCTGTAAGCTCCTCATAATGACTAAATAAAGCCCCGCAATCACACAAATCGTAGTTGATGAGCTTTCCTCATCCAATGAACTACAGAAAATGTATCATGTTTCACTTTGATACTTGAATATAGACGTACATGCTGTCTGAACAGATTCCTCCCTGTGTCAATAATGATAAATTATGTGAAGTCTGACAATATTGCAGTATCTCTTAGTTTGTCTATTTCTTACAAAATGTACATTTTCTGCAATCTCAATAAAACCAGGTTCTAACATTAGCTCACTCCCTTTATGCTGTTAGAGATCTCACTACAGTCCGTAAGAAGTCACGTTCAAAGGACCTCTATGGCGCACAATGACGTCACCTTATTCAGTGGACTTTTGTCGCACTTTCTGATTTGAGACAGAAGCGATTTGCTTGAATGGCGTAAACTGCACATCGACATAGTCCCATACGGACTCCGATATCAGCGTAGTGGAGCGTAATAACGATCTGAATTTTACGAGATTGCATTTTCTGTAAACTACACAGTATTTACCATGGTCCGTAGTCAAGGGTACATGTATAGTGTATGTGAAGGTCAAAGCTTGCACAGGTAATATGTCACACAGATGAAATTCTAGATATCGTTTGCCATTCATTTTACTGTTTATTATGTGTTAGCTCATACCAATAATTAAGCAAAACTCCAATAATACCAAACTTGCCTTACACATAAACCGCGTATTATTTTATAAAAAAACAAATGCCGATGGACAGGCGCGTAGGTAGAAATAATAGCGTTTCGAATTATTTCGACAAGCGCTATTATCAAGCTTTGAAAACTTATTATGTTGCATTTCTCCATTGCATATCATATAACATTACTCATTTCAAGCAAACAGAAAGGTTACATAAATCGAATGCACCTGTTACAGCTTAGGCGTATATCTGTATTGCCTTTTCTAATAACTGAATTTACATTCTACAATTTCATTGTGAAATTGGGTCATCCTGCATTAATTCGACGGGGACTTGGACTTTTAATTGTTTCTTTGGCTTATGTGTGGCCATTGCTCAGTGAAGTTGTGCTGTGGTGTTTCTGATTTCTGTGTTCGGCTGGTTAGGTTGAGTGCTGCCACTTCTGTCTGATTTCTTCATGTAACATTTCTAAGTTTGTCAAAGTTGAAATAAAAATAACAACAAACATCAGTTTCATTTCCGATCATCCACATAAGGAGGTTACAAGTTAAACATCACCATTGACCCGTTCCCCAGCGGATGTTTCGATTTCAAGCGTCAACTTATCTGAAAGGATAAATGTAAAGGCGTTTTCACTCATGTTTATGCAACGTTTTGTGAAAAACCTTCTTTAGCTGTTTAACTGTTTTTTTTTTAATTCTAAAAAATGCAATATGCACCAGCACTACAAATTAAAATATAAACTTTTGAGCGATGTGTTGTTGTAATCTACGTATTGCAATTACCCACTAACATCGTATACATGACACATGAGACAAACTCACGACCGTCGAACAGCAGCGATGTCTACGATTTGTCTTGATATGTCAGATTTGTCTGTGACTTTAGACTTTTGAATGATTTAGACGAGGCCGTAAATTCTGAGAAGCTTTGGAATGTCTGCTATAGTATTTAAGTGCAATGTGGTGTTCCTGTGACAGATCAATGTAATACATGCAACTATTCTCACTCAATTTATTAATTACTAGATCGCTTGCATGGTGTTTCCGAAACTGTGAATATGATATTCTATAGCGTGATCACATTCTGTATTTCATTGGTGTTTTACAATATAACACATTTTAAAACAATTTGCACTAGGATTAACCTAAACAACTAATTTGAACGCATTACGTTAACAACCTTTAGGAATAAAACATTATTAAGATTATTTAGAGTTTCAGTTTTTGAAAATAATAACAAACAAGGTGACATCAGTTTTAGTTCCAATCATCCACATAAGGAGGTTACGAGTTACAATGTAAACATCTCAATTGCCCCGTAATCTAGCGGATGTTTCGGTTTTCAAGCGTCAACTAATCTGAAAGGATAAATGTAAAGGCGTATTCACTCATGTTAATGCAACCTGTTGCGATACACCTTCTTTAGCCGTTTGACTGATTTTAGAAATTATAAAACCGCAATATGAACCCAACACTACAATTCTAAACATAAACCTTTAGCGATATGTTGTTATAAACTAAGTATTGCAATTGCCCAATACCATCGAATACATGAAGCATTAGACAAACTTACGACCATCAAAGAGCAGCAATGTGTACAATATGTCTTGATGCGAGTACAGTTTTCTTTGATAGTTGGATGAAGTGCATGCGTTTTTGAGAGGCTTTGAATTGTCTGTGCGCTACAGTATTTTAATCGTATATGGTGTTCCTGTGATAAATCAATGCGGTACAATCAAATACTCCGCATTTAATTTATTAATTACTAGATCGCTTGCATGGTGTTGTCTCAACTTTGAAATTGAGATTCTATAGCGTGTTCGCATTATGTATTCCATTGTTGTTTTACAATATAAAACATTTTAAAACAAATCGATATGAAAAATCCTGCAACTTCGTCAATATTTGAAATTCAACTTCAGATTTTCGAATTTACTCCCAAAATGTTATACATTTCAAAAATGGAAAACACTCAAAATTCATTTTTGGCCCAGAAGCCCAAAATTAGCATTCCAAGCCACATATACCGGGAGGGAAAAATGTATAAACAATGATAGGTGTCTTTGAATATTTACATTTTGACCATATCATCCTCTTTCGTCAATGTGGCCCCAATTACCGGAATGTAGTAGTTTAATGTACAATTGATATATTGAATAAATCTTTGGTAAACGAAAAACACTTCATTCAAGAAAATAAAGAATGACTTGAAAATACTCTGCAAAGGGGCGCCGTCCGACCTTCTTATCTGAAAACGAACTGATAATAGCTTGCTCCTTTAGGACAATCAGCACTTTATCGTGTCATGTATTAAGTGTTATAGAAAGTTCATCATATCAGATTATCTACAATTTATCTACGAACTATTGCTGGTTACAAAAATGGTTATAACTCACACTAATATTGTGTCTAACAAATTACACTTCATTCAGGTCGGAGAAAACGCGTCCAATTTAACAATTTGCTACGTAATTTAATACTAGGATTTGATATTGACTTAACTAAGAAAGCTCCTTTTATGAACAAATACAGCCATAGAAGTACATATACATGATATCCCCGTGTATACAGTTTAAACTAATGAAGACCACGAGGATACAAACATATTAAAGAAGTCAGAAAGAAGGATATTGAAAATCGCATGCACAAATCAAAAGCCCTCAACCATCTCCCTAGTGCGATAGAATTACCATATAACCAGCACAATATATATATGTACTAATGAAAGATACAAGGCAGCCTTATGCTGGACAGCGAAATTGCAGCAGAACATGCACAATAATACAGAAAGGAAGGCCCTAAGCTAAAAATTGTTTTTGGAGTTTACTATTTTTACTGTAAAGTGGACAATACATACATATAGCAAGGTTGCCAATAATGCTTCCGCCTCGGAACGGACAGCGACAATGTCGTTGGGGGTTTAAACTAGTTTATGGTGCACCAAACCGCACACTTAACTCATCGACAACCTTATAGAACAGGACAGTTTCCCGCCATGTAATGCCCCCTAATAAAATGGACACAATGACTGGTTATAAAAGAATGTAAAACATGGAACATTATATTAACAACCCCCGTATAGTAGCACAGAAAGTACTCAATGACCTATCCGAAGTCAGAGCAACAAGGGAGCAAAGCATATAAGGGCACGACAGGATAATGTAACAGACAAGCATCGAAATCTACCGTTCTAAAAGGCTTAAAGTTAGGCATATTCATAGAGTCTGAACATCGCACAATGAAATAGGAAGCATAATGGCGAACTGTAAATGGATTCACCACCAAGCATGCAGTCCGTTGTAACCTCTACTAAAAAAAGGTTTAACTGTCTTTATAAACACATCATGAAGGTTGTCATGACCTAGAATCTTACGAAATTTATAAAGCATATCAGCATATAATGCAGGCTGAGACAGGCCATGTTGCAGAACAGTCTTTAAATAAGTGTTGTATTTAGAAATTAGGTCACTATTGCGCCTGTAAAATTTTGCAAATGTTTTACAAAGTTTATGGAAGCGAAATCCTTGCTGCAGTAGTTTGTTATATAAAGATTTCTAGTATTAAAATCTTCCACCTAAGAACTAGCTCTAGAAAAGCGAATTAATTATGAAGCATATACACTGTATGAAGTTGCTCGTGGAACATCTCCATCTAAGTGTGGGTAATTTACAGTATCGAAATTGAAATCATCTCTTTTGTCGTTAATCTTACTGATATTTTGACCGGATGAAATTTTAAGGTCAAGGTGTAAGAAAGATACATGTGTATCAGAGGAATTGGCTTTATTCAATGTTAATTTCTTCAGGGTAAATATCTTTAATTTTAATACACACGTAAGGATTATCAATATTTCAAAATGTCATCAAGGTAACGGAAAGTATTATTAAACGTTTGTGGGAGACAGTTTTAACATGAAATCGCGTTTATAGCAGTATTAAATCAGATCTGCGACAACTCGTGCACAATTTGTTCCCATGGGAATGCCAATAATCTGTCTATAGATGGTAGTACCCAACCTGACATATATGCATGAATTATCCAACAGAAAGACAAGTGCCTCATAAATCTCGCCACAAGTCCACATAGTATATCTGTCCAAGCTATTATTAGTAAAAAATGCTTTAGAATTGTTACAAGCCAGGAATATATTTTTTCCCTGCTAAAAGTTTTTTCCACCTGTGCTATCAATTTTTCTTTATATGAGAATGGTGCAGTGTAGTATACAGTTGGAAAAATCGTATTTACAAGTGAAGAAACATCTTGTTTTCTATGAAGTTCATCCAGAATTACTCCATTATTTGTTACTGACCAAAATAAAGTTATACCTGAATTCTCATAAGTTTTCTCGCAATATCGTTGGACATCAGCTTTTATAGCAGTTAAACGAGAATTTAATAGTTTAGAAATATTAGTAGTTGAAGTTATACTGTAAATATTTACCCATAACTCGGTCAATACATGTTTGGTCTTGCTGATTAGACGCCATATTGGCCGCCGTTGAATCATATCCGTGGAAAGTATTCATCGTAAATGGTGACATGACACAACGAATACGCGAAAAACTACAAACCCGACGGCTTACTCAGAGAGACCCTCAGTCAGTAAAACAAAATGAAAGCAAGAACGTGACTGATGGAACAGTTAAGTTACGCCCTCAACATGAGAGTAATGTGTGAGTTACACTGAGCTATTTTTGAAACGAGATTAATTCCATAAAAAGCAGGCACGTAAGATTAACGGGGTTAAATTGAAACAAAGAGTAAAAAATGAAGTTGCAACCAAACAAAATGACATAGTTCCAATGATCTGCACATGACAGCAGTATATCGTTTCTCTGATGGTACATCCTAATAGAAGACAATGACACACATTCCTACAAAACACCAATCTCTAGTACGAGAAAGGAACGCTACATGCAATACTGTAAGTGATATGGGAGAAAATAATTAATGTCTGCTCACTTTTTTGTTATTGTTGCGGAAACTTTGTTTATCTGAACTGTACGAGTGAACCAATCTTTCTATAAAGTAATTATATAAATGCTGGAGATTTCTTTTATAGCGTAACCTTGTTTTAATGCACTGAAAACAATGATTCATTAAATAGAAATATTAAGCACAATTGCGTTCAAATAATATGAAACACAAGGAAAATATCCATAGGATGGCTAGTATGCATTTCCCTAATATCATGAGGATACTATATAGCGTAAATTGTCATCAGGAGGCGGTTGAGTTCCTCTTTATTACCTCTTAGATACCGTAGTAACTGCCTTATTAATGTTGGTGCCCCTGCCACATATTGTTTGTGATACAAAATGTATGACCACATTAGGCAATGGTGGTATATGTAGTGTGATATAGGAAACATATTGCAATGCGTTGTAACGTGTGTATGCCTCAGTGTGTTTATAAACCACCACCATTTCATTTACATGGCGTGGAATTTCTTTGAGGTTGTGTGTGTGTGACTTTTGTGCCATCAAATTAAAAGAAGTTACAATGTTTAAATATTTGTAAAAAGAATAGTTCTATATTCCTACAAAGTTTTAAAACTGTATGTCCAATGTTGTTGCATTAAGTAAACAATTGTGTACGAGCTTATTTAACATCCTGTATACCGGTGTTTCCAGGGTGTTCAGAGTGTTTGTTAGAAACCTAATACGATACGTATGCGACATTAGTGTGGCTTCCAGGTTAGTTATAACGTTATAATTACGATGCTCATGTATAGACTGAAATCGTATTTCAAGTCATTAAGTAGGGATGTCAAGCAGCTTCCAGTAATTGAATTGTAATTAAACTGACAATTAAGCTCCTAATAATGACTAACTGAAGCCCCACGGTTAGACAAATCGTAATAAATGAGATTTTTTCCCCAGTGAACTACAGAAAATGTATCATGTTTTGCATTGATACATTTTGTACTTGAATCTAGACGGATATCGTCTGCGCCTAATCCTCACATCGTCAATAATGATTAATTATGTAAAGTCTACCGCCGTTGAAATATATATTAGTTTGACTACTTTAATATCAAGTGTAGGTACATTTTCTGTCAATTCAAAAATGTTTATAATGTTCCGAACCCAAGTTTATTATGTATATGAAGGTGTTTCTCTTTTTGCTACTCTCTAAGTTCAGAGTGTGCACAACAAGTAATTTCTAGCACATATATTGAAAAGGTTTATTAGATCAGTTGCCACTCATTCTAGTGTTAAGTAATTGTTAGTTTATACAATGAATTAATCAGAACTCAAATCAAACTTGACTAGCCTTGTACATTCGTCGTCGCAACAGCTGGTTTTCAAATATAAGAGTGAGTACTGATGAACTGCCACACCAATATTATTTGTATTTAATTTTGAATAAACGTTGTGATGTTATTGATCGTCGTTTGTGCAACGTATTTAAGTGCATACATTTAACAATCTTTATCATACATAGCTGATATGTATTATTTTCTTTTGTTCAAATCCCTCAGGAGGAAATTGTAGTATCACTTTCATTGCTTTATAGTATGATACGCGTATTATTAAATAAAAACAAAACGCCAACGGAAAGATGAAATACCAGTATTGGGTAATATTATTTAGCTACTTAGTATAGCACTACGTTAGAAAGGGATATCGTCAAGAATAGAAACACGTTACGTGGTATTACTACATTGCTATTAATTTACTGTATGCAAATAGAAGATGCAGCAACAATTGAATACATGTTTAACAACTTTATCGTACATATTACATAATCTGCAACATGTTAGTTTCTACATCTTTTTTGGCTTTATGTATTTATCAGTGCAATGATATGCATAACATATTGGCTTTTATTAACCAATATTATATCATTGTCTTTTGGTACCATGTCAAGACGAAATGCATTTAATTACTGTTGTAGACATCTACTTATGAAAGTGTTCGTAGTGACACCTTTAGTTACCACTTTTCATACCATTCAAAGCCAGACACCAGGTAGGCTGGCATTGGCTATCAAATATTCATTATTATACTAACAGGCGGCTCCCTGACATGTTGTATCAAAATGACGACCAAGACGGGCCTTCTGTCAGAATACATCCTTCCGTTTTCATGGTCTGGTGCGTGTATCCCCTGGCCACTGTTATGTTATTGTCATGGTCGCTTCTAAGGGTCCATCAAATCCTACTTGCCTCTTTTTGATTCGCCACTGACACAGATAGCGCGTAATATTAAAACTGGAACAAATAATTGTAATACTATTTCCAGCTAGATTTTTTACTTTGGGTATACATTTTGACCCCGAACTAAAAGGAAAATGACGATTATATAAAAACATTTTTGAACATGATACATTAGGTTGTTATCATATGACCAAAGAATTGTTTTCTTTCAATTGAATGATTACATTGCACAATACAGTAGAGAAAAAATACATTGGATTCAGATCGTAATTACAATGCTATACCTCAAAGCATTATAAAATTTCACGAATAATAAATACTCCCACGGAACGAACTGAACATGTATAATCCGTGCAAGGATACGTGAAAGATTCTTTTTGTAATATTTGTTCCTACCTAAAAGTGTACGTACGCTTTGGTTTATTTGACCAAGTCTTGAAATTATAATGGAGAGTCGTTACTTTTATAGTTCGAGTTTCAGCTCTTAGCATTCTTAGATCGAAAACATGCTTTAAATACCCAGGTAGGAATGGTATGACTTTTGCATCTGGCATAGTCTAGCGACGTATCTGTTTTACACTATTGACCTGTTAAACATCATTGCCATTCGGGAAATAAAACATGAACGAGTCTTTATTTTGCCATTAGCAAGTACACTTAAATCAAATACCAAATCCGAGAGCACATTATTTGCATGATTTGAATTGCTTTCGTTTAATTATTTGCATACGTGTCAGTTGCATTCATAGCAAAACTCGAATCGACAAATAATACATTTATGCAAATGCATCTCTATGATGATGTGTTTCTGTGTTCAATAAAAGCATTCCTAATACAGTGGGTTTTTTCATCAAGCAGTGTATAGCATATACGGTATTTCAGAAACGAATAGTGTATACGGTTTATAGGAAATGTTGTGTTGATTTGCGTGAACGAAATCTATACATTTTTTTGTATTTTCATGAGCAACGTAGACACATGTTAAAATACAAAGTTCTGTGCTTACGAGTACTTACTCAATCTTGCAACATAAATCAACGCATTTTGTGTTAATTATAAGCTTTAACTTCTTGTTAAATGGCACAGTAATAGGTCTTATAGAAAATGTGTCAGTCAATCATACAAATGTCCCATAAATTATGACAGAATGGTAACTATATACATTTGCAAGTCAAAATAGTAAACCAAACGTCTATATAAAAGGTAAATTTGAAAGGAAATTGAGAGTCAAATCGAAAGGGTGCAATTTGTTTCCATAGACTACGGCATTTACGTGAGTTGATCATGTACATTAAGACTGTGGGGGCACACAACATCATAATGCATTGCAAACATTTGAAATCATGCTTTACATTTAACTAAAAACGATCAATTTCATCGTTTATACTTTTATATTAACTCTCGATGGCGTAATTCGAATTACGCTATAAGGCGACCGGTGTGGTTTTTAGAGTGTCGGACGACAAGAGATATTCCGAATGAATTTTTATTACCAAAGAAAATCGTTGCCATAAAATGGAAATCATCCGCAACTTTCGGACAAACATGGTGAAAATAAAAACATTTTGATTCAATAAAATGTGCAGACGGTTTGTTTTGCGGCTAATACTGAAGCTCGCATATTTCACCTAGGTAAATTTGTTCAAACTGTTCCGTTCTTCAATTCTACCACAGATATATATTAGAACGGATAGGCAACTCTAAAAATAGATTTTTATCTGCCGAACGGCCAAACGCCCATAATGCAATGCGCGCACTCGGCCTTTTCCGTTAATCATCGTAGTTTTGGTATTCGGTACACTGTAAGTCGATAATATGGTAATGGTTTGGTGATGGTGATGGAAAGACGTGTTTTATTTTGAGAACATTTTATCCTGAATTTTATGTTTTATTGAACTTTTATACATTTGTATGGTGAATGGTAACATTGTCTATGAACTTGTGCTTTGAATGAACACTGCTTTCCGCTGCTTCGAAGAGTTTATGCTCATTAATAGTGAACTTGTATTCTCTCTCTGAAAAATACCGCATGTCATGGCGGACATGACAGTTTATGCTTACGGCATACGATAACATTGACTATAAACTTATGCTGAGAATAAGTATTGCTTTCTGATGAATTAACGAGTTTATGCTCGTAAAAGTAAACTGTGTACTCATTCACTAAAAAAAAACCGCGTGGCGTGGCATGGCGGCCATGGCAGTATAAGAAGAAAAATAAACTTGATTTACGTCGAACTCTATAGTCGTTTCTTACTTATTAACACCACATGTAGGCATTGCATATGTAGCCTAAAACCAGAAAGAATATATGATTTTATAGAAATTTTTTAACTTTGCGTCAGAGACACACTGATATCAAAATTTGATGGAACTGTGATTTTATAAGTTTTTTACGAAGCCTTTACCAGATTTTTTAATGAGAATTATTGCATCAAGAGACTAATTATACTCAGAAGCAGGAGGTTTCAACCTCACATATAATCTACAAACTGTCTTTAAGACACTGATATCAAAATTGGTGGAATTGTGTTTTTTTTATAAGTTTTAACTGTTTATGGAACCTTCGTCAGATATTTTAATCTAATATTTTTATTATTGAGTAAAAACTCATGTGTGTACCCACTCATAGAATTGACACAGCCTGAGACTACAGTCTGCTAAAGCGTTTAACAGTTGAAACCATACAAAGAGAATAATTGTATTCTGATGCAGGAGGTTTCAACCTCATATATAAACTACAAACTATAAATAAACTCTCTGTGTACAAAAATACAGAATAAACTCATAAGAATTGATTCTCCATAAAGTGTGCAAAATAACTATAATATGAGATATATATAGAACAATATAAAAAGCAACAGAAACTCTGTCTAGGAAAAGAATAACACAGGAAACCATAAAGCTCCACAATCTTCCCAAAAGGAAAACAACACAACACAAGACTTGAAAATCTTCTCGAACAATATTTAACCATATAATACTGACGGCAACATGGCTCTATCTTGTACTTCTCCTACTGGAAAGACCAATCCACCTAATGACACAGCCTATCAGCAAGTTACTGTGAGGGACTATATCATAAATCAGAAAAAGGCATTGTATGGAAAACGCAAAGCGTGCGATAAACCATTTATAAATATCATTCCTAAAGATGACGGTAAACAATTAAAAATTGAATGCAGTACTGGCTACTTCGAACTTTTGAAAAACCATATTCTAGGACATGATAAAAACTCTCACATTTACAAAAAACACAGCATCTTCATAGAAGAAGAAATAGTAATAGACAAAACTGGAAACAGACCTGAACATATAATAAGAGGATACACCAGACTCAAAATAGGAACGAAAGGGATGAAGCACAAATTTACCATAAATTTCTACAACACACAGTCCTCTCTCTTAATTTATGGAAGACACGTTAGCATATTCCAAGACGAAATCCTTCCTGAGATTCTAGAGGAAATCCAAAAAGACCCAAACCTGCCTCACATAGATCGCAATATTGCAGCCCTTATAGACAAATGTGTAACCCAAAGTTTTGATAAACCAGAATTTAACACCAGTATGATATGTAAAGATATTACCAAAAAATATTCTCTAGAAATTGCATCAGTGCCAAAACCTACAACAGACGCGAACAGACTGGAAGATACTCCTCCAGAGGACGCTACATGTATCTGTCTACATTGTAACATAACAGTCATAGACCATGGCATTGGTTGCGACGAGTGTAAAAGATGGCAACACTACAATTGTGAAAAAATTGATGAAGATCTACTTGAATTCCATAGTGGTGATGAACCATACAAATGCATATCCTGCAGACATTTATGGGAACCCATACATATACCACCCTTTCTACCTACTCATGAACATATAAGTGCCATACTTGACTCAGATGATGACAACCTAATAGACCGAGGTGAGGAAGTTGATGAGGGAGAGGGTGACAGCCCCACAGACCCACCTCCATTTCAACCAACTGCATCGTCGGCAGTAAAATCCCATATGCCAAAAACCACCAGATCTAGAAATATCTCTGGCAGTCTCCAGAACACACATGTGAAACAGAAACTACCCATAAACTCTAATGATGATTCTCAAATCTCAAGAGCTACTGACAACACACAAAATAATCTACCAAATAGAGTGCCCAGTTCTCAGGTCTGCATAGAGCAACCAGATAGTATGAACAAACAAACTCCTGAACCTAGGACAAACGAAATACAACTACCAATCACAAACCAACGAAAGACTAACAAAAATATACCAAGGAAATCAACTACAACTGCTGCACAAGAAATGAAACAACAACTTGAACTCACTACCTCGGCGATGAGAGATCTTGAACAGAAGGTAACTGAACTAGAACATACAAATAAACTGCTAAAGAAAAAAATGTCTCTCAGTAATAAATCTGAGCAATATACAACATGTAATCCAGAGTACAACACAGACGTTCATACTAAAGATAACATATACGAACGAATGAATCAGATGGAGATGAGTATGAGAATGTCACATCTAGAACAATCCCAAGAAATATTACAGATACAGATGCAGCAGCAACAACATATGATGCAGACAAACATAATACAGATGCAACAACAACAGATGCTGCAAAACAACATGCTTAGAAATCAGTGGACAACGCCTGCTGCACCAATGGCTCCACCATGGGGATTCCAAAACTATCCACCTCCCCCTATCTTCAGTAAACCTCAAACAACAACCAACATTCCAATGCAGACAAACAACCAGTACTCAAACCCCCAGACAGAACAGAGAATACCTGCACCGAAACCACAGTCAAACCAACACAAAACACCTTCGATGGAACAACAGGTAACTGGAATACCACTGATAGCGAAACCATTGAAAGATGTAAGTTCCAGAAGGGTTACAACTCCGAAGAAAGTAACATTCCAAGATGTCAACAGAGTATCTGATGAAGGAATCTCTGAAAACGCTACTGATTATAATCACGACAATGAGACTGGAGGGAACGGCAGAGCATCCACCCGGATAGACCGGAACTCAGACGTAACCACACCATATCAATAGCCACCCTGAATACAAAGAAAGTTGAAAGTAATGCCCTATATGTAAAAAGTATTCTCCATAACACAGATATAGTATGTCTTCAAGAACACTGGTTATACCAATTTGAACTTAACACCCTCGACACACTATCTGAAAAACACTCCACTCTAAGTAAAGCCTGTGACATGAATGATCCAATATCACCTTATCAAATCCCTAGAGGATATGGAGGTACTGCAATATTCTTCAGAAATAACTGGGACATCAAGTGTACTAAACACTTCGACGGACAAGAAAGAATAAATGTACTTGAACTGCACACTGACCCAAAGTTAGGCATCATAAATGTATACATGCCATGTCGTGGGAAAAACTCGATACCCAAATATCACTCAACCCTGGAAGAGATACAAGAACTGCTTCAAAAATTCAGCAACACTCATGTAATTATTATTTGCGGTGACTTCAACGCATCTATGTCAAGATTCCCTGAGAACATCCACGACAAAATGTTAAAAGATTTCGTATCTGAACTCACAACAACACAAATCGGAATTCCAACCTTCTCAGACCCAAAGGGCAAAGATAAATATGAAATTGACTATATACTCACTAACCAAGCGGGAAACAAAATTGCTACAAAAGCAATTGTGAAAAATAATGAACTAATGAACATGTCTGACCACTGGTGTGTCCAGATATCACTGGAAGCAAAGTGTGTTACAATAAAAAAGTGACCATAAAAAATGAATCAAAACCAAACTGGGAAAAGGGCCTCACTGATGAGTATAAGCAAACAACAAAGGAGATGATAGAAAATACAAAGTCTAACAACAAAGATGACGCCCAATCCTTGACAGCTACACTCACTAATATCTTGAAATCTGCAGAGAAAAAATGCATACCCCAAAAAGGAACTAAGCGTAAGAAGTTCAACCTTCGCATCACTGGTGATTCCATAAAAACTGCGTCCAAGGCTAACAAGAAAGCATGGTGGGAGTGGAAAAAAGACGGATCCCCAAAAAACCCCAATAACGCTAAACATCTGGTAATGAAAGCTGCCAAGAAACTTCTACGTAAAGCGCAGAGACAAGTGTTCAACAAACAAAGACAAGAAAAGCTACAAAAGATCATGGCAAGTAAAGGAGATGACAAAACCTTCTACAAACTAGTGAGAGAACAAAGGGCAACAACTGCAGCCCCAACTGAATTTCTCACCATAGATGGCGAAGTCATAGATTCCCAAGAAAGGATCACTGAAGCCTGGGCTGGATACTTTGAAACTCTTGCACAGCCCCTACAAAATGAAAACTTTAACCCAGGTTATCAGAAAAAAATCATAGAAGATATTGAACTCATAGAAAATGTATGTAGAATCTCAGATGAAACAGCACAACCGGTAACTCTGCGTGAACTCCAGAATGCAATAAGTACACTGAACAACAACAAAGCTCCAGATAAATATGGACTCACAGCAGAACACCTAAAGTACTCGCACACCTCTGTTCTCTCACTTCTTCTAAAACTTATAAACACAATTATGTCGGAAAAGAAAATTCCAACAGAACTGAAAATTGGCATCCTTACCCCTGTATATAAGAAAGGCAGTGCCGACAACCCAGCCAACTACCGTGGAATCTCTGTCACCCCAATCGTGTTGAAAGTTCTTGAGCGAGTTCTATTGACGCGACACGAACAAATCCTATTAAAGACTCAATCAGATCTACAATATGGATTCACCAAGGGAAAATCTAGTCTTATTTCTGCCCTCCTAGTCACTGAATGTCAGCTTGAGGCAAAATCTAACAAATTACAGATGCTGTTCACTACGCTGGATACCCAGAAAGCGTTTGATGTTGTTGATCACAACATCCTACTTCACAAACTACATTTTGATGGTATACCAGATGCAGATTGGCTACTGCTACGTGACCTTTACCAAGATATGACTTCAACAGTAAAATGGAAGGGAGAGATGTCAAGAGAATATCCACTACTACAAGGAGTTCGTCCGGGTGGTGTGCTATCATCAGGTCACTGTAAGAGGTATAACAACCCTCTCCTGAAAACTCTTGAACAGAACTTTGATGGTGTCAGAATTGGTACTATATGCATCCTACACGTAACATGTGCTGATGATCTCGCTCTTATTTCTACTTCCGATAATGAAATGGTAAAGATGGTTGAGCAGGTACAAACATACAGTAATAATAATAGATACAAGATCAACCCAACAAAAAGTAATATGTTGCAATATAACTGCAAAAAACCTATTCAAAATCCAGTACTACAAGGACAAACCGTCGAAATATCACAATCAACAGTCCACCTCGGAGTTACAAGAAATCAAGATGGAAAGATCAACATAGCAGAAAGACTGGAGCGAGGAAGAAGAACTGTGTACTCTCTAATGGGGGCTGGATGCCACGGAAAAACAGGTGTATCACAGCACATTAAAGCACACTACTGGAACGTCTTTGTGGTACCCAGATTCACCTATGGTCTCGAAACTCTACCACTCACTAAAACTGATGAGGACACCCTCAATAGATTCCAGAATAAAATTCTGCGGCAGATACAACATGTACCAGACAGAACTGCTACCACTGCTGTGACTGCCTTACTTGGCATACCGCCTGTAAACTCTGTAATACACAAGAACCTTCTTAACTTACTCTACTCTATGATAGCAAACCCTAATACACTAGAATACAAAATGACTATCAGACAACTTGCCATCAAACAGAAAGATGACAAGAGTATGATCTCCAGAGCGCGACGCTTACTACTACTATATCAACTTCCCACAGCTTATGAACTCCTCGACAGAACCCCATCAATAGACAGTTGGGAAGATATGCTGAGAAAGGCCGTAAATAATAAAATCGAAGAAGACTGGAGACAAGATATTGACAACAAATCCTCTCTACGATATCTTAACCCGCAAATCCTAAAAGTTGGCAAAACACACCCAATATATGCAACAATAAGATCTAACATACATGATATCCAGAGAGCAGAGACCAAGGCTCGTATCCTCACCGGCTCTTATATACTCCAATCTAATCGAGCGAAGTTCAACCAATTTGAGGTGGATCCGACATGCCCACTATGTAAACAGGAGCCAGAGACACGAGAGCACCTGATTGCTACCTGCATCCGTATGGAGGATCTTAGATCACAGATGAAATCGAGACTTACCAACATATTAGGAGTGTCTTATGAAGCCATAGATTCTCTATCTCCAGACAGCTTTACTCAACTGATTCTGGACTCTTCACACCCAGACCTGAATAAATTCATACACATCACAGACAGTCACATAGAATACCTAGAACTCTACACCAGAAAATATGCATTCGACCTACACTTCCGTAGATCTATATTGATGCAAGAGGTCCAAGCTCCCGTATTATAATACAATTTAGAAGAATTCATATATAACTGACAGTTTAAATGAACTCTAGTAATATGCATAGGAAGAGTAAGGGGAAACACATGTGTAATACTCGTTATATAGTATGACTCATATTAGACCTTGTGAATGAAAAGGTGAAAATATATAACAAACATTGTCTATTAAAAACCATAGTGATAAAGACCTAAAAGAAACAAATGTGACACATATACAATGAATAAAAAAGCAATGAAAGATGGAATAATTTGTTTCACACAATCATGAATAAGAGTTTTATGAGGAAAAAATAATAAAAAAGTACTAGTATAACGAACAAGACAGAGAAATAAATTGGATTAACACAAATAATATTAATAAAAAAAAGTGTGAGTCAAGATATTAACACAATGAAGCGTTACTGAAGTGAATTATAAGGAAATAGATAATTAATACTATGTGATGTGAATTAAGGAATTAATTAAAAGAAAGAATATCATCTGTGATAGATTGAAATTAAGGAATAAAATAAAATTCAAATAAATAAAAGCAGCTGTTTTATTCATTGTGTGATTTGTGGATATAAATTGTGCCAGTGGTGAAGTTCCCGAAAATTATTCTGGATTCATCGATATAATTATTCTGGATTCATCGATATATTCCGGATTCATCGGATTTATACTGGGAGGCCAACCGGCTATCCTGGGTGCTTCGTATATCAGCGGAGGAAACTGTCTACAACAACAACAACAATATGGCGATGATCGGTAACATAATTTTTATGGCTGCCTCGAAAAAACTTGCCTTATCATTAATAATTTATCGATTTTCAAAATTTAAAAAATATTAAGAAGATACAAAATGCGTGTGTCATGCAACAGAGTTACAATTTCGTGTGATTTGGAGCAAGAAACGAGAGACACGGGGGGATGACGGCGGCTACGTCGTTTCAATTTAGTCTACGAAATATCTTTTGAAAGTATCATCAGGACTAATTTTATAATATTTTACGAAAAATGTTTCAAGTAAAACACCAATTAAGATTTTAATGTTTTTCAATCTGATGATAGGAATTTGTCATAATTAGACATTAATTGTTTTCTTGCTTCGATATTCCCGCGAAACCGTTGTGTATTCGAACTCCATTACTGGACATATAGCCAATATAATCAATGAAATATACATACACACTAATCAAGGTATGTTTATTCTTTATCTACATAGTAACATTTTCTCGATTGATTTTGAAATGTTGATTGGATCATAGACATTTCTAATATATATCTGTGATTGGATTGGCAGATTTATTTCTGCAAATTTCTTGCAAAACAAAGCATATAACAAAGATGGCGGATCGATGAATCTCGCCACTAAAACTCTGTGATCTCGGCAAATATCGCGACAAACGTGAACCCGCGAGACTTAAAGTCGATTTGTACTGATTTCAACTGGGTCACGTGGTACAGTGACTAATCCATAATATTAATGTCTATGATTCTACTGCATTATTATGTTTGTTTACGACGATAAATACAACATATGAAGGTTTTTATCCCCGAAATTTGTATTTTTGGTTTTATTGGAGGGCACAAGGAGTACACAAGGATCTAAACTTTATGGCAATGTTTTTTAACAAGTAGATCAATTTCGATGGAATTTTGCATGCTAGTAGTCAAAACAATGTTGTGTAAGAATACATTTAGTTATTGAATGTATCGAAAGCCTAAATTTCGAGAATTTTTTTTTTCAATTTCAATTTTTTAAATTTCTTTTTCAACGATACTGTTACCTGTGATTTTAATGTGCCACGGCATAACGTTAACAACAGCGCAGAATAAAAAAAAACATGATGTAGGTAGTTCTCGGTTTTAAATAAAAAAACAAAATGTCAAGTGATTACAGAAATACCAAATGCTTTAGGGTATGTGCTATAACTTATACTTGTCTCAGTAGAAGTTTTATAACTGTGTAGCACAATTTCCTTCAAAATAGATAATTATATATTATCTAATTATTATAGTATATGAGCCAGGCTCTGCGATTTTCACCCTTATCGTAATTGACGTCATTTTCCGTAAATGACGTCGTGAGTGACGTCAAAGCTAACGTTAATGCGGAAGTAATCAAAGTCATGCTTTCACGGCGTTTGCTAGGCAAACAGGAGAACTTTTCATGATAAACTGGAAGATTCCAATTGTACCAAGGGCTAATTCAATGGCAGACGTTACGAAGAGCAATTTGTTAGGAAATTTCGACTTCGTTTTGTTCAAAATCAACGGTCATGTCAGCAATCAACTGAAATTGTTTATAAGCAATCTATTGGTAAATGTGCTCAATTGATTTGTTCAAATTTTGCATGATTGTATCATACCAGTAAGTGCCATCAAGAGACAATCAGCATTAATAAATTTGCATGGTCGGAAAAAACCTTACAGCCAAACCTTTATCAAAATGTACGTGACACAGTATAGTTATACTCTAATGTAACACCAGTGTCACCATGCTAACAAACACTGTATTTCAACATTAACATGTGCACGCATGATTTCTAGTATACCCATTGTTTCAGTGATCAATATACTAATTATTCTGAGGTAATGGTCAAATGACAGAAATCAGCGTTCAGCGTACATTAGCAGGAAAATGTTATTCTTCATTATAATAAACATGATCTTTAGAAATTTTGAATAATACAGCAATAACATATATGGCGTCGAGCGCAGGAAAACGTCCCTTACGACATCACGACGCTAACGTCATAAAATGCGTCATAAAAAGCGTCACTAGACCGCGCGTACTAAACGTTAAAAACAATCAACGTCTATGTTTATATTTTGCATTATTTTTTTCAATAATTTACTGTTTCGCTGAAAAGACGAAACATATAGCTGCTAGCAGGATGGACGATTCATTGCGATAACTTATTAAAAAATATCAGATTAGAATCATGTTTCTAGATGTAGATCTAAACACATATTTTATTTAATTAAAAAATTGTTGTCTTCAGGCAAATTATTTAAATGCGCGGTATCGGTTTAGCCGATCCTGTCCGGCACTTCAAACTTTGTAGAGTAACATTCATTCCGGTTAGGGGGGGGGGCGTAAGAAATGCTGGAGTCCAAGGCATAGTCCTGCATAGGCGTAGGAGCGTCTTTAACATTACAACACTTCATTCATGGAAGCGTATTTTGGTTATATCTATATACTGATATATAACAACTGAGTTTATGATTCTCTGGCAATTTTGAAATTACATGGTAACTGGAAGTTGATCATTTGAAATAGGGGGGACCGGGGGCATGCTCCCCTGGCAAAAAATTCTAAACAATGGATCAATCTGATGCATTCTGGTCGTTCTGAGATACCTTATTTGGTGTTAAACAGAAAAGTGCCCAATTTTGAAATCTATGCTTAATGTGAACTAGTTTATGTTAACCTTTAAGGGCTTTATGTCTAATTGACAACCTCTAAAAGTAATATAGGTGGTGGGAGTATCTAAAACATGAAAAATATTTATGGAGTGTATACGTTTTCGCAAAGAACGTTTTGACACATTTTCCTAGATTGAAGTGACTTTGCGAGCGATTTTTTTTTCAGTAAAAAAGTAAAATAAAATGTTCATGTATGTTATCTGCACTGAATCATAGTTTTACAAAAACTCGCTTTACAAAATTAATAATATTTAGCCTGTTATTGCTTTTGTGAAAAACACTTTAAGAATAGAAATATTGTGCAGGTTTGCTGTCATTTCTTTCAAAATGGAGACTATTACAGCGATAATTAACGAAATAAAGAATGCACAAGGTTTAGTATACAAATTCACCAGACAAGTAATCGATTAAAAGGAGTATAATTGTAGGCCTAAGGTACAACATTTGTATGTACCGGGTATACATGCTTTAGTCAAATAACAGTCTTTAACTGCATTGTCATTGACATGTCACTGTGCAATTATTAAATGAAAAGATTTAAAAATATGAAAATTTGAAAACCGATGAATAACAAGATTAAATCAATACACATACCAGGCCTGCTTTTTAGTAGTTTTGAGGTTTGAATATTAAGTAGAATATTTCATGTGAAATTAAAGTAGAGCTGGATCATATTACTTAATAATAATAAATTGTTTGACATTGATATAAATACCTTTATCTAGTCAGGTATATACCGGTAATCACGTTTTTAAGTCAGGTATTTTAAAGTTTTGCTGCACAATAACATAATTCATACAGAATAATGACTGCTGTGTTGATCCATTAGGGAGTTTGTGTATGTCTCGGTTGCAAACAATACGAGGCTCACTGACCGTTATTCGATTCAGAGTGCATTTGGTCACTTTTCAACATACGAGGGTACACTAATTATGCCAGAAACTTGTTCAATATTTGTAGCATAGATTGATAAATACAACATTGTTAGCCTAGATCTACTACGAATACTTTTTTCTAACCGCATTAACCTGAGACTCCGAGCTTACGCCCCGTTATCACTGCCCTGGTTCAGGTCCCGGTACATCCCGGTGAAGTAAAGCCGGTATACCGGGATGATCCGGGACGCTTTTGTAACAAAAATCAATTGCATTCCCATATACCCGAAGTTACCCCGGTGTACCGCCGGAGTGAAAGGATATTCAATTAGGCCGGAGTTGCTACGGTTATTCCCGGTTTCAGTACGGTGTCGTTACAGTGAAAGGCGGCAGCGCCCCGAAAGGTCCGGTTTGATCCATGTTGATGCCGGTGATTTTATAGTGACAGCTGGAGGTGTCCCGGCGATCGTCGGAGTTGCCCCGTTATACCATGGCTGTGTCCCGGTTACACGCCGTTGTTACCTTGTTGTCACAGGAGATCATTTATAAACTAGGGAAAATGTGCAAACTGCATAAGTTCTTACTAGGTTGCCAATTACCTACGATAACGTCATGGTAATTAATTAATAAAAACTTTAAAAGCCAAGAAATGCGTGTCGGTACAGCTTGAGAGGTCAGAATTCAACATTAAATTTCGCCGTCCTTAACCGTAACGGAACCGGAAATCTGCCAGTCATAACCATGAAAGCGCCTCCATTTTCCGTGAACAGCTGGTGCTAATTCGGTCCACGCCGTTCATTACATGCTCTCAGCTTGCATTCTAGTAGTCTATATCACACCGATACGTCACGGTTTATCACGGTAGACATACGGTAGAGATACGATTGTTCCCGGTGGTGTCCCGAAAGCCCCGGTTGTGTCCCGTTTATCCCCGGATTAAGCCGGTCCTCGATATCTGCCCGGTGGTCCCGGTGACTCCCGGTTGTATTAAACATTTTAACACAACCGGTGCTGTTAGCCGGTGCATCTCGGTTTTTCCCGGTTTGCCCCGGTGCTGTTACGGTTGCCTTCCGGTTTGACACGTTTCGCCCCAATGAGTCCCGGGGCTCTACCGGGATGTCAAAGCGGAACAATAAGAACGGGGATTTTAAGGGTTAGCAATACTGCACATGAAACCATGTTTGAAAACTTATGTTATTAACTTGTTATCAAACTTTTTCTTTATTTACACCAACGGTTCCAAATATATGTTTCAGATAAACTTTCTGAAATTCTTAGAAGCAGTATTTTCATACCTCGAATGAATTCACAAACAGTGCATTCTAAGCAGTGGAACTACATGGATGTGTCGAGAAATGCAGAGTTATGACGAAACCGTAACAATTATTTCAATCATCATGATATTTTCGTATTTATTTACAAAAGTAAACGGGCGTTTTTCGCTACAATGAAATGACGCTGTTAATATAACGTTGAGGTCGCGACGTTTTCAAGTGCAAAAAAAGGACGCACTATGCATCATACATAAATGGTCATAACTAGAGAAATAGGCAATATATAACCATCAAATAAAGTTCTTAACAAAGTACATGTTATGTGCGTTAGATTATGTAAATAAATATTTTTGTATTTTTTGTCGTAAGGGACGTTTTCCTGGGCTCGACGCCAATTATGTCTACTATAATTGTATACATATCAAATAGCCTAAAATAAAAGAAAATTCATTATGTAATTGCTATTTCATGCTTAATTCTATAGTATACTTGACAATATTCAAAATGTTGAGCATAAGTAACAATTCAACGATTGGTCTTATTTTTTTATTTCCATGGCAACGGAATATACATATTAACTTTAATAGCATCTGTACTCGGAAAGCAATAGAATAATACATTACATATTTACTACTATACGCAATGCTTTAATAAATACACCAACATCACTTAAACTTCAATCAACATCTTTGATTAAATATAGAGATCTACAAATTTCGTCGAAGGGTCATATTGTTTTCTAAACGCACGTTTGCCTATCAACTTCAACATTGTTTGGTCAACCATCATTGGAAAAATAATTATTCAAATGTATATAATTTAATACTGCTATCGTTAGATGATGTAAGTATAGATTTGGCCGATTAAAAAGATTTTCCGCTTAAATATCAAATAACCCGTATATTTGAGTTTTTGTTTCCATGGCAACAGAATGAAATCTTTCAAAACTTCGGACTATCTCTTAACTGAAAGAGCATAATGTAGTTATTCAAGTGAACACTTGGCACTAAGTATTGATTAATGTTGTGTTAATCATAATCCCGTGAAAGATTATTAAATACGTTCAGTTTTACTATATCGTCAGATACACATTTTAGTGAAAATTTGTTTTGTACATACATTTTAAAATCAATATTTTACCACTTTTTGGTCAACCCTCATTAAATTAATTTACATTTCTATGATTAGGAAGGATTGAATTATCAGAAAATGCGAAAATAAGAAAATCGAAAAAATATGTGATAAAGGAGAAAATCGCAGAGCCTGGCTCATATGTTTTGGTGACTCAATATATTACACTAGAGACACTGGCAATCACTGTCAAATGCAATTATACACGAAGATGAGCTGTTCGACATTGCGCAATCTCAGTGGACAACAGCGTTAAGTATATGGTTAATATTTCTCCCGTCCAATTCTATTGACAATCATGCAACAATCCAAGTATGCACACACTAAATTTGTGCTGTTTGTTCCACTAGACGGATACATATGTATTAGCAACCTCCTACATTGTGTTTACAACGAATCATTCATCTTGATAACACAAATACTAACAATTCTTATTCGCTGTAACGCCCACGTCCTATAGCAATATTGTCAATTTGTAGTATCAGTCAAAACAAGGATGTTATAAATCGATCTATCTTATCCTGGTTTGTCCCAATTGAAGGAAATGACTGCAGGTTATCTACCACCGCCTGTAGTGTATGTCAAACGGAGCATTTGTCCAAAACATATGTACTCCAATGTAGCAATGCCATGCGACTTTGGGCTGCAGGTCCTACATATTTACATGTACACGAAATTGCTTGACCATTGCATCATAACAGACCGAACGTTCAGATTTTAATTAGTAAACCACCTTACATCGAAACTCTTCACAAAACGAACAGCAGCTTGGATTATCAAATATAATTCGGTCAGACAAAAGCCATGTCCATGAAGTACTAGTATATAATTATATAAAGTACGAGAAAAATGACGTTGCAAAATAATAAACTGTGTATATACCAGCAATTTACGTCACAAATTTAAGTGATTTACGATATCAGCAATATTGATATTACATGGTACATAGTAAATATGACAACACTCTAGTAAGTTACATCACTGAATCTAACAGTTTAAGTAGTTGTCCTAAATTATTTGTCAGTATATCATCGTCTTACTCGCATGCTACAAGGACATTTTAATTCGTTTTTACACCGTCGCTTATTGAAGAAAAATGGTTCATTATATGTTTATGATACATAGAAGCTAATAGTTAATCACATTTATTATATACGCCGACATTTAACGGCACTTTTAAAGCATTACTAGTCTTGAAATAAGACGGAAGTAAGACAAAAGGAACAACAATGTTTGTCGTACAAAATATGACAATATTTGAACGTCGTCATCTATTGATATAGTTATGTTACTGAGCGACTAAACAGTTTTGCTTCTGTTTACGCTGGACCTAACTTATTGTTATTGTAAGTACGTGGATAATTGCCCCTATGAAGTGATCACTATTAATATACACCCGGAGTGATGCATCCATTAATAACGATAGGTTTCTTCGAACATTTACATTTTAACCACACCTGCGTATGTCATCAATCCTTTCAAAGTGGCTCTAATCAACTAAAATGTCGTAGTTCAATGTACATATGATGTATTGAATATATATTTGGTCAGCGAAAAACACTCGCTTCAAAAGAATAAAGAATGGCTTGAAAAGACTAGCATAGTAGCGACGTCCTTTTTTATCTGAAAAACGAACTAATGACAGCTTGCTTCTATGGATAGTTCTATAAATATTTATAAAAAAACTTAATCGTTCGGTTAGCTGTCTTGCTAAGTATGCAAAACCCGACGGCTTACTACAATGTAAGACAGTCACCCCCTGTCAGTAAAACAAATTGAAAGCAAGAACATGAAGACAAGAACAGTTAAGCTATGCCCAACAACATTAGATCCAACAGTAATGTGTGAGTGAAATGAGTTGCCATTAGAAACTTGATTAATTCCATAAAACATACAAGTAAGATTATCAGGATTAAATTGAAAATAAAAACAAAGTTGCCAACAAAAAAGTGACACAGTTCCAATGATTAGCTCATGGTGGCAGTATATTGTTCCCTCGCGGCAAATTCAAATAGAAGACAATGACACACATTTCTAACAAAAAATCTCTTGTATGAGAAAGGAATATTACATACAATATGGGCGAAAATAATTAATTTCTGATCATTTTTGTGTTATTGTTGCGGTAACTTTGTTTTTCTTTAATGTACCAATCTGTCTATAAAGTAATTATATAAGTGATAGGGAACTTGTGTAAATACAGTGAAAACAATGATTGATTAGATAGTCAAAGCGTTGTAAGCGCTGAAGGCCTGGGGCTAAACTTTGTATGCTTGGGAAGGAGTTTAATGACTAAACTGAAGTATATGTAAAGGGATCCACACTCTTTTACTGCCAGTTGCGGTGTACAGTTATGTTGACCGTACAAAGGTTTAATCTACTGGTCATGCTTAACTTGCCTATCTAGTTTAAGTACTAGTAAACAAGAGATGTCAGAATGACATTTATGCCTCCCACTTCCCACATACATGCACAGTAACATAGACTGTGACAATTGAACAACATGTAGTATTACCTTGCTTATGTTTTGGCAAACAATTTATTAAAGATTTTGAAACTTATGGCTGAAGTCGACTTTCTAATACTGAAGTATGTTAAATTAAAGAGAATTAAAAAAATTTGATGGGTGCGACTTATACAGAGTATCGACTCATGTATGGGCAATCGCGGTATTTTGGTTATTTGTTTCAAGAAGTGCGACTTATGTATGGGGCATAACGGTATCCAAAAAATAAAAAATAAAAATTTTAATTATATTTTTTCTGGAATTTCTTGTTAACGCAAAATCAAATAACAATATTTAAAATATGTTTATATAAATACCAAATATAATGTCTTCAAAAAGTGTCTCAGAAAAAAGTTTCTTCTTAATGTCTCCGGAAACACTCGTATCTTTTCGGCATAAGACCGTCAAGTGAGGAACTTATTCTGGCATGAATATGTAAACAATAGAAACTATGTCCTAGTCAGTGCTTAGCAATTTTGCTTCAATAATATTTCTTTTACACTTTTTTATGAAACTGTAATGTTAAATAGTGATGTTCTGCATTTTTAAAGGCGAATTAGTGAGATCTGTGAAGAACTACTTTTATATTGCGCATGAAAGTGGTAATTGGGAATTTTGGAAATTTTGAAGGTCAATTCTAGTAGGCTGAGAAATTGGTATCATAACTATGAAGCCCCAAGGCCAAAAACAAACTTTTAACTCAATTGCGTTTGAATACATGAAATATGAAAGTATTTAACAACTGTTGTTATACAAATTGCACCCAATACAATGATGAGGCCAACACTTAGGCAGTAGAAGCATTTTTTCATTGTCTTGGTTTTAGTCAGATATCGTCTGGAAAAGACCTGATAGTGTATTTTTGGGCACTTTGTATTGTAACACTTCCTTGTCCATAGTTGCCAATTATGTCAAATTAATTATAAAATACAAAACGTATTGATACCTCGGAATTACGCGATGTCCCGTCTCTTTTTGAACATAACCAACCAAATTGAATGTCCGTATTTCTAGAATCATTTTGATGCGAGTATTGTCCGATCGATTCTCTAAACATGATTTTTATTTCAGCTATGGACCGGATGAATTTCTGCATATTTTCTCTTAGATACATTAGTGTTGGCACCCCTGTTCCACATTCTTTTCACTTGGATTACCTGTGATATGAGCTCATTAGGCGAGATATCAAAATGACATTATAATACGTTGTATCCGAGTGTATGCATTAGCATGTTGATTAACCTCCTTCTTTTTATTAGCATGGGTGTACATACTTTTGGGGTTGCGGGTGTGAATTTTGTGCCATCAAAATTGAAATAAGTCACAATAATTAAATGTGTGTATACCGGTGTTTCCAGGGATACGTGTGTTCAGAGTGTTTGTTAGCACGGTTATACCTTACGTATGTGACATTTGTGTGTAATCTTGATTAGTTTTAATGATTTAACAACGACGCTCATTTATGGACTTAAATCGTATTTCATATAATTAAATAAGGATGACGAGCGGCTTCCAGTAATGAAATTGTAATCAAAATGACAATTTAGCTCCTAATAATGACTAACTGAAGCCCCACGGTCAGGCATATGGTAATAAATAAAATTTCCTCTCCCAATGAACTGCAGAAAATGTATCATGTTTTGCTTTGATACACAAATGTACCTGAATATAGATGAATATCGTCTGTGACTAATCCTCCCTATGTCAATAATAATAACTTGTGCAATATTTCATTCCATCGTTGAAATATCTATTCATTTAACTACTTAATTATCAAATGACTGTACACTTTCTGTGAACTCAGCAATGTCTGCGAATATGTTTCTCATTTTTTAAAACTCCCTGCTTAGTCCAGTCAAAATAGGCTCAAAATGGGCCTAACCCAAAACAAATTGCAACAGAAACAATTTTATCACCAACGTCAAGTTCAAACCTTGGCGGACTTCAGAAAAAAAGTCCTCAAAAATTTGAATAGGGGAAAGGGGTGAAATCCAAGATGGCGTCCAGGATGTCTGCCATAAATTGCTGAACCACTAACTATCATTTTTCTAACGAGGTAGTTCTATATATAGATATAATAAGGAATATTTGCATGGAAAGTGTTCATAATAAAGTGTGCATCAAATTGGATAGTTTTAGTGACCTCTCAAAGGTCAAGGTCAATGCCATTTCAAGGTCAAACTACTAAAAACGCTAAAAAAATGAATTTTCCTCTATACTTTCATTGGTTTAAGATCTATTTTACAATGTATGAGGTTATTAAAGCATGAAAGTAGTTGGTAAGTGTATATTTCTTTATTATAAGGCGTATTTTCAAATCAGAATATTGAAATTTGTGAACAAAGCCAGTATTTCTCTAGTACATCGTGTCCAAGAGCTGATTGTGATAACTATTATTATTAGTTGTAGCATTAAAATTTTCATTGGTATAACTGAATGTTTGTGTGAATATTATAAATTAAATAAGGTTTTTTAAATTGTCTGCAACAATGACCACTTTAAGGATAAGGTCAAGGCCATTTCAAGGTCAAATTACAGGAAAAAGATTATTATGCTATATTTTCATTGATATAAGATATATTTCACATTTTCTAAGGCTATTAAAGCATAAAAATAGTTGGTATATTCTACAACACTAACCAATTAAGGGTCAAGGTCGTTCTGGATACAAAAATACACAGTTACAATGCAATGGTATTTTCACACCGTATTTTTTCAAAGGGTTAGATATTTGTCTTGTAGTGTTGCTTGGAGTAAAACAATATTCAGTAGGTTGCATGTGTGCTTGGAACATTGGTGGGTGAGTAATGTGGTATCTCATATAACGAGGATGAATATTCCAACACTGTAGGTGGCCCATAGGGCCTATGATATTTGTTCAGTACATTGATGAGCATCACATAGTTCCAACACTGACTGTGTCAAAACTGAATACTGCCATGAGGTCGTTGATGACTGTTCAGGCTTGCTCCTACAATTAGAGCATTGAATTATTGATTGGCTGTTAACAACAGTTCTGAATATTTAATTGGACCTTGTGTGATTGTTGTTAGCAGTGTAACCACTGATGATTCCTCTGTGTGGTATGTAATATCTATTCTCAACACCCAATGATTCCATTATATCAACAAGGCCTAACTACAAGGACTTTGATACATAAAATGTTGCCAACACTGGCTAGTACCAGATCGGGCCAATGATAATCCTTGCACTGATAAGTCCACTATTGACACTACATTTATGGTTCCCAAAACAGATATGTGCTTGAGATGAATGCACCGTGTAATGGTGAGACCTTTCAGTACATAGAATACTAGTTCCCCAACATTATTGAATCTACTAATTAATGTACTATAATAGAACCTTGTTCCCTACACTGATAAGTCATCGATACAATATTGTTATCAACACTTGCAAGTCCCCACAGGGACTAGGATAAGTGGTATCAGCTTTGATGAGTCCGAGAGGACCTTGCTTACAGCTTACAACACTGGGGAGTCCTTCATACATTTGTATACATGTGCACTAATAGTATTGTAACGAACACTGATAAGTCTTCCATGGACCCTTATAAGTCTGCTGTCAACACGTCCGAATCACATAGGGTCTACATGTAAGACAAGTACCTCAGAGAAATTTGCATGACTGTTTCCAACTCTGATGAGTCATTTATAGATCCTTATAGGTTTGCTTCAAGTGTGTCTAATAATAGGGTCTAATTAATATAACTGCGTCTTTGAATGACTTCTCCAAGCACTGCCGAGTCCCCCACGTAATGCCTTCATTATTTGTTCCTAACACTGATACCAAACTATGACTGCTGCCAATGCCGATGAGTCAACCGCAAGGTTTAATACCACTCTCGTAAGTGAAATAACGCTTATTAAGCCTTTCATAGGGCGTTGTCTAATATATTGAGCATTGAAGAGGTCCTCATATGATCTTCATTGATTTTTCATACACTAGTTGGTCTATAGAAAGCCTTGGATGACTACTTTTCAAAACACTGGTTAGTTCACCTAAGTGTATATGATGACTTCTCTAAACCCTTGTGAGTCCTTTTAAGTGTGACAGTTCCATACAGCAGTGAGTCCTCTTATGGGAATATGCTCAGTACCAATAGGCCCTATTTGGACGGATGCAAAGACTTGTACATAGGATGACAGTTCTCTACACTGTTGAGTCCCACTCAGTACCTAAGATCTTGGATAACAGTTCCTTACCTCCGTGGAATAAAGTATGACTGTTTCTTATGCCCATGGTGGGACATATGGTGACTATTGTGTCATTGTTTTGTCCCTGATTCTTACTGACAATGACGGTCTCCAACACTGGTGATTACCCCATAGTACTGATGAGGATATTTCCCAATAATAGCGTGCCCCTAACAGTACCTAGGATGACAGTTCCCAACATTGATGAGTCTCTTGTTATGTCAATTATGACTGTTTCAAACTGAAGAACCCCATTGGGCATTGGATGAGTATTTCCAACATACATGAGTTCTACATAACGTAAATATTAAACTTAGAGCTCTAATAAAATCGATATACTTAAAACGTTGACCTTTAAAGACTTGCACCTTGACCTTCAAATGGTCATTGTTTGATTCTGGTTTTAAGTTCACTATATGTAAGTATACTAAGTATTTTTACTTGTAAGCATTTATTTGTATCATTGGTAAGACTAACTAAGCTATTCACATTTTTACCTCGAAATGACCTTGACATTGGCTTCATATGGTCACTGTTGTGAGTAAATGTAAAGGACACTACCTAATGAACATTTTCATTCCAAATATGAATCATTATATCTACATGTTACATTACAAAAGTGATATCAAGCAAATAATGGTTTCGAATCCAAAACGTCTCGGATACCATATACCTGACTAAAAGTGACTGTTTTAACCGAACTGTAATGTTCTAACTTAAAAATATTATTCATATTGAATCAATACATACTGAACGACCATTATACCAACTCTATAATGATGAAAAGTGGAAATCTATAAAACGGCAAGGAAAATAAGAGGGAAACAACAGATTTTTAAGCTTTTTCCCATTTCGTCCTTGAAATGACCTTGACCTTGGTCTAAAAGTGGTCACTGTTGCAAGTCAATTTGAAGGACACTACTGAATGAACATTATCAATCAAATTATGAAGACTTATATCTATATATAAAACAACCACATTGATATTTAGAGGTTATATAATTCATGGCGGCCATCATGGAAGCCATCTTGGATTTTTCACCTTTAGACACATAATTTTTTTGAGGACTTTTTTTCTGGTGATCAGCATATGATTACCTAGCTAAAAATCGAAAAATAGCTTATGTTGCAATTTGTTTTACCTTTAATGTTAATTTGACTGGACTAATAATACACTATGAAGCAGTGAAAGTGATACTCCAATTTCCTCTTGAGGGATTTCAACAAAGGAACATAATATGAATCAACTACTTCTATTCCGCAATGAAGATGGGGAAGTTTGTTAAATAGGCATTAAAATAAGTTGCGCAATCGACAATCAATTGCATCACAACGTTTAGTGAAAACTAAATTCAAAAAAATGTAGTTATAAAGCAGTTCAGATGTACACAATCTTTCATTTGAAAACAAGGCTAGTCAAGTTTGCGTTTTGATTATTGTTTTGTATAAACTAACAATTACTTAACACTTAAACGAATTTCAAACGATCTTATAAACCGGCGTATGTAATAGACATCATTTTTTTATAATATGACTTGTTACTAGCTAGTCCAGTCAAATTAACATTAAAGGTAAAACAAATTGCAACATAAGCTATTTTTCGATTTTTAGCTAGGTAATCATATGCTGATCACCAGAAAAAAAGTCCTCAAAAAAATTATGTGTCTAAAGGTGAAAAATCCAAGATGGCTTCCATGATGGCCGCCATGAATTATATAACCTCTAAATATCAATGTGGTTGTTTTATATATAGATATAAGTCTTCATAATTTGATTGATAATGTTCATTCAGTAGTGTCCTTCAAATTGACTTGCAACAGTGACCACTTTTAGACCAAGGTCAAGGTCATTTCAAGGACGAAATGGGAAAAAGCTTAAAAATCTGTTGTTTCCCTCTTATTTTCCTTGCCGTTTTATAGATTTCCACTTTTCATCATTATAGAGTTGGTATAATGGTCGTTCAGTATGTATTGATTCAATATGAATAATATTTTTAAGTTAGAACATTACAGTTCGGTTAAAACAG